>JAPDOI010000097.1:775000-2008282 GCA_029168955.1 Aplectana chamaeleonis
CATGATTCCGCTTGCTTTGGCGCATGGTTCTCATTCTACCCCTTCCGCCTATCGTAAGGTTCCGCTTGCTTGGTATCAACCTCCGCTTGTTTAGCGTTAGCTTCTGCTTGCTTTGCGTTAGCTTCCACTCGCTTAGTGTTAGCTTTTGCTTGCTTCCCGTTAACTTCCGCTCGCTCAGCGTTAGTTTCTACTTGCTTCGCGTTTGCTTCCGCTCGCTTTGGTGCATGGTTCCACTCGTTCCCCTGCCTAACATAAGGTTCTGCTTGCTCAGCGTTAGCTTCTGCTTGCTTTGCGTTAGCTTCCACTCGCTTAGTGTTAGCTTTTGCTTGCTTCCCGTTAACTTCCGCTCGCTCAGTGTTAGTTTCTACTTGCTTCGCGTTTGCTTCCGCTCGCTTCGGTGCATGGTTCCACTCGTTCCCCTGCCTAACGTAAGGTTCTGCTTGCTCAGCGTTAGCTTCTACTTGCTTCGCGTTTGCTTCCGCTCGCTTTGGTGCATGGTTTCACTCGTTCCCCTACCTAACGTAAGGTTCTGCTTGCTTGGCGTTAGCTTCTGCTTGCTTCGCGTGTTAGCTTCTGCTTGCTTCGCGTTCGGTACGGGGACAATCCGTTACTAGCGGATTGCGTGTAAACAGCTTGTTTCAATTCAAAAGTTCTGAGATTCTGTACACACCAGGAAGCATACCTTGTCAAACGGCGTGTTGAGAGAATTTAAATAATTCAAAATTATAGTGTTTCAAGAATGATCTCCTTAACTTGTACCCAAATCTGATTTGCAGTTTTTTTGCTTTTTTGCTTACAACTCCTTAGCCGTTGAAGATAGATGCGTGGTGAGAGTTGTTTCCGTAATTCCCATAGAATTCTGCGTCGATTATTGCTTTCAGGATAGAAAAATATTTTCCCGATTCTCCAGTCTAATTCATTTTATGAAATACCAGTTTTTTTTTGCTTATAATTCTTTTACCGTTAGGTATAGGGTTGTGGTGAAGGTTGATTTTGAAATCTCCGTGAATCTTTATTCGGAATGATATATCGGATTGCTAGCTTCAATGTTTGTCCGAATGAGAGTGCCCGGCCACGCAGTTGGCGGCCGTCGCAGAGGCATTTTCGGACAATCTTTCCCACGGCTGCAAACAGCTGACTGGAGCGTTATTCACTATTTGTCTAATATTCTTTCTAATCGAATTACAATTCCGAAAAATGCCTTCGCGACGGCTGCTCGACACGTACACCGACCGCGTGGACGGTCAGTATCATACGGACGGACTTTACTAGCTTCATGGGCCAGCCAGTTCGGTAGAGCCGAGCCTCCTTAAGCCCCTTTCACAGTCTGCCGGACGATGCCGTCCGGCACGTTAAAATAGAGCCGCAGTGCGAGGGAAGCTGCGGTGAACAACCGTCAGTTCCGACTCTTCAGTACAAAATGTAAGGCGAAAACAACCCGTTCTAACCCGTCATAACTTGATCCGATGTCGTGTCAATGACTTCGCCGCACTGAGACGTCGGTCGGCCGACATCGCAGTGCGGGGTGCTCTGACGCCGCAGTCTCATCTTATAACATGCCGGACGGCTTCGTCCGGCAGACTGTGAAAGACTCTTTAGTTAATAGCCTCCATATGGCGCTCTCGCCTCAGGCGTCATTCATAGTCCTCACCGCAAGCGCGGCAGGCGCGTGACGCGCGGGACGAGCGGTGGACTATGAAACTTTTCACCGCGCGGGAAGCCACTATGAAATCTCCGGCGGCACCGCCACGGGTGAGAGTCGGGCCTCTACTGTGACATGCACAGAAATTCCTGGCTTGCATTCGCTAATTCGGTAGCGCAGGTTAGTCCCAGAGTTATTTGTGTTGGAGTAGACTCAAATCGAGAAGCAAGTATTGATTGAAACGGTAAAACCGCCACGGCGGTTTGGGCGGCGCCGCCATGGCGGCCCTGGTGAACTATGGAAGTTCTTACCGCGCGTCCCGCGTGTCACGCGCGGAAAAAGTTTCATAGCTCACCGCTCGTCCCGCGCGTCGCGCTTGCGATGAGGACTATGAATGACGCCTTAATGGTGTAAACGAGAGATTTTCTGGAGCCAACAATGGAGCTTGGCTCCACCGACCGAGGGTGCAATTGCGAACCGGAATTTGGCTCTGAGAACGATAGTATTTCATGAGCTGAAATCGGCTAGAGGGTCGAGAAAATATTTTTTTACTTGAAATCAGTTTTCAACGCAGAATTTTACGAGGATTCCGGAAACATCCCTCACCAGGTGTCTGCCCTCAAAGGCAAAAAAAAAACTATCGAGCAGAAAGCGTTAATTTTTTTTCAGACTAGTTGCGAAATGTACGAATATAATAGTGTCTTCAAGGCCGCTCAGAATTCTTCCTATGAATTCAGCAAATATTTTTATATAGCATATCAGATCTTAATAGGCGACCGGCCAACATTTGATTTTTTTTAATTAATAATTCAAAAAAATAAATGCAAAAAAATAAGATAAACGAACCGCCTTAATCAGAGGTCTGGAGGGAACCTCCACCTTTTCCATCGGAACCAATCTTAACCACTCGGGCCGCTGTCTCCACCCCCAATGAGGCAAGCCCGCGATGTGAGCTAGCCTTTGCTACCTTTGATCGCGCCACGAAGGGGCGACACCGCGTGCGACGTCGCGTACGAGTAGTGCGCCCTCATTGTTGCGTGTGAAATCGTCTGCATCATTTTCCTTTATAATTTTGAAGTGTCTTCGAATTCTTTAAATCGTTCTGCACTTCACTTCGAGATGCTGAAATCCTTCGCCCAAAGGGGGGTACGTTCATTTATCCGACAAGGCAACGGTCCACTTCGAAAGCAAATTCGTACAGTTACAACTCACTTTGGGAATGAACAGGTAGAAGAAACCGAAAAGGAGAAGCGAGGTTCGTTTTTGTTCCGTTTATATTTTTAGCAACCTTGTATTTTCGCTGTATCCAATTGCTTTATTTGCACGCCAAAATATGAGTATTCATCGATTTCCCGTTGGGTAAAATTTTTCGTCCAGGCTCCCTTCGCAAAAGGAGATAGTTATATATAAACTCAGGCAAACCCCTACTGACCCATGGGTTTCGACTATCACAAAAACCGTAGCGGTGGCCCTCGGTGAAATATAACCAGTGATAAGGAGGTTCCGACGAAATAGCCACCACTCCGCACTGTGATAATCGAAAACAGGAGTCGTATTTTCCAACAACCCGCCGAGGGAAGTCGAAGGGAAGCGGAAGGGATGATACCGCGCGCGGCAGAGGAGCAGATCAACCCATCTCACACCATGTACGATGGAAATCCAAACTGTGTTACGTATCGATATCACTGCGAAAAGATAAAGATTCCATCGCAAAGCGGCCATTCTTCAGCTATGCGATTCGAAAAATTCCGGCGGTCGCGAGGGAAGCCAAGGGAGGCGAGAGGTGGCCGTGGAGCGCGCATTTTGTACTGAAATTTCACCTCATCTACCCTTCGACTCCCCGGCGGGTTGATGGCGAATACGACCCCAGTTCTCTTGAAATGAACCAGAGTCTACATACTCATGAAAGTAACTAATACAAAGAAAATGTCGGTGCTGTTTGAACGGTCTCTTCAGAACACGCTACTGCTTTCTGTTTCTGTGGCTGCAGTCTGGCTAGGGCGGGCGGTAGTTGTAATTTTTTTCCAGCCGCAGAAGAGGCGGGGGGAAACTGGGGAGGAGCGAAGTGCGTGATTGGACGAAACAAGGTTAGCCTCTTGTTTCATCCGATCACGCACTTCGCTCCTCCCCCGTTTCGCCTCCCTCTCCTGCGGTTGTGAAACATTACGAGTACGACCCAGCGAGCGGATTTGGCTCAAAACGTTTTCCCAGGTAACCCGTTTGCCGGGTGCGGGGTGTAACTCGTCCTTATGCTCGGGGAGGGGGGCTTGTTCTGCCTGTAAAAAATCATATGTATCGATCGGAAAGACACATGTGTCCAGGCAGGTTTTGACAGAAACATATAGCTCAGCACCCTGACACGAGTAAGATTTAACGTTGAGAGCTGATCGGGCTCCTCGAAGCTTCATACCGCTATTCCTTCCGAATTTTGGACAAAGGTTCAAAACCAGGCTATGTCCTGGACGGCTTCAATGCCAAGAAGCCTCAACGCACTGTAGGTGTAGCCCTCGATCTAGCGAAGGCATTTGACTCTAAACGAGGGCATATTGTCGGAGAGTCTGTTAAGGTCTACCATTCCGTCCTGGCAGAAGCGGTGGATAACCGCCTTCCCCAAAGGACGTCGGGCAAACGTGCTTTTCCAAGTAAACGTCTCCAATAGCATCCCTATTGGAGCCGGCGTACCTCAATGAGGAGTTCTGTCGCCCGCTCTTTTCAATCTTTACATTGAAGATCTGCCCGTTCCCTCTCAAGGCATCAAGGTCATTGCATATGCGGATGATATCACTATTCTGTGCCGGGATCGCGACATGAATGTAGCCGCCAGTAAGATCAATGATCGAGTTGAAAGTTTTTTCGCTAGCAAGATGCTCACGGTCTCTGCCACTAAATCATCCGTCACCGTCTTTTCCACTGATCCTGCGGAGCACAGTGCCCATCCCATGGTGAAATGGGACGAAACTCAATTGCCGGCCGCCCGATGCCGGTTGGATCCTTCGTTGAAGTTCCATGGGAACACTGAGCAGAAGCAAGCCGCAGTGAAAACAAGACTCAACGTCCTGTGTGCTCTCGGTGGAATGTCCTGGGGGTGCAGTAAAGAAACGATCCTGACCGCATATAAGACTATTGTGTACCTCCCCTTGGAGTGTGTTGCGCCAGTCTGGCAGCACGTGGCGGACACATCTTGGTCCAAGCTGCAGCGCGTCCAAAATTGTATTCTGAGAATCGCAAAAGGCTGTTATAAAAGCTCTCCGATAGAGCACCTACACGCCTGAGCTCGCATCCTGCCAGTTAGAGACCATTGCCATTTCCAGGCACAGCAGTTGTGCACAAACATTCTGAAGCAGCCGAAGTATCCGTCGCGAAGAGTAGTAGACCCCGTGAGATAAAGATATATGCGAAAGCCTGTTTGTTGATGCTCCCAAGAAAATCAACATACAGAGATGGACCGAAGCACAACAAGAACGTCTCCGTCTCTCGCGTACGGAGCATACCCGATTCGTCAAGGATCACTTGTGCAAGGCCATCATAAACTTCATTCTTGTAGTCGTGGCGCCTGAGGTTATCGAAACCGAGATGGAACTCGGTAGGCGTGCCAGGTGCACCTTTGCCTAGTTGCGCTGTGGGCACTCCCCAATGCTCATGTCTTATCTACATAGGATCGATAGCAGCAGACCTGACGAGTGCCTGGATGGTGGTATTCAAAGGCATACAACTGCGCACCTTTTCAACTGCCCGATGAGACCGAATTCGCTAACGACAATGGATCTGTGGACGAACCCTACGCTAGTGGCCGAGTTTCTGAACCTGTGGCAGAACCCCTCTGTGGCTGCGAGGAAGAAGAAGAACGCCTGAACTCGTAGTGGGTACGAGTTATCACAAGACGTTTGAGCTATGACTTTTACAGGGGTCACCGTACACCTTTACGACCGATCGTGGCGGGACTGCAGCGAAATCCGCTGGCAGTAGGCCAAGACACAACGGAACGCAGAGTACTGCTGCGAACGATGAGGCGTGCCGTATTTCAAGAGTGGCCGGCAGTAGACAATGAATGCTTTCCTTACGGGTTCGAAAAATGGGTGACGCAGACATCTCAGGAAGCAATTTGCTACGCGAGAAGCTTTTTAGTGATTTTCTTGCAGTGGTATCCCCACCAGGGGTGTGCGGAAATTTCTGTTTTCTGTTTTCTGGCCGTTTTAGCCTTTCTGTTTTCTGAAAAATCCGCGAAAAACAGAAAAAAATCAGAAAAAATCATCGAAACCGGATCTGTGGAACAGCGCAGCTTATCTAGTCCTTTACGAGGTACTACTTGTGTTCAATGGTGTGATGGCTGCTAATTTTAGGGTTTGCCATAAGAAACGGTTGTTATGGTATCCTCATGAGAAGGTATTTATGATCATCACAAAAGTGAAAATAGGTGAAAACTCAGAGGAAAAACGCTCAGGAACAAAATATTGCTGATTGTCACCTTACCCTCAATTAAGTAAATTTCTATGTATGTTTGTTCTGCCGTCTTCCGCCTTGCTGTTACACCCTATTCATTCATTTGCGAGGCGGAAAATGCCGCGGATTATCACTAGAAAAATGAGAAATCAGATGCTCGGTAACGGTATCAAACATCTGATTTCTCATTTTTCTACTAATATTGCGACGTACTTGAAAAGCATGAATAGGTTGTTAAACGTAAAAACCAGCACTTATATGAATCGTGTTAGTTGGGGCGTGCGAACACCCACCAAATAGCTGTTCTAAGCTGTTTTTGTGCGTTTCTTTTGCAACTTTTCACTTTTCTCACTTTTTTGATGGCGAAACCTGCGTTCTCATGAGGAGGACTCAGCAACTGATTTTATCGCGAACCCTGGTCACCTACTCAGTACTTCGGCATAATAGAGGTTGCATCCCAGGGTAAAGATCGAGTGCAAACCTTCGCTGTCAGCAGCAGCTGCTGTTGACAGCGGTATATGATTCCAACACTTGCTGGGGTTGAACCCCTCGATATCAATAGCAACTGCTGCTGCTAGCTGTCAGCTGCAGCTGCTGATAACGAGGGATGCAACTTCTACTGTGCTGACGTACTGGCGTTCTCTGAGAAATTCACCCGATCAATAGACAATAAATAGCCAAGAAATGCCTGCTTTCTGCGTGATAGCCGGAAAATGGTCGGGAAGTAGCTGGTTGCCGCGCAAGAGCCTAGAAATAATCGCCAAAAAATGTTCGCCGCGAATTGGACGCCAAATAATGCTATCCAAGGGATGTACAGTTCAACTCCGCATTGCCGTTCAGTCCGCAAAGTGCACGCTGATTCCGAAAGCATGCTGCGGGTTGGTTGCAAGTATCTCAGACAGGGATGGCGGATCACCTGAGCACCAAAGGCAAAAACCGCCCGGGTCCATGTCTGAGGAAACTCGCAATCGCGCCGCAGCGCGCTTCCGCAATCATCGTGCACTTTGCGGACTGTACGGCAATACGGAGTTGAACTGTACACGACGCATTCCTGAGGCATGATTTGGATGTCAACACCGCTGTCGGTTCAACTACCCAAGTTGGCGGTACTTGGACCCCGCCTAGCACCAGGAGGCCCGCCAAGCTGCAGGAGGCCAAGGCGGCCGCTCGGCGAGCCGGGAAACGCCGCGTCGCGTGTAGGTGTGCCTGTCACGTCTTGATTATTTCTCCGTTATTGCTCGGCTACTTCTAGGCTATTTCGTGAACAACATGACCTTGGCCGCCTAATAATCCAGAAACAATCAAGAAATATTTGAGAAATAGCACATCAAGAACCGCTGTGGAGCCTAGTGGGCTATTTCTCTTCTAAAACTCTCAAAGAGACCTGTCATTGACGTGTCATCGCTACTATCAATGTCTTATTAGTTAATTGTCCAGTCTCGTAGATATTGTATTACCGGTAAAGCAAAGATGTTCAGAATTACACTCTCCTTCCTCTTGAAAGTTAGAATGCTATGAGTATTTTTTTCTTAAAGTTTTCTGATTTCTGTTTTCTGGCCGTTTTGGCCTTTCTGTTTTCTGATTTCTGTTTTCTGACAAACTCGATTTTCTGTTTTCTGTTTTCTGAATTTTTTTGAAAAACTTCCGCACACCCCTGATCCCCACCTGAGGTTTGTGCTGATAGGCCGACCAGGCTCACTGATGGTCTGGCGTACGTGTATAGAGTCTGAGCGCTTTTGACTGCGGTGGAGAGCAGGTGGAATGGAAAAGCTGGAGCATTATAACGGTGGCAAAGTGGTCCTGTGGGATGGAATGGCCTAATGCTGGGGGGGGGGGGGGAGCTTGTAAACATTGCCTCAGAGTGGCCTTGCAAAACTCCAAATTCACTACAATCGATTTTTTTTAGAGGACGAGGAGGGAAAGAGGGCCAGTTAACATACTTTCCTTCCTGTGGGTAGTTCCGCGTAACACGCACTTCGCATCGATAAACTCGTAGAAGCAATGATATCGGGAACTCTGCAGATATCGTTAAGACTGGAAACATGTATTGTTGAAGTGCACCATGTGTTTGCGAATGTTGCCACCAAGTACGACATGATGAATGATGCAATGAGTTTTGGAATTCATCGACTTTGGAAGGATTACTACGTCGGTGGTCTTCCTCTATCGTCCAACTCAAAGGTGATTCAGTTGAGCTCTTGATTTCTTTTTGCTTTTACTCAATTTTAATCCACTCACACCAACCACCGCTCGGAGCAGAACCGGTCCTATTTATGATGTCGCCGCCGAACAGCAACTGAAGGTGGAAATGTTATAGCGGCGAGCGTTCGGTTGCTCTCGGGGCGACTGCTGTGCCATCACGAGCTATTGAGAGGATGCGTTTTTTTGAGTGAAAACGTGCTATTCATGTGGTCAGCCGTATAAAAGCCCCATCTCAGTCGCAAACAGTCCTTCGGGGCCACTACGGAGAGGTGACTTCAAGTCACTCTCTGGGGAACAAATTTTTTTTATGCCGAAGGGGCTTGACATGGCTGACTGTGAGGAAGTCCTGCATTCGCACCGTGTTGAGGATGGTATCCTTGCCGCGGGCTGTGACAAGTGCCGTATCTTTGCAGGAGTCTTCATCTTCTTGAGAAGAGGCGGGAATAAGAAAGTCAGCAGTTAGAAAAGTTCTAAGAATCCCCCGAGCAGCTTTGGTGGTGGGAACTTCAACCGGATATCGCTCCGAGTGGAACCGCGGTCGAATACATTGATTTTCGCCCTCATGAGAGAGACGTCGTCGATTATGCTGCTTCTCAAGTCCGCTCTGCAGGGTCAAGAGGGGTCGCGAAATTCCTCAACGGAAGGTTGGGGGGTCGCAAAATGGCTTGAAAATAAAGGTTAGGAGGGGGGAGATCACAAAAATTCCGGACCAAAAATGAAAACTTGGTGAAGATATCCCAAAATTTCTCGATTCTAGTCTTCAAAGGGAAGGATCGTAGCATTGCTCAGGTTTTAGACGTTTGAGCCCGATTACTGAACGAATTTCCGGCGTCTTACAGTTTCAGAAATCAAATACATTGATAATTTTGGTTTTATGAACGATCCGTATGTAAAAAAAAACTTTCATGAATAAATCGTGCCTCTGGGGGGGGTCTCAAAAAATAAATTTTGGAATAAATTCTGATGGCGGGGGTCGTTCAGATTTTGAAAAATTACGCAACGCCCCGCTTGACCATGCCGCTCTGAGCTTCGATTAGTGTGAGTAAATGTTCATTCTGCGGGAAGCATATCTATTCAAAACATCTCATGTTCCTGTTTTCTTTCCTGGGTCTCGTTTTTGATTTTGCTCTGATGCAGCTCAGCTAGAGTTTGATGAGTGGAAAAGGCAGTCTCAATGCTGGAGCAGTTTACTTATAGAGATTCTATGGAAGGGTATGTCACGCGTCTTGCCCTCCTTTTGCCGTTTAGAGAGGGGGAGAGAAGAGACTTATTCATGTTTCCAGTTTTGGGATATTGAAATGCTAAATGCTATTCGTATAAATGGACAAAATACGCGAATGAAGGTCTCTCCGCGTATCGAGTTTCAATCTTCAAATTCCGAATTGTTCAGGAATTTAATCAAACCCATTCAGATTTTGGATGTTGCCGGAGGAACCGGTGATATCGCTTTCCGATTGCAAAGGAGGATTCCTTCTGGGAAGGTGACCGTTTTGGATATCAATCAGAACATGCTAGATGTTGGCCAGGAACGTGCGAGAAAAGATCCATCTGTGAGTGTTTTCAGTGTCAAGTAATCGTTGTGTAGGACCTCAGCGGGCTACCATCCATTCCCGTTTAGGACGAGAAATCTTCTCGATCCCCACCCGAATTTTCTATTTCTGGTCTTGCATTTTCACGAACCCTAGCCCCCCCCCCTTTAACACACGTTGTGAAACTCAGCAACAGCGCTAAACCCTGGGTGTTTTTCTGCTTATCAGTTGTCAGTTCGTTTCTCCTAAAATATGCAGGCAACTCTGTTTTTTTAAGCTTGACCCACAGCGATTTGACTGGATCTGCGCTAACGCTGAGAATCTACCTTTTGAAGATAACTCGTTCGACGCATATACCATTTCATTCGGAATTCGAAACTGCACTCATGTTGATACGGTATCTCTTAATACTATTTTAGCACACCTAAGTGAATTTGAAACTCACCTTCTAGTTTCACCTGAAGCATTACAGGTTGTTCAAGAAGCATTCCGTGTTCTGAAGCCTGGAGGATTTCTATCCGTGCTGGAGTTCAGTGCTGTAACTCCTCTGCTGAAGCCTATCTACGATGCGTACTCGTTTAATGTTATCCCAGTTATGGGCCAGGTGCGTGTTCATACGGAACTCACTTAAGCAGGGTCAAGCAGGGCGTTGCATAATTTTTCAAAATCGCAGCGATCCCCCACCATCATTTTTTCCAAAATCCTAGCGATCCCCTCCGAGGCGCGACTTCTGGGCAGTTTATATTTGATTACTTAAAATCTCAGACGCCGGAAAATCGTTCACAAGTCGGGCTCGAGCTTCTGAAATCTGAGCAAATGCTACGATCCTCCCTTTAGTAACCAAAACTATCGAGATTTATTTAGGATATGTTCACCAAATTTTCACTTTAAAACGAAATTTTCGCGATCCCCACCCTAAACATCATTTCTGGGCCAAAATTTTTGCGACCACCCCGTTGCGGAATTTCGCAACCCCGCTTGACCCTGCACTTAAGCGGTGCGAAATTGCCACCGAATATGACAGGTCTGATCAAGTCTTTGTATCACAACTCATATTGTACCGTGGACCAGTATGAATCTTAAGCAAACAAATCTGAAAAATATCGTGGGTGGTGTCGCGTTATCTATAACTGGTCTTTTCTAACAGCAAACACAGATCATAACCTTTTTGGAATCAAATAGTTTTCCTGGCCCATTTTCCTGATGTTTTTAATGTGAAAAATGGCTTTTTCACTTCATGATGAATTTGAGACACCCAATTTACGAGATACTCATCTGTAGGAAGCATTTCGCGCCTGAGCTATTGCACGAGCGATCTGAGGTGGCGTAGCCATCGCGCCTATGTATTCGTTTTTTCATTACCTTTGTCACAGTTTTCGAAAAGTTTCATCGTGTTCAATGCACCGTTCGTAAGCGTAAACCCTCTATCTAATGCATATTCTCGCTTCCATTCTGTCCGACTTCCAAGCTGAAATCACAAAAAAACTTTAGGAAGATACATCGCCCAGATACCTAACAGTGGTCGGAGGACCATATGCATCTTAGGGAGCCGCGTAGGTAGGGCCGCTTTCAACACCTTTACTTTAATAGGACACGAATTGCTATGAATTTATTTTCTGAAATAGGAAATATGGATTGGTTCCAAGCTCCTAGCACTACTTTGGTTTTTTTTCCTTGCTGTACCCACAACCTTTAAAAGCTCGTAACTTTAGCTAGTGCCGCCTTTTCGATTATTCTCTAATCAGAACAGTGGTCCTGTGGTCGGCTGTTGAAGCGTTGCGCTAAGTTTCGATTAGTTTTTTTGTATTCGTTTGCATGTTTCTAACTTACTGCTTTGTGATTTTTGAGCACGTCGGCAACGGCGTACGATAAATAAATAAATAAGTAATTTTCTAGCAACTCAACAGGGTTGGCAAAGTTTATAGAATATTTGAACCTGCTGAGTGTTAGATGACTAGATGATAGAAGCTGCGGGAACTTTCAAAAAAGCGTAATTTCTGTTATTTTCGAATTTCCTATATTTGCAACTTCCATCTTTTCCTATCTATGAAACGACTTCCAGCTGCGAAGCTTGGCTGTCTATTTAATTCTGGAGGGTTGCCACTTAGTAGTAAATATTTTGTAATTTGTTGATAATTTTTGTTTCAAAAATAGTCGAAAAAAGCAAAAATCAAATTTCTCGTCATTGATCGCAATAGTAGCATTTTTACAAAGTGTGTTCAGAAACGCTCTCTTGGCAAGGCTTGCATGTCATAATCTGTCCTATAGGGGTTCAAATACCCTATGAAGTCTGACAGTTCTGACGTTTTGTCAAATAAAAGGGATAGCAACATGTAAACATGCTCCGTCAGTTTTTGGGATTTTCATCTATTCGGCTCGAAATCCTCCAACCACCAGGTGGAGCTTCAGACGGACCGGGAAATCTGTAGTCGAGTCGTCATAAGAAGGTTTGGGAAATCGAAAAAAACTTCACCCTTGCTACATATGTATTCATAACAGGTTTTCTAGTGTTTTATTTTTGCAGGTATTGGCCGGCGACTATAATAGCTACAAGTACCTGGTCGAAAGCATTCGAAAATTTCCCAACCAGGTATGTTAGACGCATGCCTTCAGAATTCCGCTTTCCCACAAAAACTGCAGATTGTTATCGCTTTCTGCTCTTTTGCTCTTTTTTAGAGTGTGCCCGTTTTTCATTCTGGACAGGTTGTAACTATATTAGGTGAGAGATGTTTACATTGTGACATACGTCTGTTAAGGAGGAATTCGCGTCAATGATTCGGAATGCAGGATTCGAGATGGTGCGCTACGAAAATCTAACATTTGGTGTCTGTGCAATACATAAGGGTACAAAACCTCGAAAACCAGTGGCGAAATCATAGAATATAGTAGGAGTTTTAGAAAGTTGCCCGCTGTTATCTTATATGTTGCTTATTTAAGATTGTTACATAGTGGTTGTCGTTGTATGTATTATGTTATTTATTAAAACACTCCGGGTACGATTTATATATGGGACCATTCGCATAAGAATTGAGCGTTTTTGGCTTTTTTCGCGTTTTTTTTGTTATGGATCGATAGAGGGCAAGGTAAGCCGGGTCCTGACTTCTAGAATCTTTGCGAAAAAGCTTCCGCTCAAAATTATGATTCTTGAAGGTTGGACAGTTCTTGACGATTTTTTTTGTGTAGGTCTTTGACGTGAGCGATTTTTCGTGATATTAAATTACCATTATAAGTTATTAGCTATGAGAAATAGATTGGCGTTTAGAGATTTTTGAAATTTCCACTTCGAGGATTTTTTTCATTTTTATGTGCCTAAAACGACTATGGTGCATCTTTTGTGGTGGTCATAATCTGCACGAATCATTTTGTAAAAAAAAATTTCTACGGGGTACAAAGCTCTTAAATCTAATAACGCCCAGGGATTCTTCATAGCTGATAACCTATAATGGCACCTTGATATTAGGAAATTTTGTTCCCCTTAAAGATAAAAACGCTGAATGAAAATTGTTCAACTTTGTAGTATAGTTGTGCAATTTTGAAAAAAATTGTCGAGCGAACGAAAATCAAAATTTTTTGTTCGAAATATTTTCGAACGAACGAAATTTGAAAAAATTTTTCGAACGAGCGAAAACGAACGAAAAAAAATTTCGAAAAATCCTTCGAAAATTTCGTTCGTGTACAACTATACTTTGTTGGCTCATAATTTTCATACGCTTTTTTTTCCGACAATTCTGTAAGTGGCGACCTTGCTTGTTTTGCAATCTCTCACTATCGATCCGATAATTTAAAAAATCGATCCTATAATTGAAAAAAAAACGTCAAAACAACTGTATTCTAACCCGTCTCAGTTCCTATGAGGGCGGCCTCAAGTGCTGTTGTAGAATGTTGTAACAAGAGTTTGTTGGAGTTTTGCTAAATATAATATAATTATAAGTACTGCAACTGCCAGTTTTCGTCTGTGCTGTCAGCGACCTACCTGTTGCTATTTCGTAATATTGTTTTTCTTATCACGAAGGTTGAATTTCTTCTTGTAGCTTCATGGTAGCGGCTCCTCCGATAAGGCTGCTTTTTGCAGTTCCGCGCCGTCCATTATCCTTCACGTCGTATCGACATGTTAGGTATGTCAAGAAAATTTTTTAAAGATTGATCAGCCGCCTATTTGTGTCCCAGCATCGTTTTCATATTTCGTAATACCACAAGGCGTTCACAATTGGTAGGTTCTCCGCTAGAGTGCTCCTTTGTAGTGAGAAATTTGGGCGCTTCTCTACTTTTCGGACTCCGGCAGGTTGAAAAAGCATCCTGCCTCTTGTCTTGCCATTGTGTGTTGATTATTTGGGGGCGCTGAACACTAATATGAGATTTGTTTCCAAGTTCACAGAAGGTTACAGTAGGTATGCGGTAGTTTGGTCAGAATCTCCGATATGATTGAAACTCTGACAGAGCTTATTTGGTGTGCAGCTCACTGATCCATTGTCCGTTTTGTGATTTTCGAGGGTGTGGGTATTGTAAACTACGGTATTTTTCTCAAAAAAAAAGTATTGAATTCGTGAGCAGCACCTGAAAGAACCCACCTTGGCAAAATTTCTGCTCAATCTCAGATATTGACTTACTACGGTGTACACACCGTTACCTTCTTATACAATCTTAATTGACAGACCGGGAGAATTCCCGTGGTAAGCGGCAGGCCGGGAGCATAGAACAGCGCGGAGGACACTTGGCTGGTCAGGAGTGTTGGGCGCGTATATGCGCGCAAATACTCGTCGCTTTGAAATAGAGGAGAATATGTCTACTTCGACCAATTGCATGACACGTTCTTCTTCTTCTTTGCAGCCACGATGAGAGTATTGCTATACCTTGATACCTTGATGGTCCATCTTCATCGGCGGTCTTCTCGATGTGGACCACATTCGCTCCAGTTTTCCCTAGAAAGAGCAACAGTCATCCAGTATGGTAAGCCTTTTTGTTTGATAGACTTGTTGAAATCGTCCGCCCAACGCGTCGCAGGTCGTCCTAGAGTCCTTTTGACTTCGCGAGGATACCAGTGTGTGATCCTGGTACTCCATCTATCGTCAATTCTTCGCAGCACATGTCCTGCCCATCTGTGCTTCGCAGACTCAATATGGGATACTGCGTCTCGTATGCCAGACTGCTTCCGGAGTTCGCAGCTGCTCAGCCCTTCCTGCCATTGTCTTCGACGATTTGTTCTCAACAGGCACCTTTCCAATGCCCTGTGTGTTGTTCTCAGGGCAACAAAAGTCCCCTTGGTGTGGGCCCACGTCTCGGTACCATAGCACAATGCAGGTAGTACCGTAGAGTCAAACAGGTGAGCACGCAGCTTGCTGTCCTGAATCTCGCTGGTCACTTCTCGGATTGTGCTCATCGCTGCCCACGCTGATCTTCTTCGTCGGTCAATCTCCTTCGACAGATCGTTTTCCATATTGAGTTCTCGTCCTAGGTAGACATAGCTATCAACTCGATCCACTTCGTTTCCTTCCAGGTAGATTGGTCCGCCGTCGCACCATCGGTTGGTCATTGTCTGAGTCTTCCCCATGTTCATTGTCAAACCAATCGCGCTGCCCACGCTATTCAACTCATTCAGCATTTCGTTCATCTCTTGAGTGCTGCCACTGATAAGCACAATATCGTCCGCGAACCTTAGATTGGACAGCTTCTTCCCATCGATGCTCAAACCTTTCTCTTCCCAATCAAGTTTGCTCATCGCATGCTGTAGAGCAGTCGTGAAGAGCTTCGGCGATATTGAGTCACCTTGCCGGACTCCTTTCTCGATTGGAATGCGTAGCTTCCTTTCGAATAACTGCACCGTTGTAGATGTTCCTGTATTGCACAGCTCCAGAACGTTCACGTATGCAGAATCCACTCCGGCATGCAACAAGGCGTTTAAAACAGCGTTTGTCTCCACCGAATCGAATGCTTTTTTGTAATCAACGAACGTCAGGCACAACGGCAGTTTGTATTCACGGCATCGTTCGATTAATTGAGACACGGTGTGAATATGATCCATGCAACAAAAACCCTTCCTGAATCCTGCCTGCTCTACGGGTTGGTAAGCGTCAACTGTGGCCTCCAGACGATTGAGGATTATCTTAGTGAAGACTTTATACGGGATCGACAGCAGGGCAATAGGACGGTAGTTCCCAATATCCTCCTTGTCTCCCTTCTTGAAAATCAGAACCGTCTTCGAGCATTTCCACTGATCTGGTATGGATCCCGCTTCGAGGTGAGAGTTGAAATGCTTCGCGAGAATTCTACACGTGGCTTCGCCTCCCACTCTCAGCAAATCTGCAGAGATACCATCAGAGCCAGGAGCTGTTCCCTTCTTGAGCGATCGCAAGGCATTAGCAACCTCGGATAAGAGAATAGGTGGCACTGGATTATCGGTTGGAGAGGAACATCTAGGAACCGGCGTATTTGAGCGATAGAGATCCGTGTAGAATTCCATAACAATGCGTTCCATATCCACTCTTGCAGTTCTGGGTGTTCCATGTTTGTCCCTCAGGCACGTCGTTACATTACGATAATCCGTGAGATCATTTCGACAGCGTTTGAGACTCTTTTTTTGAGCGGCGGTCGATACCAACTTCTTTCTCCGGTGTTCTCTGAGAGATTCCCTGACTGCTATGCGGCAGGCCTTGTTGATGACGATCTTCTCCATATGTGCTGCGGTTGGATCCCTTCTTAATTCACCTCGACGTTTGAGAAGTTCTCGAGCTTTGGAGTTGAGTCTTCCCTCTCCTGGCTGTTGAGCTACCATTGCAGCCTTTCCACATTGAAGCAGACCTTTGGCGAGCTCTTCGAAGTCCGCCGTAGGATTATCAACCAGTCTCCAAGGGTAGTCATCAAGAGCTGCTTCCATTGCAACCTCGTTGTACTGAGGAAAGCGAACAGGTGCAGGACGATGTGTATCCCTTTTAAAGACTCGTTTGTTGAGACGGATCTTTGCCCGAAGTAGTCTGTGATCAGACCCGCAGTCGAAGGAGGGCACCACAGTGACATCCATCAAGCTCCACTTCCGATTAGCCAGAACATGGTCCAGCTCCGAATGCGTTAATCCATTGGGACTTTCCCTTGTTCATCGTCGGTGCAATTTCTTTTCAAACAATGAGTTTCCGTGGAACAAGTTGCATGATGACATCAGGTCCAGAGCGCGATAGCCATTGCTGTTTCTGTTCCCGTCCCCATGTGGGCCAAGTCTCCAGTTACCGTCGCTTCCGTTGCCCAAGATGGCGTTGAAGTCCCCGCACACGAATTTGTAGTAAGACTTCTCCTTCCTGATTGCCGCCTCCAGTTCAGCGTAGAAACTATCCTTCTCCTCGTCTTCGGCTACATCGGTAGGAGCGTAACAGTTCACGACGGAGATAATGGCCTTGTGTTCGGTCTTCAATCGCAGGATTGCTATACGGGGGCCCAACACTTCGTGAGAGTGGACGATGCGCTGAATTCCTGGGTGAACGAGAAAGCCGACTCCTCCAATATTCTTCGCAGTAACCTTTTGTCCCAATATTATCAGCTCTCCTTTATCAGTCTTCCTCGTGTACGATCCCTTGACCTTCGTTTCCTGCAAGCAGACGACATCGTATTTGATTCTTCTGGACTGATGAAGGAGAGTTCTGAGGTCTGTGTCGGACGCAGCTGTTCGGCAATTATACGTGCATATGTTTAGACACCGTCCGCGTTGGGTGTGGGTTTTCCAATGACGCCCCGTCCTGATCCTCGTCCGTCCTCGGTAGAGGCATCTCCGGGCGTCGTGGGAGAGCATATCCGATTTCGGGTCGGTTTCATAATATTAGCGAATGTAGGAGCAAGTTTGTGGTCTAGTTACTCCCGAGTGCAGAGCCGGTGCTATCGGAAGCCGCCCGTTCTCACATTAGATAAACTAATGTTACGGCGAACTGCGTGACCGTTTGTGCCGTTGGCCATTTCGCGAGGCGAATCTCGTTCATCAATGTTCACCCCTTCACCACGATGAGGTGACACATAAAGGGGGAGTATTGCTATAGGCCCAGAAAATGGCCGACCAGCGTCGGATTCGTCCAAAGGCCCATGGGAATTAATGTTGTGGGTTTTTTGGACAGTTGAATAAGTGTAGAGTATTGTGGCCGGTTCCACCACAGTCCGGACAAGCGTCGGGAGTGCTACTGTCGATCCTGATCACATAGGACTTCAGGAACGTTGAGTGCCAACAGCGCAACGATGCAAGAGTGCATCTGGCCCGTCTACTCAGCTGAGACTCGGACTCAGAGACTCGAGGCGGCACAGTACCCAAAATGGGATTGATAGCATGACACGTTGAACGCCAGATCTAAACTCACGCTGCTTACGGCAAGCGATTTTGTGGCGACTTCGCCGCAGGCTCGAGAGATCAATTTCATTTATCATTGCGCACTTCATCGGGTGGTACCAAAGAAGGATTCCACGTCTATTCATTGGATTGGAAGAGGACACCCGTTGTGGTTCTGTCCTAAAGGGAAATTTGGAGAAGAGGTATGCCACCAGTGGAGGGTGTGCCGCAGATTCACGAACATTGTAATGAAAGAAATCAGTCGTATTGCTTGCCCCAGCATGCTGTAATTGTGCCCCGGCCTGCGCCTCTGACCACAGGGAAAGCAGGCCGGACATCTCTTCTGGCAGACGCGGCAAGAGTGCCCGCTCCTGCTGTCTGGCGGGTTCCCGTCGTGCTGGTCCCGAGTGTCTGAGTTGCCAAAATCGGCAAGCGGGCCTCATATTCGTTTTGAGCTCCTGGGCGAAGTTTCGACCAAAAAAATTAAGATTACTCTAGTGCTAGAATTCGATTACTGTCGGACTTTTTTCTGTGCTATATTTAGCTCCTCATCATGAGCGCTTGGGTTTACATAGTTTTTTCGTCCCTAGTTTTCTGGCTTTTATGTTGTAGCTGTAGAGTTCACATAACAAATTCAGTCTGATGACACGTAACAAATCCAGTCTGATGAATGGACGGGGCTGCGACGGTAGAGCGCCGCGCGCGAACCGAAACCCCGTTGGCCAGTAACGCCGCCAACACCGCACGGCCAGCCGCCTGGTCCATGCGTCAGACTAAATCGATTACGGAAACCATAGGTTTGCCTGGTAACACATAATTTTCTTTCAGTAGGTGTCTTGTTTTTTTCTTTGTGTTCCGCATTGCACGACACTGGCCAGATTTTACGTCTGCACATAAAGTTCGTTTTGATAGTGCCTAACACGTAGAATCCTATGCATGCTGCATAAACCAGTTGCCAGTAGCATTTACAGGTTCCGTTCCAGTAATCCGGCTTCTGCCAACAAGGAACTTGGAAGGTTTGTGGCTCCGTTAACGTCAGACGCCTTGTACGATCCAGGCCAGGTATTCTCTCCGATTCGTTACATTGTTGACGGGTTTATAAATAGAAAAGAAATGTTTGCAGTTATTCATTCACAAAACATTTGCGTATAAAGGAGTCGTTGTGTGCGCTTTTAAATGCAGATTTCAAGAAAAGAAAAGCAGCTCAAGGTGAGTTTCCTCATCGTTTGTGCTCAGTTTGGACCTGAAAATTTGCAGTACTGATTTACTTCATTTAATATTAGTTGTGATTTCAGCGACCGGTTAGTATCGCTGGGAAGGTACTACCAAGTATTGATTGATAGAGGTGATTGGAGCCATATGGGCTTCCCCGTGGATTTGACGTCGTATTTAATGGACGGTACGACTCGTGGTGAAAAGTTGCTCACACTCATAAAGTAGGTGGCTTCTATTCATGTGTTTCTTCATTAATAAAAAATAATAAACCATCTGCTGTCCTTATCGGGACCAAACTCCGATCCGCAATCGCCGAAAATCATTGTATTAGTACGCACTATACTTGTTCCGAATCGATAATCGGATGAGTGCCCGACTGTTTCAATCTGATCAAAAAGTAGTTTTTTTTTATTCGAAAAGCATTGTTCGAAAAAGCGTGATATCCGGCTACAGTGGAAAATCGGATATTCGAAAAATTGCGATGCCCGACTACGGTCGAAAAGTCGGATATTCGATAAAAAATCATCTGGAACAAGTATATCGGGCAGCGCGTACCGATGTTATGAGTGAGGGGCTCATTACAGCGGGTGGCCGGAACTCGTCATGCGGGCGGCGCTGCCATGGAGTGGTTAGCGGCTGGCCCGAAATGGGAACAGGCTCCGATTTATATGTGTGCGGATGGCCCGCAATGCAGATTTTTGCATCGGGCAGCGCGGAACGGAGTTCTGAGTCAGATGAAAATATTGACGTGGATGTAACCCGCTAGGATTTTCCGAAGGCATTTGCCAGGATTTCGCATCTTAAACTGATTGCCTAACTTGAGTTATTGTGTTTACATCCACGTAGAATAGCATGTACTCGAGCTTACCTCTCGAACAGAGCGTTTCGGGTTTGGTCGTGCTGGTTCTGAGATGTGTGCCGCGTGATGGTGTCTTATCGTCCGACTTCTTTAATATTTTCACATAAGACTCGCTTGCTATCATTTCACTGACTCCAGCTGTGGGAGGGTGCTATTCTGCCGCAATACGCTTTCTAATCAAATACCTAGTCGAATCGGAAGGCTCTTCAGGAATAACACTTGCTGTTTCGAGGAGCACTACGTGGCGCTGACAGGCAAAACACCTGCTTGACCTCATCTACTTCGTAGCAGCACGTCGTTCATAGGCGCAACTTTAGCTCTGTGTTTTAGATGGATAGGGGCGGGGTGTGTCTCAACAAGGATGCGGTCGATGTGACGGTCCGCAGCGAGGTTGTCGTTCCAGTACAGTCCGCACTAAGGACATCATACTGGTTTCTCGCTGAGGACCGTGGGGAGGAGCTCTCTCAGCGGTCAAAAATCGTCCAGATAGCGACTAGTGGTTCGATTGTCGTCCAAATTGTCATGATGTCGAATCGTGATCGAATAGTTAACCTGTGTGTTGCGGTACGTGCTTCTCATTTGGTCGACGATACGGCCCGGGTGCTGCTCGAGGAGCGCCGGGTTGTATCGTCGATTCGAATCAAAAGTGTGTCGTGGCCTAATCGGACCTTTTGGTGCCGGAGGTAGCTTTCCAGACGTCAACTTTGCAATTTGCCTGGGACAGGTTTCTAGAAATCGAAATATGCGTAAACTTATGTATTGTAATTGAATTTTGAATCGTAGATTGGTGGGTTATCAATATTAAAGTAAAATTCCAATGGTTTTGGTCGATAGAATGCATTTTTTCAAAGCGACCTTGTTGGAGCAGCAAGCTTTGGGTATTCGTTTGCTATTGAACGAACATTGAAAATAAATTGTGAAAAGAGAAGATAACATGCTGGGCGATTTTCGTCGCCTTTTCAAAAAATAAAATTCTTTAAACTAATCAGTATGGAAACATTCTAGCACGGGCATTGTAGAATGTTGAGGTCTTTCGAGAGATTAAACCAAATGGCTCCCCGTTCGCTTTAAGTGGTAGAACATTTCAGGTGCGAAATATCACACTGCGGCATAAGAGATGTCTACCCTCAGATTTGAACCGAACCTCCTCACACAATACCACAAAAAGTTCCACAGAACTCACCCAATAAGTAATCAACGCTAGAAGTTCTGGCGATAATGGAAGCTGCTTCGAGAAATTACATATTTTTGGAAAAAAGCCTTCAATGCTGTATAAATATTCTTCTTGTAAGCTACATTGGGCCAAAATTCAACTTCAAAACTGTGTTAGACTTCTAATGGACTCTTGATCAGCATATCTTTGTTAGGCATATTATCGCGATCGATGCAAAAGGATACGCGAAGGTTAAAATCCCAAGGAGTGGGTGTTCCGACACTCTCGTCCGCTAGTGTGTATGTGCATGCTTTTTAGTGGCATGGATTGTGTGGCGCACAGCGATATTCTCCCATACACAGCATCTGAACGAGAGCCGTTGGATCACGATTTGTTTCACAGAATATTCGATATCATTGATGCTCCTGAAGGTGATTCCTTTCTTCAAGGAATGCTTCTCTATTCGTTTCAGTTGTTCAGTCTTATGAAACAATAATTCAGGAAAGGACGTAAAAATAACTATGAAAACGAATCTATTTGAAAACTACATGGCGTCACAAAGGTCATGGCTGGCACCTAGAGACGTCTATAGGTTTGTAATTATCCACTTGACAGACTTCCCCCAGATCACTTTTGAGCTTGCAGGGAAGTGACGGAAAATATCGAGGTTACAGTAACAACTTTTTATTTGGGAAGCGGTATGAGTGGCGGACAACTGAGGCACATGTGGCGATATGTCATCAGGTAATGTCGAAGACAAATTCATTTGCTTTAGATACACTGCTTAGAATGTGTCTTGTTTTACCGGGAATTAGTAATTGTTGTGGTTTGATGTCTCGCATTTGTGGCCGAATTTCAACACCCTTAGTTAAGGCTTGAAAATCACTCGCCGCAGATTTCCGTTATACTTCGGGAACGTTCGCTGAAGGTTTACTCCCTCAACAACATGAATCAAGCTCACGGTCATGGAGTGATCGGGAAGGTAACGTGTAATTTCTATGTTGATTCCTCTCTTTTCCTGCGTCTATTTCCAATCTTCTTCATGCTATTTATTCTGTACTCTAATACTTTTGAAGCTACATTGCCTCGTTTATCGCTTAGACATTGCAATGTCTTCCCAACGTAGCTATAAAGTCACGTGTGATTCAATGTGGCGGTAGGAAACGTTCCGCACTTGTTGGTTTTTTAAATATCACTTACGAATCACCCCACTCTCTCAGCTACTCAGCTACCTTGTGATAACTTGTGATCATATACCATGCCATAAAAAGGCATCAAATATTCGAAAACATCAAATTTCTGTCTTCAAAAGCCTCAGCTTAACTGGGTTTAATGCCGATTTGTGCTTGCCAGATCATACCCGTCATCGGGTGATTGCTGTTGTGCCCACACAGTTCATGTGTGAATAGCTGATTGATGCAGAATGAGTTTTGCGTTCAACTCAGCTACCTTGTGATACCGATACTTTCTTTCTGACCCTTCTTATTGAATCTATACCTGTTAGAAAAATTCTCTGATGTTCTTCATTCTGTACGGGTTTCTTGGTAAACGTAATATATTTTTGCAACGTAGGAAACTGTTCATACACCTCAAGGCAAACGCCTAATGCGCCTGCGTGGCATTGTGGTATGCATACTTTTTACGAGCGTCGTGAACTCGGGCGGATCGAAATTGTCGATGGAGCAATAATGCTGATGCTAAAAAAGCCATACTACGGGTGTAACCGCCGTTTTGGAGCGAGTACTAAGCGCTGTCGGGTGTGGCGTCATCCTTTTAATACCCAACGCCATGTTCGCGCGTCATGTGCGTGATCCGCCATACTCGAGGAGTGCGAATACCCTCGTTTCTCGCGCCTTAAAGGCGCAGTCCAACCTTGTGGAGAAATCTGAGATTTCCACATAATTGAGAAGCAGACTCACCTTATTAAATTTCTACCAAGTGCGAACTCTCAATCCCTCCAATAAGCGAGATAAAGGAAAAAGCCACTCTGGCGCACCCACAGCAAGAAGCCACTTCGCTCCGATTCCTTAGACGACCTTTAGAGCTCATCAGTGGCAAGGTGATCAATTGTTTTTGTCAATCCCGTGTTTGCCTTTTTATCTCCGCTTCTCTCTTCATTCGGGCTTGCCCCCGTCAGTCTGTTGTGTATGACGGGAAATACAGGACTAGGACAACTCGTTCACCATGCTTTCGCCACTTAAATTTAGGCAAACTTCGAGGGGTCATAACTCCGTTCGCAGTGTGTTCTGAGTGATTCGGGAGATAGAATTGTGATCAGTGCGAATTTTTTTACCAGGGCAAGTGGGAGAAATCGAAAAGGTTGGACTGTGTCTGTAACGAGTGTTGCCTTCACTAGTTTATCCCTTCAATTCGGTGTCTGAGTTGTTCTTGGAAAGATCCATAGGCGCTTTTCGGTGGTATGCGGCAGGACTGAAGTTCAGCGGCAAGGCCGAAATTCAGCGATGCAGTTTTTTGAAAGACTGGAAATGTACCTCACATTCGTGTGCAACGCCTCTAGTAGCCATCTTGGGAGATGTCTCCGTCGTACGGACAAAGAACTCGAAGAAAGAAGTGGCCGGACATCCTGCATAACATACGGGCTCTGTGAGGGGGGGGGAGTATGGAAACTGCAGCCAGCCGTCTGTCTGAAGATTAAAGGCAGCAGACACTCTCATAAAAAGTTGTTGAGATAACTTCGCTACTTAGGTCGTATGGCCTCTAGTAGAACGCTCACGCCGACGTAAGCGTCAAAAACGAGTGAAAACTACTAGCTGCCGAGATGCCGTACGTTCGTGCCGTGGCAGTGTGGAGGAAAGAAGATCACCTCCGTGCAAACCGACGTCAATCCCTCCGCGGAGAGGGTTTTTGTCATGGGAGAGGTGCTGGCTGGCTGCAGCTCTCCTGAGGATTCTTCTACAAATGGCCGGCGTCGAAAGGAATCCAGGACCCGCGAAGAAGAAGAAGTACCCATATGCCACATGCGACAGAGATGTCAATTGGTATGGAACCAGCGTCCAATGTTTTGGATGCGAAAGGTGGGTGCACTTCTCTTGTTCGGGTCTCAGTTCTGTGAGGCACCACGATTCTTCCTTTCGTTGTATTGTGTGCTCCGCCTCCAGTAACTCAAATTCCTCATCTACCAACCGCCCCCTATCTATTGTACACATCAATCTAAACGGCCTTCGCACCAAGCTTTCTGAATTATCTCTCTTTGCCCGTACTCATCACCCGGATGTTATCATGGTTCAGGAAACCAAACTCTCTCCCTCTGCTACCTCTAGACATCCAAAGATCCCGGGCTATACTGCATATCATACTCCTAGGTCATCTTAAGGAGGCGGAGTCTACTTTTGTTCTGTCCTCTCTTCCCTCTCACATTATTCCAAACACTCCAGTGGATGGCACTCTCGAGTGCATCCCCATCCATCTACCTCTTAAAACACCACTTTCTCTTTTTAATATATATATATATATATCCCTCCTTCTTCCTCTTGTCCCTCAACATACAATCCTATCCCCCTTCTCAAGCAGCTGTATGACTGCTCTCTATCTCCCTCAATTGTCTTTGCGGGTGACTTCAGTGCGCACACGTTCTGCTCGTCGCTTGATTCTGATGCTAGAGGAAGTGACGTAGAAGAATGGGCGGAGGAGTGCGATCTGGTTATCTTAAACGATGGCCAGCCCACTCGTCTCCCTGCCAACGGCCGATCATCTAGCCCAGACATCTCCCTCGTCTCTTCCAATCTCTCTAATGCCTGCTCTTGGTCGACATCCACAACTCTTTCCAGCGATCACGTCCCTGTCTTTGTCGATATTGATCTCTCTAACTCTCTTGCTCCCTATACAGGTGTTCGTCATCGTTCTTATCTTAATTTAGGCCTTGCAGACTGGAGCCTGTTCAGGGAGGTTGCGCTCTGCCAAGCAGCTGATTATCCGTGGAATGGCGATGTACGCCAGAAGGAGCGCCACCTGTCTGATGCTATCTTGAAGGCTATGAAAGCTGCGATCCCTGAAGGCCGCGTTAAGACCTTCCTTCCCAATGTCACCAGGGAAACATTGCAGAACATAAGGACAAGGGACGCAAAGAGAGCCGCAGATCATCTTGACCCAGACATCGCTGCGCTGGATGATGAGATCAGGAAGGACCTTGACAGGCACAAGAAGGAAACTTGGGAAAAGTTCACTGAGAAGATGAACTTCAGAAATGATGCAGCAGCAACGTGGAAGGCCTTGAAAAGGATCTCCGGAAAGTTCACCTCCGCCGACAATTCCACGATTGAGTTTGAAGGTGGAGTCTTCAAATCAGGGAAGGAGGCCGCAAATGCTCTTGGGAAGCATTTTTTCATCACTAGAACCAAAAGAGAGAAGCAGAGTAGAATAACTGTACTTGAACTCTGTAAGTTGCCTCTCATGGATGTAGATGATGCAGTCACGCCTGCACAGGTCGAGTGCTAATAAAGGAGATGAGCAACTCGAAGGCATTAGGGCCAGACGGTTTGAGCCCTGCAGTCCTGAAGAGACTGCCCAGTGAACTACTGCCCTTTATTGCTGATGTCATAAACACATCGTTTCGTACATGTACTTTACCCCAAAATTGGAAAGTGGCTCGTGTTATTCCTTTGCCGAAGCCAGGAAAGTCACCATCCACGGCTAAAGGGTACCGGCCGATCAGTCTGCTCTCACCCATCGCCAAAATTGCCGAAAAACTGGTTGTGGAGGAGCTTGCCGAGCATAACAGCCAACGGCAGCACCAACATGGTTTCCGTAAATTACATTCCACCACTACGGCCTTGTTGGAAATTGTGAGCTATGTGCTGGACGGCTTCAATGCCATCAAACCCCAACGTACTGTTGGTGTGGCCCTCGACTTGACAAAGGCATTTGACACTGTCAATCTTGGCCTACTATCAGAGAGTCTGTTGAAGTCTACCATCAAGCCATGGCAGAAGCGGTGGATAACTGCCTTCACTAAAGGACGTCGGGCAAATGTGCTATTCCAGGGACATATTTTCAATAGCATCCCCATCGCCGCTGGTGTCCCTCAAGGAGGAGTTTTATCGCCTGCACTTTCCAGTTTATATCTAGAAGATCTGCCCATTCCCCCCCCCCCAAGACATCAAGGTCGTTGCATACGCGGATGATATTACTATTCTGTGCCGAGATCGCGACATTAAGGTAGCCACCAGTGGGATCAATGACTACTTGATCGAGTTGAAATGTTTCTTCGATCGCGAAGTGCTCACAGTCTCTGTCTCCAAATCGTCCGTCACCGTCTTTTCCACTGATAATGCAGAGCACAGTGCCCATCCTATGGTGAAATGGGACGAAACTCAATTGCAGGCCACCCGATTCCCCAAGCTGCTTGGACTCGTGTCGGATCCTTCGTTGAAGTTTCATAAGAACACTGAGCAGAAGCAAGCCACAGTGAAAACAAGACTCAACGTCCTGCGTGCTCTCGGTGGAACGTCCTGGGGATGCAATAAAGAAACGATCCTGACCACGTATAAGGCTATTGTGCAACCCGCCTTGGAGTATGCTGCGCCAGTCTGGCAGCACATCGTGTCGGACACCTCTTGGTCCAAGCTGCAGCGCGTCCAAAATTGTGCTCTGCGAATTGCAACAGGCTGTTCTAAAAGCTCTCCAATAGAGCACTTACATGCCGAAGCTCGCATATTGCCAGTTAGAGACCACTGCCAACTCCAGGCGCAACAAATGTACATTAACATCGTGAAGCGGCCGAATCATCCATCGCGAAGAGTACTAAACCCGGTCAGAGAGAGATGTATCAGAAAGCCTTTCGCTGATGCTCCGTCGAAAGTAGATGTGCAGAGATGGACCGAAGCACAGCAAGAACGCCTCCGTCTCTTGCGCGCGGAGCATACCCGATTCGTGAAGGAACACTTGAGCAGAGTTGCCATAAACTCCATCCTGGGAGTCGCACCTCCAAAGGTCAGCGAGACAGAGATGGAACTTGGCAGGCGTGCCAGGTGCACCCTTGCATCGTTACGCTGTGGACACTCCCCCATGCTTATGTCATATTTGCATAGGATTGACAACAGCAAACCTGACGAGTGTCCTGATTGTGGTAGTCAAGGGCATACTACTGCGCACCTGTTCAATTGCCCAAAGAGACCGACTACATTGACGGCAAAGGATCTGTGGACGAACCCAGTGCTAGTGGCCGAGTTTCTGAACCTATGACAGAACCCCTCTCTGTGGCTGCAAAGAAGAAGAAGAAAACTACTAAATTTGAGTCGAAAGTTTTCGTCAGCCACGCCCATGAGCTCTCAACCCCGCCCCCTCAATATACGAATACGGTCACTTCGGCTGTTTTTTGAAGCTTCCAAGTAGGTGAGCGTTCTAGTACAGGCTGTAAGAGTATCGGCTTCGCTATCCCAACCGTTTTATCGTTGATATTAGCTATTTCAACAGCTCGGGCAAAGCTCGTCCAATTTCATCCCATAACGAAAACAGCCGTTATTCCTGTATTTGCATGCAGTTTTCGTCGGTTTTTTCGTAGTTTCTCACACTACTAGCTTTAAACATTCGGCTGATGATAAAAATCGATATCATTTTTTGAACGTGTCTGCTGCCTTGAAATACCGCCTAGATAGTTAAAGGCGCAGTTCATTCTCCTGAATTGTAACCTACTACGAACGGAGCTGTGGCACCCTAAAAATGTGAATTTAAACGGCGAGAATTTTTCGGACGAGTTGATCGGTGATGATCCCTTTTTTTTGTTCGCAACCATCGCCCTGAAGGAGACCGCAGTGTAAAGGCAAAATGGTAATCAATCGAAGAGCATATATTTTGATTAAATTTCATCGCTCTTCTCGCCCTGCAGATATAAAATTGTTTGTGGGCATGGCCCATTTGCTCTTCTCAGAACACTTGGTAAGCTTTTCCCTCACTTTACTTGTGGGAAATGAGTTTTCGCTTTTCGCAGAGTTGCTATGCACGGCGGCCAGACCATAATATCAAAAATAACCCCTTAGGCTGCACTGTGCCTTCAATTGCATTTGTAATTTCGGTGCGGCAACGTTATTTCATTCAAAGAGCAAAGAGGGGGATAGAATGCTGTGGGGTTCCGAGTGCGATCATGGATTGTACTGATTGTTGCTCAACTCCTCTCACTTAATTTTTTTCAGCAGCCTGAACTGAATGTACAAAATCCGGCGTTCCAGTTTAGCAGCACCGTAGAATTGGCTCATTCAAAGGGAGGCCACATGTGGTATGTTGATGAATTTCATTTCTGTTTTTGTCAATGCCAGTTCATTTTTCATTCGAATACTTTTACTTTTAGGGGTCGTTTCAAAATGGAGCGTCAAAATGGTTCTACTTTCGATGTCGCAATACCGACAGTGGTTCTCGAATCATTCGACGAGAAAACTGCTGGAAATATTGAAAAAAGTGTGGAATAATTGAAAGTAGATGTGATAGTAATGACTATAATTTCTATTTCCACTGTATGTTCTTGACATACCTAGAATAGTATCGTTAGCGGGCAATTGGAGGGCGTCCAAGGAATTGGAGCATGTCGCACCCTCTTGTCTTGAGTATCGACGGGTTAAATAGCCGTACTCAATCACATTGTTCATGTACTTGTTATTCTCAGGCCGTTTTCACGAGATGCAAATGTCAAATGTGATTTATATCTGAAGGTGCGTAGTAGAAGTCCATTTGTATTCCGAGCTCTTCTAATAGTTTTAGATAATAGTTCGTCATAAGATGTATCGCAGAGACTAAAAAGTCATCTCGATTAGTGCAGAGCAGCTGTTTACTTAGTCACCTCGTCTTTGGGTTAAAAAAATTATTTATTTTATAGTCCGTCCTTGACATTGCTAATAAATATAAGACTGTAATCTTGTGAAACCATGTTTTCCGCTTCGCAGGTTGATTTGTACCAATTTCGTACTGAATTCTGCGTTCAGTTCTGACAATGTCACCGCCGTGGAAACGGAACTTCAGTTTCTTTTCCAAATGTCACGTATTATGAGATTTGATTTTCAAGGCGATCTCTCTATTTCTGTTTTCCTTATCTGTGTTTGAAGCTCTTAGCTGAAATCAAAACAGCGTTGAAATTCCATTCTTTCTACAAAGATCGGGTGCTCAGCGAACGAGACGTTCGACCGCGAACTTTCCTGAAATTTTTCGTGATTCTTTCATAGGTGCTTTTCATACTCCTCGACGCCAGCGCGTCACGCGCACGGCTCGCGAGTTGGGACACATCTCGGCTTATGAGTCGTTCAGCCAATGGGATTGGGGGAACGCCGGCGAGCAAAAAACATTCCCGGTGTCTAACAGCTTTCAGCCGGCGGTTCGCCAGAACCCCGCCGGCGGTGTAGAGCATTACAAGAGGCCTCGTTGCCCCTCCCATTTAAGGCATCGTACGCGTTGGGCATCACTTTCTTTTTTTGTGTACAAGCAAACAACTCAGGCTAGCTGACATCACCTACGAAATTTGAGCCTCTGAAGATGAATCCCTCAAAAATTAAGGTCACCTGAAAACGGCTGTGGTGTCGTTCATCCAGCACTTTTGGGCCGAGCATCTAGCCCCTTGTATAGAATGCTGATGTGACCGTCAAACAACATTAAAACAATTACGGCACAACCTTCACATACAGGAAAGCTTCAAAAAGTGGCAGTGACAGGTCTCCAAAACAAAAAACCATTTTTCGCGATTTTCAAATCTATCTTTACAGTGTATTCGAACTGGTTTTTCTTTACAAAGGAAGGTTTTTCAAGGTCTCTTTCGGCGATTCCATTCACTAAAGAGGTCGAGTCATACAAAAACAGAAAATATTAATTTATGGTATTCTGCGCGTACGATTCCTTTAACCGTGAACAATATTCGTCTGGCTTCGTCAAACGAAAGGCTGGCTGCCTTTATTACCCATGCGCAGTATTCACTTGGCTTCGCTCTCCTTTTAAAGGTAGGGGTAGTTATCAAAACAGCCTAAGGGCTCGCACCTGAAATTGGAAGCTCCGGTGCCCATTGAAACAATAATGACGAAAAAGAGGCAGAAAACAGCCCGAAGTAGCTCTGAACGACTTCAATTTTCAATGACCCTGGTTTGGAATAATGTCATGAAACTGCAAATAAACTCCCGTATTCAAAAAGTGTGCGTTCATAACCCAAGCTTGAGTATGAGTAAGGTATGGAGCTATGGTGCGCGAGAAAATAGCATGGATAATCTAGGAAAGCAAACGTTCTGAAAATCGAATTCAAAGCAACAAATTTAAAAGAATATCAGACGACATAATCTAGCGGCGCCGCCTGCCCTCGCGACAGCCGTCGACGGGATCCACTGCCAGATTCTACCTTGGTCGAGTCTAATCGACCCGCGACCATATACCTATAGGTTCGTTGGGGTGGAGACAGCAGTCCGAGAGGTGAAGGTTGTTTAGGATACCTGAGTGGGGAATGGTGAAGGTTCCTTATAGATTTGCAACTTCAAAACTTGATGTTTTCACAATCCTGTTTTTTTGCATTAAGTATATTTTTCTTTTTAATCATTAATTTTGAAACATTGTTTTCGTTAGATGACCTCCTTTTGAAATTCGCTATTCTTAATGAAATGATCTGCCTAGGTGATGAAAAATTTCCTTTGAGCTCTCTTGGAGTCGAAAATTTTCGGAACATTTTTCCAAGCGATTTTTGAAAAACAACCCGTTCTTCGCTCATAAAATTTTTGCCCTTCGAGACGAATCTTTGAACGGAGCTGCTTCCAAAGTCTCCATGGAATTTTGCGTCGAATAATGTTTTCATGTTGAGAAAAATACGTTTCCATTCTCTCAGCCGATTTCGATTTATGAAGTAACATTTCTTTCACCAAAAGCAATAAGTTTTTCGTCCATAACTTCTTTACCCTAAAAGACAGCCCTTTGGTGAAGGTTGTTTTCGGAATCCCCATAAAGATCTGCATCGAATAGCGTTTTCAGTTTCAAAAAATCTGAAATTATCGGTTTTTTGTCCATAACTTTCTTGTGGTTGGAGATAGATCTCTGTTGAAGGTTGTTTTCGGAATTTCGATGCAATTTTGCGTCGACTAGTGTTTTCTAGGTTGGTAAAATATTTTCTCGATCCTTCAGCCTAATTCATTTTACGAAACACCGGTTTTTCGCCTATAACTCTTTAACCGTTGAAGATAGGGTTTTTTTGTGAAGGTTGTTTTTGAAATCCATGTAAAATTCTGCGTCGAATGATATATCGGGTTCCTAACTTTACTTGCCCCATAAGTCAGCCAGGTCGGTGGAGCCGAGCCCCGATGTAGGCTCCAGGAGAACTCTGCGTCTCCTACTTACACTATAGAGGCGAGAACACCCTAAGGAGATAACTATGGAGCTCGGCTCCACCGACTTGGCTGGCTTATTGGGCGAGCAAAGTTAGGAACTCAATATGTCATTCGACGCACAATTTTACGTAGATTTCAAAAACAACCTTCACCTGAACAATATCTCCAACAGTTGAAAAGTTATAGGCGAAAAACCGGTGTTTCATAAAATGATTTAGGCTGAAGGATCGAGAAAATATTTTTTCAAACTGGAAAACTAGTCGACGCAGATTTCCATCGAGATTCCGAAAACAACCTTCACCAAAGGTCTATCTCCAAGGACAAAAAGGTTATGGACGAAAAACCGATAATTTCGGGTGAAAAAAATGCACTTTATAAACTGAAATCGGCTGGTAGAAGGGGTACGTATTTTTTGAAACTGAAAATGCTGTTTAATGCAGAATTTCATGATGATTCCGAAAACAACTTTCACCAAAGGGCTATCTTTCAGAGTAAGAAAGTAATGGCTGAAAAACCCGGCAGTGACACCCGCCCAATCTTGAAAATGACTTGCATGAGTGTTGGGTCACTTCCATTCTTTTACCAGGCGTTTCACCGCTTGTAACCGGTTTTCCCAATGGTGAAGGTTCCCCTCCTTCACCTGCCCAGAGGTGAAGGTTGGTGGAGTACTTGGCTCCACCCAACGAAGCTATGCCCGCGGCGCCGCGTGATCCATACCAGGGTTGTGCGTAATTACGAATTACGAATTACGGGCGTTTTTGGCAATTTTTTTACGATTTACGAATTACGAAATTTCGGCTCAAAATCGTAACAAAACGTGAAAACGTGGTTGAAGAAGGAACAATGCAAATTTGCGGTCTTGTTCATAGATAAACTTAACACTTCTTTCGCGCTCTTGATACTTGAATTTTCTTTTCATATTCAATTTCCCTAGCCTGACATTCCAAGTCGGGCGTAGCCAGCAGTGGGGTCGGTCATGGCGAAATATAATTGTTGATAACGAGGTTTAGGTATGATCACATACTGACCAGCCCAAACATTATTAGTTTCCAACCTTTCATTGTTTCGAATGTGAGCCAGGTCTGTAAAACCGAGCTTCACAGCTATTTAATTCCATGGAATGTCGCCATTTGATGAACACGAGAGACGAAGACCTTTGATGGAGCTACAGTCTATATCGGAGAGGAATTCGGGTCCGCAGTTCTAGACAGCCGCTGTTGCAACATGTAGTGCAAACATGAATCATTCTTGGACCACGACCACGAGGTTCTGAACCAATTGATGTTCGTCCCACCTCAATTATATTCAAGCTCTCTGCAAGTTGCAAAAGCACTCATCTGCAACTGCGGACAGCAATTCCATCAGGGAAAATGGTAATCTCAAAACTCGGTTTGAACCATTTGAAAAAAAAAATATGACTGCAGAGTCATCTAAGCTCTGGTACATCCGTAGTGACCTGTCGATTTTGATTATCACTACATAGTAGTGGAGCGGTGAGCCTTGGTGAGGTATAACTAGTGAGAAAAAGGTTCCGACGAAAAACCCACCGCTCTGCGCTGTAATAATGGAAAACAGGAGTTAACATAATTTGGAACAGAGTCTACAATACCCGCGCTAAGTTTTGTAAAAACGGGGAGCATTTGCCAAACTTGGCAAGAAAGCGTCCGATGCATGTAACTTTTTTGAATGAAGACTTTTTTGAATTCTGAAAACGCTATCATATTCACAGCTCGAGTTCCTACATAATAATGTGCATTGTGGGCCAAAATTTCCTAAAATAGCTTTGTTTTTTGAGTAAAATTGTTTTTTCGGTCGTTTCTCAAAAACATCGCGCGCGGCAAAATGCGGAGAGTAGTAATTGTAGAGTAATAGAGCAGCAAACTCTATGTTTTCTTCGTGTGGGCTATCTTGAGATCTGTGCAAATTGAATCTTTGAAATCTTCCATTTCTCGGTCTTGAGCTTTCGCAACAAAATCCGACTATTCAGAACGCTCACGACCGTGTTTAATCAAGGATTTAGAAAATTCAATATGCACAGATCTCGAGATTGCCCCACCTTCATCTAGTTAACGAAGAAAACATGGAGATTGCTCTTCTATTAACTGTACAATTACTACTCAAAGTTTCGCCGCACTTTGTCGCGCGCGACGTTTTTGTGAAACGACCGCAAAAATAATTTTACTCGAAAACGAAAAATTTCAATGTACATTAGTATGTAGGAATTTGAGCTGTGAATATGATGGCGTTTTCAGAATTCAAAAACGTCTTTGTTCAAAGAAGTTACAAGCATCGGACGTTTTTTTGTCAAGTTTGGCAAATGCTCCCCGTTTTTACAAAACTTAGCGCGGGTGTTGTACCTTTTGAAAAGGGTTTTCGAATCCTTTTTTTTTCAAACTGAGAGATTTAGCAAGTTCTAAAGAAAAGAAAAGAGCATCAAAAAGAAAAGAGCATTAAGAAATTGTTCATTTTTGAATGAGAACCTCGGAGAAAACCTTCACCTCTTCGAAATTCAGATTTCTGAACAACCTTTACCCCTCAGACCTCTGTCTCCATCCCAACAAACTTATGCTTATAGGGAGGAACGCTCCATTCAGAGAAAAGTTTCACAAATATAGAGGGCAGACTCGATTCCTGCCTCAGAAAGTAGGTTTGTGAACTCTGCCAGCGCGTAGCTGGATGCCTCACACGGAAACAGGAGATGCCCAGGGTTTCGGAGGCATCTAGTCTAATTTTGACCCGAGAATTAACGTAAATTACGGAAATTTTAGCCTCAATTGGTGAAAATTTAGCTACAGCGCCCGCATAATCTACGTGAATTCTCGCTACATCATCCGCATATTCTACGTACATTCTCGCTACAGCCCTCGGTCGATCGACCCAATAAGTCCCGATTCGTACTAGAAAGGCGATCTCTCTGCGATCGACCGCAACGCCGTTTCTTCCCCACGGCATGCACCTTCCCAGCGGCCAAAATTATCCTCGGCATGGCCTTCCAAAGATCGGCACGGGGTCACCCTCCACGACCAGCCACAGAGTGTCGTGTAATGACTCAGCGAGATGTCTGGGCGAACACTGTTCAAACGGCATCCCTGCGTTTCGCGTAGCCAACCCGGGTTTGAGATTGCATTGCAACACAGGCTGTGGCTATATCCGTAGATTCTCGCTACAAATTTATAGCGAGAGTATACGCGTTTAGCGACAGAGAGATCAATGTAGCGAATTTAGCCTTCGTTTTTACGTACAATACGCATAGAATTTGCAACCTTTCACCTTCGACACAAGGATATGCGAGTTCTAGCTATCGTAGGTAAAACCCGTGAAATCTCGCTACATGGAATGGGGCGGCGTTACAGGCCGCGCCCTCTGAGGCATGTAGATAGCTACGCGTTGGCAGAGAATATATATCCCTCTAGGATGGCCACCTTGTCCAAGCATTCAGGGCATCTTACGCGCAGAAAACCATAAATTATTTTTCATGTTTTTAGATAGCTTGGCCCCCTTAGTGAACGAAAATGTCGAAAGAGCTCCTGAAAAGCTTCCATTTGTAAATAAAAACGGGTTTGAATACTCTGTAAGAATGAATCTGAACTTTGCGCCAAATTCGTTTTAGAAATTTTCTGCATTTAGAGGGGTCCAATCATTGCCATTTCGGAAATTTCCTTAATGCGGAGTTTGTACTATAATTCTTTTCCATATTATTTGACAGTCGAATCAACATTCTATCAAAAAGTGCTAGATGATCGACCCAGAAGTGCTAGATGATCGACCCCACAACAGTTTTCAGGTGGCCATAACTTCGAAGGCAGTGTTCACAATAGAAACTCATTCTCTTTTTTTTTGCATATCTTTAGAACAATTTCATTCTGATTTCAAAGATGTCTCTGGAATTGTACAAGACCTCTAGAAACGGACTGATGGCCCCCCAAAAGTTGAGCTGTGGAAGCATGGTGGACGAGTTGTCCGAGGCTTGTAACTTCCGTCCTTTGCAGGCAATGTATGCGAGCTGACCTCAGTAAAGAGAGATGTTGAGAAAGAAGCGAAGAACGGGGCTTTTCATCGGAAACCATAGCTCATCTCACGATCTCGAGTTTTCATTTGTTCACGTCGAAGGGTGGAAAGGGGCCGGACTTGCCCAAAGCGGTGAGGCTTGCCCACTTTTCTTAGCCGTTTTGCGGCTCCTGGGTAGCTTTTTTCAAGTTTCTTCGACGCTGTTCTGCTTCTGAGAGCCACGAGAAGCCCTTGTCATGGAAAGCTCGAGAATGAAGTTTATCGTAAACAGTGCCTTCAACTGGGCGCATTTATAGATCCTCAAGTCTGGTGGTTGTCAGCTAGCCCAATTGTTCGATTGTACACAAAAAAAATTGAAATTGATTTTCAGCGAGCACCATGGCTTCAACAGATTGAGTCTAAAGCTATGGAACCGTAAATTTTTTCTCATCACAGTGTTGCCCTCCTTGGCTTCCATCGAACTTTGTTTGATAAAGCGATGATTCTCTATGTCTTCGTGTTCAGAAGTTCGGCGAAACTTGCACAAGTTTGGTACTTGACTAAGCTCAGAGTTTTCATTTTGTCCACTAAAGTCGTGTCAATCCCACGTACCTATGTGTACAGAATATTCATCGGAGTACTGCTAAAAAAGGTGTCATTTCGAAACCCAACCTACAACCTCATTCGATATGGAAATACCTCATCAATGCATTGCTAAAGTGCTTTAAAATCGAATGAGGATTGGGCTGTGTGTGTGTGGGCTTATTACTCATTAACAGATACGAATTACGAATTACGAGGAATTTGAGAAATTACGATTTACGAAATTCAAAAATTCAGTTACGCACAGCCCTGATCCATACACGCTCCTTTGCGCGGCGAGAGTCGGACTCTAAGCGACCGGAATGTCACTGCCGCCACCTCAAAACTCACCAGCTGGACGGCTGGGCGGCGAGGTGGATTAGTGAGTGCCGGCAGTGTCGATCACTTACGGGGTCGCCGTCGCATATCGGGATCGGCCGAGAACGCGTCGATTACAGTACCAATTAGAGCACCAGCCGCGGACCATGAGTTTGTGCACTTCGTTATGAACACGGAGTATACATCTGAGTATAACTCCGACGAGTTGTCTTTCTTGCCTCTAGAAAAGTCCTTTCTTTCTAGATCGCTGCGTTTCGGGCGCCACATCTGCGAAGATGCCGCCAGCTGTACTGAATTCACAGGTACCGTAAGAGATCAGAAGTAAGGCTTGCAAAAGTTGGTGCTCTTTCGTAATAGACGACCCACTGAAGAATACGATGGAATTAGCAAACGTTTGGGCGTGACCAACAGCTCGGTTGGTCACATAAAACAGTTCAGTATGTTCAAAAAAGACCAAATTATTCGACAGATCTAGTGGGATGAACAATTCTCAACTAGTTTCTCTAGTGGGTCGTCTATTACGAAAGAGTACCCAAAAGTTTACAACAACAAAAAAACCTCTAGACATGTTTCCCCGTCTTTTTCAAATAATTTACTTTGAAATCAGCCCTTCCAGATCGGAAAAGCCATCTCAGATTGTGGTTAAAAGGGCTTTCTAACGGTATAATGCCCATTAGGGTTTGAGTTTAAACAAAAACGTTTGAGGTAGAAGTTTTAGTGTGTCCTACAGTATAAAAACACAGTGCGCGGCTCTACAGCGTTATGTGTATTGCATAAAAATGAGGAAATCATACATTCCGAAGTTTTTTGTTGAAATCTAAACAGAAGCAAACATCATATTGTTGGATAAACCTCCTCACCTGGGTCCTAAATAGTATTTCAGGTCCAAAAAAGTTGATTTCGAAGGAAGTCATAAAAAAGACGCCAAAATGCGTCCCCACGAGCCTTCTGGCCCAATACTACAAGTGCTAGTCGCAGCGGTCTGTGTTGGGGATTGAGCTGCAGACAATCAGCTGCACACGCGTTCAATTATAGCCTGGCTCCCTCATTTCGAGCCGGTCGAGGTAAAATTTATCGGGCTTATCATGTCAAAATCTCTTTATCACTGTTATATTTTGCCATGACCGACCGCTCCGCTGCTTATTCCGCCCGGACTCGTCCGAGCAAGCTAGGCTTTACATGCACGAGGAGCATCGATTGAGCGACTAGCGAGAGATGGTGCAATCAGCTGACAACTTTTCTGTCCAAAGAACATTAATCGAACGATGCCGCGTATGCGACCGCACGCGCTGGCTTTTAATAGTCCGCAGCTCTGCTCTCTTTCACGAAGGAGGATATTTGCTTCCTAATATTGAAATACAACACAAGGAGATCACCTTACCTCCTCTACATGATGTCATAATGAATTTAGCCCAGTTTTTTGACTCTGACGCCATGTGAATCCATACCCAGTACCGCTCACCTATCTTAATAAATGTGGATGTTTTTTTTTGCACTCAGGGTGCGCCATATACGCGAAAAAACGTCAAAACCATTTCAGGGGAAATCGATTGATGAAAAAAAAACAACAGACAATTATTAAATCGATGACCAGCCCAACATTAATTGAGGAACCCAAAGAAGTGCAAGACCTCCCATCGCTAATACGCAGATGGTCAAATTAGGTGCCGCCTTATTGGCCTGAAATTCAGTGAACGAAATTCAATGAATAACGTTTGAAATTAAAATTGCACCTTGTAAGGCGAGAAATTCCCTTCCGAATGACCTGAAACATCTCGTTAAAAGATCCGAAGCTTCTTGCCAATCCTGAAGCCTGGATCTTACGTTTTTTCGACACCTGACTGAATAATTCTCGGCGAAGTGAAGTGGGTAACCATACTCTGTCCTATACGAGTTCGCAATCGTAGAATCCAAACAATCAGCGCTCCCTCTGCGTCTCTGATAGGCGCGCAATGTACGCAAGTCACGTACACGACGCGGCACCTGTTCTATCGTAATTTCAAAAACAGAATTCATCGATTACCTGTCACTACCTGCCACGTAAAGAAGAGTATCTGCACCAAGAGTGAGTTTCACGAGCATTTCGAATGAAAATAATGCAGAAGAATAATGAAGCATGCGGGCAATAGACATGAGTGCGTGAAGAAATCAAGTAATTCTGTTTGTGAATTACGATAAGACAGGTGCTGCGTCGCGTACGAGATTCGCATACGTTGCGCGCCCGTCAGAGACGCAGAGGAAGCGCTGCTTCTTTGAACTCCTCCGATTGCCCACTTGTTTAGGACAGAGTATAGGTATAAAGGTGGGAGGAAGTGTGAAAGAGAGCAGATAAAACTTAGTCGATTCAAGAGTTATTGGAAGTCTTGTTTCATGAGTAAATAGATATGAAAGGGTTGTTTTTCAATAGCACGAGAAGTTATCCTCCATTTCGAGGTTGTAGGGTGGTCTTCTCTAGGTATCGAACCGTGAAGAGGACGGGCAGATCAGAGGGAAAGGCGAGACACCGCTACTGGTCGGCACCACTTTGCTTGCTGCAGTGTTAGGCCCATGGTATGCTCTTGTCACAGAGACCCTCGCTTCCCTGTGCGACAGTGTCTGAGATTTGTCCAAATTCAAAGTTGACCAACTGCAGAACTGTCGCTGAGGGCAGCGAAAAGCTTCGCGATGCGAGTATACCCCATGCAGAGACACTGCAGTCAGAAGAGGTGCGCCGTCCAGTGGTCGCTTTCACCTTTCTCATTTTAGACAGCACCTTTTATAGCCAGACGCCTCGAGACGACCACCCAAGGTTGAAGATTCAGGGCACCTACCTTTTTTGAAATTGCGAAGGAAACTCTAAAAGTTCGTAGTATTTAGGAACAAATGATTAACCAGCCAATATTCTTATGCATTTTTGCTAGACTCTTCTATTACTTTCAGTTTTTGATCTGATCTCATTGATTGTTTGTCTCTGTGTCCGTCCACTGGCTGCAGTCAGGTCGTGCCATGTTTCCATTAGCTTTCCCGTAGATACTGTTCGTTTTGTGGTGACATCCTTCTTGATTTCCTCATGTTATCAGCACTTCCGTTTCTGTGTTCATTAGCTTATGCTTTGGTATCACAACTGACTTTTTCGTGCTAGAATTCCTACCTAATCTAGAATTTATGTTTATGTTTATGTTTATTACGTTGCATAAGGCACACGTGGTAAAGAGAAAACACAATAATAATATACACAGTAACATAGGCGAATAGCAGTGCTCAGAAAATACCAGATGCAATGTTCTGATTCTGAAGGAAACACTACGGCTTAAGTAGTTTCACAGCCAAGCTTCGCTTGAAAATTTGTAGTGATAGCGTGAACGTCTGCGACTTTGTCAATTTGAGGTAGGTGGACCCAGCACGGTTTGTAAAGAAGTTCGAGCGCAAGGAAGTTTTGGCTCGAGCAAAAGTTATTTTGTTTTTTCCACCACGAGTGATTGAAGAAATCGAATTGCTGAATTGCTAGAACGTTTCCTCTTCTCTCTTCTCCTACCCTCTTCTCCTTAGCGGAGGTCAGCTTAGAGACAGCAGTTTCAGTCGATTTCTGTACATAGATATTTTCCCACTGTCTACCTGAAGAAGTTTTCACGGCTTCATGAGCTTGCACATTCCATTGCACATAAACATTCTTTTATTCAGTCGTTTTTTGGACCCTTAGGATTTTTCGAACATGTGCAATCATATGGTACAAAGAGGAAATTAACGAATATGGGGTTGAGGATTAAGTTCTGGCGTTTTTTCTGTCTTGATTTTCTTTTTCATTATTTTGATAGTGGTTTATCAAATCGAAGCGCAAATAGTTCTCTATCAAGTGCTTCTGGGGTGCGTTCCAAGAATGTTCCCACCGAGGGAGGGCAAATAGCCTTTCCATGGGCGAACTTGTTTCCCATGGCCACGAATTGTAACTGATAATTACTTCCACGTCGCTGTGTCTACGTTTCCATGGAAAACTTTAGCCGTGGGAATGTTTTCGGAACGCACCCCTGGTGGTTTCCGGTGAAACTTGATCATTTCCGCTTTTAACACTTAAAAGCAGTGTCCACGATAGAAACCATGGCTGTTTTTTTTGGTGGAGATCGGCAGCTGCGGGGCCTAGCGCAACTCTAACGTTGAAAAAACTAAGAAAAATTAGCTCGGAACGGTCACCTACGGCCCCAAAGTTGGACATCACCTCGTCACACCCCAGATGCACTCTCCACGCCCACTGACGTGAACAAATGAATGCTCGAGACTGTGAGATGAGCGATGGTTTTCGATCAATAGCCCCGTTCTTCCCTTTATTCCCAACTCCTCTCTTTACTCAGGTCAGCTCGCATACATCGGCTTTAAAAGACGGAAGTTACAAGCCTCGGACAACTCGCCCACCATGCTTCCCTAGCTCAATTTTCGAGGGCCATAACTCCGTTCCTAGAAGATCTTGTACGATTCCAAAAACATTGGAATCAGCACGGAACCGTCTTCAAGATAGGCGAAAAAGCCGAAAAACGATTCCTATTGTGAACACTGCCTTTAAATTTGATATGTGGTTCATGTAGTGAATATTTTGAAATTCTATATTTGCTTTCAGTTAAAGCACCGATTTGATTTGAATTAAAGAATCATTTGCTCTTCCCAAAGGTTAGATTATAGCATCGGAACAGGTTTTGGGAAACTTTTAGATAGAGTGAAATTTGAATTTTCGGAAAAACTGCAGCTTTTGCAAGTTCTTTTCCGTGCGAAGGAGACTTTTAGGCACCAAACTTCATTGGTAGATATTAATTGAAGTGTTTTTATGCAGAGATTCTTGTTTTGTGATTTATCGGCTTTTTTCAAGAATTGGAAAAATAGATCCGAAATTGATTACTGAAAAAATTGTCGATAATTCTCAGAATAGTTATCGTTGATTATGGAACTTCAAATAGTATTCACATATGGCATTGGGTGCTCAAGTCTTAGCTTGGAAGAGAAACTACAGAAGATGCAATTTTTTGCAAAAATGCTATTCTTTGTAATAAGGAATTTCCGCAACCTGTTTTGATGCTGTCATCTACTCCACGCAGGGATCAAATGACTCATCACTTCGAATCGAGTTCAAGCTTCAATCGGTGGCGGCTATAAACATTTAAATATATTCACTATTAAGTCCACACGTTAAATTCAAATATAAAATGCGGAAGTGATTGAGTTTTACTGTTAGCCTCAAGAAGCATCAGATGGAGGAAGATTGTATTTTCGAACACTTTTATACAAACCACCCACAAACTAAAACAGAATCGAAACAGAAAAAATGCAGGGCATTGTTTCTCAGCTCAATGAATGCGATGGTTTCGAGCCCCTCCACAGATCGTCTAACCCTGGTCAGAAAGATAGTGAAAATGTTATTCACCACTTATCAATTTTTAGATTGCTGGGGGGGTTACTCCATGTTAGAGAGACAACTCCTAATTACGGAATTTTCACATACGGTTGAGAGTGCCTTCGTTACACACAATGTAACGAAGGCACTCTCACGTACTTATAATCACCCGATTAAGATAACATTGGTGTGATCTGATAGAATGAACTTGCGAGGAAGGAACAAGCAAGAGTTGACCTGCATACCTTTTGTTAGTTTACTAGCTGAATTCATCAGTTCCCAGTACGGCCGCTCACAACAAAAAGATGCAAAACCGCACCTGAGCTCTGGTAAAAATCGTTAGACGAAGTTTTTTGTGAAGGTACATTTTACAACTGCATAATACGCTCCAAAATATTTGAATTAACCTTCCTGTGATTTTGTCTCTCCTTTCCACTACGGGTATTCCAAAGTGTTTGATCATAACTGATTATTAAAAAAAATCAGAATTTTCGACCAAATATCGGATTCAAACTTTGGTTTTTTGACACTGTTAGATGCACTTCTTGAGGAAAGAATGAAGAAACCAAGGGCCGCACCTCCAGTGAGTAACCAAAGGCCGCACCCCTTCGGGCGAGTTTACTGCCCCGTCACAGGCCATACGCGCGATGGATTTCAACGCATACATATTTTCGACCTGCATCATTTTTCCGACTACATCTCCCTATCTTTTCTTCCGATTTTCTTTCTCAGACCTCTAATGATAAAAAAAGTCAGCGGCGACTCGTCCATAGAGCCTTTTCGGCTCGCTTTTATTCAGTTTTTCAGCGAAAATATCTAGGTTCGCAAGGGGTGTGAGCAATTTCGGAGATGCTAGTGTGACCAGCGTATGAGTACGGAAGTCCAGGAAGTGATACGAACAAAAAAATTCAATTGGTTTGTTCACTACGCAGCACAAAATCGAAACTCTTTCATACTGAGACGACTTCTGTGGTCTTATCTGCACAGAATGAACACCGCGAATGTTTTTTTCTTCGCATCGAACCTCGTTCGCGGCGCTGCAAGTTCTGAGTAATGGTGGGCATCGACTACTTAGTGGGTTTATACAACTCTTCGGAATTTCAAAGCTTTTCATTCATTTCCCGATCTTATTGAGTCGTTAATGCAGGTTCGGAATGTGCACAAGTTGATTCTTTTTTTTTAAATTATCGACTAGGGTAATTTTCCGTTTTCAGAGTTTAATAATTTTCCACTCTTCAGTTAACGTTAAATTGTTGCAATCCTTCGTACATTATGATTTTGCTTGCGCTTATTCTCTTGTTGTTTGGCTCGCCTGCCATATTTGGGCGGAGAGCTCTCATAAGCCAAGCGACCGATTCGAGGGGATTTTCCTCAGGCATTAGAATAGTGGCATGCACTTGCCACGCATCCCTAAGTTTGATCGATTCGGAAATGGATTTTTGTCTTCCAATCTTTTGAAATCGCTTTGTCTAAATGGTGCTGCATTTCTGATTCTCTAGTTGAATCTGTTTGTCGTTTCGCATTTGATTGATTTCTCAGCACTGTAGCCGACAATGGATATTGAAGGTCTTCGGTTTTTGGTCATTGGCTGAAGATTTTTGGGATCTTCTGTCGTGGGTGCGAAACTTTGCCTGATTTCCTTCAAGCAGTGGGAACCTATGGATGTGGAAAATTTCGATATCGATGTGAGGTTTCCCCACGTTCCTCCATTATTGGAACCTGTTCCAGTTACACTACAAATCAGAGGAAAGAGTGTAGTAATGCACAGAAACTATATTTTCGGTCTTTTCCTTCGATTATTATATCGCGATTGCTCTTCTAACCTCCAAGCCCTCAATTCGGATCTTGTTACTTACTCCCAATTATCTGTTTAATTAGGCTCGCTTGTACAGTGCGTTTCATAACTATAAAAGCACCCTATTTTCTTAGGATAAATAGACCGATAGATATTTGCGGGTACCCTTTTGCACATTTGGCGACTTGTTTTCTTCCGTATACACTTGTCCACAACAACTTCCCCCACAAGATTTATTTTTATCATTTTTTTTCAAAAATTTTCTGTTTTTTCACTATTTCAAAACTATAAAGGCACTTCTCTAAATGATTGTACAAGTGCGAATAAGTGCTCCTTCATGGCAAATCGAAGTGTATCGGGATCTCCCCCGTTGAATTTAACTTCGAAAACAAGGTGACACATGAAATTGCACAACTTCCATATCAGCGTTGGCCTGCTTCCCTTCCTTAAGTCAAGAATTGCACCTTAGAGTTCATCAAAGTTTCTATAGTGCCTGTAACCTAATACACCTCTTATTAGTAATGTCCAGAATATGTGCCAGCTAGCCAAGAAATCGAATATTACCACCTTGGATTTAAGCGAAACGAGAGAGGTTCACATGAACAGCAAGATTATAATTCACTCCCGACTCCGATGACTCCGCAAATTTGAGTTGGCATTTTTCAAAAATGGTGGCACCGTAGGCTACCATCCAGCTCAACGTCAGGGTTTTCAAGACCATCCCATGGAGACAATGGTGTCTACGAACTGTCGTCGAGCATGTACCGGAAATTCGACGGAGGGACAAGAACGGCATCTTCTTCAAATAACGTCGGGAATAGGTGAAGCCATGGGAATTGTATACATTATTCTTGATTTGGTCGAAATGAACACTATGAAGGCGATAAAGAGTCTGATAATGACCGTGGTAAGGGCAGGCTAAAGGATGACGTCTCCACCAATATAACTGCCAAGTTCCTTCTTGGTAGCGAGCACCTGAGCCGTCTTTTCATGTCCTTCCGACCGTTCGAGCCTTCTTATAGTATCTGTGGCGAAGATTTCGATTTGTTTGATTCATATTCTGATAGTCGCTGTGGGAAAATGCGACCAGAGATTGACGCGGATCTGCGCGAATCTGATCGCCCTACTTGTCAACTTTCACCATATCCACCGTTTTCGCCCCAATTTCAACATTGTCGGCATTCTTCTGGTATTCTTGGTCCTACATGTAGCCTGAGAGCATACAAGTGTGCCGATGCAATTAGCGGAACATCTCACTTATGCAGCAGTTTTTCCAATGTACTGCCCAGGCTCTTGCGACACCTCCACTTGATCTTGATTGATCTTTGGTAGAGAGCGTCAATTCACTGTAAACTATAGTAAATAGGATTAACACATGCTTCAGTGACGAATGGACGAGCGACTCTGATGAAATGATTAAAAACAACAACTATTTCCTTAGTGCCTTTATAGTTTTGAAACAGTGTAAAATCAAAAAAGGTTCAATAAATCCTTATACTAGGAACTTGAAGGAAAGTTATGATTACGGCAGAGTACGTGTACGGAGTGGACTCGAATACTGAACTGGGTTCTTCTCCCTACGAGTTGTGAGTTTGAAAATTTCAAGAAAATAGGGTGCGTTTATAGTTTTGAAACGCACTATATAAAGGTCGCCCATCTGATTACCGTCGTGACATTTTAAATGGGAAAAATAATCGATCTTGCAATTGAAAATAGTAAAAAATAGTCTTGCAATTGAAGAGGCAGTATACGAAAAGTCAAATATACATTTGTAGAGCTGGAATTCCCATAAAATCCATCTACCCACTAACGTGCTATGTGAATTCAACAAAATGGTTCTTCGTAGGCAAAAGGAAAATTAAACGCACCTTACGTTATTCACGTTTGGGTAGGTGTGTGCATACCTCTCAGAGTAAACGAAAGATATAAAGATCTAAAAAAGACCTAATTTTTGGAAAAAAAAAGATTGCTCCGAATGCACATGAGGAACTCAGAAAGATTTTTGTACCAGGACGGGTACATGAAACTTCTTCAATGAGGCGAATTCCGCATTCATTGAAAGTTTCTGAAAATGACTACGTCTATCCTTGTTTATTATCATAAGCCTCTTCTAATGATATTTGACTGATGCGTAAGTTTTTGCAGTTTGTTTAAAGATCGTTTTTTTCCTCGCTCGGCTGTGCTCTTCTGGCAAAGCGTAATATAGCAAGCGTCCGAGAACGCGTTTCTTCCTCTACATAATTCTTTTTGAATATTTGGCAATGCTTCTATCCGCCTCCTGTTGGAGCACTAAATCAGCTATGTGAGATTGAGCATTTGAAACTACCTCCGAAAACTAGACGTTTGCACTAAAACGGATTCACATAAGCTCTCCAATGTAGTGAATTTCGCATTTTTGGGAAATTTCAACATCTGCTGCTTTTCGCATATGCAGAGGATTCAAGGCTTCCAATTTCATATTTGAGTACTATGACGTTTTTGGCCAATCAACGAAATTCGTTTTGTGAACTGTCGGCTATTCATTCAAAAATATTTGTAATTTTTTTTCATTTTTTGAACAAAAAAAAGTCGGTAATCTACAAAATAAATATCGTTGATTGGGGCAAAACCTCGTAACTCCGAACTAAAAAGTTCATGTGTCTTAAAGTTTTCGCATAGAAGAGAAACTGCAAAAGTTGAAAATTTCAAAAAAAAAGATGATATCTCTCCATTAGAGGGTTTCTGCAAATTCATTTTGGCGCTATCATTTAGTCTTCGAAGGTATAAAATGTTCAATCATTATTGACTGATTAGTTTCTTCGATAGAAGGCGGATATGAACATTCTTGAATATTTAGTACTTGGACTACGCATTGGATTCGAATGTGTAACTCTGGGTTGAATGAGTTTTCCGGCAGGCGAAAACGAGGAATCAATAGGGGAATGAATGCGCTCCAAATACTGTTTACCTCGCCAAAACAGCGCTGTCGGGTGAAGAAAAAATGGTTTCTGTCGTTACAGTATGTACAATAATTGAACTAGAACAACACTAACGTGTAGCAAGAAAAGAACGAGGGCCGAAGATCATCCATCCCGCTATCCAACCGCCTTCGTCCCAGGATCAGCCAAGCATGAAGATATTGCTCTAGTGCTGCCCGCGATCCGACCGCCGTGTCCACGTTGTGCCGCGATCAGCCCGGCAAGTTATTTGCTTACCGCCAGCTACCAGCCACCCCCCCCCCCCCACCACCATGAGCCTGAAGATGCTTTCAGCGTCGTCGACTGGTGTTACTATATGAGTCCTGCTTGATCGAAAGATCATTATTAAGGATGAGCGGAATAAAAGATTAGAATTTCGGGATTCGGAGGACAAGATTTGAAATGTTGGATTTCAAAAATCGGAATAGCATTCACTAATTCGGAAATCAAAAAAAGATTCAAAATTTTGGAAATCGGAAGTCGAAGCTTGCATAATGTTGTGGACGCTTGATTAAACTATGCTTGAGTAAGCACTCACACACTGGAGGCTAGCGCAGGTGTACAGGGGGGCAACCTTCCGAGCACCGACGCGGGGGGGGGGCAAGCGCCGAATTGAGAATTTGGCTTGATCTGAGCCCTGCCGTCACTGCCTTGGAGCCCTGACGTCACTGCCCTGAGGCCCTGCCTTCACTGCCCTGAAGCCCTGCCGTCACTGCCCTAAAGCCCCGCCGTCACTGCCCCGGAGCACTGACGTCACCCTCCCCCCCCCCAAAAGCGTCGCCGCTCTCCTCCAAAAATATCCCTCTCTGACAGGGACTTAAAGGCAGTGTTCACGATGATTTTGGTTCCCGAGTTTTCCACTCAAAACCAAGCGTTGGCCACCGAGTGTTACAGAAATTACGAAGAAACGGCGAGAAACGCACCTAAACGTCATATTTCAGTGACAATAATCTCTGGCCTGGACTAGTTGCCCAGTTGTATGAACATGTTCACGGTGGTTGTCACCAGTGAAAAAGTGGGTCAGTCGAAATTGGAAGAGTATTCCAGGCAAAATAGTACTAGTTAGGGTCCGAAGAAAAGAACGGAGCAACAAAAAGCAAATAATTGCAAAGGACGGGTCTACAAAAGATTTCATTGTCACCACAAATAGTTCCAGTGAGAGTAAAGAGGCGGGGTGAGAGTAAAGTATTTCGTGACCTTCTGGTGCATTTTTCTCGATTCCTTCGTCATTTTTGTTCGACCCGGGGGCCAAACAATCGATTTAGCTATTAATCTTAAAATCGAAGATTATCGTGAACACTGCCTTTAAAGCCACAGTCCAAGCTCAGAATCGATTTTTCGTTTTACTGCCTATCTTGGAGAAAATGTAACGCTGATCGCAATGGTGTCTCCAGAATCGCTCAGAACTGACTACGAACTGAGTTACGGCTCCTCAAAAATTTAGAATTTGAACTGGTAGAAGTTCGCGGACGAGTTGTCTCGAGCCTGTATTTTCTCGTTATTCGCAGCCGTCATTCTGAAACAGGTCACAATATAAACCAGACCGAAAACAAAAGGAAGAACATATATTTTGAATAAAATCATTCGCTTGTCTCTTCCCTATTGAGGTCGGAAACCTGCCAGTGGGCGTTGCCCATTTTTTCTTCCAAGGGGGCGTGGTCGACTTTTTCCTAGCTTTTTCTCGCTTATTTGAGCGAATTGAGATTTCGCGCTTGGCAGGGTTGCTATAGACGGCGACCGGACCAAAATATCAAAAATTACTTCTGAGGTTGGACTGTGCCTTTAAAGAACGTCTCTCTATGAGGTGAGGCGCATTTTATACCGGTTGAGCACGTGATAGAGATCACAGGAGAAATCACGTCAAATCGGTACAAAACTTTACGTGAATGACGATGCGTGCGTTTGGCCTTTTATGCCTTCTCCGGCCTCTATTTTCGTAAACTATCTTTTCCGACTTCTTCCCATCTTTTCCGTCTTTTTCTCTCGGAGGGGGGCAAGCGCCGGAGGAGAGCAGGGGCCTTCCCTGAAGCCCCCTCGGGGGAGGCCTCTCCTGTCCTCCCTCAAGTCGAAAACGGGCTCTATTTTCCGGCGCTTGCCCCCTCCCGCAGTGTATGAGCAGGTGCAAAGACTATGGCTAACGGCCCGGGAAAAAATATCAAGTAAAGGCAAGTTCGCGATTGAAGTGGTTGCTAAGTTTCCAATTTTTCTCAAACTGCAAATTTTTCATTAAAAATATGGTTTTTTCATACAGCCAAGAACGCTACCGAATAAGTAGAGAGAGAAAATAGAGAATAGAGATAGAGAAACAACGTAATGGTTTCAACACCTTCATTGTGCTTTGGAAGCAGCGTAGGCTTAAAAAAGTGTATCCGATTTTTTTTCGCTATTTTGCGAAGGTAGGCCTAAAAGGTTGTGATATATAGAAAATAAGCCTTAAAGGTTACACCAATGCTGAAGAAAAACTCGTTCAACGTTCCCGAAGCATTAAACTCCCTTTTTTACGCCTATCTTGGTGCGTTATGTGTAATACGCAAACGTCGGAGGTTTGAACCTCTCAAATGGCTGAGCACCTTAAGCTCCTTAGGTTAATTAATTCGTTTTCGGCTTTCTGTAGTCACAAGCTCTCAAAATAGGAAACCCTCAATACACGCAATCGAATTCGAGGATCTCTCGATGAATAAAATTATCATTTTTGAATGGCCTAAAATCGTCGAGACGCTTCTGTTCCTCGTGCTAGATGATCGACCCGGAATCCTACCTTCCAGACCTACAGAGCAGTTTTCACGGGGCTATTGTATTGTGATAACGTAGGAGCAACAGGGTTAGGCAGACCGTTGTCCAGGACCTCGACGAAGCTACGTCCCCCCCCTTGGAGATCAAAATTTTTGAAAAATGTTTGGAACTTTTACGTCCCCATCAGGTCCTGAAAAAAGTATCAGTTTTTGTGGTCAAAAACTTCAAAAAAGTTTATTTCATCCTGGATTTTCATAAAAATTGTTACTGCACTTCCTATCCGGCTGATAAGCCTCGGGTAAGGTAGTTTTGACTTGCCCTCGAGCAACAACATCTGCATTGAGTAAGAAGTAATTAAAATTGTGACACAGATCGCCTAACAGTCTCATGATGGCATAACCACGAAAAAAAAATGTGGGCCAACTGAAGCAGAAATAAAAAAACGCTCGATACTTGTTCCTTGATTGCATTAGGGTTTGTCTTGATCTAGATTGTGCAGTAAGCTAGCGAAAAGTCAGGAATGATTCAAAAATGACGCAATAGGCGAGCTTGAGCCGATACGAATTTTTTGTAACGGAGGAAATTACAAAGGGGATGTAGAACGTTTCCTAACTTTTATGAATTCCGACCTCGGAATGGGCAAAACTTTGGCATATGCCGAGCATTATTGTGGGACGTTTTGGACTCTGTATAACAGCTTACTATTCATAAGGCTTCACTACACCTGAGTGCAAACCTAGTTAGATGGGGCCACTCGGGATACGCGGGAAGAATGAATTATTTACTATCAAATTTCTGAGGGTTTTGATCGAGTTTCTGTGACTGATAGCACTTTCAACTAGGTTTCTACCTCCAACTAGGTTTGCATCGAGACCTCCGGGAGGGAGGAACCTTTTGTGGGTGCGTAGACCTTCGAAGGTTCGGAAAAGTTCGATTCCCAACTACTATTATCAAAACAGAGGGGGTGCCAGCACGGGTGGGAGAGGGGTGTCACCTGCGAAGGTTTTGCGGGCACTGTTTTGCGCAACAGTGCCCGCAAAACCACCGAAAGCGGCGACGCGGCTTGGCATCGGAGCGATATTTTTCGGCGGCTCGCCGCAGTGGTAAGTAAAACCCTTTGTTCCGGAATACTTTGAACTGAGGAGTTTCCGACCGACACTGTGGTAGTTGGTAGACGATAGGCCCTGGATGAACATTTTACCTTCAGGATCTTTAGATAGCTTTTTTGAACGAAAAATTACCGTTGTCCAATTCTGGCTGAAGGCGCGGTTTTGGAAAACGGTTTTAGACAACGGTAAAACGTGTTTTAGGTGATTTTCTGAGTGATTTTAAGCTGATGGAGGGGTTGTTAGGAATCAGTTTGTGGGAAATTCATAAAGAATCTGAAATTTTTTTTAGAATTTTGAAAATCTGAAATTTTTCGGGGGGACGTACGTTGTCCAATTCTCGAAGTGAAGATTTTGAGCGGTAATAGGCTCGATCAATGAATGCAGCTCGTCTAAAAATTTGTTTCATGTGCTGAAAATTTGAATGCTGCCTAAAATATGTCTATTATATCGTTATATAAAGATACTTTTCTCACATGTACTGTTGTGGTGCTGTAGATACTAATGTTCTCTTAGATCTTTTTGTTGCTATTGCGGTGTGTGAGACAACCACGTCCGAACCCCTCGTTCCTCGACCTGTTTTCTTCACAGAAAGAGAAACGCAACTGAAAACATCCCCAACTTTTTTAAATTTTGGCCCGAAGTTTTCAAGTCCCCCCCCCCTCCCACTGAAAGAAATCTAAATTTGGAAAATGTTTACGTCCCCCCTGTTGTCCAGCGGGACAACACCCGCCTAACCCAGAGGAGCAAGGTCTCAAGCCTCCCCAACTATCTTCACTTGGTTCAAACAATGGATTGAGAAAAATAAATCAATTTTGGTTCCCTGCGCAGACGCTGACTTTAGGATGTGGCTGACAAGGGTTTGTCTTACGTACACCTCGATGTTTTGAAGAACCATGTATGTGTACGAATCAGCAGTTCTCTTGCCGCCATTCTGAGGGTAACTGTGTTTTACGGTAGGCATAATGCCTTCTATTTGGTTCAACCTATCCTAAAGTTCTCGAAAAATGACTACTGAGCACTAAAATCGTGTTCCAAACCCGTACAGGAGTTTTTGATGCAAATCTGAGTCTTTGACCAATTCACCGCACACCCACCGTAACATACCGTAATCCAAGAGAAATCTATTAATGGATCCCATATTTGTGAAAAGCGGTCTGAATAACCCCCCTATGTCGGAGTTTTAATGCAATTTTATTGTTACAATCTTTAAGTCTCCAAAAGTCGCGTTTGGCCAGCAAAATTTCTCTCAGTGGGAGGCTTAGGACCAAACTAGCCGAATTCTTCAGGAATTCGACGAATGGACCTCAGATTTCCAGTTACTACCCGAAAAATATGGCGAACAACTTCCGATTCTAATATTATTCAAATGTGCCCGAGTTTCTCAAAACTCTACATTTTGTAAATCAAACTCCTATCGCTTGCTAGGTAGATGATCATTAAAGGGACAGTCCAACCTCAGAGGTAATTTTTGATATTTTGCTCCGGTCACCGTCTATAGCAACCCTGCCAAGCGCGAAATCTCAATTCGCTCAAATAAGCAAGAAAAAGATAGGAAAAAGTCGACCACGCCCCCTTAAAGGCAGTGATCACGATGAAAATACGTTATCTAAAAAACTACAAAAATCAGCTTAGACCAAAAACAGCTGAAAAACTATGAAGGTAGCGCGGTGAAAAACGGTCCACAAATAGAGTTTCTAGGGCCCAAAGAAGCTAGTTCGTGCACACGTGCACAGCGATGACGAAACAGATCGCAGTCTCATGCCGAGCAGTCAAAAATCATCGACATTCAGAGGACGAAATAAATGCAAATTTAACGAATAAAAACAGTTGCATAATGAAAGCATCACTTCAGTCAATGTTTTTGACTAGATGTGTACATAAATTCGAAGGTTCATTGATTGACATTCAATTTCAAGCTAGCTGATGTTCTTGATATAAGAGGTCATCGATGCCGATGATGTGGAGAGGGCTCGTCCACCATCAAAAGACAAGAAAGTTCAGGTTTCAAATTCGGCCCAAAACAGTGGTTTTTCGCGATTTTTTCGTATAGGTCCTACTACTCGTGACCCAGGAAAGGATTTGGAGAGAAAAAGACGACAAGCATATTTGATCGCGACCACTGCCTTTAAAAGAAAAAATGGGCAACGCCCACCGGCAGGTTTCCGACCTCAATAGGGAAGAGGCGCGCAAATGATGTTCTTCCTTTCGTTTTCGGTCTGGCTTTATATTGTGACCTGCTTGGGAATGATGGCTGCAAATAACGAGAAAATACAGACTCGAGACAACTCGTCCGCGAACTTCTACCAGTCCAAATTTAAAATTTTTGAGGAGCCGTAACTCAGTTCGTAGTGAGTTCTGAGCGATTCTGGAGACACCATTGTGATCAGCGTAGAATTTTCTCCAGGCTGAAAAACGAAAAGTTGGTTGTGAGCTTGGACTGTGACTTCAAAGGAGAAGGGTTTAATGTCATTTTTGCAACATTTTCCCGGAAACAAGAAAGCAAAATTCGGAGACCTAAAAATCTGTTGAAATCGGACTTCCGCTCATCCTTGATTAGCCTATTGGTGTTTTGTTTTGCAATTGACGATAAATTCTTCATGCCTTCTCCCAACTTTGTAGCTGTCATTTACACTTGTCAGTCGTCTGTCCACGCTCTGCTAACCTGTGTTTGTGTATTTCCATTCGCCCCTGTTTGTCACTATTCACGGTGTAATAATCGAAAATTCAGCTCGGACTCGGTCGCGTTTTTCGACTTCCACAGCTCATAAAGATGTCAATGAGTACTACTCCACTTGATATTCGTGGTCAGTCGATTCCACTTCCACCATATTTTTTCCTTTCCAGCTGTTTTCCTTGTCATCAATTCATGGTTAAGTGATCTTAAAACATCTGCTTTTTGTCTGTTCAAGATTGTTGAAAGGTGCATTGTGACTCGAGAACAGAAGTCCTGCTCTTTTAAAACAGTTTTTATTCTGTTACCAACCAATTTCGAAAGTCGCCCTCGCGGAGAGCCTTCATAACAGTGATTTCTCGTTCAGGTTTACGAGCGGAATACCTGAATAAGGAGGAGCCTGTTCTAGACGAGTCAAAGTTGCCTACCCGCGATCCAATTCTACTCTTTGATTTATGGTAAGATAAGCTAGTGTTTGCCGTGTCACCTGCCCGGAATCTGAAACTTTCGAAGCCTTGGATCACGTTGTGCTTTTTTGTAAAATGAAGAAGTTAGGATACTCTCTCTTCCCCTTCAAATAAACTTTAAACTTCTTAAATGTTGGCAAAGTGTGGTATTTCGCAGGAATGAAAAAACGCTGAATTGGCCTTATAGAGAAAACATTTTTCTGCTTCAATATCGAATGGATCAAATACGATCATATTGAACATGCATTTAAGAGTTGATCGAATTTCAAATATTACTGGCTTTATTTTCTCTATTTCACTAGGGAATTCCCTTGACTGTTGCGGCAGGGGTGCGCGTGCTGCCGGCGATCTCTGCACATCCGCACATCCATACTCTCTCGTCGCTCTCATTGTCTACCGCATCCAGAGTCTGTGAATAACCACATGATTTCGCATAAAAACATCATGCAGTGATCAAAAAAGTTTTTGCGAGAAAAACCTGTCAATTTTTCATTATTCTGCTTCCCAACGCTTTCGCAGATCGAAATAAGTCCTCTGACAAGGAATATAAATGTGAACATCTCATAGAATTTTAAATAATTAAATTTGTCCTGATTTCTCGAATGACCTTTGATTGATTTGCATGTTTCGGAAGAGGAAACGGAATCTGGACAATTGTTTTTATCACTTCGTTTTTCTGTGTAACTTTGTATCTCCTGCTCTCGATACAGGTTCGAAAGTTACTGAAGTGAGCATGAAGAATCTCGAGTATTCGTAATGTATTAGGGGAGCAGGAAAAATGACAGTATTTGGTCGTAAAAGGTTCCAAAATTGCTCTGAATATAGTATTTACTCGACAGTTATAAATTTGTGTGAAACTTTCTGCAATGACAGGGAATACTTCCAAGAATGGCTTTCAGGATCAAGAACGTTGCATCGCATAAGCAAGCAACATTCGAAGAGGTCAACGCTGTCTGCCTGTCGACAGTCGGCAAGTGAGAAATTTCTAATTTCAATAAAATGGTATGGAATTATTCTTTGTTTTTTTTTAAATCTAATTCGTAACGAAAATGTTTTCTATGTCAAGATTAATAATTCTTCCGGAATTTCTGAAGTCATTGGATTAGAGGTGAATATATAAAGTTGATGCAAATCTTTTGTACTGATCATTGATGATGAGGATTTTATTTGAATAGGAATTGATTGATGTAATGCCAGGCGTTTTCTGTTCACAGGTTCATTGTTTCCGATTCATTGGGAAGACTCAGTTTTTCGTTTATCATGCAAACCGGATCTTTAAAATAGGATCGAAGCAGAACTGTTCGCCGGTTCAGTGTATTTCGTTGAAGGCATAACTAAGCTGACCGCATGTAGATTTGGAGACCGTTAGCCGCAGGCAAAGGCTCCAGAAGACGCAGACCGCAGTGAAATACACCGAGCTGATAAACTTTTCTGTGTCGACTTCTAAACCAATTTTTGTGAATGAAAAGTTTCCATTAAATATAAGAAAGCTCCTCTTCTTTTCTCTGATTTTTCTTCCTCTCAACTACTTTCTCCTTTTCTTTTATTCCTCACTTCCTTGCCCATTTGTCTTCTTTCAACTGTATTTGAATGTTTTTCTTCCAATTTATTTATGATTTTCTTCTTCTACCTTTCCTTTTTCTTCGTTCTTCTTCTTCATCTTTTTTACATCTTCCTAATTTTCCTCTTCTTCTTGTCGTTCCTTCTCTTCTTCTACGTTTTCTTCCTCTTCTTTCCGTTTTGCTTCTTTTTTCTCTTTACTCTTTCTCTTTTTATCCTGCTCCCTTTTAATATTTTCTCCTCCTGTTGTTTTCTTCCTTTCCTCCAGTTCTTCTTTCCCTTTTCTCTACTTTCATTCGTTTACATCAATATCCTGCGAGATTTCATTGAAATTTCCATGAAATTATTATGTAAATTGGAAAATTACATAGTATTAACTTCCTGACAAATTTTTATTTTCAATTGTTAACCAGTGATGAGGGGGAGTCTAGAACTACTGTCGTTCTCGGAGCCGGATTCTGGTCGAGGGTGAGTACTGCAGTTGCCTCACCCAACAAGATGCTAATCGTGCCGGGAGTAAGATTTGTCGTACCGGGACCAAGCGGTCCCAGCACGATTATCATGCTGTTGCGTGATGCGACAGCCGTTGTCCGTAACTGCGAACAGCAATTTGGCTCTGAGAACGACAGTATGTAGAGTTTGGTTCATGGCTTGTTTCCTCAAGAAATAAGCTACGCGCCGCGCGACTGGCGCGGGGGTCGAGAGAAAGGCGCCGCTGTTCAGCTTGTTACCATCTAAATCGTACGATAATAATACTTTCTTGATTACTCGTACACAAAACTAAAGCTCCTAAATGCTCGACCCTTTTAAGAGTCATGGGTTACCTAGAGATATGATTTGTCTGACGATCAATTCATATCTAAAACCATTCTACTCCAGTTGCAAAAACTAAAACATTCAAGTATTTTAATCTCGTCATTCGATAATTATTTTGTTCTATTCTCTGTTTTAAACGAAACATTCCAATAAGAAACAAATTTGAGATAGAATATTTTTTCTTTAAATCACATCGTATGGGATGCGAAAAGGTGAATGTTTGAGAGATCTGCGACCTTCGTCACGAATGGTTCTACTGAAGTCGTACAACAACGATGGTTTCTCGTTTTACACAAACTATAATAGTCGAAAAGGACGAGAACTCGATGAGAACCCGAACGCCTCCTTACTCTGTTACTGGCCTCGTGTGCACAGACAGGTATTTATTTATTTATTGAATACGCTACAATAAGGTAGACGTTAGAGAAAGAATAACCCACTCTAAGGCAACAACTCAGACCGTAATCAGAGCTAAGGACATGGAACATGAGAATAAAACACGAACAAGAACGCCAAATCGGTGCATTTTCTCAGAAAAGCAGCAGTTTCCCTCTTGAAAATTGTTTGAAGGCACCAAAACAGGGGGGAACGAATGGTATATTTGAATTTATCGATATAAAAATTGAGCAAGCCCTGCAAGTAAATGCATGCAGGCTGTGTCCAGTTTTCGGTACGCTGTAGTAGATTTTCTCCGAATCGCCTCTGGTTCTGGAAGCCATAACTCTGTAAAATTTAGTTGCATCAGTTTCATCCACTCCGCTCAGAATTTTGAAAACCATGCAAGCGTCATTGAGTTTTCTTCGTGACTCCAGCGTATGAAGACTACAATCCCGATTTTGGATTCCGAATCGGGAATGTTCTCGTATCGGAAACCTTCCACCCTCAGAAATATTTTTCTCGTGAAATTCCTCTTAACATTCTCCAATAGATTTATATCCTTCTTGAGGTGAGGGCAGAAGACAGAAGTGCCACATTCTATTAGTGGTCTTACATATGTTGTGTACGCTTTTGTTAGTACTTCTTTGTCACATACGGACAACGCTTTGAAAATATGGAATGTTTGCAATGAAGCCTTTTTGACGATGGTCTTGTAATGTTGCGAGAAATTCTGGTTGCAATCATATTGGAACCCCAAGTCCTTAACGCTTGACACTGATACTAAAGCATGGTTTTCAAGTGTATAATCGTGAGGGAGGCTAGATGTCCCTATTTTCATATGAAAGGTCTTGGCAGGTGCCATAGGTAAATTCCAACTCTTAGACCATTCTAGAATTTTGTTCAAAGCTGACTATATAACAGCGATGTCCTCTTGACTCGATAGTTTTCTATACACTTTGATATCATCTGCGAATTGTTTACAGACCACACCGCAACTCTCCAAAATCAGTGGAAGTTCAGCCATGTAGACAGCAAACAAAATGGGTGACAAAACCACGCCTTGTGGCACCACACTCCTTACTGCCCTTGATGATGAGAAACAATCACCAACCTTAACTTGAAAACTCCTCCTAGACAGGTACGCCTTCAACCACTCGCAGACTAAGGTGGCATCTAGAGTTCTGCGAGCTGCGAGTTGCTCGCAGTGCGAGAGGTTGGGGGTGTGGCCTTGAAACTCTCGCAACTAGCTTTCAGACTCTGCGAGTTGCGGGCAGTGCGGGAACCTGAATCAGGGTTGCGCATGAGATATTGCGTCATATTGAATCAGGGAATGAGTGGCATTGGAGCGCGGTATTGTTTCGGGGCTACATCTCATTCCGTTGCTGTCCTGCCGGGCGATGAAGTGAGCTTGAAAAATGCAAACACAGGAAATTCGGATGGAGACGGGGCTTAAGGATATTGGAGCGATAAAAAATTGGGAAGTTTGAGCTCAGTAGCATTGCATAGAAGTGAAAATGAAAGTCTCTGAGCCTATTTAGTAATGAGCGTCGTTTAAAATTACAACAAAATGCAAGAAAATTTCAACTCTCATCTAACTAAAACTTCCTTATAGGGTCACCCAGGATATGACGTGAATTTTTTCTTGAGAATTTTGACCACCAGAAAGATAGACGGTACAAAAAGGCTTGACCCTGCTGCTTTGACGACAAAAGAAGAAAATACCACCCTCAAAACAACAATCCCATATGTAGAAAAAACAAACATGATATTTTGGAAATGCTTTTACTTTCTTTGATACGCATCACTTTCCGCACAAATGTTGTGTGTTGAAACTTCAAAAAAAACCATGATTGAAAAACAAAACTGGATATAATCACGAGTAGAAACCAATCATGAGTAAAAACAAAGAAAAACCAGCACAAAGTGTTTTGTTGGCAAAAGAAATGACGATTCAGGAAGTACTCGCAGTGCGAGCTACGACAAAAATAGTCAGGAGTACTCTTCTCGCAGCTCGCAATGCGTGCGTGAAAATGGTCGCAGTGTCCTCGCAGTGCGAGAGGACTATGAAAGCCCTCTGCGAGAATTTCGTCGCAGAGCGCTCGCACTACGAGTTGCGTGCTCGCAGTGCGGCAACGACTATGAAAGCCCCCCTTACCATTTCGTCGCAAGACAGCTCGCATGCGAAGACGCTGCGAGCACGCAGCTATATGCTTATACGTGTCGCAACTCGCAGCTCGCAGAACTCTAGATGCCACCTAAGGGATGGAATCTTAGCTGCTCGATCTTAAACAATAACTTGGAATGGTCCACCTTATCAAATGCTTTGGAAAAGTCAAGATAAATAACGTCGCATGCATGCCTCAAATCTAGGAAGTATGTCCAATCGTTAATACATTCGAGCAAATTTGTTTCTATCGATTTTTGCGGTACAAACCCATGCTGATTTTCTGGGATGATAGCATTAGATTTCAAGTGATCCATGATGTGTGCCTTCATGATTTTTTCCGAAAAGTCTACGAAATACAGAGGTAATACTTATTGGTTGGTAATTACTAACAGAAGAGGAAGGCTCTTTTTTTAGGATAGGAGTGACAAAGGAGTGCTTCCATCTGCAGGGGGTCTCAGAATATCACAGGGATTGATTAAAAAGGTAGGCCAGGGGTTCGGCAATAATGGGGGCGACATTTTTCACAAAAGTGGATGGGATAGATTCCGGAGTTAGCGATCCTGACTCGGGCAAAGCTTTTAAATGTTTATACAAACCAGCTCCCTCGAAAAATGGGAAGCTTACCATCGGAAATTCGACTGTCCGATTAAATGAAGGTAATTCTCCATCAGATTCACTGAATACCTCACAGAACTTGTCAACCAGCAAGTTTGCCTTCTCTTGGTCTAAGACTGCTATTCGATCTCCGTTTTGCGAAGATGGGATTTTCCGAAAAGTTTTGAGTTTTTTTGTTTAGCAGCTTATAAAATCCTTTTTTGTTATTACTATTAATCACCTTCTTTTCCAAATTTTGGTTATACTTTTTGAGGAGTAGATCAAAATTCTGAGAGTACCTACGAAAATTTTCCCCGTCTTGATTTGTCTGGGAACTATTCGCAAGATTGAATAAACAACTTCTATGTTCGACCATATTCTGAAGGTATTGAGGGAGGAACGACCGAGTAGCACACACTCTTTTGAGAGGCACGAATAAATCGATCGCGTGCTGTAGTATACTCAAAAACATTTCATATTTGCCATCAATACTGGTAGTTGCTTCGAATGAATTTCTCCAGTCAACAGTTGAGAGGTAATCACAAATCTGCGAGTAATCACAACCACCAAAGTGATGAAACAACGTCACTTCAGGTTCCCTGTGAAAACAAGACATCAAGAATTCTAGAATATAATGGTCGCTTGATCCAATGGGAGGTTTGACAGTGACGTTGCTTATTAAAGATTCCTCATTTGATAGAATCAAATCAAGTGTATGAGCACCTCTTGTGGGTTCCAGGACATATTGCTTAAGATCATGAGCAGTTGACATGCTCATAAAAACAGAGGCAGAGGAGGCCAGTGATTGCCTTGAACTATTCCACTTGATTTCAGGGTAATTAAAATCTCCTATTATAACAGAGGTGTGGTCGCACAAGATAAGGTCCGCGATGGTTTTAGACAGCTGCTCATTAGGAAGGGATGGACAGGACGGAGTTCTGTAAACTACTACTACTCGTAGCTTGTAGTTTTCAAATAAAATATCAAGCGCGAGAATTTCATAGGCTTCGGTAACAGAGTCGGCAAAAATCTCTACATACTGAAAGCTGGACTTGATAAAGCAAATTACACCACCGCCTTGGTTCTGAAGCCGATCACATCGTATGACGTGATACACGTTGGTTAAACAATCTAGCACTGGTGATAAGGAATACGAGGGTTTCAGCCACGTTTCGGTGAAAATGTACAAGTCAAAATTTTGTCCTTATACAAAGTTTACAAATCTCGAATTTTTCAATAATGACCTAACATTCGCGAACAAACAGTTGATTCCTCTAGAGAAAATCCGCTGAGTCATACTAGGTTTAAACGAGGCTGAGACATTGGTGGAGTCGGACAGGGCGTAGAACCCAGTTGAGGGTCAACCGCTCCAGCCCCACCAGGAGAAGGCGATGCTGGCACAGGACCCACATCAGGACCAGGTCTTGCCCGACCCAAGTTTTCCTCCCTTCTCCTGTTCCTCTCTTCCAATGTAAGAGACTCTAAGGAAGAGTCTCTTCATGGAAAAGAACCGTAGACGGGGGGCATACTTCAGCGCAAGTTTTTGAAATACGGAACTAGGAAGAACAATTTTCAACAGCCTATGCTTGCCCTGTGAGGGCCTGCCTAGACGATACACCGATACAGGGGTACATTCAACATTTAGATGGCTTAGGACATCCATAACACAACTATAATCACGACTTAGGCGTTGTTGAATGGGAAAGGACGTTTGCTCCGGGACACCGATAAGTACCAAGGAGCGTGATCGTTCTTTTTCACTCTCCATTTCATAGTTAACAATTTCAGCTCGATTATTCGATAGTGTGGCAACTAAGGGAGTCGAAACAATTTGGGAAGAAGTTTGGCCCTGCCCAAGGAGATCTTTTAATTCGAGGTTCTCCCTAGTCAAGGTCTCAACCCTAGCTTCCAACTCTTGATTCTTCTGAATAAGGAAGTCCATCTGTAACTTAGACTCGTTCAAGTGGAGCAACATAGCTTTAAGATGATCCGGTATTGACGAATCTTGACGAACCAGCTCTAATACATCACTCATTGACGTGGCATCCTGTCCATCGAGTTTCTCATTACGCACGGTTGAACGTGTGTTGACCATATTAGATGACGGTGCTCAATCGAAATAATCACAGAACCGATATAACGTTCACGACCAGACGACTGTAGGAAAGATAGACCTGATGAGGCGGCAAAATGAGAACGATGAGAATGAAGCCCTTGCCGCAAGGGTGAATGCAGTTCTTCTTGACGTCAAGACCAAACCGTCCATCAGATTGTTACTCGAGAGCGAAATCCACGCAACCGATCGCGACCAGTGTTGAGTGTTGATGTTTGTGAGAAAATCCGATTCCAACCAAATGATACAAAGTTGAAGCGTAAACGCAGCCTTTTTCAGACATATGAACCAGTTGAGAAATAATAGTGTGAGTCGGTGTGATATTCCTCGGATGGTGGGCCGGTGGTAGTGATTGGGGAGAGAAGTTGACCAATTCTCAAGCTTGGGTAATTAAACCACATTATTATTGGGTATTATGTAATTGATTCAGTCGTCTCGACCGCTCCAAACTCAGATCCATTAAACCCAAAAGGCAGTGTTCACAAGCGAAAAAATTCGTTTTTCTGGCGGAGCTCAAACGTTGGGTCCTCCTGAGGTAGATGAGGAAGAATGAACGACAAAAACGGCCAAAAAAGGGCAAAGAGCATTAGCCGGCTCATCGAATCAGCCCGTCCACAACGCGGAAGAGTTGTCCATACGAAGGAACAGTTATCAATGTGCTGAACGCTTGTTATCCCGAAAGATCTTAACTTGTCAAGCAAGTGCATGGAATGAAGGCTCAGTACTTATTCCCCGTTTCGGAGTCAAATTCATTTCCGTTCATCGCGTGCGTCTGCGCGCGTATGCTGTGTGCCTTTCCCCCCGCACTTTCTCACTGTCTATAACCTCGCTCCGCACAAGCGCGCAAAGGAACAGAGTAAATTTGACTCCGAACCAGAGGATATCGAAAGTCTTTTGCGGTTCGAAATCCACTCGGGGCCAGATCGCTTGTATGGAATAGACTTTTATCTCCAACTGCACAACACGAGACAACTTCTCCTTCGATGTGTACTGCGCCTACAACCCCAAATGCATCGATAACCCTTTTTTGAAGAATTTTTGATGGAAGGAAGACAAGAGGAGTACACTCACGACACTCACCTCAGAAAAGTTTAAAGCGAAACATTCCCGACATGATTCCTACTGCACCAAACACTCAAAATAGGGGTGAATGAACTCTGAAAAGCCTTTCAAAAGAGCTCTTTCTTCAGAAAGCTATCGTTTTGAAGGCCCTTTCTTTACTATCCTTAATTTCGTAGGCTAACCTGCGCAAAAACGTTGAAAATACGAAGAGTTTGATCGTGAGCCCATTAAGAAGCCTTCTTCTTCTTTGATTTGTAAAATATGTAAAACTTGTCCCGATGAGGCAGGTTGTAGCAAAAGTCCTCAAAGCCGAATCACCCATAAATCTCCCTGAGACTGCTTCATGGTCTTCTGAAACTGTATCCGATATTGGGGTGGTGGAGGCGACGCACTCGGATTTTCAGTCGCTGATCAGACACCTGGGGTATCGAAGGTAATCATGAAGTTTCACATTGCCCCTATTTGTCGCGAGATTTTTCTGCGAATTGTCGAATTTACCCCTAAAACAACTACTCCAGAAATAGGGCCGAAGTTTTTCCAATTTTTTTTTCTCTTGGAAAGAGAATAAGGCTGTTTCAATTGGACCTGACACGAAGTCAGCATCAGTGGCCGTATTCATGAAACTACGGAAGCCTCCCGGGAGGGGCCAATGTCCGCCAGTCCCATACATCGGCTGGCTCTAAAAATCCTCCCGCGAGGCTCCCGTAGGTTCATGAATACGGCCGCAGATTGTATCAAGCTGCCTACAACTCCTGCATGTTCTGCTGTTTAGATTCGCATTGAGGGCAAAGTGAGTAAGCTGTCCCAGGAGGCCGCAGAAGAGTATTGGAAGAGTCGACCGTTATCCAGTAGAATCGGGTCGAAATGCAGTGAGCAGAGTACGGTTATACCGAATAGAGAGGTTAGTATCTATCACATTCTCAGGGTAACACCAAAGATACGTTGTTTCTTTCCAGTTTCTCATGTGCAAAATAAAAGCCTTGGAAGAGTTGGCTGCGAAGGAGGGCGAGGCGAGCATAACGAAACCGGAGTCATGGTTTGTAGAAAAACTCTTCTATGTGCTCACTTAGGAAACGAATTTCTGTAAGTTTGGATTTACAGGGGCGGTTACATACTGAAACCGGATTACTTCGAGTTCTGGCAAGGCCAAAGTGATCGTGTACATGATCGGTTTGAATTCCGCAGAAATGCCGATCAATGGACAATGCAGAGACTCTCACCATGATTGTTGAAGACATTCCTTTCTAGTGTTACATGTAGGAATCTTCCCTTTTTTATCGAATAATTTATTAGAAATACAAAAAGAAAGAAAAATAAATTTGCGATACAGGAAGATGTTACAGAAAATATACGGTTACCTAGAAACCCCTGATTTACCCAAAAAAATTCTCTTATCACACTTACAGCACGAATCAAATCTTCAACCTAGAAACAGTTATCACACGAAATGTAGTTGTACAGGTGAAAATATTGGCCGCAGAAAAGTTCAGCTAATATTATGGAAAAAGTCCATGAAATATAATATTAATTAGGGTAATTACAATATTAAACAATAATAGCTCTAGAAGGGCAAACAGTAATATTTGTACATTCATAATCTCAGAGGATGAGGACTTGGCACAGATAATTGACACGTAAAGAGGAACAAAAAATATATAGGGCAGAAAGGGCAGAGTAACCATCACTCACGACAACAGTCACTAAAAAACTATGGGCATTCGCGTTACATACTCACAATTTGTACTTTGCAGCGAAATAATTTGTTAATAGGATGCGACAGAAATAGAGAACACAAATGAACACTGTGCCACATTCTTCGAATAATCATAGAACTGTTATTCATGAAAAAAGTGACTGAGACATCTTTCATAGTGCTCACGGCACGCGCGGGATCAGCGGTGGCCTATGAACTATGAAATCTGCGGCGGCACCGCCACCGCGGTGCGGATTAAAGTTTGGTGCACAAAATATCCTGACTTGCGTTTGCGTATACGATAGCAAAGGATAGTCCCAGAATTATTTATGTTGGAGTGGACTTAAACTGAGAAGCGAGTATTGATTTGAATGGGGGAAACCACTATGGCGGTGTCGCTAAAGCGGTGCTGGGTGGGCGGCACGCGCGTCCCGCGCGGGGAGAACTTTCATCGCCTACCGCACTTCCCGCGCGTGCCGCGCTTGATATGAGGACTATGAAAGATGCTTAAAAAAGTATATTCTTATGAGTCCGCGATCCTAGTCTGTAGAATCTGGTTTTGCGAATATCAAAAGCGTTGTTTTCTTCATGCTGACATAATGTAGCATTTTGAAGGCAGCATACACGCTCGTAAGCGTGGTTGAGATAACTACGGAAATATAATGGTATGGCTCAGAGCACAATGCCTACGCATTTTGAAGCTTCAAAAACGACCCACAATGCCGCTACACGAGTGAGAGGTTGGCCTCACCCTGTATCTGCCCGCCCCCTGTATTTGCGTCCTCCTACAAAACAGGCGTGCTGGGCCAATTCCACCGTCGGCGACGTTTGTGGGTGGTAGAATAGGTACAATAGGTAAACCAAAAACGTCGCAGACGGTGAAAATGGTCGAGCACCCCTGTCTTGGAAGAGGACGCAAATACAGGGGGCGTAGCCAACTTCTTACTCGTGTGGCGGCATTGTGGGTCTTTTTTGACGCTTCAAAATGCGTACGCGTTTTGTTCTGAGCCATACCATTCTATTTCCGTAGTTATCTCAACCACGTTTACGAGCGTGTATGCTGCCTTTAGGCGTCCTTCTAATAAAAATCACATTTAAACCCGTACTGGAGCGAGGACAGGCCAGCAAGTAGAAAATGTAAGGTGGCTCTGCAGCAGCGCTTGACGTCAAAAACCTTTTCTCCTAGGGTTCTCAGCAGTCCTGAATCCAATCTTCATGCTCACCTACTACTTAGGTAAAGGCATCTACGCGCTGAAAAGCACTCACCGTTTTTTGGGTTTGAATCATTGGTAGGCAGGGTACAGCACGAGGTGTGGACAAGGCCAATTATGCTCAGACCCCCCTCCAAAAGCAAATTTTCCGCGATTCTCTCAGACCTCCCCCAGAGCGTGATTTGGCCAATTTTCAGCGATTTTCTCAACCCCCTCCCCCCAAAGGAGCGTGATTTGGTCAAAATTTTTACAATTTTCTCAGACTCCTCAGGAGCGTAATATGGTAACATTTTCGGCGGCTTTCTTAGACCCCCTCCACATCTCCTCAGATCACGCCCTGTGGAGCTCCAACCACCGCGCCGAACCCTGTTGGCAGGGCCTGACTGGGAACGCAAGTAGAGTTTCTTTGGTCACCAACACATTATTGTGAAGATATTGGAGTTCGAATGCTTCGAATTCCACCAAAAGAGGCCGGCCCTTCGACAGCCATCTGGCATCAAATGAGAAAAGAAAGTAGCTTGTCAACAAATAATACATCAACTTCCACTCATTTAAGCTATCATTTGTAATGAACTTATGGACGAATCCATTACTGGTCGCCCTGTTTCTCAACCTATGACAAAACCCTCAATGTGGCTGCAAGAAGAAGAAGAAGCTATCATTTGTTGATAAGCTACTTTCTATTCTCATTTGGTGCCAAGTCGGCTTTTTTTGGCGGATTTCGAGGCTTTCCATCTCCCATATCTTCACAATAATGCGTTGGTGACCAAGCAAACTCTACTTGCCTTCTCAGGCGGGCACTACCAATGATTCAAACTCCGAAAATGTTAAGCGGTTTTGAACGCGTTGGATGCCTTCAAAGGTCTGATCGCATGGATTCAAAAATCAGAGTCGCTCTCTAATTGTGCACCGCGCTGTGTACTTCTCCACAGACGGCGTTTTCCCTTCTGTTTGTTTGTTCTTCCTGTTAAAATCCGCCCAGTGGGTCCATGGGTCTTTAGCCCGACGCCAGCGCTTTGAAAAACCTTCAAAACCAAGTCAATTGGGATCCAAAACTTTCAAGATTTTCACGCAATCAGTCGAAAATACAATTCAATTTTTATGCGAGTGCAAGGCGCAAGTTAGACCAAAATTATCTCAAAAGAATGTCAGTTTATGCCTCTGATTTTGAGTTTTGAATTTTATTCACGGGTACAGTATTTCATGATCTTTCAAACAATATCACAAATTTTCGGGATCTACCAAAAATAATATTAAAAAATTCTGGCATACTCGATTATTCACTATGATTCTAGGGAGACTTTGGAAAGAATTGAGGAGTGCTACGCAATATTGAATTCGGGGAGAGGTATTAGTTTAATAAATACATATGCCTAAACATAAATAAAATTACCAAGAAAATAAATCGAAATAATAATATAAATTTCACGGAGAATAAACTTGTCTAACGTGTATGAATGGCTATTAGTTTGTTAGAAACAAAGAAACGGTTTTTCATTTAGATATCCCTACAAGCACTGCTCCGGTCAGAGTAGTGCAGATTGCAACGGCTAAAATACGTAGATTTCGCTGACCAGTGATCTCTCTGAAAATTGATTCTGGGAGTTAAGAAAATCTATTACAGATGCAAGAATATCTGGCTCAACGCCAAATTGATTAATGCCACAAACTTGAAGTAGAATACACTCCACATGGCTGCACAGACACCTGGCACCATGCTTATAATGGGAAATGTGACAGACTGCGACAGATTGTCATTCGCGACGAACCTGAAAACAAAACGGATACGGATGTAAGTAATGCGAATGCATGACTCAACCTCGTTGGAAACTTATCGATTTCTCCTGCTTTTTGCTCGTCTCAATTCTTTACTTTCCAGATATATCAAAAAGTGCGCAACTCACCGTCTATATCATAATCTTGAGAAGCCGCGACGCAGCGAAGACATCTTTATCATAGAAATCGAGTGGTTGTTTTGCAGAAAACAATCAGAAAAGTGAAAACAAACAACTGCTCCGCCCCCAAGAAAAAAAAGCTACGTAGCGGCTTACTTAAGACTTAGATTTCTGATAAAATTCTGTACCTACCAAGACGCTTGTGCTACTCCCCACATACAGCCAGCCATTAGGCTAGGTCCAACGATCTCATTATTGACAGCTGGATTATTCTGCAAAGTTGAATGTATGAACATTGAAGGCATATCCAGACGTCTTTAGGCCAGTGTTCACGCCAGTCGCCACTTCCAGGAAATACATTACGAAAAAGGTCTGGCGATTTCTGTAGGAATCTTAATTGGAAGCAGGTAAAAATCGCTGTCAAAACCACTGAGCGCGGCACTTCCCACGCTTACTCTTGGTCTTACAGGACTATCAGTGGCGCACCAAACACAATGCGAAATAGGCCAGACGGTTTGCAGTGGATGCGCTGATTTGAATCAAACCACGTCACAGGTAGACTTCGGAGAATCTCTAGTGACCTGTCGATTTCGATTATCACCAGTAGAGTAGCGGTGAGCCTCGTGAGATATAGCTAGTGATAAGGAGTTTTCGACGGAAAAGCCACCGCTCTGCGCTTTGATAACCGAAGAAAAGAGTTCATTTAAAATGAACCAGAGTCTAAATCCTCAAACGCTCATTCATTCAAAAGACGTTTAGAGTATTTACATGGACTGAAAGTCGTCAATGGAACCCGTAAAAATTTCAATTTCGTGGGGTTTTCTCCAATTCACTGCCATTACGAGGGAACGATTATTCGTAATTTCCTGCCCGAGAACTGGTCCGCGCCTAATTTTTCACCTACAAAAAACTTCGCGCCAACCCGGAGCTTCCTTCCCCTTCCAAATTCGGGATAGTTTAGGGCCCCAAGAAGTGAAACATTCACACAAGGTAGGATTTTCTATTCGAGTTTAATCCCAGGTCTTAGGGCCTACGAAATCGCGGCGCGGACCAGTTCTCACGTAATCTTCGTAACTTGTTGGATTGCCAAGCAACAGGTTCCCTCCACTTCATGGCACGCTTGTTATCATGGCTAAACTAGCGACGCAGATGGACTCATGCGGCTGCTATCAACGCCAAATCCGTTGGAAATTCCAAAAAAAAACATTCTAGATTAATCCTGAGTCGCCCATAGGTCAATCTCCCCCCCCAGCGAACAATAAAAGGAAAGCTGGACTTGGGAAAACGGATAATCCAATTTAAACGCACTATCAGACAGAAGTTGATGAGTTTTACACGATTTTTGGTTGTTTTTGCAGTAACTGTTGTTTAACGTCGAAGCACACGTTATGGTATGTTTACACAAGGTGCTGATGATTGACCGCAAAACGCTTGGCTCCGGGCGAGATTGAACCAGCATATTCCCTTTCCGACTGTTATATAGTCTATGACGGTATACCTGTTTCATCCCGTTAGGCACCGTCCATAGCAGACGTCTTGCCGTCAAGTGACCGTAATATGACGCTGGGGGTTTGCGTCTTCAGCGTTTGTTATTGATCTGACTCCCCAGCGACCACTGCAGCCGGATGCTTCGATGCTCTGCCGCTGGTCGTATGCTATGGACGGAGCCTTATGCGTTTGAAGGGATGAGGGGGCGCTGGGGCTTCGGTGGTGCAGTGCGATAAGGCGCTATCCCGGAAAGGGAATATGCTGGTTCAATCTCGCCCGGAGCCGAGTGTTTTGCGATCAACTCTGCACCTAGTGTAAAGAAGTTAATGATTTGAACAGGTTGACCGATTCCGATATAACAAATCCCAGAGTCAGTCAAACTGTTTATTCCACCAAGTTCAAATTGAAAGTGCTGTTACCCTTGGCTATATGTTGTCTTACTAGGTTGCGCTTCTCAATCTGCTGTACGTGGAGGTGCAAACATATAGGTTGACGATTCAGAAGCGCTCAAGTAAGGTGATCCGAGCCTGCTCCCGGTGCTTCCGTTGGAGGTATAGTAGGAGCCGTTCCGCCTATTTACTTTGTTATCTCTACCATATTTACGAATGAATATATACAGCCTTTGAGCAGGAACTTTCGCCATTTTATTCTCCAATATCACCCATTGAGTAGTCTTTTATGCTGACGGAAACGGTTCTGATCGTGAGCACTGGATTTGCAGCCAGTCAAGTACTAGAACGATTGAAAATCTAGCGGTGATAGCACGGTTTTGATCAGAACCGTTTCCGTCAGCATAAAAGACTACTTAATGGGTGATATAGGAGGAATAAATGACTTTTTTCCTACTTGAAGGCAGCATGCACGTTCATAAACATGGTTAAGATAACAACGTAAACAGGCCGGACGGCTACTCACGTTACCATACTAATGAAGAATTACATCACCTACCCCAGTAAATATAGTGTAAATAATGAGTAAAATAGTAGCGGTTACAAAAATGCCACAGTAATGCGAGAACACGTAGGCCAGTCCGTCCTTTGAAGCGTCAGGAAACTAAAAAAATACCGACATATGCTAATCTAATAATTCGAAAAAAACGTAGCAGACCTTTTCTGGGTGATCTTGTATGTAGATAACTGGTACAAACGTCACACCATAGAAAACGCCAGCGATAAGAGCAACGAAAACCGCACTAAAACTAGGACACCGATGCAAACTCTGAGCGCAAACTAAAGCAATGTCTGAAAGGCACTTACACAAGCCTCCTGTTCTTTCGATTGACTCCAGCTGGCACTACTGGTACGCTAGAATTCATCAGTGGAGTATCCTCATCTGAGCCAGGTGTGACTGAGTTACCCTCTCCCACAATAACAGTACTACCTGCAGTCGTCGGAATACGAACGGATGGCCGGATTTGCGAGAAGAAAATGCCTCTAAATGAGATTTGTCATTTCATTACCGTTTTTGTGGTGCTTAAAGTAGGGAAGGCGAAATCACTAACCCAATTATAACCATAACCAGACCTAAATAGTTTAGAAACGGTAACGCAGGCACTGTGGCATTGACACCGAATAGACCAAACCTTGAAAAGTTGAAATGATAGAGGTCAACAAGAAAGGTGACCTTGTTATGGCAATACCTTCCAACTGCCCATCCTGATACGCAGTTGGTCACTCCCCAAATCAGCATTCCCATACCCAGCCCAAGAACATTCATAATAGGCACAGCAGTAACATTACCTTAATTAGCCGAAGTCAGAAGAAAACGACTGGAAGCACAAAACCCTACCTAAAGCCCAAAATGCACCACCAAGCATTGCCAGAGGTTGAAATTTCGGGAATAACTCGATGGTGTATACAGCCAATCCCACACAAAGAATGCCGGTTGACATCACCCATTGTACGAACACGCCTACAAAAATTTAATGGATTAAAACACGAAAATGAAGATTTTAAGACTAGGGAATTTTGAAGCAAGAGACAAGAAGGCCCCCACAAAGGTATAGAGTATAGCTGCAGGCTGCAAAGGTCAATGGAGGGAATAAGCGACCAACGAGCAAAGCATATGTGTATTTCTGAAAGAATACTATAAAGTTAATTATTTTTTGCCCGCCTCCCAAAGCCCCCTCTATTTCCCCAAATATAGACCTAGGTCCACAATAGCTGACGGAAATCGGAGCGAAACCTTTCAAACACGCTCAAGGAATTCGCAGATCAGCCAAATGACTGACTCTAACTACTCAATTAACCCACCGTCGACCAGTGCAAAATATATGAGTGATATAATCTGTCTGTCATCGATCCAATGCCCAAATATCATCCCCGGCGGAAATGTAAGGTGAATACAACTATTTGATTTAGTTTAGTCTAACCCACGCAAGAGCGCTTTGTTTCTTCGCGACAGGAGCTGCTGTTTGAAGCCTAGTTTTGACTGCATCGCTGCTGTTTTTCATCGCAGCGATTTCACACCCGCTGCTGCAGCGATGTAGCAGCGGCAGCGATTCTGTTCATAGTGCATAGCCTCACGGATGATCGAAGAAATTCGATCAATCAGTGAAATTAATGGCTGGTAGTTATCAATAACACGTTTCGACCCGTAAACACTGATCTTGTCATGTGAAAGGGTCAACGTTCATTAGACGAAACGTGTCATTCGCTGGCAATCGCTCCATCGCTGCCATTTTGGCCGCGATGGAGCGATGGTCAGCGACCATTGAGAATCGCTCTTCAAGCAGCGATGCAGTAAAACATGGGATTTCGTCGCCGCGACCCAGCGATGTAGGACCTTTGCCACGAAGCGATCACAATTGGAGCGGTTTTCCATTACGCGCGATGAAAAAGGAACAGTTGTCCCTCGCAAGGCCGCAGCGACCACCTGCAGTCAAAACTAGGCTTGAGGCTCATGATTGAACTAAGCCAAATGAGGCAAATGCACGGCAGAGTAACGAAAGCGAGCAGCTTGCCGTTAAGGACCATAATGCGCGTCCATTAACCGCTAATTCTCTCGAAGCATTGAGAAAATTCCGAGAAATCAAAATTTGAAGAATTAGTCACGCCTGCAAGGCCGCAAAGGCAATCTGGAGGCGTCTTAGCTTTCTAGTATGGTAGGCGTATTAAAGGAGTCGTGCGCGCTGAAAATGAATTTTTTGAGGTTCTATCAGGACCTGGCTAACAATAAGATCATTCATAAAGCTTGAGGCCCTAAAACTGCCCATCATGTTGATACGGTCGCCTGAAATGCCTCTCAAATCCGAGTGTGATTTTTTGCGCACAATAACCCAGACCTCTCTTCAGACCGTTGACCTGCAACTCATTCCCGCGCCCATTTTATTTCAGTGAAAATTTTAGCTTATCTAACCTGGCCTTTCGAAGTCTAATTTCTAAAACTAGTCAGCAATAAACGCTTCAGTACCTGTTCAAAGAGTGAAGGCTGTCCACGCTCTTTTAACCCATGTATAATCGGATCCTCCCTTCTTTCGAAATTTCGGTCAGGAGAAGCTCCTCCTTCAGCAATGAAGGAGCTGCTATAGTGCTATCGATTGTAGTGGCTGGTCTCTACCATACATGGGCTACGTTTGCAAGCCCAGTAATGCAGTTTGGCCTGAAGATTTCGGAAGAAAAACTTTTTTCTACTCTATCAGCCTCAGCCTACAGCAGTGAACTCAACCGCGCTAATTATAGGAATGAAGCAAAAAAGCAAGGTCGACTTGCGTGCGACGCCCTTAGGCCCCGGTCATAATCGGCCGAAGGCAGGACTGGGCCATCTTATCCCGTCCCTAGTCGCCGGCTGAATGCCAATCGAAGGCAGGCGCATTGGAGCGCACCGCGGTCGACCTAGTCCGCCACACAAGGGAATTCTACCTCAGTAAGCAACGCGTTGCATACATATCGAACGGGACGGCCAGAGACGGCACAGGCGGGCTCAGTCCGGCCAAAAAGGGAGGATTTTTCCACCTAAAGTGCAATATATTACATGAGTATCGACCGGGCTTGCTACAGCCGATCGGCTCACTATGGCGGAGGCCTTAGGGTAAAGAAAACCGGCATGAATCAAAGGCATCAAGAATACGTTATCATTCAGCTAACCATTGTCTGCAATTGCACCGTGAGGTTGTTTTGCACGAGGCGACTGTAGGTGCAACACTGCAACTTTGAGAGAAATTTCACAGACTGTAAGAAAGGAAACCGAAATCATAAGATTGTGAGCTTGGAGTAGACCTCAGACTTAACACTATTCCCGCACAGCCCCCCCCCGCGAGTATATAGTGTCTTCCCCCTGAAAGTAACTCAGGTGGAGCTGGGTGGAGGTGAAGGCCGGCGGCCGCGCCGCGCATTTGAAATAGATCACAAGTCAGTTTTATACTTTGGACAACACAAGAAAAGTCTACAAACGATTTAGTTAAAGGAAGTGTTCACGATAGAAAACCGTATTCTAATTTTCTGTTTTTGAGTAGGCAAGTTTACGAAGTAGTGGAGAATGAGGAAAAGCCCCCATGAAACTCTCGAATATCGGAAAAGAAACTGTTTAAAAAAACCTATCAAACACTTGTCCCTCATGAAAGGAACGCAGGACAATTGTTACATGACGTGGGCGGGGTGATCCAATGTGTTGGCTGGACCACGCGATTTTGACCCAAATCCTGGCCGTTTTCCGTCGTACTTCCGTACTAACTCGTTTTAGAGGAACCCAAAGCTTACGCTTCCACCAAGAAAGGGCGACTTTTTCACCATGAACACTGCTTTTAGTGCGCGACCGACTGCGTCCGCGTTCACCCAACTCTACCCGGTTTACCTCCTGCGAGAAAGGCTCTCAATTCATGGGTGCTACCAATGAACGGAAATTTTCAATGTAAGGACCCTAGGAAACTGATTAGGGACACAGTCCAAACTCCAAAATCTGTGCTCTTCCATTTGTTATCGGTCTAGCACTAAAATGATGATAATGGAGAATAGAATGGAGAAAACTCTTGGTTGAAGGCTGTATTAACCTTCATAACATGGTTGGGATAACTAAGTAAATGGGCGGAACGACCCACACCACACGTCCAGCGCTATTGGGAGCACCGCAGGCAGGCTTAGATGACCTTACTTGAGCACTTCTGAGTTCTCAGCCCATAGATTCTCACCCCTACGAATAGAATAATTTGCGATGGCAGCGAATGGCAAGAAAATACAGCCCTGAGGCCTCGGTCAGACCTGATCGATCGACTGAGTCCCAAAATAGTGATAGACGGGTGCAGAAAATCCACCCAGTGAGTCCGTCTGCTTGCGTCCGCAATCCACCCAGTCGATACTGCTGTCTACGCTCACACACGGGCAGGGCCAATGCACTCCAGATCGCGTTTTCCGCCTCGGAATCAGTCGGTTTTACGACCAACTCTGACGGGCCCTGAGGATCGTCCTCGGAATCCTCGACCTTCAAATTCACCATCGTTGTGAGACCATAACTCCATTCGTTTAAGGGGCCCTGAGAGATTTGGCGGCACCATTACGACCAGAGCAAAAATCTCTCAAAGGAAAGCAGGAGCATTGGGGACAGGGTCTCTCTACACAGAGGGATTTGTCCCGTTTTTGCAGTTCGAAACCCCACGCTACTCAACGCAAGCGAAATGGCCCCGTGTGGAATTGGAGCCGCAAAAGGCAAGACAACTCCTCCTTCGGTGTGTAGAGAGCCCCCGTCCCGGAGAACTGGATAACAAATCTGAGCTTGGACTGTACCTTTAAGATCTACGATTTTCATGTGATTCTTATTTTCTACCACGAGAAAAGGAGATGTGCGTTCCGTTCTGCAAAAGATCTGAATGAAAAGCCAACTCACCATTGCCGGCATCGAATTTTTTTATAGGCACAAACGTGCTTCCGAAAAATACTGATGACAATGCACATGCTCCTAGTCCGACCACAGTCGACCCCATTCCCTAAAGATCGGTTTAGCCACGGATGGAGGAATATGTTACACAAGGTTTTACAAATTGATGAATTCGACTGCACATTTGGGGTGAGACCAGCACCTCAGCTCTAATAAATTTAGGAGGTCAAAAACGAATCATTTCCAAGTAAAACTCGCACAAACGACACTTCCATAAAAGGAAACCACAACAAATAGCTTTAATATTTCAACTCAATCAATGTAACAACTATACAATATAACATAGATGCATATCTCATGCGTCTAATCGTCGCCACCGACAACGTCTTTGAGCTCGTCATCCTCTTCGTTCAAATCCTGAAAATTGGTCATGAATTCCCAGTTCTCTCTGGAACTTCTGTCTCAGCTTTCCACCTTGAGATGATCGAATCGGGTGATTATGGATGTTGCTATTCCCCGTACGTCACCAGAGGGGGTTAATTTAGACCTCAAATCAGGACAAGTGTCGACCATTACCCTGGAATAAGCTTATTCAAGCAATCTGAATGAATTAGAGGAATGCGCCTAAAATACCTGTGCCGTTTTAACTGCTTCCAATACAACTCTTTACCACCTTCACAGTGACTGAACGATGTGCGCGCAGCAACGCTGTCAGCATGGACATCTGTCACATACCTCAAACGAAACACGAAACTATGTCTACAGCGGAACCAATTCTTACTAGGGATTGTCCCGGACACAAACTTGGTTTTGAAAAACGATATTCTGAGAGCTCTGGGAGGATTAAAAAACAAATGCGGGTCTTCATATTTCCCTTAGTAGCCAGATCAAAACCGACCAAAGAGTACTATACGCTAGGTGAAAAACCATTTCGTCACAACAACCTATCGTGATCTCCACAAATCTAAAAACGCATCTGGTATTCATACTTTGCTGCTTGAATAACCCCATAGACGAAACTTGGGCAGAACTTGTCAAGGACCGTTCGCACCCAAATCAAGTAGGATCACGGGAAGGACGCCTGTCTACCACCAGAAATAGGAAAAATATCAAATGAGGTCATTTTAGGGACTAAATACGAATATGATGTCAGTGATAGGTTCTTCATAGACTACCGTAAGTCACTGTGGACGAACGGGCATTTTACCAAACGTAGCCAACTGTTTGGTCGGTTGCGATATACACACACTCAGTAAGGAAAATTCGAAGACATAGAATTGTTTATTTTTCTCTGCTCACAACCATTCAAAAAGCCTCATTTTGCCTCATTGTGTCAGGGATAACCATTGGCTAGATCACTTTTAAAGAACCTGCCTGTACAAGTAGTACCACTGTTTGTTAGAAAACCATGCCGCAGAAACGAAGAGAGTATATATTACTGCGAACGACATGGCAGTTCCACCGCATATCTTGGCAGACTTAAACAATCAAATCTACAGATCCGCCTTGGTGGGATTGAGCTTCATTGATATTCTAACATTGTGTAACCAGTAGGTGAATATACTCGTAAAAGAAGTCCAGGTAGCCCAAGATATGCTTCGTTGAGCCAGCGAAGCATAGCCATCATGTGCGTAGAGATCCCGAAGAAATATAAACCTCAACGCCTGAAGATTGACAGAAATTAGGACAAGCTAGAGATCAGTATATAGGACTAGAGAAGTTGAACCAACGCCTTCTGATAGAACAAATGCATTTGCCAGCTCTCTGCCCGTAGGGCTATCCCAATCTAGAGGCACTTTCACGCCATGAGCATCGATATAATGAGGACTATTCTTCCTAAAAAAGTTGTCCAAGAATAGTGGGAAACGCAAAAAAAATAATGAGCTTGAGGGATGGCCGCACTGTCGAGGCTTACAATAAAAAAAACTACCCGAAAATCATTTTTCAAAAAAAATATATGCCACGCAACTCTCACCTGAGATATTCCAGAGCGTCATCAACATTTTCAAATCTAGCATGACAAGGCACAGCTAGGTGTAAACCCGTTCGCACCCCCAGAGAACCGGAGGCTACAGATTCATAATCACCTGGAAAGGCACACACAAATGGTGATTACGGTTAAAGGCAGTGTTCACGATGAATATCGCACTGAAGTTGGACACAAAAATGGGATTGTTTGGTCGTGAGGTAACTAATAGTGAAGAATCTGGGAAGAGAAACGTTCGGAATAAGTCAAAATAACGGTTTCTAAATTCAGGGCGTGCATGAGAATCATGGGTCCTGATGATTTCGGCAAGCGCGCGCTAATCGCGAAATCTGCGTGTATCGAGAAAGTTAACTGCGGCAGAGTTGCTTGGCGATTTGCCATCGAAACGTGTGCGGCGCCACAAGCTCGTCCGATCGGGAGGCGGACCGGGATAGGTAGGCGCGCCGGGATAGCTTTCAAAGCCGTTTGTATTTACTTCTGGCCAGTTTTCATAGCTTTCTTCGACCCTATCCTCTACAGCACCTGCCAACTTAGTGTTTCACACCGAGACCTCGAGAACGAGATTTATCGTGAACACTGCCTTTAAAGTATTCGAATCCGAGAATATGCGAAAAATACATGCGAGCTATATAAGGAATGCTACTAACAAACCAATAGCTTTTCCTAAATGTTGTGTGACGACAGCATCCTTGGGGATTCGGGACTCAGCTTCAAGAAACCGCTCATATTCCTGCGATAATCTCATTAGTACGAACAAAAAGACTGCAGTAGAAAAAAGAAAAAAAACCTCTTGTGCGATCACTTTCAATCTGGCAGGTAACTCTTCTAAAGAATATCTGAAAATTTACTACCAGAATTTTATTAACAGGAGAAAAACTGTGGGTTAAAACTGACCTACGAGGGAAACTGAAATTAACAAGAGGACCATTGGTAAGTAAAGAAGCCAGGGGGTAAGCGATGATCGTACCACCAAGAAGTCCTATCCGCAATCGCCGGCCAGCGTTTGTCCGCAGGAACTCCGACGCTTGCTCATTCCACCTCCTAAAATATAATCATAAAGCTGTATTCCAACTATCAATGGGTTTTCTAGCTCTTTGACGAGGTTTCTAACCTGTAGGAAAGTACAGCTCGCGATATCCGCATCAGCTATGGTAGCCTGCAAATGAATTGCAACAGGAAATGGCTAACGAAACTAAAAATAGATACAACAGCCACTTCTGTTCAGCACTTGAACAATGAAAAGTCAATCACTCCTGAAGTTTTATTACATTCAATACAATCTGAGAGCAATTCATAACGGACTTCATGTGTACCCACATTGATTGGTACTACACAGCAACAATGAAGGTCAACAAATAATTACAAAACTAGCAAAGTACACGAACAACTTCTGTTATCTAATGATTCAGTCTTCTAATAGAACCTAGAAAGGCTAGAGTCTGCTGGTGTTGATGTCTTCGACGTCCAGTGCTTCTCAACGTTTTTCAACCTTACTGACAGAGGGATCGGATCGAATCTGGAGTACAACAGAAAAGTTTAGAAACAATGGCAATGTATTAGGTTGATGCAAAGATTTCCGGACTTTTCCAGACCTTGAATAAAAAACATTTATTTCAAAAACAAACAAGGCTCACCCAACAAAGTAATTTTTATCACATTCGAGGATCCTTCGCCACCGATTGGGCAGATCATGAATTCCCGACGCGTACAACTCTGGCTATTTCGAGTCAAAGTATTCTTCTGTGGCCATTTCGACTTCGTCATCGTTAGTGAACTGTTTTCCATCCAGGAAGTGCTGCATCGAGCGGAACAGATAGTAGCCGGAAGCGGCAAGACCTGGGCTATGTGGAGGATGAGGAAAAACTTCCCAGCCCAAGTCCAACAGTTTCTGTTCGACTTCTTCACGAAAATGCTCGGCCTCTCTCTGGCAACCAGACAGAAACTGCTGAACCTGCGCTGGGAAGTTCTTCCTCACCCTCCATATAGCCCAGATCTTGCCCCTTCGTACTACAATCTGTTCCGCTCGATGCAGCACTTCCTGGATGGAAAACAGTTCAGTAACAATGACGAAGTCACAATGGCCTTAGAAGAATACTTTTACTTGAAACAGCCAGAGTTCTACGCGTCCGAAATTCATGATCTGCCCAATCGGTCTCGGAAGATCCTTGAATGTGATGGAAAATATTTTGTTGGGTAAGCCTTGTTTGTTTTTGAAATAAATGTTTTTTATTCAAAGTCGTGAAAAGTTCGGAAACTTTTGCATCAACCTAATACTATGCAGTGTACAGCAGGCGGTGGCGTGCAACAGATCTGCTCAGAAACCCTATTGACATCCTTTCAGGTCCACCCTTGTTTCACTCAGACCCTAGCCCAATCAGACACCTTGGATAGCTGATACATTCAGAACCAGCTCAGTCCGCTTTATACGCCTTGAATGCAAAGCACACCCTTATACATGAATTTAGTGATTTCCATATAACTAGAAAGCAGATTTCTTCTATGAAAATCGTGTCATATAGGAGGGATCTGCCTACTGATTGTTTAGAAATCACAAGATTATTGTATGAGGTTTTACTGTGGCTTTAAGGCATCGCAGTAGAGGGACAGAGAATGTTTTTAAGGACATCACAATCCAGGGTTTTTGGAAGGCAAGGGTTAAAGTATATTATCTGAAAAACTCCCTGGGGATTCTATGAGAACTCGTACCCGCCGCGGTTTCAGACGTACCCATTCCTACCTAATAACCTTCTTTGAAATCCGACTTCCAATGGCAAATCTAATTTTTGATGGTACTTTATTGATTTTGATAGAAGGAAACTCCTGTTTATTGTGGTTACCTGAAGTTGTGTAGTGCGCGTGACGCTGGTTACCTGAAGCTGGTCTGCCAAACTCCTTTATGAGAATTTGAGAAAGGGACATTGAGTGAGAGGCTCGGAGAAACTATTGGCGGAAGAGGGGTAATAAAAGCCACGGATGCAATAAGATTAGGAACTCATGGATCTCTTGGAGCACGAAAGCAGCCAAAAACGCGGCTGTTTTCCATTTGGTGTCCGAGACGAAAGCAGATCCATCGTCTAACCACTTTCGAAGAATGACTAACTGTAACCTCTGACAGATTCACTTACTTGACATCGCCATTTTTTGAGATATTTCGTTCTCCTTCTTCTCCTAGTATCACCCGTAACAACCTGTTGAGCTTCAATGTGGACGCGAAATAATCGCGAGCTCCTTGCAGATAGTCTTCACCTCTGCAACTGATCTTATATTATTAACAAACAAAAACACACACTATGAGAGTCGAAGCAATACTGAAAAGCAGCTTACATTTCAACTGTCTTCTCATCAGCCCATTTCACCTTTTGGGCCCTATAGGATCTGTAAAACTGCATGAAGGCGCCAGCACTAACTACCAAGCCAATAACAGAGCCAGCGATTACTCCGAGAGAACTTGAGATTCCTGGCAAAAATCGAAATAAACATAATATGTAACTCAAATGAGATACACCACCCATTCGACACAAGAACTGGTGGACATACCGATTGCAATAGCGTATCCTGCAGAAAAGATTCCGAACCATGCCAGTATCGGGGCGCAAAATGTGACTCCACTGAAACAGTTTTGATAGATCGGTGAGTCTGATTGGTTCTTGCAACGAAAGAGTAAGTTGCACGCAAGAAAGAGATCATTGGGTTTACCGACAAAACTGAACTTTGCGATATGCTTGATGAAGTCGTAATAGCATAATCTGAGTGCAAAACAAAACTGGCGGGAAATTTCTCACCTGTTGGCCAACTGAAGTTGCCGCTGCGCAATGAACATTTTCGCCGCATCCGACAACATCATCCTAGACACGAGTTCCTCGCCAACTTTCGAGTTCAGATCGATTTTACGCCGATTTCTGATATGAATTGTTTTTGTGTAGCTGCAACTATGCTCAATCTGAATCAGCAACTACTTGAATAGAATCGGATAAGAGGGTAGCAACGAAGACAAACTTACGATCCATATCCCTCACAAAAACATTTCAATGCGTTACGTTTCAGTGTAGCTGGACTGTAAGAGCACAAAAAAGAAGCTATCAGATCCAAACAAAATCGTTTTTTGAACAAAAACAGGGTTCGGCGAGGGGAGTGATGGAGGAGCCTCTAGAAAAGAGTCTGGGCGAAACAGCCATGCATCACACCCGAGGCAGAGCGCTGTATGAAAATGAAGGTTACAAAACGATGTATGAAAGAAAAATACCTTATTAGGCCCAAATCAAGCTCGACATTTTGAGCTAAACGGCGAGCCTGCTCAACATCATCAAACGAGAACCGAATGGGAAACTGCAATTCCGCACCCGATTTTAAGAAAAATCCTCCGTAAACGCGCGGTTCGCTGCAGTCCGTCAAGCAAACACTCACCTAAAAACCCCAAACAAATTAATGAATTTGTGATTGCAGCTGTGGCGATCACGGTCATGCACTCTACGCCAAGAAATGACCGTTCCTGACAATTTTTGCAACCCGTTCTCCCACAACTACAGAAAACGTCGGACCAACTTTTGCTCTGCGCAGATCATCAACTTTGTCGAGTTCTGATTCAACCAAGTCCTTCAAGTGCTCTGATGGTGGAAAAGCGCTCCGATCTGCGTAGAATTTCGTCCAGAACTCGTCTCCTCGAAACCCTGAATTTCTTCTTTCGAGACTTGAAACCTGTGAGATGAAAATAATTGAAGATGAGAACCATGGATAAGCAAATATCCAATCGGATAGGATGGAACAATGGCGAGGTAGGCTTGACGCACCCACCAATCGAATTTCCGTACCATTACTCAGTCTGAAAATCCCAATTTCATAGGTACTGCAAAGGCATGCCAAAATCTCACAACTTTCGCTTTTGATAGACTTTTCCGGAGTCGACGGAGAACTCGGTCCCGCCAGGCCGCGGTGAGGTCACAAAGGCTGGGATCATACTTCCAGTGACGAGCGACGCAATGCTTACCATCGGTATCTGCCTGATATGCGCAGTCGTTGGTCGCGGCAAGTATGATCAAGGCCAAACAAGTGTTCCACCCAACCCGAACTGCACACCAACCAGGGGTTCAGACGAAAATTTCGGATCTCCCCCGCTGTTTTTGGGCGGGGAGGTCCGAAATCTCTTGCGCCCGAGATTCCCCGCGAGATTTTTGGGGCGGGATTCACATCGAGACAACCGGGGGAGTAGAATCGGAGCTACCGAGGGTGCTGGCGATTTCAAGATCATCAACATGTTTGGACAAAGGCTTCAACAATGTTGCTGGTATAAAAGGCTTCTCACCTCACAGTGTGCCTCAGTCGGCTTTTCGGAGCCGAACCTGGAAGGTGGCGTCGAGTCACTCACCAGAAGATCCACCAGATGGCGGAGGATAATTTTGGTTGCCGAGGGGAGGAGGGATCTCCCCACGGCGGGGGGGGGGGTGGTTCCCAACTGTGGGTCCATATCCCCACGGTCCACAATGGGGTGTGCACCCCACCGTGGGACGTGGCGGTGGAACCACCCCCCCTGTAGGTATGAAAAAAGGGGTCACCGCGATAGTGCCGAGGCTGAATAGAGCCCATGCCGCTAATGAGGAAAGGGGGACACCCGAGATAGGATCGTGGCTGGACTCCCTTTCAATCGGGACTCCCCCGCTGGTGTGCCGGCGGAGTATCCCCGTTTCCCCACTCGAGAGATCCGAAATTTTCGTATCAGCGATTTAGTTCGCCTTTGAAAATCGGGAGAGATTCAGGGGCTTGAAATTGCACAAGAACTCCGACTCCAAAGAAAGCTTCTTTGGCAAATATCTGAACAACCCCCCGTTATCTTCTTAATACCTGGGAATGAACCTTATATGGTTTGTGCCCTATATCTAGGAAGCCTCGACGCAGCTATAATCACGCTATCTTGGGTACGGAGCGGTTGTTTCTCTATTTCTACCATTGTATCTTCTCAAAAACAACCGCTCGACTCTGATGACAAAGCAATCAGAGCAGCGTCGCGACTTCTCCCCATCCAGGGAGAGACGATATGTTATTGTGTTCAACATCCAAAATAACCGAAGTCGGCGTGGTTTGAAAAAAAATCGGTTTCTGAAGTCTTAAGGTGGAATTGCGCTCGTTTCCCAGAATTAACCACTAACCGTTGAGCCTACCTAGAAAAACGACTTAGAGCTAGAAAGGGAATACTCAAACAAACTCGATGAAACGTCAATGGCAGGTTGTAATTCTCAAAAGATGGTATTGAACAAATTAATTGTGTTTTAACTAGAAATCTCAACTGAACAAAAGGAAAAACGAAAAGTGAGAACTAACCTTGGTCTGAGTAAAGTTACAGGTTTTCGACCATTTACCTTTGTTGAATCAAAAGTAACCCATGATGGAGCCAGAAATCGCAAAATTTGATTTTTTTGGACTCATGAAGGAAAGTGCTTAACCACCGGAGGCCGGCTGGCGTGACGCGTGCGACGAAAATCTGCGGCGCGCGCGTTTTTACGATTGGAGCACGATTATACACTTGATTGAAATCGTATACAGGTGAGAGAATGTGATATACAGGCGAAACGAAGCCTTGCTCTGCTTAATACACTACAGATGAGCCTCGGAAAGTAAAAACAATGCAATACGTGGTATAAACACTGAATTTCACACTTCTCTAAGGTTAAGGGGCGAAACTAGTCTAAGCTATTCCTATTACAGAAGCAACATCAATAACAAAGGGATGGTTGCACATATAAGGTGGAGTTTCGAGATGCAACTTTGATATGTTCAAGGGGGAGGACAGTGTCTCAATATTCCATACTCAGAATCTGCTAAGTGCCTCAGATATTTACAGGAGATTTGCAAAAGTGGACATTTCCATAGCATAGCCAACAGAAAGGCGTACACGAATGACAATTTTCAGGGCGTTCAAAAAATTCTCGGATTGAGCCTAAAACTCGTTTCTGGGGCTTGTTTTGGGTGCTCATTACGAATCTGAGGCCCATTTGTCAATATTTGAAAAGTTCCATCTGAACCTTCAAAATGGGGGAAACTTCGCTGCTCTAACGCGACTTTCGACGATTTCGAGAATGCTAAATCGCCTCAAAACTTGTACATAGGGGCTATTCGGGCTGCTTCACACTCCAAGTCTGGCGAGGAATGGACCCCAGATTTGGGTTCAGCGCCCTAAATAACACCAATTTGAATGTTTTGCGCCAGTTCCGGAATTTTTTCTGAACGCTCCGAAAAATCCCTGATACTTTACTTTTTTGTGACGCAATGTGAATGCCATTTTTGGAATCCGCGCAGTTAGTTAGTCAATTTCAAGCGCAGGTAATTTATTTTCTGTCACAGACCTACAGCAACGACAACATGGTTTTCCAAATCGCCACCGGAAGATGACTAGCCTCCCTTGTAACAGAACCCACGAGACCAATCTTAACAGCTGTTAAAAACTAGTCCATTGCTCCTCTGCTGTGCTCGGTTTATCTTTTCGAGACGGTTCCCCACTGTCAAGTAGTAGAATGTGAAAAGCATTGAGCGAATAAGGAATATTGAATGTTGTCTAATGAATCGTTTTTCATGCTCTTTCTAAGGCAGTGAGGCTTAGTCCCTCTCAAAAAGCTCAGAGATTACGAGTAATACTGGAGCTCTGAAGGGTAAGGGGTGTAGTTCATGAGGTTTTGCTCTGCAGAAATGTTTCTCAAAACCATCAATCAGATCACCCAAGTTCCGCTTGTCTATCCAAGTTTGATGCTGCTACTAGCGTGATTTATTCCTAAGAAATCCGATCTCATATCTAGTTTTCTGAGGTTGAAATGTATCGAACTCAGGACGGACTGTGATGATGGAAAAGAATAATCAGACTTTCTGTTACCAGGCAGGCTAGAAAATTTCCTATAGTTCTAGGACTGATTAATGACGGTGGAATGACCTTGCATGAGTGGAATCACTTATTTGAGAATTGGAAGAAAATGCTCTCCTTAAATCAGTTTAAAGGACGTTATTAATGGTCTGTTCTATACACTTTTAGCTCCTCATATGCTGTTGAGATTGGTCTCGTGGGTTCTCACAGTGATGTTGCTTCTGAAATAGGGAAGAGCTGAGAGTAGTTTCGCCTCTAACCTTAGAGAAGTGTGAAATTTAGTGTTCATACCATATTGTATTATTTTTACTTCCCGAGTTTTGTCAGTAGAGTATTAAGAAGAGCTAGGTACACGTTTCGCCTGTATTTCACATTCTCTCGCACATACGGGATTTTGGTTGAGTGTATAATCGTGCTCCAATCGCACAAACGCGCGCGCCGCAGATTTGCGTCACATGCGCCGCGCCAGCCGGCCTCCGGTGGTTAAGCACTTTCCTCATGAAGGGTGCAGCTTGAAAAAGTCCGCAATTCTGCGTGAGCGTACAGATGCACGCCATTTTGCAGACTTCTAGCCGAATTGAGCTCCTCGATTCATTAACCTGTAACATTCTTGGAGCACTCCTCTCTTGTCGATACGCTATTTCAGATTTTTATATATGGTGTTTCAAAGAGGATTTCCACTTGAACAGATCCGTAGACTTTCATTTGAGGTCCATTTTTGTGCGAATTATTTTGTGACGTTTGCCCTTCGAAAACTACCTTTGCCCATGTATGGTTAGGTCCGTGGCTTGTTTCTTCAAGAAAAAAAAACAGTTGAATCTACTTCGCGGCTGGCGCGGGCAGTTTAAACCTCACCGGCGGCTGGCTGGTAATTGCCAGCCAGCCGCCAGTGAGATCTAAACCGCCCGCGCCAGCCGTGGGTTAGTTTCGAATGTTTCTTCTTGAGGTAACAAGCCACGGACCTGAATATATTATCAGTGCTTGGAAGACATTGACTGTGTCTGAAATCGATGTTGGACTGAAGGATGAGTTATTCGGCAACCGATCAAAATGATTGGTGCTGGATATTCTATTCTCAGCAACCACTCAACCCGAGAGCTCTCCATTATAGATCGCATGGGAGCGGAGTGTTCGAATTTGGAGAGATTGTTTTGTGAGATATAAATTCCATAGCAAAAGAATGCACGCGGCAACTCATGTAAACATAGGCGGTCTTCCCATTGAACTTTGTGTTCATACAGTTGAACGACTCCTGTTCTCACTATCCATTTCTTCGCATCATCTCTCGCATACAGCATGGCATATATGTATAATCCTCTCTCCTCCTTGTTCTCCTCTTAAAGCGTTTTTCGTTCTTTCTCAGTGACGACTTCCACCCGTATTTCCGTAACTGGAGCAAGACGTTTCTGTACTTAAGCAAGATTGGGATGGGTTGAGCGACCTACCCCCGCCTCCCTCAACTTTTCGCCTTGCACGAGCAGCGCACATGCTGGTGAACATTGTTGAAATAGCAACGTAGAAATATAGAAGACACCCGCATTGGGGAGCTTTCCAAGTTCGTTGCGCGCGACACTCATGCGCCAGTGATGCGTACGAAAACGAGTGAGTAATGCCATGGAGCCCCCGTTAGGCTCGTATCACAACGACAACGCCATTGGAAGCCCCGGAGGCAGGATAAAACTACCTGAGTAATCCTGGGTAACCAGCCTGCAAAACCCCACACCTTCGTGAACCGATCGGAACTCGGAATTTCAAAAGAACCGGGAATCAGGAATTATACCACTTACAAATTATATCCGATTAGACCTCAGAAGTTCTACTTCGGCATTTCGTTGCCGCTGGGTTTTGCTGCACGCCCGCATTTGGTGAGATTTCGAAATTGACCAATAGTCGATCGACCTGCAGCAGAAGCCAGCGGCTGCGAAACGCCGGAGTATAAATTGGCCTCAAGAACAGTACTGCACCCTATTCCAGTCTGGAAGAATTGAACGGTCTCAGAACTTGAACCCGCGCTGTCCGGTTACCCAATACCGGACGACTTTCCAGGATTACGCGGAGCAGCGCGTGCCGATATTCGGAATGAGGGATTCACTGCAGCGGGTGGCTGGAATTCGTCATGGGGGTAGCGGCTTTCTTAAAACGGGATCAGGCCCGATTTACACGTGTGGGGGTGGCCCGGAGTGGTTTTTGCGCAATGGGCAGCGCGTAACGAAGTTCTGACGTGAGCAGATGTGTCCTATTACGATCAGTCAGGCCGTTCATCTCATTGACTTCCTTTTCATATTGCAGTACTCCTTATTATCGTTTGTTATCCCGAACTTCGATTTTCTTGTTATTCGCGGTCGGAATCAACATGAGTTTCGCCTCAGCTGACTTTGTGTTGGGACGACAGAATCGAGGGAATGTGGTCTTATAGCTAGTCATAGGTTATGTTATTTTAATTATAATCTACAGCAATGGAAGTAGGACCTGGTGAGGTTGCAGACTCTTTCTAACATACTGTAGTCTGATTGTGTTACCACTCGTTTTTTCGGAATAACTGAGATTGGTCGGTGAGTTTTTGCTTCCACTCTTACGTTTTCAACTGTTTTCATTGCTTCCACAGATATAGTAGCATCCGTGAAAACACAGACTCACCGATCTATCAAAACTGTTTCGGAAGAATGAGTGATACCCTCAACAAACTACCGTATGTTAAGACGAGTCCGCAACCTCACCAGGCCCTACTTACATTGCTGTAGACTATATGTAGCATTCCTTTGTTTATTTCACGATAAGGTCGCTCTCTGATCTGCCTGCCAGCACGGAATGGACTTGTGTATTTCCCTTTCCAGGTGTTTTATGAGCGAGGATATAGTCAGATGGTTAGCATGCGGTGCTGGAGCAGGTTTAGCTGTCGATCTGGGATTATTCCCATTGGATACGATAAAGACACGCTTGCAAAGCAAGCAAGGTTTCATTGCAGCAGGAGGCTTCAGGAACATTTATAGGCACTAATTCTATAAGTTTTCGCTTTTAGGTCCTTATAATGTGTATTAGACTGTTGTCGCGAAATTTATTGGTTCTATTTCCAGCGGCATGGGTTCCGTCGCAATAGGATCAGCTCCTGGCGCCGCTTTATTTTTCCTCAGCTATAGGTCAATTAACGGATGCTTCAGAGAAGAAAGTGAGTCGTTACATCATCAACAATACCCATTTTTGAGAACCTTGGTAGAAATCATTCCATTCCTTCCAACTTCACGGCATTCAAAAATTTCATTCGAGAAAATGTTGAGCTGGCTGATCGTACAAGTAGCCCTTCCTGACTGGCTGGATAGCTTTTGATTCCTTTCTTTAGGTTGTTTATTACAGCAATGCGCTTTTCTTTTCTGTTCCGCTATGTTGTTTTTTTTTATCGTTTCCATGTTTTCAACTTCCTATGGTTCATTCGTATTTCGCGGTCGTTTTGAACATTGTTTTTGACTACATAGGCTTGCCTATGTAATAAATGAATGAATATATATATATATATATATATATATATATATATATATATATATATATATATATATATATATATATATATATATATATATATATATATATATATATATATATATATATATATATATATATATATATATATATATATATATATATACTTAGCAGACCAACTATCGTAAGCTAATCAACCCATTAAAAACCGCAAACACGACAAATTCCGCTCCGGGAAAGAACTTTTGCCTAAATCCAAGCTACCGACAAATTCGGCTCTGGTAAAGAGATCTCATTTGTAGCTAAACATTTTGTCCCTTCTAGTGGAATATATCTGAATTGCGACTGTACGCATTCTCGCCCACCAATGTACCTTTTTGCAGTAAGTGCCTTGCGGCTTGTGGTGAGTTTGCTTCAACACTCGCATTTGCTCAACAGATACTTCCTTCTTCTGCACGTCAGACTTAGAGGTATAAGCCTCATTAAGCAGATTTGGTTCATTAAGGAGCGCTCTGTTGATAGGGGTCGATTATCAATACGCATATAACGCTATAAAATACGACGGCCACCGATTTAGCGCCAGTGGTAGTATTGCAGGCCGTCTGATCTTGGATCGCTATTAAAAGATCGTATCTAAACTGGCTACATCTGCTGAATTATGAACATTCGTGCGTGTTAATTTGGGCAAATAAGGCCTGGAGACTTGGATGTTGTCAGGAATCATAAAAGTGCAGTGTTTTCATTTCTTCAGTTCACAATAGGTCACTTCAGATGCTCTTGTTCACGCATTTTCGGCTAGTTTAGCAGAAACAATAGCGTGTGTTATCCGTGTTCCAACCGAGCTCGTCAAACAACGTCTTCAAGTAAGCTTCTACGTCTTTTCAGTTCTGCAGTTTATACACTTCAATTTGGGTAATATTCAGGCATCAACTCCTAAACGAGCGTTGACACAGGTTTGTACGGAAATATACCGATCTAACCAACTGTTAGGATTTTATCGTGGATATCTGAGCACAGTGGCACGCGAGATTCCTTTCGCTGTAATAGAATTCCCTCTTTGGGAATTTCTCAAAAGAATGGTTGCGGCAAAAAAGGTTAGTGGAATCGTTTCATGATTTGCTCGTTATTTTCCATCAATTTTTCGTTTCTGTAAACCCTCTTCATACTGCACGTCGTTATAGGGCGCGGATTGCTCACCAATAGAAGGCGCTGCTTGTGGAAGCATAGCCGGCGCTGTTGCTGCAGCCATAACTACGCCTCTTGATGTTGCCAAGACTCGGATAATGCTGTCGAAGACAGAGAAGGCTCCGACTATACTGAATACATTGAAAGAGGTAATTACACTCACAATCTGTGCAAGGGTACCACCTGTTATTTCCTTGCAGCCAGACATCGACACGGATCGCAATTATACTTTGAGTTCCTTATTGTGCGTTGGCGCGAACTCGGTGCGCATATGTTATAACATACGTGCACCAGGTTCGCCCCACAACGAGGAACGCAAAGTATCAGTGCGATCCGTGCCGATTGTACTCAAGATAGAGCTTCGAGAACACTGAACAGTAACAGTAACGATGAATACGGCCCATCACTCCACGTTTCATAGAAAGCGTATCCTTCTGAGTGTATCATGCATGGTAGTTGCTAAAATTGTGAATTTTCGTGAACGTTACCTTATTCATTTACAATATTGGGGGGGATTCCTTTAGTGAGACACTCAGGGCGGACCGTATTCCAGTCTTCACAGGATGACAACTGCTCTGACTTGTGGGAGACTAGAACTCTTCGTCAGGTTGGAGCAATTATCTGTGAGTGACTCACTCACTGCTGCAAAACACTAATATAACACTGCTAGAGCGTACAATCCTTCTCGCTCGTGTGAGTCCAGGCTTTCTGCCAACGCATAGCTAGATGCCTTCGAGGGCGCGGCTTGAAACGCCGCCTCATTCCATGTAGCGAGAATTTACAGGTTTACGATAGCTGAAACCCTCATATTCTTAGCTAAAACTCTCATATTCTTGCGTCGCAGGAACAAGGGTGCAAATTCTACGCGTATTCTACGTAAAAACGAAGACTAAATTCAATGCATTGACTCTCAGTTGCTAAACCCGTATATACTCGCTATAATTTTGTAGCGAGAATTTAGGGGTTTAGCGACAGGCTATGTTGAAATGCAATCTCAAACCCGCGCTGGCTACGTGGAACGCAGGGATGCCGTCTGAACAGTGTTGGTCCACTCAACCCATGGATAACTCGCTATTCTGTGGGTGGTCGTGGATGGTGACCCCGTGTCGCTCTCTGCGAGACATTGCCAAGCATAGTTTGGCCGCTGGGATGCTGCAGGCCGTGGGGAAGAAACGGCGAGGCGCTCGATCGCAGCGGGAATCGTGTTTCTAGTACGGATCAGGGATGGTTGGGTCGATCGACCCAGTGCTGTAGCGAGAATTCACATAGAATATGCGGGCGCTGTAGCTGAAATTTCACCAACCGATGTTAAACTTTCCGTAAGTTACGTAAATTCTCGTGTCAAAAATAGACTAGATGCCTCCGAAACCCTGGTCATCTCCGGTTGTGAGGAATCTAGCTACGCGCTGGCTGAGCAGAACAAGCAGCGAAGAGGTCGGTCATGGGAAAATATATTACTGATTAGAAGGCAACGACATGTTAAGCCCAATAAGCAGTACTTTGACCGGCTTGAAATGAGGGCTTTACGTGCGAGCTTATTCAAGGAAAAGTCCAATTGTATATTCATTTATTTATTTAAGTTGATTTGACAAGAGCTGGAAAATGTCCACTTCGAAATGGAAATGGTATATGATCTTAGTAGAAACCAGTATGCTTGCTACACCACAGCCAGCGTAGTTCTTTCTGAATTTCAGATCACAATATCACTTCTCAATTTCAGGATACCAATGAGTTTTAAGCAGATACAGACCCCACTATTTTTGTTTACATCCGACATTTCATATCTTCTACGTTTTGGATGTAGATGTATTGGGAGAAAATCAACTAATCCGTTTAGATCTACTCCTCACGTGGTTTAGCGGCTCTGTTTTCGGGTGTTATACCCCGCGTTCTGTGGATGACAGCGGGCGGTTTCGTGTTCTTCGGAGCTTACGAGACCGTCCTAGCTTTATCCTACTGGATCGCTCCGGATCGGAAGAACAACGGCTAGCTTCGTTTACTAGTGTAGGGTTTGTTTATTGTTGTTGTTACTGTTTTGTTATCTTTTCGTAGTCTATAATTCATTCATTTCTGTTTCGTTGTTTTTCATTATCATTACTAATTTAGCTTACAGCGAAAATTTGTTATTTTCGCGCTCATGTTCTATGGAACCTGTTGATATATTGACTAGGTTTTTAGAGTTGCTCAATTTTGGTGCTACTGCATCTGTTGTGGGTGTTTTGAGAAGTTTAATTCTACTGACAAGAATGGTGTAAGCTAACTACCAAATACTAACATCTCGTCCTGTTCGAAGCTCCAAGCAGTAGCGTTAGTCAAAAACCCTATGTACTCAATTTTTATCCGTACAAATTAATTCAACTTAACAAGCCGTTTGAGCAAATAGTGAGATTTTAAGGCCTTCGAGATGGTAGCTCGTTAGTTGTTTCGCTTCTTTGATATTTGCACCCGTCCTTCTGTTAAATCCGAATACGATGCATGAATCTGTCTGGTATCCCAGGGCAGAGTAGACTTGAATGATACCACTGTCTCGGTAATACAGTCCATTTTGGCTGGAAATTTCCCGTATTCCGTATTCTCCACATGCACCTCTTCACCTTGCTTGTACCTGTAAAGAAGTGGCTAAGGTCATGTTAGAATTGTTATCATTTTGTTACAAAAAAGACCCACCCTTTACCGTCATAGGTTAGTTTCTGCTTGATTAGGATTACTTCGAATAGTCGTTGATTCTGAAATACGCGCGATTCAAAATTCGTCCTTCAGCAACATTCTTATTTTACATTTCTAGTTCTAGACTACAGACTTCAAAGTATGCATATAGGGATTGTCGTCTTCTAACTGTATTATGCCTGCAACTACATATCATATTCATTAGAAGACGTCGATACCAACCCTAGGTTAAAGACTTGCTCGAGTTCCTCTTGTCACATAGCTTTAGATTTTCATCGTTGATAATTGTGGTTGTTTATTGTTAGTTTGTAAATAATTGAAGCATATTACTGTGAATATTACGCACACTATCCAATTGCATAAGGTCTGCTTTTCTTTGAGTCATTCATACCACTCGAGAAAAGCATGTAGGGGGGGGGGGTGGTACACCGTGCGTACGCGATTGCGCGCGCTATGCCATAGACAAATCTGGACAATATGGATGACGTCACGAGCAAGCGTTCTGTAGTGAGGAAAGTACGTACGAACGGCGCGTTTATATACAGTGCTTCCCACCGCAGCTGACCCCGGTGCAGACGAGCTACCAGCCAATTATCTCGTCGAGTGCGCGGCGATTAATCGTCACATTGGATGTGATTACACGCGGCGCGCTCGCTGCTCAATGGTCCGCAGCAAGATCAGCTATGGTGGCCTGCACCATATACTCTTTGTGCCTTCGGTAAAATCCTTTCTTGTCAATTTCAATTCCACTGTCGTGTTCCGGTCGTCAGTGAGAACAGAAAAGACTCTAGTGCGTCGGCTAGTCATTAATATAGCTTATGCTGGATCAGATTCGCAAACCAGCGGCATTTGCAACTATAAACGTCTCTTGTATTCACAATGCTGTTAATTATTGCGGTCATGGCTGATCAGAAGAGAGGGCACAAGGGTTCCAAAGCACGTTCGATACGTACTACTTAAGAGTTGGAGTGATCACTCATGACGCCCTTGCTTGATCGTGTACGTTACGTGTAAGAGATGAGTAGTGTACATTGTCGCCCCGACAGCTACAGTTTTACCTGCGGACCTAGCCCCACTTGGCCGTCAGATTAGGGCGACAAGTAGGATCATGTCCGAAAGGTCGCTCCACATCAATTGTATGAACTGTATTCTAGCCCCCTTTACAAGCTCAGATATTCAGGGGCCGGATTCATCAACGCGGCAGTGCTGGTAGCCCTATCCAGTGGTAGCGCTACCCGCGGTTGATTGCTACCCTAACCATCACATTGTGTTTCACGAGCGCTATGCTACCGTGGGTAGCGCTACCAAGCAGTTACGCATAAAAGCGTTATGTGTGTGGTGACGCAGCCGTGTTTTACAAACGACGGCTATTGCAGATCGCTCGTAATCGCTTTCCGAAAGCTTCAACTTTTGAAGACTCACAAACCTAAAGCATAAGAACGTAGAAAAACCATCAAAAAATAAATCTATGTTTGAATCACTTGAAGAATACAGTAGTATGGGAAACGTGACGATGGTTTTCGGTTTTTTCGGTAAACTTTATTATTATTATGTTCTTTAATCTGTACCATAGTTTGAATATTGAGAATGTGGATGATGTGTATGTATATTATTCGCGACATTTTCGTGGGACGCTCGAATGATTTCGCGTCTCATAGCTGGATTGCAGTAGGTTGACATAACTATAAACAAACAAAACAAAAAAATCAGCTGCATCAGAAAAGCTTTAGCCTAATTGTGTAATCATTGATTTGCCTCAGTACTTATGCGAATGTTTTATACCTTATACTTAATTAGTTTTCGTATAGTGTTTAGGTTGAAAAAAAACCAAGAGTAGACCACGGCTCTTCATTTTTGATAATGTTTTTAGCCTCAATTTTTCCAAATCTCATCATCATCATCAAGCCTTAGCAGACCTCGTCTTTGGGGTAAATCAAAAGAGTATTTCGCCCAAAAATTAAAAGCTGTGAAATCCCAATTTTTGCGTAAAAGGAAAGTTATAGGTACATACATAATAGGACTGTACTGTGCGCGCTTTCGAGTGAGTAGAGTTTCCAGCGCCGCATCCGCCGATCTGTTGACTCTAAGCGGGTTTTAGAAACTGGAAAGTAAACCAAATTGGAGAAAATTGTATAAAAAAGCCATGTCGAGTCAGTTTTGGCGCCGGAAACTCGACTGACTCGAAACGCAATTGCGGACCGGATTTTGGCCCAGATTTTCAGAATCAAAATCCAAAAAAAAACTCAACCTGACGAAGGAAAATTATTTCTTGAAACTCAAAAATATTTTTGCACCAACCTAATAATTCGAAAATAATCTAGCCTTGACGATAAATACTGTGTATTGAGATGAGAGTGACGGAATTATAAAAGGGTTCAAAAACAGTTGAATGAACGAGCGCGTAAATTTGGCATCAGAGCGAGCGATCTCGCCGGGTAGGGCGCCGCTGGTAGCACCCTACCCGAGATTCGCGCTGGGTAGGCTTTGGTAGGTTGCTACCGTGGGTAGCAAGTTTCCTGAATCGCGCCATTCGCGCGAATTTCGGTAGGAAGCTACCCTTACCCAGCCTACCAGTGCTAAATTTCGTTGATGAATCCGGCCCCAGGAGCTTCAAAGTGAGAAGTATTCCCTAAGAAACCCCCGTTTGTGCAGGTAGGGTTTGAAGAAGCGGGCTGTCGGTGATTCGGCGCGAGCGGTGGCCTCATGGCTTCTGCATGGGCTGTGCCACTGATGACGACTACTTTGTGAACTTGAAGTATTCTTATCTGTATATTCAGTCACGTGCGAAAGCTACGTCTGCATTCAATTCTCTAACCAAGTGTTTGTGGTCTACCCCCATCGCGAAGGAAGTCAAGTTGCGCGTCTACTTATCCGCTATTCGCCCTATCATGATGTACGGATCGGAGACGTGGGCAGCACCGAAGACGCAGATGGAAAGGTTGGATTGCACGGAGAGGAAGCTGTTTAGACGTTTGCTCGGATATTTCTGGCCGCGCATGTGCCACAACGAAGATCTCTACAACGAGATTGACGCCTTACATCTACGTTTCACACGAGGGAGGTGCCAACATCTCCCAATGCCATCTCAAGCGGCAACGGAAGGTCGTCTTCGTCTGTTGAGGCATATTTTAAGAGACCACCAGATCGTCTTGTTCAACACGCTCTAAGGATGCTTCCAAGTCCTGTCTGGAAACGGCCGCCTGGATGTAGGCGAAAGTTTTGGACGGATGTGGTGAAGGAGGATTTGAAATCACTCGGCATTGGTGCGATGTTTTACTTCGCAGGAAGTGGAATAGTAATCAATGGATGGATTATGTTCAAATTGTGGCTGAGGACCGTGACAAATGGACACGGCTGACTACTTAGGACGGCACACCTCGGTGAAGATGCGGAATGACCGCGTCAGGCGAAAGCCAACCGATTAAGTCAAGTAAGACATATTCAGTCACGACCCATAACACAAGAACTTTTCTGAATGACCCTTCACTGTGACCTGTCAATCAAAGGAGACCACCGCCTATAATAGTCACATTAGAGGCCCCAACAGTGGATGAGGTATTTCGAGAGTATTGTAAAGGACATGATAGCATTGAAACCAGCCACAAGAGAAATACCTTATTCGGACTGCATTGATCTCCTGAGAAAGCGCGAACATCCTCTGCTATCTGAGAATCCGTCAAGAGATATCTGGTATCTGGCGTAATATTAGGCGTAGCGGGCTTTGGAGTTGCATTGAAATAGGTTGGCGGCTCGATCAGAATACCACCTCGGCTGAAACTTATGTTATACCGTGGACGCAAGTATGGATACTAGGAAGGTTAAGTCTACCCGCGAAGAGTCTTTTTCGTCGAATCCACGACGTTCGGACATGCATTACGTGAGACGTCCATATTTGTATATTCCCATTCTATCCGCCTTTCCATCTCATCCAAATCCTAGACGTGGACACTACTTATCTAACACAGGTTACAGAAACACAATTACTCACAGCTAGCATTGATTGCACAAGTTCCTTCTCCTTTTTCTTCAGTTCATCTTCTGTTTCCTGTTTACGTTTCTGATACTCATATTCAATCCTCTCAACGGCAAGCTGAAATGCTGTTGAATATAACTGGCAGGATCAAACGATTATTTGTGAATTAGAACACCAAGAAAGCTTGTCGAACGAACCTCATGAGCTATCTCCTCACGTTCTTTCTGTTCTTCGTAACGTTGTTCGATTTGTTCAACCGCCTCAACATACTTTGGATGAGTTCCTGCTTCCACTTGGTGGAGTTCATCGTAAAGTTCTTCTAGCCTTGACGATGTCATAGCGGTAGAGACATAAAGTACTACAATACAACGGAGGTGTGTTAGCTATCTAAGTAATAAAAGGGAGACGTAACGCAATAACAGCCAGACAAATGGTGAGACATCTTCGGCTTCCAGGAGTACAGTTACGGAGCTTCGGGAGCGAAAAATATTTTAGCATCGGAGCGCGTCTTCCTACCCGTGTCAATTTCTCGATCACCATCGCGCCATTTTTATCGATTAGAAGGTGGACGACAGAAGCATTGCAATCTTCAAAAAATGCAAGCTCGTGTTAAGGGAAAGATCAATGCGGAGGTAATACTTATACTGGACGACAAAGGCGATTGATTTTGCCAAATGTGAATTGTCTGTGGAAATGCTGCGAGGAATTCCCTCGGAGAATTCACGTCGGAGCTGGCAAGAGGCCGCGATTTTCTGAGTTCTGAAACCAGAGGTTAAACTCAAATTGGAAATTTGACTTTGAGTGTACGATATTCCCTCACGGAGCAGTCACTTCTACTCTCGCCATTACGGGCTATGCGTATATCTGCTTTGCATCCATTGCTTTATCTGACCGAAATACTGGTAGTTTTTCCCTCGCTGTTACTAGACGTTTTTTTGTTGGTGATTTCGTATATGAGCTGTTAATTGCACATAAGTCTGGTCCGCAGGCTTATGTAAATAAATATAATATATAATATATTCTTCTTAGGGCCCATAACTCTCCTGATTTCGGAAGGGGAGGGAAACCCCGGGTTGGTCCAAAGTTTGTTGGGTGTGAAAATGATGGCGCGGACGAGTTCCGACGCCACCGAGGAAAATCAGTCAAACCAAGAACACTGAATACAACACTGTTAAACACTTCTCATTTACAAAATTGTCATAGTTACCGTATGTTGTGAGACATACAGGCTTGTACTGTCACACCCTTGGGTGGTGTGACAGTTTGACGTAGGTTAAAATACGCATAATAGAGGGGGGGGGGAAATTCCGTACCCACGTTAAAATTTGGTCCACGCGGAGTTTCAACCCCTTGGAGCAATTTGGAAAACGTTTGGCACACGCATCAAACTTTATAGAAATCCCAATAGTGGAAAATTTTGATGTGGATGCGAATTCTTTTTTGACATCCCTCTCCAGTACGTACGTTTATTCAGGCCAAATACATTTTTGCTCTCCAAGGTTCCAGGGAAGTAGCCCCCAGCATTTCTCTGAAGCTTCTAAATACATAATTTCGTTGTATAAGTATGCGTTAACGAAACTGGCTGTTGAGTGTCGTATGTACAGTCGCGCTTGCGATGAGCTGGATTCGGTATTAAGTTTGCATTTGTGCGAAGGTTTCCCCAATTTTGGGCCAGGGGTTGGAACCCCGGAGTGTGAGAAATCTACAACGCATGCGAGAATTTCGCCCACCCGGAGTTTCAATCCTATGTACAGAATCGAGGTTTTTTCAATTCAAAGATTTGCCATTTCCCCAAAAACATTATTTATGCACGTGCAGATCGCGGCTGGCATAGCAAAACCTGCAACGATTAAAGGGACGGGAGGAAAACGCGCTCCAGTGCCAAAATATTTTTCGCTCGCGAAGCTCCGTAACTATACTCGGCTTCCAGTGGCCTGACTGCGAATCTGGTAAACTCTTCAAATAAGCAATAATCCTGCTCAGTCAAGATACATGAGAAGAAATTCCTCTCGGCTGCACTCGTTTGAAATCACCAGCAATAATCCTGCTCAGTCAAGATACATGAGGAGAAGATATTCCTCTCGGCTGCACTCGTTTTGAAATCACCTTGATGGTTCGAGAGAAACATGCTCAAGCAAGTACCATACTGCTCCATATCTTCTTTTTTTTGCAGCCACAAAGACAGACAGTAACAGCGGTCGGATCGCGGGCGCATGGTGGGCCGAGAACACCCACCAGCGATCCGCCCGCCACCGTCCTAGGTCGAAACCGGCATGAAGACAACGCTATGATGCTGGCCGCGAACCAGCCCAAACTTCAATAGCTGCTGTCAGTCTGACCCGCGCCTTAATATCCTCCTGCGATCGGGCCGGCCAGCTTTTTGCTTACCGCCATTCGCCCGAAAACGCTTCTGCGATCGGCAAGTAGAGGCCTTTCAGCGGCGTCGGTCCGACCGGTGTTATTATCTGAAGAGTGCTTTGTCAAAAGTTGAGAAACTGGGCGACCAGCAGAGGATTAGTCGAATATCCATTGAATGATGTGTGTAACCGCGAAAGAAATAGCTGCGGACCACTCAGCAGGCCGCGCCCCTGTCGCGTGAACGAATCGATCACCACATTCCTGGTGGGCGCACACGACTCAGCGCAGGCTGCTGAGGTGTCCGCAGCTATCCCTTTTCCGGTAACCCAATCTATAATGAGCGCTGTAGGTCTATATAGGCAATGAAGTAGGTGCGCAACGTCGTGGTCGTAGTTTCCGCAGTCCAGGCATACGTCAGGCTTGCTATCGTCGATCCTGTGCATGTAAGACACAACCATTTTTGATTCAAGTCGGTTCACGATAATTCCCCAAACTGTAACCCCTGGGTGGGCGAAATTTTGACCTAGGCGCACCTTTTTTCGACTCCCACAACGAAGCCAGCTCCAAAAGACAAACAGTTAGATGAAAACTAAAAAAATATGAAAAGAGTACTACGTGATAAAAGAAACAAAAGGGAAATGCAGTAAGATCACATGCAAAGAGTTTTATGAAAAAATCGAAATGGAGACGAATTGGGGCGGAGAGCATTTTACAAGCGGGGCTCCGGCGGGGGGGGGTAGGGGGTGAAACCGGTTCCGGGTGGTGTTCGTAATGTGTTCCTTCCCCAGGAAAAGAGGGAGGAGCGATGCGCGTAATTGGACGCAACACCGGGTAACGCCGTTTGGCGTCCAATCACGCGCTTCGCTCCTCCCTCGTTTCCCGGGGGAGGAATCGCATTACGACCACCACCCGCCGGTACCGCTTTCGAACATCCCACGCCCTTCGGGAAACCCAACATTCTTGAAATTTCGTTCTGAAATCACCATAATTTCGTCTTTCTGCATCTTAATCTACGCTCTCAGAAAAAAATGCCGCGTTTTTCAGCAATCTCATGAAGAATTGGCTGGCTCAATTCAATCTAGGTGAGTCTCTACAAACGGTGACCATGTTTTCCACAGTAGTCATTCAAAATTGTTGACTAACCCTATACCACAACAAGGAATCTACTCATCAGAGAAGAAGCACTCTTTGCAAGAGAACGATTAGATGATAATTGATCCTACAGAGATTGTATGCGAGAAGCAAAGTTAAATCGAAGTCTAGTATATGCAGGATTAACATTTAGGCCTTTCAGGCTCTTTTGAGCCTGAAAAGGGGGCGGGAAAACTGAGATAATGCGATGTTTGGATTCTATGAGAACTCGTACCCAACACAAACAAAACAAACATTGCAGTTCTATTGGTATCTACGAAATCAGCCGAATTCGAAATCTATGACTATACGAAACGTCAGCTTCTCAGGGCTAGTTTCTGACTCATTTGATTCTGTTTGTAAAGGAAAGCTTCCAGTTACTGCCAGGCTTGAGATTGGTGAAAGAAATAAGACTCTGGACGGAGCTCAAATAACCGTAAATTTGAGTTGAAATTTTGAAAATTGTGGTCGGCAAAAAAAAGGCGTCGGGTGAAAATCAAGTTGTGCAGTGCAGACGCTACTTTTTACTGTACGCCTACATATTTTTGAACGTACAAATTTTGTAGACTTTTCTCGTTTTATAGTAAAAATACCCTTGTTTCTGTGCTTGCTAATTTTGATTCTATCGATTGCACCAGAAATTCCACATTTGACTTGCTTGAGTTCAGTTCACTACTTGCTCGTATCAGTGAGGGTCCTCATGAGTGCGAGTAGGGAGACTCGCAGCTACTCAGGCATTCGGGGGCTACGGCCGCCGCACCATTGGCCGCCGAGCCGCGCCTCCGATCAGCGCATCGATGTCGAAAGATGCGCGGATCGGCGACCTCCAATAAGACCTGTCGGTCCCCGGCCCCAAGCGGTCCAAAATTTGTCCATAAGCGGCTCAAAAACTGTCCATGTCCATTTCGGCGTTTCCGAATTCGTTCAGGGACACGGGGATAGTCCACAAGGATCACCCCTGTTGGGATCCCCTACGGAGGAGAAGGTTGACCCACCGCTACGGTCCGCAGTGGGGTGCACCCCACCGTGGACCGTAGGAGATGGCCCCTAGTTGGGTACCACCCCCCCCCCCCCGAGCCGTGGGGGGCCCTCTCCCCTCGGCGACCAAAATTATCCTCCGGTGTCCGGGGGATCTTTTGGGAAGTGACTCGAGGCCACCTTCCAGGTCGGGCTCCGAAGAGCCGACTGAGGCACACGGTGAGGTGAGGAGCCTTTTATACCAGCAACATTGTTAATACTTTCGTCTAAACATGATGATTCTGAGCAAGTGCATAGGGGCGCGGATGGCTGCGACTGCCGTTGTGCGTAGACGTGTCGCGGTCGAGAATCTGCGTGGCGGTCGAGAACGGGCGCGGATGGCCGAATGACTCTCTCAAGGTTGGGGGATGGCCGTTTCGGCCTCAAAAGTGTGGCGGGCCGTCCCCCTGAGTGCCTGAGTACTGAGAGAGTCATTCGGCCATCCGCGCCCGCTCTCGACCGCCACGCAGATTCTCGACCGCGACGCGTCTACGCCGATCGGCAATAGCAGCCATCCGCGCCCTTAAGCCCATTTCACAGTCTGCCGGGCGACGTCGTCCGGCACTTTGAAAGTGAGCCGCAGTGCGAGGGACACTGCGGTGAGCAACCGTTAGTTCCGACTCTCCAGTATAAAATGTAAGGCGAAAACAACACGTTCTAACCCGTCATAACTTGATCCGACGTCGTGTCGATGATTTCACCGCATTGAGACGTCGGTCGGCCGACACCGCAGTGCGGGGTGCACTGACGACGCAATCCTATCTTATAACATGCCGGACGGCTTCGTCCGGCAGACTGTGAAAGACACTTTACGCACTTGCTCAGTATCATCAACATGTCTAGACAAAAGTATTAACAATGTTGCTGGTACAAATGGCTCCTCACCTCACAGTGTGCCTCAGTCGGCTCTTCGGAGCCGGACCTGGAAGGTGGCCACGAGTCACTTTCCAGAAGATCCACCGGACACCGGAGGATAATTTTGGTCGCCGGGGGGAGAAGGCTCCCCACGGCTCGGGGGGGGGGGGTGGTACCCAACTGGGGGCCATCTCCCCACGGTGGGGTGCACCCCACTGCGGACCGTGGCTGTGGGGTCAACCCCTCCCCTCCGTAGGGATCCCAATAGGGGTGATCCTTGTGGACTGTCCCCGTGTCCCCTGAACGAATCTGGAAGCGCCGAAAATGGACATGGACAGTTTTTGAGCCGCTTATGGACAAATTTTGGACCGCTTGGGGGCCGGGGACCGACAGGTTTTATTGGAGGTCGCCGATCCGCGCACCTTTCGACATCGATGCGCTGATCGGAGGCGCGGCTCGGCGGCCAATGGTGCGGCGGCCGTCGCCCCCGAGTGCCTGAGTAACCGTCACGGCGGCTGCGGGGTGTAACTCGTCCGAGTGCTTTGGGGAACTTCTGGTTTCCAAGGTGTTGAAGTTTTTGGGAGTTTGATAGTCTTATGTGCAATTGGAAGCCTTCACTGCTTTCAAAGAAAAGCTAATCTCAATCTAAGTTGCTTAGCAGTGCTGTCAAAAGAGCGCGGCGGACGACTTGTCCGTCGGACGATCAACTCAGGCACTCGGGGGGCACGGCCGCCGCACCATTGGCTGCCGAGCCGCGCCTCCGATCAGCGCATCGATGTCGAAAGATGCGCGGATAGGCGTCCTCCGGTGAAATCTGTCGATCCGTGGTCCCTGAGCGGTCCAAAATTTGTCCATAAGCGGCTCACAAACTGTCCATGTCCTTTTCGGCATTTCCGGATTCGCACAGAGGACACCGGGGACATCCCACAAGGATCACCCCTGCTGGGATCCCATAGGAGGGGGATGGGGTGACCCCACAGCCACGATCCGCAGTAGGGTGCGCCCCACCGTAGATCGTGGGGAGATGGCCCACAGTGGGTACTACCCTCCCCCCCCCGAGCCGTGGGGAGCCCTCTCCCCTCGGCGACAAAAAATATCCTCCGGTATCCGGTGGATCTTTTGGGAAGTGGCTCGAGGTCACCTTCCAGGTTCCGAAGAGCCGACTGAGGCACACGGTGAGATGAGAAGCCTTTTATACCAGCAACATTGTTAATACTTTTGTCCAAACATGTTAATGATCCTGAGCAACTGCGTAGGGGCGCGGATGGCTGCTCAGGTACTCAGGGCGACGACGGCCGGCGCCCCACATTTCACTGATGCCGGCCAGCGGCGAACCATGCTGCATGCGACGCACACGCAGCGCGGATGCACGCCACGCCATCTTCAATTCGGCCGGTTGGAAAGACAATGTATAATGATCAGCCGGTGTTCCGCAAGGCGGAGTGTTGTCCCCTGCCCTATTCAGCCTGTATCTTGAGGACATTCCCGAGCCTCCCAATGATGTAAGGATTGTTATGTATGCCGACGACATCACCATCATGTGCCAGGATCGTGACAGCCGCTAACAAGATCAGCGCCTATCTCGTCGAGTTGAAGCTCTTCCTCGATAAAATGATGCTCACAGTCTCTGCCGCAAAATCCTCTGTTTCAGTGTTCACAACGAACACCAAGGAACACAGTGCCCATCCAGATGTCAAATGGGATGGTGACCTGTTGCCAGCAGCAAAATTCCCCAAGCTGCTTGGCCTTATTCTTGATCCATCACTGAAGTTCCACAAAAACGCGGAACAGAAACAAACAGTCGTCAAGGCTAGACTTAATATCTTGAGAGCTCTCGGAGGAACATCATGGGAAGCAGCCGAGAGACTATATTGAGAACCTACAGAGCAATACTTCAGCCGGCTCTGGAATATGCGGCACCAGTGTGGCAGCACCTGGTGTCTGACAGCTCCTGGAATAAGCTGCAGCGTGTACAGAATGCTGCGCTTAGAATTGCTACCGGTTGTGCAAGGAGCTCCCCGGTGGAGCATCTTCACGCGGAGGCCTGCATATTGCCGGTCAAGGAGCATTGTGAACTCCAGGCACAGCAGATGTATATTAATGTTCTGAGGCAGCCGAATCATCCGTCAAAGAGAATCATGAAGCCCATAAGAGAGAGGTCGATTAGGACGCCGTTCGCCGATGCTCCTCGTAAAGTTGATGTACAAAGATGGGCCGACTCCAGCATGGAAAGGCTTCGTCTTCTGCGTGAGGAGCACACGCAATTTGTTCGAGGATATCTAGCAAAGGCGGCTGTGAACCCTATCTTGGGAACGGTGCCGCCTCGGGTTTGCGAGACCGAGTCTCAACTCAACCGGCGAGCCAGATGTGCTCTCGCCTCGCTGCGCTGTGGTCACTCTATTCTGCTAATGTCTTACGCCAACAAGATCGACAGCAGCCGACCAGACGCATGCCCGGACTGTGGTGCTCCCGGACACGACACGGCGCACTTGTTCATGTGCCCGAAGAGACCTACCTCCTTAACAACAATGGACCTTTGGACGAATCCTGTGAAGGCCGCCCAGTTCCTCAACCTATGACAAAAACCACTTTGAGGCTGCAGAAGAAGAAGAAGAATAATGATCAAGAATGATCACGTCGTAACGTGTTTATCACGTGCACAGCCGGTTTCCAGGCTAAGAGAGGGAAACAGAATCGAGTGACTGTAAGAGAGCTCTGTAAGTTGCTGCTCATGAGTGAAGCAGAAGCTGTGACGCCCGCGCAGATTGAAAAGGTGAGTAAAGAGATGCGCAACTCGAAGGCTGTAGAGCCGGATGGCATTAGTCCAGCGGTCTTGAAGAAACTGCCGACTGAGAATACGCCAATCTTGGCTGACGTCATCAACACATCCTTTCGCACGTGCATCATACCCCAAGACTGGAAAATGGCAAGCGTCGTTCCGCTGCCCAAGCCAGGTAAATCGCCATCGACGGCTAAGGGATACAGACCAATAAGTCTGTTATCACCAATCGCAAAGGTCTCTGAGAAACTGGTCGTCAAGGAGCTGGCCGAGCATAATAAAAATCAGCAGCACCAGCATGGATTCCGCAAATTACTTTCTACCACCACGGCGCTGCTGGAGATTGTGAGCTATGTTTTGGATGGCTTCAACGCCACTAAGACTCGACGCACTGTTGGAGTAGCCCTGGACCTCACGAAGGCGTTTGACACTGTCAACTTGGGCATACTGTCTGAGAAGCTGTTGAGGTCCACCATCCCACCTTGGCAGAAGCGATGGATTACTGCACTCATCAAAGGGCGCCGAGCATAAGTGCTGTTTCAGAGACATGTCTCTAATAGCATCCCGATCGCTGCCGGAGTCCCTCAAGGAGGAGTCATATCGCCTGCTCTGTTCAGTCTTTACCTGGAAGATTTGCCCGTCCTCTCAAGTGACATCAGAGTCGTTGCGTATGCGGATGACATCACCATCTTGTGCCGAGACAGAGACATTAATATAGCTGCACGCAAGATCAATAGCTACCTCGTCGTTCTGAAGAGCTTCCTCGATGATATCATGCTCACTGTCTCTGCCACTAAATCATCTGTATCAGATTTCTCCACTGACCCTAAGGAACACTGCATTCACCCCCGTGGTGAATTTAGAGGACGCTCGTCTGCCTGCCGCACGTTTCCCTAAGCTGCTCGGCCTAGTATTGGATCCTTATTTGAGATTTTACAAGAATACTGAGCAGAAACAGGCTACAGTGAAAGCAAAGCTCAACGTCCTACGAGCCTGGCAGGAACGTCGTGGGGAAGTAGCAAGTAGACAATTTCGACCACCTACAAGGCAATATTGCAGCCGGCTTTGGAGTACGCTGCACCGGTATGGCAGCACATGATATCGGATTCATCGTGGACAAAGATGCAGCGAGTCCAAAATGCTGCTCTTCGGATTGCCACAGGGTGTGCTAAAAGCACCCCAGTGGAACATCTTCATGCTGAAGCCCGAATTCCGCCAGTTAAGGAGCACTGCCAACTCCAAGCCCAGCAACTAGTTATTAACATTGTCAAGCAGCCTGACCCCCATTAAGAAGGATCATGAATCCCGTGAGAGAGAGACATATCAGAAGGCCTTTTGCGGATGCTCCCGAGAAAGTCAATAAACAAAGATGGACGTACTCCCAACTGGATCGTCTGCGTCTTTTAGGTGCGGAGCACATCAAGTTCGTCAGGGATCACTTGAGTAGGATGTCCGTCGATCCCATATTGGGGGTCCTACCACCCATAGTCAGCAACGCCGATATGGAACTCAGTAGGCGGGCTAGAAGTACCCTTGCCTCGTTACGCTGCGGTCATTCCCCTATGCTGATGTCATACTTGCATAAGATCGATCGCAGCAAGCCGGACGAGTGCCCGGACTGTGGTAGCCGTGGCCACACAACTGAACACCTATTCGATTGCCCAAAGAGGCCTACCACTCTTACAACAATGGATTTGTGGACGAATCCGGTTTCAGTCGCCCGTTTCTTGAACCCTCGACAAAAACTTTCTGCGGCTGCAAAGAATAAGAAGACAGCCGGTATAAAAGGCGCCCCATTTCACTAGAGTCCTCATTCGGCATTCTAATGCCGGCCCTGGAAAGTGACTTTGAGCCACTCTACGGAGGTCAGCATATTTTTAACCGCTGAGCGGGTAGGGGTATCCCCACGGCTGGGGGGGGGGTTCCTCGCGATTCGCGGGGAGGGTGGTTCCTCACCGCAGGCTGCGGTGGATCGAGGCGGGGCGTTTCTCCGCCGTGGCCTCGGGGCGACATACTTGGGGTAAATAAGAATACAAATAATTATCGTGGGCCATGTGGTAATGGTCGGCGGGCCGTCGACATGCGGCTGGCCGGCGACCCAAACGCGGGCGGCCGAAGGGCGGAGACCGCGGGCCAGCTGGGAAAGGTCCGCGGGCCGTCACTCTGAGTACCTGAGTGTGACTGCCGATGTGCGTAGACGCGTCGTGGTCGAGAACGGGCGCGGATGGCCGAATGACCCTTTCAAGATTGGGGGATGGCCGTTTTGGCCTCAAAAGTGTGGCGGGCCGTCCCCCGAATTCTTGAGAGTGCCTCAAAAACAATTTTTACGGATTTCTTTCAGTCGGGACCCAAGCTGGGCCCTAGTATTCGGAAAGATGACGTTAATCGAAACGTACATTTGCGCATTCTGGCCTACGTGAATGACGAAAATTTAGATTACAGCATCCGTTGCCGCCGTGACGGTTAGCGTCGAGTGTAGGAGCATCGGGGAACCGCTCTGATCCTAAACAAATCATACGTATCGATCAAACATGTTTAGACAGGTAATTGCAGGTAAACATGTTTTGTCACTTTGACAGGCATGTTTTAACGTTAGGAGCCGATCGGTTCCCGAAGCTCTATACCGATATTCTGGTCCTCTTCGTGCGACGCGTCAAACTTCTCAGCTTTGCTCGACTCCAGCGCGGCACGCGCGGAAGTGGCGTTGGAGTATGAATGGCGTGACGCCACGCACGCGCGTGATGCCCGCTCCGCTATAGCGCCGCCGCCGGCGTATTCATAGCCTCCGCAAACGCGATATGCGCGTGACGCTAGTAGAAAGTATTCATACTCCAACGTCCCATCCGCGCCAGCGTTGAGTATGAATAGCGCTTAGGGCATATGTGCGAGAACAAAGAATTCGCAACCAGATGACGTACACCAAAAACGACCCTTGGATGAATAATTAACCTCATTCCTCATTACGGCCCTCTTGATGTGCGTACATGATATGCATAAGGGTGTGTATACAAGTCTGTTGGTACCTGCTCGTTGGTGCCCCTGCTTCTACTGAACCCAGCAGACGTTTGAGTGTACATAGGGAACTTTCGAGCGATATAGCGTGCACAACTATATCGCGAAAGTATCCCGCACATTGCACAAAGGTGTCACCCTCCGGCACACCAAGGCCTCTGGTCCATAACACCTTAGGATCCGTACCTAGGGAGTTCATGGAGTCTTTGGTCACAAGCCACAGTTTCGCCACCCTGAACTGTCGATCGCTGTCGAGTGATATCCAAAAAACTGCGCTGTCCAGACTTCTGAGCTATTTCCATGCACCGTTTGCTGCTTTTCAGGAAACCCGCCTCAAGGATAGACCAGTCATCAGCGTCGGAGAGTACAGCATCTACTGCGGTAACGCTGACGGTAGGAGAGTGGGAGGCTGTGCAATAGCTGTAAGGAAGGATTTCAATGGTATGGTCAAGGAGTTTGGCTCAACGTCGTGTCGGAATGCATTCGTACGACTGCGGGATCACAGAGGATTCAATCTGTGGATAGTGAGTGCTCATGCGCCCACTGAAACCGCCGAAGACAATTCGAAGGATGCGTTCTATGAGGAACTCAATACGTTGCTGGCCAGGATACCTTGTAAACAAGCTGTTGTCGTGGGAATTAACGCAAATGCGAAGATGGGACTTGATCAGAAATCCGAAGTACTCGGTAAATGGTTCTACCCAGTGGAGCAAACATCGGACAATGGCTACCGCCTTGTCGACTTTTGTGAACGCAGTGGTTTGATTATTGCATTGACATTCAAGAGGAATCATCGCCGCCATCAGCTTACGTGGCAGGGACCAACCCAGCTATCTCTAGAAGAGCAGCGGAACTGGAAGATGACAACTTTGAAACTACAGCTTGACTATGTCCTGACGAGGAATACTCCAGTATCGGACATTCGAAGATCTAGAGCTGTGTGGGATGTCGCATTCGATTCGGATCACCGTCCTGTTCTGTTGAACTTCACTGCGAGGATTCATAAGAGGAAGCGAGGGGCTCAGCTTCTCCAGAGGATTGACATGACAAGTCTCAGAGATGAAGAGTGCAGAAGGAATTTTCGACAACGCGTTTCTATTCACATCGGAGTACGGACTAAAAAGAAACTGTGACGCGGATTGTTTTGTCAAGTGCATTCAGGACGCTTCGAAAGAGGCACTCCCGGTTGTACAGCCTAAGAAGAAGTTCTCCTACGTCTCAGCAAAAGAAACAACATCTACCTACAACAGAGTATGTGCTCTCCGAACTGCAGGAAACTCCGTGGAGGAGAAGCGTCTGAGGAGGAAGTTGCGTCGGCAGCTTCACAGTGACCGCGAACGAGAGTGGACGTGTAGAGCTAAGGAGTTCGAGAAGGCTTGAGAGGAGAAGAATCCGAGGAAAGCCTACACGTTGCTGTGACAGTATAGCGGGAAGATGAAGAGATGTTCTCCTGTTTTGAACACTACCAATGGAGTTGCAGTTGGTGATTCGACGCTGCCAATATGGAAGGATTACTTCAGTTCACTACCGAATCGTCCAGCGCCATCAGTACCAGAGCTCCCGCATGTTCAGAGAGCACATTACGAGGATCCGAGATGCTCAACCTACGCGTGGTGGATCTGTGGAGTCGACTACCAAGATCAAGAAGACTCATCAAACGAGCGTCAACAACTCCACGAGGAGTTTTTTCTGTGTGGGAGTGTAAATGGCTGGCTGCTACACTCCTTGGTATTCTACTGTTACGAGCTGGCATTGAGAAGAATCCTGGACCGCGAAACAAGACTCCGCGATATCCATGCCGTCATTGTGGATTGTCGGCACAACATGCGAGCATCCAGTGCAGTGGTTGCCTTGGCTGGGTACACCTCAAATGTTCGGGGTTAACTAGTTACAGTGACTACACTGATGCCTATTGTTGTATGTCTTGTATTAATTCACCTTCTACGGTTCCTCTTCATAGTCTCAACATTTTTCAACTCAATATTAATGGCTTGCGTGCCAAACTTATGGAACTTACATTGTACATTGAACGCTCACAACCTGATGTCATCCTCCTACAGGAGACCAAACTTAGCGTGTCCTCCCTTCTCAGCCCCGCCTTCCCGGCTATACATCCTATCATATTCCCGTACATCACATGGCGGTGGCGTGTCAACTTTTGTTAAATCTTCAATTCCATCTCACCTTATTGACCTCCCCAATGACAATGTTGTTGAATGTATAGGAGTTCATATAGTATTGCAAAGCTGTCCTCTGGATATTGTCAATGTTTACATTCCCCATCCACCTCTTGTCCCAACGCATTTGATCCCACACCATACTTACATGATGTATTTTCAATCCTCTCATCTTCATCTGTTGTCATGGCTGGTGACTTTAATGTCTCATTCCCTTCCTGGTTCTCCTCCTTAGATCCTGATGACAGAGGAGAACTACTTGAGCTTTGCGGATGATTGTGACTTAATTCCTATAAACGAAGATTCTCCTACTCGTCTCCCATCGACGGGCAGGCCCTCCTCACCTGATGTCACGTTCGTTTCCTCTTCTCTTGCCATGTCTTGTAACTGGTTCACATCTGTGGCCATGGCCAGTGATCATGTACCCATCAGCACAACATTGGATCTGTCTTTTAATAGCCATCTCGCACCTTTTTCTGGCTCCCGTAGCAAATGTTACATTAACTACAGTAAGGCTAACTGGGTCCTGTTTAAGGAGGTGCTGCTCAGCCGGGTAGCCAACTATCCGCTAGCTGGCTCTGTTCATGACAAAGAGAAGTTCGTCGTCGACACCATATGCGAAGCCTCCAGAATAGCCATTCCGACCGGTCGTGTAAGAACGTTCCACCCTAACGTACCAAAGGAAGCACTGGAGCTAATCACACAACGGGACGACAGACGCAGAACTGATCCTTCCGATCCGTGCATTTCACTACTATCAGAGGAGATCTCTAAATTGCTGAACGGCTACAAGCAGAAACGCTGGAGAGAGTACACCGAATCCATCAATTTTACGACTGATAGCAAAGAAGCGTGGACCATTCTAAAACGACTATCTGGGAAGAAGATGGCACCTGCGCGCAATATGCTTGAGTTCCCCTCGGGCAGATTTGAATTCGGATACAAGGCTGCCTGTCAGCTTGGTAAACTCTATGCTTCTGCTTCATCTCGCCGCTACAAAGAGCACAGATGTACTTTACGTGGGATCAGAAAACTCAGTCGACATGATGTATCTGCCATACCTGCTTCTACCATCTCTACCGTCATCAAGCCGATGAAAAATTTGAGGGCAGAAAGACCAGACGGCATTTCAGCCGTTCATCTGAAGCATTTGCTGGAACAGTACGCAGAGGTACTCAGTGATTTTATCTATTCGTCGTTTACCACTGGTATTATTCCTGCTCGTTGGAAACAAGCGACTGTTCTCCCCGTTCCCAAGCCTGGCAAACCAGAAGATAAAGCAACGTCACACCGTCCCATATCCCTATTGTCCTCTATCGCTAAGTTGGCGGAAAAATCATAAACCCGCATCTCCAAGGCGCACTACAGCAGAACGTCCATCAGCATGGCTTCAAAAAGGCGCACTCCACCATCACCGCACTAACGTCAATATCTGAACACATCATTGCCGGTTTCAATAGCAAAGCTCCCGCCGGCAGAAGTCTGGTCGTAGCAGTTGATCTGACTGCCGCTTTCGACAATGTCAGCACTTCATTGTTGTCAAAATCAATTCTGGACTGTAATATGACCGACTGGTGCAAAGGATGGACTGACAACTTCTTCAAAGATCGCTCCATACGTGTGAAATTCGACGGACACCTGTCGAAGTCGGTTCCCTTGAAGGCAAGCGTTCCTCAAGGTGGAGTATTATCACCAAGCCTATTCTCCTTATATCTATCCGATATTCCGAAGCCGCCGCCCAACATTCACTTATGTCTGTATGCAGATGATATCACAATTGTATGCACTGACCTGTTATCGATCGTGCCACTACGGAGATGAACAAATACCTCTGCAGCCTGGACAAATTTCTCGAATCGAAGCAGCTAAAGGTCTCTCCTTCAAAGTCTAGCGTCACTCTGTGCACTACTGCAACGGCTGAGCATCAGGTACATCCCAGGGTTCTCTGAGAAGGTAACCAGTTGCCCCTCTCTAAGCACCCTCGGCTACTTGGAATCTTCCTGGATCCTTCACTGCGCTTTAATGAAAACACGCGCATCCGAGCTGCAGCTGCCAACACGCGAAACAACATCCTCCGTGCTCTGGCGGGTACTACCTGGGGTAGCACAAAGGAAGTCTTACGCACAACATATAAGGCCATGATACAACTTACTCTGGAGTATGGAGCCCCGATATGGACTAGACACCTGTCGGACGCCTCTTGGAGCAAGCTACAACGTGTACAAAACACTGCACTTCGTGTCATCACTGGCTGCCCAAAATCAACACCTATATCCCATCTTCACCAAGAATGTGCCCTACTTCCTGTCAAGCAGCACTGCCAACTGCAGTCACAACAGTTCCACATCGGCATAGTCAAGAATGCCACACATCCCAACTACCCCTCTTGTCATCAGACCCCATCCTCGTAATATTCGCACACCGCTGCACGCTGCCATTCCTACAGTGGATCGCCAAAGATGGGCCACCTCGGAGCTCACAAGGAAGAGGCTGCAGCAAATCGAACACACCAGATTCGTATCTGAATACATGTCCTGTGCCCCTCTAATCCAGTCCTTGGTAGTGTGCCTCCTACGGTCGATGACAGTGAGAAGACTCTGCCCAGACGCTCCCGCGTCACTCTAGCGGGTCTACGTTGCGGTCATTCTTCGTACCTCAAAGCCTACGTACATAGGATCGATGAATCGGTCCCGGATAAATGTCCTGACTGTCAAAATACTGGTCATGATTCACTACATCTATTTTCATGCTCTGCCAGACCTACTCCTCTGTCTGCTCGTGATATGTGGAACAAGCCGAGTGATGTTGCCGCCTTTCTGCGCCTATGAGAAGAAACTCCAATGTGGCTGATAAGAAGAAGAAGCACATTACGATGTCAATGAGGAACCGCCGACTGAGTCTGAAGTTTTGGGTTGTGTCCGGAAAATGAAGAATGGAAAGGCAGGTGGAGATGACAATATCACTGCTGAAATGCTGAAAGCTCTTCCTCCGTCTGGGATTCGTGAAATGACCAACACCATCCGTGCCATATGGATGAGCGAAAGGATACCCGATTCGTGGAGACATGCGATCGTCTTACCTCTTCACAAGAAGCTATCCGTCACGGATCCTAAGATTTACAGAGGAATCTCTCTACTTCGTGTCATGTACAAGGTTTTAGAACGTATCATTTTCGAGCGACTTATCAAACATCGTGAAAGAACGACCAGAGATGAGCAAGCCGGTTTACGACCTGGAAGATCGACCATCGACCAAGTGTTCGTCGTGAGAAGAGTAATAGAATCGTGGCAGCGGTATTCGAAGCCATTACAGCTTGCTTTTTCGGACTTTGAAGCCGCGTTCGACTCTCTTCATCGTGATCGATTGCTCAATGCTCTGCGAGCAGATGGAGTCCCGGAAAAGTATGTTCGGTTAATCGAGGACATGAACAAAGGAACAACAGCAGCAGTTCGTACACCTGTCGGATTTACGTCAGCTTCGAGGTGAAAACAGGAGTAAGGCAAGGAGCCGTTGCAGGACCTTTTCTTTTCAACTTCGCCGTTGATGACATCATGCGTAGAGTTGCAGAACAGATCCCTGCGGATGTGATCCTAACACCATCAGGACGCTCCCTTGTCGACCTGGAGTGCGCCGACGACATTGTGTTATTCGCTGAAAACAACGCAAAACTGCAAAGGGTTGTGAACCTCGTTTCGAAGTATGCCGCAGCCTATGGACTTCGTCTTCGTCCCGACAAATGCAAGCAGATGTGGGTTTCTTAGAGGCCTTCAACTGGAGTTTGTGTGGACGGACAACGTATCGAACTGGTGGACGATTTCTGTTATTTGGGCTGTTTGCTGAAGAACGATGGTAGTTATGCAGCGGATATTCGACAACGATGTGCGAAAGCTACGTCTGCATTCAATTCTCTAACCAAGTGTTTGTGGTCTACCACCATCGCGAAGGAAGTCAAGTTGCGCGTCTACCTATCCGCCATTCGCCCTATCATGATGTACGGATCGGAGACGTGGGCAGCTTTCGAAAACGCACATGGAAAGGTTGGGTTGCACGGAGAGGAAGCTTTTTAGGCGTTTGCTTGGATATTTCTGGCCGCGTGTATGCCATAGCGAAGACCTTTACAAGGAAATCGACGAAGTACATCAACGCTTGACACACGGGAGGTGCCAGCATCTCCTAACGCCATCTCAAGCAGCAATGGAAAGTCGACTTCGACTGCTCGGGAATATACTAAGAAGAACGCCGGATCGTCTCGTACAACACGCTTTAAGAATGCTTCCAAATCCTGTCTGGAAACGGCCACCTGGGCGTAGGCGAAAGTTCTGGACGGATGTGGTTAAAGAGGATTTGAAGTCACTCGGCATCGAAAGACAGTTCAGGCGGGATGTTTCGTTTCGCAGGAAATGGAATAGTTACAGCTGGATGGAATGTGTTCGAATTGTGGCTGAAGACCGTGAAAAATGGACACGGCTGACTACTAGGACGGCACATCTCAGTGAAGATGCGGAATGACCGCGTCAGGCGAAAGCCAACCGATTAAGTCAAGTAAGTAAGTCAATATGATATGCATATTGATGAGTATGTCAACGAATATTCGTCCGAATAAACGAATAATCGAATTATTCGATCATTCGGAAAAGTCAGATTTTCGAATAATTCGTTTATTCTACTATTCGGAAAAGTTAATTTTTCGAATAATTCGTCTATTCGAAAAAGTCAATTTTTCGAATAATTCGTTTATTTGAATATGCGAAAAATTTTTGTTCGTTTGGTATACTCTAGTGCATATATATCTCAACTAAAAAGGAACTAATGAAAAAAACTAAATTTTGAAGGTGGATGAAACGTTCGAGACGTGCCGCCTAAACTGGGGTGATTTAAATTGAACACCTTTGTAGAATCGCGCAGAACCTGAGTAGTGTAGCGTATTTTGGCTTGTTCGAAACCTTTCGCCTCACATTCTGTACTGAAAGGCCCCGTGACGCGCACGAAAACGAGTGAGGGCATTGCTATACTCTGCGACAGCTTTGTCGCGGTCGCAGGCCAGAGCGACGTCGCAGTCGCTGAGGGCCAGTAATGCTATGCTATACATCACGCCAACTTACGTCTGACCCGCGATATCGCCCGCGTAATTGCAGACGAATCGAAAAGCCGAATCAACAGCAAATCAATTCAGTTTCACTTTTATAAAGAAGCAGGCTTTTAGATTCAGATGCGCGAATCTGTCGCGGTCGCAGACTAGAGGTATAACAATGGCCAAAAGTCGGACGCACGATTCCGCAAGGGTGTCCAGTTGGTAGCAGTCGTATCTGTGAAACCTAAATGTCCTTTCATAGAATTCTAGAGCTGAGTGCTGGCCTCTAAACTGGCGCTGCTGAAGAGGAGACTGACTCCCGGTAGGGTGAAGATGAGAGGATTGGATGGTTCAGTGGATGTTCTGGATGTTTTTTGAGAAATCAAGGGTAATTCTCAAAAACGTTATTGAAGGGATTTTTTTGAAAGTTACCTCTTGCTCAGAATCCTCGAAATTCGAGATCGATCAATGGATGAGACCTTTTGACGGTCTAGAGCGCCTCCACGAGCGAACGAATCGACTTTTCCACGATAAGTGTCAGCAAAGGATAATATTTTTATTGCACCACTTGAATCATTTGTGGTGCGGGAATGGATCGTTTGGATTGACTTAGTGTAAGTGAGTAATGGTCAACACCAAGCATAAAAATAAAAAGCACAAACAAAAGTGCGAGGATTGAGCATGATCGCTCGGATAAGAAATGCCGGCTCTCAAAGGCAGCAGACACGCTCAAAAATGGTATCGATTTTATGACACAAAACGAAGGTTTGGAGCAGGTAGTATGTTGGGGAACTAAGAAAAGAAACCAACGAAAACTGTATGCAAATAGAGGAATAACGGAAGCATAAAAACCAGCCAAAGTGACCGTATTCCAACCGTCAATCTGGGCGAGTTTGTATCTGGGGGAGGGGTTCTTGAAATTTTCCCTCTTGCATTGCTCACATTTAGTAGTTTCAACTCGTTTTTGACGCTCCCTACGGTGCGAGCGTGCTACTAGGGGCCATACGACCCCAGTAGCGTAATTATCTCAACAACTTTTCCGAGCATGTATCTGCCTTTAAGCGAAATGAAACTATAAGTCGCTAGCCTAAATGTGAGATCGAGCGACTTGAGTGGTATGAGGATGTTAAGCACACGATCCTCTACCATCAACTACGTGAAGACTAGAAACGAAACCACAACTGAAGGCTTGAGGCACTTGGCCTAAGGCCTAGTGCAAACTTCCCGCGACGGGCAACGCGACATAGCCTCTGCTATATAAATCGATCGAAATTCGTTATTGCTTATATGTATGCGCTGTCGCGGGAAGTATGCACTAGGCCTGACGATTGACGCCATTGTCATCCTTCCCATTCCGCCTTGGCGGTGACGCTAGATCCGCCGTGCTCACCAGACAGGCGAAGAATCATTTATTTAACGTAGAGCGTGAGGATGAGTATAAATGGGTTCTTCGGCGATATATCGCGTATTCAGCAAAATATATTCGCTTCCATCGTGAAGGGTTGTCGAATCAGGGTAAGAACAAGAGGCTTATTTCTTCCCTAGTTTTTTTCAGACCGTCCGGTAGAGTTCTTCTAGTCCTAGCTTCCCTCTCTTCCACCCTTTGCGCTCTCCACTAATCGTTTTCATAATTCTATTTCTGATTACTGACAACGAAAAACAGTTTGTTTGATTTAAGTGATCTATCGCGATTTTGAATTGATTTCTTTTTCTTCAGTTCTTCGTGTTAAAATCGTGATAGTATTCAAGGCGTTGCTTTTGCAATCAATTTCGTTTTCAGTCAGAGGACAATGTCCAAGCCAGACCACGTGCAGTGCTATGACGCGTACGCCTCATTGAATAATGTCCAACGATGTATTCGAGAAGGGCATCACGTGATGATTCTGATGAGAGGAGTGCCCGGAAGCGGCAAATCACATCTGGCCAAGTTTGTTTTCTTCATCTGTACAACACTTTGTGCCACACTCAAAAATGGTCTAGCCGGTGGCAGATTTCGCGCAGAAGGAAGCCTTGCGTTCTTCGACACACTCAATCTTCCTTATGTCCCACCTCGATTTTGGTACACAATAACGAATCCAAGCACCATCCCAGAAAAAGAAGTGGAGGGTACACATTCCTATTAATCTCCCTAATCACATAAAGTTCTGCTTACCCTGATGAGTCCGTGCGGAGCAAGCAGCTGAACGGGAGGTCATGGCGAAAGTTGGCAGTGAAAAGGAGATTTTGGCATGATAAGCCCGATAAGCCCTACTTCGACCGGCTCAAGATCAGGGAGCTAGGCTATACTAAACCAATCCAAAAACGCGTGTGGTTGCTAATTAATACGATTCAAACTACGTAAAGGAAAGAATTTATTTTCTGCGTGCAGTCGTACATCTACAGAGATTGGCGCTTTTGCGCAGATCTGTGTATCAAAAAGTTCTGTGGCGCGTTGTGTAGAGGATCGACGCTCAAAGTAGATTTTGTGTCCTCGCTGCCTGCTTAGTGTATTTTTTCTTTGAATTTGTGCACTGGTTCGTTGTGCGGCTAACAAGAGAAGGTCACTTGGAGAAAGTGAACGAATTGCAATCTTTTATTTCAATTTTTGACGAGGATTTCTAATTTTTTCTTTATAGCTGCGCTCCGTTTCTCAAAATGGAGTTAGTAGTGTATTCTTGGTTTAGCGTAGTTAATTGTCATTATGTCCACCGTAACTTACGTTATCATTTCTAAAAAGAAAATGGACCCCGTAATCGTGTTCAGCGCCCCAGATAACCCACCGGATGAACTTCTAGCGAGAAAAAGGTTTCCAATTTCTGCCGTCTTAAACATCCACTAGACTCCCCTCCCTCTATGGGACTCCTGAGGCCGGATTCTTCAATGATTATACGCCGGGTATTAGGGCGCATCAGGGTATAGTCTTGCGCACTTATGTTTTTTTTTGAGGAAGCCAGCCACGGACCTGACTGTACAGAGAGGTTATTCAGGGAGTTGGACACGAATCTGAGGTTCTTTGTCAGTTTTTGGGCTTTGCTGTTGTATTACGGTACGTAAGGCCATTTACCCACTGCAACCCATCGCAGTTTTCCGGAAAGGAACTTTTAATGAGTGTATTTCTAATTGAATGTTTCTTACCAAATCTGTGCTTCAAGATTTAGGAAGTTCCTCGCATGTTCAGGGTACGTGGAACGGTATTCTGAAAACCATTCTGGTCAGTTCGAAACTCCCGTTCAGTACTTTTTCGCTTCCACCCCTCAATTGGTAGGACTGTGATTTTGGTAGTGGTCTAGAAATTCACTTCATTCGTTATTCTCATTATGGAATGCTTCTTTGTTTTTACCATTTCTGTCTGAATTATCACATCTGCGCGTAAAATAATTATTATTTCTATGAATTCGGGCGCAGAGCTAGTTTTGTTCGTACCAAAGAACCAGCTGCCGAGACCAAACAAGTGCAGAAACAGCGGCCGCGGTAGAGTTTCCAACTCGCTACCACAACTCTCCATCAACATTGCTCACTCCCACTGCGCCAAGTGGCATCGAAAGACATTTTGTTAGCGCGCGCTTTCGTCGATCATTGCATCATATTTCCGGGTACAATCACGCTGTAGGACGATTTCTGTCCCAAGATTGAGATCGGTGCATCACAGGGAGCTCTAGGGGTCCATAAGTTGCACGCTGAGATGCGCCTGTGAGCAGAACTCTAAAAACTCTTGGAATTGCGCTCAGAGAAACAGAGCGCTGTATGAACGCCAAATTCGAATTTCTCATCAAAAACTTGATCCTAGAAAGGTGCATTTCTTTTGAGATGTTCATCTTCTCTAAATGACATTCTTTTGTAAGTATTCCGTCCGCACAGCTTCAAACCGAAAAAGATGCTAGGTGCTCGTTCCACTCGTAGTGGCACTGATTTCATTGAGAGGAATAGAAATATCAAGGTTATCGCCAGTCTCGCAGATATTGCTGATGTGGTTGAACTGTTTTCGCATGTTTCTTGCAGATCACTGGTTTCGAATCATGGCGGAGTTGTGTATAGTACCGATGATCATTTTATACAGAATGGACAATATGTATTTCACCCGAATAAATTAGAAGAGTTCCACAAAGCTAATCTGTTAAGAGGTTGGTTAGCTGCGAAGTTTCACGTTCCGGTTGTTCCGATAGTTTGTCCTTTTTCAGTGAGAGACGCCATGAAAGACGGGGTAAAACCGATTATTGTTGATAATACTAATATTTATGTTAATCATATGGAACAGTACACATTACATGTGGGTTTGTTCCCTTCTTTTCAGTTTAATCAACTTCTTATGCTCATAATGTAACTCTAATGTTATAGGCAGTCAACAATTATTATGAAATCTTCATTGTTGAGCCGGAGACTGCATGGAAGTACAATGCTCATCAATGCTACATGTGAGTGGGATCTGTTACTAATTTCGTAATTGTTACCTCTATCTATCCCCAGACGCAATAATCATGGAATGGAAATGATGAAAATTTCAATGATGCTGGAGGCATTGCATGAACAGGGAAAACCACCATTGGCTGGTCTAGTGGGGAGAGGGCGTAAAGTTAGGTCAGACTTGTTATGTCGTTGATTACAGCTCGCCGTTGCCGCGTAACTTAGAATCTTCAGGTTAGAGCCACCTTGCGACGATCTTCCTAATGGTTTTGGCGAGAAGTTGAACACGGAGTTTGTGAGACTCGGTTTGCAAGGTATTTTTTATCATTGCCTTTATCATAGAGATGTATGTTAGGGCTCAGACAGTCACTGGCTATACCACACATTAGGCCCGAGTGTGCAGATTGCTGTTGGGGTGTGCAGCGGGCGAGTACTTCACACTCCTGTAGCTGTGTTTCACCAGGTCGCCGTCGGTTGGGAACTGTCGTTTTTGTCCCGGAACATCCATCTTTTGTCGCGAGACTCTAATTGACAGTTGTTTGGAGACCTTGCTCCTGAAGTTACCGCTGTTCAATACGGAACACCTTGCGTTCGCTCTAAAACAAACGCTAATTAGCCTGTCTTTGCGTTGGCTGGCATGTTCTCAGCGAACAGCTGCTGGTTCTATCAGTCGTACCCGTCTGCGTTTGTCCCGGGGCAAGATCAAGTCGTTTTGGTTGGAGGGCGGCTGTTGCGGAAGATTGCTCGTTTTTTCAAGTGTTGCGAATTCATATCTGTAAGTGTTGTATTTGTCCGTAAATTGTCACATAATCGCCTGTGTGATTCTTAAGCGCAGTTTTTTTATTCCTGTTTTTGAATTAATTTTAAGTGTAAGACTTGTTTTTCAATTTCAACACCTTTATCCATTCATTCGTTTAGCAAACTCCATGAGCCCAGAATTGATCTTTTCTTCCCTCTCCATTGGTTGCTAAGTGACAATGCATGACTAAACATTTCAGGTCCTAAGACTAGTTGTGATTCTTCACTTGAGGTTTCTATGGACGATCGTCCTCCTGGATTTCCACTGCAAAACACGATGAGTACGTACTTGCAATGTTGAAAATCACGCGAATCAAGGATGAAAATCAGAATGAAGTGTTGGGTTACCATGAATCACGAGATGTCCATACTTAGCAGGCCGATCCATGTTGCATGTAGATCTAACTATTTACGAAACGTTGCCACAGAGAAACCGAGCTGTTATAGATGCTGCGCCTTCTCACAACGCCACCTTCTCACCGAGTTCGTCATCTGCTCCTATTTCGCTGGCTGTTGATCCTAACTCACATATTTATACTCTATCGGTTCGTGACATCTCCACACAAACCAATGAAGTCCTTGGTTAGTTTTATTTGTTTTATGCCTTTTTTGTGCTTGATTTTGTTTGTATTCTATGGTATTTAATTTATTTTTTTGTTCTTCATAGAAAAAGGGGGTTCTCTCTAGCTAATCCTTCTCCGTCTACTACTTTCTCCTGTTTCTAGAAGATGCCTGGTGTTTGAATAATCGTTGTTCCGTGCCTTTCGTTCATTCCTTCATGTTTGTTTCTTCTCGGAATTCAGATTTTGTGCATTCGGAAGTCAAGCTGACTGTCGTCCCAGACCTCGGCAGAGCTAGGCCATTTCTGGTGACCGATATTTTCAGAAAATGTCGAAAAATTCAATGTCCCCCTCTGGTGAAACTTTTCGGCAGGTTTTGGACAGAACGTTTCAAGGAAAAGTTGGAGTTTTTGCGTTTCAAGTTTGGCCGAGTCGGTAGAGGGGTGTGCTTTAAGTGCTCGTAAAAATGTGCTGAATACAAAACAAAAGTGGCCGAAAAAAGTCTCCCAGAGCTGAGTTTCCGCAAGTTCCAGCTCAGACTACAGAAGATAGGCCGTTGAAGTCAAAATGCTATTAGGAATATTTTTTGACAGAAAAATTGCTGTCGTCTCGTTTTCTTTACTTGTGTGCGATAGGATTGCACAACGTGAAAACAGGTTTGGGGCGCATCACTCATCAATTTTTGGGTTATAGGAGGAGCGTTAAGCATCAGTTCGTGGAGAATCCAGCAGGAAATCAAAAATAATCTCAGAATTATGAAGTCTGAAATTTTGATGGAGAAAGTACGTGGTCCCGTCCATCAGGGTTAGGGTATAACCCGCGAAAATACTGGATCGGCACCCACTTGACCCTGTTTACAAGCGATGTTACAAAAACTTGATCCTGAAAAAAACTGAGAGAAAAATGAACCCGAAAGTTCTCGAAGTTTAGCAATGTGCTTTTCATGTGCCCGAAATCGCCCAAATAGGAAGCAGTTGGCAGCTTTGCTTCGTACATCGTAGTCTTCTTGTAGGATTCTGAAAGTGATGTTGGCTCATTGGATCTTCTCAGCTTTGCTTTGATGCTAGAATGGACAACATAAAAAAAATTTTTTGTGAGCCCTCACTTTTTTGCTTTTTCTTCGTTTCAGTGTTTGCTCTATAGTAGTCAAGTCGAACAGAAGATACAAATCCTCAAAGTTATGCAATTTCCGGATTTCACTCTCTGTTTTTTTGTTGTGTGGAACGTTTCTTTGTAATCGGATTTCTGGCAATTGTATGTTTAAAACTTCAAGATTTTATGACTGCTCTTCTTCTTCTTCTTCTTTGCAGCCACATAGAGGGTTTTGTCATAGGCCGAGGAACTGGGCGACCAGTAGTGGATTCGTCCATAGGTCCATTGGTGTCAGCGTGGTAGGTCTCTCCGGACAGTTAAATAAATGTGCCGTATCATGGCCGACGGTACCGCAGTCCGGACACACATCAGATTTGCTGGTGTCAATCTTGCTGACATAAGACATTAGCATTGTAGAGTGACCACAGCGTAATGATGCGAGCGTGCGTCTCGCCCAGGGTAAGGCGTCGCGGTGTGATCGGCCCGTGAGAGGTGCGGCCCCCCTCCTCTAGTCTTGGATCCGGTGCGGCCCCCCTCCCACCGAGCTTGTCACTTTAACCCCTCGTGCAAAACAATCTGAGAGGTCTTTCCCGAACAACGCTTTCAAACGATTTCCAGCAAAAACGGACCTTATATGTCAAGTCAGGTCTGTAATCGGCTCAAGATGGTCCGTTTGACCTGAGACTCAGCCGACAGCTTCTTTTGATGGTCCTCTTCAAAATAAACACTGCAACAGCCCAACCCAGAAAAATTATTTTTTCGACCTCTTTTGACGTTGAAGTCCAATCAGCGGTTTTCCGATGTTTCAGCGCCCCGAATCACACACTCATCGTCAACTGCTCGGTCTCTAGAAGGACTACCCAAGTAGTTTTCTCTCTTGTCTATCTGATAAAGCTTCGAAAAATGATCTAGAGGCCTTTATCGCAAAAATCACACGGTGTGATGAGGCCTGTTTTTAGGGCTCAAATCACACCGTCACATCTACAGCCGTCACACCGGCCGTAATCGGCTCAAAATCGTCGGATCGACCTGAGACTCGGCCAACAGATTTTTTTGATGGTCCTCTCCAAAATAAACACTGCAACAGCCCAACCCAGAAGAATTATTTTTCCGGCCTCTCCTAACATCGAAGTCCAATCAGCGGTTTTCCGATCTCTGGTCAGTATCGGCTGAAATCTCGACTAGGATGTAATTCAGGGCGCTGAAGACGAATCTGACATCCGTTTCACAATTTTCGACCTGCTACCTCAGTCATACGATGGTTAAATTGCGTGTATCTTCGAGCCATACCTTTTTTAAATTACTACTGACAACAAAGTGGTGAAATGGGCCTGCTCTCGAGAAAGAAGGAAATCGAAGGGCTTCTAAGGATTCATGCAAAGCCTGTGAGGAGTTTCAACAACTACGTTCCGAGTTGATGTCTCGGCAATCAGAAAACCAGAAAAATCTCGAAATTCTGGATTATTTGTCGGTTAACAAATAGGGATCACTCAGAGAACTAACACGTTGACGAATAAGGAAAGTGCTTTGGTTAGCGACTAGGTTGCAAAACTGTGCGGAATGTTTCGGGATGAGAATGCGGTCTTGCGTTTCGGATCGAGATTGCAACGCGTTGATGTTGCAGGACCTAAATCATCCAATGCTTCGATTGATACAGTGGTGTGAGAGACAACACTAGGAAGACAACACTCTCTGTTACTGCAAACTTTCCTGCAGCAAGCTTTGCGACAGTCCTCAGAAAGAATTTCCACTCGTAATTGCACGATGAAGACAGGAACAGTTGTTTGTGGAGCTCATTACGAAGCGAGAAGAGCCAACAGGTGTGATTAAGCAGCTCGCTGTTAACATGAAACACCTGTTGAAGTAAGTCATCGACGAAAACCTCGCAATCTCACCTCTAGCAGATGATCACACAGGAAACGGAACAAAATAGATAGTCTTTTTTACTGAGAACTGCATCTCCTGTCAATCGTTCATTACCTATTGTGGAAGTTCAGGATAAGTTATGCAAAGATCCTCACATAAACACTTGTTGTGAAGGAGTAGTTCCTATTCGGTTCAACAACCAGGAAATCTACCTAACGATCTGTAGCAGAGCAAATTAATTTCGGATTTCTTCAAATGACGATGCTCCACCGTGTCTGATGGACTGCAAGTTTTCAGTCATGAGTACACAACACTCTCACCAGTTACCTGGTGCAGCTTGTAAGTCTCAGACGGCTGAAACAGAATTTAGATGTCACACCACAGGGGCTAAAGCAAGAGAATGTCATAGAAAGGGTAATAAATGACTACAGTACATCTACTATTGTGGAACACGTGAACGCAAGCCTCCACCACTTTGCTACATTTTTTGAAACTCTTCCAAACGAAGATAGCCTTCAGTAGATTTCACACCCTATTGCGAGGTCTGAAAAAAGTACAGCTACGAGAAAGTTTTCTGCAAATGTTTTGTTGCATTTTTTTTCCTAGCACGGAGCGCCCCATCTCCACAACTCACTTCAAAGGTGACGGAATGAATTTTCAGTGTTTTCATATTTCTGTTAAACAGGTGAATACAATGGTATGTTAAAAGTCTTCCTGACTCCGGTGTTTCATCGTAGTACTTGTATTTCTTTCTGTGATTCCCAATGACCACAGTTCGAAAAGGGTCACATTTCTCTTATGGTGACCGTCTGATCAGTTCACAATGAGGGATTTCATTGTGAAAATATACAATTTTTGATTGATTTCGGGTATCAACTCAGTTATTTCGCATCACTATTGTATGGTACTCGTTGGAAGCTATTAAACAATGGCATTAAACTTGAATTCGTAGGACTCTGAAACAAGTTAAGGCTATGTGGCGCTTTGTGCGCCCGAAATGGCCGCAAACCGCCGGTTTTGCGAAAAAATCTGCTAACGGTAGGAGGGAAAGGGCCTGCGGCCCCCCTACCCGGCGTCTGAGGCTGCGGCCCCCCCTCTGTGATCGTCACACCGTACGCCTGAGCCTGGTCTCGCCCTTCTTCCGAGTTGAGACTCTGAGGTGCAGATGGGGGGCGGGATATCTCCTAGTATTGGATTTATGGCCGCCTTGATAAGATGACACCGTACGAACTTGGTGTGCTCCTCGCGCAAAAGACGGAGTCGTTCTTGCTGTGAGTCGTGCCATCTTTGCAAATTGACTCTGTTTGGAGCATCGGCGAATGGCTTCCTTATACTTCTCTCTCTCACGGGGTTTAACACTCCACGACGGGGGATTTGGTTGCTTTATAATGTTAATGCGGAGTTGCTGGGCCTGGAGCTGACAGTGCTCCCTCACTGGTAATAGACGGGTCTCAGCATGCAGGTGCTCGATTGGGGAACTCCGTGCACATCCGGTGGCGATACGGAGAGCAGCATTTTGTACTCGTTGCATCTTTGCCCAGGAGGATTCTGAGACGAGATGCTGCCAAACCGGCGCGGCGTACTCCAGGGTGGGCTGAAGAATTGCCTTATACGTTGCGAGTATAGTCTCCTTGATGCTACCCCACGAAGTGCCGCCCAGGGCCCTGAGAACGTTGAGCTTAGCCTGAACGACTGCCTGTTTCTGCTCGGTATTCTTATGAAACTTGAGTGACGGATTGAGCACAAGACCGAGCAGCTTTGGAAAGCGAGCAGCAGGCAATCGGTCTCCATCCCACACGACATCCGGATGAGCGCTGTGCTCGGATGGGTCCGTCGTGAGAACGGACACTGACGACTTGGCTGCAGAGATCCTTAGCATCTTGCGGTCGAAAAAGCTCTTCAGTGTGATCAGGTACTCGTTGATCTTATTGGCGGCCACCTGTAAGTCCCGATCTCGACACATGATTGTTATGTCATCAGCATACGCGACGACCTTGATGTCCTGTGGAGGCTCAGGCATATCTTCGAGATACAGACTGAAGAGGGCTGGCGATAGAACCCCGCCCTGAGGGACTCCAGCTGCCATAGGAATACTGTTGGAGACATGGTTCTGAAACATGACTCTTGCCCGCCGACCTTTAATAAAGGCCGACATCCAGCGCTTCTGCCAAGATGGTATAGACGACTCCAGTATGTTGCTTGACAGGACTCCAAGGTTAACCGTATCAAATGCCTTGGTGAGATCCAACGCAACAGCTACAGTTCTCAATGGCTGGTTAAAGTTGAACCCGTCGATAGCATAGCTGGTAATTTCTAGCAACGCCGTAGTTGTGGAATGAAGCCTTCTGAACCCATGTTGAAACAACTGCTTCTCGTTGTGCTCCGCTAGATCCTTGACAATGAGCTTTTCGGCCACCTTGGCGAAAGGTGACATCAAGCTAATAGGACGATATCCCTTTACTGATGACTGAGGTTTGCCAGGCTTGGGTAACGGTCTGACGTTGGCTGTCTTCCAGTTTTGCGGAATAGTGCAAGAGCTGAACGAAGTATTAATCATATCAACGATGAGCGGAAGGATCTCAGTTGGGAGTTTCTTCAGTACAACAGGACAAATGCCGTCCGGACCGACAGCTTTGGAGTTCCGCATGTCCTTTATAATCTTCTCTACTTGCGCCACAGTGTACGCTTCGGCCGTGCTCATGAGCGGGAGGCGGCACAGCTCTCTTACTGTCACTCTATTTTGCGGACCTCGCCTTGTACTCGTGACAAAGAAATTTTTACCGAGAGAGTAGGCGGCTTCCTTTCCTGACATGAAAACGTTATTACCGAACTCAATAGTGGAGATGGTGGCTGGCAAGCTCTTTCCCGATAGTTTCCGAAGCACCTTCCAAGTAGCTCCACTGTCCGTCTTGAAATTCAACTGTTCTGTGAATTTTTCCGACTGTTCCTTCTTGTGCTGGTCGAGATCTTTTCTGATCTCACCATCCAGCTGAGTGACGACAGGGTCTAGATGGTCAACTGCTCTTCTGGCATCTCTAGTTCTGATTTTCTGAAGAATTTCTCTGGTGACGTTTGGATAGAACGTCTTAACTCGGCCAACAGGAATAGCCGCCTTCATGGCCCTGCGAATTGCATCAGATAAGTGATGCTCCTTCTGGTGCACATTGCCATTCCACGGGTAATCAGCCGCTAGGCGTAGCGCAACCTCGCTGAACAGGCACCAGTCTGCTTGGCCTAAATTGAGATAAGAACGTTGACGAACACCAGAATAAGGAGCAAGAGAGTTTGAGAGATCGATGTGCACAAAGACGGGAACATGATCACTAGACAATGTTGTTGAGGTAGACCATGAGCAAGCGTTGGAAAGGTTGGAAGAGACAAGAGCTATGTCTGGGCTAGAAGATCGGCCGTTCGCAGGGAGACGAGTGGGCCGATCATCGTTTAAGATGACCAGATTGCACTTCTCAGCCCATTCTTCGACTTCTTCTCCTCTAGCATCAGAACCAAGGGACGAGCAAAAGGCGTGGGCATTAAAGTCGCCCGCGAAAACAACTGATGATGAGAGGGAATAATCGTTGAGTTGTTTGAGAAGAGGAATGGGATTGTAGGAGGAGGGACATGAGGTGGTAGGGGAAATATAGATGTTGAACAGAGAAAGGGGAGTTTTAAGGGGGAGATGGATTGAAAGGTACTCGAGAGTACCATCCGTGGGGGTGTTTGGTGTGAGGTGGGACGGGAGAGAGGATAAAACAAAGGTTGAAACTCTTCCGCCAAGAGCTGACCTTGGAGCATGGAAGGCAGTGTAGCCCGGGATATTAGGATGAGGATAGGTAGGGGATGGAGAGAGCTTGGTTTCTTGAACCATGATCACGTCTGGATGGTAAGTACGTGCGAAGAGAGAGAGCTCAGAAAGTTTGGCACGAAGGCCGTTAAGATTGATATGTACAATGGAAAGGGGGCGATTTGAGGAAGAGGAATCAGAGTTGGTAGGTGAAGAGCATAAAACACAGCGAAAAGCAGAGTTATGATGCTTCACAGAGCTGAGACCCGAACAGGATAGATGCACCCACCTTTGGAATCCGAAGCACTGGACGCTGGTATGTCTCCAGTTAACATCATTGCCACACGTGGCGCATAGAAACTTCTGAGCGGGTCCAGGATTCCTCTCCACGCCGGCCCTTAGCAGGAGAATCCGAAGGAGAGACGCGGCCGACCAGCTCCTCTCCCATGACAAAAACCCTCTTCGCGGAGGGGGTGACGTCGGTTTGCATAGAGGTGATCTTCTTTCCTCCACACTGCCACGGCGTGAACGTACGACACCTCGGCAGCTCCAACACTCGTAGTTGCGCTCCTCCAAGCCACAATCGTCTGAGAACAGGCTTGGTGTCCCAAAGCATCCGCCGTTGATCCCAAGACATCTCTCACGGGCAGCTAGTCGCCCGAAACACTTTACATTTCCCTCGTGACAGAAGCAGACTGGTCTGCCTGTGATAAATATGCGCGCTTTTTCCTGAACTCGTCAGTTGAGGTAGCAATCGCAAGTAGTTTTCTCAATGAAACGGCCAATATTCCGGACAAATAAAAAAAGAAAAAAACTACCGCCAATGAGCGATGCTCCGGGGGTAGAAGGCGGACACTTCGCAGCAATAACGCCACTTATTGAAAAGGGTCGCCTGGAGGAACGCGGCTAGGAGTGTGTAAGAGAATTGAGCGGACCATTGGCTCATGCTTTTTCCCCAGCTGCTGTCGCCGTCCCGCTGGTCATTGTTTATTGACAAACGCTCACTTAGCTTCGTCAATATGAAGTAACAGAGATCAAACAGCGGTACAGAAACCCTGACAAACGAAACAAGAAAAACAAACATCATAAGTAGTCTGAAGGCTGTATGCTGACTCACTCCTACCCAGACAAGCTAAATAACGAGCGGCGAAATCATTATGACGTTAGTAATAGTAAGTGAAGGTTGGGAAGGTGTGTAGAAAGTACAAGCCATGTTTGATGTTTATAAGGATTCAGAAGGCAATTGTAGGTGCACCCATAACCTAATTATTACGAAGCTGGCGGCCCATGCCAGCCTGACATGGAATAACGAAGGCCGCATGCCTGAGCATCGGAACATGGGTACTCCGGCCGCCCCGTGGAACCAGCATCAAGGGCAATGAGATGATATAAAGAATTCATACAGTAACCATCCATTTTAATATATTACGAGTAACACAAAGTTTTCATTTCAATTTTCTGCCAGTACTTTGACGGGTACGGACTTAGTGCACCCAAAAGGGCTTCCCGCTCTTACCCGCTGACAGGCTGCCAGCTGTCACTACAGTATCTCAGCCCCGCCCTCCGCTGACTGCGGCCGCGCCTCCAGATCGCGTCGCTGCGCCCGCGGTGAGAGTTGCGGCAGCCGCCACCGACCGCCATGGTCCTCCGATATGGAGCTCCCTTGATATTAAAGAAGCTGAATTTGTGCGCGGAGTTTCACTGGCCTCAGGCTTCGCATCTTGGAAACTTAAATAAATATCAAATTTTCGAAAAAAAAATTTACTTTCAGATTTGAAATTTTTCAAGATTCGCCAAAGGTACCGGAAATGACAAATCGTTTCGAAATTGATGAAATTTGGAGTTTTGAAATGTGATCTACGAATTCATATTTTCAGAAAATGCACATAAAATTCCCTGATTTTCAAAACGGTGAGGTTTGGATGCAACTGGGACGCTGTTATGATTCGATTCGGGATCGGTCAGCTTGAAATTTTAAATTTAAATTTGAACCATTCTTGAATTAATTTTCTCGGAATGAAAAGTTTGCCTCTCTGAAAATCTTCGTTGGATTTGGGAATTTTAGGCGCAGCTTCTGAAAGTTTGAAAATTTGAATCTGTAGATCACATTTGAATTTTCTTAAATTGAGGGACCCGGATCGGAGCACAGCTTCTCTCTTGTAGAAGCCGATCCTCACTAATCAAAAAATCTGGGAATTTTAGGCGCGGTTTCTGAACCTTTAGGTCACATTTGAATTTTTCTAAATCGAGGAATCCCGTGTCGGAGCAGAGCGGCTTCCCAATACCAGCCGATAAGCAATGTTGTAAAAATCTGAGCATTTCAAGTGCATTGTACGAACATTTGAAAATTTGAATTTGTAGATCACATTTTAAAACTCCCAATTTCATCAATTTCAAAACGATTTGTCATTTCAGGTGCCTGTGGCGAATCTTGAAAATTTTCAAATCTGAAAGTAACATTTCGAAAATTGGATAATTATTTAAGCTTCCAAGATCCGAAGCCTGAGGCCAGTGAAGCTCCACGCACAAATTCAGCTTCTTTAATATCAAGGGAGCTCCATATTGGAGGCCCATGGCCGCCCGTCGCGGCTGCCGCAACTCTCACCGCGGGCGCGGCGACGTGATCTGGAGGCGCGGCCGCAGTCAGCGGAGGGCGGGGCTGAGATACTGTAGTGACAGCTGGCAGCCTGTCCACGTTTAATGGCGGCGAGCCCTTCTGGGTACACTAAGTCCCGGGTCCTTGTCTTGTCATGTATACAAATGCGCAAACAATTGTACAATAGCATTCTGCGCAAGCGACTGAGACGTTGTTTATTTGCGAACACATGCTTGTCGTGCTTTGAAAATCTTTTCGATATTCATCTTTACGATTATTGAAATTTCATTTCATTGAGCTGTGACTGCGCGATTTAAATAAAGATATCGACTTGGAAAGCTGCCTTCTTTCGTGCTGTGAGGACCAGGCGGAAGTTTTTTTTCAATTTTTTTCGCGGAAGAAAACGGAAGAAAAGTTGCAAAAAACGTCAGAATTGGAAAATCGCCAAGGGAAGGGAACTAAAAACTAATAGGACTGACGAATAACTTGTTTCTTGGCTGCTCATCGCTTGCAGGTCTCGTTCAGTGTCAGGCGAGGTTGCGTAAGTTCTCAGCGGGGTCATTCAAAACTTAGCCTAAAAATCAACATTTCCGGTTGCGATTGTAAGAATTCTTGCCAAAAACGAGGATTTGGCGAGGGGATAGTGAAAATTTGTGCAAATTATAAAGACCAAGGGAAGGAGACTGTAGTTCCATCGAGGTCCTACACAAAGGCCAGTTTCATCCTGGTCTTCTTCAATGACCTGTGATGTCGGTCAGTGAACTAGAAATTGTCCAGATTGAATGAGGCGCTCTGTGAATTTGAATTCTTGCTCTTAAAGGCACAGTCCAACCTCAGAAGTAATTTTTGATATTTTGGTCCGATCGCCGTCTATAAGAAGTAATTTTTGATATTTTGGTCCGATCGCCGTCTATAGCAACCCTGCCAAGCACCATATCTTTTATCTAGAATAAGCGAGAAGAAGCTAGGAAAAAGTCGACCACGCCCCCTTGAAAGAAAAAATGGGCAACGCCCACTGGCAGGTTTCCTACCTCAATAGGGAAGAGACGTGTGAATGATTTTATTTAAAATCTATGTTCTTCCTTTTGTTTCCAGTCTGGCTTTCTATTTTGACCTGCTCCAGAATAATGGCTGCGAATAACGAGAAAATACAGGCTCGAGACAGTTCGTCCGCGAACTTCTATAAGTTCAAATTCCAAATTTTTGAGGAGCTGTAAATTTGTTCGTAGTGAGTTCTGAGCGATTCTGGAGATACCATTGTGATCAGCGTGAAATTTTATTCAAGATAGGCAGAAAAACGAAAAATCGATTCTGAGCTTGGACTGTGGCTTTAAAGAGTCCAAAAACAGTTGTGAAAGTATATCACAAGGTAGCTGAGTTGAACACAAAACTTATATGCAGGCAAGAATAGAATCCGCATCGCACATACTCAGTATATCCCTTCATTGAAGGCAGCGAATGCGCAGAAAAGTTTATTTTCTTCTTCAGTGTTTTTGCGCAGGTAGTCCTAAGAAGAGGAGAAATACACACAGTGGGAAAGCCTCACAAATTCTCATAATTTTGGAGATGTTGCTATTCAAAAAACCAGAGAGCGTTCATACATGCGTGCCACGACCATTTCGGATCACAAACCTTATGGGAACTGGATTTTCAGCTCAATGAACAAAACCCAGCCTTGCCAAGGGAAATTTTTTTAGGGTCACCATCAGACGTACATTATCATTCGTTTCCGTATTACCGGTGTTTTTTGAGCTGTTCCGTTCCGCTCCCGTTTTGAACAATGGCTGGCTAGCGATGCTTCCCTTGTATCGACCAGGTGTGGTATACAATGCGCGAGCCTAACCATTCCTCTAAACAGCGTTTATTGCTACATGAAAAACTGCATCTGCTCTAAATTGCATCGAAGGAATGACAAAGGTTTGGGCACCTAAATACTTAATTGCCCTTGTTGTCTTTTTTATACCTATCAATCACGACTGTTTCGGTTCATGTAACGTTTGAACCCTGTAATGACTAGATGATACCACCAAAGCGGGTACACGATACTCACTCAAGGGAACCACAATAAGTCATAGTGACCATTCCAAATGAAATATACTTTTCTGGAACCATTTTCAGACGAAAAGTCCGAATATGGCCATCGCAGCTGCCTAGGCCCACTCTGAAAAAAGTTATAAGCATTTTTTCTCTGATTTTCGTGCCTATTGTACCCTCCAAAAAGCGCATTGTTTTTACGAAAATTCGGAAACGGACCTCATAATCGTGTTCAGCGTTCAAAACTACCCCACTAAGCAAAGTTTGGTTGAAGGAACATTTTCCAAACTTTGCGCAAACTAACAGCGTTTTGGACTTCCACGGATTTTCGGTTGGGCGTTTATTTTTTACAATTAGAGGGCTTCCGAAGCGTTTTAGAAAAATATTCCATATTTGATTAAAATTTCGCCCTGGGGGGTTATCAGGGGTGCGCACCACGAATATGAGGTTCATTTATCGATTTTCCGAAGTTTTCGACTGTATTCGTTCACAGATTCCTATCGGGGGAGAATTTGATAGCAAATCGAGACTTTTGACGATTTTCGGAGTGCTACTATAGATTACGCTCAAGTTATTTCTCTGGGGGTTATTTGGAGTGCTGAACACGAATCTGATGTTAGTTTATCGATTTTTGACAGCTTACGGTAGATTGCGGTGGGTATACGGTAGTTTGGTGAAAGTCTCAGTTTTGTCTCAAAGTTTCTATATGGTGGTACTTGGGGTGCTGAATACGAATTCGATGTTCATTTGTCGATTATCGGAATATTGAGGTAGGTTTCGCCTCCTAAATGGCATGTTACCTACCGTAACCTACAGTAAACCTTTAAATTTGGGCAAGCAAACCCCAAATTCGTTTTCATCACCCCAGATTACCCCTACATACATGTTTTTAGCAAAATCAGGAGAAAAATTTAAAAACATCCTAAAAATTCCATTGGTTTTTTCTCTTACCTTGCCGAGAAGCTTTAAAAAACGCTCATAACTTTTTCCAGAGTGGGTCTAGGCAGCTGCAATGGGAATATTCGGACTTTTTGTCCGAAAATGGTTCTAGAAAAGTACATTTCATTTGGAATGGTCACTATGACTTATTGTGGTTCCCTTTTCAGTGGAGCGAATCAGGTATTTTCCGAGAGAAGTTCAAAATGAAAGTTTCCATCAAATTCCCAATATTGAACGATTTCAGGGCACCAAACTTCGCAGTGAAGTTTTACAAACAGTTTTATATCTAACCTATATTTATTCTGTCTCATTTATACACATTTTCCCCTCAAAAAAGGTGAAAAGCGGATGCCAAAAATGTGGTCGATAGTTGTCAAAACAAATGGCTTTGGACAAGGCACCGTTGGTAATATTCAACCATGAAGTGGGGCGCCCTCTAGTCGTTGAATAATGAAAATGTGGTAGATTATTCGTGATTTAATTTTTCTTCTCTGAGAACAGCGAATTTCGCTCCGCTGAAATATTGTGTACCCGTTTTCATACGTTGCCGGAGAACTGGTCCGCGCCTAATTTCTCACCCACGGAAAACTTCGCACCAACCCGGGGTTTTCCTTCCCTTCCAAAATCAGGAGAGTTCAAGGGTCTAAGAAGTGAGTCTTTAACATAAAGTCAGGATTTCTGTTCGAGCGTAATTGCAAGAATCGGAGCTTACGAAGTTGCCGTGCGGACCAGTTCTTATTTAATCGTTCTCATAGTATAATCTATTCTTGACAGAGTTCCAATGTTTACGTAAAGAAACAGCTCCGGAGTAACCTTTGAAGATTTTTGGTACGCGAAGTTCTTTAAACACTTTATATAAAGCCGAAGCATGTCGAGATTTTCGGGTAGCCATTTACTTTGTCGGATAGAGGAAGGATATGGCCGAAGAGAGGTGTGCCACCCGTGATTGAATGGTTTTCGGAGAAGAAAAAAATCGTTGGTCAACATTTGGTGTAACAATCTCAAAAAAATCTATTATTAAGCTTTATCATGAAATGCGAGTCCAACTATAGATCTGCTTTGGTGAATAGGAAGTTACCAGGGGTTTTTCGAAGGTCATAGTCATTCGATTCCCGTTGGTTCGTTGAGGTTTTAGCTGGAAACCTGATTTATATCTTTCAGTAACGATGACGTGCGCTGGAGTGGAGTGCTCGATCGAGGACGTAGTAGAAGGTACGACACAAGATGTGGAGAAAGAAAAGGGCCCGAAGCCGCTGATGAAGGATCGCGTCGTTAAAATGGAGTAAGTAATTTTCAGGCGATTCGTTTTTATTTTCGTCTTACAGTCTTCCTTTAAACTTGGTATTTATTGTGTATTTCAGAAACACTGCACAGGTTTCGGAGCTCGACGTGCTGCTTGCGATCTTTCCCTATGAGGAAGTCGTGAATCTCACTCATTACTATCAGGTCTATCAGTGATTCCACCTATATCGAAGGTGAATCTTCTGTGTTCAGATGTTGGGTCTGGACGACTGTGTGAAGTTATTCGTGGAGCTTGGATCATATATTGATTGGACAGCATCCGTGGTTGAGGTAAATGGACGGGGTTATTCTCCTCAGCTACTGCTTCCGTATTTGACCTTTTTCAGGGAGCATTTGTGGAAGAGATTGCGGCAGCCGAACTCAGCGCAACCGTCCCTCATATGTCTGCACCGATGACTAATTGGCAGCGATGTGCCGATCAGGAGGATATGAAGGGTGAGATATGTTCAGTTTCAATCCTTTTCCACACAAGGATTGTATTAGTTTCCGTTTCGGAGCAGCTTTGGTTCTTTGTAACTACTACGCATCTTGGCATCGTGAGTTTACACTCACAATAGAGAGGACTATGCATATGGTTGTACACACATATGGCCTGCCGCTTCATTACAATAACTTGCCTGTCTTGGTCGCTACACGGTTCATCATTCTTCGCCAAACGTCCAAACTATCATGTGCCATAACTTTATTCCCAGTCTCCAATTATTTAGGGGTCACGATAGATTGCGATATGTAAAATTGGATCTGAAAAACTGGCCAGCATCGATTCCTAAAGACGTGAATCTGTACCAGAATTGATAATTTTTACCGCTCTCAAGGAAACTACTATTAGCCAAGCTGGCCGTGTTGAATGATATTCATTTATTTATTTATCAAATTGCACTCAAGGTGTGCCGCACAATAGCAGATAAGCACAACGATAAGACACTAACAGAATTTTTGAGAAAAAAAAACTGATTGAACTAAAACAGGCGATTGAAAACGATTGAAAACAAATATAGCGATGCTCTACAATACTGAGAAAGTCCGGCCTAGGAAGGAGCCACCCGTCACCACTCTGATTTCTAGAATTAAGCACCTCACTTAGGATGTAGTACGTAATTTCATGAGAAGCCTTTTCTCCGAACACTCCTTTGAGAATATTGCCGAATAGAATATGTGCTTTTTAGAATCTTTTCGACGTAGAGTCCGAATATGTCGTTCGCAGCTGCCTAGAATCACTCTGAAAAAGTTATAGGCATTTTTTCTTTGATTATCGTACCTATTGTACTTTCAAAAAAGAGCAATAACTTTACGAAAATTCGGAAACGGGCCCCCTAATCGTTTTCGGCGTCCAAAACAATGTCCTTAGGCAGAGTCTGGGTGAAAGTGCATTTTTCGAACTTCTAGGATTTTCAGTGTTAACGGGGAAAAAGATCACAAAAACTTCTATCCGAGGTTGCAAATTGGTAAAAATCTTCAAAACTGTGCAGCTTGAAATCTTTGAAGGCACAGGACACCCAGAAAATTATTTTTCTAGATTTGATGCTGATGCTTGAGAGAGTCTCACGCCGATTGCAGCGGTACCTCTAAAATCGTCTAAGAACCCCTATTAACACAGTCATGGCTCCCTAAAGATGCATATTTTTTGAGGGGAAAAATTGGTGGACGAGTTCTCTCAGATCTGTATTTCCCTTCATTCGCAATCGCTGAGCTAGTGCGAACCAGGATAAGGAGACAGTCTGGCAGTGGACTGAAGAACGTAGACTTGGTTGAAATTCATCCATCTATCCAGCCGATATCGAGGTCGAAAATCAGGAAGAGGGTCGAGCCCATGGTGGTGAGCGAAGGAGGTCGGGCCTGTGGTGGTCGCTTATATCTCGCTTATTTGGAGGAATTGAGATCTCGCACTTGGCACGTGTTATATAGGAGGGGTCTACTACACAATCAAATAAAAATCACAAAATTCATGTCTGAGGGTGTATTGTGCCTTTGAGATTCGAAACTCATCGGAAAGGTTGACCTTCGCGTTGTGCAGGGTGCGGCCGCTCCCTTCTTCCTAATCGTAAATTTTCGTGGCCGCAAGCTGTTGTTATTGTTAATTTTAGGTGATAAAGAAATTGTCATAACACGATAGTTATGTGATTATATTATCGCTCCAGCCGCGAAGCGGCTGGAGAGGTTTGGTTTTGCTTAGGCCTTGTGATCACTTAGAATTTTATAAAATAGTTTATAGAATCTTTGGAACAAAATTTCTGAAGATTTCCTTCTGGATATAAGTGAAGGGGTCCAGAAGACATCTGCTGTCCGAATTTCAGCCAAATCGGTTCACAAACAACAAAGTTATGAGCCCGAAAGCTTAAGAAATTTTCATGGTGTGCGCCGTAGGCCGTGAGCCGTAGGCCGTCACGCTTTTCAGTCCTCACTGCTATTAGACACTGCCAATGGTCGAAGGCAATCAACTTGGCAGACAGGATAAGTTGGGTGCTTCGGGCTTCTGATGACGTCATCAAGACGTCGTGAAAAGTGCTTCGGGCTTCTGATGACGTCATCGGGACGTCGCGAAATGTGCTTCGGGCTTCTGATGACGTCATCGGGACGTCGCGAAATGTGCTTCGGGCTTCTGATGACGTCATCAGGACGTCGTGAAAAGTGCTTCGGGCTTCTGATGACGTCATCGGGACGTCGCGAAATGTGCTTCGGGCTTCTGATGACGTCATCGGGACGTCGCGAAATGTGCTTCGGGCTTCTGATGACGTCATCGGGACGTCGTGAAAAGTGCTTCGGGCTTCTGTTGACGTCATCGGGACGTCGTGAAAAGTGCTTCGGGCTTCTGATGACGTCATCGGGATGTCGTGAAAAGTGTATCGGGCATCTGATAACGTCATCGGGAAGTCGCGAAAAGTGCGTGGGGCTTCTGATGACGTCATCAAGACGTCGTGAAAAGTGCATCGGGCATCTGATAACGTCATCGGGAAGTCGCGAAAAGTGCGTGGGGCTTCTGATGACGTCATCGGGATGTCGTGAAAAGTGTATCGGGCATCTGATAACGTCATCGGGAAGTCGCGAAAAGTGCGTGAGGCTTCTGATGACGTCATCGGGACGTCGTGAAAAGTGCTTCGGGCTTCTGATGACGTCATCGGGACGTCGTGAAAAGTGCTTCGGGCTTCTGATGACGTCATCGGGACGTCGTGAAAAGTGCTTCGGGCTTCTGATGACGTCATCGGGACGTCGCGAAAAGTGCTTCGGGCTTCTGATGACGTCAGCGGGACGTCGTGAAAAGTGCTTCGGGCTTCTGATGACGTCATCGGGACGTCGTGAAAAGTGCTTCGGGCTTCTGATGACGTCATCGGGACGTCGTGAAAAGTGCTTCGGGCTTCTGATGACGTCATCGGGACGTCGTGAAAAGTGCTTCGGGTTTCTGATGACGTCATCGGGACGTCGTGAAAAGTGCTTCGGGCTTCTGATGACGTCATCGGGACGTCGTGAAAAGTGCTTCGGGCTTCTGATGACGTCATCGGGACGTCGTGAAAAGTGCTTCGGGCTTCTGATGACGTCATCGGGACGTCGTGAAAAGTGCTTCGGGTTTCTGATGACGTCATCGGGACGTCGTCAAAAGTGCTTCGGGCTTCTGATGACGTCATCGGGACGTCGTGAAAAGTGCTTCGGGCTTCTGATGACGTCATCTGGACGACGTGAAAAGTGCTTCGGGCTTCTGATGACGTCATCGGGACGTCGTGAAAAGTGCTTCGGGCTTCTGATGACATCATCGGGACGTCGTGAAAAGTGCTTCGGGCTTCTGATGACGTCATCGGGACGTCGTGAAAAGTGCTTCGGGCTTCTGATGACGTCATCGGGACATCGCGAAAAGTGCTTCGGGCTTCTGATGACGTCATCGGGGCATCGTAAAAAGTGCTTCGGGCTTCTGATGACGTCATCGGGACGTCGTGAAAAGTGCTTCGGGATTCTGATGACGTCATCGGGACGTCGTGAAAAGTGCTTCGGGCTTCTGATGACGTCATCAGGACGTCGTCAGAAGTGCTTCGGGCTCCTGATGACGTCATCGTGACGTCGTGAAAAGTGCTTCGGGCTTCTGATGACGTCATCGGGACATCGTGAAAAGTGCTCCTAGCTCCTGATAACGTCATCAGGACGTCGTCAGAAGTGCTTCGGACTCCTGATGACGTCATCGGGACATCGTGAAAAGTGCTTCGGGCTTCTGATGACGTCATCGGGACATCGCGAAAAGTGCTTCGGGCTTCTGATGACGTCATCGGGGCATCGTAAAAAGTGCTTCGGGCTTCTGATGACGTCAATAAGACGTCGTGAAAAGTGCTTCGGGCTTCTGATGACGTCATCGGGACGTCGTGAAAAATGCTTCGGGATTCTGATGACGTCATCTGGACATCGCGAAAAGTGCTTCGGGCTTCTGATGACGTCATCGGGACATCGCGAAAAGTGCTTCGGGCTTCTGATGACGTCATCGGGGCATCGTAAAAAGTGCTTCGGGCTTCTGATGACGTCATCGGGACGTCGTGAAAAATGCTTCGGGATTCTGATGACGTCATCGGGACGTCGTGAAAAGTGCTCCGGGCTTCTGATGACGTCATCAGGACGTCGTGAAAAGTGCTTCGGGCTTCTGATGACGTCATCGGGACATCGCGAAAAGTGCTTCGGGCTTCTGATGACGTCATCGGGACATCGTGAAAAGTGCTTCTGGTTCCTGATAACGTCATCAGGACGTCGTCAGAAGTGCTTCGGGCTCCTGATGACGTTCTCGGGACATCGTGAAGAGTGCTTCGGGCTTCTGATGACGTCATCGGGACATCGCGAAAAGTGCTTCGGGCTTCTGATGACGTCATCGGGCATCGTGAAAAATGCTTCGGGATTCTGATGACGTCATCTGGACATCGCGGAAAGTGCTTCGGGCTTCTGATGACGTCATCGGGACATCGCGAAAAGTGCTTCGGGCTTCTGATGACGTCATCGGGGCATCGTAAAAAGTGCTTCGGGCTTCTGATGACGTCATCAGGACGTCGTGAAAAGTGCTTCGGGCTTCTGATGACGTCATCGGGACGTCGTGAAAAATGCGTCGGGATTCTGATGACGTCATCGGGACGTCGTGAAAAGTGCTCCGGGCTTCTGATGACGTCATCGGGACGTCGTGAAAAATGCGTCGGGATTCTGATGACGTCATCGGGACGTCGTGAAAAGTGCTCCGGGCTTCTGATGACGTCATCGTGACGTCGTGAAAAGTGCTTCGGGCTTCTGATGACGTCATCGGGACATCGCGAAAAGTGCTTCGGGCTTCTGATGACGTCATCGGGCATCGTGAAAAATGCTTCGGGATTCTGATGACGTCATCTGGACATCGCGGAAAGTGCTTCGGGCTTCTGATGACGTCATCGGGACGTCGTGAAAAGTGCTTCGGGCTTCTGATGACGTCATCGTGACGTCGTGAAAAGTGCTTCGGGCTTCTGATGACGTCATCGGGACATCGCGAAAAGTGCTTCGGGCTTCTGATGACGTCATCGGGGCATCGTAAAAAGTGCTTCGGGCTTCTGATGACGTCATCAGGACGTCGTGAAAAGTGCTTCGGGCTTCTGATGACGTCATCGGGACGTCGTGAAAAATGCGTCGGGATTCTGATGACGTCATCGGGACGTCGTGAAAAGTGCTTCGGGCTTCTGATGACGTCATCGTGACGTCGTGAAAAGTGCTTCGGGCTTCTGATGACGTCATCGGGACATCGCGAAAAGTGCTTCGGGCTTCTGATGACGTCATCGGGGCATCGTAAAAAGTGCTTCGGGCTTCTGATGACGTCAATAAGACGTCGTGAAAAGTGCTTCGGGCTTCTGATGACGTCATCGGGACGTCGTGAAAAATGCTTCGGGATTCTGATGACGTCATCTGGACATCGCGAAAAGTGCTTCGGGCTTCTGATGACGTCATCGGGACATCGCGAAAAGTGCTTCGGGCTTCTGATGACGTCATCGGGGCATCGTAAAAGTGCTTCGGGCTTCTGATGACGTCATCGGGCATCGTGAAAAATGCTTCGGGATTCTGATGACGTCATCGGGACGTCGTGAAAAGTGCTCCGGGCTTCTGATGACGTCATCAGGACGTCGTGAAAAGTGCTTCGGGCTTCTGATGACGTCATCGGGACATCGCGAAAAGTGCTTCGGGCTTCTGATGACGTCATCGGGACATCGTGAAAAGTGCTTCTGGTTCCTGATAACGTCATCAGGACGTCGTCAGAAGTGCTTCGGGCTCCTGATGACGTCCTCGGGACATCGTGAAGAGTGCTTCGGGCTTCTGATGACGTCATCGGGACATCGCGAAAAGTGCTTCGGGCTTCTGATGACGTCATCGGGCATCGTGAAAAATGCTTCGGGATTCTGATGACGTCATCTGGACATCGCGGAAAGTGCTTCGGGCTTCTGATGACGTCATCGGGACATCGCGAAAAGTGCTTCGGGCTTCTGATGACGTCATCGGGGCATCGTAAAAAGTGCTTCGGGCTTCTGATGACGTCATCAGGACGTCGTGAAAAGTGCTTCGGGCTTCTGATGACGTCATCGGGACGTCGTGAAAAGTGCTTCGGGCTTCTGATGACGTCATCGGGACGTCGTGAAAAGTGCTTCGGGCTTCTGATGACGTCATCGGGACATCGCGAAAAGTGCTTTGGGCTTCTGATGACGTCATCGGGACATCGCGAAAAGTGCTTCGGGCTTCTGATGACGTCATCGGGACATCGCGAAAAGTGCTTCGGGCTTCTGATGACGTCATCGGGACGTCGTGAAAAATGCTTCGGGATTCTGATGACGTCATCGGGGCATCGTAAAAAGTGCTTCGGGCTTCTGATGACGTCATCGGGACATTGCGAAAAGTGCTCCGAGCTTCTGATGACGTCATCGGGACATCGTAAAAAGTGCTTCGGGCTTCTGATGACGTCATCGGGACATCGTGAAAAGTGCTTCGGGCTTCTGATGACGTCATCGGGACGTCGTGAAAAGTGCTTCGGGCTTCTGATGACGTCATCGGGACATCGTGAAAAGTGCTTCGGGCTTCTGATGACGTCATCGGGACATCGCGAAAAGTGCTTCGGGCTTCTGATGACGTCATCGGGACGTCGTGAAAAGTGCTTCGGGATTCTGATGACGTCATCTGGACATCGCGAAAAGTGCTTCGGGCTTCTGATGACGTCATCGGGACATCGCGAAAAGTGCTTCGGGCATCTGATGACGTCATCGGGGCATCGTAAAAGTGCTTCGGGCTTCTGATGACGTCATCGGGACGTCGTGAAAAGTGCTTCGGGCTTCTGATGACGTCATCGGGACGTCGCGAATAGTGCTTCGGGCTTCTGATGACGTCATCGGGACGTCGTGAAAAGTGCTTCGGGATTCTGATGACGTCATCGGGACGTCGTGAAAAGTGCTTCGGGCTTCTGATGACGTCATCGGGACGTCGTGAAAAGTGCTTCGGGCTTCTGATGACGTCATCGTGACGTCGTGAAAAGTGCTTCGGGCTTCTGATGACGTCATCGGGACGTCGTGAAAAGTGCTTCGGGCTTCTGATGACGTCATCGGGACATCGCGAAAAGTGCTTCGGGCTCCTGATGACGTCACCGGACATCGTAAAAAGGCTTCGGGCTCCTGATGACGTCATCGGGAAATCGTGAAAAGTGCTTTGGGCTTCTGATGACGTCATCGGGACATCGTAGAAAATACTTCGGGATTCTGATGACGTCATCGGGACGTCGTGAAAAATGCTTCGGGATTCTGATGACGTCTGGACATCGCGAAAAGTGCTTCGGGCTTCTGATGACGTCATCGGGACGTCGTAGAAAGTGCTTCGGGCTCCTGATGACGTCATCAGGACGTCGTGAAAAGTGCTTCGGGATTCTGATGACGTCATCCGGACATCGTGAAAAATGCTTCGGGATTCTGATGACGTCATCGGGACGTCGTGAAAAATGCTTCGGGATTCTGATGACGCCATCGGGACGTCGTGAAAAGTGCTTCGGGCTTCTGATGACGTCATCGTGACGTCGTGAAAAGTGCTTCGGGCTTCTGATGACGTCATCGGGATATCGTGAAAAATGCTTCGGGCTCCTGATGACGTCATCTTGACGTCGTGAAAAGTGCTTCGGGCTTCTGATGACGTCATCGGGACGTCGTGAAAAATGCTTCGGGATTCTGATGACGTCATCGGGACGTCGTGAAAAGTGCTCCGGGCTTCTGATGACGTCATCAGGACGTCGTGAAAAGTGCTTCGGGCTTCTGATGACGTCATCGGGGCATCGCGAAAAGTGCTTCGGGCTTCTGATGACGTCATCGGGACATCGCGAAAAGTGCTTCGGGCTTCTGATGACGTCATCGGGACGTCGTGAAAAATGCTTCGGGATTCTGATGACGTCATCTGGACATCGCGAAAAGTGCTTCGGGCTTCTGATGACGTCATCGGGACATCGCGAAAAGTGCTTCGGGCTTCTGATGACGTCATCGGGGCATCGTAAAAAGTGCTTCGGGCTTCTGATGACGTCATCGGGACGTCGTGAAAAATGCTTCGGGATTCTGATGACGTCATCGGGACGTCGTGAAAAGTGCTCCGGGCTTCTGATGACGTCATCAGGACGTCGTGAAAAGTGCTTCGGGCTTCTGATGACGTCATCGGGACATCGCGAAAAGTGCTTCGGGCTTCTGATGACGTCATCGGGACATCGTGAAAAGTGCTTCTGGTTCCTGATAACGTCATCAGGACGTCGTCAGAAGTGCTTCGGGCTCCTGATGACGTCATCGGGACATCGTGAAAAGTGCTTCGGGCTTCTGATGACGTCATCGGGACATCGCGAAAAGTGCTTCGGGCTTCTGATGACGTCATCGGGACATCGTGAAAAATGCTTCGGGATTCTGATGACGTCATCTGGACATCGCGAAAAGTGCTTCGGGCTTCTGATGACGTCATCGGGACATCGCGAAAAGTGCTTCGGGCTTCTGATGACGTCATCGGGGCATCGTAAAAAGTGCTTCGGGCTTCTGATGACGTCATCAGGACGTCGTGAAAAGTGCTTCGGGCTTCTGATGACGTCATCGGGACGTCGTGAAAAGTGCTTCGGGCTTCTGATGACGTCATCGGGGCGTCGTGAAAAATGCGTCGGGATTCTGATGACGTCATCGGGACGTCGTAAAAAGTGCTTCGGGCTTCTGATGACGTCATCGGGACGTCGTGAAAAATGCTTCGGGATTCTGATGACGTCATCGGGACATCGTGAAAAGTGCTTCGGGCTTCTGATGACGTCATCTGGACATCGTGAAAAGTGCTTCCGAATTATGATGACGTCATCTGGACATCGTGAAAAGTGCTTCGGGCTTCTGATGACGTCATCGGGACGTCGTGAAAATGCTTCGGGAATTTGAGGACGTCATCTGGACATCGCGGGAAGTGCTTCGGGCTTCTGTTGACGTCATCGGGACATCGCGAAAAGTGCTTCGGGCTTCTGATGACGTCATCGGGGCATCGTAAGAAGTGCTTCGGGCTTCTGATGACGTCATCGGGACGTCGTGAAAAGTGCTACGGGCTTCTGATGACGTCATCGGGACGTCGTGAAAAGTGCTTCGGGCTTCTGATGACGTCATCAGGACGTCGTGAAAAGTGCTTCGGGCTTCTGATGACGTCATCAGGACGTCGTGAAAAGTGCTTCGGGCTTCTGATGACGTCATCGGGACATCGTGAAAAGTGCTTCGGGCTTCTGATGACGTCATCGGGACATCGCGAAAAGTGCTTCGGGCTTCTGATGACGTCATCGGGACATCGGGAAAAGGGCTTCGGGCTTCTGATGACGTCATCGGGACATCGTCAAGTGCTTCGGGCTTCTGATGACGTCATCGAGACATCGCGAAAAGTGCTTCGGGCTTCTGATGACGTCATCGGGACATCGTGAAAAGTGCTTCGGGCTTCTGATGACGTCATCGGGACGTCGTGAAAAGTGCTTCGGGCTTCTGATGACGTCATCGGGACGTCGTGAAAAGTGCTTCGGGCTTCTGATGACGTCATCGGGACGTCGTGAAAAGTGCTTCGGGCTTCTGATGACGTCATCGGGACGTCGTGAAAAGTGCTTCGGGCTTCTGATGACGTCATCGGGACATCGTGAAAAGTGCTTCGGGCTCCTGATGACGTCATCTGGACATCGCGAAAAGTGCTTCGGGCTTCTGATGACGTCATCGGGACATCGTGAAAAGTGCTTCGGGCTTCTGATGACGTCATCGGGACGTCGTGAAAAGTGCTTCGGGATTCTGATGACGTCATCGGGACGTCGTGAAAAGTGCTTCGGGATTCTGATGACGTCATCGAGACATCGCGAAAAGTGCTTCGGGCTTCTGATGACGTCATCTGGACATCGCGAAAAGTGCTTCGGGCTTCTGATGACGTCATCGGGACGTCGTGAAAAGTGCTTCGGGCTTCTGATGACGTCATCGGGACGTCGTGAAAAGTGCTTCGGGCTTCTGATGACGTCATCAGGACGTCGTGAAAAGTGCTTCGGGCTTCTGATGACGTCATCGGGACGTCGTGAAAAGTGCTTCGGGCTTCTGATGACGTCATCGGGACATCGTGAAAAGTGCTTCGGGCTTCTGATGACGTCATCGGGACGTCGTGAAAAGTGCTTCGGGCTTCTGATGACGTCATCGGGACGTCGTGAAAAGTGCTTCGGGCTTCTGATGACGTCATCGGGACGTCGTGAAAAGTGCTTCGGGCTTCTGATGACGTCATCGGGACATCGCGAAAAGTGCTTCGGGCTTCTGATGACGTCATCGGGACATCGTGAAAAGTGCTTCGGGCTTCTGATGACGTCATCGGGACATCGCGAAAAGTGCTTCGGGCTTCTGATGACGTCATCGGGACGTCGTGAAAAGTGCTTCGGGCTTCTGATGACGTCATCGGGACGTCGTGAAAAGTGCTTCGGGCTTCTGATGACGTCATCGGGACATCGTGAAAAGTGCTTCGGGCTTCTGATGACGTCATCGGGACATCGTGAAAAGTGCTTGTGGCTTCTGATGACGTCATCTGGACGTCGAAAAGTGCTTCGGGCTTCTAATGACGTCATCGGGACGTCGCGAAAAGTGCTTCGGGCTTCTGGTGACGTCATCGGGACGTCGTGAAAAGTGCTTCGGGCTTCTGATGACGTCATCGGGACGTCGTGAAAAGTGCTTCGGGCTTCTGATGACGTCATCGGGACATCGTCAAAAGTGCTTCGGGCTTCTGATGACGTCATCGGGACATCGTCAAAAGTGCTTCGGGCTTCTGATGACGTCATCGGGACATCGTCAAAAGTGCTTCGGGCTTCTGATGACGTCATCGGGGCGTCGTAAAAAGTGCTTCGGGCTTCTGATGACGTCATCGGCACATCGTCAAAAGTGCTTCGGGCTTCTGATGACGTCATCGCGGCGTCGTAAAAAGTGCTTCGGGCTTCTGATGACGTCATCTGGACGTCGTGAAAAGGGCTTCGGGCTTCTGATGACGTCATCGGGACGTCGTGAAAAGTGCTTCGGGATTCTGATGACGTCATCGGGACGTCGTGAAAAGTGCTTCGGGCTTCTGATGACGTCATCTGGACATCGCGAAAAGTGCTTCGGGCTTCTGATGACGTCATCGGGACATCGCGAAAAGTGCTTCGGGCTTCTGATGACGTCATCGGGACATCGTGAAAAGTGCTTCGGGCTTCTGATGACGTCATCGGGACATCGTGAAAAGTGCTTCGGGCTTCTGATGACGTCATCGGGACATCGTGAAAAGTGCTTAGGGCTTCTGATGACGTCATCAGGACGTCGTGAAAAGTGCTTCGGGCTTCTGATGACGTCATCGGGACATCGCGAAAAGTGCTTCGGGCTTCTGATGACGTCATCGGGACATCGTGAAAAGTGCTTCGGGCTTCTGATGACGTCATCAGGACGTCGTGAAAAGTGCTTCGGGCTTCTGATGACGTCATCGGGACGTCGTGAAAAGTGCTTCGGGCTTCTGATGACGTCATCGGGACATCGTGAAAAGTGCTTCGGGCTTCTGATGACGTCATCGGGACATCGTGAAAAGTGCTTCGGGCTTCTGATGACGTCATCGGGACGTCGTGAAAAGTGCTTTGGGCTTCTGATGACGTCATCGGGACATCGCGAAAAGTGCTTCGGGCTTCTGATGACGTCATCAGGACGTCGTGAAAAGTGCTTCGGGCTTCTGATGACGTCATCGGGACGTCGTGAAAAGTGCTTCGGGCTTCTGATGACGTCATCGGGACATCGTGAAAAGTGCTTCGGGCTTCTGCTGACGTTATCGGGACATCGCGAAAAGTGCTTCGGGATTCTGCTGACGTTATCGGGACAGCGTGAAAAGTGCTTCGGGATTCTCAGGAAGTCATCGGGACGTCAACAAACTTGCTTCGTGCTTCTGATGATCGGAACGTCGTGAAAAGTGCTTCGGGCTTCTGATGACGTCATCGGGACGTCGTGAAAAGTGCTTCGGGCTTCTGATGACGTCATCGGGACATCGCGAAAAGTGCTTCGGGCTTCTGATGACGTCATCGGGACATCGCGAAAAGTGCTTCGGGCTTCTGATGACGTCATCGGGACGTCGTGAAAAGTGCTTCGGGCTTCTGATGACGTCATCGGGACGTCGTGAAAAGTGCTTCGGGCTTCTGATGACGTCATCGGGACATCGCGAAAAGTGCTTCGGGCTTCTGATGACGCCATCGGGACATCGTGAAAAGTGCTTCGGGCTTCTGATGACGTCATCTGACATCGCGAAAAGTGCTTCGGGCTTCTGATGACGTCATCGGGACGTCGTGAAAAGTGCTTCGGGCTTCTGATGACGTCATCGGGACGTCGTGAAAAGTGCTTCGGGCTTCTGATGACGTCATCGGGACATCGCGAAAAGTGCTTCGGGCTTCTGATGACGCCATCGGGACATCGTGAAAAGTGCTTCGGGCTTCTGATGACGTCATCGGGACGTCGTGAAAAGTGCTTCAGGCTTCTGATGACGTCATCGGTACATCGCGAAAAGTGCTTCGGGCTTCTCAAGACGTCATCGGGACATCGCAAAAAGTGCTTCGGGCTTCTGATGACGTCATCGGGACATCGCGAAAAGTGCTTCGGGCTTCTGATGACGTCATCGGGACGTCGTGAAAAGTGCTTCGGGCTTCTGATGACGTCATCGGGACGTCGTGAAAAGTGCTTCGGGCTTCTGATGACGTCATCGGGACGTCGTGAAAAGTGCTTCGGGCTTCTGATGACGTCATCGGGACATCGCGAAAAGTGCTTCGGGCTTCTGATGACGTCATCGGGCCGTCGTGAAAGTGCTTCGGGATTCTGATGACGTCATCTGGACATCGTGAAAAGTGCTTCGGGATCCTGGTGACGCCAACGGGACATCGCGAAAAGTGCTTCGGGCTTCTGATGACGTCATCGGGACGTCGTGAAAAGTGCTTCGGGCTCCTGATGACGTCATCGGGACATCGTGAAAAGTGCTTCGGGCTTCTGATGACGTCATCGGGACATCGAGAAAAGTGCTTCGGGCTTCTGATGACGTCATCGGACATCGTGAAAAGTGCTTCGGGCTTCTGATGACGTCATCGGGACATCGTGAAAAGTGCTTCGGCTCTGATGACGTCATCGGGACATCGGGAAAAGTGCTTCGGGCTTCTGATGACGTCATCGGGACGTCGTGAAAAGTGCTTCGGGCTTCTGATGACGTCATCGGGACATCGTGAAAAGTGCTTCGGGCTTCTGATGACGTCATCAGGACGTCGTGAAAAGTGCTTCGGGCTTCTGATGACGTCATCGGGGCGTCGCGAAAAGTGCTTCGGGCTTCTGATGACGCCATCGGGACATCGTGAAAAGTGCTTCGGGCTTCTGATGACGTCATCGGGACGTCGTGAAAAGTGCTTCGGGCTTCTGATGACGTCATCGGGACGTCGCGAAAAGTGCTTCGGGCTTCTGATGACGTCATCGGGACATCGCGAAAAGTGCTTCGGGCTTCTGATGACGTCATCGGGACATCGTGAAAAGTGCTTCGGGCTTCTGATGACGTCATCGGGACGTCGTGAAAAGTGCTTCGGGCTTCTGATGACGTCATCGGGACATCGCGAAAAGTGCTTCGGGCTTCTGATGACGTCATCGGGACATCGTGAAAAGTGCTTCGGGCTTCTGATGACGTCATCGGGACATCGTGAAAAGTGCTTCGGGCTCCTGATGACGTCATCGGGAGATCGTGAAAAATGCTTCGGGCTTTTGATGACGTCATCAAGACGTCGTCAAAAGTGCTTCGGGCTTCTGATGACGTCATCGGGACATCGCGAAAAGTGCTTCGGGCTCCTGATGACGTCATCGGGACATCGCGAAAAGTGCTTCGGGCTTCTGATGACGTCATCGTGACGTCGTGAAAAGTGCTTCGGGCTTCTGATGACGTCATCTGGACATCGCGAAAAGTGCTTCGGGATTCTGATGCCGTCATCGGGACGTCGTGAAAAGTGCTTCGGGCTCCTGATGACGTCATCGGGGCATCGTAAAAAGTGCTTCGGGCTTCTGATGACGTCATCAGGACGTCGTGAAAAGTGCTTCGGGCTTCTGATGACGTCATCGGGACATCGCGAAAAGTGCTTCGGGCTTCTGATGACGTCATCGGGACGTCGTGAAAAGTGCTTCGGGCTTCTGATGACGTCATCGTGACGTCGTGAAAAGTGCTTCGGGCTTCTGATGACGTCATCGGGACGTCGTGAAAAGTGCTTCGGGATTCTTATGACGTCATCGTGATGTCGTGAAAAGTGCTTCGGGTTCTGATGACGTCATCTGGACATCGCGAAAAGTGCTTCGGGCTTCCGATGACGTCATCGGGACATCGCGAAAAGTGCTTCGGGCTTCTGATGACGTCATCGGGACATCGTAAAAAGTGCTTCGGACTCCTGACGACGTCATCTGGACGTCGCGAAAAATGCTTCGGGATTCTGATGACGTCATCTGGACATCGCGAAAAGTGCTTCGGGCTCCTGATGACGTCATCGTGACGTCGTGAAAACTGCTTCGGGCTTCTGACGACGTCATCAAGACATCGTGAAAAGTGCTTCGGGCTCCTGATGACGTCATCTTTACATCGCGAAAAGTGCTTCGGGCTTCTGATGACGTCATCGGGACGTCGTGAAAAGTGCTTTGGGATTCTGATGACGTCATCGGGACGTTGTGAAAAGTGCTTTGGGATTCTGATGACGTCATCGGGACGTCGTGAAAAGTGCTTCGGGCTTCTGATGACGTCATCGGGAGATCGTGAAAAGTGCTTCGGGATTCTGATGACGTCATCGGGACGTCGTGAAAAGTGCTTCGGGCTTCTGATGACGTCATCGGGACGTCGTGAAAAGTGCTTCGGGCTTCTGATGACGTCATCAGGACGTCGTGAAAAGTGCTTCGGGCTTCTGATGACGTCATCGGGACATCGTGAAAAGTGCTTCGGGTTTCTGATGACGTCATCGTGACGTCGTGAAAAGTGCTTCGGGTTTTTGATGACGCTATCGGGACGTCTTGAAAAGTGCTTCGGGCTTCTGATGACGTCATCAGGACATCGCGAAAAGTGCTTCGGGCTTCTGATGACGTCATCGGGACATCGCGAAAAGTGCTTCGGGCTTCTGATGACGTCATCGGGACGTCGTGAAAAGTGCTTCGGGCTTCTGATGACGTCATCGGGACATCGCGAAAAGTGCTTCGGGCTTCTGATGACGTCATCGGGACATCGCGAAAAGTGCTTCGGGCTTCTGATGACGTCATCGGGACGTCGTGAAAAGTGCTTCGGGCTTCTGATGACGTCATCGGGACGTCGTGAAAAGTGCTTCGGGATTCTGATGACGTCATCGGGACGTAGTGAAAAGTGCTTCGGGCTTCTGATGACGTCATCAGGACGTCGTGAAAAGTGCTTCGGGCTTCTGATGACGTCATCGGGACATCGCGAAAAGTGTTTCGGGCTTCTGATGACGTCACGGGACATCGTGAAAAGTGCTTCTGGTTCCTGATGACGTCATCAGGACGTCGTCAGAAGTGCTTCGGGCTCCTGATGACGTCATCGGGACATCGTGAAAAGTGCTTCGGGCTTCTGATGACGTCATCGGGACATCGCGAAAAGTGCTTCGGGCTTCTGATGACGTCATCGGGACATCGCGAAAAGTGCTTCGGGCTTCTGATGACGTCATCGGGACATCGCGAAAAGTGCTTCGGGCTTCTGATGACGTCATCGGGACATCGCGAAAAGTGTTTCGGGCTTCTGATGACGTCACGGGACATCGTGAAAAGTGCTTCTGGCTTCTAATGACGTCATCGGGACATCGCGAAAAGTGCTTCGGGCTTCTGATGACGTCACCAGGACGTCGTCAGAAGTGATTCGGGCTCCTGATGACGTCATCGGGACGTCGTGAAAAGTGCTTCAGGCTTCTGATAACGTCATCGGGACGTCGTGAAATGTGCTTCGGGCTCCTGATGACGTCATCGGGACGTCGTGAAAAGTGCTTCGGGCTTCTGATGACGTCACCGGGACGTCGTAAAAAGTGCTTCGGGCTTCTGATGACGTCATCCCGACGGCGTCTTTTGATGACGTCATCGGGACATCGTGAAAGGTGCTTCGGGCTTCTGATGACGTCATCGGGACGTCGTGAAAAGTGCTTCGGGATTCTGGTGACGTCATCGGGACGTCGCGAAAAGTGCTTCGGGCTTCTGATGACGTCATCGGGACGTCGCGAAAAGTGCTTCGGGCTTCTGATGACGTCATCGGGACGTCGTGAAAAGTGCTTCGGGCTTCTGATGACGTCATCAGGACGTCGTGAAAAGTGCTTCGGGCTTCTGATGACGTCATCGGGACGTCGTGAAAAGTGCTTCGGGCTTCTGATGACGTCATCGGGACGTCGTGAAAAGTGCTTCGGGCTTCTGATGATGTCATCGGGACATCGTGAAAAGTGCTTCGGGCTTCTAATGACGTCATCGGGCATCGTGAAAATGCTTCGGGCTTCTGATGACGTCATCGGGACATCGCGAAAAGTGCTTCGGGCTTCTGATGACGTCATCGGGACATCGCGAAAAGTGCTTCGGGCTTCTGATGACGTCATCGGGGCATCGTTAAAAGTGCTTCGGGCTTCTGATGACGTCATCGGGACATCGCGAAAAGTGCTTCGGGCTTCTGATGACGTCATCGGGGCATCGTTAAAAGTGCTTCGGGGTTCTGATGACGTCATCAGGACGTCGTGAAAAGTGCTTCGGGCTTTGATGACGTCATCGGGACGTAGTGAAAAGTGCTTCGGGCTCCTGATGACGTCATCAGGACGTTGTGAAAAGTGCTTCGGGCTTTTGATGACGTCATCAAGACGTCGTCAAAAGTGCTTCGGGCTTCTGATGACGTCATCGGGACATCGCGAAAAGTGTTTCGGGCTTCTGATGACGTCATCGGGGCATCGTAAAAAGTGCTTCGCTTCTGATGACGTCAATAAGACGTCGTGAAAAGTGCTTCGGGATTCTGATGACGTCATCTGGACGTCGTGAAAAATGCTTCGGGATTCTGATGACGTCATCTGGACATCGCGAAAAGTGCTTCGGGCTTCTGATGACGTCATCGGGACATCGCGAAAAGTGCTTCGGGCTTCTGATGACGTCATCGGGGGATCGGTAAAAGGGCTTCGGGGCTGTGATGACGTCATCGGGACGTCGTGAAAAATGCTTCGGGATTCTGATGACGTCATCGGGACGTCGTGAAAAGTGCTCCGGGCTTCTGATGACGTCATCAGGACGTCGTGAAAAGTGCTTCGGGCTTCTGATGACGTCATCGGGACATCGCGAAAAGTGCTTCGGGCTTCTGATGACGTCATCGGGACATCGTGAAAAGTGCTTCTGGTTCCTGATAACGTCATCAGGACGTCGGCAGAAGTGCTTCGGGCCCTGATGACGTCATCTCGACATCGTGAAGAGTGCTTCGGGCTTCTGATGACGTCATCGGGACATCGCGAAAAGTGCTTCGGGCTTCTGATGACGTCATCGGGCATCGTGAAAAATGCTTCGGGATTCTGATGACGTCATCTGGACATCGCGGAAAGTGCTTCGGGCTTCTGATGACGTCATCGGGACATCGCGAAAAGTGCTTCGGGCTTCTGATGACGTCATCGGGGCATCGTAAAAAGTGCTTCGGGCTTCTGATGACGTCATCAGGACGTCGTGAAAAGTGCTTCGGGCTTCTGATGACGTCATCGGGACGTCGTGAAAAATGCTTCGGGTTTCTGATGACGTCATCGGGACGTCGTGAAAAGTGCTCCGGGCTTCTGATGACGTCATCAGGACGTCGTGAAAAGTGCTTTGGGCTTCTGATGACGTCATCGGGGCATCGCGAAAAGTGCTTCGGGCTTCTGATGACGTCATCGGGACATCGCGAAAAGTGCTTTGGGCTTCTGATGACGTCATCGGGACGTCGTGAAAAGTGCTTCGAGCTTCTGCTGACGTCATCGGGACGTCGTGGAAACCCGGAGAGTGGGCAGGTGCTCGGGACCCCCTGCTGGTCATCCGGAAAATTGTGCAGGTTACCCAACAGAATGAGCAAGAGTCTTGAGCTTTGCGTTAGTCGTGTGAGATAGTGTGCTGGATGCATCGGAATTGGCGAAGGAGTCCGAGAACACCTTGCAAAACTTTTTTTAAAGTGTGCTGATGACAAGCATAGCGTGCAGAAAGCTTGAGATATTATGTTTAGTTCAGTTCCGCAATCGCGTTCAGTCCTCATTATCACATTCGTGGAAGCGAAGCGGTTGTTTTTGAAAAAATCAACTAGAATCATTCTCAAAACAACCGCTACGCTTCTACGATTATGATAATGAGACTTTGCGGACTGAACGCGATTGCGGAACTAGATCATAGGTCATGTCGCTAGGCTGCTTTTCAGTTTCGTAACGCGCTTAGGCTATTCACACAACCCCATTTTGAGTGTTCCCCCGCTCTTCTTCACCAGCCTACTGGTTTTTTCTGCAATAATTGGTACTTACTTATCAGCATCTAAATTCAAAAACAAATTGTTTGAGCTATATCCATTCGCAGCTCAGCAGAGCTTTTTCATATCAAATTCATGGAATCGAAGCGACTGTTCTGTGAAGGAATGGGGCGGAGGAAACGAAATAATGAGTATGGAAAACCGCTTCGTTCCAGTTATGTGAAAGTGCTCAGATGGAATGGAAGGTAGTTTCTGACTGTGCAGGTTTTGAGTTATGTAGTTTCATTTGAAAGCGAAGAACTGTAGGCAGATTCTGCATCCGGCTGTAGGCCAGCAGGCTTTCATGATTATCGACCGGGCTGGCTACGGCTGAGCGACCAACTATCACCGGGGCCTAAGACCCCTGTCAGAGTTGTTTGAGAAAATCACCGTGGCCGACCCGTTCGATACGTATGAAAAACATGAAGGTTGCAAATAACACCCGGTGTAGCCAGCTGTGGCTGACGCGATCAATATGAATGAATTATGTGGAACGATATCATGGATATCATTCATTTCTTAGCTAATATTATCATGTGAACATCGATCTTGTCAGCTACATCGGGCGATTTTTCTGAGATAGTTTTATAACAGTTTGGGTCATTGATTCTTGTGACCACAGAAAGAGGACTGATCTAACGGGGAGATGAAGAGGTTTTTGTTCGAAATTCTTGCATGGGATATTACTGCGTAATATCATGAAAAAGTGAACAATTCTGTAAAAAGGGGTCTCCCAAGCAGAAGTGGTTTGGTTAGCGTTAAAAACGTTTCAACAAAAAGGGAACAATAGGAAAGTGGAATGAGGAGAGTGTACAAAAAATGAACAATATTCTCTAAAAACTCTTTTCTTTGTCGAAACTTCTAAACAGCGGAAACAAACCGTTGCGGTTCTCTATGAGGACGCGCTTTTGGCTCCATAAAGGACTTTGATTATGTGAGTGCCGATAAAATATGTATATATCGCTTCCTCATACAGAACCGCAACGGTTTGTTTCCGCTGTTTAGAAGTTACGACAAAGAAAAGAGTTTTTAGAGAATATTGTTCATTTTTTGTACACTCTCCTCATTCCACTTTCCTATTGTTCCCTTTTTGTTGAAACGTTTTTAACGCGAACCAAACCACTCTTGCTTGGGAGACCCCTTTTTACAGAATTATTACTATTTTGTACTCCGAGCTACACCTGCCGGCAGTAGGTAGAACGAGTTAGCCAAAAGCACGATAACGGACAATTCAATACTTGGCTACTCTTTTCCGTGCGAACTAGTGCGAGCGAGACAATAGCTACGGCGAGTATGCCAGTAGCTCTTGGGAGGGAACGCCTATTTTTTCAAGCCGAATGGTTAGATAGCCACTCATGCTTCATTTGTCGGCTACTCGAGCGGGACTGTCTGAGTAGGTGAAAAGGACCAGCTGGCGAAGCCGGCCATTAAACGGGCGCAGACGATTCGCTAGCGGAGAAGGCCGACGTAAGCCGGCAGCTAACGTTTGCATCGCAATAACGCTAGTCAAGGATGATGACATCTTCGTAGATTGGTGAGAGATTCCAATGGCTCAACCAGTGTAATCTTCGAACTTTGACTCATATGAAAGTTAAAGTTGCTTTTCCATGAAAGTAAGCTGTAGATGAATCTTAATATTAATGTTTATTATTTTACTTCAACATTAACATATAAATAGTTGCTGTAAAGTTACGACTCAATGAAGTTTCCCTCGACACAGCGCGCACTTCCATGAAGCGCTGCTCACTCAACGACGAAATTCCAATTTCAGTTTCCGCGACGCAAAAATAAATATTTATTTGATTGAATTCGCATCATAGTGGACTTCACGTTTCGATTATCCAAACTCGTTTTCATTAGACTCGACTTGATTCAGATTGGACTCCAAATCAGATTTGTTGCTGCAGAAATCGTTCAAACATTGAGCTGACCTAGCATGTCAAAGATTTCGTGTTTGAAAAGGAATGAGCCGTTTGGAACCCCGAAACTGTGTACCGGACGTCCTGGTCATCAGTCTTTTTTTGAAGTACTACTTATAGGATGGGGCGCCAATTGTAGTTGTTGCCGAAAGCGGCCCTCCATGTCCGCCATATCGATATCAATTTGATCTTTGTAGATTAGATATTTTTGGTGAACATATGTCGGCTCGTTTGTGTGAACTATTCAGACTTTACGGCGCACCTAAGTTGATTTGAAATCGTGGAATCAGTGTCTCTCCTTCAGTGAATTTCTGGCATATATTTCTTTATTTTCTTTTGTATTCAACAGAGTCAACACCAATTGTCCTGGTAGTCGCAATTTCATCAGGGACTGGTGCTCAAGTGAGAAAGGAACAGCTGATAAATCAGCTTTCCGAGAAAAGCTTCTGCGATAAAGAAAACGATGAAGGGCAAAAATCGAAGGCTTCAACTGAAACGAGACTCTTGCCGTGGTTGGATCGCGAAATAGCTTGCTCTCATATCATAGCACTACATCACTATTATAATTTATTTTGATTTCTCGAAAGCTTTCGATCGTGTTTGCCACTCTAAATTGATTTTCAAGCTAGAGAAACTGGGTTTCCATTCGAAAGTAACAAGGTGGGTTGAACAGTTCCTCAAAGACCGCACCTTTCAGGTTAAGATTAATTCTACTCTCTCTGAAATACACAAAATCACAAGTGGTGTACCCCAAGGTGGGGTTCTTTCCCCTGTGCTATTTGCGATCTTTACTTAGCACAGTCGGTTCAAGAGACTGGAGTTAAGTGTATGCAATACGCTAACGATTTTAAGATTTATGTGAACCCTCAAAATTTCTCAGTTTCTGATCTCCAGAATGCTATCAATGTTGTAGAATCTTGGAGCAAGGACTTGGGCCCTACCTCTTGCACCAGAAAAGAATATGCGCCTAAGAATTGGATCAGCTGATGAATCCCTACACGTTTACTTGCAAGGTAATGTTATTCCGCTGGTGGATAAGGTGGTTGATCTGGGATTCACATATGATAACAAGCTGGGCTTTCATGAACATTTCAAAAATATTTGCAGGAAGGCGTGTGGTCGGACTTACCAAATATTCAAAGCGTTAGCAACAAAAAACGTTGATGTATTGGTGAAGGCGTACAAAACATACGTGAGACCTATTTTGGAATGTGGTCCCACAGTTTTTTCACCATATAAAAAGAAAGATATACAATTCATTGAGAAAATTCAGAGCAACTACACTCGTAAATTGGTCATCAGATGTAGAGGCTTTGACTACACTCGCTTACCTAGATCGCAACACAGGAACAAAGTCCTCGGATTGCATACCTTAGAGTCTCGGAGAAAACTCAGACATGTATGTATGGTCTTCAAAATAGTGTCTCACACTTGTGGAATCATTTGCTCATCGTTTTATAGACTGACTACTTCGAGAACTAGAGGAGGAAACATAAAAATATCTTATCCTGCGGCTAGAACCCCCATACGATCTCATACATTTACAGTCCGTTCGGGTGCTGCTTATGTGTCTTTGAGAAGCACAGTTCCTCTGCAACCCCACTACTTGCTGTCCTTCAAGCGAATGGCCTCAAAAATGATTCTAAGTTACTAGTTTTTATCACTGAATTGCTATCATTGTGATACTATACTAGAATGATGTATGTAGTTGTTTTTATTGTTTATCTAACGTCTGTCTTAAACAGCGTAATGAATTATTATTATTATTATTATCATTGACTCTCTCATGTATCAGTACCGGTTCTTAAGCTTTCCGCACTCTTCTGTGCATATTATCAGGCGAAGGCCCCATTTTTACTATCCTTTGCTTCTTTTCAGACAAAACTGCGACATCTGTTGTGCAAATGGATTCTGCTGGGTCAGTGCCGAATCAAATAACGGTGACGCTCGGAGTGGATATGCTGCAGAAAATGAACGTACTGTTTGGTCGGTTTCGTGTTGTTTTGATTCCATCAACTGTGAGAAAGTTGGTCTGTGGCGAATATTATTGTACGGAAATGGTTCATCACTGACGATTGCCAATTGCAAAACGCCAAAGCTGTCACATTTAGGGCTTACAGATTTTGATTGCAGGAGATGGTGAAGCTGTGAAGGAGGAATGCGATTTGCGTGTACCTCTGTGGCTTCTTGAACAGTTATTCCAGGTTTGGCGTGGGGGTGAGCGACTGATGGCAGGCAATCTGTCATTTTTCTCTGATTCGTCGAATAGTGTTTATGGCAATTTCTTGTTTTTGTGCCCAAATTCCAAAAACTCGTTAATGACGGGGGAAATATCTGGTTTTTCAGAAGATGCTCGAGAACAGCATGAAAATGATGTCCAGTTAGCTGGAGCACTACAGCAAGAAGAATCTGGTGATGATACTTCTGACATTTCGTCTGTCAGGGTAGGATTCTCTATTCGAAACGGTTTCTGGTCCGAAATCCGTAAACGGGACTTGAATACCTGTAGTAAAGTCATTACCTTCAGATGAGATTGACTGTGGCTCAGAAGTTGCAGCTCAATAAGCTCGCGGAGGAGTTTTCAATGTGTGACTATCAGTCTGTACTACGGATATTTGAGGATAATAGGTAAGTCTCTCAATTCAAATATCGGTGCGAAAAAGATCGAATCGCTCGTTTTGTGTTCTGGATGCGATTCAAGATCCGTGAAGTGGGGCGCTTTCAGGTATGACGCTGCAGCAACACGTGCCACGCTGCGTATTATGCTGGATCCAGATGGCGAACACATTGCAGAACCACTTACTCCACTCACCAATAAGGTTGGTAAGGTAGAAGGTACACAGGCCTTGAGTAGGAGCAGCGCTAAGACACTTTAGACAACTTGATGATTGCTTTAGCTACAAAATCGTGCGACATTGTGCTGAAGAAACCTATCGTGACAGATTCTAACTGATACGAATAAGCTTTTTTCCGTTTTACGGAGCAATCATCTCATAGAATTGACGAGTGAATCCCGAATGTTGAAGGAAACTTCATGTTCAAACATTTTGCATGACTCGAATTGTTTCCGGTTTTTGGCACGGGTCGAAATTCAAACGTGGTTACGGAAGTTTTGCAAGGTGTTTGCAGCAGGGATGTGCGTATCTACGACTAAAGACTGACGAATTCAACGACTTACGGGCTTTTTGGGTGTTATATCTAATGAATACGGACTAACGCAATAAAAAAAGAGTTCCGTATGCAGTCCCAGAATTCGTTAGAATAGCAATAGTCACTCACATCGCCCTTCAACCCAAGGATTCGATTAGGATTGATACATATTTCTTTTCTTTTTCGGTTGTTCGAGGTGGGTGGCATAAAATAACTAGAGTCTTTAAAATTTATAAATTCTAAGGCCTTTGTTTCCCAGTTCTGTAATCCCCACACTATGACCATAACCGAACGTTGCGCAAGGTCAGGCGCAGCACTTGTGCGACTTCGTGTCGGTAGCGCGACCTCATGGTGGGCTCACTGGACAAATTTCGTCACTTTCCGGCTCTAGCGGGGTTTTTCACAGAGGTTACAATCAGAGGTGATATGAGGACAAGGAAAAGCATCAGCGATCTGGGGATTTTATGGCTTCTACGCCACAATAATCTAATATTAGCGAAGATCCGAAAACCCGAAAACTTTCCGTTTCAAAAGAGTGAAGTAAAAAAAACCTAAACGCGTTCTATTCTTCAAAATGCTTTCTTAGCATTCCTATATCTGTTGCCGAGAAAACTTATATTCCAGAAAGTCGCCCATAACTTTATGCAGGGAGCGGTTCTACAAAATCTGGAAATAGGTTTCGCATAAGCCATTTCAACTTAACGGAACTTAGCAAGGACGAGTATTCGTAGCTGCATATGTGGGAAGACGAACAGCGATTTTTTGTCAAATGCCCCACTTCGCTGCAGGCGGTCGCATCGCGTCAGTCACTGAGCAGCGGCTCAGCCTATCGCTAGCAGTCTGCAATTCTTGCTATGCGGCCGCCCGCATCGAATCGGGGGTGTCGACAAGCCGCCTTCAATTCTATCACTTTCAGTGAAGGGAATACTTCACTATAATAAACTCATTATGCGTTTCGCCATAGAATCAATAATAGCGGGCTGTGCCAGTAGGCCAAGGCTGCGCACCGATGGGAACTGTGCTCGATGATTGGACGGTAAAGAGCGGCGTCCTCCGATTTTCCGCCATAAATTCGAGATATGGGATTTCCATAAAGTGGAGCTGAGACCTCGCAGTGGGTGAATTTTTGGCTTGAGCGCTAATTTCTTCCGGTTCTCCCCCATTATGGGAACAAGCTCCAAACGACGACCGCGCTAGGCTGGTGACGCTGGTAAAATAACGATTGGTGCAACGTCGGTGCAGATATCCGTGTTGTCACAACGATTAACGACTAACGAGGGTTTTGGCTCACTGAAAGAATAAAGACTGACGAGTTACAAAAGTACTATGAACTCGGAGATGAATTACCCGCTGATTCTCCTGAAAGGCACAAGGACGGCACGAAATTCTGGAGGAGTTGTGTTCTAACCGAAATTTTCTCGTTTTCTACTGCTGTGGTCCCTCGACGAGGTCGGGTGGTAAAGAGCTTGGCAGGCTATTGAACACTCTTTCTTCGGCTTGTTATTTTTAGCCTAAATTATTGCAACGAAACTTACTACGAAAACTTTGGCTGGAAAATCAGAAAATTGTGGAAACGTTCATGACTCTGAGTATTCGATAGTCCCTTAAGCCTAGTTTTTACTGCATCGCTGTTGTTTTTCATCGCAGCGATTTCGCACCCGCTGCTGCAGCGATGTACCAGCGGCAGCGATTCTGTTCATAGTGCATAGGCCCGCGGATGATAAAAGAAATTCAATCAATCAGTGAAATTAATGGCTGGTATTCATCGATAACGCGTTTCGACCCGTAAACACTGACCTTGTCATGTGAAAGGGTCAACGTTCATTAGACGAAACGTGTCATTAGCTGGCGATCGCTCCATCGCTGCCATAATGGCAGCGATGGAGCGATGATCAGCGACCATGGAGAATCGCTCTTCAAGCAGCGATGCAGTAAAACATAGGATTTCGTCGCCGCGACCCAGCGATGTAGGACGTTTGCCACGAAGCGATCACAATTGGAGCGGCTTTCCATTACGCGCGATGAAAAAGGAACAGTTGTCCCTCGCATGGCTGCAGCGACCACCTGCAGTCAAAACTAGGCTTTAAATATATACTGGTGTGAATTACGCGAACTGGCCAGCACTTGTTTTGTCCTCAAAGTCTATACGAGAAGGAGCCTATTCGGATCTTGGCCATTACTCAGAATAATATTCCGTGGTTAGAATCTTGCCCTAAATGGATAAGCAACATACCCAAACGATGGATGACTGATGTTATCATATGGTATTAATTTAACTTCTGAAATGAATTCGAAAACGACTCGGGCGAGGACTTTTCTCCGACTTGAAAGTTTCTAATAATTATTCTGGATTGCGCCTCTGAGGTCGTTGTGTGTGGTGAAAAAATTTCATGTGTATTACACCCATGTTTTGGACTTCAAGTGATCTTTTTGAACAAGGTTTTCCCACTCCAAAACTCTCTTACGGCGTATTCCAGAACAGCAATCTTAGTCCCTCTAATCACAACCCTCAACCATAGGGGTACCCTTACCTTTGTAACAGTTCTTCAACGCCTGCTGGGCAGTAAATTGGAATCCCATTTGCAGCAGTTAGATTAGAATCTTGTTGGTTTTGTAACGATTTGGGAGCTGCGCATATTGCTGTTGTGAAAAATGTAACTATTACTGGTCGTCCGCATATTGGTCCGTACTTGAAGATGTCGCTTGTATCAAGTCCTCGTGCGCTTCCTCGTCCGGATGTTGATCTGTCGTCGGCTCAAAGAAAGGCGTTCGTTTACCAACAAGAAGCCAATTTGTATGCTGAAAAGAGAATGATTGAGGTTCTCAAAGCGCAAAGGTAAATTGTCGGGTGTTCATATTCTGTGTCTCTTATCCTTGCATCAACTACCAATGTTTAAGGTGCATACGTTCTGGGAAAGCGTCAGCCGCAGGAGCTTACCAGCAAGTTGTGAGTTAGCTGCAAATCCTCTTCCGATGTTGAGCTGGGTTGAGAACAGTTGATGGAGTTTAAGGCGAGGGAACATGCTATACGTGAGAGGACGTTGCGGGAACAGGCCGCCGAGATCATCAGAAGGGCTCACGAACACTCGACACACTTGGATCTGCATTTACTCAGTCAGAAGGATGCACTTGCTTTGTTGAAGGAACGTCTACAAGAGCTGGATCGTAAGTTATTTAGAGAGGATTCTTCTTGTGTTTTCAATTTTTTCTCACAGGACCAGAGACCAAGAGAAATGGAAGGTCCGATCGCCGTCTACGTGTCATTACTGGATATGGTAAAAACAGCGGTGGGAGAGCTGTCATCAAACCGGCTGTCGAGTCCTATCTCAAGATTAGGGGATATTTGTGAGTGCTACGGAATTCATATTGGATACTTGGTTCCAAGGCCTTGGTCATTGTGGACCGATTGGCCGTCTCCGTCGATGTGCATCGACATCATCGGGGGAGTGGTAAAAACGCTAGCTGTGGCCGGCTGCGGATGGCCCGATGAATGCCAATATGTACGTATAGTACATGGACGAGGGAAGGGGAAAATTGGCGACGAAGCCGGCTGCAGGCGGAATGAACCATAACGCCGCTTTCAGGATTTCCTTATGAGCAACATTGAAGGGTAGGCTGCTCCACATAGGTTGGCGTACAAGCGGTTTCACCGTGTGTTTTAAGCCACGTCTCCTACATATCGACCGGGTCGGCCATGTCCGATCGGCAGCAGCCGGCTGCATCCAACGCTTTCTCTCATTCTACTCATCCACGTATGTAACAAGTACCCGGGAGGCTCCCGTAGTGTCTTGAATACGGCCACTGTTTACCGTCGGTCACAGACGCTTTTTCGGTCAAAAACGACCCGACCCTTTGAAAGCAATTTTGACGGTTTTCAACTGTCCATGAATAAAGCGTACCAGAATAGGTTCAGCAAAACATCCGACCTACAGTGGAGACGCATCCAGCCTGCGATTGCGAACTGGCGCTTGCGCCTTGTTGCTACCACTTTTGACAATCGGCGATTTTTCACAGAATTCAGTAAGCACGACGGTTTAGCAGTGCACAAACTTACATTCTTTTTTTGAAGCCAAATTTTGCTCGTGCATTTTGCGTACGTACGCGCGCAGCACGCGACGTATGATTTTGTGCCCTCTTCTTCGCCTAGTCAGCATCTGCTGATCAGGTCAGCTTTCCTGGTCTCATGTCTGCTTCCAATTGCGGTTATTTTCCAAGCTTGTAGGGCATTCTTAGTAAACTCTTGATTTCAATTATAACAGCAAGAAGCGGCCACTTTTTTGTCGAAACTTCCTTATCATTATATTTCAACAACGCGCACCGTTTTTCAGCTGGTGATACTCAAAATAAAAAGCTCACTAGAGAGTCCTCAAAGTTTTGTATTACTATGGTCCGGGGCGCGTGGCCCAATTGCAAGAGGCGCCACTGTTGCTTAAACGGTCGAGTGTTCGATCCTCGCTCAAGACCAACCAAGTCTTCTATCCCTCCGGGGATGGTAAGTTGGTATCAGACTTGTCTGGGAGGGTAACAACCATACTTCGGACCAAATTCTATTATTCGAAAAATAATCGAATGATTTTTCGAATTTCGAATCATTCAAAATTCGAAAATTTTGGTTTCGAATAATATTCGAAATTCGAATATTTTGAAAACGGGCATTCGAATAATATTCGGAATTCAAATACTTCGTAAAAACTACTCTCGAATAATATTCGAAATTCGAATATTTCAAAAACATACTTTCGAATAGTATTCAAAATTCGAATATTTCAAAAACAGACTTTCGAATAGTATTCAAAATTCGAATATTTCAAAAACAGACTTTCGAATAATATTCGAAATTCGAATACTTTGAAGAGCATATTCGAATTTTTGAAATTCGAATAATCGAAATGCTTAATCATTATTCCATTAGAAGTCTGTTTTTCTGATCGATCTCAAAAAGCACACTTTATCAAAGCACCATCTTGACCTATTCAACCGACGCCTGATTTGGGGATAGCGCACGCTTGCATCGCGTGAAATATTTCGTCAACGTATCACGTGCTCCATCGGTTGGATAGGCTGGCTTGAACGGCCAGCCAATGCAAACTGTTTTTTCTCTCTTTTTCTTATTTATTATGTAGCTGCCGGCCTGATATAGAGAGTACCAGGGTTTTCCCTTCCAAAACCATCCCTTTCTCAAAAAACAGTCTCTTGAAATACGTAGGGAAGCGATTGAGCTCACTAATCTACAATGACTACTCCAGAAATACTGGCTTCGGGTGGTTACACTGGGTTGTGTTTAGCGAATCGACGTCCATTTCTGTCCCGTCTGAGCTTAGACAGATTCGGTTTTTACAGTTGAGCGAATTTTGCCAAAACATCGATATTCTGATGCTTAATGTCAGTGAAACATTTCGAGACTAACAGAATTTTTTTTAATCAAAAACCCGAAAATGAGCTACAGAAAAGAAGAAGACATAAGGTGCTTGAAAAATGAACAAAATGAGAAATTTGCAGCGGTTTTTCCCAACTCAGCCCGCCTCTGGGAAAACTCGCCGCGACAGTTCCGAGAAATTACCGCTACTCTCGACTGTACCGCGATAGTACCACGACGCATTCGCGATCATCACTGCTGTGAGACGATTCAGTAGCAGTGTCTTAAGCATCAGCAACTTCGCGACTGACCCAGTGAATGACGGCTCGAAAATAATTTTTAAAATCGAAGCTATCATTTTTGAATTCGAGAAAATCTATCTAAACAATTGAAAAAAATATTCGAAAAAATTGTTCGAAAATACTGAGTTTCGATTGTATTCGAAAATTTGAAATTCGAAAAATCTGTTTTTCGAATGAAAATCCGAAATTCGAAAAAATTGATTTTCGAATATATTCGAAAATTCGAAATTCGAAAAAGATGATTTTCGAATATATTCGAAATTCGAAAATTTTTACAGTTTTGCCCAAGTATAGTAACAACACTACCTTGAACATCGGCTGGTCCCCGCAATACAAGCGAATGTATGGCGCATATCCAGGTAACAGGGTAATGCCGAGAACTTTATCCTTCGTGTTATGATGGTCGGTCGGTTGGTGACCTCTCTTCCTAAATGCTTTTTTAAGAAGTAGCGCAGATCGTCCAAGATGAGAGTATTCGCGCAGACGTTGTGCTCCATCGTTAAGCACCCTCGGAGAACTTCACGGGGGGGGGGGCGGGGGGCTCTGCTCTGGGCTCTGAGGGAGGGGGGCGCGAATTCTCAGCTTGTCACCATTCAGAAATAAAAGGGAAATATAACTGTAAAAGACTTTAGGCAATATTATTCTCTGACTTTCTTGTTACTTTTTTTCTTATTTGGGGAAATTTCACCGACATTCCCGTGGTAATGAAGATACGCTTACGACCTGTGTGGATAATACTGTGTCTCCCAACGACGATAAAATAATTAAAGATTTGTTTTAATATTTTTATTGAAATGCATATATGAAGATTGAAGTTTGTATGAGAACATGCTGTAAATGCAATGAAGTACTACTGTTTTCTCAATCATGGATGTTTTCAAAGGCTTGTCTTGAGTACCTGGTGTATTTTTCATCGTTTTGCCTCAACTTTGTTTTGAAAATATCCGAAGCTATCCGAAATTATCCGACCGGATATCCGTATATGAATCATTGGAAAAATGGCATTATCTGAATCGATCCATTATCCGAACATTTGATTGAGCGCATTATCTGAATCACTTTGAGAGGGGAGGGGCCGCAACAATTTCTAAGCTGTAGGTGAGGTGGCCGCACTTCTTACGGAGATTTCATCGTGGTTTGCCTGACCCTAGTGCTCTCACTCATTTTGGGCTCACCTAGTGTTTACCGTTATTGGCCAGTGACTTATTGAGTAGCTTCTCATAAGTATAAGCCTAACGAAATTCGAATCGAGTAAAGCGACGTACAAAAAACAACCGCGTCTGAGCGAATCGTTTCATTTCTGAACGATTTCCGCTGTTCCCGAAATAGAAAGGTTTGAAATCAAATCTCTCATTTTGTCCACAACATGCAGTAACTGAACGTCACTGAAAACAGACCTCAGACATGAGAAAATCTGAAGAAAACTGGCCTGATCAGCTGATGTGGGCGAGGTGAGGAAACTCCTTTGAAATTTCACAACTGAATTTGGTTCCGAAAGGAAGTGTATATAGCAAGGACGCAGGCGACATTTCCCGCCATTGGAACATTCGTAGTGAAATTCTAAATCAACTTTCAGAAGTATTTTTTCTCATTATTCTCATGTTTATAGGTACTCGTTCGTCAATATGGGAGAAATTATGATCCAGTGTAAGTAGGTGGTGGACGGATAGCGCACAGAGATGCCACTAGTACAGCATTTGCAGCCGGATTGTACTTGGATCTGACTGACTACTCGACGTATTCTAACCTCTCAGCCTATCTCCTACTTTCTCAATATTTACCCGGTACAACTGTGTCCTTGACGGTGATTTAGCACGGTGAAGTCGGTAGGGTCCTTCTAGTTTGTGCTGGCTGCACAGTAACGGTTTTGCCGCCTGTGAGGAGCGAAATGTAGATTATGAGGCACGTTGTAGTCGCCCGGTCAGTTAGGCAGAGCTCACTTCTATTGATCTGCTTTTGAGTTATATGAATTTGTAGTAGGATTTCGTAGCCTATGTCATACGAGTTGCGTGCACTCGAGATAATTTGGAAATAGAACACAGGAAAAACTTGAAACATCCCGCTTCATCGCGTACGTTCGTATGCGTAGTATTTCCTTCATTTCACTTAACTCTTCATTTATACGTATTTGATAGCCTCCATATAACATTTTCTGGTTTTCTCGCCCTGGAAACAGGGTTCTAGTGCACTGTCAGAAATACTCTGATGCTAGTTTCAATTGTGGTCTATGTGTAGCGATTCGTAGACGCCATTGGATTAAATCCGGTTAAGTGAGCGTCCATATGGCGAAAATATGGTTCATTTTATTTGTTGGAAAGTACAGAATGCATTCGAAGAACGTGCAGCTGTTTTGAGTGTTAATATGATTGTTATGCTTGGATCATACTTCCAGTGGCGAGCAACGCTACAAAATGTTTACCATACATATCGACGGAAAATCGACATGTTCGATATGCTTTATCGCTGGTTACGGAAACGATGATCCTGGCTTTCCCCTGGAGCAGATCGTTTCACGGTACTGATCAAAGGCAACATACACGCTCGGGATAACAGCACAAACAGGCCCGCATGCCTGCTATCACAACGCTAACTCCGTTGGAAGCGCCGTAGACTAGCGGGTAACCTTAGTCTAGCCTTCCCGAGTGAGCCTACAAAACCGCACCGCCACGATTAACAAAATGAGCAGTGGAGCATGAGAGAGCAATCTTTGAAGTGGACCAATTATTAATGGTTCGAAAAGATCAGCCGGAGATTGCCGACAAAATTTTTCTAAACTGTGGCAATTCTGAAAAGCTTTTGATTCCGATCATCGCTAGCAGCGGAGCGGTGGGCCATGGATAAATATCATATGGTGATGAAGCAGCCGCTCGCTGCTGGAGATGATCGGAAACAAGAGCTCTCTAGAAATGCATCAGAGCTAATTTTCCGGTTAGTTCCCTCCATCCTCTAATGTCAATAGAACGAAAGCTGATTGCTCTACCCCATGTCTTCTTATTTGTCATTTTTACGTTTTCGAATTGGCCGCAGTTGACCAGCTTTCATTTGGTCCGATCGGGCTTTCTATCGCGCTGACTCCCAATCGAAAGGTTGGCTTCCAGAGTTCTGTTCATAGTAGTGGACTTTTGGCGAGCTTGCACTCAGTATTGCTCAAATGCAGCCTTCAGTTTCCGGCGCTTTCAACGCTGTTGGCGTTAGTTAGGAGCCGTATTTACGTGCATATCTCAAGTAGCTTTACGAGCGTGTTAGCCGCTTTTGAACAAACTACCTTCTAAACAGCATTTCGGGGTTAATTAAAAAGCAGTTTTCGAAGCATTCTCTAATAACAATTGTCCAAGGTATTCGTTTTAGGCCATTATATGGTATCTCGTAATGAGGCTACCTATGTTTTTACGTTTTTTGTAAACCTTTGCTTCCGATTCACTGTGTTGTATATAGCGCGTGACTTGATTATCTTGTCGATGTACATACATATATGTCTTGATCTTGCCATTATCTCATCTTTTACTGTAAATGTTTAGGCAGAACTAGTTCGTTTAGCCGCTTTTATTGGTTCCTTATTAGCGTTTATTCTAGTGATTACCTTGGTTGATGTTGATGTGCTTGGATACTCATTCTGGTCAAGGTTACGTAGGCTTTCCCGGCATAGGGAGAAGCCACAAGTTCCTGACTTCCTAGTAACCTCATCATCATCTCACGTTGTCCTGGTTGGCATACCTCGCCGTGAACCCGTGTGTTGTGCTCATGTGCCTACCTTCGATTCATGTAATGTGTACAAATCGAATATATAGAGATAAATGGATTTCTTGGCTAGTTGTTTGTAGGGGAGCAGATCTGGTTTAATGGTTACATTAGAGGAGAAACGAAGACAAAACTCGCGCCTAAAATTCACGGTAAGGAAATTCGCAGACAAGTTGCAGGTGTTGGATTTCCGCGACCGGGGCAACACACGGCGCGTTGTTTTTGTGTGAGCAACAGGGCTGTGCGCGACTTAATTTTGCAATTTCGTAAATCTTAATTTTCAAAATTCTTCGTAAATCGGAATTCGTAATTCGTAATTGATGATGAGTAATAAGCCCACGCATAGCCAAACCTCATTCGATGTAGAAACACCGCAGCACTTCAGTGATCAAGTGTTTCCATATCAAAGGAGGTTTGATGTTGGGTTTCAAAATAACGCTCTTTTGAACAGTACTTGAAAAAATTCTCAGTGTTCTTACGTGTGACAGAAACGACTTAAAGGCACAGTCCAACCTCGGAATCGTTTTTCTGTTTTTCAGCCTGTCTTGGAAACGGTCCCAAGCTGATTCCAATAATGTTTCTGGCATCGTTCAGGGCCCCCTAGGAACGGAGTTATGGCCTATCGAAAACTGAACTGCGTAAGCATGGTGGACGAGTTGTCCGTGGCTTGTAATTTCCGTTATTCGCAACCGGTGTACGCGAGCCGACTAAAATAAAGATAGAAGTCGAAAATGAAGGGAAGAACGGGGCTATTGATTGGAAACCATCGCTCATCTTGCCACTGTTGAGCTCGAAAGATCGTAAAAGGGCGTGCCAAAGTGGCTTCCGGATGTTTGCGCCCCAGGGTGGCTTCCTCCTATACCTCGCTTATTCGGAGGGATCGAGAGCTCGTACTCGGCAGTTGTTATATGGGGTGGGTCTACGTCACAATTATGTGTGAATCTCAGATTTCTTCCCTGAGCTTGGACTGTGCCTTTGACCAGACAAAAATGAAGACAGCTTTGCCCTAAATCTGAATCCGAAAATATAAATAGTCATCACTCAATGGAAGTCAGGGAGCGAAAAACCAAGATGAAAAAATGCGGTACGAGGGTTCAAGGCTATATCTGTCAAGGAAAGGTTACTTGTATAAGGTGGCCCCTCCAGAGGAAATATCCATTTGCAAAACCAACCACTTTTCGATGCAGAAATCGAGTCTGCCCTCTATAATTGTTAAGCGGTATCCTAAACGGCGTTATAGGCGTTGCTCTCCATCGTCATAGGGTTGCTGGGGTGGAGACAGCTGTACGAGAGATACAGGTTGTTTAGGAATCCGAAATGCAAAAAGGTGTAGGCTCCCTCCAAATCTCTGATTCAAAAAAGAAATAATTTCTAAGCTTCCTTTTCTTTTGCACTTGGAACTTTCTTAAATCCTCAATTTCAAAACATTATGTACCCTATTCGAAAAGGTGCATAACGTCGGCATGGATCCTAATGAGACTTCGCATTCACTATCGAAGGTTGGTGCAAACTCGTTGTCATATGCTATAACATAGGTGCACCGACTTTGCGCCAACCTTCAATGGGGAACGCAAAGTCTCACTAAGATCCATGCTGGTTTTACATACCTAGGTGATTTTGCAGCCATATTTTTGTTGAAATGTTCCGAACCGTTTTTTAGAACTACCACTTTTCCCCCAACGCTTAATTGCCTTTGAAGATAGACATCGATCAGACGCTATTACGGGAAGCCCAAAACTCGTCGAATAGTGTTTTTAGGCTTGAGAAATATTTCCCGATCTCTCGGCAGATTTCAATTCACGGAATACCAGTTTTTGTTGGCGACTTTTGACCAGCTGGAGATGGATGCGTGACGAAGGTTGATTTCGAGATCTCTTTGGAATTCTGTAACAAAGTGCTTATTGTCTTCCAATCTTTTTGCTTCATTAGCCAACCAGATCTTTAGAGCCCAGACCCATATTTAATGTCCATATAGATGTGGAATTCCTTTCCGCAGTTGCTTGTTACGGACCAAAGCAAGGTTGGAACACTATTGCAAGTTTAAGCCGGCTGGTGTGAGAAGCGGAGCGTGCGGTCGTATCGGAATCTCGTGATCAACAATTATATTTCGCCATAAGGGGTCTGCAGAGCTGCAGAGACCGGCGAGTGGACGCCGAGCGTCAGCCTTGACGCGGCGACGAAAATGTTTCAAATGTGATTCAGTACCGACTCGGCGTCAATGCACTCTGCGGTGCCCACTCGTCGCCCTTCACGTCGCGTCGGTCGCCATCGTCGCCGAATGTATTCGATATTGCATCACCCAGTGCTGTTCGTCGCTGCGAGCAACGCCGAAACTTCAACTCTGCGGAGCCCTATAGCCGACCCCTCTGCTGGTGACTACGCCCGGCTAGGAATTTTAGGGAAAGGTTTCAAAATTGAATTCGGAAACACCAAATTCCAGGAATGCAAAAAAGTGTTAATTTACTGTGCTGTAGGCAGCGAGTTTCCATCCTCAGGCGGTTCTCCGCTCCGAGCCGCACCGAAAGGAATTGGAACCACCTCACAGTCTGGCTTATTCTCTCAATTTCCGGACCACTGCTTTTGCTGTTCGGGTGAACTGGAGGAGCCCGGACAACAAAAGCAGTGGCTCGGAAATCAACAACAGTTGGCCTGACAGCAACAGAGTCCGAATCGCAGAATGGGAGAACGAGCCGAACTGTCAGGCGGTTCGGAGCCGCGAATGGCCTGAGTTGTTCCATCAATCGCATTTTCGCGATTTCTTACGATTTGTTACGATTCGTTACGATTTCTAGCCGAAAATTCGTAAATCGTAGATCGTAAAAAATTCGTCAAAAACACCCGTAATTCGTAAATCGTAATTCGTAATTACGCACAGCCCTGGTGAGCAAGTGTGAACGAGCGGCGAAGTTTTTGCGCTGCGTATTTCTCCATGTGGAATGCAAAGCAGATGGACCACTAGACTAGGTTCATACCTTCGATCAACCCCATGGTATCACCTGACTCGAGAACGCCGAGCTCACGTTGCCTCGCCGTGTGATTTGAGCACGGCACACGTGCAATCTTACGTACAACTCTGCAGAATATAAGACCGGAAATTCTTGAGCACTTAGCCTCTACACTTCTCAGGCCGGTGTAGTACCAGAAAATTACCAGAAATTGCCCAGGGATCAGTGGGAAATGTGCAATTACCACCCGATTACGGACATTTTACCAGAGATTTTACCATAATCTCTGTTGTTGACAAAGTCTGCCAGATTACGAGAAAGTTACCACTAAATTTCTCCTTGATTTTCCGGAATCCTCCCGTATTCTGTCAGAAAAATGGCGATTTCGAACAGAATGCGAGATACGGCTTTAGCTTCCGAATTGGCGGTTTTGGGCTCAGTAAGGATGAGTTCTACATCAAAACTCTTTCGGGACTCAGGAAGAATGGTGGGGCGCGGCTTACACTCTAGGGAACTCCTGAGCGAAACGGTTGGGGAATACGAGTGAACGCGGAAGTATCTCAGTGATCCATATAGCGCGTGGTGTGCCTGACCAAAGTACGCGTACGCAAGTGCGCTCTCCTCCCCTTCACACACGTGCGCACGCAGGCGCGTGCACACCTATATGTATGCGCCCTCACGCGCAAATGCACGCGCTCCCAGAGACTGACATTTACGCACGCTCATTTAAACACGCTGTATATGCGTGTATACGTGCTCATACTCTCCAGTTCAAAGTAAATTTTACTCGGGCCCGTTACGAGCGTGTGATCGCGTATGCTGCCTTCGCTTATTCCTCACACCACAGGGTGTGAGGAAATCTTGGTAAAATCTTGATAGATGAATTTAATAGATGAATCTTGGTTGCTCACTCACTGAATTCAGGGGGCTCAGGTACTCAAGGCGACGGCCGGCGCCCCACATCTCGAGGGTGCCGGCAGCGGCGAATCAGGCTGCATGCGACGGGGTGGTCGTCTCGTGGCGCCAGACTGTGAGGAGGGCGAGCAGATCAGTGAGAAAGGCTGTCACACCTATTGGTTGAGGTCACTTTTGGAATCATTAGCGCTACCCCTCAGATAAAAAGAGCCCACTTCCCGCCGGCCAAGTCGGGCTAGTCGACTTCGCGCGGCCCCAATTTTGTGGGCGTGGCACAGCGCCCCACTTCCCGCGGAGAGAGAGGTTTTCCAGTCTTCCCGCGGAGTGTCGGCGGGCAGTCGGCTATTCCTGGGGGTCATCGAACACTCACTCATCGATTCCCACTCTGATATCATCATTGCACCACCCACTAGAGTGGAGCCAATGAACATTTGCTGAGCAGAGAACGCTGTGTTGAGACTCTTTCCAAAACTCGCGCTGTGTGCGACGCTGGCCTTGGGCAGGTGAGCCATTGTCTGTCAATGGCGTCTGCGAATGGGAAGACTGCAATAACCAGTGGGTGTAGGAAGCTTCCCCGTAGAAGCTCACTCCTTACTTGTCAAGAGCAGTTCAGGATGAAATCCCCAGGAGCGGATTTTTCAAATTTTGTTTTAACAGACCTTTACTTGAAGGGTTATTTTCAAATGTGCCGCAAACCGCTTTAGGGTTGTCTTCTGTGAGTCATCAGATTAGCCGTAAGGCGGTGGCAGAAGGGCCGCAGAGTGCTTGTTCACTGTGTACGGGCAGTCAACGAAACGGCGCTGCAGACTGCCCGCGACCGTTCTATTGGCCTTCCACGGGAGGGGTTACGGGACGTCGGCTAGTGGTACCGCGGGAAGTGTGATGTCTCTATCTGAGCCGGTTCTTTTCACTGATCTGCCCGCCCTTCTCACTGTCTGGCGCCTCAAGACGACCACCTTATGCGACGCACACGCTGCGCGGATATTGGCTCGTTCGCTAGCCACAAAACACGCCACGCCATCTTCAATTCGGCTGGTTGGAAAGACAATTGATAATGGTCACGAATGATCCTGTCGTAAGGTGCTTATCACGTGCACAGCCGTATAAAAGGTGTCTCATCTCACTAGAGTACTCATTCGGCATTCGAATGCCGGCCCTGGAAGGTGATTTCGAGTCACTCTCCGGAGGCCAGCATAATTTTGACTGCTGAGGGAATAGGGGTATCCCCACGGCTGGGGGGGGGGCTTTCGCCGCGATCCGCGGGGAGGGTGGTTCTTCATCGCAGACTGCGGCGGAACGCGTAGTCTAGCAGAATTTTCCGTACTGCCTCGACCAGAGTACGGAAAAATTCTGGCAGCATGCGGAAAAATTCTGACAGATTCCGGAAAAATCCTGCCAGAAAACGAGAAAAATCTGCCAGAAAACGGCAAAATTACCACCAGAGGAGGGCAAAATCGTTCCGTAATCTGGCAGAATTTTCCCGTAATCAGTCAGAATTATCCCGTAATACTCCGGCCTGAGTTTCTATAATTATGCGAACACCCATTTTCGCGAATAGTGGTTTTGAACATTCTCGGCCTGGGTTTAGCAAAGCTTGATAAAACTCTAGCATGTTGTAGGGTATCACAAACCTTGCCTTACTCACTCAACCTGGGGTTTTGATTGTGCAGTATTTGAATACGGAGTTTATTACAATTTCGGGTCATTAATCCAAATTAAGGCTTTTTCCTCAGAACATGTCCGTCAAACTTCCAAACCAGTGCCACTAGCCTGCCATAAGAAGACCTTCACAGCCGTTGCACAATATTGTGGGATAATAATTTCTTGCCACACTTTTTTGGAAATGAATTCGAAGTGAATTTGTGTGATTTCGCACCTGATAAGTATCTCACTTCAACGTTAATGAAAAAGAAACGAAATGTGTGTATCAAGTGAGCATTGTCTAAGCTTATACAGTAAATGTCCTTTTTTCGGTTCTGAGGCGAATAATTTAGTAAGGGATTACTTTCCAAAAAAAGCCCCATTTTGCTAGATTTTTAGCTTTAAAAAATTGCTGCAAGAAATTATTCTCTAACAAAGTTGTACAACGATTATGGAGGTCTTTTTATGGCAAACAAGTGGCACGGATTTGGAATTTTTACGGACATGCTCTGAGAAAATAGCCCTAATTTGGTTTAATGCCTTGAAATTGTAAGTAACCTCCGTATTCAAAATTGTGCGTTCAAAACCCAATCAGAGTGTGAGTAAAGCAAGGTTTGTGATGCCCTATATTATGTCAAAGTTTCATCAAGTTCTGCTGAGCCCAAGTCGAGATAAGTTTCAAAACAGTATTTGAGAAAATGGGTGTTCCTATATTTATGGAACACAGTGTATTTTGTGGATGCTTTGGTCTACCGTCGAACATTTATTGCGAAATTGTTTTATCATTCGGCTCCTGGAACTTGACGATTGAAGCGGGAATGGTTCCGCAGCGACACTAGACGCGTTGCGGCCGCGTGTATATCTTATCGGTGCGCCTTTCCGCAGCGTTTTCTGTGTATATCTGTTCCTCATGGAGTGACTCAGCACAGTGAAGGTATACAATAGTGACAGCAGTCTTGTCACTTCCGCCACGTCCCGCTGGATTATACCTAAGGGGGGACTAACAGTAAAAGCAAGCGAAGTGTGCCTTTTGACCAAAGCCAGACACTCTTCGCCGTCAGTGGTCGTTTTCTGACGCGTCTAAGGCCTAGTGTATATAGTCGGTGCTGATCTTGTAATTTTTCTAGGCTGTGGAAAGTTGTATGTAGCTAGACTATTGAGGGGGGATGTTACATGAGATTGCGTGTGACATACATTTTTAGAATTCCAAGGGAAGTATACAACGCATTCTTGAGGCAGGACACAGTTGCCGGCGCCATCGTCGGTTCCATCACCCAGGTTTGAGGAATTCTTAAGCTCTGACCCGATTCAGCTTGTTGGAATTCTCTCCGCAATGGATAGAACAAGCCAGATATAATAGAAACTTACACAATGATTTCAAATGTTAGTTGACCAATATTGATCGATTGAATGCTATTATCCTTGAGGGTGGCTTGTTATCAGGAGATCTTTCGGTTTGCTTAACCAGTGATTCCACCAAATAGTCTAGCATATCAGTGGCCATAATGCTACCTTACGGTCATATCATGTTGCAAACACGCCATTCCGTGCGATCTGGCAAGTTAGGCCTCTTTGAGAGTTGGAATGTCGCGCGACGCGATGGTATAATAACACAGAGTATCGGTCGAGATCGCGTCGCGCGTCGATCTGTATTCAAAACATACCATCGCGGCGATCAGCGATGGAAGTGTGAAATAGGCCTTGAAGGCACAGTCCAACCGAATCGTTTTCTAACCTTTTCTGCTCATCTTGGAGAGAATTTAGGGCTGATCACAATGGTGTCCCCAGAATCGCTCAGAACCCACTAAGAGCCGAGTTATGACCCTTCGAAAATTGTGAAATCGGATGGTGAGAAAGTCGTGCACGAGTTGTCCCTGGCTAGTTTTTCCTCGTCGTTCGCAGCTACCGCACCGAAGCAGACCACACTATAAACCGATATAAAATGGAAGAGCGTAGATTTTAATCGAAATCCATGCAGTGCCTCGACCCTATTGAGACCGAAAACATTGAAGTGGGCAGAGGGAATGGGTGCGAATTTGTGGAGGGGAGGGAATGGGCGCTCGATTTTTTCCGTTTATCCTGAAAAGTTGAGATTCCGCGTTTGACAGGGTTGCTACGCACAGCGGCCGGACCATAATATCGAATTTCACCCACGAGTTTGGATTGTGCCTGTGAGCAACGTTGGGCCCGGTTAGTACTTGGATCTGAGAGGGGTTTGAAAGACCAAGGGTTCGAGCTTCGGACATCGCAGTAGAATTGCAATGTTTGAGAATTCAGAAGCAGAAGTTGGTCTAAAATGGTGGCCCGGTCGGAAAGGGTAATGAGGCCAGTGATTGTTAGGCGGAGGGTGTGTCGCTATGGTGCAGTAGTTGCTTGAAGGTCTGGTCGGAAAGGGACATCAGGCTAGCAGTTCGACGGAAAGGTCAGGGGTTCGAATCCTTAATATGACCTTAGTTTTGCAGTGCATGAGAGGCAGGGATGAGCGGAATCCCAATTCCCGTTTTCCAAATTCCGATTTCCGCAGCTTTTAGGCCGGGGAATTCCGCTTTCCGATTTCTGAAAAATGGGTGCGGAAATCGGAAGAAAACGCGGAAATAATCTAAACCTGCATCCACTGACAGAGTCTTACGTGTTGAGACTTGCCAACTTTTTTAAGACCTGTTAAAGGACTTAGTTTCTATGGGATCCAGGTAAATGCATAATTGGAAATCTGTAATTCGTTAGTCGTTAAACGAACCAAAACCATCGTTAATTGTTAGACCTTAATCGTGAGTCCTTAGAAATCCAAAATTAGACAATAGACGCTGCTAAAGTCGAAAGAACAAGAGTGAAAAAGAGAGGAGACATGTATAGCTGCATGTATTACTAAAATTTCATATAGTTACTTATTTGATAGAGAACAAAGTTTAAATCTTAGATTTTGGTTGAGATAGCTACGGAAATAGAATGGTATGCACAGAAATGCCTCAGTTTCAATGCTTACTTCGCACGCGTTAGGTGAATGTTATACTTTGTCGTTGTCATAGGCGACAGTCATGACACTTAACACAAATCGTGGCGGGACCAGCATAGGAACAACGGCACTGGCCGTCGTAGAAACAGTTGTCGCGTGTATCCTCTGTTTCCGAGTGTGATTTATTTCTGTTCGTCGCTTGCGTCTGCGGGCGTACGCTGCCTCTCCTTCTCCCCACAATTTCTCGGTGTCTCCACCCGCGCTTCGCACAAGCGCGCTAGTGAACAGAGTAAAACTGGCCCGGAACCAGAGGATACGTCGCAGCGATGTGTCGCGGAGAGCTGACATACTGCTAATCTGCCGATGCCTGTAGTTGCCACTTTCGCTGTCGCTGTGCAGCGCACTGCGACTGCGATAGGTTTGCAGGGCGGTAGCTCCACGACAGTCGGTCGCTGTCGCTGTGCAGGGCGGCGACGCTTTTCTTTGTATTGACATGCTGCGGATAGTGATCATGGATTTTCTAACGAACTTTTCCTTGTAACTTTTCTTTATTTGTTAGCCGTTTGAAGTAACACCTGAAAAGGCCGTTAGTTGTTGAAGCCGTTAATCGTTAGTCGCACATCCCTGATGGAATCCCCATGGGATCAGGCATCTAACTCATAACGGTTTAGTGCCAAGAATGGATATGTAAGTATCTTTCCGATGCCAGCAGCTAGTATACCTTGTTCTGGTTTCCGATTTCCGAATTCCAATTTCCGCAGATTTTGGGCCTCGGAATTCCTTTTTCCGATTTCCGAAAATTTGAAACTTGTTTCGATTTCCGAAATTTTGATTTTGTTTCGATTTCCGAAATTTTAATTTTGTTCCGATTTCCGTTTTCCGATATCCCAAAATCAAAATTTTTATTCCGTTCATCCCTGATGAGAGGTAACGAATGTAGGCCATGTGGGAGTCACACCAATTCTGAACACCAAACGCAAACCCGTCACACATACGAGGACAGATTGGGTGAGGCTTGAGATAATTGTGACGGAGTGAGTGGGGAAGGAAAAAAATTGAGCGAAGGACTACGGGGTCAACAACCAGCTTGTCCAACGAATCTTTTCAGTGATCGCTGCGATGCCGGACAGTGGTCTGACGTTCCTGCTCTGCCGGATTTTAAATTTCACGCACTGATCCCCTCACTGAGGGCCAACATGGCACCGCAGAGCGCTACAGATTTTCCGAGCTCAGGTGGGCGTGTATGGGATGCCTCCGACTCGCGGATGCAGAGTTGACGCGAGCTATGATTCTCCGAAGCTGTTCAGAAAAACTGCTGATTCGAGATACTTGACAGCGTTTGCTGAGGCAGGTCGGCACCGGTTAACCCTGACGGTTCAATACTACGCCTTTTCGAACAAGTATGATGTAAACTCTGACACCGCCATAAAGATCAGGCCTCACCGGCTGCGTGCGGTCGCATTACGTGCTCACTTGTGCTAGATACCCCGCGAAAGGATAAGTAACCAGAAGTGGAAGAATACTAAGAATAGTCGTAGAATGCAAGCTATTCATCCCATTGCACGCCATTCAGAAGAGGTGAGCACGCGGCACGACCGCACGCAGCCGGTGAGCCTCGATCGCGTGCCCCACTACAGCGGTGCCAGAGTTTATGGTTAGGTCCGTGGCTTGCGTCCTTTAGAAGAACATTTGAAGGCAGCGCTCACGATGACCTTCATCGGTGACTTTCCACAGTGAACTGAGAGACGAGAAGAATCCTTGGCTCCCAGTGCCGAGAGGACCGTAGAAAGCGAGCCAGGAGTGGCGAAATAACGACTGCAAACAAGCGTTTCGGAGTTCCAGAACCGCCGCGTGCCCCATTTCCGCCCCCTCGATGTGAACAAATGAACTCTCAGATTATAGGAATGATAAAGTCAGGGAAGCGCTGATGAGTGAGCTGATCGCTTGAATGCAGTAATAGGCACCATCCTTCACAGCGGTCAGCGGTCAATTTCTCCACACTCAAAAATCAACGCAAACAAGGGTGGGCCTATTTTGGCTCAAAAACACGGCTCTCGCGTCCTTTTTAAGCATGCCTTGCTATATAAGGCACCAGACCTTTCGTAAACCGTGGAGATATTGGGAGTGAAATCTATCGTGAATACTGCCTTTAAATCTCACCCGCGGCTGGCGCAGTGGTCGCGTGCTCCGGCCCGCTAATAGATTCAGTCGGAGGGAAGAGCGCAGCCGATCAGCTTAGCATACCGCCAGCCGCGTGTGAGTTCTACCCTCTATAAAACATCGTAATTCACATCATTCGAGGCGCGAGCGACGCCTTAGGCCATTGTTATACTCTGCCATAGCCCTGTCGCGGTCTCAGACTATGCCAAACATCACGCCAACTTACGTCTAACACGCGCTATAGCCCGCGCAATCGCAGACAAATCAATAACCCGGAATCAACAGCAAATCAGTTAAGTTAGAGCTTTATAAAGAGGCAGGCGGTAAGATTTATATATTTAGGATAAGGTAAAGATTCCAGGAGAGAAAAGAAAGAAGGACCTACAAAAAAGAAGAAAAGCGGTGGAAACCAGCACTAAACCAATTACTCCGTCGCTGTCGCGGACATCGGTCGCGGTGCGCCACACTGCGACCGATGCCCGCGACCGATTGCGGCACGGTTTTAACATTTGAATGTATAACACCCATCTGGGACCCTGAGACGCGACCGGCGCATGCGAAGTGTTCCTACGACAGCGTTTTTCATGGTGAGAGTGTGAGTCCCGACACGATTCGTAACAGATGAGCGAACCTGTCGCGGTCGCAGACTGGAGGTATAACAATGGCCTTAGCCTCAGTCTGCCCTCCGCTCTCTCACTGTCTCCAACCTCCGCTTCGCACCAGCACGCGCAGGAACCATAAGAATTTCGCCGTTTTATAGCCTGTAAATGTTTTCTCTTGAGAACGCAAGCCACGTCACGGACCTAACTGTACTTAGCGGTCTCAACGGCAGCTGACATTTAACATTTGGTAATTTTACCTACACTTCTGTGATTTTCCGGAAACTGTAGATATCCAAATTTATCAATGCATCATCACTTCATACATATAGATGAGAATCGACTAATACTATATTTGTATAAAAGAAATATAATCCACGGCAACGGAAAAAGGCGGTGCTGTACTCTTCACTTTAGAAGTCCGCGACAGCAGCACCGCCCTTTCCCGTCGCCGTAACTATATCAGGATACAGACTTCTATGAAACTATAAAAATATTTCTGAAACATTTTCCTATAATGGGAGAAGCAGCCTAAAACCAAAGAATGTTGGAAAAGACTTTCAGTAGATCGCATACAATAGTTTTGCAGATAAAGCCTGAGAACGTTGCGGAAAAAGTTGTAGTATTCACAACTTAATACCATACAATGAACGATCAAAAATACATGGTGCTAATACACGTAATCCTTCACATAGAGATTCTAAAGCATCGAATGAGTAGATATGGGAATAATGTTAATGATTAATAAAAGGCAAGAAATGTTGGTGACAATAGACAACAATCAAAGACTAATTTTTTAGAACGCAATCAATTGCCATTTGGCGAAAAATTAAGACAGAGTTAGGGCTTTGTTAAAAGAAACGGTGATGAAATAGTCAAATTTCTGAAATCAACCACTTTAGTGTAGAAACTAATATCGCCGACAATTATACGTATGTGGAATACCCATAGCGGACGAAGGAATTATGGCTCCTCTTGTTTCACCTCTGGATACCTTGGCCTTTTAAAGAGGCTTTCAAGCAGAACAACAGACGTTCTCTTCGCTTTCAAACGCGCCTGTAAACAACAACTCTATCGATATCCTGATCGGGTACAGGATTATTTCCGCCCTTACCCAGGTTATATATAAACTCTGTTTATCTTGAATTGCACGAAACACGGTCCGCCAAAGGTCCTCTAACTGACCCGCTAGTACCGTACTGCACGTCCACGACGCGTTCTCAGCAGAACCCCGGTGTTCACTTGGTGTGCAGAGCGATCAATTCGTCAATGCCGCCACTCGACCACTCACTCTGCCACGCTCTGCACACCGAGTGAACACCGGAGTTTGCCGAGAACGCGTCGTGGACGTGCACTACGGTACTAGCGGGCCAGTTAGAGGACCTTTGGCGGATCGTGTTTTGTGCAATTCAAGATAAACAGAGTACACAATGCAAATCATAATTATAGGGCCACCGCAATTTGTCATGGTTAAGAAGTCAGCAGAAGTTTGGGAACTTCGCAACCATTTCTATCGGACTCAGCGTGCCTAAAAAACCTTTGCACCATCACCATTACGAATGACAGGCGCGGGGAGACTTTTTCAAACAATTTCTTCTTCAGGCACTCGTGGGCGTCGATCCCAGAGCAAAAACACTGCTTTTTGTGATCCGCGGGGGATAAAAACTTATTTAAGTAGAGCACAAGCCATTTTTCATGACTATTTAGTGAACCGCCGCTCACAACAACCCTTCGCCCACTAAATCTATTGTGAATGTCGACCGCCGAGAATCTCTAAGATGTGGATGTCAACCGCCGATAATCTCGAAGATGTGGATGCCGACCTCCGAGAATCTCGGAGATGTGTATGTCGACCGCCGAGAATTTCGAAAATTCAGGCCCTCGTGGATGTTGACTCCAGTGCAAAAACACTGCTTTTTGTAGAGCGCCGGGCAAAAAGTTTTTGTTTTCTTCTCGAAGGACGTCACCATGTTTAGACGAAAGTATAACAATGTTGGAATAAAAGGCTCCTGATCTTACTGTGTGCCACATTCGGCTCCTCGGAACCGAACCTGGAAGGTGGCGGCCTCGAGTCACTCACCGGAACATCCACCAGATTTTGGAGGATAATTTTTGTCGCCGAGGGGAGCTCCCCACGGCGTGGGGGGCTCCCCTCGGCGACAGACCACTCGTGGAACCCACATAGCCCGCGGTCGACATCCGATCAGCTCAACCGCCAGTAAATGGCCGTGCGCTTGTGACGTCCGACAACACTTGCGGTCGAGCGCCATGTGACTCGCGGTCGACATCCACGAATGTCTGAGCAGTATCATAATAATAGGGGCCCACTACCGATCAGCTTATACATATACGAAGTACTGAAACCATGTCTCATCGCGAGAATCATTCCAGACTTGTCAGTCGTCAATATACCTCGCCGTTCACAGCTACCTGAGACCGAAAAAGCTCAAGCTCTCCCTTATACTCATGCTGAATGAAGTGATCGCAGAATCGCTGTTAATCATCAACAAGTTTCGGCGCGATACTGAAATGTGCGGCAGAGGGTCATCCCGAGACCACTCGTGGAACCTTTTCGATCGAGATCAGAGACGAGTCTGTGCCTCAACAAGGTGCGCACAGAGTTGGGCCGCTGGAATTCTCGCTGAACTTTTAGGATGAAGATGTGGAGGACTGCGGTCATGTCTGAAAACATCACAAATGCAACTAAGATGCCTGCTCCTAAGCTACTACAGCGACATAAAAAAAGCCATTCTACAGTTTATACATAGGAACATTGCTACAACCTGGCCGATTTGAACTTTATTTGATCTCCACTTCCTGACCAACCTTTAACCCATTGGGTTGATTACTCCGATCAGAAGTTTAATTTGGATGTATGACAGCTGTCACTACTGGCACGGTCTGCGGAATGACACTCGCCGTAAATTTGGTGGCGGCTTAATGATGGTGTGGGAGCCTTAGCAAAAAGTGGTTTCTTGAATCTAACGTTCGTCAGGGCACACATAAACTCCAATTACCAAAATCTAATCCCGTTTCTGAGCGGCCGCCGTCGAAGGAGTTTTTCTTCATGCAAGATTCCAGTCGTTCAAGAATCGAGCGACTTCATTCAAATAATAGAATCAATTCGAAAGACCGGCAAGTTCCCCAGACCTAAATTCGGTAGAAAATTTATGGTGGATCATTCTTAAGGGAAATTATGCGGATAACAGGCAGTGCAGCAGATCAGAAGAGCTCGAAGTGGCGATTCTTATTGCCTGGCACAGTATTAGTGCTGCTTACAAGATCTGTTACCTTCTAGAGAAGAGAGGTGGATGCAAGTTATCAGGTTTCTGTTATGGACTAAATTCGTACGAAAATTTCATTTTTGAACAAGTGTTGAAGGAGTGTTTCTACTCGATGATTCCTTCAATACTGACAAATCTGATAAATTGCCTGCCAAGGTTTCCTTGAATGACGAGTTCGATTAAGATAATGGCAAAAACAGATTGACGGCTGTCTGGGGGCTTCGTCCCCAGACCCCCGAATTTCCGCCTCCGGCGGAAATTTTCAAGTTGTCTTTGCATATATAGAATCGGCTCAGAAATTATTTAACCCCAATATATTTTGTTGTAGACAGAAAATTGCCTGCCGCACATGTGGAAACATGGGAAGGCAGACAGCGGCAAATTGTACCGAGAAAAGCGATAAATCTGCTTCATTTGGGCACGCACACAAAATCAATCCGAAGTGCGGCAAATCCTGTAGATTAGCGTTCTAGAGCTCGTTTCAAAGACATTCTTCTTTCTGCGGCGTCCTGCGCATTGCTACGTAGTACCGCACACTTACTAAGGCGTTAGGAGCACTCCCCCTGAGGTCGAGCACACTTTCTACGACGTCCGGCGCTTTCCTACATGGGTCCCGCACACTTTCTTTGGCGTCCGGGGCACTCTCACATGACTATTGCAAAGCAGACAAAAACTCTGGGAGACACACTGTAAACAGAACTGATGATACCTGGTTGATAAGGGGTGGTATAGAAGGATGGTAGAGCGGTGTGCCTTCATTCACACACCGTTCTTCTCCAGAGATCAGCGGCTGAAGCTGGGAAGTAGGTTCTGGGGTCGTATTCGCCATCAACCCGCCGGAGAGTCGAAGGGTAGATGATGTGAAATTTCAGTACAAAGTGCGCGCTCCACGGTTACCTCTCGCCTCCCTTGGCTTCCCTCGCGACCGCCGGAATTTTTCGAATAGCATAGCTGAAGAATGGCCGTTTCGCGATGGAATCTTTATCTTTTCGCAGTGATATCGATACGCAACACAGTTTGCATTTCCATCTTACATGGAGTAAGATGGGTTGATTTGCTCCTCCGCCGCGCGCGGTATCATCCCTTCCGCTTCCCTTCGACTACCCTCTGCGGCAGGATTGAGCAGGGTTGTGACCCGCCACAACAGGGGGTCGTAAAATTGTTGGAAATTTTAGGGAAAAATAAAAAATTTTGGGGGTTTGTAAAATTTTTGCAATTACACGGCCCTTTCGCGTTCACATCTTAGCCGCGACTGAGCTTGATCCTAAAAAATTGATATCACAACATTGCCATCTTTTTCAACTTCGCCACTCAAAAAAAGCAAAATCATCCGCACCAGGGGGTCATAAAATTCTCGATTTTTTCAAGATTCTGGTAAACGGGAGGGGGTCGTAGCTTCGCCGAAAATCAGCACAACGGCATGCTCAACCCTCCTCGGCGGGTTGTTGGCGAATACGACCCCAGATTTTCGGCCGCTGATCTCTGGAGAAGAACGGTGTGTGAATGAAGACACACCGCTCTGCGGTGGCTAAGATACAACAAAATCGGGGTTAAAACTTAGAAAACTTTTATAATCGGCTTGAGTCCCCAAGATTTTTTGTCTGTTTCGCAATAGCCCTCTTACATGGGTCCCGCACACTTTATATGGCGTCCGGCGCACTCTTACATGGGTCTCTCACACGTTCTATGGCGTCCGACGCACTCCTACATGGGTCCCGCACACTTTATATGGCGTCCGACGCACTCTTACATGGATCCCGCACACTTTCTACGACCTCCGGCGCTTTCCTACATGGGTCCCGCACACTTCTATGGCGTCCGGTGCACTCTTACATGGGTCCCGCACACTTTATATGGCGTTCGGCGCGCTCTTACATGGGTCCCGCACACTTTATAAGGCGTCCGGCGCACTCTTACATGGGTCCCGCACACTTCATATGGCGTCCGGCGCACTCTTACATAGATCCCGCACACTTTATATGGCGTCCAGCGCACTCTCACATGGGTCCCGTGCACTTTCCATGGCGTCCGGCGCACTCCCACATGGGTCCCATACACTTTATATAGCGTTCGACGCACTCTTAAATGAGTCCCGCACGCTTTATATGGCGTTCGGCGCCACTTTATTTGGCGTCGGACTTAGTCTTGCATGGGTCCAGCACATTTTATATGGCGTCCGGGGCACTCTCCACATGGGTTCCGTACACTTTCTATGGCGTCCGGCGCACTCCTAATTGGGTCCCACATACGTAAGGCGGACCGCCACTGAGGCCCCACACACTTTTTTCGGCGTGCCGCGCTCTTGAATGGGTCCCATACACTTTCTACGGCGCTCGGCGCACTGCCATTGGGGTCCCGCACATTTTTTTTGTAAGAGTGCGCCGGACACCACACTTTACATGGCGTCCGGCGCACTCTTACATGGATGCCGCACATTTTCTATGGCGTCCGGCGCACTACCACATGGGTTCCGCACACTTTATATGACGTCCGGGGCACTCTTACATCGATCCCGCACATTTAATATGGCGTCCGGAGCACTCTTACATGGGTCCCGCACACTTTATATGACGTCCGACGCACTCCCACATGGGTCCCATACACTTTCTATGGCGTTCAACGCATTCTTAAATGGGTCCCGCACACTTTATATGGAGTCCGGAGCACTCTTACATGGGTCCCGTACACTTTATTTGGCGTCGGATTTACCCTTACATGGGTCCCGCACATTTTATATGGCGTCCGGGGCACTCTTACATGGGTTCCGTACACTTTCTATGACGTCCGGCGCACTCCCACGTGGGTCCCATACACTTTCTATGGCGTTCGACGCACTCTTAAATGGGTCCCGCACACTTTATATGGAGTCCGGCGCACTCCTAATTGTGTCCCACATACGTCAGGCGGACTGCCACTGGGGCCCCACACAATTTTTTCGTCGTGCCGCGCTCTGAAATGGGTCCCATACACTTTCTACGGCGCTCGGCGCACTGCCATTGGGGTCCCGCACATTTTTTTTGTAAGAGTGCGCCGGACGCCACACTTTACATGGCGTCCGGCGCACTCTTACATGGATCCCGCACGTTTTCTATGGCGTCCGGCGCACTCCCACATGGGTTCCGCACACTTTATATGACGTCCGGGGCACTCTTACATCGATCCCGCACATTTAATATGGCGTCCGGAGCACTCTTACATGGGTCCCGCACACTTTATATGACGTCCGGCGCACTCCCACATGGGTCCCATACACTTTCTATGGCGTTCGACGCACTCTTAATGGGTCCCGCACACTTTATATGGAGTCCGGAGCACTCTTACATGGGTCCCGTACACTTTATTTGGCGTCGGACTTACTCTTACATGGGTCCCGCACATTTAATATGGCGTCCGGAGCACTCTTACATGGGTTCCGTACACTTTCTATGACCTCCGGCGCACTCCCACATGGGTTCCATACACTTTCTACAGCGTTCGACGCACTCTTAAATGGGTCCCGCACACTTTCTATGGCGTCCGGCGCACTCCTAATTGGGTCCCACATTCGTCAGGCGGACTGCCACTGGGGCCCCACACATATTTTTCGGCGTGCCGCGCTCTAAAATGGGTCCCATACACTTTCTACGGCGCTCGGCGCACTGCCATTGGGGTCCCGCACATTTTTTTTTGTAAGAGTGCGCCGGACGCCATACTTTACATGGCGTCCGGGGCACTCTTACATCGATCGCACACATTTAATATGGCGTCCGGAGCACTCTTACATGGGTCCCGCACACTTTATATGGCGTCCGGCGCACTCCCACATGGGTTCCGCACACTTTATATGACGTCCGGGGCACTCTTACGTCGATCCCACACATTTAATATGGCGTCCGGAGCACTCTTACATGGGTCCCGCGCACTTTATATGGCGTCCGGCGCACTCCCACATGGGTCCCATACACTTTATATGACGTCCGGGGCACTCCTACATGGGTCCTGTACACTTTATATGGCGTCCGGTGCACTCTTACATGGGCCCCGTACACTTTATCTGGCGTCGGACTTACTCTTACATCGATCCCGCACATTTAATATGGCGTCCGGAGCACTATTACATGAGTCCAGCACACTTTATATGACGTCCGGCGCACTCCCACATGGGTCCCATACACTTTCTATGGCGTTCGACGCACTCTTAAATGGGTCCCGCACACTTTATATGGAGTCCGGCGCACTCTTACATGGGTCCCGAACACTTTATTTGGCGTCGGACTTACTCTTAAATGGGTCCCGCACATTTTATATGGCGTCCGGGGCACTCTTACATGGGTTCCGTACATTTTCTATGGCGTCCGGCGCACTCCTAATTGGGTCCCACATACGTCAGGCGGGCTGCCACTGGGGCCCCACACACTTTTTCGGTGTGCCGCGCTCTTGAATGGGTCCCATAAACTTTCTACGGCGCTCGGCGCACTGCCATTGGGGTCTCGCACATTTTTTTCGGCGTCCGGCGCCCTTTGTGAGTCCCGCACTTTTTCTTTGGCGTCCGGCGCACTCCCGCTGATGTCCCGCTGACTTTCTGCGACGTCCCGTTCGGTTGCTACGGACGTAACCCTTCTAAAGCAGAAAAGTCTGCAATTACAGAATGCACACCGTAGACTGACAGACTGACTGACTGACTGATGGACGGACGGACGGACGGACGGACGGACGGACGGACGGACGGACGGACGGACGGACGGACGGACGGACGGACGGACGGACACCACTCTCCTTTATTACTATGGAATGATTTTCAAAAGTTCTGATCAGACCGTATAGTATGACTCTAGTTTTGCCTTCCGCTGCTGACAGAAACGCACTCCTTTGTGTCGATCCTCTGATTTTCAGAAGGAAGAAAAAAGATTTCCTTCTCTTTCATCAAATCCTTTTCAATGGACACTTTGATGTAAGGCCTGGGGATTTCGTAGGAACAAGAGGGCCAGTCATTCCAGCCGATTATCCCTCCATAGAACTTGGGTTGCTCGAATTCCTGCTCTTCTCTTTCGACTGGTTAGCTGTTGTTTCATTTCAGTACAGTAAGTATACTTTTGAATCCTGCATTTGAGGTTGCTTTCTTGAATCCTTTTTTCTCACATGAGTGTACCCTCTATAAAACGGCGTAATTCACATCACTCGAGGCGCGAGCGGCGTGCGCGACGCTTGGGCCTCCGGGTGCCCTCCGCTCTCTCACTGTCTCTCACCTCCGCTACATACCAGCACGCGTAGGAAACATGTGAATTTCGCCGTTTTATAGCCTGTAAGCTTGTGAATAAATATATGATAGGGATGAAAAGTGAGAACAACTCATTGTGTTGACTGATATGAGAGAAGACGTGGACTCCTTGTTTCGGTAAATTAGCTCTCGAACAACCGATTTTTGCAGAGCGAACTTGAAAATGTCAAAAGAAAAAACACCGTACCGGACTCTCTAGATGCAGTGCATTCGCCTGTGCTTGTTCGGCTGACGCAGTGGCATCACTGAATCTCGTGTAACCTTTGGTTAATGTACTGCCCTGATGTGACACATTTTCAGCTGCAGCAGAAGAATCATCGTATGGCAAAGCCGAAGTGTTTTCTCCGTGAACTGAAACTGCTAAAGAATAAACAAATTCTGAAAAAAATCAAAACGTTTACGTACCCAATCTAATGTTCTTCGTCTCTGGCGGTGAGGGGCTGCGAGAATCCGCCATCGTATCTTCAGCATAGGGGTTTGGTCCCGTCCCAAGATCGCTTGAGCCGTATAGATATTCAGGACGGTGAGCTCCGTGAACTGAAGATTAGATGTGAAACTGAATATAAAACGCGCAGTGGAATCACATAGCTGCCGAGATGTCGTACGTTCGTGCCGTGGCAGTGCGGAGGAACGAAGACCACCTCCGTGCAAACCGACGTCAACCCCTACGCGTGGAGGGTTATTGTCATGGGAGAGATGCTGGCTGGCTGCAGCTCTCCCAAGGATTCTACTACAAATTTCATATTTTCATTTGGCCGGCGTCGAGAGGAATCCAGGACCCGCTCAGAAGTACTCATGCGCCACGTGCGGCAAGGATGTCACATGGAGGAAAACAAGCGTCCAGTGCTTCGGATGCCAAAGGTGGGTGCATCTCTCCTGTTCGGGTCTCAGTTCTGTGAGGCATCACGATCCTTCCTTCCGTTGTGTTCTGCGCTCTGCCCCCAGTAACTCTGATTCCTCATTTACCATCCGCCCCCTCTCTATTGTTCATATTAACCTCAATGGCCTTCGTGCCGAGTTGTCTGAACTCTCTCTCTTTTTGCTCGTACTCATCATCCTGATGTCATATTGGTTCAGGAAACCAAACTTTCCCCTTCTGCTACCGCACGTCACCCTAACATTCCTGGCTACACTGCTTATCATGCTCCAAGGACAGCTCTCGGCGGAGGAGTTTCCACTTTCGTATTATCAAATCTACCCTCTCATATCATACCAAACACACCAAAGGACGTTACGCTCGAGTACCTACCTATCCATCTCCCTCTTAAAACCTCTATATCTCTTTTTAATATCTACATCCCTCCTACCACGTCCTGTCCCCAATCTTATGACCCTATTCCCTCACTCTTGCAGTTGTACGACTGCTCCCTTTCACCCTCTGTTGTCTTCGCAGGCGATTTCAATGCTCATACATTCTGCTCGTCGCTTGACACTGACGCTAGAGGAGAAGACGTCGGAGAATGGGCGGAGGAGTGCGATCTGGTCATTCTCAACAATGATCAGCCCACTCGTCTCCCGGAGTCCAGACATCTCTCTTGTATCATCTAATCTCTCCAGCGCCTGCTCTTGTTCGGCCGCTACAACTCTGTCCAGTGATCATATCCCCGTTTTTGTCCACGTCGATCTCTCTGATTCTCTTGCTCCTTATTCAGGTGTTCAGGTATTCTCTTTCAAGGTTTTTTCCGAATTTTTTTTCCGAAAATTGGCTAGACATCGAAGGTTCAACCTGTGTTCTAGTTGAAGCGCGTTCTTCTGAACGTATTAAATAAATAAATAAAAAAATAAAGGTCTTATCTTAATCTTTGCCTTGCAGACTGGCGCTTGTTCAGGGAGGTTGCACTTCGCCATGTGGCTGACTACCCATGGAATGGAAACGTGCACCAGAAAGAACGTCACTTGACGGACGCGATTCGCAAGGCAATGAAAGCCGCCATTCCGGAGGGCCGAGTTAAGACCTTCTTTCCCAATGTCACCAGGAAAACCTTGGAGAAGATAAGGACAAGGGATGCAAAGAGAGTGGCAGATCACATGGATCCGACCATTGCTGAGCTGGATAGCGAGATTAAGCGAGATCTGGACAAGCACAAGAAAAGTGTTGGGAGAAATTCACGGAGAAGATGAATTTCAAGAGTGATGGAGCGTCAACTTGGAAAGTTCTAAAGAAGATCTCTGGCAAGAGCACCTCCACCAACTACTCTACGATCAAGTTCGAGAATGGAGTCTTCAAATCGGGAAAGGAGGCTGCAACTGCTCTCGGAAAGAATTTTTTTTCATAACTCAGGATAAGAGAGGGAAACAAAATCGAGTGACTGTAAGAGAGCTCTGTAAGTTGCCACTCATGAATGAAGCAGAAGCAGTGACGCCCGCGCAGACTGAAAAAGTGGTAAAAGAGATGCGCAACTCGAAGGCTGTAGGGCCGGATGGCATTAGTCCAGCGATTTTGAAGAAACTGCCGACTGAGATTATGCCAATCCTGGCTGACGTCATCAACACATCCTTTCGCACGTGCATCGTACCCCAAGACTGGAAAATGGCAAGCGTCGTTCCGTTGCCTAAGGCAGGTAAATCACCATCGACGGCTAAGGGATAATAAGTCTGTTATCACCAATCGCAAAGGTCGCTGAGAAACTGGTCGTCAAGGAGCTTGCCGAGCATAATAACAATCAGCAGCACCAGCATGGATTCCGCAAATTACACTTTACCACCACGGCGCTGCTGGAGATTGTGAGCTATGTTTTGGATGGCTTCAACGCCACCAAGCCTCAACGCACTGTTGGAGTAGCCCTGGACCTCACGAAGGCGTTTGACACTGTCAACTTGAGCATACTGTCTGAGAAGCTATTGAGGTCCACCATCCCGCCTTGGCAGAAGCGATGGATTGCAGCACTCATCAAAGGGCGCCGAGCAAAAGTGCTGTTTCAGGGACATGTCTCTAATAGCATCCCGATCGCTGCCGGTGTCCCTCAAGGAGGAGTCATATCGCCTGCTCTGTTCAGTCTTTACCTGGAAGATTTGCCCGTCCCCCCAAGTGACATCAAAGTCGTTGCGTATGCGGATGACATCACCATCTTGTGCCGGGACAGAGACATTAATGCAGCTGCACGCAAGATCAATAGCTACCTCATCGTTCTGAAGAACTTTCTCGATGATATGATGCTCACTGTCTCTGCCGCTAAATCATATGTATCAGTTTTCTCCACTGACCCTAAGGAACACTGCGCTCACCCCGTTGTAAATTGGGAAGACGCTCGTCTGCCTGCCGCACGTTTCCCTAAGCTGCTCGGCCTAGTATTGAATCCTTCGTTGAGGTTCCACAAGAATACTGAGCAGAAACAGGCTACAGTGAAAGCAAAGCTCAATGTCCTACGAGCTCTGGGAGGAACGTCGTGGGGAAGTAGCAAGGAGACAATTTTGACTACCTACAAGGCAATATTGCAACCGGCGTTGGAGTACGCTGCACCGGTATGGCAGCACATGATATCGGATTTATCGTGGACAAAGATGCAGCGAGTCCAAAATGCAGCTCTTCGGATTGCCACAGGGTGTGCTAAAAGCACCTCAGCGGAACATCTTCATGTTGAAGCCCGAATTCTGCCAGTTAAGGAGCACTGCCAACTCCAAGCGCAGCAACTGGTTATTAACATTGTCAAGCAGCCTGACCACCCATTAAGAAGGATCATGAATCCCGTGAGAGAGAGACATATCAGAAGGCCTTTTGCGGATGCTCCCGAGAAAGTTGATATACAAAGATGGACGGACTCCCAACTGGATCGTCTGCGTCTTTTACGTGCGGAGCGCACCAAGTTCGTCAGGGATCACTTGAGTAGGATGACCGTCAATCCCATATTGGGGGTCGTACCACCCATAGTCAGCGACACCGAGATGGAACTCGGTAGGCGGGCTAGAAGTACCCTTGCCTCGTTACGCTGCGGTCATTCCCCTATGCTGATGTCATTCTTGCATAAGATCGATCGCAGTAAGCCGGACGAGTGCCCGGACTGTGGTAGCCGTGGCCACACAACTGAACACCTATTCGAATGCCCAAAGAGGCCTACCACTCTTACAACAATGGATTTGTGGACGAATCCGGTTTCAGTCGCCCGTTTCTTGAACCTTTGACAAAAACCTTCCTGCGGCTGCAAAGAAGAAGAAGAAGGAATCACATATTCACTCACTCAAGGTAACATCCTTGGATTCTGGAGAAGTGCTATAGTAAGATTCACTCGGATTTCCAGTGCTGAGATCAAGGTCTGCAGATGATCTCCCCTCAATATCCATGCCCCATCCTGCATTAGCTGTGCCTTGACTCATTAGCTGCAATAAAGACGTATAAAAAATCCCAAACAAGACTGTGACCTGGTTATTTGACTGTCTTACCCTCCGTTGCAGTTCCATATTCATTCGCCGTCTTATCCTCATAGTTTCCCATGCCTCATTGCCGTGAGCGTTCCTCACATGTGTTAGCAACGACGTCGGGTGATTGTAATTTTTGCCGCATTCAGGCAGATCGCAAACGTAGGGCCTCTGCAATGAACGACCGGAGATGAGAACTGTCAGAATTTTGGTAATCTATGGTAAGGTCAATCGGGTTGTTGTGTAGCACCTCAACAGAGCAAAGATCCCTTCCCAAACAATGATTGCCTTGGTGACCGAAAATTTCGGAATATTACACAATCCACCCCCCGAAATCCCGTTGTAGGGTCGAATTTTTAATTTTGCCTACCAGAAAACTTTTTAGACTACGATTTTAACGGCCGCACCCCAATCCCACCCGTTTAGAAATTACAAAATCGTGCTTTACTCTGTTTTCTGAGTTACATCGTCAGTTCTGCCGATCCAAACGGATCGAGTCAATAAATTGGCGCGAAACCAAGATCTGGCCACTAACGCGCAAACAGCTAATATTTTTCGCCTTTCGAAACTCATATCCGTTTCCCCTCTGAATATTTACCCCCGTATTTCGCGTCAGTTTCTTACATGATATCGCAGTGATGTACTGTCCTTATCGAAGCGAAATTCCGTAGTTCCCCGTAGTTGCGGACAGCCGCTGTAGATGATAATCCTGGCGGAATCTGACGGTTCCAACACTATTACCCGTTGTCCCGGCACGACCTTGCGTGACGAGCAGGGTCGAGGAAGACTAGATAGCTTGCCAACGGAGCTCGCAGAAATTTTTGAGGGAAATGCAAATTAAGAGAACGTAAATTTTTGGATGAAGTAAATTTTTGTTCGGGTGCTCAATGAATCGCTAAAATTTCATTGACAACTTCTTGAGAAATTCGCCGTATAAGACTATAAGCATGTTTCTTACTGTGGGTATATTTTTTGTCAAAGCAGTATTGCTAAAGATGCACTTGTGAGAATTTATCAAGCAAAATTGAAATTTCAATGCAAAAAATGTTAGAAGAGTTAAACATTTCTACACACGCCTGCGGGGTAATAATTTCGTCGAGGCTCCAACCAACGATCTGCTCGATTCTGTTGGCGGACCTGCCGCAAAAGCAGCTGTCCGCAGTTGCGGACCGGAATTACACTTCGATAACCTGAGTGCTATAGATTTTTGCCAGTTTGATGATTTCCCTATGATAATTTTTTCGCCTCCAATTGAAAGTATAGTGCCAAAAAAAAGTTATAAAAACAGGATTTCATTTTTCAGGAGAAAGAATCCATTCGAGATACTTACAGAGCAATCTCTATTCGCTTCAAAAAAAGCGAAAGAAATGCAGTAATTCGATTTCAATTTCAGAAGTTCGAAACCTCACTGAAACAGGATAAGACCATGACCGAACCAACCAAATCAGAATGAGTTCTCTTTCGATGCTTTGCACGGTCACTTCCATTGGTGAACGCTCTCCCGCAACCAGCTATATCGCAAACAAATGGCCTGAAATACACGAATACGACGTGTAAATGAGAAATTACGTCGAAAACCAAAACTTTCACCAGCAGCTTTAACACATCTTTTTTCTTTTTGATTTATGCGAGAATTTCACTCGAGCTTTCAATTCTATTTGGTTAATTTGCTAGATTTAGGTTTGAATACGCTCAATACGCCTACTCGATTTACGAAAAAAAAACGGTCTAATTCAGGTCAGAATTTTTTCTTTCACAACATTCCGTGTAACCTTGCTAGATTCCTTCAGTTCTATTAAGTTAAAGGCGGCGTTTGAGACCGGCTTCCGAAAATGTATTACATGCAGACAACGGATGCCCTTGTACCCAACTCAACAGCTACGTTAAACCGCACACAAATACACAAACTACCTACCGTATTTCCTGTTATTGAAAACCCCCTCTATTTGAACCCCGCTTTCGGTGAAGGTTGAGGAATAGAACATCCCCCCTATTAGAGCCCCCCTTCAGCTGAAAAGACACTGGAGACCCATTCCTACCGGACGTGAACTGCTACGCGCAGCTCGAGATGTCGACACCCAAAACCTTGTTGACATTTTCGAAGAGATTGATCTTGAGGAAGACTTGAAAAACGACTTTATAGTTGACGATCTCTTAGTGTTCGCCGAGTAATGCATTATTGTCCCCCTTTGGTTTGCCTAATAAATCTTGTTTGCCCATATTGACTCTCGAATCTTCGGTTTAAAATTAGAACCTCCCCCTCTATTTGGACCCCTCCCTCTAATTGAACCCGCCTTTTGGAGGCTGAAAAATAGTAAACCCGGATGTTCAATTACAGGAAATACGGTACTTGTACATGACAGAGACCACTTTCAGTGTTTTTTAGATGGCAGGGATACGGGAAAAATACCCTGCAATGTATTCAGGGGCAATATGCTCCAAATATTCCGCAAGGGTGCTACGGGGGATGCTGCAAAGTAATGGCCGAGTGCGACCAAGGATAAACAACGAGGAGATAACACGCGGATGTTCCTCGCTACAGATACTCAAGAAATTCGAAATAAAAAACGGATTTCTGCTACTCGGCAGTTTCCACCGGAAGCCGGGCGGAAATCGGAGATAGATAAGCGCGGGGGAGACTGGCAGCTCAGCGCGCGATTTGTAGGAAGTTGTCGGACTGAAAACCGTACAGCATATCGCCAGAATATTAAAGGCAGTGTCCACAATGAATTTCGTCTTCTTTTTTTTTTCGCCCAAAACCGAAAGGCCTGGGTCTCGTTGGAATGCTAGGGTCGAAAGAACGAACAAAAACGAGCAGGAAAGAGCCCTTATTGGATCCCAAACAGGGATGTGCGGAAAAAATATTTTTGGAAACAGAAAACAGAAAATCTAGTTTGACAGAAAACAGAAAACAGAAAAAAATCTCCAAAAATGGGCAGAAAACAGAAAACAGAAAATTTTCGAAAATCAATAAAGCGTGTTCAGCGTACACTAAACGAAATTTTTCAAAACTGCACTTTTTTTATACACTTTTTGAGTGATCTATGCTTCTTTCATTGAATTTTCTAAACCTTTCAGTTGGCTAGAGCAAAAAGTGTAGACGCTCAAGAATTGCAGATTATGAGTGCGATGAGATGACAAATGTTCATCGAAACTTCCTTTCCCAGGCAATAAAAGCTCGATTATTTATTGGAAACTCAATACATATGTATGTCTGTACAAGGAGTACGTATTGAAGTCGGAGCGAGTTTTCCGTTCCTGAGTATACATATTTTGACACTTATTGCGGGATAACTAGTGGTTTGAACACTGTACTACTCCTCAGAGCTAAAAGTCACGCCCGTACCGCGCGCTCGTGCCGTTAGAGTATAAATGACCTGACGTGCCGTTCGCTCCAACGTTGAGAGCCTCTCGTAGATCTGTGGCAGAATTATCATCTGCCTCATAGGCTCACCATCGAGTTCTTGGCGCTTAATCTTAACTGAATTCTGTGCCATCTGCGTTGCAGTGAATTAAAACACGTATATAGAGTTTTGCGCTCATGGTACAGTTGGGGCCAACATTACCCCGCTCTACCAAAGCGGGTACGCTGGGGAGCGGGTATTCGTAGAGACTAGACTCTGAGAGAAATGGCCGCTGCGGCTCCGCGATAGTGCCGCCTTGGCGCGTGCAGGCACCGAAACGGCACTATCGCGGAGCCATAGCGGGGACCCGACAGTACCGCTTCGGCTCCGCGATAACGCCGCAGCGGCTTCGGGAGAGTGTCTAATATGAAGCTCAGGCGAAAAAAGTTGTCGAGAATTCGGCGAGAAGTTGTCCAGAATTTGTACGAATTCAGGACAACTTCTCGCCTAATTCTCGACAACTTTTCGCCTAATTCTCGACAACTCCTCGACAACTTCTCGTCGGATTCTCGACAACTCCTCGGCTGACTCTCGACAACTTTTCGCCTAATTCTCGACAACTCCTCGTCTTATTCTCGACAAATTTTAGTTTTATTCTCCACAGCAGCTTTCCGCCTGATTTCTCCTCTCGAGAGTCCGTCACAAATAATTTAAAATAAAATAAGTAAATAAGAAAAAGAATATATATGAACACATGTATATCTAAAGAAACGGTTTGATTACGAAAAGAGGTATCTCACTATCTACATCTGTGGGACTTAAATGAATCAAAAGCGTCAGTTTTTTTGATAACTTTGTAAGCACTAAATTCAGCAGCAGTAATTATTCTCTCATTTTTAGACCTTGTAAATTTGTCGAACGATTTTTTTCCAAATTTCGTTCGTTCGATGTTTCATCGGACAAGTTTTTTTTCCCGAATGAATAAATAAATTTGTATACCCGTTATGAATTCGATTGGAATGAATATTCGGAAAATCTATCTAACACATCATAAATACTTTGAACTTTTTTTCAGGCTGAATAATCAAGTGTAGTGATCCGAAAATGGTTTAAAATTCGAAAAATCAAATCTCTCGGTGGGCGGACCCCAGGTAGCGGACGCCTCGTCAACGGTAACGGGTCAGCAGATCTCGAATGGTAAGTACCTGTGGTGGTGCCTGTTAATACTCTAGGATGTGAAGACTGGCCTCGCTCATTTGCCAACACAAGGCTCGGGTCACACCTATCCATGCGGTGAAGGAGCAAATCAATTGGGATAGGACACTGTACACCAATAGAATGCCAACTAATTGATGCAAGGTTAAGAGGTTCATATTTAGGCCAGAACTGAATCACCTAAAATTTTTTTCGATTGAATATTCCTAATTCTCAACGTCATTTTGATAATTCTAGAACAACTTTTTGAATAATGATATTCAAAATCTCATTTTCCAGTAACGAATCATAAAAAGAAAGTTCAGTACTTGGAATCGCGAAAACTCTGAAATTTAGTTACTTCAATTTACAATCTTCCGATAAAACCGATATGTCAAAACTCGAAAACATGGGAAATCCCATAGAAATGTGATGTTCAAGAGTTCGGTGGAATAAATTATAAACGATAACCAGCTTGCTCAAGTTCGATGTGTCCTGAATTCTCGACAACTTTTCGACACATTCTCGTTTCGGAGAAAAGTTGTCCAGAATTCTCACGGGATTCTCATCAACTATGTCCTTCTCCTGAGTTCTCGACAACTTTTCCAGAATTCTTGACAACTTCTCCGAAATTCTCGACAACTTCCCCATCTTCCAGAATTCTCGCCAACTTCTCTCCACTTTCTGAACAACTTCTCGATTCTCGACCGATTCTCGACAACTTCTCGATATATTCTGGACAACTAGTTTTACCTGAGGAAGTTATTAAAGAACTTCCAAGCAAAAGAGGTTTGGTTGGCGTCAGAAACGTTCCAACAAAAAGGGAACAATAGGTAAGTAGAATGAGGAGAGTCTACAAAAAGTGAACAATATTTTCTGAGACTGGTTTTCCTGGCCGATACTTCTTACCAGCAAAAACATACCGTTGCGGTGTTCTACACGGAAGCACTCCGTGGTTCCAAAAATGGTCTTGACTACACGAGAACCGTTAAAAAGTATGTGCATGTAAACCTAATACTTACCATCAGAATAGAAGATGATGCCAAAACACAGACGAACGGTTAGCTCTAGTTGCTACGAGAAGCAAAACCAAAGCGCAGCATCTAATGAGAGTATTTTCTTATAATCTCGTCAAAATTGAAGTCCATTATTGGAAACCATTGAACTCTTCCTCGTGAAATCCCACAACGGTTTGTTTCTGCTGTTAAGAAGTATCGGCCAGGAAAACCAGTCTCAGAAAATATTGTTCACTTTTTGTAGACTCTCCTCATTCTACTTACCTATTGTTCCCTTTTTGTTGGAACGTTTCTGACGCCAACCAAACCTCTTTTGCTTGGAAGACCCCTTTTTGATAGAATTGTTCACTTTTTATTGATATTACGAAGTAATATCCGTGAAAAATCTTCAATATTTTTCGAATAGCATGGATTGCTATAATAATCAGTGAGCAACAAACTTGTTGCGCACGCTACAAATGAAGCGCTACTCACTTTCCACGACGTCCTGATGACGTCAGAAGATGCCCTATGCACTTGGCACCACCTTCTCACGACGTCCTGATGACGTCATCAGAAGCTCTATGTACTTTACATGACATCCTGATGACGTCATCAGATGCCCTATGTACTTTACATGACATCCTGATGACGTCATCAGATGCCCTAAGTACTTTACATGACATCCTGATGACGTCATCAGATGCCCTATGTACTTTACATGACATCCTGATGACGTCATCAGATGCCCTATGTACTTTAGATGACACCCTGATGACGTCATCAGATGCCCTGTGTACTTTAGATGACACCCTGATGACGTCATCAGATGCCCTATGTACTTTACATGACATCCCGATGACGTCATCTGATGCCCTAAGTACTTTAGATGACACCCTGATGACGTCATCAGATGCCCTATGTACTTTAGATGACACCCTGATGACTTCATCAGATGCCCTCTGTACTTTACATGACATCCTGATGACGTCATCGATGCCCTATGTACTTTAGATGACACTGCGATGACGTCATCAAATGCCCTATGCACTTTAGATGACACACTGACGACGTCATCAGATGCCCTATGTACTTTAGATGACACCCTGATAACGTCATCAGATGCCCTATGTACTTTACATGACATCCTGATGACGTCATCATATGCCCTATGTACTTTACATGACATCCTGATGACGTCATCAGATGCCCTATGTACTTTATATGACACCCTGATGACGTCATCAGATGCCCTATGTACTTTACATGACATCCTGATGACGTCATCAGATGCTCTATGTACTTTAGATGACATCCTGATGACGTCATCAGATGCCCTATGTACTTTAGATGACACCCTGATGACGTCATCAGATGCTCTATGTACTTTACATGACATCCTGATGACGTCATCAAATGCCCTATGCACTTTAGATGACACACTGACGACGTCATCAGATGCCCTATGTACTTTAGATGACACCCTGATAACGTCATCAGATGCCCTATGTACTTTACATGACATCCTGATGACGTCATCAGATGCCCTATGTACTTTATATGACACCCTGATGACGTCATCAGATGCCTTATGTACTTTACATGACATCCTGATGACGTCATCAGATGCCCTGTACTTTGCATGACACTCTGATGACGTCATCAGATGCCCTATGTACTTTAGATGACACCCTGATAACGTCATCAGATGCCTTATGTACTTTAGATGACACCCTGATGACGTCATCACATTCCCCATGCACTTTGATGACGTGATCAGAAAGTAACAAACTTGTTAGTCCTTTTCTCTGTCCCTCCCCATCGAAAAGTACGGCCTAAGACGTGTTTTAGCGAGTTGACCTACCGACTGATAATATCACATGATATGATAAGCAGTAAGAAGTAAAGTAGTTAACGTGAATTAGTAAGTAACAAACTTGTTAGTAACTTTCCCTGTCCCTTCCCATCGAGAAGTTCAGCCTACGACGTGTTTTAGCGATTTGATCAACCAACTGATAATATCACATGATATGATAAGCAGTAAGAAGTAAAGTAGTTAACGTGAATCAGTAAATAACAAACTTGTTAGTAACTTTCCCTGTCCCTTCCATCGAAAAGTTCAGCCTACGACGTGTTTTAGCGAGTTGATCCACCAACTGATGATATCACATGATATGATAAGCAGTAAGAAGTAAAGTAGTTAATGTGAAACAGTAAGTAACAAACTTGTTAGTAACTTTCCCTGTCCCTTCCCATCGAAAAGTACAGCCTACGACGTGTTTTAGCGATTTGATCAACCAACTGATAATATCACATGATATGATAAGCAGTAAGAAGTAAAGTAGTTAACGTGAATTAGTAAATAACAAACTTGTTAGTAACTTTCCCTGTCCCTTCCCATCGAAAAGTTCAGCCTACGACGTGTTTTAGCGAGTTGATCTACCAACTGATAATATCACATGATATGATAAGCAGTAAGAAGTAAAGTAGTTAACGTGAATCAGTAAATAACAAACTTGTTAGTAACTTTCCCTGTCCCTTCCCATCGAAAAGTTTAGCCTACGACGTGTTTTAGCGATTTGATCAACCAACTGATAATATCACATGATATGATAAGCAGTAAGAAGTAAAGTAGTTAACGTGAATCAGTAAATAACAAACTTGTTAGTAACTTTCCCTGTCCCTTCCCATCGAAAAGTTCAGCCTACGACGTGTTTTAGCGAGTTGATCCACCATCTGATAATATCACATGATATGATAAGCAGTAGGAAGTAAAGCAGTTAGTGTGAAACAGTAAGTAACAAACTTGTTAGTAACTTTCCCTGTCCCTTCCCATCGAAAAGTACAGCCTACGACGTGTTTTAGCGATTTGATCAACCAACTGATAATATCACATGATATGATAAGCAGTAAGAAGTAAAGTAGTTAACGTGAATCAGTAAATAACAAACTTGTTAGTAACTTTCCCTGTCCCTTCCCATCGAAAAGTACAGCCTACGACGTGTTTTAGCGATTTGATCAACCAACTGATAATATCACATGATATGATAAGCAGTAAGAAGTAAAGTAGTTAACGTGAATTAGTAAATAACAAACTTGTTAGTAACTTTCCCTGTCCCTTCCCATCGAAAGATTCAGCCTACGACGTGTTTTAGCGAGTTGATCTACCAACTGATAATATCACATGATATGATAAGCAGTAAGAAGTAAAGTAGTTAACGTGAATCAGTAAATAACAAACTTGTTAGTAACTTTCCCTGTCCCTTCCCATCGAAAGATTCAGCCTACGACGTGTTTTAGCGAGTTGATCTACCAACTGATAATATCACATGATATGATAAGCAGTAAGAAGTAAAGTAGTTAACGTGAATTAGTAAATAACAAACTTGTTAGTAACTTTCCCTGTCCCTTCCCATCGAAAGATTCAGCCTACGACGTGTTTTACCGAGTTGATCTACCAACTGATAATATCACATGATATGATAAGCAGTAAGAAGTAAAGTAGTTACCGTGAATCAGTAAATAACAAACTTGTTAGTAACTTTCCCTGTCCCTTCCCATCAAAAGTTCAGCCTACGACGTGTTTTAGCGATTTGATCAACCAACTGATAATATCACATGATATGATAAGCAGTAAGAAGTAAAGTAGTTAACGTGAATTAGTAAATAACAAACTTGTTAGTAACTTTCCCTGTCCCTTCCCATCGAAAGATTCAGCCTACGACGTGTTTTAGCGAGTTGATCTACCAACTGATAATATCACATGATATGATAAGCAGTAAGAAGTAAAGTAGTTAACGTGAATCAGTAAATAACAAACTTGTTAGTAACTTTCCCTGTCCCTTCCCATCGAAAAGTACAGCCTACGACGTGTTTTAGCGATTTGATCAACCAACTGATAATATCACATGATATGATAAGCAGTAAGAAGTAAAGTAGTTAACGTGAATCAGTAAATAACAAACTTGTTAGTAACTTTCCCTGTCCCTTCCCATCAAAAGTTCAGCCTACGACGTGTTTTAGCGATTTGATCAACCAACTGATAATATCACATGATATGATAAGCAGTAAGAAGTAAAGTAGTTAACGTGAATTAGTAAATAACAAACTTGTTAGTAACTTTCCCTGTCCCTTCCCATCGAAAGATTCAGCCTACGACGTGTTTTAGCGAGTTGATCTACCAACTGATAATATCACATGATATGATAAGCAGTAAGAAGTAAAGTAGTTAACGTGAATCAGTAAATAACAAACTTGTTAGTAACTTTCCATGTCCCTTCCCATCGAAAAGTTCAGCATACGACGTGTTTTAGCGATTTGATCAACCAACTGATAATATCACATGATATGATAAGCAGTAAGAAGTAAAGTAGTTAACGTGAATTAGTAAATAACAAACTTGTTAGTAACTTTCCCTGTCCCTTCCCATCGAAAAGTTCAGCCTACGACGTGTTTTAGCGAGTTGATCTACCAACTGATAATATCACATGATATGATAAGCAGTAAGAAGTAAAGTAGTTAATGTGAAACAGTAAGTAACAACCTTGTTGGTCACTTCCCCTGTCAATCCCCATCGAAAAGTACAGCCTACGATGTGTTTAAGCGATTTGGTCTACCAACTGATAATATCACTTGATGTGATAAGTAGTGAAAGGTGAAGTAGTTAATGTTAAAGTAAGTGAGTAAGTAATCATATCTGTCCACATACCAACTAACCTACCTGCCCAACTGATCGCCTGGCAGTGGCCACTGGCAGTGGCTAGTGGCAGGAACGAGGAACGAGGAACAGGACACGAGGGACGCGTTACAAGAAAAAACGCGAATTTTTGCTAAGCTTCCGCCGATCTAACTTTGTTAATTTTCAATCGATTTGGCTCAAATGTTGTAAGCGGGTGTCTTCTAGACTCTCTCACTTATATCCAGAAGGAAATCTCTAGAAAACTTGTTTTACAGGTTTTATTAACTACTTTACCAAAATCTAAGTGATCACAAGTGCCAGGCAAAACCAAACCTCTCCAGACGCTTCGCGGCTGGAGCGATTATAAGACAAATAGAGGGGGTCTAGTTGCAATAAAAAAAATTCGCACCTGCGGTCGCTACGTCCTTTGTCTGATAAGGACAGAGGTTACCGCCGCTTTTGCGCACAAGGAAACACGGAATGTACCTCAAACTTGGGTATATTGAACCGGCGACAATTTCGTTTCACCACACAGGACATCGTACTCCACGCGGGTTCGCTGCTGCATCCTCGCGGAGCCGGAGCGGGTCTGACGCGGAGCTGCTGCGGTACTATCGCCGCGATGTCGAGGCTCAAGGCACGGCAGCAGAATCGTCTGATCACGGAGCCGCTGCGGCACTATCGCGGCACAGTCGAGAATCGCGGTACTTCGCCGGCACTGACACGGCACATTTTTTCAGAGGAATGGGCTTCGTGCTTATTTAGTGGGTTACGGGGCCAGCCTACTTCCCAATGAGTGCCTTCATCTCCTTACATAATTCTGTTCCAAATTGAAGGATCCCGGAGGGTCGGTTGGCTTGGTTCACCTCGGCGAGGATCGAATTCGACCGTGTACAGCGAACAGCACAGTTTCCTCCCACCACGCCACACATGCCCTAATGGATAACCACTACAGCGAGATAAAAATGTCTAGCGTGGTACAACTGAGCCTTCGGCTTAGCTTCGAAAAATCCAAAAAAAAATCCTGCTGCAAATCGCGGTACACGTTTTTTTCTGTTTTCTGTCCAATTTTGCCTATTTTTACAGAAAACAGAAAACAGAAAAAAATGGCCAAAAATGGGCAGAAAACAGAAAACAGAAAATTCCGCACATCCCTGATCCCAAATCCGCTCGCGCTAGTCCTTGCCTCGCGTGTATCAGACACTTATCGATTTATTCTGTTCGTTCTTTCGACCCTATCACACCAATGAGATCCAGGCCTTTCGATTTCCGGCGCCGGGCAAGTCACCAACATTAGAATTTCATTCTGCTACTACACAAAGTCAACGGGAAATGGAGTTTGGTTTTATAAATGTGCTATTTCGTGGCACTACCTGTGAAAGTTTCCTTATGTCTCTCTCATAGGTGCCATTTTGGAACCCAAACTTTGGTGCTTAGTATGAAAACCAAACCCCCCCCCCCTCCATCACGGACGCTGACTCCAATTGAATAGTAACTAAGCAATTGTTGACGGTAGGTGATCGCTCCTTACATTTTCCCCCAATCGCGTCCAAGTATAACTCCGTCGATTTCTCGTTTTCTCCGGCTTCGCGATTTTCGAATATGATCAAAACTTGACTTTTCAAACATTCGACTTTCAATTGAGTCGATTTCAAACATATTTGAAAGTACATAGCGAATAATGGAGACGAAGAAATGTATACTAGATAGCGTTTAGATGACACCTCGTAATGGACTAGACATATGTGTGGCATTATAGAAAACTACCTACCTCTCTCCTGTATGTATTCTCATGTGTGTTCTCACTCCTTGCCGACAACCGTAAGACTTGTTACATCCCTCAAACTGGAAGGACATCGACTTTTGAGTTGAGCTTTCATGTTGAACAAGAGAAAGCGGTGCAACTCACTGTACATTGAAAAGGTTTGTCACCAGTATGGGTTCGCACATGATCAGCAAGACTATGACGGCCATGAAAGGTTTTCGTGCGAGGGCAAGTTTTCCATTTACAAAATGTGGTTCCTTTCTCGGTTTTCAGATGCTCATCCACATGATCTACGAATTCCTATAAAACCGATTAATACTAAGTTGAGGTTTTTCAGTGAGCAGCACCAAAAACCCATCTAAAGAAATGAAAAAAAATATTCCAACTGACAAAACAACTTGAGCTAGACATTACCTTCTGCGTAGGGAATACAATGTCACAGCCATCCCATTCGCAACGTTGTTCCCTTAGCGGTTCCGCATTAGTGTCATCATTTGAGGCTCCAGAACCGTCAGCACTCATCTCCAAAGCATCACTTAGAGTTAACCTACAAAAAGTGCGAAATAAGATTGATGCCCATTTAGAGACAGGGCCCGCAAGAGGGTTAAGCTCACGATGAGTTGACCGCAGAATGAGGGGGGCCGCAGGCTCCGGCAAGCCAACACGCAAAAATAGTTAGTATTCAGCGGTAAAAGAAGATATAAAAATTAATAGAACAATTTTGTAATGGAAAAAATTTTGCTCATTGAATCGCCGAATGTCATCATTTTTCTATTCTTCTATAGGTCATGCTTACGACCGACCTGGAAGCCGTGCGAATCTCCGAGCTGGAGAAAATGGACCGCGCTAATTTTCAAGCTGCGAGTAGGAGGGCACACCTCCGAAGGAAAGATCACAGCGCCACGCCATACCTCGAACTGGGTATGGAGGAAAGCCAATAGACAGTATCAATAGTTTCGTGATATTGGGCTAAGTCTCTATAGGCCAACGCTCCTTCGCTTATCCTTCTCCAATGACACTGACCTGTTCGAAGAATCTGCTTGATTAGTATCGTTATAATCGTATCGTTCCAGCGAACCACCAGTTTCATTCCATCCGAATGAGCTACCCTGCAAGCAGAGCTGACACAAGATCTACATCTTAAGACTAGAAATTGAAATATAGAGCGGGCATCAAAAGTATGGGAAAGCGTTACATTTCGAGGCCTAGCAATAATCTCAACATTTCGGCCCGGACTGAATGCCAAGTTCGGATTCCGGATCTCTGATAACCCCACGCGGCAGCATACTAGAAAGCTCCATCCAAAGATGGAATTTTCACCATTCTGTTGAGGAAGAAATTCCATATTGCATAATGGAATGATTCCTGGTGTAGAAATCACACCGGTGTATCTCAGGAAACGACGAAGACTCATGGATTACACGTTCTGATGCGTCTACGCGTGAAGCGCTAAAAACGCGTATATGATCGATCACTGATCGAGATATCGCCGCATCGAATACATGTGGCACGCACGCAAACGGGGAGGCAATGATACCATCACTACCTCCTCGCTTGCGTGCGTGCCCCGTGTGTTCGACGCGGCGATCTCTCGACCAGTGATCGACGATACAGTGGCGGGCAAAAGTATCGGAACACCACCTTTCGAACAGTTCAGTCTTCCGCGTATATCTCGACTACAATGATACTTTAATGCACGAGTTTCCAAAGCTTAATGGAGTATCAAACTCTGTGTATAGCTCTACTTTTATTTAGCTCTTGAAGCCCTGCTTCATGAGTTATGAATTTTCGAATGAAATTTCGAGGGTTTCGGTCAGGTAGGTGCAATTTTTCGAAACAATCTTGTCGGAGCTGCAAACTCTGGGTACTCAACTTGATATTGAATGGACTTCGAAAATAAAATGAAGAAAGGAATGCGACGAGCTGTCAAATAAAACGGTCCTCAGAGCAAACAGGTTGAATTTTCTTGAATTTCCTCAAACAATTAAATTCTCAGAATGAACCAGTACGAAAACATTCCAGCGTCAGCGCTGTACATGAGACGCAAAGCTCATTCAATAGTGTGAATTATAAAGCTTCTCGTTCACATTGAGTAGTAGAACTTATTAAGTGCGAAATATCCCACTGCCGCCTGAAGATGACTGCCCTCAGAACTCAAACAAAATCTGCCTCTGCTTTCACAACTGCACAAAAAATGTGCAGGGAATTCATCTAATGGCCAATCAATGCTGAAACTTTGTGCAGTGATGGAAGACGCTCCGAGAAAATACATGATTTTTGGCAAAATGTTTGCCATCTTGCATAAATAATCGTCTTATAAATTATATTGAACCAAATTCAACTTCAAAAAGGTGTTAGACCCCGATTGTCGTTCACGACGCAAAATAATTTACAGAAAGGATTGAACCCCATAGGCTGTGGCGTTCCGATACTTTTGCCCGCCACTCTAACAGGAGAAGAAGAAGAAGAAGAAGAAGAAGAAGAAGAAGAAGAAGAAGAAGAAGAAGAAGAAGAAGAAACGCTTATTTCATTTGGAATGGCCGCGGCATATAATGATCCTTCGCTTGCCAAATGAATAACTGCATTTTATGGGGATGCAAATCGTAAAAAACGTCAATTCGGCTCATATTAAAGCCTGTGGGTCAGATACTTTTACGAAGAAAAGGCGAACTACTCGTGCAGGTTTCTGAGAAATGGAACACAGCTGAACGCACATTGTGCTGCCTGCTTCAAAAATTTTGATCCGTATGGATCGGGTGCTATTCAACGGATCAGCCAACCATGGCGGGAACTGCACCACCCAAAATATTTCAAGACCAACGTGCTGACTACCTTTCAAACTAAGAACATACTTCAACAAAACCCGCATAAGAAACGCTGTATGGAGTCTCACAATAAATCACCTCCTGTGCGAACCGATGCTCATTTGGACCCCCCTCTTGTTTCACTTCTGGAAGCGTCTCGACGTCAATCACTTCGGCATCATCTTCCGATCCATGCTCCCCACCAGCACATATGGTAATCCTGTGAAATGTGGATAAAAATGTAGGATCACAGGATGCACTTTCGATCAAGCTGCAAGCCAGAAAAATCACTTACATGCTCTCTGAAGTCGCAACTGTACGACCATTATCGGAAAATCTGTTCTCCCCAAGACGATCTGTCGTCTGAGACAGTGCTTCCCTGTCCTGAACACGCATCTCGGGAAGCGTCTACATAGCACATAACGAACTCTTCACGGCAAAAGCAACAAAATGACTCCGCAAACCTCAGTTCCATTCTCTTTTTCATCTCCCGCAGGGCGAGTACAAGACAATTCATTGAGCGCCATCTCCTCGTCTTCTGCCAACGCTTGAATCGATTGCTCCTGGACCCGAACCTTAAAAAAGATATTCTTCTGAAGGAACGAATAGATAACGAAAATTATTATTCTGGAACGATGTAAATGTTCACTTTATTCCGAAGCGTTTGAATTTCGTCTTCTTTCTCATCAAGAAGTTTATATAGTTTTAAGCGTTCCTCTTTGAACCCATCTAGCCTCTTTTTCACGTCTTCTGCGGCAGCTGTCTCAATAAATAACTTCGAAATTCCATTGCGCAGAAGATTCAAGAGCTTTTGATCAGGCAGAGTGTCGTTCTGGTTGTCCTGAAACATAGGTAAGAATCAAATGGAAACAAGGCAAGAACATGTGCATCCTCACTGTGCGCGACAGCACCAGAAATGCTTGTCAAAACTGTCTTTTCAAAAAAAAGGATAATTTTGTAGTGAATAAGGTAAGAAAGCACAAAAAATCAAAGCCTGTGACTGGATGAGTTCGCTGTGATCCGTCACACGACGACCTTCACCAGCACAAGAGATTCACACAGGGAGGACTCCAAGGGTGCAAAAACAAACCACACTGGCAATTTTGAACTTCCGAATGATATTGTAGATACCATCCTTGAAGTGCTTGATTTCCGAAGCACATTCACATTGACGCGCACTTACAGTCTCATCATTCTGACCTGAACTGGCCCGAAGCTGCTGGTTTTCTCCCTAAAATGAAAGCTTCCGAAGGAAGAAAAAATCATGACTAAGAAAAGCAGGCTGACTAAGTGAACGTGGTCAACCACAAAACATCCGGTTTCCGATAAAGAATTTTGGATTTAGACAGGACTCGACGCTGCTTCGCTTGTTTTATCGCCAAGGATTAAGGTCTAACAAGGCGCTGTGGAAGTCCTTGATGGAGCTACGACTCCTTTCACCTAGCACAGATTTTTCAACAGAAACATGTCGGCTTTTTACGAATAGAACGTGGGATTTTTTTTTGCGATCCTCCTCCTTTAAGATGGAAAATGGGTCCAAATTTCTATGACTCCCCTTCACCTTAGTTTTCACCGGTCGATATCGCGCTTCATTGTGCCCGGAATTCAGGCGATACAGCTTCGAGTCTTACCTAGGCCCGCATCAATAACCATTCCATGTCATAATATTGCATAAAACAAACAAAAACATCAACAGCATAAGAACATACCTTTACAAGTTCCAAATGCGTCTTCAATATTTCGTTTTCAGCGTTTCGCGCTTCGAGCTTGGAAGCAGCGTCCGCCTTGATAGCGTAGATCTGAAAACATAAAATATTGACTTCATCACGGACTTTTACTCCCCCTTTTGGCCAGGAACTGGCTGAACACCCCCATAAAATTATGAATGACAGAAAATGACAGCGGGATCTCGAAAAGATAAGCATTGAGCCGATCAATATAAATATCAACTCATCAACGATCGACTATTATTAAGGAATAGAATGCCATGCGACAGTTGGCAGACATCGAAAATAATTTTCAAGCAAGCAAAGAAGAACCTCGACGGTAAATATGGCGTCAACTTCAAATACATTTTTCCGGGAATCTTGGATCAGATTTTTTTCACGAATGAAGATTTCAGGTTTTCGTCACTGTTGATAATTAGACATACCCAGGCATAGAGAATAAAACGAATGCGGGAGCAGGAGACGGACCGGAGGTCGAGTGGAGAATTGAGTACGAGTGAGAGATAAAGAATAAGAGCCTGGTCGAAAATAAAGGCTTCTGAATAGTCATGCATGGCGAATCGCGCCACATTGATAAAATATAAAGGGCAACCACCTACTTTTGTCTTCTTCTTATTCTTTGCAGCCACGTTGAGGGTTTTGTCATAATTGAAGAAACTGGGCGACCAGTGGTGGATTCGTCCATAGATCCATTGTGGTCAGCGTGGTAGGTCTCACCGGACAGTTAAATAAATGCCCTGTATCATGGCCGATAGTACCGCAGTCCGGGCAAACATCAGATTTGCTGCTGTCAATCTTGCTGACGAAGGACATGAGCATTGACGAGTGACCGCAGCGCAATGATGCGAGTGTGCATCTAGCCCTTCTTCCGAGTTGAGTCTCGGATTCGCAGACTGGGGGCGGTACTTCTCCTAGTATAGGATTCACCACCGCCTTCTCAAGATGACACCGTAAGAACTTGGTGTGCTCCTCGCGCAAAAGACGGAGTCGTTCTTGTTGTGAGTCGTGCCATATTTGCAAGTTAACCTTGCATGGAGCATCGGCAAATGGTATTCTTTTGGCTCTCTCTCTCTCTAACGGGGTTGAGCACTCTCCAGGACGGGTTTGGTTGCTTAATAATAGATTCGTAATTGTTGGGCTTGGAGCTGACAGTGCACCTTCACAGGCGATAGATGGGCTTCGGCATGCAGATGCTCGACTGGGGAACTCTTTGCACATCCGATGGCAATGCGAAGAGAGGCATTTTGTACGCGTTGCATCTTAATCCAAAAAGATTCTGAAACTAGATGCTGCCAAACTGGTGCGGCGTATTCCATGGCTGGCTGTAGAATCGCCTTATACGCCATAAGTATCGTAGTCTTCTTGCTACCCCTTGTGGTACCGCCTAGGGTCCTGAGAACATAGAGTTTGGCTTTAACGACAGCCTGCTTCTGCGCGGTATTTTTATGAAGCTTGAGCGACGGATCGAGCACAAGACCGAGCAGTTTTGGAAATCGAGCAGCAGGCAGACGGACTCCATCCCACTCTACCTCCGGATGAGCTCTGTGCTCGGATGGGTCCGTTGTGAGGACGGATACTGATGATTTCGATGCGGAGATCTTTAGCATCTTGTCGTCGAAGAACTTCTTCAGCGTCTTCAGGTACTCGTTGATCTTGGTGGCGGCTACCTTTATATCCCGGTCTCGACACATGATTGTTATGTCATCGGCGTAAGCGACAGTCTTGATATCCTGTGTTGGTTCAGGCATACCTTCGAGACACAGACTGAAGAGAGCTGGTGATAAAACACCACCCTGAGGGACTCCAGCTGCTGTAGGAATACTGTTGGAGACATGATTCTGGAACATGACTCTTGCCCGTCGATCTTTGATAAAGGCCAATATCCAACGCTTTTGCCACGGTGGTATTGACGACTCCAAAACGCTTCTTGACAGGATTCCTAGGTTGACCGTATCGAAACCCTTGGTGAGATCCAAAGCGACAGCTACAGTTCTCAATGGCTTCAAAGCGTTGAACCCGTTGATTGCATAGCTAGTAATTTCTAGCAACGCTGTAGTTGTAGAATGCAGCTTTTTAAACCCGTGCTGAAATAATTGTTTCTCGTTGTGCTCTGCTAAATTCTCCACAATAAGCTATTCGGCTACCTTGGCGAAAGCTGACATCAAGCTAATGGGTCGATATCCCTTTACTGACGACTGAGGTTTGCCTGGCCTCGGCAACGGGATGACGTTGGCTGTCTTCCAATTTTGGGGAATAATGCACGAGCTGAATGAAGTGTTAATCAAATCAACGACGAGTGGGAGGATCTCAGTCGGGAGCTTCTTCAGTACAGCAGGACCAATGCCGTCGGGACCGACAGCTTTAGAGTTCCGCATGTCCTTTATGATCTTCTCTACGTGAGCCACAGTGTACGCATCGGCCGTGCTCATGAGCTGGAGGCGGCACAGCTCTCTAACTGTCACTCTATTCTGCGGACCTCGCCGTGTACTCGTGACAAAGAAGCTTTTTCCAAGAGAGTAGGCGGCTGCCTTACCCGTCTTGAAAACGTTATTATCAAATTCAATGGTGGATACGGTTGCTGGCGAGCTCCTTCCAGATAGCTTCCGTAGTACCTTCGGAGTAGCTGAACTGTCCGCCTTGAAATCCAACTGTCCCGTGAACTTTTCCCATTCTTCTTTCTTGTGCCTGTACAGATCTTTTCTGATCTCGTCATCTAGTTGAGCAACGACAGGGTTTAGATGGTCGGCTGCTCTCCTGGCATCTCTAGTCCTAATTTTTTGAAGAATTTCTCCGATGACGTTTGGATAAAACGTCTTAACGCGGCCAACAGGAATAGCCGCCTTCATGGCCCGGCGGATTACATCAGACAGGTGGTGCTCCTTTTGGTGCACATTGTCGCTCCACGGATAATCAGCCGCTAGGCGTAGCGCAACCTCACTGAACAAGCACCAGTTTGCTTGGCCTAAATTGAGGTAAGAACGTTGTCGAACACCAGAATAAGGAGCAAGAGAATTTGAGATATCAATGTGCACAAAGACAGGAATATGATCACTAGACAATGTAGTTGAGGTAGACCATGAGCAGGTGTTTGAAAGGTTGGAAGAGACAAGATTTATGTCTGAGCTAGAAGATCGGCCATCGGCAGGGAGACGAGTGGGCTGATCATCGTTTAGTATGACCAGGTCGCACTCATCCGCCCATTTCTCGACGTCACTTCCTCTAGCATCAGAGCCAAGAGACGAGCAAAATGTATGAGCATTAAAATCGCCCGCAAATATAGACGAAGATGAGAGGGAGCCGTCGTAAAGCTGTCTAAGGAGTGGAATAGGATCATAGGATGGGGGGGGCATGAGGTGGTAGGGGGAATATAGATGTTGAAGAGAGAAAGGGGAGTTTTAATTGAAGATGGACCGGGAGGTACTCGAGAGTACCGTCCGTGGGAGTGTTAGGTATGAAGTGTGAGGGAAGAGTAGATAATACAAAAGTGGAAGCTCCTCCGCCAAGATTTGACCTTCGAGCATGGTAAGAAGCATAGCCTGGGAAATTGGGATGAGGATTTGTAGGGGATGGAGAGAGTTTGATTTCTTGAACCATAATCACGTCTGGATGGTAGGTACGCGCAAAGAGAGAGAGCTCATAGAGCTTGCCACGAAGGCCGTTGAGATTTATATGTACAATGGAAAGGGGGCGATTGGAGTTTGAGGAACTAGAGGTGGTGGGTGAGGAGCACAAAGCACATCGAAAAGAAGAGTTATGATGCCTCACAGAGCAGAGACCCGAACAGGAGAAATGTACCCACCTTTGGCATCCGAAGCATTGGACGCTGGTATGTCTCCTGTTAACATCCTTGCCGCACGTGGCGCATTGGTACTTCTGACCGGGTCCAAGATTCCTCTCCACGCCGGCCTTTAGCAGGAGAATCCGAAGGAGAGCTGCGGCCGGCCAGCACCTCTCCCATGACAAAAACCCTCTTCGTGGAGGGGATGACGTCGGTTTGCACGGAGGTGATCTTCTTTCCTCCACACTGCCACGGCACGAACGTACGACATCTCGGCAGTACTTACTTTTGTAACCACCCCCTATCCCTCACTTTAGCGGCACGGCCCGTCTCGCTCGACTATGCGAATGCGTCAAACCGCAGAAAAAGACGGGAAAAGGTCTGCTTCTCTGTGCATTGGAATTTCATGGAGGAAGACTGGGCACATATGTGGAATACTGTGGAACTATTCCGTCTTTTTTTAACAAGGGTCGGATTTTTTTTCCGCCTTTATGTCCTTAAGATGAAGTTTTTATGGGTGCTGAACACGAATATGAGGTTCTATTTTTAGTTTGCCCGAAGACTGCGGTAGGCATACGGTTGTTTGGTGGAAGTCTCCGATTTTTTTAGCTTTGGCGCTATGACAGCGAGGGGGACTTTGGCGCTATGCAATTGGCCACGCCCACTTTACCGTGCCACACTGAATTTGAGTACCTACCCGGGGCCCTCTGCCGAAATCAGAAGATTCGTTGCGGCACGAAAAAATGGCCGTGTCCGGCCAAGTGCAAGTGCGATACCACAGTGCCCCCCCCCCCCTCCCCGAAGCGAAAGCACCTCACACTTATAGAGAGGTACTTTGGAGCGCCAACCACGAATCCATTGCCCATTTTAAAACTTTCGATAGATTACTGTACCATAGTGACAATAGCCCTACCCTAATTCTTTCAAACTTTGAAGACAAGAATATCCAATTTGTGACCAGCAACCCAAGAAATCCCCTTTGGCGAGGTTTCAACAGGATCTAAAACTTCGACCTACTACGATATAAGTACCGTAACTTACCGGAGACTTGCCGAAAGCCGGATACATATTATATATTCGTATTCAGAACCCCTAATAATTCCCCTGTATGAAATCCGGAAAAAAGAAATAAAGCCGATATTGTGGCACGTATTATAGAGTATAGCAGCCACCTGCTTCCTCAACTGCAGAGCCTCCTCGTTTTTCGCAGCGATCTCCTTACTAAGAGTTGCTCGTTCAGACATGAACCTAAAAGCGAGCACACAATTCATATACTCAGATTTACTGATGGGTATCGGACAAACCTCCTCCTCTCTACAAAATGCGTAGGATCCTGGAAAGCAACGTTGGTCTTCTCCACAGAATGTGCAGTCGAGCACGAGGGATCTGGGCGACCATCAATATAGGCAGAAAGTATAACCTCTACAGGAGAGAGAATTCTTCACTTACACTCAGTAACGGATAATGATTTGGAGAAACCATTGAGACTATCCCCAGCTTTTTTGGCATGCTCTTTCGTTTGATAGTGCATCACTTCCTGTTGGAGAGCCTGGACTGCTACAGAGAGTTGTGTGACCTGAAAATGGGAACAGGAGTACCTGTACTGACACGAGCATTTAGTAACTTCGTTATAGACACATACATGAAGTCTTTCCTCTTCAAAACATCGCTTCCACTCTTCAGCACTGAGTTCCTTCCCGTTAACCTGTGCCGCACTCCTTAAACTGTTCAATTCTTGACCACGAGCCAGTAAAGGTCGAAATTTCCCGGTCTGCCCCCGATCCACAGTACCCCTTTTCGCCGCGGGACCAGCAGATTCTTGGCTCGCATGCGGCCACGGATTCCTGGAGCGTCTATTCAATCTTCAACCATGAGAATTTGTTCATTTTATTCGTTATTTATGAACGATCTCAAGCATAAACAATTGGCGCGGGGTCATACTCTCCGTGGTGTTTCTAAAGAACGCCCTAAGTACTTAGATACAGTAAAGCGCAAGCAGCAAACTGGATTGAAGAGAAGTAAAATCTGAAGTTGGTTAATTCGTTTATTTTTGGAGCACTAGAGAATAAAATGTGTGAAAAAAATCATTAACCACGAAAAGGAGCTTATTATTCAAAATCTCCTACCATGTTTCTGCTATTTGTAAGCAAACACCGATTCCGACGTCAAATTGATCGACAAACTGGCGTCTCATACGAGAAAATGATCCCGAAGACGGAGTTTCAGTTGTTTTCAAAAAAACGTCAATTTTGAACGGTTTTCCGCGGCATACACTGTGATGACGAAGACGTGAGACATATTGATCGAAAAAGCGTGCCAGGAATACACGACCGCATGCGAGCCAAGAATCCATGGTGGTCCTGCCGCGAAAAAGGTGTAATGTGGATCGGGGGCAGCCCGGGAATTTTTGACCGTTACTGGCTTGTTTGAGGACCTGATAGTAAATAATAATCACAGCACCTAGGCTGGACTACTATGAATAATTAGCCTAAAGCGGCTACCCTTTGTTATTCGCGATTCTAAAAAAATCCCAAAAGGCTGAGTTCAACTTTTAGCTGAGCGCGAAATCGCCAAGCAGCGTTAGCATATCGTAGCCTTAAGTTCACAGAAAAGGGAAAATTAAACTAAATTCAACGTAGACCACGCCGTGGCCGCTTTTGCACGATCGGAGCCAGCACATGTGCTGCACAACAGTCTCCCCTAACTCTCATTCCAGAGGACCTCGAGTTGGTGGCACTTTCTCTGCTTGCTCAAACCTTTACCTTGAAAACCCTATAAGCTGTTTCTCGAACCTCAAATGAGTGTATATAACTATCTCTTCTAATTTGCTCGGCCCGAACAGAAAACGGCTTCTAACCGGTCGACAGCGTTGTGATCAACTGTATAGAATCAAAAGGGTTCTATGGTGATAGCCGAAAGAGTTATACATAGTGTAGTCCCCCAAGAGTGTCTCATTTACTTATCAATGAGAAGCGGTCGATTGGAGATCAATGAACATAAAACTACTCTGCCAACGCGTAGCTAGATGCCTCCGAGGGCGCGGCCTGAAACGCCGCCCCATTCCATGTGGCGGTAAATTACGGGTTTTGGCTTGACTTACTTGACTTAATCGGTTGGCTTTCGCCTGACGCGGTCATTCCGCATCTTCACCGAGGTGTGCCGTCCTAGTAGTCAGCCGTGTCCATTTTTCACGGTCTTCAGCCACAATTTGAACACATTCCATCCAGCTGTCACTATTCCATTTCCTGCGAAACGAAACATCGCGCCTGAACTGTCTTTCGATGCCGAGTGACTTTAAATCCTCTTTAACCACATCCGTCCAGAACTTTCGCCTACGCCCAGGTGGCCGTTTCCAGACAGGATTTGGAAGCATTTTTAAAGCGTGTTGTACGAGACGATCCGGCGTTCTTCTTAGTATATGCCCGAGCAGTCGAAGTCGACTTTCCATTGCTGCTTGAGATGGCGTTAGGAGATGCTGGCACCTCCCTCGTGTCAAGCGTTGATGTACTGCGTCGATTTCCTTGTAAAGGTCTTCGTTATGGCATACACGCGGCCAGAAATATCCAAGCAAACGCCTAAAAGCTTCCTCTCCGTGCAATCCAACCTTTCCATCTGCGTTTTCGGTGCTGCCCACGTCTCCGATCCGTACATCATGATAGGGCGAATAGCGGATAGGTAGACGCGCAACTTGACTTCCTTCGCGATGGTGGTAGACCACAAACACTTGGTTAGAGAATTGAATGCAGACGTAGCTTTCGCACATCGTTGTCGAATATCCGCTGCATAACTACCATCGTTCTTCAGCAAACAGCCCAAATAACAGAAATCGTCCACCAGTTCGATACGTTGTCCGTCCACACAAACTCCAGTTGAAGGCCTCTGAGAGACCCACATCTGCTTGCATTTGTCGGGACGAAGACGAAGTCCATAGGCTGCGGCATACTTCGAAACGAGGTTCACAATCCTTTGCAGTTTTGCGTTGTTTTCAGCGAATAACACAATGTCGTCGGCGTACTCCAGGTCGACAAGGGAGCGTCCTGATGGTGTTAGGATCACATCCGCAGGAAACTCTTCTGCAACTCTACGCATGATGTCATCAACGGCGAAGTTGGAAAAAAAGGTCCTGCAACGGCTCCTTGCCTTACTCCTGTTTTCACCTCGAAAGCTGACGTAAATCCGACAGGTGTACGAACTGCTGCTGTTGTTCCTTTGTTCATGTCCTCGATTAACCGAACATACTTTTCCGGGACTCCATCTGCTCGCAGAGCATTGAGCAATCGATCACGATGAGGAGAGTCGAACGCGGCTTCAAAGTCCAAAAAAGCAAGCTGTAATGGCTTCGAAAACCGCTGCCACGATTCAATTACTCTTCTCACGACGAACACTTGGTCGATGGTCGATCTTCCAGGGCGAAAACCGGCTTGCTCATCTCTGGTCGTTCCTTCACGATGTTTGATAAGTCGCTCGAGAATGATACGTTCTAAAACCTTGTACATGACACGAAGTAGAGAGATTCCTCTGTAGTTCTTAGGATCCGTGACGGATAGCTTCTTGTGAAGAGGTACGATGATCGCATGTCTCCACGAATCGGGTATCCTTTCGCTCATCCATATGGCACGGATGGTGTTGGTCATTTCACGAATCCCAGACGGAGGAAGAGCTTTCAGCATTTCAGCAGTGATGTTGTCATCTCCACCTGCCTTTCCATTCTTCATTTTCCGGACACAATCCAAAACTTCAGACTCAGTCGGCGGTTCCTCACTGACATCGTAATGTGCTCTCTGAACATGCGGGAGCTCAGGTACTGATGGCGCTGGACGATTCAGTAGTGAACTGAAGTAATCCTTCCATATTGGCAGCGTCGCATCACCAACTGCAACTCCATTGGTAGTGTTCAAGACAGGAGAACATCTCTTCATCTTCCCGCTATACTGTCGCAGCAACGTGTAGGCTTTCCTCGGATTCTTCTCCTCCCAAGCCTTCTCGAACTCCTTAGCTCTACACGTCCACTCTCGTTCGCGGTCACTTTGAAGCTGCCGACGCAACTTCCTCCTCAGACGCTTCTCCTCCACGAAGTTTCCTGCAGTTCGGAGAGCACATACTCTGTTGTAGGTAGATGTTGTTTCTTCTGAGACGTAGGCGAACTTCTTCTTAGGCTGTACAACCGGGAGTGCCTCTTTCGAAGCGTCCTGGATGCATTTGACAAAAGAATCCGCGTCGCAAAGTTTCTTCTTAGTCCGTACTCCGATGTGAATAGAAACGCGTTGTCGGAAATTCCTTCTGCACTCTTCATCTCTGAGACTTGTCATGTCAATCCTCTGGAGAGGCTGAGCCCTCGCTTCCTCTTATGAATCCTCGCAGTGAAGTTCAACAGAACAGGACGGTGATCCGAATCGAATGCGACATCCCACACAGCTCTAGATCTTCGAATGTCCGATACTGGAATATTCCTCGTCAGGACATAGTCAAGCTGTAGTTTCAAAGTTGTCATCTTCCGCTTCCGCTGCTCTTCTGGAGATAGCCGGGTTGGTCCCTGCCACGTAAGCTGATGGCGGCGATGATTCCTCTTGAATGTCGATGCAATAATCAGACCACTGCGTTCACAAAAGTCGACAAGGCGGTAGCCATTGTCCGATGTTTGCTCCACTGGGTAGAACCATTTACCGAGTACTTCGGATTCCTGATCAAGTTCCATCTTCGCATTTGCGTCAATCCCCACGACAACAGCATGTTGACAAGGTATCCTGGCCAGCAACGTGTTGAGTTCCTCATAAAACGCATCCTTCGAATTGTCTTCGGCGGTTTCAGTGGGCGCATGAGCACTCACTATCCACAGATTGAATCCTCTGTGATCCCGCAGTCGTACGAATGCATTCCGGCACGACGTTGAGCCAAACTCCTTGACCATACCATTGAAATCCTTCCTTACAGCTATTGCACAGCCTCCCACTCTCCTATCGTCAGCGTTACCGCAGTAGATGGTGTACTCTCCGACGCTGATGACGGGTCTATCCTTGAGGCGGGTTTCCTGCAAAGCAGCAAACGGTGCATGGAAATAGCTCAGAAGTCTGGATAGCGCAGTTTTTGGATATCACTCGACAGCGATCGACAGTTCAGGGTGGCGAAATTGTGGCTTGTGGCCAAAGACTCCATGACTCCCTAGGAACGCATCCTAAGCTGTTATGGACCAGAGGCCTTAGTGTGCCGGACGGCGACACCTTTATGCAATGTGCGGGATACTTTCGCGATATAGTTGTGCACGCTATATCGCTCGAACGTTCCCTGTGTACACTCAAACGTCTGCTGGGTTCAGTAGAAGCAGGGGCACCAACGAGCAGGTACCAACAGACTTGTATACACACCCCCGGGTTTTGGCTACGATAGCTAAAACCCGCATATTCTTGTGTCGAGGCTACAAGAGTGCAAATTCTGCGCGTATTATATGTAAAAACGAAGGCTAAATTCGAAACATTGATCTCTCTGACGCTAAACCCGTATATTCTACCTATAATTTTGTATCGGGAACCTACGGATTTAGCGACAGCCTGTGTTGAAATGCAATCTCAAACCCGCGTTGGCTACGCGGAACACAGGGATGCAGTTCGAACAGTGTTGGCCTAGTCAACCCACAGATATCTTGACACTCTGTGGGTTGTCGTGGAGCGTGACCTGTGTCGCTCTCTGGAAGACCTTGCTAGGGATAAGTTTGACCATTAGGATGCTGCAGGTCGTGGGAAAGAAACGGCGATGCTGTCGATCGCAGCTGGGATCGCCTTTCTAGTACGGATCAGGACTGGGTGGGTCGATCGACCGAGTGCTGTAACGAGAATTTGCGTAGAATATGCGGGTGCCGTAGCGAAAATTTACATAGAATATGCGGGCGCTGTAGCTAAAATTTCACCAACTCAGGCTAAACTTTCCGTAACTTACGTAAATTCTTGTGTCAAAATCAGACTAGCTGCCTCCGAAACCCTGGACATCACTGGTTTCCGTGTGAGGCATCTAGCCACGCGTTGGCGGAGTAGTTGCAGCACAAAAAAAGGCAGAACAAAAACGAAGCGGCAATTCATTCTAGATTTTCGAATGCACATGTTATATACCTTTTTCTCTTACAGTTATCCAATTAACACTTTCATCCGTGTTTGAGGGTGAATATGAATGAATCTGAGCCCGAACTGAGCTAAGCGGTGAAGATCTGATAGGAGAGAGACTCACCCCTGCTCAAACATTGGCGTTGACGTCTAGTTCGATCGCATTGGGAGCCGAAAGTTGAACGATTAGGATCTGAGGGATATAGATGAGATCCTAATCCTTGTTATATGTTATAGACAGACTTCCTGAAAGCGGAAAAGCTTAATGAAAATAATTATGAGCCAACGTGAAAACGAAGTGGAGGAAAAAATGGAGTACGGTAGACAATTGCGCGCGCATAGTACGTGCCCACGTATACTGCGCACGCAACTTCCTACCGTACTCCATTTTATTGTCGATAAATGGATAAGTCTCCAGGTTCGACTCTCGATAAATGGATAAATATCGGGCTCCTAAATATCGTAATCCACGGTCTACAACCACATAGATTACCCTGCTTATACATTCAATTATTGCCATAGGAAGACTGAGATCAAGGCGCCGCTCAGGTTGCCAGAGAATTAATCGAATCGTTATGAAACTCAGAGTTTTGGCCGGGTATTTTCTCACAAGCCAGTAACGGTCAAAATTTCCCGGCCTGCCTCCGATTTACGGTAGCCCCGTTCGTGGCGGGACCAGGTATGGATTCTTGGCATGCCAGCTCAATCGATACGTTCGGCATATTCGTCACCCTGGGGCCTTTCGCGGCAAAATTTTCATGATCGAAGTTTTCTTTTCGAAAAGAATTGAAAACTTACGTCCATTTTAGTAATCGGCGGGAGTTTTCTATCAAAACAATGTTAAAATAAGAGTCAGCCTCCAAACTGAACAGACTCGTAATTCGCGCTGGAACTAATCCAACTGGACACAATTACGTCAAAACTACCCATTTCTTTATAGAAAGAACCCAGGGTCTCGCTGACGTCTTGTGAGTGCTATCGCAAACGGGGGGGGGGGCATTATGGTATCGCACTTGACCGCGCCCATTTTTCGGAGCCGCAACGCCATTCGTAAACCTACAAGGGTTTTCCTCTCTTTCCAAAATCAAGAGAGTCGCTGCAGTGCAGAAAAACTTTTACACAATTATAGCTGCCCTTTATATTCTATCGTTTACACTTCTGCCGCCCAGCGGCGCGGCAAGGTGCAATTCTATGAAATTGATCACGCTGCGCGGCACGATCGATATTTTAGAATTGCACTTCGCTGAGCCGCTCGGCGGCGGAACTGTAAATGACCTCTAAGGCCTATTTTAGAGATCCATCGCGGCGCGATGAGATGTTTTATGTAGGCATCGATCGATAACGCGCTGCTCGTCGATTCGCATATGAATCATGAAATCGCGCCGCGCCCGGGTGGAACTCTAAAAACCTCCTGAGTGGACACCAGAGTTCTTCCCCTCCGTTTGCGATAGAACTTTCTACCTTCTGTAAAAAATCGTAATTCTCATCACCCATGACACGAATCGCGTGCACAATGCTGCTCCCTCCGTTTGTCATGTGCTTTCTCGCTGTCTCCCACCTCTGCTCCGCATCAACATGCGTAGAAACCATGACAATTTTGCGGTTTTACAGCCTGTATGTTTCTTGTAGATTCAGCTATTTCTGTTAGAATCGAAATGATGTCTTGGGTTTTCTGAAGCTAGGCTACTCGTGGCGGAACCGTAGCAGCGAGCTCTAAAGCCAGTGACGAGTTAGATATTTTAATTAGAGGCTGGGTTTCGGACGAATCGGGGCGGGATCATACTTCCCCGTAGGTGCGATAGCCCGGTGGTAACATCTGGGCAGAGAACGTCTCGCGGTGGATAAGTGTAAGAGTTAAGGCGTCAGGCCAATCATGATCTAAAGCCACCCCTACGCGTGACGCGCGCAACGCGCTGGTGTTGAGGGGTCTGAATAGCTCTGAAAGCGTTCATAACAAAAGCTCCAAAAACGAGGATCCAAAAGCTTCCAAACCACTGCGAACGCTCGTCGGCTAGCTTCCGGAGCGTAAAACCTTCTTCAGGCCTAGAAGAAAACATGTCAATGTTGAATTTCGCGATATTGAATCCATTCAGCTAACCAGAGTTTGCTTCGCAGTACGGATCGAGGATGGGCGAAACCCCAAGCCGGTTACAGTCACAGTAAAGTACGAGTACCCGAGCAACTCATACACTTGAAGGCAGTGTTCACGATAAGAATCCTTTTTCTGCTTTTCCACCTATCTTGAAGACGGTCCCATGCTGATTCCAATGATGTTTTCGGAATCGTACAAAACCTTCTAGAAACGCAGTTATGATCCCTCGAAACTGAGCTAGGGAAGCATGATGGACGAGTTATCCTTGGCTTGCAACTTCCGTCTTTTGCAACCAATGTATGCGAGCTGACCTGAGTGAACAGAGAATTTGCGAATGAAGGGAAGAACGGGGCAATTGATCGGAAACCATCGCTCATCTCACAATCTCAAGCATTCATTTGTTCACGTCGGTGGGCGTGGAAAGTGCATCTGGGTGTGACGAGCTGACGGATGTCCAACTTTGGGGCCGTAGGGGACCGTTCCGAGCTCATTTTTCTCAGTTTTTTCAACGTTAGGTTTTCGCTAGGCCCCGCAGCTGCCGATCTCCACCAAAAAATCAGACATGGTTTTTATCGTGGACACTGCCTTTAAAGGCAGGGGTCACGATAAAAAAGGTTGTTGTGCTATCCTCATGAGAAGGTAGATTTGGCTTTGACAAATGTGGAAATAAGTGAAAAATTGCAGAAAAAACGCTCAGGAACAAGTTGTTGCTTGGTGTCTGCCCACCTCCAATGATCGAGATTTCTGTAAATGCCTGACTCGTCCACTTTTATTTTGCTTCTGAAGTAGTTTCTGAGCATTTGTGGAGACTACTGACTACTTGACAACTAGCACCTGTGGTTGGAAGTGACCTCACCATAACCCCAGAAGCTGTTACCATAATTGGATTAACCCTAGGTTGGGTTCAGCACCAGGCTGTTTATCTCGGGTGATAAACGCTTCATCCCCACGGCCTCTAGAAATTTTCAGCTCCACAGAGTTTCTGACCGAGCGGTAGAGAACCGTAGCTGTGAATGGAGGAGCAGTCTTTCGGGTATGCTTTTGTATTCTGTGCGTGGAGGAACTACTAACTCGGGGTTGTTTTACTTACATCCCGATGTTTTAGATATCCATGTTCTGGATATTGTAGTTGAATATTTTACCCTTTTTCAGGTTCACTGAATGAAATGACAGTCTGCCAGATTAAACGACCAAAGTATCGATAATAATGAGCGATTTGCCCTTCGACCAAAGTAAACAGAGCGGACGAGTTACGGATTAAATTTCGCGAAACAATTTGGATGTGCGATCGCCATTGTCTCGGACGGGGTTGATGATCAGGGGCCGTATTCATCATTGAAATGCCGGGTAAATCTTACTTTACATTTACCTTACCCGGAGCCGATAACTTATTCACTGCGAAAAGGTATTCATCGCACACTTACTTACCCTGGTAAGATCCCGCGCAAAATGTGTTTATTGTGCACTTACCAAAACACTGAATAGGCGTCGTTAATTTGAAATTCTTTCGCCGATTCATACTTTCTTTGTTCAAAGGGGCTAAAAAGAAGAGCATTGGTTTGATGATTAATGAAAACTTTGAAGTACATCATAGGGGGCCCCTCCTATATAGAAAATAGCATCGTTTAACATTACTGACTATTCAATTTCTTCTAGCGAGATTCTTCCAGAGGCACTCGTCAATTTTTTTTCCTAATCGCTGTCCTACTCTAGTGGAGGATTACTCTATGATGGAATTTTTCCTCTAGGAGTATAAGGTTGTAGATAAAGCTACCCACTACTCATTTTTGTCTTTTTTCGGTCCAGTTTTTCAACCAAATTTGATACACCGTTCAAAAGCGCCAATTTGTTCCTATCTAAGTTTTTTTGAGCTCTCACCTACTCTTGTTGGTTCACGAGTTTCAGGGGAAAACTTGTTATTTTTTTTTCAAATGTTCACCGATCGGCCAACGATAAATATGCCCTTGTGCATCGTGCGTAATACAAATCGACGAAAAAAAGCCAAAGGATTCTTCTATATTGCGTCGTGCCTATTTAATTGTAGAGAAAAAAACTCAAACCCATTATTTATTCGGCACAATAAACTTTGGCATTAGAAAGGCGGCTCTCCCTCTGTCGTATACTGCTGGAAGTTTTCTTCTAAAAATCACTTCATTGCGAATTGTCAAGTATTTTTCTTTCAAAATTCGAAGAAAAAGCAGAAATTGGTGGCAGAAAGTTGACTATTCGCAAATTATCTACGGTGGATGAGAATATCACCTGTACAAATGTACTGCGAGATCTGAGGTCCAAACTCATTGCACAGAAAAAAGTTCGAAATGCGAAAATGTCGAGTACTTAAGCCATAAATTGAATTCGAGCGTTAGGATCACAGATTATCATTTTCTAGAAGGAGCGTCAAAAGTATTAGATAAAGGAACGACAGCGTTCTCGGCAGCTACACTATTAACATATGACCTGAGAAATTCAATTGGGCCAAGGATATTGTTTTCTCAAACTATTACTTTCGATTCAGCACAATATAACCTAACTCAGTAAGAGTTCGGTGAACAATGGCACGAAGAGTATAAAGCCGATAAGAAAATCTTTAGTTGCATTTTCTGATGCATTCAAAGTTTGGTGAAGAAATCTAGTGGACAGAAGCAAGGGAAGTCTACCGCTTTTTCACGACAGACAACAAAAACCAATGAGAACACGGATGAAAAAACATTTATAACTTTCTGTTTGTGGAAAGAAACATTGAATTAATCATAAAAAAAGCAAAATATCCTATAATGATAGTTTTAATTATCGATGAAACTAATGCGCTCCATTGCTGTTTCCGCGGTGAGTGCAGCTGTAGCCGGCTGGGAGTAAAATTTACCCGGCTCCATACGTCGGGTAAATTTTACCTGGATTTTTACTCGAAAATCGCGGGTAAGTAAGCGTGCGAATACCGGGTAAGTGCCAAATTCGAAGGACTTTACACTTACCTCGCGGGTAAGTCATTGATGAATACGGCCCCAGGCTATTTTCACACATCCAGTCAGCTGCCTCGGAACAGTTCGGCCACTCTTATCATATTAGATGAACAATGCATAAATCTTTTTACCAGTGGAAAGCAAATCATAACGATTTCCCCTCAGATAAATACTGTTTTTTCAAAGTGAACTTGTATAGGCCATTTTCAGGAAGCAATTTACGCACAATTTGCGTCTTTGAATTTTGTGCGGAAATCTGCACGTTTTTTCACTACAGGTGATATCCAGAATAGGCTGAGACCGCCACGAGCGCCTCAGTCTTAGTCGACTTGTATATACCCTCTACTGACAAAACTGTCCTTTTTTCCGCTTTTTTACTAACTTTGTATGGAAAGCCACGAGACGATACGCAGATGTTTCGCTACAGAATCGCTTCCTTCTACTTGTCAGGAAGGAACAGCTCATGAGATGACACCCTGTAGACCTGCCGTTGACAACTTTGAAATCTAATTGATACAGATAATGGCGGCTACACAAGAGCAATCAACGCCAGAAATACTCGTTTTCTATAGATGAATAACTCGAATTACTCTTGACCTACGTAAGGCTTTTCCCAATATGTTTTTTGGATATTCAGAAAAAAATCGGAAATTCGTCCGCTATTTGAGGAGTGGGCGTACATAGTTTGGACACATTAAGACCAGCAAACCCTTTATTCGATGAGAATGACTAACTGAAAAATTTCGCAAATATTCGGAGTGCTTCCGTAATATTTGAATGATTCGCAAATTTTACTGAAAATTTGTTTCTGTTGGCTGCATATTCTAGGGCAGTTGCGACCTCAAATTGGCCGAGTATTCGAAAAACCGATCGATATCAACTCCCAAACGAATCAGATATTCGAAAACCGACTAAATTTAATTCCCGAATCCCAAATGGATGGAATAATCGAAAACACCAAAAAGTCAAATTCTCTAATGAATCCAGAAAATATAAAATTTCAAGACTAAATCAACCGAATACTAGAATATTTAATCGGCTTTAAAGGCATCGTATGCGTAGATAACCGTATAGTATTTTTCGATGTGTTTGTGTAGCTTGGCCTCTCTAGTGAACGAAAACGTCGAAAAGGCCCATGAAAACCCTTCATTTGTGAAGGAAATTCAGTCGGAACATATTGCAAATTTCAATTCGAATTTCGAGCCTAGAACGTGTTTTTAAGAGTTTTCTGCTTTTGGAGGCCTCGTCACCGTCATTTTCAAAGTTTTCCTGCATGAGGACTTTGTGCCATAACTGTTTTTCATGTTGTTTGACGGTCGCATCAACATTCTATGAAAAAGTGCTAGATGACCGGTGAGAACTGGTGGCGGATCCTCGCCTTTAACCACTTCCAACCTCATACCCCAACGTTTTTGACGCGCCAAAGTTTACCGGTGTGGTCTACTGGGCTCATTCACGAATTTGAGCTCGAAAAATGGTAATTGTATCCCAGCGCAAACGATGCCCTTAAGTATATATTTTGGGATGTGAAGGCCTTCTCATTGAAATAGGCAACTGAGCAAATAGAGTAATATTCACTCGACGATATTCTCGGACTCTGAAATTTTTGGCTTCTGCTACACTAGATCCTATAAACGAAATATTGAATTCTCTTTTTTGTTACAGATGTCTTGCGATAAACTTTTGAATAAACCACACAAACTCTAACTTCTAATTCAGAAATTTGATAGCGAATCTGCTGCACTCCTATCACAACTGCAATGCGGTTCACTTTTAACTCAAGAAAGCCTACCCTAGACCAGCCTAAAACTTCACTTGGATAGCATTTTTGGCGTTTTCAAACCTTTATGTTATGGAATTCATTCAGTGTCTCTACATATTCAATGTAACGTCATAGAATTAGTGTAGAAGGCTGACGGAGGGAATCGATGACTGCATGTGTGGCCGCAGCGAGGGGGTCGTGAGAGGTCGTTAAGTACAATGGGGGAGGGCATTCTGCGCCGAATGGAGGGTCGTTTCACTGTCTGATACTCACTCTCTCCCCGTCCTTATCCTTCATCGTAGAAGGCGAAGTGCTAGAGAAACACCTGCCCGATTTGTTGCAATGAATTCAAGTAGAATTCAGAAGAACGTTATCTGATCTAGTGTTTTGCAATCGGATACTGCGGGAAAAAGTTAACCACATCCGTAGCGAATTTATGGGAGGGGGGAGCCTTTAATTCGGAGTGTAAAAAACAGGTGAACTTAAAGGCAGTGGTCGCGGTAAAATATGCTTGTTTTCTTCCTTCTCTAAGCCTTTTTCTGGATTCGGAGTAGGAGGGCCTATACGCAAAAAAACTCGAAAAAGAACCAATTTTGGGCCGAATTTTCGGCGTCAACTTTCCGGTCTCTTTATGGCGGACGAGAGCGCTCCATATCATTGGCATCGATGATTTCTAGTATCAAGAACATCAGCTGCTTTGAAATTGTAATTCAATCAATGAACAATGGCCTTCGGACTTGCCTGCTCGAATATTTCTATCCTCATATAGTTGATACATTGCCTGGAGTGCTTGTTGACATTGTTCAACAGTTTTTAATACCCAAATTTGCATTTATTTCTGCCTGTGAATTTCAATGAACTTTGACTTCACATACACGAGACTCCGATCTTTTTGGGCGGAGCTGTGCACGTGTGCACGAATCCTCAACTTAGGAGCTTGGTAACTCCAAGTTTAGACCGTTTCTTGCCCCGTAACCTTCATGATCTATCAACCGCTTGCGAACCAAAACAATTTTTATCGTTTTCTCAACGACGTTTTTATGGCCACCACTGCCTTTAAACTTCACTACTCCTAAATGGAGAGCAGGCAGATGCCGCTCCCAAATGCTGAAATTTCTTGGTTGTCACCTGGCTGAGCGGCGGCCCAGGCTGCTTGTTCAAGTTGATGATTCTAAACCTTTTTGGGTTTTTGAGGCTCGGTTACCGAACGTAAACCTTCAACTAAGGCGTTGAATAACGGCTGTCTAACTAGCGATGCTTCGGAAAATGACTAATCATTGGTTAGCCGACACAAACTGCAAACAAAGTGAAGGATCAGGAATTTGCCTACAGCGATAAACTTGATTTTTCAGAACATTTAGTTACAATTTCGAAAAACGTCCTTGGAAGAACGTTTCAAATTTCTAAAGGATTTGCTACTCAACATTAGGAAACTCTTCTCTGACCTATTCCTCCTACATAGTACGACACCCAGTTTATTCAGGAGCCCCAGTTTTCACTCCATCTCAAAAATAGCACATTGAGAATCTAGAAAATACAAAATAATTACACTCGGAAGAATTTCGTTAGAACTAGAATGTTCATCTTCTCTCAAACGCCTAATGCGCAAAAAACAAGTAAACAAACTACCATCTAGATCTGCAGTGCTACCTATTCTTGCAGAAAAGGCGTTTTCCGACTTTTTTTGCACACAAAGTGTTGCCGCGCGGATTTCTGGCGAAAACGGTGTTTTTCACGTGCACAAAAAATCGAATCGCCATAAATCGCTTCGCAATCGACGAACTGAATTCTCAAGTAAATGTTTGTGGTCCTCGTCACTCCGATGAAAACATCTGCTGTTGAAAGCTTCTCAATTGTTTCGCTGTAGGGAGGCCCCCTTCGCTTCCCCCTTCCCCGATTTAGGGAAAAATTCAACAGTTGTGTCGAGAGATTTCCCGTCCTCTTTCTCGAAAAATTCTCCTAGTCACGTGAGCTTGGTTCACCTTGTGGGACAGTATTACACCCACAGACATGGATTCTGAGAGTTTCAAATGATTGTGTAGAAGACCTCTTCAGTATGTATAAGGCATGAGAAACGCGAGATTCCGATTTCTCAAGAAAAAAAAACATAAGAAACAATCGCGGGTCCGACCCTCTCCCACCCCCGATCCCATGACACTGTTTTCCAAACTGAATAGCGGCTAGATGGATGAACGATTTTCAATCGGGTTTCCAGTTTTCACTTCCCTGCCGGTCTGTCTCTTCATAATAGTTCAATTTCATGGCAATACAAGGAATTATAGGCCCGAGACAATTACACACCCACCCAAAGTTTTAAACGATCTTCAAAGGGCTTTGATTTCGTTTGTATAGGCTTTGAAGGATTCCAGAGACATCATGCGATTCGGTCTAGGATAGGCATGAAATCAAGAGAATATATTTGTGGGGTACATACTGTGCTTCTCTGGGCCAAATTCCGGTCCGGAATTGTGTCTCGACACGCTTTGCGGCCGCGCGCTTTCGAGTCGGAAGAGTTTCCACCGCCGCAGCCGCCGATCTTTTGACTCCAGGTGAGTTTTAAAAACTGGAAACTAAACAAACTTGGCGAAACCTGTTTAAAAAAGCCATAGCGAGTCTGCTTTGGCGCTGGAAACTCGATTGACTCGAGCGCGTGCTGCCACAATGCGTGTCGAGACGCAATTGCGGACCGGAATTTGGACTAGAGAAGCACAGTATTATGCCTTCGCAGGCAGTGTTCATTGTGATTCTCGTTCTCGAGTTTTTCCCATTACTGCCAGTTGTTCCTAGAATCACCGAGAAACGGTGATAAACGCAGAAAAACGCCCTGTTCCGATAAAACAATATTCTGGCTTTGACTAGTTGTCCGAGAAGATGAAGAGTTTCCGCTGGTTGTGGCCGTTTAATGATGGGGTCAATTGAGAATGGAAGAATACGTTATGCAAAACAGTATTACCTAGGGCCCAAAGGAGAGAACGGCGCAACACATGGTGAAGAATTCCAAGGGCGGATTCATAAACGATGTCGTTGCCACAACAAACAGTTCCTCTGAGCGTAAAGAGATGAGAGTGCAGCGTTTCATGAAAATCTGGCTTGTTCTTTTCAGTTTCTTCGTCTGCTCAGCTCTACAGGAGGCCAGGTAATCGTTTCAGCTATCAATTCCGAAATCGAGTATCATCGTTGGCATTGTCTTCAAGCGAGGATTGTCAGTGTATGTACAACGCAAACAGGAAATTGTTTCGGTACGCTTACCGGATTGGTTCTCTTACCTTGGATTTTCTTGCATCTTCCACCACAGAAAACGAAAAATGTCTCACGGCGCGCCTACGCCAGCGAGTGATTGCCGGATGTGCAGGAAAGAAGAACTGAACCTTTTCGATCAACAATTTTCTGATACAATATTAAAAAAAGATTAGATTCTCAGTTCACGCAGCTTTCCTTGTGTTTAATGTTCTCTTGAAAATTTTAACAATTGTGCTAACCACTTGAGGGGAAGTCGGGCCGCCGGATAAATTCGTGAACTTCCCTGATCAACAAGATCAGTTAGCGGGGTGGGTGGTCCAGACTCCTCGCCTTGATGACACCGAGTTCACATGACGACCTCCATGGCGGTCCTCCTCCCTCCCTTTCTCTTTCTCTTCATCTCATTCCTCTCTCGCTCTCTCATCCTTCTCTCGTCGCGCAATCATCACCCACCCAGTCAGCCAGTCAGTCAGTCGGCCTCACAATCAACAACCACAACCGATGACCCCACAATTTCTGATTCTTTTCATCGCTGTCTCCACCGGTAAGTGCAAGTCGATTGCTATCATTCTCTATGGTTTCTACTTTCATCATCTGTCCATTATTAGAGTTTATGACAAAGCAGAAATGCAGAATCTGAGTTCGAGACCAGAATGCGACCAGAATCTCTATCTAGCGTTTTTCCTAAACTTGATCCTTAAACTCTACCAGGGATGGGTTGCAGTGTTCATGAAGGCACCGATTATTCTTTTGTTCATATTGTAGGGTGTTTGACCGCTGGTTGCTTGAGATAGTCACTTAGTAAATAAGCGCAGCTATGCCATTTGGCGATGAATGCAGTTCTGTTAGAGATTCGATGACTTCTTTATTATTTTTCTTTTCTATATTGTCTGTAATCTTTCCCGGATTTTTCGTCCATATTGTGCCTACCATTCATGACTCCATAATTTTGCCGCGCTTATCTTTCGTGAAATGCCTTTTGTTTTCTGTTCGTACAGAAACTGTTTCCATCAGGTTTTAGTTGTGCAATGTTCTCTATGGTTTATTCTAGACACATTAATTAGGTACAGGATATATTGTGAATTAATCCGATAACGGGGTTGTGAAGGACGCTATCGTGTGATTATTGGTCATGAATCTAAAACCTAGAATCTTTGTAAGTTCTGACGTGGGTCTAAAACGTTCTCTGATTTTTTTTGAGCGATTTGAACCTCCTAATGGGTGAAACTGAGACGTGGCGCATATTTTTCAACCCGAAAATTTCAAAAACAGCCCCAAAGGCTTTATAGTTTGGTCTCAGGTAGAATTTTTTTCGGCCAGTTTTTTTTTTGCATCAAATCAGCCAAAGCTTACCGCTATACCCTGGAATACTTCACTGAATTTCCTACAGAATGTATATTTGTTTGACAAAAATACTTGAGTAAATCTCTTTTAATATTTTAGTTTAGTAAATAGCAAGAATAGTTTAGTAACTTTTTGAGCGAGAGTTAAACTGTAAGCAATATTACCAAAGAATAAACATTTAAAAAACTCTATATTGTTTTTTATGCATCTCACGATTTTTCACAATTTTTCCTGTATGAGTGTCAGGTTGGGTTTAACCTAATTTTCATTTTCCATTTCAATGAATTCTCAACTTTACAAGTGGTCACATGCGCAGCCCAGCAATGATTTGCGTCCAGTCGTGTGATGATCGACTGATCGATTGCGGTTTGCCAGTGTTCTGATCATTCCAGAGATTCCTGATTTCGTTGAAGTTGCAAAGAAGTATTCAAAACCAGGAAATCAGCAATAGTTATATTAAATGTGATACTAATGATTTTCAGGAAAAGAAGCCATAAGCGATTACCTTCAGTGGAGATTTACTAATATTCATTTTGGGTTGATGCATAGTTATGCAACGTTTTTTTAAATATTTTATTCACCAAAACCAACATCAATATTTAATCAAAACATGTTTAAATGATCATTCGAGAGCATAGTCACCACCCACTTGAAGAACTGCTTGCCATTTGCTTGGCAGTCGGTCGATTTCACGTGCGAAGAAGTCACAATTCTTGAAGGCAATCCACGCTTTGACATAAGCCACCAATTCATCCAAGTCGTCGTAGACTTTGTTAGTTTGCCAGTTTTTTAAAGAGCGATTGACATGATACTCCGTTGGTGCTTCTATCGGTGAGTGCGGCGGATGTGGGAGCAGGTTCCATCCCCTATTGGCGATGGATTCGATTACACGGCGCTCAACATGTGGACGGGCGTTATCGTGATGGAACACGATGTGGTTTTTTTTTCGCTGTCTTCTCGCTTCGATTGCAGCGTTAAGGTTCATCTGCTCTTGGTTTTACTTTTTTATGTCTGTTTTTTTAAATAGGCTCCGCTACAGATTTTGTTCATGCGAACATCGTAAAGAAAACCTTTCAACTTTTGTATTGGCTTTTAATGTTCATAACAGGAAGTTTGAGGGAAAAGTATGGATACTGTAAATCCTGGCAGTTCTCTACGCTTGGTAGCTATGCATTTTCGGTAATTTTTTTCTGCCACTGCAGGTTTCAAGTTTTCTGGTAGAAATCTGTTAACTCTTACTGAGCTAGTACCATCAAACTGTGTATATAAATGAGACGGCACTCCTTCTGTTCATTACCTTTTTTTGTGTCTGACTCCTTTTTTTACCGATTTATGTTTAGCACTCATACTTCTTTGTGTTATGGAAGATCCAATATATAACTTCTTGACTGAATGTTTCTTTTTTTTGGCGTCTTCATGCGGGCGCAACTAACAAATAAGTAAATAAATAAGCCACCGCGCGTGTTTTATTCTGTGAGAACGGTTTTTTCGGGCACTTCTCATCGAGCCTAAAAACGCCGCCTCCTTGTTGCTATGAACTGCCGAATTGCAGTTTTGAAGAAATATTTAGATTCTTTGCAACCAGTTTCATTCAAGGGCCGCGATAGAGGCAACTTTATGGTTTACAGTTCGCACAACAATGAAGCAAGAGAAATAGTTTACAGTTTTGGGAGTTTGGCAGCCTTCTAGTTTCCTTTCATGATAGATTTTCTCAATTTGTCATTACTGTGATTTTTTTTTTAGAAATTATCAGTTGGGACTGAAATATTTGAATTCTCTTCTAATGAGCCTATAGAGAGGTCAGAAAGGGTTTCCTCGTTCTGTCCTCTCACCAGGCTCACTAAAAGAGAATCCAAATGCTCAGCACGGCGTTATATTTTCATTTGACGTCATTGATTCTTATTTCTCTGTCTCATCGGATATCCAGAACGGAAGTTATTGATTTTGCCGCTTAGTCATCTAATCGCCGTCGACCTTTCGGCTGCTGGTTATTCGCGTCATCGTCGACACCGTAAGCCTACCGGTCCCAGAGAGGAAAAAATACGCGAGGGGAGCAGCACCGACGTGAATCATGCAATCGCATAGTGAAATGTATGATTGATGGTGGCTCGAAAATATTTGCTGACTGTTATGGCTTGGGTTAGGTCACTGAAAGACGAGGATCCAACTCGCTCAGCATAGAGAGCACTAGAAGTATAGAATCTCTTCGATTTCCTCGTGAGGTTGAGATGAATATTGTCGCTGGCTGAACTTTCTGAGGTCAGACTTTTCTGAAAAAAAAAACGGGCGAAACGTTAGCCAGATCTTACTAACAGTCAATTGATTTTTTAAATAAATTTCGAAAACGTTTTTCGTTTTGACTTTCTAGGACACAAGTTATGAGCAGAATTGTAGTTTTCCCGGAATCCAGCCGTCAACTTTTTAGCCGACTCTTCAGTTGCCTTTAGGGGGGAACCTTACTTGTAGCGATGCTATCGCACTCAGAAGGGTGATTTAGCACTGGTCGCCGCGCGCGACAATTGAATCGAGGGGTCGCGGTGAGGTCAGCCGTGGCACGCGGCGTTTGCGTGGCAGCTGCTACATGCGACGGCATCGCGCACACATCGCGTTTAAACCATAGTTTTTGCGCGATGCCTGCTGTTTAGCGCGCGTTCGTGATGTCCTCACATCGCAGCGCCCTGCACTGCGATGTGAGGACATCGCGGGAGCTTTTTTTGACATTTCGTAGTTTCCTCCATTTGTTTCAATCTTTCCCTCTTTCTTTTATTCCCTCTTCATTAGTGTCTCCTTGAACTCGGTTAAGCCATTCACGACCGCACGCGTCGCCTACCACTTCGAACGGCACGCTTTTCAAAAATCAAAATCTCTGCCAGAAGAACGAATTTCGAAGCTTTCTCCTGTTCAATGTATTAACCCATCCTAATCTCGACTACGAAGTCGTGGTCAGTCGGCAGTTCCACTATAGCACAATGCTAAAATTTTTGTGAAAATAGCTCAGTCGAAAAAAAATGTTGCGAAAACATTTTCTCGAGCACATTATCAGTTATTTTTCCTTTCTCTGCCGTTTCTCAGCTCTCTCAGCAGAAAACCCTGATTCGAATCGCGTTCTATTTATCTGAAAACGTGTAACGACTACGACTCAATCTACCTTGACCCCGACACAGCGTGTTTCTCTAATTGAAACGTTTTTATTTGAATATTATTCAACAGAAGATTTTAACGTACCGCTCATTTTTCCTTTTTATGCGCAGAACATCTGCGAAAACGAAATAACAGCGAAAATATGCTTGAAAACTTCCAAAACCCACCTCTTTAAGATTCGTGCATGTTTGGGTGAGGACGCAAAACGGCGTCGAAGTATGGTTTCTCTTTAGCGCGATGCGATGTGTTGGCGCGATGCAGATCGCAGAGCAAATCACATCGCGCGCGATTTTCGTGGCGCGATGTAAGTAAGGTTCCCCCCTTAGGACATTTATCTTCTCGGAACCCAGTCTACTATAGCCAGAACCCGTTGCCTTCATTTTGGCTCAACCATGCTCTAACCACACAAAACTCCTAGAATTTTGCAAGCTTTTTTTGAGGAAAGTAACTACATAACTGATTGTGCTTCTGTGATTAGAACTTTCAACCATTTCCTGAATATTTTCCTTTCAATTATTCAATTGCTAGAAATCAGCTTTTTGTTGACTATTCATTGTCTTTGTCTTGTCGAAGTGTCCGCGTCTTGTCAAAATAAGGCGGCTATTCTCGCCGGCCTATACAAACAGGAGGGTTTGCAGGTGTGATTGGCAGGTCGCTAAATATTTTTTCACTATTGTAATCGAACAGGTTTTGTTTACTTTTAGTAAACAACAAGCAAATTAAGAATTTTATTTTTGGGAGTTTGGCTGTCATTTAAAACTGAAAATGACTTTGAAATTATGAATGTCAGTGAACATCGGAATTATTTGGATGGATCGCGTAAAGTGCTCAAATCCAATCCCGCTGCACCTGATGCAGTTGAAGGTGCATCGGTCAAAGCATCCATTTGCCAGCGATCTCAACCAGTGAATAGCGTTCCCAGTGTCTCAAATCCTCACAAGGGAAGTTTGTAAGCTTCTGCGAAAAAGAATTGCGTTGTTAGTATATATCTCACTCTTAGTCCTCTATACACCGAAACACTGTATACTAGATATGTATGCCTGAGCTAATGGCTTCATAGAGTTATAAGTGTTTCAAAGTTTCGCAGAAAGTCAAGTTAACCCATCAGGAAAATATTAGTATATTCCGAAAAAAATTATTTCTGGCTCAACAATTGTATGGGGGTCATTTGGGATATCCAACGTGGATCTGACAAGGGACCACTTTGAACAAAAAATGGAGTTTCGGAAAACAGTCTTTTGAGAGTTGTAGAGGGCGTAAAAATAAACAATTTAAGATTTCAAAATTTCACTCAGTCCTCACGGGTAGATCAAAAACCACCAAAACAATGGGTTGCGGTATGTAAAATGCCATTCGATGCACCCTAACATGACGAAATCCGCTGAAAAACAGGAAACGGACCCCATATTCGTGTTCAGCGTCCCAAATTACCCCCTGGGGCTGAGTTTGGGCGAAAAAAATTCGACCTCTGAACCCCCTAAAATGGCCTTGAGCTTCTTACCTCATGGGCTCCAAAGGTCGAGAAAAAATTTAGGACTCAAACTTCGCTTTCGGAGGTTATTTGAAGTGCTCATAACGAATCTGAGGTGAGTTTATCGATTTTCGACAGATTGCGGTAGATTAGGGGTATACGGTAGTTGGGTCAGAGTCTCAGAATTGACTCAAAATTTCTGAACGGGGGTTATTCGGGGTGCTGAATACGAATTTGATGTTCACTTGTCAATTTTCAAATTATTAAGGTAGGTTTAGGCCCTCTATGTCATGACAACTACCGTAAACTACAGTAAACCTCAGAATTTCGGCAAACGATCTCTAGATTCGTGTTCAGCACCCTAGATTACCCCTACATACAAGTTTTGAGCCGAATCCGAAAATTTTTTCCAAACCACCCTAAAAATTCCTTGATGGGTACCCTTGCCTTGTCGCGAGGCTTGGAAAAACGACTATAACTTCTTTTCATAAAAGCTTCTCTATTTTTCAGAGAAGCTGCGAAGAGCATACTCGGATTCTACGTCCAAAATGGCACCAGAAAACTACATTTAAACCAGAATGGCCAGGCTGAATAAAAGTAGTTATCTTGTAAGATGCGTTTTCAAAAGAGTGGTTCTGTTCTACTCCAAATTTTGGAATTGATAACGAAACACTTTTCTTGAGTCTTCGAGCCATGCGCTAAAGTATTAGGTTGCTTCAATGGATTTTGTAGTTTAGGTAAACCCACTTCTGTTTACAACAATTATTTCTAAAAAGATTGATCATTGATCAAGGAACAAGTCCACGATGTTTCATTTTGTCCGAACTTTTTTCCAGCGTCATATATCAGAATAAGTCCCCTAAAGTGTTTCTCCGAATTAAGGACGGTTTTTCTGTAACATATGTGGGGGAGGAGGGTAACGGTATTCTTGATATTCTAGCAACTGTCGAAACCTCGGAATTTCTATAGTTTCTAACATTGATGTGAACCGTTCTCCGTTTATATCACGTTACCTCTGCGATATAAGAAAAGGTATAAAAAACAAGAGACACTGTTAAAACTCAAAACAAGTAAGATGAACATATAGAAATGCCATTACTACCGGCCATAATGCAGTAATGATCCCTTAGTATTCGAACCATCTTCCAGTTGCTTCGTAATCCAACGCCTAACCGACTGAGCCACGGTGTGCTGCTAGCTCACCCCGACTATCACATTTCAGTTATCGGTGGTTTGAATGCAACGAGCATTGTTCAGGGGATCAACTAACAAGTCATAACTCGAGAACCTAGCTAGATTTCGTCTTCAAACTTTTAGGAGAACCTTTTCAGATGATTTCAAGGCCACTGTATAGCTCACATTTGTGCTACGTCCTCCCAATCCAACGTTCTGGTTTCTTTCCTTTTTTGATCGTTTTTGATCTACCCGTGAGGACTGAGTGAAATTCTAAAATCTCAAATTGTTTCTTTTTAAATCCTCTACAACCCTCAAAAGACCGTTTTTCAAAACTCCATTTTACGTTTGAAGTGGCCCCTTGTGAGGTCCGTTTGCCAAATTCTAAGGTCTACTGTACGTTACGGTGGGTATAATGCTATTTAGGTACTGTGAACGCACCGTAAACACATTTTAATTTATCAAAAATCGGTAAAAGGACGTCAGATTCGTGTGATGCACTCCAAATTGCTCCCAGGATTTTTTTTTCGAGGATAATCTATCGTGACATTTCGGAAATTGTGGAAAGGCGCTTCTGGCATTTTGAATAATATGCATGAGGTAGCCCAACAAACATTGGTAAATACAGTAGTGGACAAAAATCTATTGACATCGTCTCTTTTCAAAATATCCCTGCTCCCTTTGGAGCTATCAATTTCATCTTTTGATATGATATTTTCGGTCATAATGCCGATATAACAAAGTATGCTACAGGACTAATGCGCTAATATTCATCGACGAGGAAGACAATTTTCAAAATTCGCCATTTGCGACTTTTTGTCTCTTCTTAAACTCCATCGATTTTTCGTCTTTTTCGAAATTAGCTTGGTGATTTTCGAAATTAGCTTGGTGATTTTCGTACTTTGTAGGATTGTTCGTTCGGAAAGAAGTGACATTTTCACAAATAGTGACCGAAGATCTGTCATTCGAGATTTTAAAATGGGTCCACCAGGAGCCGTTCCCCGAAGTCTGCTCAGGATCACAATACAAGCCATTCGAGAAATTCTGAAGGTTGGCGTTAGACACCTATTGAGGCTGTAAGCCTGAGGAAGACACCATGAGACAAGAGCAATACTGGATGGTATCATAACATGCACCCTACGCGGCATTCCGAAGCTCAGTGCTAAGGACCTCAAAGGTAAACTTCATGAATTTCATGGAACGCAAGCGATCGAAAGGTTTTATTTCTCTGGAGAATCCATTCAAAGGTTTCTCAGATATCTGTAAATGCTGCGAAACGTCGAAAACGTGGCTGTGGAGTCCTCGGACGGCTTCCCTTCAAATGGCTTTTGATGAGGGTAAGGCATCAGAAGGCAAGACTAGCGTGGGCGACGGAGCATCATCACTAGACTCAACAGCAATGTAAAAAAGTTGTCTCTTCAGTAGATTTAAAGTCTCGTTCGCTTAGAGCACTAGAAGGAGCTGAGAAAACGGCTTTCTCACAAATGCTATTGAGTATAAGGCATCTGCTCCGTTGCCCACGCTAGCCTTGCCTTCTGATGCCCTACTCCTATCAAAAGCCATTTGCTGGGACGACGTCCGAGAACCTCACAGCCACGGTGTCGACGTTTAGCAGCATTGACAGATACGTGAGAAACCCTTGATTGGATTCTCCAGAGAAATAAAACCTGGAGATCGCTTGCGATTCATGAACTTTGTCAAGGTCTTCTCTGACGTCCTCAGCCTTGAGCCTCGGAATGTCGCAGAAGGTGCGTGTTATGGTACCATCCAGTACTGCTCTTGTCTCACAATGTCTTCTTCGAGCTTACGGCCTCAATAGTTGCCTAACGAGAATCTTCAGAATTTCTTAAATGGCTTGTATTGTGATCCCGAGCAGACTTCGGGGAACGGTTCCTGATGGACCCAATTTTCGAATCTCGGATCACAGTTTACCTTTCTTATCGAACGAGCAATCCTACAAAACACGAAAATTACCAATAGAATGTCGAAAACGACGAAGAAATCGAGCGAGTTGAAGAAGAGACAAAAAGTAGCAAAGGGCGAATTTTTTGAAAATTGTCTTTCTCATCGATGAATATTCGTGCTATAATCCTGTAGCGTACTTTATTATATCGACATTATGACCAAAAATATCATATCAAAAGGTGAAATCGATAGTCCCAAGGGGAGCAAAGATATTCAAAGGCAGTGTTCACGATAATCTTAAATTTTGAGATTAATAGCTAAATTAATTGATTCGCCCCCGGGTAGAACATAAATGACGAAGGAATCGAGAAAAACGCACCAGAAGGTCAAGAAATCCTTTACTCTCACCCCAACTCTTTACTCTCACAGGAACTGTTCGTTGTGACAATGAAATCATTTGTGGACCCGTCCTTTGCAATTCTTTGCTTCCTGTTGCTCCGTTCTTTTCTTCGAACCCTAACTAAAGTATTTTGCATGGAATATTCTTTCATTTTCGACTGATCCCATTTTTCACCGGTGACAACCACCGTGAACCTGTTCATACAAATGGGCAACTAGTCCAGGCGAGAGATTAATGTCACTGAAATATGACGTTTTAGGGCGTTTCTCGCCGTTTCTCCGTGATTTCTGTAACACTCGGTGGCCAACGCTTTGTTTTGAGTGGAAAACTCGGGAACGAAAATCATCGTGAACACTGCCTTTAAAAAAAACTATATCAATAGATTTTTGTACACTACTGTAAGGGGGGGGGGACACCTATCACTACACTCAGAGTCAGAAAATATAGTTTTCACCCAAGCTGTTCAGGGGATCATTTGCAGCGTTGAAAACGGATATGAGGTACGTTTTCAGTTTTTCGAAAGACTTGCGGTGTGTTACGGAAGACGCAGTAGCAACCATAATGACAGTATTGAGCTTATAATTTCTTGGAACCAGCAGCTCGCGTCAAGCTAGTGCACATTATGCTTTGACATCAAATTATTTTTTGTCATCCTGTAAATGAAAATTTTCTCTTGAGTAACAGGATGGTACAAGCTGTCTTTGGTTTTCAGACAAGAAAGAAGAGGTAAGCTTCTCATTAGTCAAAATAGAAATCTTTGCATTGATAAAGTCATAATTATCAATTTTCCGAGAAAATAGTCGACTCCGAATAGTAGTCGACTATTTTTTTGAATAGCTGATAATTGTGATTCTGTGAATGTAAGGAGTTCTACACTGAATTGACTTATGAGAGGCTTACCTCTTCCGTCTTGTCTGGAGACCAAAGATATTTGAACGATGCTTTCAAGTATTTTGACCGCATTTTTACATTTAATTAGATCGTAATTGACAAAGAAATAGAAGAAAAGAGTTGGAAAAATTGAATTGAAACTAAATTTAAGGTTTGATCAAGCGTTGTGATTTACTTTCCCAAGGTTGATTCTATAGTTTCTTCGTTTTCTTTTTTTCCTTTTTCTCTTTCTCTCTGTTTTTTTAAATGTTTGGTTTTTGATGATGTGGTGTAATCTGATTCTGCCTCATTGCTTTCAGTCAGTTTATTTTTTCTTCTCCTTTCTTCCCATTTGAATGCTTTTGATTACATCCATATGAATGAAATATATTCGGTCTCTGGTAGTTTTAGGTGGAGCAAGGTGAAGGCACAGATAGAATGTGTGGTGGATGTGGAGACAGCAGCGTACGCGCGCACGCGCACGCAATGACCCGAGTAAGCATCGTTGTGAAACTTTGGTATGGTTTAGGCGGAGTTGTTCGTCGGATCCGTATTTTGTGCCGAAAACATGTAGACCGCGCGCCGCATACATTTGGAGGCAGGGACCCAGACTGATCGGGCATACACTTATCCGACAAATAGTATCGCGTCGACTGTACGTTCAGCCACGGATCGCACTGATGCTTTGCGTTTCTTAATGTGTATTGGCTTTCACTTTGTGCACGTATGGTATAACAAATGTGCACCGAGTTTGCGCCAACGCACAATGATGAAGCAAATGTACCATCGCGATACCATCGCGATCCGTGCTGACTGTCCGTATGGTAGTATCATCAGCGTTTTTGTGGAAAAAACTATGAATTGAATTTTCACTTGACATAGTGAGGATAAGACCTCCGACCGAATCGAATAATTGCGTGAGTAGTCCGGATATTCGAGTGTTCTGGTATTTAATCCATTCTGAATTTTAATTTATTCGGTACATCAGGTAGTCGATTAATTCGGGAATCTAAATTTATAGGCTCCCAATTCATCCGATTCATGCGGAAGTGTAAATTATACGGTTTTTCAAGTACCTGATCCATTCAAAAGTTCAATCAAACCAGTTTTTTGATTACTTCGTTCATTCGGGAAACCGAAACAATCGATCGTTCAATAAATTGATCAATTGGTAGTGGTAAACGCATCTGCAAAGACGACTAGTATTGTTAGTATCTCTTGTGCCTCATATGTTGCCTGCTGAAGAGGTAGGAGCTGAAACTACAGCTGAATTCAAAGGGAAGTTGAAACGACTTAACCTTTTTGGTATTCTAAACATCCCTGATGCTTTCCGATGATTAATTATCATCTTTCAGTAACACCGATTCATTGTGTGGCTTATGGTTTGCTCATCGTGTTAGCATATCGGTCGAGAATACGAAAGACATACAACTCGTTTTTCATCTAGCCTGCACCCATTTGATATCTTATAAGGTCGTTCCTACTACAGTTCGGAGCCATTTAGTTGCTTCATCTCTTCTTTACTGAACTAGTGTTCGTGCCAGACGACTGCAGCTAGGAACGTATTTGCCTTCATTTACACTTATCATCTATTGGCACTCGAAACTGTTAAGACATCTCGCCTAGATACCTAACTGTGGTCGGAGGACCTATATGCATCCAAGGAAGCCGCGTGGGTAGGGCCTCTTTTACAACAATCTTTACAACAGGATACGGATTACAATGAATTGCTTTTCTAGAACATGAGAAACTGATGGTTTCAGCCTTCTGGCACTATAACAGTTCTTTATTACTACCCCCTCTCTACCATTACTGGCTCCAAACTTTAACTAGGGTCATCCTCCGAAAATTTGGTGATGAAGCAACGATCTCGCGCCCGCTGTTGAATCTTTGCGCTGATTTTTTCATGACATTTTTGTTTTTCCTGAATTTCTATCCATCGTTTTCGTTGTTGTTGAGCACGTCGGCAACGACGTATAAATAAATAAATATGTAAAACTGCGCAGTGTACATTGGATCCGACTCATTTCGGCAAACTGGAAAAGCTGTTTTTGTCTTCACCGTCAACTTAATGCTCAAAGAAAAGATTGTTCTCTAATCGGAACTTATTTAACCATTCACGCAACGACAAAATTTTCGTCGACTTTGTATTAGTGTTCGTAATATGAAGGTTACTAGCGAGACCTAGCGAAGTTTTCGCTCACAGAAACTTTTGCGTGAGCCAACTACCTGAGACGGATTAGTTTGTTAGAACGGTGGTGACTGACTTCCGTCTACCGGAAAGTTGCTGTACGTATGGACTCCCCTGAGCAGAGCAGGGTGCCGTACATTTACAGCAGGCCGTGGGGGTATCAAAATGTGGGACTCATAAAGCAAAACATGTTAAGAAGCCAGCGGTAAATCGTCGGTTGCTACCGGCACAAAATTCACAACCCCTTCTGTACTTCCTTCCCTTACGTCGCTACCCACTGCCCTTTCTTCCAATTTGTAAAGTTCACAAGCGATTATTCTCGCTTTACCGTTTATATCATGATAAGGAAAAACGCATTCTCATATTATGATGTTTCCCTAGTTGACCAACATCATGCCCTTGTTCTCAATGAATGAAATTAGTAGGTGGTTGTTTATGTATTTGTGGTGCAGATTTTGATAAGCTCAGATTTGCAACATATATAAAACTAGTTTTTGGAAATTAGGAATCGAAATGACTGAGCAGTTTGCAATGAGTGGCGAACAGAGAAGGTGCGGAAGTGGTGCTGCTGCTTGTATCCTAAAACTTACAAAAAAATGTCACAGGAGTTTTGCGTCAATCTCAGAACGCGTCGCATGCTCCTCAAGATTCATGTTTTCCTATCTATTTCTTCTCCACAAAAGGTAAAGATTTAGCATTAAAAATTGAAAAACCTTTTTCCAAATTCTACACTCTTGGTAACTTTTTGATGACCTGCACACTCCCACTGTGGACCTGTGCATTTATGACGCCCTGCACACTGCAACTCCTTGGGACCTGCACCCAATCTCTATGACGTCCTGCACACTCAGTTAGGAGTTCTTTACACTTTCTATGACGCCCTGCACGCTACCATTTGGGTCCTGCACACTTTCTATGACGTGCTGCACACTCCCGTTGGGGTTCTGCACATCTACTTAGGGCCTGCGCACTTTCTATGACGTCCTGCACACTCCGATTGGGGTCCTGCACACACTTTCTATGACGTCCTGCACACTACGAATAGGGTCCTGCACACTTTCTATGACTCCCTGCACACTCCCACTGGGGTCCTGTACATCTCTACTTGGGACCTGCGCACTTTCTGATGACGTCCTGCACACTCGATTAGGTCCTGCATACTTTCTATGACGCCCTGCACCTCCCACTGAGGTCCTGCACACTTTCTATGACGTCCTGCACACTTCCGCTGGGGTCCTGCGGGCACTTTCTATGACGTCCTGCACACTCCGATTAGGGTCCTGCACACTTTCATGACGTCCTGCACACTCCGAATTAGGGTCCTGCACACTTTCTATGACGTCCTGCCCACTCTGATTAGGGTCCTGCACACTTTCTATGACGTCCTGCACACTCCGATTAGGGTCCTGCACACTTTCTATGACGCCCTGCACACTCCCACTGGGGTCCTGCACTTTCTAAGATGCCCTGCACACTCCCACTGAGGTCCTGCACACTTTCTATGACGTCCTGCACACTTCCGCTGGGGTCCTGCACATTCCTACTTAGGACCTGCGCACTTTCTATGACGTCCTGCACACCCGATTAGGTCCAGCACACTTTCTATGACGCCTTGCACACTCCCACTGAAGGGTCCTGCACACTTTCTATGACGTCCTGCACACTTCCGCTGGGGTCCTGCGCACTTTCTATGACGTCCTGCACACTCCGATTAGGGTCCTGCACACTTACTATGACGTTTGCACACCCTCACTGGGGTCCTGCACATCTTTATGACGCCCTGCATTTTTGCATCGCCAGACGACTCTGCAGAAGTTATCATGACCCACGGCCAAAGTGCGCTCCGCGGGACAACTCAGTTGCCCCAGGCACGTGAGAGGTGACTCAGGCTGATTTTTTGGTAATCGATAAATGTCGCACCCACCTAAATGTTGGTACCATTTCATACAAGTTTTGATCGGCCATTCCTAAGATATCCGGGACACATGCACACACATACACACACACACACACACACACACACACACACACACACACGCACGCACGCACGCACGCACACACACACACACACACATCGGGACATAACTGCTTTAAGTATAAGGATTTGAAATGATTCGGATATCCGAAAAAATCGGATGTTGTAGAATTTCTTGTCACAAAATCTCCTAGTTGCTTAAAAGTTCAGATTATTCTGCCTCTTTAGTCCAGATACATCTAATCGTAAACCTTTCAGTCCAAGTAAAGCTGGAAAGAGCGATTTTTGCAAATATCCTCAATGAGTGGGATCCAATGTCTACTACGCAGTATACCGCACCGAGCTGCAGGTTCCATGAAGTTATAAGCGTTTTTCAAGCTTCGCGGAAAGGCAAGGGTACTCAACAGACGTTTTTTTGGGGTGTTTTGAGATTTTTTTTCGAATTTTACTTAAAACTTGTATTTAGAAGTGTCTAGGGTGCTGAAAACGATTTTTGGGATCGTTTGTCGAAATTCTGAGGTTTTCCATGAGTTACGGTAAGTATCATGTCATTTAGGGGGCAAAATCTACCATAGTATTCTGAATATCGGCAAACGGGCGTCCAATTCGTATCCTCCACCCTGAACAACCCCGTATAAAAATTTTGAGTAAAATCTGAGACTGACCAAACAGCCGTACACCCACCGTACTCTAGCGTAATCTGTCAAAAATCGATAAACGGACTCCAGATTCGTGTTTAGCACTCCAAACAACCCAGAGAGAAACATTTTGAGTCGTTTATTGCGATCCGGAAATCGTCAAAAGTCACCTTGTCAAAAGTCCCCTGAAAATGTGCCTTCACCCATACATTGCTCAGGAGGGTAGTTTTGGGCGCTGAACGCGGTATGAGGTCCGTTTCCCGATTTTCCGAAGACTAATGCGCGTTCTGGAAGATACCAAAAGCACAAAAACGACCGTTCCAAGCTTGTAACTTCTTGGAACCTGCAGCTCGGGGCAGGATACTGCGCAGTTTTTCAATGGAGGCCCAAGATATACTAACAATACAAGTTTTTTTGCAGAAGCGTTTACCGCCATAAACATTCCCTTATTAGACTTCCAGTTTTGTCTGTTGAAGTCAATTCTATCCCATGTATCAGATTGTAGCTAGATTTCCCGGCACTCGAATTCTCAAAATTTCAGAACTTTAGTGTGGGTGATATACCGTAAGAAAGCGCAAACTAATTTGGATCTGATGCTTTTTTCTTCTTCGAGAAAAACCTGGTGGTTCTTCAATTATATACAGGATTTTAGTGGAAATCTTTAGTACTGATTATCTTTGAGTGATTGTATTTATTTTGAAACAAACTGACAAAGCTGCCAAATTTGATTAGGCATTCGAACCCTCTGATGTCTAGGTAATAGTGCTTGCGGATTTTCTCAATGAGGCGTGATTCTTGCCTTTTTGGAATTTCGTGAATTCACTGCATTTATCTTTTCTGCTCTATCTAACGAGTTTCAGTTGCGAAACTTTGCTGATTTTTAATATTCACAGGTCCCTTCTCAGTATATTAAAGTTATCTCATATTGATTTTTTTATTTCTTTTCCGAAATCGATAAAAAAATCAAATTACCCGTTGTCGTCAGCCACTGAAGCACCTTCAAAAAAGTTGGTAAAATATACGAGTCACGCTCCATCGAGAATTTCATGTAATATTATCATCTAGCCCATAGGTTCAAATGCCCTATGAACTTTTACAGCTTTGCCGCTCTGCTGAAAAATAGTACAAACGTCCAAATACGCTTAGTCCGTACGCACATCGGATTTCCATCGAATTTCAGTTTGAAATTCGGAAAGCTCCAAGTTTCGCTGAAAGCGCATAAAAGCGTTGGATAGAAGAGGGTTTGCAATGCATACGGCATTTTGCCAGAAAAATAGGGCCGAAACTCTGGACAAGACATATAAGAACGAAAACAGGACCCTTTCCCTACAAAGAATGTATAATGCAGTAAAATTTTTCAAGTGTTCATCAAAAACAGTTTCCTTTCGAAACACAGATCATCACTGAAAGTTGAGGTGTTTATATGTTTAGTGAGGTTTGGGGCTGCGTCTGAGCTTATTACTCATCAATTACGAATTACGATTTAGGAAATAATTTCTTCGAATTTCTGTTACGCCTAGCCCTTGTGCACGTTTAATGAGGATTAGAGTAAAAGTTTAAAAAATTTTATCGGCGCATATCGATCCCCCTGGGGATGCGCTACACATTTGACTTCCATTCAGAATTGTAGAGGCTTGTCAATGTGTATTGAGCCTATAAAATGACTTGCGTGGTCCAGCCAATGCTCAATTCAATGTCAGTTCAAGTGAATCGTCCCAGGCGAATCTGGCACTAATTTATCGACCTCGGAGGGACAGAAGGCTTGATTGGTCTTGGCGAGGATCGTTCACTCGATCGTGTGTGTGACATCTAGTGGCACCTCTTGCTACTGCCCTGCACGCGCCCTCTGGTGAGGAGTGTGAATATGAAAGATGAATCGAGATACATCTATGTTTTATTGTTATTTTATTGTATCTTAGTTATCTTCTATCATTCACTTTTATTTTTTCATTTTTTCAACTTAATATAATTTATTTAAATGGTAACTCATTTTTTTATACTGAAAGCAACATTGAATGATAATGCATAGAATGTGTTGCATTTTTGATAATACCATACCTAATTTAACGGGATTATACTAAAAAGCGTTGCAAAACAATTGACGTATTCTTCGGCACCATACTCTTATTCCTATTTTCTACCCTTTTTGGTGAAATTCCGTCTCTACACCTGTTTACAACCCACTTTTTTTCGGGGCGAGGTCATTTCGATTTCTTTGTTCTCAAAACATTCGTTTCTCATTGCATTGATTTGGGAAAACGTCTTTGTATCAAGCGCTGACGGATTTTCTGGCCAGGGATTGGAACGACGTTGCTGTGAAGACCAGATTGTTGAGCCTTTAGATTAGTACTAAATCAAGTCACTTGAGCACTGCTCTCAAGGACGGCGTTAAGAAAATGCATTCTCATATTGAACAAAAAACCGTTCCTTGTCGGATAGGATTTTACCCGAGGAAAATGTGCAAAGTTCCTGGAAAAAAGTTGAATTTTCCTGAGGATTGCCCTTTTATAAATGTCCTGTTACTCTCGGTCCTAGGTATATCTCATCATGTGCTGCGTCAGCTTGTTAAAGCACTATTTTTCAGTTTCGGCGAGGGTTCTACCATGTCTGGATGATTGTATGTGTGAGAGGGACGAGGAAAGTCCACTGATTCGATGTGAGAATGGCCATCGGCAAAAGATCGACATTCCGAGTCATGCGATGAGTGGATATCAGTACATTGGTGAGTCATAAAACGAAATATTAGTCCAGTGTTTAGCATAATTGGACTTTGGCCACTAACTATGCAGTTCACTGACTAAAACATGCTGGATCAATGCACATTCAACCATAACGTCTCAAGGATATCTCGTGAAGTTGGAGAGGATCTTTGCAGAGTTTAAACGAACAAGGTCAAATTACCCAGTCATCTATCACAATTCGTAACCTGCTACACTTCATGTAGAGAACTGATCGCTATTTAGCGCTTGAAGGAAAAGGTTTTCATACGAACCACGTGCGCGTTAAAACACATTTTCAATTTTTTGAGTGCAATGATATAATTTGGGCTAGCCGACATCACTTACGACACTTTTGGATCTGAAAATGCGCGCCTTAAAGGCAGCATACACGCTCGTAAACGTTGTTGAGATAGCAATGCATACCGAACCGTACGGCTTGCATCATAACGCTCACGCATTTCGGAGCTTCAAAAACGAGTCACAACTACTTCACATGAGTGGTAACCGAGTCCTACCCCTGTAATTGCCCGCCCCAACTGTATTTCGCCTCCTCTGACGGGGAACACATTGAATAACCGATCTTGAGGGAGCAAAAGATCAACGAGAGAAATAGCACAGCCAAGTGGGAGACAACGCGAGAGATAGCCTGCTTCGATTGAGAGATCATATTTTCACGCAGTGGCCAATTCCTCCACTCTCATGATTCAGTTGCAATAACACTGGATATTTTTGAGCCTAGAAAACGTATCTCCGGTCACTTTCCTCCATTTTCCTCAGCGTAGATGTTTTTTAGCGCTCCGTACCTCTCATAATCTGAGAAAAACACGGGAGCAAATTTTAACGTGTACGCTGCCTTTAAAAGTTATGGCCACCGGAAAACTGCTGTGGGGTCGATCAAGTAGCCCTCCTGGGTCGATCATTTAGCACTTTTTCGTTTAATGTTGCTGCGGCAGTCAAATAACAGGGAAAACATTTATGGCACAAACTCCACATGCAGGAACCCTCAAAAATGACAATGATCAGGCCTACGAATGCAGAAAACCTCGAAAATGATTTGTGCGCGGAATTCGCATCTATCTCGACAGCTTACTCAAACTGGATTTTCGTCACAATTGAAGATTTGAAGGGGCTCTTTCGACAGTTTTGTTTACTGGAGAGGCCAAGCTATACAGGAACCTGAAAAAAATAATGTATGGTTTTCTTTTAATGGCACAGTCTATCATTAGGGTTGATTTTTTTATATTTTACTCGGGCCACGGCATTAGCGACCCGGCCAAACGCGGAATCTCAGCTCCCACAAGTAAAAAAGAATTGGAAAAAGTCGGCCTCATCTCAAATACACCTGGAACAAAACCAAGCGTTTCGCCTAGGAGAGGGAGCCAAGATCTTCGCAAACGGAAAAATTCGTAATGTGCCAATGGCGACGTGAACTCTAGCAGAGTTCTTAGTTTCCTTTACGAGGCGGCATGCGTGGTTTCGCTTCTGGGGTGTTGGGGGCAGAGCCGACATTTTCTCTGGAGTTCCTCCATTATTTGAGGAATTTGGGATCCCTCCTCAAAATAATCAAAACCAGTTACTTGTAATATAAATGTAACTTACTTGAATGTCAGTAACATACATTTATATTACATGTAAGTTAAATTTCAATTTTTGCTATGGGTGGCCATCACGTGACGCAAACGGCACGCGACGCAGAGGGCGCGTACCAGACCACAAACTACGTAAAAAATGCTGTGCAGGGTCTCCCCTGCTTGTGTGGGGTTAAGTAACTCAAACTTGGGTAATTGAACCACCAGTAACGCCAGTCATAAGCCTGACCCCGCGAGTGCGTCGTACAGCCCTCTTGAAATATCTTCTCGGCCGATTTAAGTTACTTGCGACTTATCTCAAGTCATTTAAGTTACATGTAACATATCGGAGGCGCACCGCACGCAGTATCCTGCCGATATGTTACATGTAACCTAAATGGCCTGAGATAAGTCGCAAATAACTTACATCGGCTCAGGTATGTTACAAGTAACTTGTTTCCGGTCTTTAATGTTACAAGTAACTTGTTTTCATTTTTCTGAGTCGGTGACACAGGCCGTGCCCCGAGTGGGATAACAAAATTACCTCGACGTGGGACTGTGTTTTGAAGATGCTTCGAAATCGGGTTTTCTTTTCCAATCGAATTTTTTTGAGGACTCTTCCGTCTTTTTTTCATTTATGTGTATGTAATCATCTGTTACAGTTGGCACGAATCGTACTGATTCTTTGCGTTCCTTATATTGCGTTGGCGCAAACTCGGTGCGCAACTTATGCGCACCGATTTCACGCGAACGCACTCTAAGGGACACAAAAAATCAGCGCGATTCGTGCCGTCTGCACCTCTATTTCGGAATGATGTTTCCTTGGATGCAACGCGTTTGTGTGCGTGCGTATGTGCTTCTCCTTCCATACTTATTGGTCTCCAACCGACCTGTGTTTTCATGAACAACTTTCATACGGCTCAAAACTCATTTTTGGCTTTTACAAGTATTTAGCTCTTGTGTCATAATGACCGGTGCATGCTTCTCATCGCCGTGATCGAATCATGCTCCTACCTAAAGGCAGTGCTCAAAATCAGTTTAGATTCCGATTTTATAAAAGGTCTGCTATATGCATACCATATACATATGTATGCTAATCGAACCCTTGAAAAATTACTGATGGCCACATTTTTAGCCTATATCAGTCACACTTTTTTTACGAGGTAGGGCAAGTGAACCGGTATGGGCTATGGATGCTTTCCAATGTAAATCTCTCTTGCTTATTCCAGTGCGAGCGAAGCAAGTAGCGGAACAGCTGGCTATGGCAAAATATAATTGGGACAAGTGGATTTCACTTGTCCCTTTTTTCAGGATTTCGACCCGCTTGATATCACGGAGAAAGGCTTCAATAGGACAGTTTTTCTTAGCAACTTTAGCTATGTACTTATGATAATTTCCTAGGGTAATTAGCTCATCTGTAGATGCAACTTTCTCAATCCGGGGCGACGTTGAGGGAAGGGGCTGGAGTCCATCAAATCTAGAGTAGTGCTGTTTAGGGTGCGTCTGGTGGATCATTCCGGGGTTTTCCTTCACCTATGCTTCAATCACAAATCAGCCTTCGAAATGTCGACGGGCCATCGTGAATCGTCTTTAAGGGCAGCATGCACGCGCGTAAACGTGGTTTAGATAATTACGGGAATAGAATGGAATGGCTCAGAACAAAACGCCTACGCATTTTGAAGCGTCAAAAAACGACCCACAATGACGCTACACGAGTTAGAAGTTGGCCCCGCCCCCTGTATTTGCGTCCTCCTCCAAAACAGGGGTGCTGGGCCATCTTCACCGTCGGCGACGTTTGTGGGTGGTACAATAAGTACAATGAGTAAATCACATACATCGACAACGGTTGGAATGGCCCAGCTCCCTCTTTTGAAGGAGGACGCAAATACAGGGGGCGGGGCCAAGTTCTCACTCGTGTAGCGTCGTTGTGGGTCGTTTTTGACGTCTCAAAATGCGTGGGTGTTGTGTTCGGTGCCATACAATTCTAATTCCGTAGTCAACTCAATTATGTTTACGAGCGTGTATGCTGCCTTTAAAGGCAGTATCCACGATGAAAACTCTTCGATTTTCTCAGTGAAACGAAGGGACTGCGGCCCAGTGCAACAACGACTTTGATTGAGCCCCATTTGGCACTAAAGTTGACTGCGCAAGCGCATGAAGCCCAGTTTACACAATAGCCATCCATCGTGGTGAACATGTGAGGAGGAAGGATAAGATATCAAAAGGCTACAATCAGGCGAATCCAACATGTTTACTTCGATGATGGCTGTTGTGTAAACTGGGCTTCGTGCGCTCTCGCACTCAACTTTAGGGCCGTATAGGGCCAGGTTGGGCTCGCTCAAAGCCGCTTTTGTTGTGTTTGTTGCACTGAGCCGCAGTCTTTTCTATTTCCGGTGGAAACTCGGAGAAAGTCCTCAAGGTTGACACTGCCTTGTTGTAGTAGTATTCTTTCGTGTTAGATTGTGGACGGCATGCGGTTTCTAAAACATTTGGGACAAGGGCTCTCTACACACCGAGGGAGGACTTTGATTCCACTCGGGACCACTTCGCGTGAATTGAGAAGCGTGGCGTGTCGAACTGCAAAAACGGGACAACTCCCTCTGTGTGTATAGAGCCCATATCCCAAAACATTCGTATCATCCCAGTCTTGGATACGCAGTTTGGATGTAATTTGATCACTCAATTTTAGCTTTCCCTATGAGGAAGAATCTCTCGCTATAACAGATTGCCTTTTAGAACAGCGTAAATGCTAAAAACCGGTTCTCATTTTCAGTGCTTTCAGCTTTTTTTTGCACACGAAGCAGAGCAAATTAGCGGCAGGATTTCATAAAAACTCTTAGTTTTCGTAGAAACCATATTTTATAGCGCTTCAGAAAGTTTTCGAGCTAAACGTGTATTGAGCACTGTGTCGTTTGCGCCTGTCTTGGCGCCTTCCTTGAGTTAGGCGTCCTTCAGAGTACGATCGCACCGCCATGCCATCGAATATATCCTCTGTTTTTAATTTCGTTTATCGCGTGCGTTTGCGTGCGTATGCTGCCTCTCCTTCTTTTCACTCTTTCTCGCTGTCTTTACACTCGCTCCGCACAAGCGCGTGAAGTAACGAAGTAACAGAATAAATATGATTCCGAGCCAGAGGATGAGACTCTCACACTGATCTGGTCTCGTCGCACAACCAAGTCTCATTATGTTCGGACACATTCGCTTCAAAAATGCTGGAACCGCGCAGTTCGGCGACTCTATGCCTCCATCGCATCGCTGTGCATTGCACGGTGACGCGATGGTCACACTGCGATCTCACTTTGAAAGAGGCCTTAGATGACTGGCCAGGTTCAGATCATGGAACTCAACATTGAGGTCTCAAACTTGTGAACAACGTTAGTTTGGCTGAAGTCTGCGATTGAGAGAAAACACGGAATGCGGTTTCCTGCTCAAAAGTTTCTCGTGATAAATGAGCCTTCTTTCAGCTTTCACTTGCAACGATCTTCGTGAGCTTCCACCAGCCTCGCTCCTCAAAGCTGCCTTTCCTGACATCCAGGTTAGGTTACCTTGTCAGCGTTTTCTTCACATGTCGAGGAATGGTGAACTAATACGTATATCCTTGTTACACCAGACTGTATATTAAAAGTTTCATATTTTTTCCATAATGGTGGCTTGCTTTTCCAGGGTATTGACATCCAGGGAAATCCTTTGTTCAACTGCTCCAGTCTGGCCAATATTCGGGAAGAAATTGCCATTCTCACTGACTGCGATGCTGACACAAAGCCCATTCAGTGCAATGTCATAGATGAGGTACGCTGAAGCTTATTCAAATCAATTACTTTCTATGGTAATAGATAGTGTTGTGCAGGACTGTGACTGGAAGTGCAAGACTTTGAGCAAATTGCGTGAATTATGGAACAAGGTCAAGAGCAGTTTCAAGGAAAAGATGAGGGAATGGGGAGCTGAAAAGGTGGGTCTATCCTATCAAATTCTCATCAGGAAATTTACCCCGCAAAACTGTAGGAATGTGTGTTTTCCGTTCTAATTACAACTTCAGTAATAAAAAAGATATACGGAAACAGGACAAAGTCGGCCCAGTTCGATAAAAAAGGTTTCTGCATAAAAGCGTGATGGATTGAACCAATAGGTGGTTGGTGCCCCACGCCAGGTTTAGCTAGGGTTTTGTCATTCTTGGGCATTTTTCATAGTCCTCACCGTAAGCGCGTGACCCGCGGGATGAGGGTTGGACTAGGAAGTTTTTCACCGCGAGGGAAACAACTATGAAATCTACGGTGGGACCGCCAAGGCGCGTCACGCGCGGTGAGTACTTTCATAGTTCACCGGTCTTCCCGCGCTTGCAGTGGGAACTATGAAAGATGCCTTAGGCCATTGGTATACCTCCCTGTCGCTGCAGCGACAGGTTTCGACAACTATCACTCATCGTGTCGGGACCAGCACCGGTGCTATGGCAGGGTCGGCCGCGGGATCAGTTTGCGCCCGTCGCTGGAACAGGTCGCTGAGGGGTGTTATAGTTTTCACTGACGTAACCCTGGTCCACTCCGTCGCCGCAGCGACGGCCCGTCGCTGTGCTGCGCACAGCGACGGGCTGTCGCTGGCTCCCCTAGACTCCAAATATTCATCTATTTCATGCTGTTTTATGTAATTTTGGCATATCATGGACAGTACAGTGACATCAAAAGACATTATAGTTTTGTATGTTTCGGTTTAGTTGTTTACCTGCGGTTTTTTTCAATTGGGAATTTATGTGCTGTCATTATTCCATTCAATTACCTATGAACCGTTCTTTTTATCTATACATTTGTCTAGGCTGTCGGATGTATTGATTATATCCCAAGCCGACGTATTTTGCCTCTTCGTTGAACTAGATTTTCCGCTTCCCCAACTACCAACTAAAAAATAGGGATGGTTAAAACGACTATAATGATGATCATATTGTGACAGAATGTTAAAACAATTGACATGTCACGGAATCCCACATAAACTGCGATGGCATGACCATAATCGATTTTTGTTTGCTTTGCAGATGCGCGTATGCGGAAATGTCAGTCCGCAAAAGTGCGTGGAATTCAATGCGGCGACGAAGACTCCGTCGCCGTGTCCGGCGCCGGCGACCGGCTGTCGCTGGAGGATACCAATGGCCTTACAGAAATAGGCGGTGTCGTGGAGGAGACGGTTTCGGAACTCTTTTTTGGCCTCTTCTTCTGAATCGTGCTCGTCAATTTCTAGAGCGAAGGTGTAAATTGAGCGAAGCGAATTACTAGAAATGATCGCATTCCGTAGTAGAGCTGCGACATTTGAATAATGTCGAATCGAATTATTCGAATATTGACAATTTGAATTCGGAAATTTCAAAATCGTGGCACTCCAATACTATGCAATAATCGAACCTCTAAAACTGGTGCCATTCGATTATCATTCAATATTGGAACCTTGAAAAAACGGGTCATTCCCGATATTCAACACATACTTTCCGAATCAACATTCGAATTCGAATAGATTAGCCTCGACATCGCTATTCATGCGGTTTGATGCCCATCTTGCTGGCGTGATCTCTTCACAGATATGGAGACCGTTGGGCGCCCTTCATCGCATTCAGCAGATTTTAAAATGTTTAGATTTCAAAAATCACAATTGATTTCTAGTAGATTGTGGTACATTGTGGTTGGTATATAGTTGACGTTGGTATGTTGTTTGACTAAGTCTCAGATCTAGCTGAAAAATTCGTTGCTTTGGGTTTTTTTTGGGTAGTCAACACAAATCAGAGGTCCATTTATCGATTTTCAATCCACTAAGGTAAGTTACGCCAGCTAAATGGCAGGCTATAGCAAGCCTCGGAATTTCGACGAACGGACCTTAGATTCACATCCAGGACGCCTAACATCGGCATGGATCGTGAAGAGACTTCGTGTTCACTGTTGAAGGCTGGCGCGGACTCTGCGCACCTATGTTATAGCATATGGCACCGAGTTTGCGCCAGCCTTCAACAGTGAACGCGAAGTCTCTTCACGATCCACGTCGACGTTATGTATGTGAGAACCTCGGAAAATGTTTCGGGCCAATACGGAGACGATTTTCCTGAAAACCTTGCCTTGAACATCGCCCGATGATGCCACAATTGTTGGGTTGTGGATTCGAAATTTCAATCAAATATGTTCGAATCAAAATTATTAGAATCTACTGGGTATTCGTAACCCGATAGACAGAGGCCTTCGATTGTTATTCGATATTCGCACCTCGAAAAAAAAGGACATTCGAATCTACTCGAAATTCGGTCTTTTTGTCTAGGTAATTCCGTCCAACATTAACTTTTTTCCGGAAGTGTCAGTTGGATAGTCGGATTAATAGTTAGGAGGGAGCGTGGTGGATTCAACCAGAACCCTCAATAGTTCTCAAGAATCCCTAAATAGCTCGTTAGCAAAGCGGGCGATAGATGTTCGACTCCACTATGTACAATATTGCGAATGTCTTTTCCCTGTAATTTTTTGATGGCAATCCATTGCAGACGATGAACGAGATCTCCGATTGGTTCTCAAGAACGTACCAGACACTTTCGGCGGCTTTCAACCAGTAAATGGACTTCACTGCAACTATACTGTACATACCTAATCTCCGTGCTAACTATTCGTTCCGTGTTCATTTCCTGTGCCTTATAGTTACGGTCCTGTGTCTACGTACATGAAAGTACCTAGCCATACTTGTATTATGGCGTAAGAGATGTATTATAAGTATACGCGATAAACCCGTGATTCAGTTGAAATTTATTAACAATACTGCATAGTAAATTATAAAATTGTAAATATGTACACGAGAATACATCAATATTGACGAAAAGTTCTATACAACAAGAATGTTTTGTACTGACTGAATAAAAAATCTCACAGTGAACACGGAATTGTTCCATGGAATTGGCTGTTGGATACTATTTGGACTAGACTGACTGGCTTACTATATGATGAATGTGATTTCTTCAAATATCTCAATATTAGGAAAAATCCTAGACGAACACGTACGAATGCTGAGGAGTGGTGCGGTCAGCTTGAGCAGCACTGTGGCAAGTGAGGACATGGGGAGAGCATTTCGCCCGATTTGGACATAAAAGTCTCGATGAGAAGACAGGCGGTGTTCACGACAAAAACGGTCTTAAAGTTTTCACCGAAAATCGAATGTACCGTGGTCCATGGCCACAATAATGGCGAAAGAACGACTAAAAAGGCTCCCACACTTGGCTGCGATATGCCCGCCCCGCCCACTCGCACAACAGCGAACAATCACATGGGCGGGTAGGCCATAACGCAGACAAGTTTAAGGGTTCGTTTTTAGCTCGTAGCTTTAGCATTAGTTTTAATCTGTGGCTCGTTTTTAGCCGTTCTTTCGCCAATATTGTTGCAACAGATTCCTGTACATTTGTTTTCCAGTGAAAACAGACCGTTTTAATCATGAAAACTGCCTTTAACTCTCATTTTCCTCTCCTTCTTCAAGGTAGGACTAAGCATAGTCTGGAATGTTAAATACATACAAACTTGGCCTCGGGTCACCGTTATATGTAGCTGGACGATAATCCGCGTAGTTCCTCCCAGGTCGTCCATAGTCCCGCCGGAGCCTTGCATGAGCCAGAGTAGGCCGCGCTCGACGGCATGTCGTAATGGTACCATTGATTCCCCTTTGAGCAGAATGGGACAAGGGGACCACGGACGACCCGGAACGGCCTATCAAAGCCCATCGTCCTACTACAACGAGGGCTCAGTAAATTGGAAAAAGCGCACATTGAGGAAGCATTCTATTTTTGAGTCAAATCGTGCGAAACGCCCAATCCACAAAATCATAAATATACCCAATGTGGAATCGAAGAGGTGCTGCAACCCGTGGTGAATACTGATCAGTAGAACCGGAAGTGAGTGAGAGCGAGAGAGTAAGTAAATAGGCGGAGTATCCCACGTAAGAACGAGGAGGCGTGGTTATACACGAAAGGGCGGTGTCAGCGGGAGGAGACGTCCGAAGAGTAACTGAAACTATGAGCAATTGATTTGCAGACATCAGAGTTGTTGTCAAAGAATATTTGAAGGCGTAACCATTTTTGCTCTCTAAACCTGAAATCAACTACTCACCCTCCCAGTCGAACCGCAGTCTCGACATGATCTCTGGGCCGAAGTGGTCTTCGCCGTGGTAAGGAACGCGCTCGGGAAGTGGCAATCCGTCGGCCGCGACCAGTTGCTGCGTCACGTACTGCTTGCAGTGGGTCCTGCGAGGAACGTGGCTGTTCACAGGGTGCCGGTGGTTGCCTACTGATTCGTGGTGACTCCTGCACCGTCAGCAGTAGCGGCTCCAATGGTGAGTTCTCCGCAGATGGTGACGATCTGAAACAGATCTCGCCCTTGGTTGAACGAAGCGAACGATGAAAGAGCGTCCAACTCACTGTCGATTCTTCGTAATCGGCTCCATCTTGGGGTACTGCTTGTAGACAACGTCGAATTGACAGAGAGGACATCGACGATTTGACAGAAGCCATGGATCGACGCATTTCGGATGGAATTCGTGGCCACAGAACAACACTCGTAGTTCCGTGCCCTCGGCATATTCGTCAAGACAGATCGAACAGCGCTCCTGAAAAAGAGCGTAGTTATCACCAAGATGTCTTCCATGGCTTTACAGCAAATTTTTGAGGAGGAATAGGGAGGTACAGAATTCCAGAACTATGCATGACTCCTGCACGAACAATCATAGCAACGATTTCAAACCAGAATGATGGCCGCATGGCGCATTTTTAAGAAAGTGAATTTATCAAGAGTTAGCATTTCTTCCACTTTAAGGCAGTGTTCGTGATTACTTTCGTTCCCGAGTTTCTCGCATAAAACAATGCGTTCGCCACCAAGTGTTGCCACATTTATGAGGAAAGGCGAAAAACGCTTTTATTTCAGTAACATTATTCTCTGGCCAGGACTAGTTGTGCGGTTGGATGAACGTGTTCACGGTAGTTGTCACTATACTTTGACATCGAATGATTTTGAATAATCCTATAAATGGACTCTTTCTCTCCTATGACAAAACAGCGGGTGAGAGATAAGCTTCTCGTAAGTCATGTCAGAGTGGATTTTTTTTATTAGCAAAATCAAAATTATCTGGAGAATTTGAAAAATAGTCTGGCAAAGTGTCATTCAGAAGTCGACTATTTTTCATGCAATATTTGAAAATTCTGATATCTGTGAATGCAGAGAGTTCTGTGCCTTTGACCTGTCTTACGAGAAGCTTACCTCGTTACTTGTTGTCTCGCATAAAACCGAAGGCGGCTCGAACCATTCTGCCACATTCAAGAGAAAAAATCCATTCATAAAACCATTCGAAATCATTCGATGTCAAAGTATAGTTGTCACCGGTAAAAAATGGGGCTAATCAAAAAATGAAAGACAAATTCAGGTAAAACAGTATTAATTAGGGTCCGAAGGAAAGAACGGAGCAACAGAGGATTGAAAAATTCAAAGGACTGGTTCACGAAAGTTTTCGTTGCGAGTACGGGAGCGGGGTGTGGTACTTCTGGTGCGTTTTTCGCTTTTTTTTTTGGTATTTCGACTTCACCAGTAGGCCAAGCAATCGTTCTAGCAGATAATCTCGAAATTGAAGATTTTCGTGAACACAACCCTTAAACTAGAACCACCGAAGGTAGGGTCAGCCTCAGAAATATGTGTCGTCATATCCCAGAAAGATCCCCATTCAGACAAGAAAAGGAACTCGTTTATGGAATGTCAAGAAAGGGAGGTGCATGGGAGCAGTTTGACCACCGCGTTGTTGCTGGAGTGCTGCGCGTGGCTAATTTAGTCAGCTGAACTGCTCCTGGGCACCTCCCATTTTGTGTATTCGATCAACAAGCCGATAAAAGGAGGCGATTGGGTGCATGGGAACACTGGTGTGCATTGATCTGTCAGTGCCCATGATGGCCACATTGCAGGTTTGTTAAAGGCCTAGTCGAGCGGGACGAGCAGCGACGCCACGGTGGGAAATAGCGGGGAAGAGACGCGTAGTCGTGATTCTGCTTTATTCCGTTCTGCTGCGCGACTCTCCCCGCCCGAGCGTGCTAAGATGTTGAAGGTGTCGTACGCGCAAAACCCTTTCGCTGCCTCCATTCACTTAGGGGTCGTTTATACTCCCACCGCCGAGCGGCGCGGCACAGTGAATTTCTGTAAAGGGTTGTTTATATTCCCGCCGCCGAGCGGCGCGGCATAGTGCACTTCTGTAAGGGGTCGTTCACACTTCCGCCGCTGAGCGGCGCGGCGAGGTGCTATCCTGTCATATTGATCGTGCCGCGCCGCATGATCAACATTACGGAAATGCACTGTGCCGCGCCCCTCGGCGGCGGGAGTATAAACGACCCCTAAAATTGATCATGCGGCGCGGCACGATCGATATTGCAGGATTGCACTTCGCCGCGCCGCTCGGCGGTGGAAATATAAACGGCGCCTTAGCCATGCCCACGTTGACCCGATGGCCGAGTTTGGTACGTCAAAATGCACCACTTCAATTATGAGAAAAGCCTAATTCACATTATTTAACCAGTCACCTATCACAATTTGCTCGCACTATCTCATAGTAAAAGAATAGCTCGCAATCCAACCAAACTGTTCAAAAAATCCATATGGCGCAAATTTAGACGCCGTTCTCCGCTATATTTAACTCTGTTTCTCTTTACAAGTTTTTGAATTCGAAGGGCTCTTTCGTCATTCCCAAGTGTAAAGTCTGTCTGAATGAGAATGCTCGCTCAAGCGGTCACCGTGCGTGTGGCGCAGAAGCCTCGAAGGCGTTTAATCAGACGAGTCTTCCCACGCTTGTGAACGGCTGACTTGGATATGATTCCATGTTCGTCTCATAATCCTGCAGATCAATTTAGAGGTCCGAAAAATGCTTACGTCACGACCACTCGACACGCACGCCGACCGAGCGCTCAGAAACCATATTCAGGTAACCAGTCAGTCAAAAAAAATTCTTTGGGAATTTTTACTCTAGATGGGATTCTAGGATATTTGCTGTGAAGTGACGACTCCCAGAAACTGATAAAGACCCAGTTGACTCCTCTTTTTCGTGACGTGAATCCAAGCAAAGAATATTTCAAAGATTACCTGAGCCCCAGCCGTGTTCGCGACGGAGGTCAAGGAGCCGAATACGGGCAAATACGTGGAGCGAACTCTCCTCAGCCTCGCGAAGGGTCGCCGTCGTTGTCGTGAAGGCTCCTTAATAACGAACAATGAGACTGTTTTTTTCATTAGAACTTGAGTTACTCAGATTTTTCAAAAATGCTCAGATACCTTTTGAAATTTTCTGATCTCCATTTTCCCAACAGCAGCACGAGCTAGAGTCCGCAGCCAAAGATCTCGATGAGCTGTGGGTCTCCATCGAATTTTCACAAATACTAGCAACGTAATGAACAGGACAAGCACTACCAGTAGACCGATGAGAGACAAGTTGAGAAGACTCGGACGAAAGACCTGAAAAGGCGGAAATTCCACGGTTGTTTGACAAGATGAAACAGGCGAAGGAGATGCGTATTCCTCTTCCATCCAAACTTCAGAAATTAGAAGCCACAAATACCTGTAACTTGAGTACATGAGGCGGTTTTGGTTCGACGAAATCCAGTCTCAGATGAGCAACAGCAGCACCCTGACCAGCTTCGGCTAGTTGTTGTCGAAGGCGTTGCGTCTCCTGGTCGTCCAACACGACCACCGGGATCTTCGCAGCGCGCACCTGCAAAACGGATTGAAAAATCCGCAAAGTAGGCAGGGTTAGGTGAGTACCGACGAACCTTCATCGGCTTACGATTCCGTTGAATTCGAGAGGCTGGCCCGACAATAAGGGCTAAGGCTCCGGACTTTTCAGCGAATCGTGCCTGAAATTACTCTTTTCGGATTTTTAGAAGAAAAAAATTAGTCTGATATTTATTTTCAAATTGCTGCTCCTCATAGCTTTCATAACAACACACGAACTCCATCTCGGAACAAAAATCACTTGATCTAGTGCGGAATCGGGCGGAAGGAGGAAACATGGCAGCGAAAGTGTGGAGGTGGACGGCGGAGATGGTGAGGGCAGCGTACGCTCGCACGCGCACGCGACGAATCCGAGTAAACTTCGCTTCACTGAAGAGCGTACATACGTACACAGTCGAGAACATAAAAAAATCATGCTGCGTTCTTTTTTCCACTTAGACAATTTTCGGCCCCGTGTCGCACCGAACCGGACTTGGAGCCGCTGGGAAGTTTGGCTCTTTCTCCCTATTGCTGCCTGGACTCCTCCGATTCGCCCGGGCAAAACAGCATGAGAGCCGCAGACTGGGAAAACAAGCCAATCTGTCAGAAGGCTCGGGAATGGGAATCGCCTTAGCAATCACAGTTTCCCGACAGAAAACTTCTCTGGCGAATTTTTTTTGCATTATACCCCCCCCCCCACGGGATTCCCCTCCATTCGAGGCTGCACCATGATTTCTTTCTTTTATCAAATTCTCGCAAGTTTCGTCTGTGTGCACTGTCCATAACAAATTGAAATCGCCGTCCGCAGTTGCAGACAACCGCTGTTGTAGCACTCAGTTCTGAAATAAACAATCGTGCAGCGACAGCGGTTGTCTGCAACTGTGAATTACTCTACTATTTGTTGAAACTTGTGATCTACTGATGCCTAGTGTTTGTTCCTAAACTGTCTGTGACTGCTGAGAAGACTATGGGTTTTCAAAGAGAAAATCTGATCGTGCATTGTCCACTAAACGCCGCTAGCGCTGTGGGGGTAATTTCTGTTTTTATCGTAGACTGACTCGTTCCCATACCATAAAAGTGAATGACTGACCATTATGAGGGCGCGATTGCTATAAAGATAGCGGAGCGATTGAATGGAAGGAAAAAGAGACGACGAGAATATGAGGAAATAAAGAGAGAAACGGATAGAGATTGGGTAGAGAGAAGAGAAGGAGTGGAGGTTTGCGAAGCGATGAGAACCATCAAGTCTGCTCGGCTGTTCTTAACGACCTGGCCGGCAGCCCTTTGACAGGTGTGCAGATTTCATCATGAACTTTTTCCGCCGAAGATTCGTTGTGGATGAAAAGAGCCCGATAAGAATGAAAGGATCCGAATCTGATGGAGAACGCTTTCTCTGAGAAAAAAATTATGAAAAAAACGTTTGATTTTCACAGAATGGAACAGGCACAAGTAATGCAGATTGGGAAACGGGGAAAAGAAAATCCTATGGCTTGGGATCCTTTGGAGTTATTCTCAAAACTGTAGCGCATATTAGAAGACAATTTCAAAAAGATGATGCTTTACAACCCAGGAAGTGTTGGCGTGGTTGGTAAGTCTTATATTGACAGGCACGTAGGTATCGTCAATCCATGGATTGTGGGAAGCCGCGTGGCAGCTAAAGTCTGTCCGAATGAGACCGTACGTCAGCGCGGGCCGTGAGCGTGTTGATCGGCCGTGGGGAAGGCATTTTTCGAACCTTTGAATCGATCAGCAGGTATGAATGTCACACGAGTAGTGAATATTACCCCAACTATATCCGAGTCGTGGAAAGGCTCGCCAAAAAAATCGTTGCGACAACAGCTCGACACGCACGTCGACCGCGTGAGCGGACAGTCTCACTCGGACAGATTCTATGACCGCGTGTCGAGCGTGTGGGGTGACCCCGTTAATGGATAAAAACGATTGATATCGGTAATCGCGAATTTTCTGACGGTCAACAGTTCTCCGATTCTTCTTTCTCTTTTTTCTCCTACATTTCGTTCCTTCTTTTACATTATCCTTTCCTTTTTTACAATCCTGAAGTGACGCACAATTCTAGAAACGAAAACGATTTCAACAAACAAGACGAAATGAGAAGAGAATAGAAAATTGAAAGGAAGGAACGAGAAACTATAGCTGAAAAAGATGAACTGGAGGAATGATGGTAGTATGAAAATCAACAATGAGCGCTATTGACCGTTTTTATTCATTACAGAGTCACCCGACACATTCGATAGGCGGGCTACTAGCTACGACGCGACTTCACAAAATCGGTAAATTAACCGTACGCATCCAAACACTATCAGGATGAAGAACAGGCAGCAGAGCAACACCGCGATAAACGAGAAACGTTTCACCGCGTTCGCCCTACACTGCACGTTTAAACTCATTCGCAGCGCTACATCGGGGGCTGAGAAGAGTGGCATCGCGGCGCGCCGCAACCTTGTTGATTGATCGCCGCGATAGGACCACAATAAGGTCACGCCGCGCCGCGATGCTACTCTGTTCAGCTCATAATAGAATGCGGATTCAATAGTTTGACAGGTTCCACCATCCATAAAGCCTATTTCAGAGTACAATCGCCGTGCGATGCGATAGCATTGTTATCATGAGAACCTATCGTGATCGCGCCGCACGTCGATTTTGATTCAAAGCCAGCTATCGCAGCGATTGTCGATGGAACTCTGAAACAGGCCTATTTGACTGTTTTGAAATGTGGTGTCAAAGTGTCAAAACGTGCAGTCTGGTGTGAAAGTGTTGATACACCTGCTGTCTACGGCGGTGTAACTCTGCTATACGTTTTAAGTTATTATGGAGTGGAAAACGTGCAATAATTACTAATTCCATTGCTAACTACAAATTCCATTTTTCCTAGAAATCTACAATAACACGAAATTTCCAGAGAAAAAAATTGCCAATGCTCCCGTTACAAATAATCTGTTCAAGAGAGCAGTCCCTGACTTTCTTGACGCTGAAAATGGATGCATGAATTGGCAAAAGCTCTTACCTGATTATCGAGTGCAACGCATCCGGTGAGGAAAGGTTGAACCTCATCGACGAACACCACGGCGACGTGTCCGAAAAGGGTTCGGTCGAGGCCTTTCCGTCGAGCGTCACAGGCTCGGAATGAAGATACCTAAAGTGGAAATCTATTGATGAGCTGAGCGATTCTTGAAGGATTGGTTAGCTGAATTTATAAGATTCTACTTTAGAGTATGGAGCAATCGACACACTTTCTGAATTAAATCCTCACTCTCACCAGAACAGTTCTGATTATTTTCCATGATAATCTCAGAATATTGTCGTATTAAATTACAATAGACTTTCTGCATGTGGAGCTCGGGACACACTCATTTTCAAAGCTTTTCTGCATGAAGAATCTGTGCAACAACGACTTTCAGAGTTGTTTGTCGACAGCATTAACAGCCTTTGGGAAAAAATGTTAGATGACCGACCCAGAGGTGCTAAATAATCGGTCCCACAGCCATTTTCAGGTGGCCATAACTTTACTGGTGCGCAATTTTAGAGCCTGAAAATCTGTGAGTGATTTCAATCCAACATAATCGTTTGGTTCAGCACAAAAGAATGAAAATGTTGAAACGCCTGTTCTTCGCACTGGCATAACTCTGCTCGTTGTCTTAAAGGCAGTGTCCACGATAAAAACCATGTGTGATTTTTTGGTGGAGATCGGCAGCTGCGGGGCCTAGCGGAACCCTAACGTTGAAAAAACTGAGAAAAATGAGCTCGGAACGGTCCCCTACGGCCCCAAAGTTAGACACCCATCAGCTCGTCACCCCCAGACGCACTTTCCACGCCCACCGACGTGAACAAATGAATGCTCGGAATTGTAAGATGAGCGATAGTTTCCGATCAATAGCCCCGTTCTTCCCTTCATTCTCAACTTCTCACTCTACCCAGGTCAGCTCGCATACATCGGCTACAAAAGACGGAAGTTACAAGCCTCGGACAACTCGTCCACCATGTTTCCTTAGCTCAAAATGTGAGGTACCATAACTCCGTTCCCTGAAGGTCTTGGACGATTTCAGAGATATCATTGGAATCAGCATGGGGCCGTTTTCAAGATAGGCGGAAAAACGATTTCTATCGTGAACACTGCCTTTAACTTAAAATCGTGTCAGAGAAATGTCTCTTCACGCTCGAAACCTGAAATTTCATTAATCCTTAAAGGCAGTGCTCACGATAATCTTCGATTTTGAGATTAATCGCTAAATCGATTGTTTAGCCCCCGAGTAGAACTGAAATGACGAAGAAACCGAGAAAAACGCACCAGAAGGGCACGAAATCCTCAAGTATCAGCTCGCCTCTTATGTATCAATGGAACTGTTCGTTGTGACAATGAAATCTTTTGTGGACCCGTCTTTTGCAATTCTCCATTCTGTGTTGCTCCGTTCTTTCCTTCGGGTCCCAACTAATACTGTTTTGCCCAAAATATTCGTCCATTTTCGATTACTCCCATTTTTTACCGGTGACAACCATCGTGAACATGTTCATCGAATCGGACAACTAGTCCATGTTATAGAATAATGTCACTGAAATACGACGTTTCAATGCGTTTCTCGCCGTTTCTTCGTGATTTTGGTAGCACTTGGTTGCCAACGCATTGTTTTGAATGGAAAACTTGGAGACGAGAATCATCGCGAACACTGCCTTTATGCCGAACCTGGAAGTCTTTTTGTGTAAGGTGATCCTTGAAGGCACGGACACGCTTAGGAGTTTAACATGTGGAAGTTCCAAGTAAAAGTAGTAGAGTGTTTTGCAAGACAGGGAACACATGCATCCCGGGCGTGAATTGTTAAGGGAATTGGCAAAGGTATGCGCTCCTTACACCCTTCTCCTGGCGGCTTCACCAGCCTTAGCTGTGGGGCAATTTATGAATGCTCAATAGGAGGGCCCTGCGTGTGTTGGCGTTTCACACGGGGAGCGTAATTTCCTTCTTTGGATGGCTGAGTGGCTGGTTGGTTGTTGGGTTGGGGCTTGGGGGGGGGGCGGGTGCGCGACCGTTTCGGAAATGTGGAAATGGCCTTTCTCGTAGACGCACATAAATAACGGACATTCGTCGCGCGGCGCGTCTCAGAAGTCGCCGCCACCCGGTCCTCGTCTTCAGCGCCCCTTGGCGCCGGCCTGGCCCCGCACACTTTTATTAGCACCCATAAACGAAGTGAACTATGGCCCACATTTCGGCCAGTCGGATTCTCCCCGCGCTGAGCCGCCTTCCTACCCTTCTCACAATTTAGAGCTGGGCATTTCCCGAGCGGAAGGAAATTCATTTCCCCTCCTAGTCAATCATACTGTAGCCGCAGGGGATTTATTACTAGAGATGAAGAAAACACATGAATGAAGAAACACCCGCCAGCCTAGCCGGCCGGGACTAAATCAACGCGCGCTGTCTGACATGTAAAATGGATTGCTGCCGGTCTCAGTGAGAAAATGAATATGAAAAAGTCAGACCTGGCAATAATTCTATAGGAACACGCGAAGAAATGACCGTGCTCGTTGAAATGCTTTCACAAGAAGATTTAAATTAAGTTCAGAACAAGAGAATTTCCGACGTGAAACAGGTCAACTACTGCACTACTATTCTTGACCTCAGAAGCAGCCGAATAACACGAGATTGGAAACATGTACCAGAACGATAGAGTGAAAGGAGGGATCTCAAGCAGGGATTTACGGAAAATTTCCGTCTTGAGGCCATCGTTGTACATAAATCCGTGTTCAGCTTGCTGCTGTTTTCCGGCTTTTTCTGTGGAAGAAGGGGAAGCTAACTGATGAAGGAGCGCGATATTTTATTTTTGCCGTATTTCTTTCTCTCGTTTCCGTTTTCCGCCTACCGGTCCAGTTTGGTGAATCCGTTTTCCATTTCGAATCGATCCTGTCTAGGCAAATAATTGTGTCACGATCCCCTCCCCCTCTCCATACACGGCTACCATTTTTAGTGTTTTCATGTAGATACGTAGGCCCGTCCCAGAACCAAAAAACGGCCTCCACAAAAACCTCCATTGTTAAGCGAATGACGGTTTCGCTACACTTCTGGAGGTAGAACCATACTCGTCTTCGAGCGTTTTTACCTGTCAATAAGTGCTAAATGTCCGATCCCACTGTTTGGAGTGACTTTAACTTCTTAAAGGCAGTGTTCACGATAATCTTAGATTTTGAGATTAATTGCTGATTCGATTGTTTGGCCCCTGGGTAGACCTGAAATGACGTAGCAATTGAGAAAAACGCGCCAGAAGTACACGAAATCCTTTAATCTTATCCCGCCTCTTATGTCTCACAGGAACTGTTTGTTGTGGCAACGGAATCTTTCGTGGACCAGTCCCTTGAATTTTTCAAACCTCTATTGCTCCGTTCTTTCCTTCGGACCCTAATTGATACTGTTTTACCTAAATTTGTATACCATTTTTTGAGTAGCCCCATTTTTCACCGGTCACAACCACCGAGAACATGTTCATACCACCGGACAACTAGTCCAGGCCAGAAAGAATAATGTCACTGAAAGAAGACGTTTTAGTGCGTTTCTCGCCGTTTCTTCGTAATTTTGAAAACGCTTGGTAACCAACGCATTGGTTTGAGTGGAAAATTCGGGAACGAAAACCATAGTGAAAACTGCCTTTAGATATGGTCGAACGCCCAGCTGACTCTGTTTTGTGAAGTCCTAGTTCATTCTCCCATCGCGGCGAGACTTGATCCGTTAATTTTCAAAAACTTTGTCTTTTGATCGGAATGTTTTGTTTGAGCCTTATAGATATATGGATGACCTATTAATCATCCATAACAAAACGGACAATTATATAGAAGACCTATTAGCTGTTGTTTACAATAATTTGTTAGAGATTAAAAGAACCCATAGGGACAATTTTCACACCAACTACTTAGATATCAATATAAAAATAGATAGTAACGGAATTTTGACTAGTTTATACAATAAAACGGACGACTTCGATTTTCTCGTTAAGAAATTTCCGCAGTCAGATTCAGCAGTTTCTGTCATCATCAAGGCCTCAACAATATACACGGAGACCTTGAGGATAGCCAATGTCTGTTCTGAGGTGGGATTTTTCATTGATAAATTAAAAGAGTTGAAAAATTCACTTCTGTATAATGGGTACTCGTCAGAATTCATTACTGTGAACATAGTCAAATGTATCTATCGCAACAAAAAGTTTCATATAAATTTCTTCTGCCAGATGATCACAATAACATTAAAAAGTTCTTTCTGCTATTTTATGAACGTTTGAGATAGCTTACACTCTAATCTTGATTCCGATTCCTCCCCCATACCACCATTTGCTTGAATGTTGACATGTTTTGACTTTATCGATCCCATTTGATTGGACTCATTAATTCTTCCCCCTCCCCCACTCTTGGACCCTTTTTCCTCTTTTTTCCACCATTTTCTTGCCTCTTTTTAATCGTAATATCCCATGCAGCTCTTTACCAACAGTTCTCGCTCAATTTTTTCTTCTCAATATGCTTTCTCATCGACAATTCTGTTCCTCACTGAGGAGCCTCGGCAGAATTGTTTGGTAAAATTCGTCTGCGGGTAGAGGCGAAACGAATTTTATCAACTTCTATTTCCTCTGCATCTATCTTTTCATCTCTTTCTTGATCCGTTATTACTTTACATGCACTAGAGATGAACGGCAAAAATTCTTGTAAAAATCTTGAATTTCTCTCGAAGAAAACCCTCACATCCCGTCCCAAAGGTGTCGAGGCCGTTTCGTAATCACACAAGTACTGGCAGCAGGGGCGAGATTTGTGGGTCTGTGTGTACAAAACAGAACCGCGATGACCCTTGAGGTCGTAAAACTTGAAAGAAGACCGCCCTAGCAGGAATAGCCTACTGCAATGAGAGGACGCAGGGCGCAAATCCGACGATGTTCGCGACGGGTTTGTTATACAGCCCGTCGCGGATTAGGCGCCATCGGATTTGTGACCCACGACGTGAATCTTCTCAAGGAATGTCCCGACAAACCTGGCCTGCGTGGTGCCAAGCCCTTGAAGTACACCACTCTTTGATATGCTACAATCCCTCTGAAGATTGTGGGCAAATAGATGGGGCCGCATAATCTTTAGGTGACTATAAGTTTCGACAAATAGCAGAGTAACACTACGTTGATACATAGTGTCAATGGGTCAAAACGTGCAGCCTAGCGCGAACGTGTTAAAACGTCTTGTTGTTCACGTGGTGTAATTCTGTGTGCATTTGAAGTTATAATCGAGTATAAACCATTCACTAATTGTCATTGCTCCCACACGAAACTTAGCCGGATCTGCAAGAAAAAATACGAGAAAGCCTGGTGATCATATCTTTCATGCGAGCGTCTGCCGTTGAAAAATCCGAGCTAAGTATTGCATCAGAGTTTTAGGTACAATACCTTCGAGAATCTGTCGGATGTTTTTGAAGAATGTCCCTCTCTGGTCCCTACCTTAGACATTCTTGTCATGTTGCTAGAGTGGGCAGCACAGGTGTGCCATGGCGTTGGTGGTGTCGTTGTCGTTAACGATCGCGACGCGATTCGAACGATCGCCTATAAATCGCCACGGCGAAACGTTAACGACCCAGGCCGCATATGTCGTCGACGACTGCATTACGATTGCCCCAAACGACTCACACCGCCATCACGTCCCGACCACATTCCGAAGAAATCGTGGGCATTTGCTGTAGACGAAATCTCTGCTGTAGAAAAAGGACAGTACGATAGGACTTATAGATCATTCTGAAGCAAATGATCTCCTACATAGGTTGGAACCAACACTTCTCGACGAAATTCTCGGAGAGACAGGAAGGCTGGTGACAATATTCGAGCATCTGTCCAATACTCCAAGGAGGTGGAAAAGTCAGAACTCAACAGCGGAAAGATGCACCAGAGACGATAGAAGAGTATGATGAGGAGCAGCATAATTTCCATGCACTGCTCTTCAGAAGCCGTGCGGCAGCATATTCACAACGAAGGAAGTTGCGTCAGCTTACACGAAATTGTGGAGCATTTTCCGATCCGAAAAAGGCTCCCATCCCCCTTTTAATCGGGAATATTTCGATAAGTAGGTTGCGATCCCAAAAACCATAGTCATAGTCCGCCAAAAAACAAGGTAGCAAAGTGCTTGTTTGACACCGCTGAGAAGAAAACTCGCCATCTGCGCAGCTTTCCGCGCGATTTAAAGACAGCTGACACGCTCGAAAAAGTTTTTCAAAAATAATTACGCTACCGGGGCCGTATGGCCCGTAGTGAAACTCTCCCGCTGTTGGAAGCGTCAAAAACTAGTCAAAACTACTAAATTTGAGCAATGCAAGCCAAAAATTTCTCAAACCCGCCCACAAGCTTCGACAACCCCGCCCCAAATACAAACTCGTCCAGATTGATTCTTAGAATACGGTCATTCTGGCTCGTTTTTGATGCTTCCAATGAGGTGAGCGTTCTAGTACCGGCTGTAAGACTCTATCGACTCTATCGGCTTCGTCATCTCAACAGTTTTCTCGCTAATAATCACTGCTTCAACAGCGCGCAGTACAACTCGTCCATTTTTACCCGGTAACAATAGCAACCGTTATTCTTCTATTTGCTTACAGTTTTCGGTGATTTTTTTTCGTTAGTTCTCCATACTACCTGCTCCACAACTTCGATTAAGGTCATAGAATCGATATCATTTTTGAGCGTGTCCTTTGCCTTTAAGCACTTAATCTCTGTTTCGGAGGCAAACTTAAATAGTTCCTGGGCCTGATTGTGCGGAGCGAATGAAGAGACAGCGAGAAAGTGTGTGGGAAAGGGAGTCGCAGCATACGCACACAGCAGAAATTTTCACTTCGAAATAGAGGCGGCTATGTGCAGTTGGATAGGCCGGCTAAATCTTTCGCGGGCGTGAATGCTGCAGCTTTAAGTTGCGCTCCCATTCTAAGTATTCAATCAACAAGTTAAAATTCTCACGCAAAGGGAGAAGTAAAGCGATTGGAAGAGGACCTGCAAACTATTAGCAAAACGAGGAACAGAAATTGAGTCAGCTGATAGGATTTGGATCCGACGAAGTTAGTCCTATGATATACTTGGGTCGCGAACCCTGTGGTTGCTTCAAGTAACGGGTCTGTTATTGGTCAAATTTGAAGTCAGACCTGTCGCTGAGGACATACAGGCTCTGCGACGCAAGTATGCCATAAGCATTCGGTTCCGCAGAGACATAGTACGGAAGAGCTGCATGTATAGCAGTCCAATGGACCTTCCGCCGCGTTTTCCGGTACCTTTTGAGGCGCCTCAGCACAGGGCAGGCTTGCGATAGTGATACTTGTTCTGTCATTTGCGCACGATCCCGCCAGGATATAACCAGGGTCTAAGGCAAAAAATGTGGCAAGCAACTCGTGAATCCTAGCCCTGGAAAACTTCGGAAGTCATAACATCAACATTTCATCTGTAAAGTTGCAATCGAGTCCATGAGTAAGCTGAATTTGTCTCGATGTGCCTTAGCACACAAATGTTACTTTCATATTAGCATTAAAGCTGTGCTGAGGGTTCTGCGTTGTGCACCTAAGGGTTGCGTTATTTCTCTGGAAGCTTCTACACCAAGCAAGCCAATAGACAAGATTACAGTTTGCCACGATAGGGGCCCAACCTAGAAAAATGCAGTATAAATACACAATATTTATTCACTTATTACATCAAAAGGACGCGCATCATATAACAGCTAAACCGTGAAATGGAATTGATGGAACGTTGTAGAGAAAGAAAATCCGCTATCTCACAGTAATTGATTTTCAAAGCTGATAGCTCACTGGACCGTAAACTGTCACAAGAGCAGTGCAGTTGGTCCATGATTAGGGGTAGAACTGGAAAATATTCTATAGCACATGAAGAACTTCCGTAACCCTAGGAAATACACCAAAGAAACTTGGCACGATTTTCTAGGAAACCAAGAGCAAACCTTATGGAGGTCTCAGGGATGCGTCATGTCCCGTTAGGGTGTACCTTCATGTGTTCAGGATCCTCAAACAAAGTGAGGAAACTTTGGATGGAGAGACTAAGGAATTTTTGTGCCTTACATCCTTCTCCCAAACTGAAGGCCCTACATAAACTCTTTCCCAGCACCATCTTTCTGGTTAACCTCCTTTCCCTTGTGTCTAAAGAAATTGACTAGGCACATCATCGTTTGTTGGTCCGATGAGCCAAGAGAGCAGAGAGCCGTGCCGAGGGCAGAGCCCCGATATAGCGTAATTTGAATGTGTGTATGTGTGCGGTTGGTTGGTGGGTTTTCGGGGCGTTTTCTCTTCACAACGCCGTCGGCAGCCATTGAAACGGCGCTTAATCCAATTTTGAGACGTCCATTATACGAATAGCTCTCCCCCGTTTGCTGGAAGAATCGCCCGCTCTGAGACTATTGCAAACTCGCCAATTATCAAAACAAACAAATCTGCCGAGTTGTATCTCCCGCACTGAGAATAGGATGCATTGAGAACGGTGCAGTAAAAAAATGAACAAAGGATATGCAGATGTCAAACCGAAATGTTAGGTGGACCGTCTGAGAAAATGTCATAGAGGGATTGCTGCTTATGTGTTGATTAAGGAATCTATTGAAGGATTGAATCGATTTTTCGATGAAAAAATTTATTAAAAATTTCTACGCCCTAAATATTATCGAATAGGTGATGCGACGACTGACAAGGGAATTACTTTTAGTCGGCCTGGCCATACCGGATGAAAAATACTTTTCTAGCACCTTCTCCGGCATAGTTTCCAAATGTGGTCTTCGCAGCTGCCTGAAACCACTCTGAAAAACGTTGTACGCGTTTTTTCTAAGCCTGACGGTGAATTAAAGGGTACCCCTTATAAAAATTTTCTTTTTATGAAAAAATTTCGGATTTCGCTCAAAGCTTCTATGTATGGGTAATCTAGGGTGCTGACCACGAATCTGAAGTTTGTTGAGTATAAGCTTTCTGTGCTGTAAAATGTGTGTGTGGTGTTCGATAATTCTGCAACTAATTCATATCGCTCAAAAATCAATCAGACTTCAGCAAAAGCTTAGTTTTCGTCATTTCAAACCTGCCCCTGAAGCGAATCCCTCCAAATGAAGCTGACTGAGTGAAGCATGTCGTACACAGCCAAATATTCTTGACATATGACATCACACAGCAAAGATGTAATGATTCAAGCAGAAATTCTCGATTTATATTGGAAAGCTTTTTTCTAAGTGTTCAAATGTTAAACTTCAAAAAACTTCAAAAAATTCTAATAATTCTGAGCCCGCAGTAAAAATGAAAAAACATCATGACAATATATGGATTAAAATAGGAAAAGTTTTCAAGCTACATACTTTGTTTTTTTTTTCGCAACAAGCCCATACTCGTCAACTTATCAACTGAGGACTATAAAAGAGTTTTTTGAATGATAGAAATGAAATTATAGTGAGTTTTTTCTCAAACTGGAGGTGCCTGAAAGCACCCAGTTGCAAAGAAAACATATTTTATGCTTTTGTCATGGCGCGCTCGACTATGCTATGCTAAGATATAGCGTAATATTATGCCATGTTATGTAAGGTTGTATTATGTTATACAACGTTGTATTGTTATGTTATGTTATGCCAAATCATGTCATGTCGTGTTACGTTCTGTTACACTATGTTATGTTATGCTATGTTATCCTAGGTGAGGAGAGTTATGACCGATTTCTCTATTTTTCAGTGAACGTATAGTTCTGACAGTTTCTATTAAGACCAGTAGAAACAAGCTTGTTTAACTAGTTGGTGGCGTGTTCGATCATGTTTTAAAGTCGGTGGGTTTGAAAAAAAAGAAAGAATTGGAAAGAACGCCATGCACTCTGTTATGTTATTTATGTTATGATTTGTAATTTCATGTATGTCATGCTACATATCTTTGAAATTACAGCAAGTTTTCCCATTCACAGTCAAATCCTTCGAGATCCTGTTTCTTGGAGAATTGAGTTTATACAAGCTTCACGAAAAGGTATATGCGAACAGTTTCGTGCACATTTTCACAGGAATTTCCTTCCAGAAAAGGGTCAAACTGAGTCCCAATGCAGCTGTTCTTCCCAGAGGTTTCTTCGTCCGAGCTGATCCGGGTGTGTTTCGCGAGCGCAGAGCGTTGAGTGACCCCTCGGGGCCTGTGGCAATTGACAAACGACCAACAACCTAATGCTTTTACTCGGATCCCGATGAAACATGGCGGCGGCCCCGAAAGAAGAAGAAGGCTCGAGGAGGAGTCGCTGCGAGATCCGACTAGCGCGACATTTTGCCCGAAAACAAACCCTATTGGACCTTTGGACTATCAGAACAGAAGTCTTACAAGGTCATGTAACATTGGAAGATTTTTTTGTTTTTCTCCTATTGGAAGTGGGCTCTGGAGAATAAGCAAACTCGTACGCAATTAAGAGTGATTAGCCGACGACCCGGCCGTTGTACAAACAGAGTGAAGGATAAATTTGGCAGACTTTTTGTGACCTCTTCAGCATTCCTCCAGATGCGACTGCGACAAATTGGCTGCGCGGAAAAACTCCGACGGAGTGGTGCTCTGGATTCAAAAAGCTTCTCAGACAGTAGACCTTTATGTGAACCTTGGATTCGAATTGTTGGTTGAGACAAGCATCGCTCGAAATATTTTTCAGAGGTCAAAGAAACAACACGTACTGCTTCAAGTCCATAGCCTATGAGTATTGCAGCAGAATGAAAAACTTTGTTATCATTTATGTGAAGTGCAACCTGAACTACAACAATAGCAGAAGATAAAAACAAGGGGAATTCGAACTTTTTGTCCAAAAATCCAGTCACGAGAAATTTCAAAGAATTCAAAGCACAAGAGGAGATTTAAAGTGTATTCCACTAAAATATTGAAACGAGCAATAAAATCAAGAAGAAACGAGAGAAACCTTCACGAATGGATTTCGGGAATGGTTTTCTATATGTACGTTCGGCACGGATTCCACTGACCTCTCTGGTCCCTTCTTGACGATGTACTTTGCATTTGCGCAAACTCGGTGCACATACGTGCTATGGCATATATCCTCTGGTTCCGAGCCAGATTTTCTGTTTCCTCGCGCGCTTTTGCGGAGCGAGGGTATAGACAGCGAGAAAGTGTGGAGAGACGGAGACGCGGCGTACGCGCGCAAACGCACGCGATGAACGGAAATAAGTCACACTCGGAAACAGAGGATATGTACGTTATGTACGTGTGCACCGAGTTTGCGCCAACGCAAACTACACCGTCACGAGATAACAAAAAGGTCAGTGCGATCCGTGCCAACTCCGGACTCATGCTTTATCATTCAAGTCATTCATTCATTCATTCATTTATTTATTTGTCAATCATGAATGAGTAACAGAAACATGAAAGTAATTAATATACATCCAGATTGACTAAAAGAAAAGAAGCTTGAAGCAAACTAAGCTTCTTGGACGCGAAAACAGTGCCTCTATTTGAAAGATCTGACGTTTTGATTATAAGCTCTTCGAAAATCAGTGGCCATTCACTTATAGAGAAAAATTGTGTCCAGTAAGATCCGTAGCAGCCAACAGTTTGTGGGGTTCTAAAAGGGATGGCTGAGAAAATAAATAGAAACAAATAGAGCTATCGAGAATTATTTTTCTGTTGCTCTTCAAGCAGCATGAATGAGAGCTTTCGTTGACACCTTCGTTAACATCACTTCCGCCCAAGCAGAGGGTTTGACCAGATTTTGACCATTGAGCAGCTGTCTGTAGGATAACCCTACCGAGATCCAGCGCAACTGGTAGGAAACCATTCACGAGCGGATGCGGAGGCACCTCTCTGATCTAAATACGAACTCATGGCACTGACTCGGGGGTGCCTACAGTATAAGCTAGATTTATGTATATTCGGCATGTGTATGTATGTATGTATTATGTATGTCATGATTTATGTACATTCGGCACGGATCGTACTGTCGGTTGTGAGTCCCTTGATGCAACTTTCGCGCATGTTGGCGCAAAGTCGATGCACGTGACACATGCTATGCATGTACGTGCACCGAGTTTGCACCAACATGCGCGGGGATCGCGCCAAAGGAAACACGAGCGACACTGCGATTTGTGTCGACTGCACAAAGCACAGATTGAAAATTTACTCTCTGTTACAAGGCGAAACTTGCTCTGATTCATTGCGTGCGTGTGCGAGCGTATGCTGCTTCACCTTTTCACCCAAACTTTGTCGCTGTCTCTCCCTCGTCCCGCACGCGCACGAAGAGGAACAGAGTGAATTCAGTTCCAAAATAAAAAGCACACAGACTTTCGAAAAAAAAATAGGGTACAAAAATTGGAAAAGTAGTTTCTGGGAAAAGGAAGTTGTTCAAACGTAAAATTGTTAGCAGATACTTCCTGAAAAGTCCTATTTCAGGGTATAATGATGAGCATTCAGGAAGCAGATTTTTAAATCCCATTGGAAATCCCGCCTCAGGGCAGAACTCTTTCGGGGGCAAGGGCTCTTGCTCATCTTGGTGAGCCAACTTCTCAAATCTGATATTTTTGTTCTACGCTAACATGAGCAACTGACTGATCCAGAACAGTTGCAATGATATCGCAGGAGTTTTCTGGTGAATGCGCCGTCTAGGTGGATGTTCACACCGCAACCAAAAGAGTGCGAATAAGAATTCTAACTCGGAAACATCAAGCGGAAAAGGAAAAAAATCGGACGGAAATTGAAACGGAATCGCCGAAATGGGTCGGAAAACGGAAATTGAAAGGAATACGGAAAATTTGGGAATCTCGCGATTTGTTTCTATCTCATGGCAAACGGAAAAGATATGCAAAAAAAAAGACTGGAAATGGATTTTTCCGCACGTCGTGGTAGAGCCACTGAATTATTTCCTTTACCCAAACTATTTTGTAGTTAAATTTTTTCAATAAAGCGTCAGATCCTATGTTAAAAGTCGTAATTCTCACGACTCATGGCGCGAGCGGCGTGCGCGATTCTGCTCCCTTCGTCTGTCATGCGCTCTCTCACTGTCTCCAACCTCCGCTAAGCACTAGAAACCATGAGAATTCCGCGGTTTTATTGCCTTTACATTGCAACATTTTCATTAAAACAAAATATAGTGGAGTCCACCAAGAGTGTCTCATTTACTTATCAATGAGAAGCGGTTGATTGGAGATCAATGAACATGAAACTCATTGCAGCACAACCGCTCTCGCTCAATCGGTATCGAGCGTGCTGGTATGGGTTTCATGCACATTGATCCCCATCCGACCGCTTCTTATTGATAAGTAAATGAGACACTCTTGGTGGACTGCACTATACAAAATTTCCGATTAATATTGCAAACGATTTATAGCAGATGAACGATGAGACTCAGTCATACCATTTTTTTGCCCATTTCTATTTTTTTCGTAGTAAGATGGAAAAAAGCCGGTCCAGAACAGAAGAAAAAGTAAGCTGCGATTTGTAGGAAATTCGCTTAGGGTCAAGATTTGTGATATAGTCTACAGCAATGGAAGTAGGACCTGGTGAGGTTGCGGACACTTTTTAACATACTGTAGTCTGATTGTGTTATCACTCATTTTTTCAAAATAACTGAGACTGGTCGGTGAGTTTTTGTTTCCACTCTCACCTTTTCACCTGTTTTCATTGCTTCCACAGATGTAGTCATATCGGTGAAAACACCGACTCATCGATATATCATAGCTGTTTCGGAAAAATGAGGGATACCACTAACAAACTACCGTATGTTGGGACGAGTCCGTAACCTCACCAGGTCCTACTTCCATTGCTGTAGACTATATGTGCATTCTAAATGTGCGAAATTTCGAGAACGATAACCGAGTAAGCGGTGTAATCAATGGCTACAATAACTAATACTCGCTATGACTGATTGTTGGATTTTTAAAATCATTCAAAAAATATTCTTGACCTCAACATTGTTGAAAAGTTTGATTCTCTTGAGATTCTCATATAGTGTTTTTACTGAACACTTCTCACTAACTTTTTTGAGTTTTTTGTCGAACTTGGTTTTCTCGTTCCAAAAAAAGAACCCTTGTACACATTCCTGTGTGGAAAGCGAGCCGTTGCGCAACCTTAGAGTGCTGGCTGGCATTTCTCTCTCAGGCCTGATTAGTCAGAGGCAAAACAATTGTTGTCCGAGTGTGAATGGCAGGCTGAATGCCCTGTCTAACACCAACAGAAGCCCCTGTCCAGGCGAAACTTCCTCAACGGATTACAGCCGTCTTAGGACACATCTGGTTACCGTAATCTTGCCAAGGCATGGGGTCGTCCGTGCAAAAAACAGTCTCCGTTCGTTCGTGCCACCCAAGAAGACTGACTGTTCCGGGAAGATTAATTGAGGAGACGATGCAATCAATTCGATGCCAACAAAGGTGAGGCGAGGAGACCCGACTCGGCCCGACTTGGCCACATGTTCAGACAACAACTTCACCGTAAAATATTGTCACAAGAACGATGGGAAGTCGAAGTTGAAATGAGTCGTTTTTTAAACGCTCACAGAAGTTCTCAACAAGTATGCGAGAGACTCTCGTCGGGGAGTTTTCTTGAGCTATAATCACCACATACTTAGTTGGCCTTGTTGTAAGGTGATATTTTCTAGCGAGAATGCAGGATTCTCCCTCCCGTCTACTGTTATTCCAAAGTCTCGCGAAGAAATTACTCCTCAGACTTTGGCTAATGTGATTACAAGTCCTTGTGGACCGGGCTGAATTCGGCTGCTCGGATCTCCACTAATGCCGGGGAGATTATTCTGTGGCCATAGTCGTTAGCATCAAGACGACCTGCTGAATGACCGGAAATGACCTTAGCCACGTCTGTCCTTCTCAGCAGCCGCCATAAGTCACAACACAAACAGGTGTTCTTCGTCGTAATTACGTCCGTTACGCGGCCAGGTGAACCACTACGAATACGGTAATTTCAACAGCCCTGTGGCCAATCGAAAAAGCGTCTTGAATTGGTCATAAATGACCGTATGGCATATCCGGCTAAGGTCAGAGGATAATTGCATTAGCCATTAAGGGTATATACAATGGGGGGATTTCGAAGAATCGCAGTGCTCTATTGCTGAGTGGTATAGTGTACGTCACTAATATGTAGTTGCTCATCTGCATATAGATGAGAAGCGGTCGGATAGAGATCAATATGCATGAAACCCATTGCAACATTACCTTTTTGGGAAAAAAATACAATAACATTTTTACTCACCCTAATACCTATTCACAGAGAAACTCAAAACAAGTAGCAAGCTATTAACACATGTGAATCACAAAAGAAGATTAAAAAAGCGGAAACAAAACACAAAATCTGTGTGTAGGCCCAAACCCGTTTACAATTTCAATTTCAAGAGAATAGCAAAGTATCAGGAGTTTCGAAACGATTAGGCTACACGTCTTAATTTGTTGACACCGTAATTCAAAGCAGTCAAAAGTGGAATAATCCTGTCAAAGCAGAGATTCTACGTTGCTCTGAGGTTGGAATGGCGCTAGAAACATCTCCAAACGTGCAGTGTAGGCTAAAATGGTGAAGCTTTCCCCGGTTTAACACGGTGTTACTCTGCTATTTGTCGAAACAGATAGTCAAATCATTAGTGCTTTCTTTTCGTTAGCACAAAGTTCATTGTGGATTATGCATAAAATGCCTATTGTAGGTTAATGGAAAAGAATAATATGCAACTATGTATATGATTTGATCCTATTGTAAAACGTCTGATCCGACAGGAATTGGTAATAAAATTGAATATAGTTCTTCTTTCATGCGAGCAAACAAAAACATGATCGCAATGAAAAAAGGGATTTCTCGAACATATGACCTACAAACGCACCTGAACATCGGAGTGTAACTTTATAATGCAGGACTCAAAAACTAACTTGTCAAGAATTGTGCACATAAACTTCACTACGGAGCCAAATTTAGTATGTGCTGTTCACGCTCGCAGCAGGCGACGCACGATGTCGTACGAGAATCCCCGCCTCGCTAATCTCAGCCGATCAGATCAGTTTTCTTCAATTATTCTAATGTTCCGAGTGAGCCTCCTACTGAGTTCGAATATTATATGTTATCGTCAGCAGGTAAACTCCGTTTCGAAAATTCTTGTTTAAGGAATGGCGCAAACTTTTGAAAATGAAAGCAATCATTAAGACGCGTTTGTTTTTTCCTTATCTGTGGATTTCACTCGAATACTATGCCTTTTTGTGATTTCTGGTATTTTCCCGTAGTTTAGTACTTTTTCTAGCAAGTAAGCATAAGCATTGCCCGCGCCTACGACTTGCCCAAATGCTAAGGATACTAAATACCTACATGGCCAATATCAGAAAGCACGAAGAATGCTTGAATTGAGAGAATCAAGCACAGAATGATGTACTAAAAATCAAGTGAGATTGAATGGTACCAGTTTCGATAATTTTCCCTATCCAGAGAAAACTTTACCTGCTGGCCATGACATACATAGAATATTCAAACTTAGCAGAAAAAAACTCAAACGTGAGAAGAACGGGAGGAACTGAAAAAAGCTGTTCTTATCAGCTGATATGGAATAGGTGAGGAAGCTCGCAGAAAAACATGCGTAGCGGGCTGCGAGCAAGCGTACGCAAGTTACAGAAACTAAACTTCATTTTGGATAGGAGTGAATACTTACTGTGCTTGATTGGGCCAAATTCCGGTTCGCAATTGCGTCTCGACACACTTTGCGGCCGCACGCGCTCGAGTCAGTTGGGTTTCCAGCGCCAAAGCCAACTCGATGTGGCTTTTTTAAACAATTTTCTCCAATTTTTCTTAGTTTCCAGTTTCCGAAACCCACCTAGAGTCAGCAGATCGGCGGCTGCGGCTCTGGAAGCTCTCCTGACTCGGGAGCGTGCGGCAGCAAAGCGTGTCGAGACGCAATTGCGGACCGGAATTTGGCCCAGATAAGCACAGTACATTACATAGATCATCACTATGAAATCATGCAGAGCTGACTTTGTCCGAATATGAGGTCAAAATAATTTTCATGATTTTCAAAATAGTTTTCATTTAATTTTTCGATATGCACTAAGAGTTTCTGTCGAATACAGGACGATTTGAGAAAGCGAAAAAATAGATCTAGCGGTCATGATTGAAACACAGATCCTAATCACAAAAATGCTCAGTGTTGGCGAACGGGAAAACAGAGGGAACCGAAAATGGTGAAGGAATGAATTGGGTTCGAATTTTTGATGGATAGCACCACTTAATCGGCAGATTTCAATTCAAATAACACTTCTCTTCAGTTCATGCAGATTTAAGGCCAGGAGAATTAGGAGAAAGAATGACCAAATTAAGTGAAAAGAAAAAAAGAAAAAAATCCGAGTAAAATCGAAAGCAATGATTAGAGGAATATGTAAATTACCTGCACAACGTCTCCCTGAACCTCGTAATTGAGTCCCGTTGGCGAAAAAGTCCCGAATAGCCGCTGTTCGGTGCGTTTTCCATGGGAAATAATTAAATCCACATTCTCGCTGTGCACCACTCGGTCAGCAGTGGGCGCCGCAAGAGTACTACCCGTCAATAGAACGATCAGGACGAGTAGTACTACTGTGAGGTGGACGAGTTTTAGCGGTGCTGATCGCTCTATCATCGTCGTCAGCAGCACATCTGAAATGAGCTGAGGCGTGGTTCGTTGGTCGTCGCGGGAGGCGGAGCGCGATTCGCCGCCGCCGCCGCGCGTATACATATAAAAATGATATACGATGCCGATCTAACCGTTATGGGCTATCGATTGAGGCCAGAAAGCAGTTCTGAGGGAGGAATTGGATGAGGAGGAAGTGGATTGGTGGGAGCACGAAGATCTATAGCCAACTCCCGCGACTAAACAATGAAAAATCCATTTGAATAATTCAATTCCTCTCTGCTCGCCACGAATAAACAAAGCGTTGGTCAGCGAAAGGCCATTGAAAAACTTTGGCCCCATGGTTACTGTAGGCGGCTTTAGAAAGGGTAAAAATAGAAATTCTTGCCAAGATGTTCATTAGTTAAGCAGGAAAAGTGAAAACAGGCTATTGAATTGAAGGCCAAACAAAGTTATGAAAGCCAGCGTTGGATTGACTTTACCGGCTATGAAATATTTGTTATTTGTTGGATAGAGCAATGAAACAAGAATAATTTGACTTGAGCTGAAAAAGCCTTTTTTCGTACGAAGAACTAAGAGAAATCGCTCACATTCGAAAAAGACGCCCATGAAATCGCTCCCATATCTTCGATGCTCACTAGGGAACCTAGCATGGTTGTCCGCACCATTCATTATATAGATGGTGAACTTTACTTAGAAAAATTTCGGCCTGCTTGTCCGATTTTGAAATCGGATTCTGCTGAGGTACCTCTGGACGAAGTTATGTGCAATCTCAGAGCTTGGCGAAAAGCCAAGGGTGCTCATCAAAGTGTTAGGAAAAATGTTCCACATTGGACTCAAAATTTCTACGTGGGGGTTATTTGGGGTGCTGGACACGAACCTCCTTGTGTAGAAAGCGTGAGGATTAGTGCAGGTTACGGTACGTGTGATGCTATTGAGGGGACGACGTCTACCTAAATAGTTTGAAAAAGGACACATGGACCTCAATTTGTTATTAGCTTACCAAATAAAACCGCCACAACGAGGTTTTTAGTGAAATTTCAGGACTTTACCATACTACCGTAAACCCACCTTAAAGGCACAGTACACCCTCAGATATGAATTTTGAGATTTTCATGTAATTGTGTAGAACACCCCTCTTGTATAACACGTGCCAAATGTCAGATCTCATTTCCTCCAAATAAGCGAAATATAAGCCACCACCACAGGCCCGACCCCCTTCGCTCACCACCACAGGCCCGACCCCCTAACAGATTTTCGAACTCGATAGCGGCTCGATGGATGGATGAATTTCTACGAGACTCCGTTCTTCACCCCATTGTCGGGCTGTCTCCTTATCCTGGCTTGCACTCGCGTAACGATTACGAATGAAGAGAAATACAGACCTGAGACAACTCGTCCACCAATTTTTCACCCTCAAAATCTAGGCATCTTTGAAGAGCCATAACTCTGTTCAAAGGGGGTCTTGGACGATTTCAAAGATACCACTGTGATCAGCGTGTGACTCTCTCCAAGATAAGCGTGAAATCTGGAAATTAGTTTTTTGGTTGTCGTGTGCCTTTAACCTACGTATGTATCTATAAAGATGCAATTTGATCTTTTCGAAATGTTTTAATATCTTTTTATGGCATGATATATGATCACAAGTTATCACAAGGTGGCCGAGTTGAACGCAAAACTCAAATGTCAGGCAGGACTCGAAGCTGCATTCCGGACAAGAGTGTTACCATTACACCAACGACACCCCGCTCTGCATCCCTTAGCTATTCACCTAAAAACTGTGTAGGTACAACTCACATGAACTGTATAAAGAACACATGAACTGTATAAAGAATAGATGATAAGGCGTCAGATTCGGGTTAAGCACTGCAAGTCACCTTCACACAACTGTTTTTCTGCCAATTCTGTTGTAGAACGTTGAAAATGCTGAAAAAGTTGCAGCCGGGCTGCAAAATTTGTTACCAGTGGGAAGCGTGGAACCTTACACATCTGCCCGTCTTCTGAAAATTCACAGTCGGACCTGAGACTTATGATCAGCACCCCGAACAATGACCATTGGAAAATTTCGAGTCAGATCCCTAAGGCTACTCCGAAACGCTTCCAGAGCCAGCTGATTGATGTAAGGTAGACATTTTACAACGAGAGTAGGCTTCTAGACTCATTGAGGCGGTGACTCATTGCCCCTAGCTTGTCATCTTTAGAATACTTTGATCTTATTTCCAAAGTCAGCATGCCGAATAGCCCTTGTGATAAATTGTTCACCTAAATTTACCAAAGGTAAGCAAACATGACGTCCAGCTCAGCTTTATAAAGTACAAACTTTGACCAGCTATAACTTTTTTCGGGAGTCTAGAGCAGAATGCGATTGCAGATTTGAAGAATGTGTACCAGAATAGGCCGGAAACAACCTTCAGTTTTTTGATGATGAGCGACACCATGCAAGTTTCCCTAGTTAGCTAATCGTTTGAGCCCAGTTGGAAGCATCCTTAGGGGTCGTTTATACTTCCGCCGCGGCGCGGCGAGATGCAATACAGCCATATCGATGAAGCGGCGCCGCGAGGCGTTTAGAGTTTTTCTGCTCGAACTCTTCCAGCGGTGCCGCACGCGGCCGCCGCCTAGGTGCTGCCCCGCCGCCCGAGGAAAGCAGGCGGCGCGGCGGCTGCGTGCGGTCCGCATTGACATAGTATGCTTCTTTTGCTGTTATTTCATACACATTCTCAATTTTGTTCTTCTGATTCATCTCTAAAACTCCTTCCAAGGTCCTGGGCGTTGTTGAGAGTAGGCTGGGTTGTGGAAAGTTCATTTTTTTAGCTTTTGAAATCATTTTCTAAAGAGAAATCGTTTTCGAAGGCTCTATCCGCCTTCGGGTGCTGTGTTGTGGTACGAAAAATTATAGATGTTTTTTTTTGCACAAGAAATCACTCATTATAATCGGCCTTATGTTTTGTCACAGCTACTCCAGGCTGTGTTTGACGTCATTCTGCGACGTCGCTACGTAAATTTGACGCAGCCCGATTATACATTTTGGTGGCGCGATTTCTCAAGCGGCGCGGTGCGCCGCGCCGCTCCACTTATTGCCGCGCCGCTCCGCGGCGGAAGTATAAACGACCCCTTAAAGACTGGAACCTAACAGATTGCCCCCCCCCCTCCATCTAGACTAGAGCTCATTCGAAATCGCTCTGGGCACAAGTAGAGTTTCAAGATCGTACTCTTGTGCTTAGTAGGCAAGGAAAAGAAAATTCACAAAGCCACCAGCAAGCTAAAATAGGTTAGGGTAATTGCGCATGTAGTGAAAGTATTTTTTCTGTGAAGCAAAGGTAAACTCTGGGGCATCCCCAGTGAGCTCTCAATTTCGATTATCACCAACAGAGATGCGGTGGGCCTTGGAGACATATAACTGCTGACAACGATGTTTAGACAAAAAACGACCGCTCGCTGCTGGTGGTTATCGAAATCGAGAAACGTTTAGATGTACCCAGAGCCTACCTACTGAAGCTTGAAACGAAGAGTTTGTAAAAACACATTTTTCCGCAGAGAGGCGATCGCAAAAAAGCAGTCGCAGAGTGTAGAAAGTAGGGTAGAAATTCAAACGAAAGTTTCCTGAAGGACTGTCTTCGAATGGCATAGCAGTATAATTAGTTCCTCGATTGCCTGATTCTCAATCGATTTGGCTTGAAGATTAGAGGGTCGGTTTTAGACCCCGCTCGTTGATCCAGAATTCGATTAAGAAAACTCGATCAAAAAAGAAGGGTACTCAAGCCTATAGAGCCCTTCGAACGATATAGAAGGTGACGCCCGAACTACTGAAATTTAATACGCAATTTTCATAAAAAAAACGCTGGAACTCACTGCTCAATGAAGTGAATGTCCACGGCCCCGTGAAAAAGGCAGTGGTGCGATTGCGGCCAACACAGTACACGGTAGATTAATTATCGCTTTACAAAATTCGTCGTTAAACGACTGAACCAGCTGTTACTCACTAACAAACTGTTGTTTTAATAATTTTGAGGTCGCTTGAAAACAAACCTGCTCAGTGCCCTTCATTTGAACAAATATATGAGGCAGAGCTGCCTTCACTTCATTTTCTTTCAACATTCGACCACCTTCAAAACTTTTAGACTTTCGAAGCGCGCAAAAATGATAATCATGCTGACGCTTAACAATTACCCTCTCTAATAACTTTAGTAATAGAATCATGTACAGAACAAAAAGATCCTAGAGAAAAAAAGAGAAAACGGTAACTTGCCAGTAAAAAACAGCTGATTTTGACGAAGCACCGGCGAATCTACCGAAATCTTAGTGTGTTGGCCGCGACCGCACCTCCGCGTTTTTCTGAGGCGCCGCGGACTGTATTTACTGTTCACGTCAGAAGGATATTCTCTCCGTAGTTGCAGACAACCGCTATTGCGACACGCAGCTCCATGATAATCGTGCTCGAACATATAGTCATGCTGGGATCTCGCGGTTTTCGCACAATCTTGCATGCACGGCGCGCCATCACAGCGGTTTCCGCAACTACGGACAGGAATTCCACTCCGATATAGACAATACCTACTTCTGTCAGCGTATGTGGATTTGTAAATGATAGAATAAAAAGTTTCACCCGAAAAAATAGATGGAATAATGTAGGGTTCAATCTCCAGCTTAATAACTTTATTTATCAATCTTGCCTTGAATTGACATAAGATGTTACCAGCAGGGCCTCGTTTACAAAAAAAGCTTGTACAATCAGATTTCGGATTTAGTTATGTCCATGGTCCGACCATTTCTGGTAAAATCATTTCTCTGCACCAAACAAGACCTCTCAAACTTGAAACTCGCCACTAAAATATTGCAAGCAGCTCCTCGATCAGGACCAAGTGACATGTCATGTTGCCTCCGAAAAGACGATTACAAGCTCCAGCGGATAGCAGAATAACACCGAGATAAATTAAAGACGTTTGCACACGACTGCCCTACAATGCAAATTTTTAATTGTTTGCAACACTAGTCACAAAATTTTAACCTAGGCAGCTGAAACCTCCACGCAACTTACTCGCTTCTCAGACGATTCTCAACCTCGAGCCGCCTTGTAGTTCGGCTCGGTCTCCCAATCTGCGGGTTGACTGCTGTTGCTGCCCTGGCCACTGCTGCTGCCGTCCGGGCGAACTAGAGTAACCCGGACAGCAACGGCAGGGTCCCGCAGATGAGAAAACCAGCTGAACTGCCGGACAGCTTCGATTCCTGTTTGAAGCTATTCCTATCCAATATTCGATTGAGTTTTATCTAGCTTTGAACTTGAGTTTCCCCATATTTGAAATAACATGCGAGCTTGCCAGGAGATGAGTTCGCTTACAACTCACAATATTAAGAAAATAGAACTATTAGAGGGACCGGAAAGTAGTGTTGCTTTCTTACGCTAAATGCAAACACATACAGCTCTTTTCCTTTCTCAATCTGCTTCAAATATCCTTGGATGGTGGACCAAGGCTGGTTAAGACTATTTGACTGTCCTTCGCTCATCTAACACAGATTCGCTTCTACTTCCTCCCTTAAAGGCACAGTACATCCTCAGATATGAATTTTGAGATTTTCGTGTAATTGTGTAGAAGACCTCTCCTGTATAACACGTGCCAAATGCGAGATCTCACTTCCTCCAAATAAGCGAGATATAAGCGACCACCACAGGCCCGACCCGCTTCGCTCACCACCACAGGCCCGACCCCCTTCCGGATTTTCGACCTCGATATCTGCTGGATGGATGGATGAATTCTCAACAAATCGCCGTTCTTCAGTTCATTGCCGGACTGTCTCCTTATCCTGGCTCGCACTCGCGCAACGATTGCGAATGAAGAGAAATACAGGTCTTAAGCAACTCGTCCACCAATTTTTCACCCTCAAAATCTTGGCATCTTTGAAGGGCCATAACTCTGTTCAAAGGGGATCCTGTACGATTTTAGAGATACCACTGTGATCAGCGTGTGACTCTCTCCAAGACAAGCATGGAATCTTGAAATTAGTTTCTTCGGTGTCCTGTGCCTTTAACAAATCGTTGTCTAACGTTGATTGCCTTCCCGATCGAAACGAGTCGGGAACACCAAGGTTGCCCGATTTGAAGTTTGTAAACCACCTTTACCATTTACGAATGTCGAGTGCATTTGGATAAACATCGCAAATGTTTTTGGTAGCAGTCCTTGCTTTACTTCCCTAGCAAAACTCAAAAGCATGCAGTGCCGGATGTGTACTATACTTATAAATTATCAGATTTTTTTCGAATAATCGACTTTTCGAATAGTTCGGAAGTCGGCACTTTTAGAATATTCAGTTTTCCGAATATTCGAAAAATGCCTAACGAAAATTGGTTATTTTCGAATATTCGATTTTCTGAATAACTCGGAAATCGACCTTTTTCGAATATTCGATTTTCTGAATAATTCGAAAATTGGCTTTTTTGGAATATTCGGTTTTGCAAAAAATTCGTTTTTTTTTTGCATTTTTCTGATATTCGGTTTTCCAAATCACTCGGTACTCCGCCTTTTTCGAATATTCGACTTTCCGAATGATTCGAAGTCGACTTATTCAATCGGATGATTTTTCGAATTATTCGATTCGGTCAAAGTATAATGTGTACCTCTCCTGGTATTTGGCTGGCCATTTTACCCAAAATTGCAGAAAAATTGGATTTCAATTGTCTCTCAGTAAAGAAGTCGCCATTACCTCACAATGTCTTTGGCACGCCTCTGAACCAAACAATGAGCTGCTAAATGATAATCAAGTACTGACAACCGCAGAAACGACATTACTTTCCGGTCCCAGTAACACTTGTGTAAAAAATGAAGTAAGCCGAGTGAAGGCTTCAAGTAACATAATTTCATAACTTTTGAGTATATCGATCTTCAGTAAGGTGTCGAACCCAAACTTTGACACATTTCCACAACCCAGAGCTGCTTTGAAGTGTGGTTTCAACGTGCCGAAACCTGCAGTCTAGTGTGAACCCTGACGTTTACAGCGGTGTTACTCTGCTATTTGTCGAAATTTGTAATCTAGCGTTCCAGAGACTCTAATTTTGAGTACGAGCAGGTCAGTCATGATTATATTGATTGCATTTTGGATAATAAGGTGAAATTTCGCTCCAGAATATAGAGGATTGAAGCTGTTCTCTCAATTCCGGAATCCCAATGATGGAGATTTCCATTTGAGAGGAAAATGGTGATAAATGACTAGGTGAGCCTTTTCAAAATGCGATATCGATTTCGATAATTATGAGAATTCAAAATAGATGAGAAGAATATGATTGAGGGTTTAGATAAGATCAGTGTAGGTGACAAGAACAACATTTGTTTATGTGTGTCGGGTGGGGGTGGCGGTGAGAGGGTGCGATGATAGTGCGATTGGAGACAGAGGGAGAGAGAGGTGACCTGAGTGCGATCGAATCTATGAGGATTGCCGTATCAGTAACCGAACACTCGCCAAAGGCAAACCCAAACGAACACCGAACACACAATAAATCATCATAATGATCGATGATGATGACAGATCGCACAGATCGATTCGAATCACCAGCACCGATTGGACGTAATTGGATATGTATGAAGCCGCTGGCAGTTAGTTGCACATGCACACACACACACATTCCCACCTCATGGATCACCTCAAACCATATTCCATAGGTAAGGTCTGGGGCGTTTGTAAAGAGCTCTACCTTTTGCAGTTTGCCAGAAGCGAGCGTGTCTTTTTTGAATAAACATCGTTACCAGCAGTTCCATGACCGACGTCAACGACTTGTCGTACATCAGAATAGAGAGCTCTTCAGAAACGCCCCAGTGTTTACAGGCTTCACCAGAGAAGCCTGTCAGTAGCAAAGTTGCTGCTAGAGGTGACTTTTTTGCCTGAATCCGGCAAAAATTATCGTGTATTTGGACAGTGAGCAAGTTTTTCTTTCCGAAAAAACCCTTAATCATTTCGGCCCTTCCACTGCAGCTTCTCGTCTGCATTGGAAGATTACGCCAAAATCACTTTGTCCACTGCAGTGACCGACCCGATTCTCTGCCAATAGGGCCTCAACGCCATTTCTCACGGCCACAACTTTCTGCATCCTATTGTTCGTACCCCAAATTTTGCGAGTGCTAACGGTCAGGCCACTACCAGGAACACAGAAATTTAACATGGTTGACAACGCGCAAAAGGACAAAAAGCTCACCTCGTAGGGAGAAAAATCTACCTCAAAACATTCTCAGAGAAAACTTCGAGTGCGTTTCCGAGAAACTTTCAAATTGACGCATGAGATTCTGCCTGGCAGTGATAGATTTCTAACCTAAGTCTCTGCCTTTCCTAGCAATAGGTCAGAAGGCAAGCAAGACGCGTTTTCACGTCTTAAAGGCAGTGTTTACGATGGAAAATTTGCCCTTTTCTGGCTAAAACGTCAGCTTTGGGTCTTTCCAAGAAGAGTCACAACGAAAAAGCGACGAAAAACGGTCAGGAAGTGGGTGAAAATCTCGTGGGCTAGCTGACCCGTTGGGCCACCCCGCCCACGTCCTATAACTTGTCCTGCGATCGTTTTACCGTAGGAACTTTTCGTCTAACTCCCTTCCAGTCACTTTTTACCATCTGATGAATTATTTTAGATTCTAAAGAGGAGGGCTATTTTAAAGTGTCTTATTGAAAGGTTCATGATTAAATCTAAACCTTAGCAAGAAAATCGTCGCAAGAAAGCCCCCTCCACCCGAATCCTAATAAAAAACTGCTCAGCTCCTAAAAAAAGTTGATTATGAAAGAAGTTCGAGAAGGAGGTTCTAAACCATAATGTGTCTTTTACAATTGTTGAGAAAAGGATTGTGTTGTAGTAAATGAAGAAGCATACTTCTGAGTTTAATAAAATCGTTAGAGCAATGAAAGCTCTCCATGAAAGACAAAACTATCATAGAAAAGCTATGAGAAATATGTATCCCCAAAGAGAGATATTCGTATTAAAAAATATTCTCAACACATAAATTTTCCAGAATTCCCTTTGAATAGTGCTGATAGTCAACGTGGGTATCTACGCTGAAGAAATCTTAACTTGTTATACTGTCTTGATCGGAGCGAAATCCCGGTCCGCAGTTGCAGAAGACAGCTGCTGCAGCATGTGGCTAGAGGCTAATTGTGCCCACGCTTCCTAGCCCGGGCTTGTGCAGCGTGCGTGTCGCAAGCGACATTTCACTCTGATAGAAACAGTTTATCATGTACCAGTCTCAAATTGTGGTACGACGCGCATCGGTGATGTTGTTTTCGTTCAAAGTGAACTATCTCAATAGAAAAAAAACTTGTGCGATTTCTCTCGCGTGCTGATCTTTGAGAGGTCTAACAATCGAGAACGACCCAGGTCTTTACCCGGTTATGGCCTATTTTCTCGGAAGACGATGAGGATTTCCGGAAATATTGAAGTGTCTGTGCGTGCTAGACTCTCTGGAGACTTCGATTTCTCGAAAGAAAATAGATCATAACTCTGTCAAGATTTGGGTTTTTCTCACTTGTGAACACGTTTTAGAAATCAGCACAATGAGACAAACCGAACAGCATTTTTTGAATTTTGAAAAACCCAACTTCATAGGAAATCGATTTTTCAACAGGTTTCAAAGCTAAATTTTAAGGCATCGCACGCGCAGAAAACCGTATAATATTTTTTCATGCTTTTTTTGTGTAGCTTGACCTCTCTAGTGAACGAAAATGTCGAAGGGGCCCATAAAAAAACTTCATTTGTAAGGAAAAGTCAATCGGAACACATCGTAAATACGGATTTGAATTTCGCGCCAAAATCCTTTTTGAAGTTTTTCTGCTTTTGGAGGTCTCGCCACTGTCATTTTCGAAATTTTTCTGCATTTGGAGTTCGTGCCACAACTATTTTTCATGTTGTCTTGCGGTCGCACCAACATTCTAGGAAAAAGTGCTAGATGACTGGTGAGAATTGGGGGCAGATCTTCATCTTTGACGCCTTCCAAGCTCATTGCTCAACGTTTTTGACGCGCCAAAGTTTACCAGTGTGGTCTACCGGGCTCAATCATCAAATTGAGCCTGAAAAATGAAAATTGATTTCCAGCGCGAACGATGCCTTTAAGGTTGTTCCCACAAGTTTTTCAAATCGATCTCCTCATTAAATTGGGCGACATTGGCTAACCAAGAACCAGTCGATATTGCTTTTCTATAGAGAGTTAGAACCCGTCGAAGTATAGCAGAGTCGGCTTAGGTATTACAGATTCTGAGGAATGGAAATTTTCTAGGTGTATCTATTCTATTATGACGCCCTGTAGTATGTACACTTCACACAGTATGGGAATTCTCTGAGGGCGCGGTTTGGGTGTGTTCAAACAATCTGGAGGGACTCGAGTGTCTCGGATGGTCGTCATTTGCGCCTTCTCAAGTGCCTCGAATGGTGTTTCGTTGAGGAAGGAGAAAAGCGGCGGCGGCCGATTCGACCACCTCACAGACGTGACGACAATTGACATCTTAGCGTACATCAACAAATATCTACGCGGGCTTTGCAAATATCTCCTTGACTAGGGCAGATTTTGGCAGCTGAATCGGCTGCATGTGCATAGCGAGGTATGCTCAGCCCCTTCGCGATTGAAGAAGCAAGTTTCGATCAGGCGTCGCACGCCATAAACTCCAGAAAATCTTGTGTATCTAATTCGCTCAACAAGAAATAGAATTCAAATTTGGAAAAGCTATTAAAAGTATATCTATGTATTGCAATACAGCCGAACGGACCCGAAATAAAATTCTCTAGCTCCACTAGACAGAACTCTAATTGGTCAAGTTGAGCAATTTTCTAAGATGGAAAGGGAAGCTTGTTGAATGGAGAATAGCAAACAGTGGTGGATAGGGGTGAAATGAGTAAAGACGGATCTGAAGCAGCTATTCAAGGCAGACCGTGGACGTCGACGAGGAGGGAGCGATTATCGAAAAATGTGGAGCATTGGGTGTTCACTGCAAGATTTATTAGGCAACATTAGCCCGCTGATAAATATGTATGCGCCGCAACGAGAAATTTTTATTCTGGTAATTATGGCTACATTCCCTACTTCCACGAACACTTATTTATTTATTACTTAATTACGTCACTCAAGGCGAAGCGCAGTAAAATATAATACATGAGACGATAACAAAAGTCAATCAATTACTGTCGAAAAACTCAAAAGCTTCTCCCTGGTAAGCGTTTGAAGGCACGAAAACCGAGTGGCTTTGGCTTCAAATTCTTTGACAAGTCTCGACTGCCCTTGCAAGGGAATTATACAAAGCGTAGGTCGGATCTTCGAAAACGAATTGTATTGCTAGTATCCCTAGGGCATCTAAAGTAAAACTGTGCAGTACCCCGTTCCGAGCCGCTGTTTCCGAGAAGTGATAGGCTCAAAACGGTCGAATTTACAGTTTTCGTACCTTCGAAAACATTTAGCAAACTTAAGAAAATCTGGAAACGCACCTCATAATCTTGTTTAGCGCCTAAAACACCCCCCCCCTCGAGTAAAGCTTGAGTGAAAACACATTTTCCTAACTTTGTGTAGACTAATGGGGTTTTGGACTTGCTCGGTTGAGCGGTTACTTATATCAATTAGGGGTTTCTTAAAGCGCTTAAGAAAAATGTCCCAGATTTGACCTAGAATCCTTCAAGGGGGGTTATTTGGGACGCTGATCACGAATCTGAGGTTTCTGTGCCGATTTTCCAAAGTTTTCAGCTTAATTCGCTCGGAGCACCTCAACGGGTAAAAATTTTGAGGGCAAAACGCCACTTTCGAGATTTCCAGATTTCTTGGATAGATACACCACAAAATCACTCTCTGAGGGCAATTTGACGTGCCTAACACGAATCTGAAATCCGTTTGCCGATTTCACTCAGATTACGGTAGATTACGGTAGGCATACGGTATTTTGATCAAAGTCTCAGATTCGACTCAAAATTTTAATGCGGGGGTTATTCGCGGTGATGAACACGAATTTGATATCCATTTGCCGATTTTCGAACTGCTAAGGTAGTTTTTGCCCCCTAAATGGCACATTACCTATCGCAATCTACAGTAAACCTCAAAATTTCGACGAACAGATCCCAGATTCGTTTTCAGCATCCTAGATTACCCCTACATCCAAGTTTTGAACAAAATCTGAATCTTTTTCAGAACACCTCAAAAAAATTCTGACGTGTAACCTCTGGTTCCAAGCCAGATTTACTCTGTTTTCTCGCGCGCCACCAGTGCGGAGCGAGGGCGGAGACAGCGAAAAATTGTAGGGAGAAGGAGACGCGGCGTACGCACGCAGACGCACGCGACGAACCGAAATAAATCACACTTGGAAACAGAGGATATGCACCTTTTCGCGAAATTTTGAAAACGCTCATATTTTTTTTTGAACCAGCTGCTAGGGGCGAGGTACTGCGAAGTTTTCCTAGAGATGCTGAAGAGATACTGGCAATATACCTCGTTTCCGCAGATTTGACCGTGAGGAGCTGGGTACTAAATATTTGAGTCAACTTTTTAAAGAGAATTGGCTTACAACGCGATGGTCAATGATGTCGCTTCATCATAACGGGTTGCTAACAAAATGGAACAGGAAACAGAGTAATTCCAGAAAATGTATGATTCTATACGTTGCCGGAGGTGGGGTGCGATTTCCGAAGCCCACTAATCAGTTCACATGAACACATGAATGTATCTACATATTGAAGAATGTAAGGTTAGCCTCTATTTCCGGACTTTTTTTCTAGCACACAGTAGATATCCCATTCAGCAAAAATGCGAACCAGTAACAGATTCGCTAAGATTGTTCAAAAAGGGTGGTTTACACCAACTTTATTCACTATTCCCTACAGTCCACGGCAGCGGAAAGAGGCGCTGGTGCGATTGCATATATTCACAAAGCATGCAATAGCCATTGCTGTTTCAGTTGTAAATTTGCGGACGTCCAGCAATTATCGTCGGCTAATTTTCAATTTTTTTTTCTAGTTGTACGAAAAAAAAGTAATAGAAACGTTGAAAATCGGTAAGCTTCTCCACCAAACACACAACATCAATATACTTAAAGGCAGAGGTCGCGATCAAATATGCTTGTCTTCTTTTCCTCTCCGAACACTTTTCTGGGTTTAGTGTAGTAGGATCTATAAGAAAGAATCGCGAAAAAAAACCGCTGTTAGGTGCCAAATTTGAAGCCTGAACTTTCTTGTCTTTTGATGGTGGACGAGCCCACTCCACATCATCGGCATCGATGATCTCTACTCTCAAGAACATCAGCTGGCTTGAAATTGAATTCCAATCAATGACTTAATCCCTTCGGACAGGCTTGCTCAAATATTTCTATCCTCACCAAGTCAAAACATTGATTGAAGTTCTCGCTTTCGTTGTTCAACTGTTTTTATTAGGTAAATTTGCATTTATTTCTTCCTCTGAATGTCGATGATTTCTGACTATTCGGCATGAAACTCTTTTTGGGCGGCGCTGTGCACGTGTGCACGAACTGGAAACTTTGAGCTCTAGATACTCTATTTCTAGCCCGTTTTTCATCGTGCTGCCTTCATATATAGTTTTTCATCTAAGCTGATTTTTGTAGTTTTTTTCGATAAAGTTTTTCATCGATCGTTATCACTGCCTTTGAAGTCTGAGAAAACCTAAACAGGCAGCAGCGACTGTTTATCCATACGTGTTCCATCTCATTATTTAGCAAGTGGAAATACTCTACGAGTTTCAACAAGTTTCAACTTATCAACTTCCTGCGTATTCAGTGCTATAAACAATGTGGATAAACGGTCGCTCCTGCCTGTTTAGGAGGCCCTTGAAGTCTTAACTAAAGAACACACAGGATTAACACAAAAAAATGGAAGAAGCAAAAAAACAGACATGGTATGTCTGTTTTTTTAGTATGCTTAATGAAAATATGAAACCGCACCACCACCTTTTCGTTGCCGCGGACTGTAGTCATCCAAGAACGCGCGCGCGAATGAGTACCGATATTACAAGGCTCAATAAGACGTACAGTTCTGGAGCACAAAAGCACTGTGGCCCCGAATTCATTTTTCAAAAAAAAATTGACACACGTGGGAAAATCTTACTTCATAGTAAACAAAAGACGTTTTCTGCGGTTTCTGTGATTTGTACATCCGCAAAATTAAAAAAAACAGATCTGCAATCGAAAAGTAAGGGGCAAGCCATATGACAACACAATTAAAGATGTTTTAAAGGTTTTATGAGCAACCTTATGAAATTTTAAGTGATCACAAGGCCTGAGCGAAACCAAACCTCTCCAGCCGCTTGGCGGCTGAAGCAAAAAAAAACAATGAAACGAGGGAGTAGGAAAGAAGGAACGAAGGCTGTAGAAGAAAAGAATGATGAAGAATCTTGTCGGAGGTGAAAACCTTTTCTGAGGTGAGCGAAATAAACTCAACTGAAAAAAAAGAAGAGGCTTAGAACAGAGGCACGAAAAAATAGTTAAAAACATAGGAGCGAGAAAACAGAGAAACTAAGCAAGAGAAAAGTAAAAGGAGACGACACATGGAAAGTCGAAAACGCAGAGAAAACTCTCGGAAAACGAGTATTGGAGTTTAAAGATGAAAACGAGTGAGTAGAAATACATACGGTTTACGAAGAATAACATATCAGAATGAAAGTGATTGAAAAAAGCGGATCTAGAAGAAAATGATAGTGAAATAAAGAAAAAGAAAAGAGAAGAAAAGAGGAGAACAGAAACATTCAAAAAGAAGGAACAATAAAGAGTAACGAAAACAAAAGGGAAAAGAGAAAAGCATGTGTAAAAGAAAAGGAAGGAAAGGCTGACAAAGGATAAGAAAAGCAACGAAAAAGAGAATCAAAAGAAGAGAAAAGTAAGGAAGGAAAGAAAAGATTACAAATGAAAGAAAGGAGGGAAAGAGAAGGATATAAAAGAAAAAGAAAAAAAGTAAAAGAACAGCGAGTGAGAAATAACGAACCCAAAAAGAAGAAATTAAAATGGCAAAAAGGAAGAAGTGAGAGAGATTTTTGAAATGGCAAAAAGCAATGACACAAGAAAAACAAATTAAGAAAAAGAGGACGAACGTACGAAAAGAGAAAAGGCTAGAAGAAAGAAAAAAAGAAAGAAAAGAAAAAGAAGAGGTGGGAAGACCACTAGAAAAAGTGGCGAACAGCAAAAAGGATGAAATGAACGCGCAAGAGAGAGAGAGAGAGAGAGAGAGAGAGAGAGAGAGAAGAAGAGAGAAAAAGAAAAAAAGAAGAGGAGAGAAAGAACAGAAAAAGTGGTACAAGAAAAATTCAAGCAAATGGAAAAGCAGGAGAAAATAAAAATGAAAGGGAAACAAGGGAAGAGGGACACGTGGAAAGGGAAACAAAGGAAAAGAAATAAAAGCCGAAGAAAATGGGAAACAAAAAGAAAGTAAGGGAAAAACGTGAAAATACATGGAAGAGGATCTGGAAGAAAGCAAGAAAAGAGAGGAAAGAAAGAAAAGGATAGAGAGGGGGGAGAATGAAGGACAACAGAGTTCAGAAAAAGCAGAGGGGAAAGAAAGCAAACTGAGTTGGGGAGAGGTTTCACCAAAAGAAACTGTGGAGTTCACAAAGCGTTCACATGTTATGTACATAGATTTCTTCAGTCGACTATACAAAAATCACCTTTATGCCACAATAATTCACTCCATAAATGAACTTCAGTTACGGCGATCTGGGCCACTACACATGCGAGTGCGGTTCTTGAGATGGTTTACGAATAATATTGCTTGTGCGAATCTACATAGACATGCAGAGAATGGCCGATGGGGATTTCACATATTAGCTATGCAAAAGCAATAGAACTATTGCTAGTCAAAAATACTGCGGGAAGTGTGAGGGAAAGAATTGTCAATGTACACGAGTCCGCCCCAGAGATCGGACTATAATCGGCCAATGAAGGTGTCATAACCAGGCAATGTTCCACTTTTACGAGGCATCTAAAGACGCCGCCACCACCAAACCCTTATCACGCGATGATTATCAGCTCTGTAATAAAACTCATGTGGAGCAATGCCGAGCAAGTCGTTGGGTAGAGAAGAGAGGCAAAGCCATTAATAGTTAATATATTAATAGTTATTAATAGTGCTCCCAGTACAAAAAATAGCGTTGAGTCATTAGTGGGAGCGAAAATTCCCAGTGAATACCTTACTAAAGACAGCTGCGAAGAAATAGCAACATTCATTATAAACTGTGAACCCCTACAGACATCTGGAAAACCATCCGCTGGGCTAGCAAGTCATGCCTAAACCTCATGCAACCACCATTCTGAATACAAGAGCTGAGATAGCCTTTAAATCGTTAGGTTCTGTTCGAGGCCGGTCGAGGTGCGAAAAGTGTGGCCACAATCGACGTTTCCAAGTTCATCGAGCGATGCACGATCGCTTCCTCCCCAGGGAAGCGCACGAAACACCTTTAATACGATTATTTTACTTGCCTATTCAGTGAGGAACGCACTAAATCGGACACTTTGTCCGCTAATGACGTCAACACGCGGCTGTTATTGTGTGAAAATGGAGATCCAAACTGTAATCACAATATCACCACAGATTATATTTTTGCAGAGAGAGTCGGTTATAACTCTAATTGTATGTATAGCAGAGTTACACCACTGTGAACTGCGGGTATTATTGAACCACAAGATTTTCGTTTACCGGCCGTCTTTGACGAATTTTGTCAATCTCCATTCGCCGATTTTTCAAAATCGTTTGCCGCACAACCCTGATTTCGAAGCCCTTCCGGGGGATGGAAACCCGTTTAAGAAAAAGTATGGATTCAATGTTACGTGAAAGTTTGATACAATTCTATTTACAAAGACGAAAAAACATGCAGTATAGAACGAACGCTATAGAACGTACTCGGTTTTCCGTGGTGTCACTCTGTCGTTTGTGGTAAATTCCATGTAATCAAGTTTCAGTAAGAAAATTAATCATATAAATCACAAAATCGGAGCGATTATCAGGTCCAGTAATAGGATACGCAATAAGGTCGTGAACGAATCTCGTCCATTTCTACGAAGTCAAAGTGCGTATTTTCTAGAGTTCTATTTACGGACTCGATTTGTTCCATTTTGTCTAGTCATGGTTTTGTTTTTTTATCACAAATACAAAACCTATCTTGTTTACATCTGTTTACGCTTCTGTCATCATTCTCCATGATGTACCAAATATTAGGGGACTGGAAAGTAATGTCGTTTCTGGGCATGTCAATACTTGATTGTCATTTATCAGCTAATTGTTTGGTTCAGACGCGTGGCAAAGACAGTGTGAGGTCGTAGTGACTTCTTTACTTATGGACAACTGAATTACAATTTTTTTGAGCGAAATAGCCAGCCAAATACAAGAAAAGATACACGTCCGACATTGCATGCTTTTTGAGTTTCGCAAGTAAAGTAACGCAACAGTTGCTACCAAAAACATTTGCAATGTTCATCCAAATGCATTGGACTTTCGGAAATGCCAAGGCTGGTTTCCCGAGTTACGATCGGATAATTTTGGTTTTTCCGACTCGTGTGGATCAGGAAGACGCCTAACGTTAAACAACGATGTGTTAAAGGCAGCACACACGCTGAAAAATTATATCAATTTTATGGAATGAATCGAAGGTCTGAAGCTGTTAATATTCAGAGACAACGAAAAAACCGGAAAAAAATCCATTGAAATGAAGATATAACGGTTCGTTCTATATTGGCCTAGAAGTGGACGAGTTTTACCGCATTGGCTGAAATAGCGGAGCTAGCGACAAATTGGTTGGGATAATGACGCTAATGTACTCGTAAGGCCCTTTCTGGAACTCTTACAGCCTTAGAAGCGTAAAAAATGAGAGAAAATGACCGTAATCGAGCATTAAACATCTGTATTGAGGGGCGGAGCCCGTATCGGTGGGCGGGGAAAGGATGATTTTTTGACTCAATACGGCTCAAATACGGGCACTTTAACTCGTTTTCAACACTTACAACTTCGTGAGGGCTCTTTTAGGGCCCGTACGACCCCACTAATGTAGTTATCTCAACAACTTTTGCGAGCATGTATGCTGCCTTTAAGGGCGGAAGTGGAAGCAAATCAGTGTCAGGCGATAGAGGAAGTGTCAAATGTCCAACCTTGGTCGACCATCCAAGAAAATTCGAAGCAGATTGGGAAAGAGGGCAGGGCAGGTGTTTGGGTTCCGCAAAATCCGAAAACGACATTACTTTGCGGCCCCCAAATGGAAATCGCAAAAAAACTTGAATGGAACGAGGTTTGTACATACAGCAGCTCTGGTAAGTCCAGTACAGCGTGGTATAACTGTGGGTAGGCAGCCTGGCTATGGTGGATCGCCGTTATCGCCTGCTGCGGAAAAGCGTTGCGCTGGACTAGAATTTTCGTCGCGACGCGGTGCGGTGGCTGTGCTCACCTATGTAAAACGTGGTAAAAAGAGCACCTTACTCGCATGGCTTAACTGGGTCAATACTTTTCCGAATTCTCAAAATGCAGCGGGATAGGGGCTTTCTACACATCGAGGGAGGATTTGTTTCGCTTTTTCGGCTCTGATTCCACTTGGGACCATTTCGCTTGAATTGAGTAGCGTGATTTTTCAGACTGCTAGAGCGGGACAACCTCTCCCTCTATATGTAGAGAGCCCCTATCCCAAATGCAGCCACGTCAACACCCTAATTCCAACCTAATGACTTTTTTCTAAACAGCATATTCGCTATGTTTCTCGGGGGAAATAATTTTAAATTCGATCCTAGAAATACCACAAATTCGGAAAAATTTCGGCAGAACTTTAAGCAGCATTTGAATGAGCAATATTAGAACAATATGCATGCTTTCTTCAGAAACAGGTGCGAGAACATGAGTAGGTTACATTTTGGGATTTTTCATTTACTTAACATTCTCACAGAAAAACCTCAGAATTAAGGTGACTAGAGATTTCTGATAACTTCTGAGCCGAATCAAGAATCTAAAAAAATCCAACACAGCGAAGACTCGGGAATGACCTGCCGCACTTGTGTTGTGAGAGAGCAAGACAGGTACGGCAGGTCGTTGCACCTCTACTACTCGGCGTTTCGAAGCAGGTCCACCCGATCAAGATCGAAAAAATATATTGTTTCAATATCGAATTCACAATTTTTTCGGTTTGAAATGTATACTCATCGAAAATACTTTGAACTTCGGTGACGAGCGCGATTTCGGAAATCGGAAAGCCTTTTTTACAAAAATGACATGTTCATCGATCATCTAATTTTTTTCAATTCTTTCAGATACTCCCCGCTCTGAAAGATGATGGCGCGATCTCTTTTCAGAAGATTTCGGGATTTTCCAGAAAAAAATTAAAATCGACTCTTTCAAAGAGAAAGATCGATAAATGAAAAAATAAACACTGTTGATTGGGGCATTGCCCGAAAAACACATAATTACAAAGTTAGGTAGCTGAAACTGGTTAATGAGGCAGACTAGCACATTTGCAAATTAAAAATTCTTTCAATAAACATTTCTCAGCTGAAAATTTCAGCAACGCTATCACCGAGACCTCGGAAAGTTCAAACGTCCGATTAAATTTGGCAGCTTCGCTGCGTTTCTAGGAAATTGTTAGCGACATTTAGAGACACTCATCACTGAAATTCTCGGGATCACTGAGATTCGGGATCGGGAAACCACCAAAATTTAATCGAAGCGGGAAGAAGCCTCAGATTAAAGAAATTCGGAGCCAATGAAATGCATATCACACTTGGTTGAGAGACGATGGCCATTTTTCAAATATTGCCATTTGTTTTGTGAAATTTGATTCGCCCCAACCTGACAGAGGTCTTCCATGAAAACACGAGAGACATTCGCATTCCGTTGCAGAAGAGTAAAACATCTGAATTGATAGGAAGAAAAAACTCATGGCGGCAAATGTTGGAAACGTATGAGAATGGCACTTCGATTCAACTTGAAGGTAGTGTAGATGAAGCGGTTCAACTTCCGATTCACGGTGATAATATCAGAATTTTATGTGCCATGAATAAAACAATTAAATGAGCACTGATGGACGGGGCAAGATTGGAAGGAATTGATGAAAAACAGAAGAGTGGACGGAAGAGTTATGGACGCAAAACAACTACACTCACACACACAAAATCACACTCACACTGCTGACACCTGCAACTTCGACAAGCGTGAAATCGGTGATAGCATGGCGATGGTGGAGACGCAGAGAGAGGCGGCGGCATCGTCAAAGACCGGTGTCGGCGAGATGAAAGCGATCCGTCCGATGTCGACGTATGTCATCATGCAGGAGTACGCGCAGACAGACGACACCGCCGCAGTCGTTCTCATCACCTTCACATCCACCCCGATGGCGAAAGGAGCAGATCATACGGGAAAGGGCTCACGATCTCTCAGCTGGCACTCCAGACATCGGAGAACGACCAGAAAGAAGGAGACAAACATCAGCATTCACCTAGGAGCAGTTGACTGAACAGATCCTGAGCGAGGGAGGCATGAGAAGGAAACAGGCTACGCCGCGAGATGTGATACAACACAACTTTGGTCCGACCCCTCCCCATAAATCGAGCGATATCCTCAGCCCCCCCCCTGCGAGGAAATCCGCATGTATGGCTGTCCACATGTGAAAACGTACTCAAAATTTCACTAAAGGCACAGTACACCCTCAGACATGAATTTTGAGATTTTCAGTTGATTGTGTAGTAGACCCCTCCCATATAACACGTGCCAAGTGCGAGATCTCCATGAGACAACTCGTCCAACAATTTTCACCCTTAAAATATAGGCACCTTTGAGGAGCCATAACTCTATTCAACGGGGGTCTTGGACGATTTCAGAGATACCACAGTGATCAGCGTGCGACTCTCTCCAAGATAAGCACGAAAACTGAAAAATGAATTTCTGGGGTTCTGTGCCTTTAACGCAGCTTCAAGCGGAAGACCGCTATACTAGGGGGTCTACGAAAAAATTTCCAAGTCCGGGATTGTTGCGAAATATTTACAGGAATTAATCGAAATTCTATTAGGGATTTTCGCGTTGCTACAACTTGCGGAAAACCTAGTCCTGGACCCTAGTAACTAATTTAGTTCTTTTAGCCTATTCAAAACTTTCTTTGAAGACCCATTTTAAGGTGTGTGAAAATGGGCCTCCAAAGACCGTTTCGAACGGGCTAAAAAACCTAATTAGACATTTGGGTCCAGGACTAAGTTTTTTGCACTTTGTAGCAATCCCTAATTAAAATTCCGATAAATACTTGTATCGTCGATCACTTGATCGGGGTACTCGCGACGAACACACGCGGAAGCAAGGAGGTAATGATAGTCATGAACATCGATCGAAAAAATGTCACGTTAGTTCCCTGCGCCGCGGCTTTCTTGAACGAGGAGATCATAAATATTTCATCACAATCCCGGACTTGAACATTTTCCGTGGACCGTATTAGTGTAGCGCTCTTCGGCTTCAAGCTGCGTCTGTAAAATTTTAGGTGCGTTTTCAGATGAGGGTGGCCATATTCTAGGTGTGGTTTTCATGCCCGAAACTGCACCTATGTGCCCTCAGGGCATAAAAAATCTATGCTTCAGGGGGATCGCACCTTGGAAATTCCCCAATAAGTCAATTTTTGGAGGGAATTGCAAGAGAACTCACAGTGAAGGAACAGTCAACTATCCAGTTTTTCCCAGCCTCTCAAAAATTCTAGTCTATGGCGGGACCGAATCTGTGAATCCCAAATCGCCTAAAAATGCATCTTATAATACAAGTTTCCAGAATATCTGTGCCTTTTCGTTGACAGGATAGTCCGCTTGTAATGGCCTCGATGACAACGGACACTCAACATCACTGCTGCTGAAATGTCCAGGAGTTTGGTGACAGACTTTAACTGGCCACGACTCCTCCTCCATGCCAGAATCACTAACGATGGCCATGCTACTGTCGTCAGTTGCCTTGCATGCTTTCTCCAACAGGAAATTTTTACCTCTCCTTGTGAGTTCCAGCCCCATTTTTACATCTGCATTTCATTACTCGTACAACTTCTAAAAGATTCGCCACGCGAGACGCTCCCTTTAGAAGCAGAGCGAATTTATAAAACTTTGGCTCACGATGCATGTCATTGGTCAGCAATCTGAGTCGTGAATACGATGGCGTCCGCCAGATCCAAAAATCTCAGTACGAGAAAGCTACGAGCGTTAGAATTTTTTCGCCACGTTTAGTGAACGCTTGTTTTACAGTAGATAGCGTACGTATTGTGTATTCTTTGTAAGCATAAATCTCTTAAATGAAACTCTTATGTTCATCTCATCCATTTGGTAGTTACCAAGCCTTTCTTTTCGCCTACATCCGTCATGGATCGCATCGATACTTCGGGCTCCTTGTGCTTTGGCGCAACATATTTTATAACATACTGTGCTTCTCTGAGCCAAATTCCGGTCCGCAATTGCGTCTCGACACGCTTTGCGGCCGCACGCGCTTGAGTCAGTCGGGTTTCCAGCGCCAAAACCGACTCGATGTGGCTTTTGTATACAATTTTCTTCAATTTTTCTTGGTTTCCACTTTCCAAAACCCATCTAGAGTCAGCAGATCGGCGGCTGCGGCGCTGGAAGCTCTTTCGACTCGGGAGCGTGCGGCCGCAAAGCGTGTCGAGACGAGCGCAGATAAGCACAGTACGTGCACTGCGTTTGCGCCATCGCATGATAAGGAACCCGAAGTGCCATTGCTATCCCTGCCGCCTGTACGTTACTATGTATTTTTTGGTTTTTCAGATCCCATTTTTTCTTGCTTCAGAGATTTGTTTCGCATCCTTCGCGCCTGAAACATCTTCAGACCCCTCCTTCCTTCTAACTTGCGTCGCGTTTTATAATTCACCTCAATCACGCATCAGTACAAGAAAGAATCTCTTTATTAAACAAGGAATTTTCACTGATAGAATGTCATCGCGAATCTACCCACAGTACAATCACATGTATAAGGTAATCGATGTTAAGCTCACTTGATCAAGTGAACTAGCACAACCCAGAAAAATGTCATCAGAGGCAGAGGGCTCCAATCGCTCAAAAAAAGATCTATTTGAGCGTCACATTCTAAACAAGAACTTTACTATTCACCTATATTACTTTTAGTTATATCCTTTAGTAATGGCTGCCTGTACTGCTTCCCGAAGTTGGGCCATGGCTGTTCTCTGACAAGGCGCTTTGACGACACCCGTGCCGGAGACGATCACATTAGCACCAGCTTCAGCAGAAATCTGAAATGCGAACTCGATAGGCAAACACTACAGCCTAATTTGTTTACTGAATCTCAGGAAATATGCTCTGTCAATTCGAGACTTGATGCCTCAGCAAAAGAGACTTGATGCTCATGTACAAGTCGGCATGGTCTTAATTTGCCGCGTTAAATTCACTGTATGGGTGAATTTGCCGCTAGGATAGGTGAGAATGGGGTGAATATCCCGTGAAAATGGTGCAAACTGGCAGCAAGAGAGGGTCCAATTTACCGCAAAAATGAGGTGTATTTACCTCAAAAAATGGGTGAGTTTACCTCGAAAATTTCACGAATTTGGAGGTCCACAGCACAGAAAGTGCAGCCATGTCCGCAACATGGGCGTAATCCCCGCCGAGGTCTGCGGTGAAGAGCCACCCTCTGCGGACCCCTGCGTAACTCGCCCCCCCCCCCCCCTCTGAGGATACCCGCTGTATCCTCCCAGCTGCCAAAATTATGCTGGCCTTCGGAGAGTGACCCGAAGTCACCTTCCAGGGCCGGCATCAGAATGCCGAATAAGGACTCCAGTGAGTTGAGGCGGCTTTTATACCGGCTGTGCTCACGGTAAACACATTGAGACGTGATCAATCGTTTTACCATATTTTCACTTAGATGTTTTCACTTGTTTAGAAATTTCTAAGATGCCGGCACCGGCGGTAATTTCACCCTTTGCGCTGATTGATATCCAGCCGCTCAACAACTGATAAGCATTAGCATGTTAGCGCTGGCGGTATTTTCACTCTTTGCGCTGACTGATATCCGACCGCTCAGCAAATTCACCCTTTGCGCATAAGCTTTGATGAAGGCGCTGAAGGTGAATTCGGTGCCTAATGATAACAGAGCGTGATAAAGGCCGCTTTCCCCGAAGCATCAAGTCTCGAGTTGGCAGAGTGTATACAAATTTTATCAGAAAAAAAGGGAGAACCTTTCGAAAGAATCATACAGCTCTCAGGCTGCTCATACTCACCTGTATATTTCCAGCGGTAACCCCGCCATCTACCTGGATATTGAGGTCCGGATACGATTTCCTAAGCGTTCGAACCTGAAAAGATGATGAAATATTGAATTTTCGCAAATTTTGAGTGTGCAATGAGAGAAAGGATAACACCTTGTCCATCATGTCGCCCATGAATTTCTGGCCACCAAAACCAGGTTCCACAGTCATCACCAGTGCCATGTCGATCTTATCGGCGAATCTGTAACTGTTCTATAAAAAACCAAAACTACATCAACACTTCATGCCCTGCTTGAGGAATGCATATATTAATGTTGCATATGACTCCCTGTTATTAGAACTACACATCTGTCTGTAGGTTCCTACTCAGGTAAAACCAGTTGTCAAGATTTGGACGAAAGTTGTCCTGCAGGCGTACGAATGCAGGACAACTTTCGCAGACTCTAGAGAATTCTGGACAACTTTTCGCCCAATTCTCGACAATGCCCGACAACTTGACCAATTCCCGACGACTCCTTGCCCAACTCTCGCCAGTTAACACACTTTTTTACACATGTACAACTGTATGCACTTACCCAAAAATTGGAGCTCCAGCTCAACCGATGATTACAACGGTCTGCGAGGCCTACGAAGATAGTTTCACACCACTCTGCTGGCCGAGTTCCCAACTTAGCTCGCTTCGTCGACGTTTGGAAGAGGCAAACTGTGCATCGCATATGCTGTGGGTCTACAAAATCGTTCAACATGGGCCGCTATTGGCCTTGCCCACCACCAGTGCGCTATCAGTGTAGTGGTCTTCGGAAGTACTCTAAGACGGTGAAAGCTTGAGTAGAGAGTAAATTGACCACGTTGGACTCAGATATCCTATTCTCGTGGCTCCTAGTTTTCAGAATTGCCGACTTCCGGCGGGGCCACACCAGGGGTGTGCGTAAATAGAATTTCAAATTTCGTAAATCGTAAACCGTAATTACGACAAAACCACCGTAAATCGTAAATCGTAAACAGCAACTAATAACAATAACCACTACAACTTTTAATACTATGGTGAAACAAGAGAAACTACCTACTGCCTGTCCACCGTTTCACGTACTTAGTACATACACACATATAGTGGAGTCCACCAACAGTTTCTAATTTACTTATCAATGAGAAGCGGTCGATTGGAGATCAATGAACATGAAACTCGTTGCAGCACAACCGCTCTCGCTCAATCGGTATCGAGCGTGCTGGTATGGGATGCATATTGACCCCCAGCCGACCGGTTCTGATTGATAAGTAAATGAGACACTCTTGGTGGACTCCACTATATTAGGATGCGTTCAGAATTTGATAGCTAACCAGGTTTAAGAGAGATGGCATACTTTGTCGCTGTCATGAGCGACTGGAATGAAATCTAGTACAAATCGCGGTTGGACCCGCATCGGAGCAGCGGCATCGGCTGTCGTAGGAACAGTTATCGCGCATGAGCCGCAGCGACGTGTCGCGGAGGACTAACATACTACGAATGTGCCGAAGCCTGTCGCTGTGCAGCGCACTGTGAATGCGACAGGTTTTAATGGCGAGAAGCGGCCGCTGTCGCTGTGCAGAGCTACGCGACCGCGTGTCGCAAAAAAACATTGGCCTATTAGGACGGTCTTACCCGTATTTCTTTCCTTTCCCTCATCACTCATTTCACAAACCCTTCCCAGATCTTGAGAAATGCGGAAGTCCGATTCAGTTGTCCGCGTATCTGCTGGGCAACAGGGACCCAGTTATACTTGTAATGCCTCTCCCAAAACTCTAACGCCGCTGTAAGCGTTAAAACGAGCAAAAATGACCATATTTGAGCGATTCTCAATGGCTGAATTTGAGAACTCCTCTCATTTGCTAGCGAAACGGCAACACCCATTATAGAGTCGAAAAGGATCGCACTGATATGTATAGTTAGGTCCGTGGCTTGCCCCCTCAGGAAAAAAAGACTTAAATTTAAACCGCGGCTGGCGCAGCGGTTTAAAGCAGCCCGCTGGTAATTATTTGTCAGCCGCTGGTGAGATTGAAACCGCCGCGACAGCCGCAATTTGAATTTTAATGTTTTTTTCTGAGGAAACAAGCCACGGACCTAGCCATAGTACATTATGTACTTCGAGTTCCCTACTGAATGTTGGCTGAAACTCGGTGTACGTACGTTAAAAATATGGCACTGAGCTTGCACCAACTTTCAATAGAGATCGCAAAGTATCAGTCCAAGCCGGGCCAACTCAATATTATCTAGAGCATAGTATCGGTCGCCCAGCAAAAGTTATTTTGCCTATATCCACTAAATCACTAGCAAAATCGTAGCTTTATGATGACGATACCGCAGTTTATAAAAGACAACGTAAGCACAGAAAACCGCTTTCTTTTCTGCCGCTTTGTGTAGTTTGGTACCTATAGTTAAGGAACATAGTCAATGCGCCCCACCAAGCGCTCGCATTTTTGAGAGATAACTGTTTTAGAAAAAGGGCGAAGATGAGTGTTTAAATTAGCGCTCACGCCTTTTCTGTGTCCGGTAGCTGCGGACGAAGAAAAATGAACTAGAGGGAAGGATGTTTAGCTCCAAACTTTTGGGGTAAAAACGAACGCTCCTCTTGCTGATTCTTGTGGACTCTAAGTAGCCGTAATCTACTCAAAAGGCGGGCCAGGAGCATTATTTGAAGCAATTTTTTGATTGATTAGACTGCTTCGCTCGATGCCTTGACACCAATTTAGTTATAGGAACCAGGACAGTTGATTGGTCCTATCTCCAAAAACATTAGTATACACAAAGTGGGATTAGAGCAGTTCAGTTCGAGATGTCTTGTGACTTACTTCTATTGCATGTAGTTTTTTTATGAAAGATTACGATTTACGGTCCAAAATGTCGTAAATCGTAAACCGTAATTACGAGACCCAAAAACACCGTAAATAGTAAATTCGTAAATCGTAAACCGTAATTACGCACACCCCTGGGCCACACCTGAGAAAGGTGTGAGCCATTATACTGTAGCTTTGTTCAGCCTCCTTCTTAGGCGGTGAAGATTTGTATACAGGGTAAATCGACCACGCTGGACACAAATATCCTACTCTCGTAACCCATACTTTGCAAAATGTGGACTTTCAGCGGGTTCACACCTGCACCCAGCGGCCACACCGCTGGCTTCAGGTGTGGACCCGCCGGAAGTCCGCATATTGTACATTAATGTAACGATAAACAACCACTGCAAGGTTTAGAGTTGCGAATTTCGGTTAGAACTGAATCATTCGAGATTTATTAGAATTAACAATCTAAATTTCAAATGTTGTTCTGATAATTCTTGGGTAACTTCTTGAATATTATAATTTAAATTCGACTGCTGCAACTGTCAATCATGGAGAAAAGATCAGTACTTGAAAGCTCGTAAACTTTCAGAATTCTTTAACTAGAAAATATATTATAATATATTATAAATTCGGTGAAATATATTATAATTGATAACCAGCTAGAAGGATGGAGAAAGAAAAAAAAACCACAGAGGACCAATATGAAAAGAAAAGAACAAAAACAGCAGTCGTAATAATTGAAGAAAATGGTGTAAAGAGGGTTCTGAAGTGATATACTGAATTCTTGGGAAATTTTCGACATATTCGAAACATATTCTCAATTTCGGAAGGAGGTGTCGAGAAATCTATCCGAATTCTCGGCAAACACTCGTTCCCCCCAATTCTCGTCGGCATTTCTCTCTGGAATTCTGAACAAATCGGCCGCAATTCTCGACAAATACTGCGAATCTCAGAATTCTCGACAACTTCTATCAACATTCAGGACAACTTCTCGATTGTCGACCGATTCTCAACAACTATTCGTCCGATTCTGGACAACTGGTTTTACCTGAGTAAGAAAAACTATGAAACAACACTGCTGCCGAGTTACAAAACACTTACTGAAGCACTTTCTCTACTGGCGTCTTCGGCTTAATTGCAAACCCAACCTTCATCTTCGCCTCGTGGATCTAAACACATCCCACATTGAGCATTCACGAGGTAAACTGAATATGAGCAAATCAACACCCGCCAAGCAAATGCAACTCCTGTGAGTAGTTCCTGACGTCTTGAGCACCACAAAACACCACAAAACGAGTGTGATCTACCCCCATCTCAAAGGAAGTCAAGTTTACCAGAAGTCAAGGAGGCGCGTTTATCTATCAGATATTGACCCTATCATGATGTACGAATCAAAGACGTCGGAAGCACCGAAGACGCAGATGTGAAAGTTGGTTTGTTCGGAGAGAAAGCCGTTTGTACAAGTGCTTGGATATTTTTGACCCCGGATATGCCGGGTGCGTAGAGTTACTTCCGATGTGTTCCGATTTTCGCTACCCACCAAATCTAACCTGAACACCTCACAAATAAACACTTAAAAAACTCCAGTAAATTTCGCATTTCTAACTAGTTAGCTTTTGACAGATCGCCAAATCGGAGCATATCGAAAATAACGCTACACCCCCCGATTTGCCATGACGATGATCTCCACAACGAAATCGAAACAGTGCACCAACTCTTGACACAGAGGACGTACAAGCATCTCTCCACAACTAGTTGAACCTAAGCTAAGAAGACCGCCAGATCGTCTTGTTCGACCGCTCTATGGATGTCTCCGAGCCCCGTCCGGAAATGACCGCCTGGATGCAGGCGAAAACCTCGACAGACGCGGTTGAAGAGGACTCGAAGCCGCTTAGCATAGAGACACAGTTCAGGCGTCATGTTTTACTACAGAGGCAGTAGAATAATGAAAGATAAATGGATTGTGTACAAACCAAGGCTGAAGACCGTGGAAAGTGGGCACGGTTCATCATTAGAACGGCCCACTTCGGCGAAAATGCGGACTGGCCGCTTCAAGCGGAAATCAGCAGCTCTAGTCCAGACTATGATAATATATTGAGAAATATGTGAGAATGGAAACAAACCTTGTCGATGACAGAGGTCACTTCAGCATCGCCTCCCTTGTCGTAGGCGGCTTCCCAGTGAAAAGTGAACTGGCTCGCTCCAGCAGCAGCCATTGGTGCCACCCACCGACCTGGATCGGCAACCTAAATGAAACACTCAGGCAGCGTCCATACATCGCAAGCACGTGGGCTCGCGCTGCTTCCCGCTCACACATACCGCTCGGCACTCCTATGCACTCCTCACTGCTTGTCCAAGTTCATTTATCATAATACTGCACTACCACTCGCAATGAGTGAGATTCCGCGTCTTCTGTGATTCGCATGTGAGGAGTATCCAAAACAAAAAAAAATCACCTCTGAGACAACAGTCCCTAAACATTTGCCTTTTGTTTCGTCTGTGCGATAGGGGAAGTCAGAGAATGACAGAATCGAAAAGGGTTCATATAGCGCGATATTGAGAACAACATTTGGGTTTTTCCGTGAATAACACTTGTATTTTCGGCTACTTGTTCTCATCAAACTCCAAAGCTTTTCGCGAGTATAAGAGCACTTGAGAAACATACCATAAGATGAACGTCAAAGAATGGCTCGGGTCCCAAATTCTTTCGCAAACACTCAACGAGGGGATGGCCGAAGGTTAAATTCGGAACGAAGTGGCCATCCATCACATCCAGGTGTAGCCAATCCGCACCTATACAAATTGTTTTTGATAAGCACAGTTCGACGATGAGTGTCCTAAAACTGTTTATTCGGTGGCTGAACACGGAGTTGTTGCCCATGAGCTACCTGAACGCTTAGCCACGTGAGAGCGCTATTCATTACAGAGACTGTTCCAAGGTTTCCGAATCACTACAAAAAAAAACAGTTCACGGGGGGGGGAGAGAATCGCTATTAAATACGAGAGAAAGCCGCTAGTACAAAAAGCCAAGAGCTCCTAAATGAGCTGCTGGCTCCACGCAAATAGCTGTACATTTGACTTAAGTACTGAAATAGGAAAAAAATTCCAATGATTCAAAAAATCCTAGTTATAGTACAGCCACTCTGGCAAAGCCAGCTGACCCATTCCAAACTCGAATATTCACTATAGTAATATCGTTCTCCGAGCCAAATTCCGGTCCGCAATTGCGGACCGGACTTTGGCCCAGAGAACGATAGTAGGTTGATTTTGATTCAGCAGACGAAACTGAGGTAACATGCGGTGCGTATCGAAACTAATATAAAGGCATAGCATTTTCTTGAAACGTTTGCAGTTGAAACGATGTGGATCAACGCCTTCTTTGAATCTACGTCGTTTACGCACCGACGTCAAACCATGGTGATGACGACATGGAAGCATTCTATTTGGGATTGAATAAGCCCCCCCCCCCCAAGAAGACCATAACTCCTTAAGAGTCATCGTCGGAGATTTCAGTGCCAAGGACACACGGAGGGCAATGGAACGGGCAAGGTGAAAGACAATCTGAGTTCACCATGTCGACCAAGACAAACCACAGTCACTCACAGTTCCAAAAGCACCTCTCACAACGTTGGACGTGGGAGTCTCCCGGTGGACTGTACCACAACGAAGTTGACCACATGATTTAATCTTTCACACTTTGATTCGCTGTCCTGTCAAGCACAATGCAGCGCGCGACGCTACCGCACGCGACTGACGGCGCTCGTCTCCATCAACCCACCACGGTTGCTGAGAGATTACCTCAGAGAAGCAAAGGCTCCATTACCAACTGTTCTTTTTGACAACAATGATTTAAAATTTTCCTCCATAAATTAGAATTTTTCGAAACATGGTTTGAGATATTTGAAGAATAACTTAAGAACAACTCATGCATCAAAATATCTGATGGTCCGAGTATATAGTTTTTCGCACATTCGAATAAATTTAGTTGATGGTGGAATAACGTCGCGGATGCGACGGTGGCTGAGGGCGCACCGTAGGCGCCCAGCATCTTCCTGTTACGCAAATCACTTGGAGGCGAGACTTGCCCTTCAGTACCCGTTGGAGATGCGCTGCTTTTGCAGTGGTGGCCTCCCGGGTGACCCCGGAACCGTTGGCTCCGTCCCCAGCAGCCTTTGCTGTTGAGAAAGCCGACATTCTGGAAAAATTAAAAAAAAGTTACTCGTAACATAAAAGGCCGAAAACAAGTTACTTGTAACATATCTGAGCCGATGTAAGTTACTTGCGACTTATCTCAGGTCAGTTAAGTTACATGTAACATATCGGATGGATATTGCGTGCGGTGCGCCTCCGATATGTTGCATGTATATATTAAATGGCCTGAGATAAGTCGCAAGCAACTTACTTCGGCTCAGATATGTTACATGTAACTTGTTTTCGATTTCTGAGAGGATACTGTATGCAGTGCGCCTCCGATATGTTACATGTAACTTAAATGGCACAATATGAGTCGCAAGTAACTTAAATCGGCCGAAGAGATACTTCCAAGGGGGATGTATGACGCACTCGTGGGGTCACGCTTACGACTGGCGTTGCTGTTGTTCAATTACCCAGGTTTGAGGTACTTGACCCCAAACGAGCAGGGAAAGCCCCGCACAACATTTTTTTTTGCTCAGTGTGTGGTCTGAGACGCGCGCTCTGCGTCGCGTGTCGTCTGCGTCACGTGATGGCCACCCATAGTGAAAATATAAACGTGAGTTACATGTATCATAAGTGTAACTTACATGCAATATAAAGTCAAATTACATGTAATATAAAAGTATGTTACATGTAATATATGTAAGTTACTTGAGATATTCAAGTAAGTTACATTTATATTACAAGCAACTTGTTTTGATTTTTCTGAGTTCAAGTGTCCTCTCGACTTTGGGCGAGCGGCGTTTAGGTGGGTAGAGCCAATCGGCTTCTGGCGTTAGTCACCGCTGGGGATGTGTGGTTGACTAATGATAGAGGTACGATAATACGCTACCACGTACTTCGCTATACGCAGTGCTATAGTACGCTAATGTGATACGCGTCCGTAGGAACTGAGCCAAAGGACCTTAAGTGTTAGGCGAATACAGCAGCAGGATTAGGCTCACACTGTGATGATCTCATAGGGGGCGCAGCTTTGGGCGCTGAGAAGAAAGGGGGGCCGCAGCTTCCGTCGGCCACCACATAAAAACGGTCGGTATGTTGTGGTGCAAAAAAAATTAAAAAACAGGTAGGATACAACTATAAGCAAAAAACATACATTCAGAATTGCTTGATTCCTTAGCTTCATGAAGGTTAGATATTCGTTAGATATTGAAGCTATACTGCGTTGAGATAGATGTAAAATCCCTTTATCCGCAACGTTTCGGGTCTTAGACCCTTCTTCAGACGGCTATAAAATTATGTATGTAGCAAAGAAAGATGCGGAGGCGGTAGGAACGTACTGGTGGGAAGGAGAGGGAGAAGAGAGTTCTCGCCGATGACCGACTCGCGACCCACGTGGACTGAAAAATGACCAATGCCCATGAGTAGGAATGGTGTATAGATGGCGGTGGTGTTCAGTCCTATCACGCTCTAATCTGTGTGTGGTGTTAACAGCCTCAGTGCCTCTCTCATTTCCTCCCTGTTGTTCATGGGGGGAAGGTGTCTCTTCATCTCTATGGCCTCTCTAATCTTCCTTTCAGCTGTGTCCGATATATTCCTGTGCACGATTTCGAAACTCATGCTCGGTATGTCTCCGAAGGTATGATAAGATGTCCTGTGCCTTGAGAACGCGCTGTTCGGGTAAGATTGGGGAGCCCGTAGCGCTCTTATGTGCTCATCAAGGCGATATCGTAAGGGCCTTCCAGTTTCTCCAAGATAGAACTGTCCACATGCCTCACATCGTACCCTGTAAACCACGTTCTGCATCTCACAGATTTTCGTGTTCCCTGTGCAGTAGGTACATCAGCTCCTTCTGCAACGATCTTCATAAGGGCGAGACGACGTGAGTAGCTGGCGGAGGGTGGGAGGGGGACGGAAGACGAGACGAAGGGGAAGGGCTGATCTACGGACCGCCACGTTGACATCTTTGGCGAACGATTCGTTAACAAAGGGGATGGTTGGTGCAGTATTGGACAGAGGGTGACGGTATGGTCGCCAGGTGTGAATGTTGCTCTGCATATAACCGTTTTCATTCAATATTGCTGCCAACTGACTCTCCACCTCCTCCTTTTTATGGGTTGTTAGGCTCCTCGCTGTATATACCAAATTCTTGACCACATTGTTTTTCATGAATGAGGGGTGACAGCTACGCGAATGGATTAGCAAGTTTTTCGATGCAGGTTTCGTGTACCATACAGTCTGGACCTGATGATCCGAAATCCTTATTCGTGTGTTCAGGAACGGTAGGTACTCGTCCGATCCGGGTTCTTCAGCTTTCAACTTTATTGAATCATGGCGTGAGTTCAGATTCGATAGAACACTACGGAGCGCTCCTTGTTCCTTTGCTGCAATGAATATGTCGTTGATATAGCGGCCGAAATATACCACATCCGAAGTCAGAGTGCTTCTTTCAAAGCTATCCATAAACAATATGGCAAGGAGTGGGGCTAGTCTGTTTCCCATAGCCAAGCCGCGTTTTTGTCGGTAGATGTTATTATGGAAGCTGAAGAAATTGAAGTCGACTACTGTGGTGAGCAGTCTCTCGATGTCTTGTACTGGAATGTCGAGGAGGTGAACGTCATGCTGATGTTGGCATAATGAGTTCACACATGCTGTTACTGCTGCTGTTGTGTCGATGTTGGTATAAAGGGAGGCGACGTCGAAACTTTGGTATTCTATGTACGGAGCCGAAAAATCGCTATTCTTGAGACTATCCAGAAATTGCCTGGTGTTAGCAAGATGATGCGGCACGAACCGTAGTAGAGGAGACAGTAGTTGATGTAAAAACCAACTAATAGCATCTGTGGGTCCGCCACACGAGGAAACAATGGGACGAGTTTTAATCATTGCATTCGTTATCGGTTCTCTCCTATCTGTGACAGGCAGCTTATGCGTCTTCACCAATTGATAATAGGTCGGGATCGAGGCGTAGGTAGGAAGGACTCTTCTCATAACGTTCTTGTCCAACTTCTGATCCAAAATGTGTTTGATGGTCGTGTTAAGTAGCTTCAAGCAGCTATTATACTCGTTCTTGGAAGAAATTGAATAAGTTTCGGGATCGGAGAGAGATTCGTGACACAGTGCGATATCTCTTTCACGTCTCATAACGACAAAGCCTCCACACTTGCCGCCGATAGAAAATCGCAATGTCGATCGTAATTGCATCGCCTTCCTTAAGCCGGCCCTTTCCGATACGGTCATGTTGTCTGGAACGTTCAAACTGCGGTGATGTTCAAGAATCCCGAGTATGTCCGACTCTAGAACGGCCAGTCTCGCAGTCCAATTCGGAAGAAGGATGGGGGCACGTACTTGCTTTCGTGGGAATGGCATTCTTCCAGTTAGATATTCGGTGAAGGTAGGTACCGTCGGCCCGATTTGTTCTTTCCATCGCTGTGCGTACGCGTATCTTTGTAGAGACGTCATCACTTCCGTCCTCAAGTTTGCGTCGATGAGGGGTCGGGGAGCGAAGCTTGGACCGAGATTTAGAGCTGCTTCTACTTCATGGTCTGCCACGCCTTCGTCAATTATAGTACATGGCCTTGGAGGAATCGCGTTAGGGATGATGAAATTACGAGATGAAAAACTATTGCGTTGTAATTCATTCAGTTTGCGTCTCAGTTTATCCTTAGTCGATGCTCTTAGATCATCGCAGGCCTGTCCATGATATTGTAGAAGTCGCTCCCGACATTCGTTGCTTAGTCTTGCACGCAGTGTCGCTCTGAGTTCAACAATATTCCGTATGTACTGAGAACGAAGTCGTTTCTGGCTTGCAATGGCGGATGAGAGAAGTGACGATCTCAGTTCGTTCACAGCGTGACGGACATTGTGATCGCGGTAAGCTTCGAAACGGCTGAGCATGTTGCAAATGAACCTCGGGGGTCAGTCGGCTCTCAGCACAGGTTTGGAAGGAAAGGATCGACTCGTCAAGGTAAAGAGCGTGTTGGTGATAACATACATAACTCAATATGACTTTGAACGTATCTCTACAAAGATGGAATTGCCGTTGTAGGAACTTGAGATCATTCAGAATTGCTTAATTCCTTAGCTCCATGAAGGTTAGATATTCGTTAGATATTGAAGCTATACTGCGTTGAGATAGATGTAAAATCCCTTTATCCGCAACGTTTCGGGTCTTAGACCCTTCTTCAGACGGCTATAGAATTATGTATGTAGCAAAGAAAGATGCGGAGGCGGTAGGAACGTACTGGTGGGAAGGAGAGGGAGAATAGAGTTCTCGCCGATGACCGACTCGCGACCCACGTGGACTGAAAAATGACCAATGCCCATGAGTAGGAATGGTGTATAGATGGTGGTGGTGTTCAGTCCTATAACGCTCTAATCTGTGTGTGATGTTAGCAGCCTCAGTGCCTCTCTCATTTCCTCCCTGTTGTTCATGGGGGGGGAAGGTGTCTCTTTATCTCTATGGCCTCTCTAATCTTCCTTTCAGCTGTGTCCGATATATTCCTGTGCACGATTTCGAAACTCATGCTCGGTATCTCTCCGAAGGTATGATGTGATGTCCTGTGCCTTGAGAACGCGCTGTTCGGGTAAGATTGGGGAGCCCGTAGCGCTCTCATGTGCTCATCAAGGCGATATCGTAAGGGCCTTCCAGTTTCTCCAATATAGAATTGTCCACATCACCCTCTGTCCAATACTTTTAAAAAATCACTTTTCTGTTTCCCCGCCTATCTTGAAAACGGCCCCATGCTGATTCCAATGATGCCTCTGAAATCGTTAAAGGCCTTCTGGGAACGGAGTTATGGTCCCTCCAAAATTGAGCTAAGGAAACATGGTGAACGAGTTGTCCGAGGCTTGTAACTTCCGTCTTTTGCAGCCGATCTATGCGAGCTGACCTGAGTAAAGAGAGAAGCTGAGAATGAAGGAAAGAACGGGGTCAATGATTGGAAATCATCGCTCATCTCACGATCTCCAGCATTCGTTTGTTCACGTCGGTGGGCGTGTGTTGCGCTTTTGGGGTTTGCCTTGCGCTCGAAGTGGCAACTTCGGACTCTTTGGGGCTCTTCCTGGCTCGTTTTCAAGCGTTCTTTCGACGTCAACGTTACAGTTTGCCACTACCCATTCCTAGTGAAAACTCGACGTCAACGTTACAGTTTTCCACTACCCATTCCTAGTGAAAACTGAAACACATATTTTATCGTGAACACTGCCTTCAATGAAAGCTTCGCTGAGTTAGAGAGGACAACATTTGTTCACCTTATTTCTATTCTATGAGGCAACCAACAATTCAACAGTGTAGGTTGATAATTAGTTTTTTATCATTTCATGCCGGAGACCATTTGTGACGTGTTTTGACTCCGAGGTTCTGCACAAATTATACGACGTTCCGTAAATCTCTACTGAGGTCCTGTACATGTCCCAGTAAATCTTGGGTGGCTCCACCACGTCTAGGATAGACCCAGGGACAGCGGCTCTATCCAAACTTCACCGGTTCATGCTGATGTGGCTCGTCTGCGCCGGCCCATATGTCTGATTCGGAACAAGAACGATAGTTAAAAGCATCGTTCGTACGCGCAGAAAACCGTATATTATTTTTTCATGTTTTTGCGTAGCTTGGCCCCTCCAGTGAACGAAAATGTTGAAGGGGCCCATGAAAAACCTTCATTTGTAAAGAAAAGTCAATCGGAACACATTGTAAATACGAATTTGAATTTCGCGCCAAAATCATTTTCGGAGTTTTTCTGCATGTGGAGTTCGTGCCGTAACTATTTTTCCTGTTGTCTTACGGTCGCACCAACATTCTAGGAAAAAGTGCTAGATGACTGGTGAGAATTGGTGGCGGATATTAATCTTTGACGCCTTCCAACCTCATCGTCCAACGTTTTTGACGCGCCAAAGTTTACCAGTGTGGTCTACCGGGCTCAATCATGAAATTGAGCCTGAAAAATGGAAATTGATTTCCAGCGCGAACGATAGTTAAGTGCGCCAGAAGAGGACTACCGTAATCTTAGGAATGATGTTATTCGGCTCTCGTAAACAAATCTGATGACACCCAATTGATCAATGATAAAGTATAAAAGAAGTGAAGAGCGGTGTGTCTTGATGCACACACAGTCCTTCTCCAAAGTTCAGCAGTTGAGGGTCTGCCTGGACTACAAAGCAGAAAAACAACACCACCGGTGGTGAAGATGTAGCGAATTCGGAGTTAGAACTTGGAAAATTTTAAAGCCAACTCGAGTGAGATTACGATAGCCTTGTTCTGGCGCACTTACCTATCGCTCTTGTTGATTCGGAGGCATGACTTGCATACGGTGTCCTGGACATCAAACTGAGATCCTGCGCACGCCCTTTGATGTTCTGAACACTCTTACTAAGGTCGTGCAAACGTTCCATGATGTCCTGCACTCTCCTACTGAGATCCTGCACATATTCTACGACGTCCTGCACACTCACTATAAGGTTCTGCAAACGTTCCATGATGTCCTGCACGCTCCTACTGAAAACCTGCACACAATCTACGACGTCCTGCACACCCCTTCTGGGGTCCTGCACAGGTCCCATAATGTCCTGAACGCTCCTACTGAGGTCCTCCACACATTCTACGACCTCCTGCACACCCTTACTGGGATGCTGCACAGGTCCCATAATGTCCTGCACACATTCTACCACATCCTGCACACCCCTACTGGGGTCCTGCACACGTCCCATGATGTCCTGCCCACTCCTACTACGGTCCTGCACACGTTCAATGATGTCCTGCACACTCCTACTGAGGTCCTTCATAGGTCCCATGATGTCCTGCACACTCCTACTAAGGTCTTGCACACGTTCCATGATGTCATGCACACTCCTGCTGAGGTCGTGCACACATTCTGCCACATCCTGCACACCCCTACTGGGGTCCTCCAAACGTTCCATGATGTCCTGCACGCTCCTACTGAAAACCTGCACACAATCTACGACGTCCTGCACACCCCTTCTGGGGTCCTGCAAAGGTCCCATGATGTCGTGCACACTCCTACTAAGGTCCTGCACACGTTCCATGATGTCCTGCACACTCCTGCTGAGGTCCTGCACAGGTCCCATGATGTCCTGCACACTCCTACTGAGGTCCTGCACAGGTCACATGATGTCCTGCACACTCCTACTAAGGTCTTGCACGCGTTCCATGATGTCCTGCACACTCCTACTGAGGTCCTGCACAGGTCCCATGATGTCCTGCACACTCCTACTAAGGTCTTGCACACGTTCCATGATGTTCTGCACACTCCTACTGAGGTCCTGCACAGGTACCATGATGTCCTGCACACTTCTACTGAGGTCCTGCACAGATCCCATGATGTCCTGCACACTCCTACTAAGGTGTTGAACACGTTCCATGATGTCCTGCACACTCTTACTGAGGTCCTGCACAGGTCCCATGATGTCATGCACACTCCTACTAAGGTCTTGCACACGTTCCATGATGTCCTGCACACTCCTACTGAGGTCCTGCACAGGTACCATGATGTCCTGCACACTTCTACTGAGGTCCTGCACAGGTCCCATGATGTCCTGCACACTCCTACTAAGGTCTTGAACACGTTCCATGATGTCCTGCACACTCCTACTGAGGTCTTGCACGCGTTCCATGATGTCCTGCACACTCCTACTGCGGTCCTGCACAGGTTCCATGATGTCCTGCACACTCCTACTAAGGTCTTGCACGCGTTCCATGATGTCCTGCACACTCCTACTGAGGTCCTGCACAGGTTCCATGATGTCCTGCACACTCCTACTAAGGTCTTGCACACGTTCCATGATGTCCTGCACACTCCTACTGAGGTCCTGCACACATTCTACGACGTCCTACACACCCCCACTGGGATCCTGCACAGGTTCCATGATGTCCTGCACACTCCTACTAAGGTCTTGCACACGTTCCATGATGTCCTGCACACTCCTACTGAGGTCCTGCACAGGTTCCATGATGTCCTGCACACTCCTACTAAGGTCTTGCACACGTTCCATGATGTCCTGCACACTCCTACTGAGGTCCTGCACACATTCTACGACGTCCTGCACACCCCCACTGGGATCCTGCACAGGTTCCATGATGTCCTGCACACTCCTACTAAGGTCTTGCACGCGTTCCATGATGTCCTGCACACTCCTACTGCGGTCCTGCACAGGTTCCATGATGTCCTGCACACTCCTACTAAGGTCTTGCACACGTTCCATGATGTCCTGCACACTCCTACTGAGGTCCTGCACACATTCTACGACGTCCTGCACACCCCCACTGGGATCCTGCACAGGTTCCATGATGTCCTGCACACTCCTACTAAGGTCTTGCACACGTTCCAAGATGTCCTGCACACTCCTACTAAGGTCTTGCACACGTTCCATGATGTCCTGCACACTCCTACTGAGGTCCTGCACAGGTCCCATGATGTGCTGCACACTCCTACTAAGGTCTTGCACACGTTCCATGATGTCCTGCACACTCCTACTGAGGTCCTGCACACGTTCCATGATGTCCTGCACACTTCTACTAAGGTCCTGCACACGTTCGATGATGTCCTGCATACCCCTACTGAGGCCCTGTATACATTCTACGGCGTCCTGCACAGGTCCCATAATGTCCTGAACACTCCTACTGAGATCCTGCACACATTCTACGACGTCCTGCACACCCCTTCTGGGGTCCTGCACAAGTTCCTTGATGTCCTGCACACTCCTACTGAGGTCCTGCACACATTCTACCACATCCCGCACACTCACTCTAAGGTCCTGCAAACGTTCCATGATGTCCTGCACGCTCCTACTGAAGTCCTGCACACAATCTTTGACGTCCTGCACACCCCTTCTGGGGTCCTGCACAGGTCCCATAATGTCCTGAACACTCCTACTGAGGTCCTGCACACATTATGCGACGTCCTGCACACCCCAACTGGGATGCTGCACAGGTCCCATGATGTCCTGCACACTCCTACTAAGGTCTTGCACACGTTCCATGATGTCCTGCACACTCCTACTGAGGTCCTGCACACATTCTACCACATCCCGCACACTCACTCTAAGGTCCTGCAAACGTTCCATGATGTCCTGCACACTCCTACTGAGGTCCTGCACACATTCTACCACATCCTGCACACTCCTACTGAGGTCGTGCACAGGTCCCATGATGTCCTGCACACTCCTAAGGTCTTGCACACGTTCCATGATGTCCTGCACACTCCTACTGAGGCCCTGCACAGGTCCCATGATGTCCTGCACACTCCTACTAAGGTCTTGCACACGTTCCATGATGTCCTGCACACTCCTACTGAGGTCCTGCACACATTCTACGACGTCCTGCAGACCCCTACTGGGGTCCTGCACACGGCCCATGATGTCCTGCCCGCTCCTACTACGGTCCTGCACACGTTCCATGATGTCCTGCACACTCCTACTGAGGTCCTGCACAGGTCCCATGATGTCCTGCACACTTCTACTAAGGTCCTGCACACGTTCGATGATGTCCTGCATACCCCTACTGAGGCCCTGTATACATTTTACGGCGTCCTGCACACCCCTACTGAGGTCTCACATAGTCAACCGACACTTCAGCACACCCTGCGACGCCTTCTTATCGACGGTGCGCTTGGAACGAATACGCGCCGCGGTCAAGTACATCAATCCCGCACAGCGTCCTCTTTCGAGCCGGACGTTTAAAGTACACCACCCTGGAGAGCAATGTGTTTATATGGAGTCTAAGAAAACAATGACTGATAACGAAAAACCCACCATTTTCATAAACTAATCTTGAGAGGCCGGTTTCCGAGTTTGAAACGCCCGTTAGGGGCCCAGAAGTCATTATGGTGAGTTCTGACAATTATTATCGTCATTCCCGTGGCCGACTACCTCTAGTGACAAATTTTCGAGCGATTTGGTCCACGCCTTCCAAAAAAATGGTTTTCGACGGACGGAGGTGGAGGCGAAGGCGGTGGCGGTGGTGGAGAACGTTTTTGCGTACTTTGTGAGGTCATAACTTTAGAAAGCGGGGACCAGTTGGGATGAAAAGTTGCACACATACGTAATTTCCTGCAGCGCATCGAATGGTGTACAGCTCATACCTCTGGTGACGGTATGAATAGGTGATCTCATTGTAGGGCATCTGCGCGGGAAGAGATCAAAGCCAAATCCTGGTGCGCGCTTTGCGCGCACCACAATTACAGGAATGATCAAGTCAAGGAACGGCTGATAAGTGAGCTTATCGCTTCATTGCACTGATAGGTATCATCCTTCTAGCGGTCAATTTCTCCATGCTCAAAAATCAACGTAAACAAGAGAGGGCCTATTTTGGCTCAAAAACGCGTCTTTCGTGTCGTTTTTAAGCATGCCTTGCTATATAGGGCACCAGACCTTCCGTAAACCGTGGAGATATCGGAAGTGAAATTTGTCGTGAACACTGCCTTTAAAGGAATCCCTATTACAGGTTCCACGGCCCACTATCGCGATCCGCACCGAGGTTACTATGCACCCGTTCATGGCGTAGCATAAAAATAATCGAAATAAAAATAATTTAAGTATGACTTACTTGACTTGACTTAATCGGTTGGCTTTCGCCTGACGCGGTCATTCCGCATCTTCACCGAGGTGTGCCGTCCTAGTAGTCAGCCGTGTCCATTTTTCACGGTCTTCAGAAACAATTTGAACACATTCCATCCAGCTGTCACTATTCCATTTCCTGCGAAACGAAACATCGCGCCTGAACTGTCTTTCGATGCCGAGTGACTTTAAATCCTCTTTAACCACATCCGTCCAGAACTTTCGCCTACGCCCAGGTGGCCGTTTCCAGACAGGATTTGGAAGCATTTTTAAAGCGTGTTGTACGAGACGATCCGGCGTTCTTCTTAGTATATGCCCGAGCAGTCGAAGTCGACTTTCCATTGCTGCTTGAGATGGCGTTAGGAGATGCTGGCACCTCCCTCGTGTCGAGCGTTGATGTACTGCGTCGATTTCCTTGTAAAGGTCTTCGCTATGGCATACACGCGGCCAGAAATATCCAAGCAAACGCCTAAAAAGCTTCCTCTCCGTGCAATCCAACCTTTCCATCTGCGTTTTCGGTGCTGCCCACGTCTCCGATCCGTACCGCATCATGATAGGGCGAATAGCGGATAGGTAGACGCGCAACTTGACTTCCTTCGCGATGGTGGTAGACCACAAACACTTGGTTAGAGAATTGAATGCAGACGTAGCTTTCGCACATCGTTGTCGAATATCCGCTGCATAACTACCAACGTTCTTCAGCAAACAGCCCAAATAACAGAAATCGTCCACCAGTTCGATACGTTGTCCGTCCACACAAACTCCAGTTGAAGGCCTCTGAGAGACCCACATCTGCTTGCATTTGTCGCGACGAAGACGAAGTCCATAGGCTGCGGCATACTTCGAAACGAGGTTCACAATCCTTTGCAGTTTTGCGTTGTTTTCAGTGAATAACACAATGTCGTCGGCGTACTCCAGGTCGACAAGGGAGCGTCCTGATGGTGTTAGGATCACATCCGCAGGAAACTGTTCTGCAACTCTACGCATGATGTCATCAACGGCGAAGTTGAAAAGAAAAGGTCCTGCAACGGCTCCTTGCCTTACTCCTGTTTTCACCTCGAAAGCTGACGTAAATCCGACAGGTGTACGAACTGCTGCTGTTGTTCCTTTGTTCATGTCCTCGATTAACCGAACATACTTTTCCGGGACTCCATCTGCTCGCAGAGCATTGAGCAATCGATCACGATGAGGAGAGTCGAACGCGGCTTCAAAGTCCAAAAAGCAAGCTGTAATGGCTTCGAAAACCGCTGCCACAATTCAATTACTCTTCTCACGACGAACACTTGGTCGATGGTCGATCTTCCAGGTCGAAAACCGGCTTGCTCATCTCTGGTCGTTCCTTCACGATGTTTGATAAGTCGCTCGAGAATGATACGTTCTAAAACCTTGTACATGACACGAAGTAGAGAGATTCCTCTGTAGTTCTTAGGATCCGTGACGGATAGCTTCTTGTGAAGAGGTACGATGATCGCATGTCTCCACGAATCGGGTATCCTTTCGCTCATCCATATGGCACGGATGGTGTTGGTCATTTCACGAATCCCAGACGGAGGAAGAGCTTTCAGCATTTCAGCAGTGATGTTGTCATCTCCACCTGCCTTTCCATTCTTCATTTTCCGGACACAATCCAAAACTTCAGACTCAGTCGGCGGTTCCTCACTGACATCGTAATGTGCTCTCTGAACATGCAGGAGCTCAGGTACTGATGGCGCTGGACGATTCAGTAGTGAACTGAAGTAATCCTTCCATATTGGCAGCGTCGCATCACCAACTGCAACTCCATTGGTAGTGTTCAAGACAGGAGAACATCTCTTCATCTTCCCGCTATACTGTCGCAGCAACGTGTAGGCTTTCCTCGGATTCTTCTCCTCCCAAGCCTTCTCGAACTCCTTAGCTCTACACGTCCACTCTCGTTCGCGGTCACTTTGAAGCTGCCGACGCAACTTCCTCCTCAGACGCTTCTCCTCCACGAAGTTTCCTGCAGTTCGGAGAGCACATACTCTGTTGTAGGTAGATGTTGTTTCTTCTGAGACGTAGGCGAACTTCTTCTTAGGCTGTACAACCGAGAGTGCCTCTTTCGAAGCGTCCTGGATGCATTTGACAAAAGAATCCGCGTCGCAAAGTTTCTTCTTAGTTCGTACTCGATGTGAATAGAAACGCGTTGTCGGAAATTCCTTCTGCACTCTTCATCTCTGAGACTTGTCATGTCAATCCTCTGGAGAGGCTGAGCCCCTCGCTTCCTCTTATGAATCCTCGCAGTGAAGTTCAACAGAACAGGACGGTGATCCGAATCGAATGCGACATCCCACACAGCTCTAGATCTTCGAATGTCCGATACTGGAATATTCCTCGTCAGGACATAGTCAAGCTGTAGTTTCAAAGTTCTCATCTTCCGCTTCCGCTGCTCTTCTGGAGATAGCCGGGTTGGTCCCTGCCACGTAAGCTGATGGCGGCGATGATTCCTCTTGAATGTCGATGCAATAATCAGACCACTGCGTTCACAAAAGTCGACAAGGCGGTAGCCATTGTCCGATGTTTGCTCCACTGGGTAGAACCATTTACCGAGTACTTCGGATTCCTGATCAAGTCCCATCTTCGCATTTGCGTCAATCCCCACGACAACAGCATGTTGACAAGGTATCCTGGCCAGCAACGTATTGAGTTCCTCATAAAACGCATCCTTCGAATTGTCTTCGGCGGTTTCAGTGGGCGCATGAGCACTCACTATCCACAGATTGAATCCTCTGTGATCCCGCAGTCGTACGAATGCATTCCGACACGACGTTGAGCCGAACTCCTTGACCATACCATTGAAATCCTTCCTTACAGCTATTGCACAGCCTCCCACTCTCCTATCGTCAGCGTTGCCGCAGTAGATGGTGTACTCTCCGACGCTGATGACGGGTCTATCCTTGAGGCGGGTTTCCTGCAAAGCAGCAAACGGTGCATGGAAATAGCTCAGAAGTCTGGATAGCGCAGTTTTTGGATATCACTCGACAGCGATCGACAGTTCAGGGTGGCGAAATTGTGGCTTGTGGCCAAAGACTCCATGACTCCTAGGTACGGATCCTAAGGTGTTATGGACCAGAGGCCTTAGTGTGCCGGACGGCGACACCTTTATGCAATGTGCGGGATACTTTCGCGATATAGTTGTGCACGCTATATCGCTCGAAAGTTCCCTGTGTACACTCAAACGTCTGCTGGGTTCAGTAGAAGCAGGGGCACCAACGAGCAGGTACCAACAGACTTGTATACACACCCCCTGATATTACGAATTACGAAGTAATATCCCTGAAAAATCTTCAATACTTTCCGAATAGCATGGATTGCTATAATAATCAGTGAGCAACAAACTTGTTGCGCACGCTACAAATAAAGCGCTACTCACTTTCCACGACGTCCTGATGACGTCAGAAGATGCCCCATGGACTTGGCACCACCTTGGCGCGACTTCCTGATGACGTCACCAGATGCCCTGTGTACTTTACATGACTTCCTGATGACGTCATCAGATGCCCTGTGTACTTTACATGACTTCCTGATGACGTCATCAGATGCCCTATGTACTTTACATGACACCCTGATAACGTCATCAGATGCCCTATGTACTTTACATGACATCCTGATGACGTCATCAGATGCCCTATGTACATTAGATGACACCCTGATGACGTCATCAGATGCCGTATATCCTTTAAATGACACCCTGATGACGTCATCAGAAGCCCTACGTACTTTACATGACATCCTGATGACGTCATCAGATGCCCTATGTACTTTACATGACATCCTGATGACGTCATCAGATGCCCTATGTACTTTACATGACATCCTAAAGACTTCATCAGATGCCCTAAGTACTTTACATGACATCCTGATGACGTCATCACATGCCCTATGCACTTTGATGACGTCATTAGAAAGTAACAAACTTCTTAGTCACTTCCGCTGTCCCTTCCCTACGAAAAAGTACAGCTTACAACGTGTTTCAGTGATTTGATCCACCAACTGATAATATCACTTGATATGATAAGCAGTAAGAAGTAAAGTAGTTAATGTGAAACAGTAACTAACAAACTTGTTAGTCACTTCCCCTGTCCCTTCCCTACGAAAAAGTACGGCCTACGACGTGTTTTAGCGAGTTGACCTACCGACTGATAATATCACATGACATGATAAGCAGTAAGAAGTAAAGTAGTTAATGTGAAACAGTAACTAACAAACTTGTTAGCCACTTCCCCTGTCCCTTCCCTACGAAAAAATACAGCTTACAACGTGTTTCAGTGATTTGATCCACCGACTGATAATATCACATGATATGATAAGCAGTAAGAAGTAAAGTAGTGAATGTGAAACAGTAACTAACATACTTGTTAGTCACTTCCCCTGTCCCTTCCCTACGAAAAAATACAGCTTACAACGTGTTTCAGTGATTTGATCCACCAACTGATAATGTCACTTGATATGATAAGCAGTAAGAAGTAAAGTAGTTAATGTGAAACAGTAACTAACAAACTTGTTAGTCACTTCCCTGTCCCTTCCCTACGAAAAAATACAGCTTACAACGTGTTTCAGTGATTTGATCCACCAACTGATAATATCACTTGATATGATAAGCAGTAAGAAGTAAAGTAGTTAATGTGAAACAGTAACTAACAAACTTGTTAGCCACTTCCCCTGTCCCTTCCCTACGAAAAAGTACAGCTTACAACGTGTTTCAGTGATTTGATCCACCAACTGATAATATCACTTGATATGATAAGCAGTAAGAAGTAAGGTAGTTAATGTGAAACAGTAACTAACAAACTTGTTAGTCACTTCCCCTGTCCCTTTCCTACGAAAAAGCACAGCTTACAACGTGTTTCAGTGATTTGATCCACCAACTGATAATATCACTTGATATGATAAGCAGTAAGAAGTAAAGTAGTTAATGTGAAACAGTAACTAACAAACTTGTTAGTCACTTCCCCTGTCCCTTCCCTACGAAAAAGTACGGCTTACAACGTGTTTCAGTGATTTGATCCACCAACTGATAATATCACTTGATATGATAAGCAGTAAGAAGTAAAGTAGTTAATGTGAAACAGTAACTAACATACTTGTTATTCACTTCCCCTGTCCCTTCCCTACGAAAAAGTACAGCTTACAACGTGTTTCAGTGATTTGATCCACCAACTGATAATATCACTTGATATGATAAGCAGTAAGAAGTAAAGTAGTTAATGTGAAACAGTAACTAACAAACTTGTTAGCCACTTCCCCTGTCCCTTCCCTACGAAAAAGTACAGCTTACAACGTGTTTCAGTGATTTGATCCACCAACTGATAATATCACTTGATATGATAAGCAGTAAGAAGTAAAGTAGTTAATGTGAAACAGTAACTAACAAACTTGTTAGCCACTTCCCCTGTCCCTTCCCTACGAAAAAGTACAGCTTACAACGTGTTTCAGTGATTTGATCCACCAACTGATAATATCACTTGATATGATAAGCAGTAAGAAGTAAAGTAGTTGTTGTGAAACAGTAAGTAAAAAACTTGTTAGTCACTTCCCCTTCCCTTCCCTACAAAAAGTACAGCTTACAACGTGTTTCAGTGATTTGATCCACCAACTGATAATATCACTTGATATGATAAGCAGTAAGAAGTAAAGTAGTTGTTGTGAAACAGTAACTAACAAACTTGTTAGTCACTTCCCCTGTCCCTCCGCATCGAAAAGTACAGCCTACGACGTGTTTTAGCGAGTTGATCAACCAACTGATAATATCACATGATATGATAAGCAGTAAGAAGTAAAGTAGTTAATGTGAAACAGTAACTAACAAACTTGTTAGTCACTTCCCCTGTCCCTTCCCATCGAAAAGTACAGCCTACGACGTGTTTTAGGGAGTTGACCTACCGACTGATAATATCACATGATATGATAAGCAGTAAGAAGTAAAGTAGTGAATGTGAAACAGTAACTAACATACTTGTTAGTCACTTCCCCTGTCCCTTCCCTACGAAAAAATACAGCTTACAACGTGTTTCAGTGATTTGATCCACCGACTGATAATATCACATGATATGATAAGCAGTAAGAAGTAAAGTAGTGAATGTGAAACAGTAGCTAACAAACTTGTTAGTCACTTCCCCTGTCCCTCCCCATGGAAAAGTACAGCCTACGACGTGTTTTAGCGAGTTGATCAACCAACTGATAATATCACATGATATGATAAGCAGTAAGAAGTAAGGTAGTTAATGTGGAACAGTAAGTAAGAAACTTGTTAGTCACTTCCCCTGTACCTTCCCTACGGGAAAGTACAGCTTACAACGTGTTTCAGTGATTTGATCCACCAACTGATAATATCACTTGATATGATAAGCAGTAAGAAGTAAAGTAGTTGTTGTGAAACAGTAAGTAAAAAACTTGTTAGTCACTTCCCCTGTCCCTCCCCATGGAAAAGTACGGCCTACGACGTGTTTTAGCGAGTTGACCTACCGACTGATAATATCACATGACATGATAAGCAGTAAGAAGTAAAGTAGTTAATGTGAAACAGTAACTAACAAACTTGTTAGTCACTTTCCCTGTCCCTTCCCTACGAAAAAGTACAGCTTACAACGTGTTTCAGTGATTTGATCCACCAACTGATAATATCACTCGATATGATAAGCAGTAAGAAGTAAAGTAGTTGTTGTGAAACAGTAAGTAAAAAGCTTGTTAGTCACTTTCCCTGTCCCTTCCCTACGAAAAAGTACAGCTTACAACGTGTTTCAGTGATTTGATCCACCAACTGATAATATCACTTGATATGATAAGCAGTAAGAAGTAAAGTAGTTGTTGTGAAACAGTAAGTAAAAAACTTGTTAGTCACTTCCCCTGTCCCTCCCCATGGAAAAGTACGGCCTACGACGTGTTTTAGCGAGTTGACCTACCGACTGATAATATCACATGACATGATAAGCAGTAAGAAGTAAAGTAGTGAATGTGAAACAGTAACTAACAAACTTGTTATTCACTTCCCCTGTCCCTTCCCTACGAAAAAGTGCAGCTTACAACGTGTTTCAGTGATTTGATCCACCAACTGATAATATCACTTGATATGATAAGCAGTAAGAAGTAAAGTAGTTGTTGTGAAACAGTAACTAACAAACTTGTTATTCACTTCCCCTGTCCCTTCCCTACGAAAAAGTGCAGCTTACAACGTGTTTCAGTGATTTGATCCACCAACTGATAATATCACTTGATATGATAAGCAATAAGAAGTAAAGTAGTTCATGTGAAACAGTAGCTAACAAACTTGTTAGTCACTTCCCCTGTCCCTCCCCATGGAAAAGTACAGCCTACGACGTGTTTTAGCGAGTTGATCAACCAACTGATAATATCACATGATATGATAAGCAGTAAGAAGTAAGGTAGTTAATGTGGAACAGTAAGTAACAAACTTGTTAGTAACTTCCCCTGTCCCTTCCCTACGGAAAAGTACAGCTTACAACGTGTTTCAGTGATTTGATCCACCAACTGATAATATCACTTGATATGATAAGCAGTAAGAAGTAAAGTAGTTGTTGTGAAACAGTAAGTAAAAAACTTGTTAGTCACTTCCCCTGTCCCTTCCCTACAAAAAGTACAGCTTACAACGTGTTTTAGGGAGTTGATCTACCAACTGATAGTATCACTTGATATATGATGAGCAGTAAGAAGTAAAGTAGTTAACGTGAAACAGTAAGTAACAAACTTGTTAGTCACTTTCTCTGTCCCTCCCCCTCGAAAAGTACGGCCTACGACGTGTTTTAGCGAGTTGACCTACCGACTTATAATATCACATGATATGATAAGCAGTAAGAAGTAAAGTAGTGAATGTGAAACAGTAACTAACAAACTTGTTAGTCACTTCCCCTGTCCCTTCCCTACGAAAAAGTACAGCTTACAACGTGTTTCAGTGATTTGATCCACCAACTGATAATATCACTTGATATGATAAGCAGTAAGAAGTAAAGTAGTTAACGTGAAACAGTAAGTAACGTACTTGTTAGTCACTTTCTCTGTCCCTCCCCATCGAAAAGTACAGCCTACGACGTGTTTTAGCGAGTTGATCTACCGACTGATAATATCACTTGATATGATAAACAGTAAGAAGTAAAGTAGTTATTGTGAAACCGTAAGTAACAAACTTGTTAGTCACTTTCTCTGTCCCTGACCCTCGAAAAGTACGGCCTACGACGTGTTTTAGCGAGTTGACCTACCGACTGATAATATCAAATGATATGATAAGCAGTAAGAAGTAAAGTAGTGAATGTGAAACAGTAACTAACAAACTTGTTAGTCACTTCCCCTGTCCCTTCCCTACGAAAAAATACAGCTTACAACGTGTTTCAGTGATTTGATCCACCAACTGATAATATCAATTGATATGATAAGCAGTAAGAAGTGAAGTAGTTAACGTGAAACAGTAAGTAACGTACTTGTTAGTCACTTTCTCTGTCCCTCCCCATCGAAAAGTACGGCCTACGACGTGTTTTAGCGAGTTAATCTACCGACTGATAATATCACTTGATATGATAAACAGTAAGAAGTAAAGTAGTTATTGTGAAACAGTAAATAACAAACTTGTTTGTAACTATTCCTGTCCCTTCCCATCGAAAAGTTCAGCCTACGACGTGTTTTAGCGATTTGATCAACCAACTGACAATATCACATGATATGATAAGCAGCAAGAAGTAATGTAGTTAATGTGGAACAGTAAGTAACAAACTTGTTAGTAACTTCCCCTGTCCCTTCCCTACGGAAAAGTACAGCTTACAACGTGTTTTAGCGAGTTGACCAACCAAGTGATAATATCACATGATATGATAAGCAGTAAGAAGTAAAGTAGTTGTTGTGAAACAGTAAGTAAAAAACTTGTTAGTCACTTCCCCTTCCCTTCCCTACAAAAAGTACAGCTTACAACGTGTTTTAGGGAGTTGATCTACCAACTGATAGTATCACTTGATATGATAAGCAGTAAGAAGTAAAGTAGTTAACGTGAAACCGTAAGTAACAAACTTGTTAGTCACTTTCTCTGTCCCTGCCCCTCGAAAAGTACGGCCTACGACGTGTTTTAGCGAGTTGACCTACCGACTGATAATATCAAATGATATGATAAGCAGTAAGAAGTAAAGTAGTGAATGTGAAACAGTAACTAACAAACTTGTTAGTCACTTCCCCTGTCCCTTCCCTACGGAAAAGTACAGCTTACAACGTGTTTTAGCGAGTTGACCAACCAAGTGATAATATCACATGATATGATAAGCAGTAAGAAGTAAAGTAGTTGTTGTGAAACAGTAAGTAAAAAACTTGTTAGTCACTTCCCCTGTCCCTTCCCTACGAAAAAGTACAGCTTACAACGTGTTTTAGGGAGTTGATCTACCAACTGATAGTATCACTTGATATGATAAGCAGTAAGAAGTAAAGTAGTTAACGTGAAACAGTAAGTAACAAACTTGTTAGTCACTTTCTCTGTCCCTCCCCCTCGAAAAGTACGGCCTACGACGTGTTTTAGCGAGTTGATCAACCAACTGATAATATCACATGATATGATAAGCAGTAAGAAGTAAGGTAGTTAATGTGGAACAGTAAGTAACAAACTTGTTAGTAACTTCCCCTGTCCCTTCCCTACGGAAAAGTACAGCTTACAACGTGTTTCAGTGATTTGATCCACCAACTGATAATATCACTTGATATGATAAGCAGTAAGAAGTAAAGTAGTTAATGTGAAACAGTAAGTACCAAACTTATTAGTCACTTCCCCTGTCCCTTCCCATCGAAAAGTACAGCCTACGATGTGTTTAAGCGATTTGGTCTACCAACTGATAATATCACTTGATATGATAAGTAGCAAAAGATGAAGTAGTTAATGTTAAGGTAAGTGAGTAAGTAATTATATCTGTCCACATACCAACTTACCTACCTGACCAACTGATCGCCTGGCAGTGGCCACTGGCAGTGGCTAGTGGCAGGAACGAGGAACGAGGAACAGGACACGAGGGACGCGTTACAAAAAAAACGCGAATTTTTGCTAAGCTTCCGCCGATCTAACTTTGTTAATTTTCAATCGATTTGGCTCAAATTTTGTCAGCGGGTGTCTTCTAGACTCTCTCACTTATATCCAGAAGGAAATCTCTAGAAAATTTGTTTTACAGGTTTTATTAACTACTTTACCAAAATCTAAGTGATCACAAGTGCCAGGCAAAACCAAACCTCTCCAGCCGCTTCGCGGCTGGAGCGATTTTGACTAGTTCCAACTTCTGGTTCCGGCTCATTCAATGTATAATTGTATCCTTTCAATCGGTAGCTTATGAAAACATCTCGACAGGATAATCAGAGGAGTTCGTTCAAGTTCTAAATTGTTTGGAAGCCTCCAGATCAGGGGTGTGCGGCAATTGCCGATTGTCGTTTGCCGGCCATTTTTGGCCAGATTTTGCCGATTGCCGTGTGCCGGATTTTTGCTTGATATTCCGGCGAAATCCGGCAAAAATGGTAGTGTAGACAAAGTTCAGTGTGCATTTGTTCGTGACTTGGTACGCAATGCTGTTAAGTTCAAATCATTTGAGTCGGAAACCGTGGTGCAGCTATGGTCTCCGTATTAAATTCAGTCTAGTGAGCGGACAAAGCGTGATCATTGCGTCTGGCCGTGTGGCGTGGGCAACACCACCAGTCAACGGTATTTCGATCGCGCGCGGCGATCTAACGTCGCAATCCCGTCCATTCACGAGACTTAAAGGCAGGGCTCGCGATAAAAACGGCTGTTGTGTTATGCTCATGGGAAGGGAGATCTTGCCATCACAAAGGGGAAACTAAGTGAAAAGTTGTAGAAAAAAACGCTCAGGAACAAGTTATTGCTTGGTGTCCGCTCGCCCCCAATGATTGAGATTTCCATGAATGCCTGTTTTGTCAACTTTTGTTATGCTTCTTAAATAATTTTTGAGGGCTTCTGGAGACTAGTGACCACTTTAACAGCAACATAAAAGGCGAATGAACAAGCATAAATGAAAATCTCGTAAATAAGGGGGCCGACCCCTGTAATTAGCCTTTTTACCTTGTTTTTGTGAAATAATTCAGGCAAATTTTCACTTTTATTCACTTGTTTTTTCTTTTGTGGTGACCAAATCTACATTCTCATCAAGAGAGCTTAGTAATCGTTTTTATCGCGAACCCTGCCTTTAACTGAACACGTTGATTCTATGCAGGATAGTGGTACAAGTGGAAAGATGGCAATAATGACCACCGATCAATACTGTCGAGAAATTCTCACCTAACGAAAGTTTAGGCCAATGATTAGTTCGATAGTCTTCTAGCGTTCAGGATGCTCTAACCGACTTTTCGTATTTTCAGGTTCAATTCACATTTCATCCACTTCTTTTGCGATCCCCAGAAACGTGCCTTCACGCGGATACGGCGTGCTTTCCGATTACGATGGCAAGAATTCTAGTCTTAAACCTCCGACATGGGCGCGTTCTTACTGTTACTCCAATGTGGCACCACTGCAATGTCCAAATGCTTACTCCAATGGTGGCATGAGATCATTGCCGACTGATCTGGGCCTCGTGCGCTCGCGCTGTCAACTTCAGGGCCGAGGTGGTCAATAGGGGCTCGCTCAAAGCTGTTTTTCGACCTGGTTGTTGCACTGAGCCCAGGTTCTTTAGATTCCTGGTAGGAACTCAGAGATAGTTTGTATCGTGGACACTGTCTTTTACACGTTGTCACAAGGTCACATCAATGCGGTAAAAGAAAAGTACGAAATTTCGAAGACGATGTCGCTTCTTCACAACAAAGCCGGAGGGGTACTCCGCTTTGGAGGCCCAGCGATGCTCAAATACCGTTATTTTAGCTAGCCTTTGACGTCCCGAATGGCGTAAAGGTTGTAATACAGGCAGTAAGGCTCTATAAGCTCAGTATCTCGACCACTTTTGCGGGCATGGACGTTTTCAAACAGCCAACCTCTGCATTAACTATAAAACGGCCGTGTCGGAACTGTACCGAAAGCTCAAATGCAGGATTGGCCGACGATTACTGAAGGCGATTACATGGCACTTGGATTTTTTCAGTAAGATTTCAGGGCCCCTCAGGTTTCTATTCGCTAGTTTTTTTAATAATTTGATGCTTCGAAAACCGTTTGATGTTTGAAAGGAAAAAAAAGTGGAAGGAAGTGTACTGAAATGAACACTATTTTCGTTTGACTTTCAAACTTTTGCCGTCTGCCGATTGCCGTTTGTCGGCTCTTTTTGGCCAAATTTTGCCGATTTTTCAAAATCCTTTGCCGCACATCCCTGCTCCAAATGTCTTTTTTAATCATCAAATTCTCAACCCTATAAGAATGCCTAAGATGCAAAAAAAAACTTTTTCAGAGGCATACCGATTACTGCAAGTTCTAAGATTACAAAAGCAAGTCATATCAAAGCTGTAGCGCAAAAGCAGTCTAATTTAGACATATGAACCAGTGGAGAACTCGTGTATATAGGCCTCCTTATCGTCGGATGGTTGGCTTATGGTAATAATTGGGACAGGAAATTATCAATTCTGCAAACACTTTGTCCGGCTTTTTAAAAGCTGAACATTATTCAAAGCGGTCAGTAAAGGCAGTGGTCAATAATATCTTCGATTTCGAGATCATTAGCTGAAATGAAAGGCTGACTTAAAGGCACAGTGCACCCTCAGATATGAATTTTGAGATTTTCATGTAATTGTGTAGAAGACCACTCCTGTATAGCAGGTGCCAAATGCCAGATTTCATTTCCTCCAAATAAGCGAGATATAAGCGACTACCACAGGCCCGGCCCACTTCGCTCACCACCACAGGCCCGACCCCCTAACAGATTTTCGAACTCCATAGCAGTTCGATGGATGGATGAATTTCAACAAGTCGTCGTTCTTCAGTCCATAACCGGACTGTCTCCTTATCCTGGCTTTCTCTCACGCGACGATTGCGAATGAACAGAAATACAGGCCTGAGACAACTCGTCCACCAATTTTACACCCTCGAGATCTAAGCATCTTTGAAGAGCCATAACTCTGTTCAAATGGGGTCTTGGACGTTTTTAAGGATACCACTGTGATCAGCGTGTGACTCTCTCCAAGATAAGTATGAAATCTAAAAATTAATTTTTGGGTGTCCTGTGCCTTTAATGACAGAGCTGGGTTTGCTAGGAATTGGTGTAAAGACGAAAAAATGAAAAATCTTCGAAGACAACGATTAAAACGGGATAGGGGTCCTCTTTACAAGGAAGGAGGAGTTGTCCCGTATTTCTAGTGCGATATGTCATCCTACTCAATGGAAGCGAAGTGGTTCCGCGTGGAATTAGAGTCGCAAAACTCAAGACAACTCCTCCCTCGGTGTGTAGAGAGCCCCTGTCCCATTAAAACCTCATCCAACTTTTCACCAGAAATCCAAGGGCTCGAGGCCCATTGCAACAACAGTGGTGGAAACCGATTCAAAACGAGCAACCAATAGCAATATACGGCCCGAAACTTGAACCTGGTGTACTCGCTCCACCCACTTCCTCGGTAGCCACAGGGGAGGTGAGTGGGGCGGGTGAACCACATTCAAGTTTTGGGACCGTATAAAGCTATTTACTCCTTGTTTCTAGCCGACATTGTCGCTGTAATTGGCTTCGTGCCCTCTTGTAGGCCGAATACGCAGGAAGGGAAGAGCCCAAGAGCAGTCCAGCTGGCTAGCGCACTGCACGCGGCGCTCCAGCGACGAAGTAGACTTCCGTCGCGCGCATCGCATGTACCAGTCAAACGCCCCTCATTCTGTGCACTCGATCAACATGCCCCTCGGAGCTCTTGATTTGAGATTTCGAAGGCTGCTTTATACAGTGAGCACTGCATGAGACTAGATTAGTCTCACTCCATTCCTGTAGCCTCACAAGAGAGACCATTCAATCGTAGTTTGAAGTGAGCGAAATCGAAATCCTTGAGCCTACTACTTGCTATTAACAGTAAAAATTGTGACTGCGGTTGTAACCTAAACCGCCCGCTGCTGATCGCGGTGTGAAATGTCTTTCGCCATCAATTACGACCAACCATCACGTAGTCACCCCTCTATTCGCACCTGATTGTGGTACCAGTATCGTCCACAGTCTTTTTGTCGGCGCACACTCCCATCGCACCAAGCTTGCTTACGGTTTGCTGATCTTCCCTGGATCGACTAGGCTGGGACGCGCTGGCCGCAGGCTCCTTTCAGAAAATCCTTTGCGGCCTGTCACACTTTGCACAGCTCAAGAAGACGCCCATCTTTTAAATCTCTAGCATTGATTTCTACAGAAACTACAAATTGAGAGGAATAAACAGAATTATCGTCGGCGATGGAGAAGATTGCAGCCTTGTTGATTTTAGTAGTGACTCCTGATCACCTGAGGCTTTCAAGTAGCTTCTAGTATATAGAATTTGTCTTCCTGTAAAGGCTATTGGAACGTCAGGCTCATAGTAACTGGCAGATATTGCATGGAATACGACATGACTAACAAGGAGCGGTTGCCTACATCAGATGGATTTTGGGATGCACCTAATATGTTCTAGGGGGAGGCCGGTGTTCCAATATCCCACACTCAGAATCTGCTAAATGCCTCAGGCAGTCCCTAAAAGGTGAAAATTTGAACAATGCCAGAACGGCTCGACCAAAGTGAGTAGAGCTGATTTAACGATTGAATTACCTTTGTGTATGTTCAGAATAGATCAGAATTTGGGCAACAATGCATAATTTCTGATCAAAACAGAATCAATACAACAAAATTTTCTACATCTATTCTGAACACATCCAAAAGTACATCAATCGTTAAATCGGCTCTACTTGCTTCGGCCGAACCGTTCTGGCCTTGATCAGGTTTCCACCTTTTTAGGAACTGCCTGAGGCATTTAGCAGATTCTGAGCATGGAACACTGTCCTCCCCCTAGAACATATTAAAAGTGCATCCCGAAACTCCATCTGAAGTTGGCAACCCTCCCTTGTACGCAAATGCTGGTGTATTATAGCACAAAACAGATTTTGCCGTTCGCAGGTCATTTTTGGGGAGTTTGCCGTTGCCGTCGCCGAAATTTGCAATTTCTTTGCCGCACACCCTTGATCATGATCTCCACTCCTGGTGGCTTTTTAGCATAGTAGATAGTAATGGGCACCCTGTAGGGATTGTATGGTTTCCTGCTGGCGTATCCGGCTGTTCTGAGCCCTTACCATCGGATGGGCGCCGTGATTTCATATTTGCAGGTTCGGACGTAAAAAGACGTAATTCAGTCTTGCGCTCGGAACGCACACGCTTTCGTACTAACCACGCGGTTTTATCGTTCGGAATGCTCGCAATAGTGCGGCCGGAACGTTGCCGATCTCGCCGTCGGTCCTGTTGCTGCGCGCGGTCGGTCCTGATATTTTGTCCGAGTGTCCAACGGCTGGGTGATAACAGGCATCTACCTGGCCGATGGCAATTACACGTCGATTAGCGAGTATAAGGGGCCCGCAGAGCTGAAGTTGTGGCGTTGCTCGCAGCGACGAACAGCACTGGGTGATGTAGTATCGATTGCTTTCGGCGACGATGCGACGCGGACTGAAGGGCAACGAGGGGCACCGCAGTGTTTTGACGCCGAGACGGCCCTACATCACTGCCAGCGAGCGGCAACCGACGCCGTGACGATAATTTTTCGAAACATTTCTGTCGCCGCGTCAGGGCTGGCACTCGGCGACCACTCGCCGGTCTCTGCAACTCTGCGGACCCCTATATGAAAACGCAGTTATCCACCAATCGGCAAGCGGTTGGCGTTGAACGGCCCGAATGGCATTAGCTTGGCGCCGCTTCGCCACATAGCTGGCATTCGAGAGAGTTAACAACTCGTCAAGTTTTAGTGTGTTATGCATTCATAAGCTTGCAAAGTACATATATAAGGCGATTCAATTCTATGAGTGCTCACTCGGTACTTCGATGCTGGAGGGTGGCCTCAAGTCACTCTACAGAGACCAGCATATTTTCGACCTGAGAAAAACCCTACACGGCTGTGCGTGGAGGGGAGGGACGGGGCGGAGGGTGGGTTGGTCACTTAACTCAGAACGCGTAAGTGACCTCCTAGGCCATGGTCTGTATTATAGATGTACACAAACGAAATTTTCAAAAGATTTTTCGAATTTTTTTCGTTCGTTTTCGTTCGCTCGAAAATCCGTCGAACGAAAATTTTTCAGATTCCGTCCGTTCGAAATTTCGTCGAACGAAATTTTTGAAATTTCGTTCGTTTGAAATTTCGCCTAACAAATTTTTTTTCAAATTTCGTTCGCTCGAATTTTTTTCGAATAAAAAATTTTCAATTTTCGTTCGTTCGGGATCCGATTTTTCGAATTTTTTTCGGAACTCGTTCGTTCGGAATACTTTCGAACAAACTTCGAAAAAAAAATTCGAAATTTCCGACGAATTTCGAAAAAAACGTTCGAAAATTTTGACGAATTTCGAAAAAAAACATTTCAGAAAAAAAATCGAAATTTTTTTTTGATTGGTTTTGAATTTCGTTCGCTCGACCTCCGAAATTTCGAAAGTTTTTCGGAATTCGTTCGTTCGAAATTTTTTCGAACGAAATTTTTTCATTTTTCGTTCGTTCGAAAATACTTCGAACGAAAAAATTTGGATTTTCGTTCGTTCGACATTTTTTTTCAAAATTGTACAACTATAGTCTGCACCAAGGGATCCGTACCGACCCATTGGTCGGTCGTGAGACTGGCATGCCTGAGTCAAGTCACTGCTCAGCTACAATACAGCTAGGTAGTAGCCAGAGGACGGGCCAGCATCCTGGCGGAACGCCGGCTTAAAGCTGTTAAACACCAGGAATGGTTTTCGCTCGCCAGGCAAATGCCGGCGGTCCGCTAATCCTATTGTCTGTGATATGGCACTACTGACATCGCGGAAGTGTAACGCAAATAGAGAGCCATCTTTTTGAACACTATTGGAGGACAACAGGTTATATTCGGAGACCTTCTTCTTCACTCACTTCACTATACGTGAAGGTGGCTTCTCCAGTTGCAGAGGAATCTGCGATGGATTGATCTGTGGCGAGAATCCTCCCACAAGAATTTCACGGAGCATCATACTAGCTCTAGAGTTATTTTCGTAACCAGAGAAATCGTTCCTGTGTGCCGTCAAGGCGCAATGGCTGGACGGCAGACACGAGTTCTAAGGCCCGGTCGAGTCAGGAACCGTATGTAGTCTGAAAAACCATCGAACGGTTGCGTTCGCGCTCAAAGGGCAGCTCCAGGTTGCCGCCAACTGAATCCCACACTGTTGTGCGGTTTTTCAGTCGTTGTTGCAAAACTAACGCGTGTCCGAGTGCTTATCATTTAAACATTATTTCTTGTCATGAATCATTCAGTAACTCTTTACGAAGAAGAGAAGAATACGAACTCAAAAAATTCCGTTCAATCCCCCCCCCCAAAAAAAATCCTCGTTTAGTCTCCACTCTGAGAGCAGTCGTATCCTAGGGTGATCGCTCGCCGCGATAACAGAAAAGGCCGTGTCGCGACATACTGTGCTTCTCTGGGCCAAATTCCGGTCCGCAATTGCGTCTCGACACGCTTTGCGGCCGCACGCGCTCAATTTGGTCTTCCAGCGCTAGAGTTTTCAGCGCCAAAGCCGACTCTATGCGGCTTTTTTATAGCTTTCTCCAAATTTTTCATGGTCCAGTATCCCAAAACCCACCTAGAGTCAACAGATCGGCGGTTGCAGCACTGGAAACTCTTCCGACTCGGGAGCTTGCGGCCGCAAAGCGTGTCGAGACGCAATTGCGGACCGGAAATTGGCCCAGATAAGCACAGTAAATTGAGTAATTTTCCTAGAAGAAGGGAGCGCTCGGATGACAACTGCGGTTCTTTTGGCACAACTCTAGAGAAAGAAAGCCTGAAAACAACATCACATGAAATCCACCATAGACTGAAGGACTTGGGATTACTACAATGACTTGGCACAGCTACTATCAATTTTAGACAAGCATCCGGCCCAATCTAGTCGAAAGAAATCTCAGTTTAGGAATCTCGTTCTCCTTCGAACATTGAGATTGTTCCACGGTTCGGAATTTCATGGCTATGGACACTTTACACATTTAAATAGCGGATATCCTGGAAGTTCACCTGCCGCGAGAAGTTTTCGACATTCAGCAGCCAGAATCGAGAGGTCCGAATTCAGAATTGATGGGCAGATTGTAGGTCGTAGAGGCATCCCTACACCTACAACAATATAGTTTAAGTAAATATGGTTTCGAAGCATGGTATATTACTTCACAGACATATATCGTGGCAGAACCCAACACCAGAAAATATGAACTGTTCGGATAGAGGCCAATATTCAAATTTCGGATGACTAAGAACGGCGCTTTTTCGGCGACTCGGAATCCGGTTACTCATTTACATTTATTACATGCACTTCAGCACATGTGAATAACAAAAAAAAACAATTAAACGGAACCAACAGCAAACAAAAAGGAAACTAGACCCTCCTAGAACCAATAAACGGTTCTTATCGCAGATACCGGTCAACCTGCCTTTTAAAGTTTCCGAAAGAACTAGGCACCAGTAGCACATTACTGAAGCGCAGATACTACATTCCCTTTATCTCCGAAACTCTTGTTTGCAGCCGTTATTTTGCAACTCCTGACTCGCTTCCTGCCGTTCTTTCGGCGCTGAGAGCCTAGGATCCTTCTCGCCCATTATTTCACTGTTGAAAGCCACCGAGTATGATCATCGTGAAGACTGCCTTCAATAAATACCAGTTGTTTGCTTATAACCCTTACCCGCCCTTACACGTTGAAAATAGGGTCATCGTGGTTGTTTTCGAAATCTCCGTGAAATTCTGCGTCGAAGGATGCATCGGATTCCTAACTTTACCTGCTCCATAAGCTAGCAAGATCGATAGAGCCGAGCCCCATTGTTGGCTCCAATGGATCTCTGCGTCTCTCTTCACATGATAGAGGCGAAAGTACCCTATGGAGATAACTTCGACGCAGAATTTCACGGAGATTCCAAAAACAACCTTCAACGCAACGCTAGCTCTAATGGCTAGAGTAATAAGCAAAAATCTGGTATTTCATAAAATGAATCTGGCTAAAGGATCGGGAAAAAAACTTTACTAACCTGAAAACACTAGTCAATGCGTTATGGACAAAAAACCGACAGCCCCAGCCGGAAAAAAATTCATTTTATAAACTGAAATCGGCTATGACCGGGAACGTAATTTCTAGTCCTGAGAACGCTATTCAATGCAGGGCTTCATGCGGATCCCAAGAACAACCTTCAGCGAAGGTCTGTCCTCAATGGTAAAAAAAAATGTTATGAACGAAAAACGGGTAATGACAACCATCCCATCTCAATAAAGATTGCACAAATGTCGAGTCATTTTGACTCATTTTTGGGGCTTTGCCTCGGTCGTTACCGGTTTCCCCAGTGGTGAAGGTTGGTGGAATACCCGTCTCCACCCAACAAAGCTATGGGTAAGGGTAAATTTAGTTGGAATCTCCACAATTCCTGCGTTCTATGAGTCTGTCTGGCTCCTTCGCTGAGAAGCGAGACAGACGCATAGGGCACAGGAATTTCCGAGTATCATCTACACTTATCTTGCATATAAATCGTCTATGAATACAGACCCAGAATGAGGTGAAACGACCGATATCCTGCACCTCTCGTGGGCTTTCGATTTCGATTATCACCAGAGGCGGAGCGGGGGGGGGAGGGGCTCGGTGAACTGAAAGGTGTTGGTGATTAAAGACAATGTACACGGTAATCTTCAATTTTGAAATTAATCGCCCCATTTTTACCGGTGACAACCACCGTGAACGTGTTCATCCAATCGGACAACTAGTCTATGTTATACAGTGCGCTTCATTGTTTATTAATACCTCAGTTTTTGACGATACCGCTTTTCGGCGTAACGCTTCGCAAATTCCAGTATCACTAGCGTATTCAGGGTGCTGAGAAACCTATATATCCCTGCTTTTGGGATATCATCTTACAAGAACTTTTTTGAAGACTCTTTGTATTGTTTTCGACCGTTTCATTGTTTATGAACATTAAAGGCAGTGTTCACGATAATCTTTGATTTTGAGAATAATCGCTAAATCGATTGTTTAGCCCCCGAGTAGAACTGAAATGACGAAGAAACCGAGAAAAACGCACCAGAAGGGCACGGAATCCTCAAGTATCAGCCCGCCTCTTAAGTATCAATGGAACTGTTCGTTGTGACAATGAAATCTTTTGTGGACCCGTCTTTTGCGATTCTCCGTTCTGTGTTGCTCCTGTTCTTTCCTTCGGCCCTAACTAATACTGTTTTGCCCTAAATATTCGTCCATTTTCGATTAGTCCCATTTTTACCGGTGACAACCATCGTGAACATGTTTATCGAATCGGTCAACTAGTCCAGGCCATAGAATAATGTCACTGAAATAAGACGAATTAGTGCGTCTCTCGCCGTTTCTTCGTGATTTTGGTAACACTTGGTTGCCAACGCATTGTTTTGAGTGAAAAACTTGGAAACGAGAATCATCGTGAACACTGCCTTTAAGAGTGAACGCCGACTAGGACACTCCCATATTTGCCAACCCACATTTTTGGGTTAGAATTGACGAATGCTCCTCTTCTAAATGTGGCTTGTGGTTCTCACCTGTCCAGGGTGAAAAAAGTTCAGATCCGGACGGGGTACAAAGCAACAGTCCCATCCATGCCCGAAATTGGAGGATATCTTGGCTTGTTTCAGACTACATGAGAAATAACAGCACCTGGGATGAGAATTTGATATGATGACGTGCAGGGAAGTTCTCCGAAAAAGATAAAGTGTGGATTTGGAGGCATTTATCGAGCATAACGGTCAGTGTCAACCAGACCCGGGCAGGCCTGAGTCTGTTTGTGTCATGTTAAGGGTCTGAAGGGCATTAAAGCGTAACGACGGCACTGCGAGAGATATGGAGAAGTCCCTCCGCCTATACTACACTCACAAGGCCACCTGTCTCCAATTTTCGCAAAGGAACATTTCAGTAGATTTGTGCAAGGTGAGGTTTCGGATTAGGATTAAGAGGGAGTGGCATATCACCATTAAGAACTGGTCTGTAGTGTTCGGGTGATCTTCTCCAAGCTGAATATTATTACATGAACACCGCAGATCATTTGTAATGAACATAGGCTGCTCAGATCTTCCCTAGAATCTGAAACCTCACTACCTAAATCAACTAAAAAGCTCCGCGAAATTCGGAGATAGGTGGCTTTGTGAGTAAAGGTTAGGTCGAGGGACTTCCGCACCATATCTCTCGCAGTGCTGTCGTTACGCTTTATTGTCCTACAGACCTTTAACATGACACGAACAGACTCAGGCCTGCCCGGGTCTGGTGGACACTGACCGTTATGCTCCATAAATGCCTACAAATCCACCGTTTATCTTTTTCGGAAAACTTCCCTGCACGTCGTCATATCAAATTCTCATCCCAGGTGCTGTTTTTTCTCATGTAGTCTGAAACAAGCCAAGATATCCTCCAATTTCGGGCATGGATGGGACTGTTGCTTTGTCCCCCGTCCGGATCTGAACTTTTTCCACCCTGGACAGGTGAGAACCACAAGCCACATTTAGAAGAGGAGCATTCGTCAATTCTGACCCAAAAGTTTAGGTTGGCAAATAAGGGGAAAAGTCTTAGTCGACGTTTACCAAAAAGGTTCATGAACAATAAAAGGTCGAAAATCATAAAAGGAGTTTTTAAAAAAGTTCTTGTAAATATGATATCCAAAAAGCAGGGATATATAGGTTTCTCAACACCCTGATTACGCTACATAGTTATATTGAAAACTGCGAAGCATTACTCCAAAAAGTGGTGTCGGCAAAAACTGAGGTGTTCATAAACAATGAAACGCACTGTAGAATAATGAGCTTGAAATACGACGTTTTGATGCGTTTCTCGCCGTTTCTTCGTAATTTTGGTAACATTTAAAGGCCAACTTATGGTTTTATTTTAAAAACTCGGGGACGAAAATCATTGTGAACACTGCCTTTCAGGTGTTTCGACGAAACAACGACCTTGCCGTGATAATCGGAATCAAGAGCTTTTTTCTGAAAATTTAGCTTCCTGGCAAAAGTAACGATTTGGCAATGCCATGAAGAGGTCAAAAAAGTTTTAAAAATGTGTTGAAATATCTCAAAAAGATGATTTGGCGTAAAATAACCTGTGTAATTAAAAAGCTAGGAAATGAAGTGAAATAACCAAAAATACGATTTGGTGGTCGATCATTTCACAAGCTTCTCCGTTAAACTTATCAAAACGGAATCAAGCACGATATGGAATGGAGCGTCGCGTTCACCTAGCGTGACCTATGCTGATTCCCTTATTACAGCTTTCAAAAATGGCTTAATGTTTCCGTTGCGCGCTTGATTTCGTTTTGGTAAGTTTAACGGAGAAGCTTGTGAAATGATCGACCACCAAATCGTATTTTTGGTTATTTCACTTCATTTCCTAGCGTTTTGATTACTCCAGGCTATTTTACGCCAAATCATTTTTGAAATATTTCAACATATTTTTAAAACTATTTTTTGACCTCTTAATGGCATTGCCAAATCGTTCCTTTGGCAGAAAGCTAAATTTTCAAAAATTTCACATACATTTCAAGAAGGATCCCTTTCTGAGTTCAAATTGCTCCACGATTTCTATTTTGGAATGATGAAACATCTAAGAGACGAGGTCGTCGTTTGAGTACAATTTTTGAAACTTGTTGCATACAACCGTAAAAATATCACACATTGTCGCATTTTGAGCAACATGTGAAAACTCGATAATATTGATGATAATATTCGATCTTGCATAATGAGAAGAATTTCCCAAACAAGTAGCTTAGAGCCATCAACAATCATAAATCATTGCGGATTTTTGTGCAACAGGCTAAAAAATCGATATTATTGATTGGTATTGATCGATAATGACGTATGCGCAAAATTTCTCAGCCAGGAAAACCAATCCCATCAACAATTACCACTCTTCGCCGCAAATTGTGCAAAAAGTGCGAAAATCGATAATATTGATTATCAATCGATGACGTGTCATGAGTACGAATTCTGACAAGTTCAGTACTTACCTTCGACGACCTGTATTCATTGGCTGCAGATCCACCTCCCCCCTCTAACCCTTATCTCCACAGCCGTAGCATGCCCGAGCAGTTTCCGTGCTCCACTGCTAATTTAGTATGTAAACCCATGATTTTAAATAACCCTTCAAAGTTAGGTCATCAAGTTCCAACTGGAATAGGAGCGACCTGCATCCATTTCCAGACGTCTTCCCAAAAATGAGCTTTTTAGCTCAATTTTAGGTGTACCAGCAAGATCGTGAACGCCGTCTGAAAAAAAAGGAGATTAACAGAGAAAACGTGCGGCTTTCCAGATTTTTTCTCGAATCCTAGGAAACCATTCTAAACCATTTTCGGGCATGAGATCCAACTTTTTGCGCTCTTTTCAAAGCAATTTAGAGCTGATTTCTACCTTCACGCTGAACTTAGATTTCGAAAAGCGAGTGGGGCGCGTGGCCAGTTCAAAACCAAATCTGGTGTAACCGTCGCTCGCCGAACAATAAGCTGAAAATAATAACAACGTCGCTCACCTAACAATAAGCTCTGGGGAATTTCTAATTGTGGTGCGCGCTTCGCCGCAATTAGAAATGCCCCAGAGCTTATTGTTAGGTGAGCGACAACGTTGTGTGAGGTTCTTGAAACCATGCCCTTTTCTCCTCTTTCATTACACCCTCCATTCGTGAGAATTTTCAGTAGCGATCCTCGCTAAAGAATTTTCTGGATAAGGCGATTTCGTCAGACTGGATGGCGTTGTGCCCACGTTTAAGGTGTTTCGATGAAACAACGACCCCTCCTTGCTGTGATAATTGGGTCACCACAGGTTACTACATATATTAGATACTACCACCATTCGTAGAAAAATCTCGTTTAGTCCGAAAAGGTGAACATTGAAAACGAAGCTGTAAGGAACAACGATGCTCGAAAAACGAAGCCTAATAAACTTCAAGATCGTTGATACACCATATACTTCACATCTTGAGCATCATGCTTGCCAGTACACAGAGCACGCAAAATAAGAGACCTGTTACTCTAAGATATTCTTTTCAAAAAATCCATTAAGGTAGGCTCAATCACCCGTAGGTACATATTCACGGAACTATTTCTCTAAAGGATTTACCTTTCATCAGAATAGATATACTCGTGTCTCAAACAATTCCAAGCACAATGAAATAGAATTCAGGGAAAACCACCACAACGTTTCTTCCACGTTGTTCTGGCTGTATCACAGACAAAATAAACCGAAACCACGACATCATACTGCACTACTACGAATATGATCAGGTAAGGTGTGATAGATGTTAGTTACATATCAACAGATAAATCCAAAGCGCCACATTGGTGCTCGAACAATACAAGAACCCAGACCAGTTGAGCCTACTCATGGAGTATTATTTAGAAAAAACAACACCATCACCTTCGCCGGAAATACAAGAAAAGCGCAGAATGACAAAAATCACAGAAATGAAGACAAATTAAAACCACCAAAAACAGACATCGACAGCTGCTATAGTTGATGTAATCACGGAGGAAAGGCAACAGAAAGTGGCATCCGTTCAACGAAAGAATAACTAGACTCTGTTTCATTCCAAGTGAACTCATGTTTTCGGTTATCACAGCGCGGAGCGGTGGCTTTTTCGTCGAAACCTCCTTATCATTAGTTATATTTCACCGAGGCTCACCGCTCCGCTGCTGGTGATAATTGAAATCAACAGGTCACTACGGCTGTACCAGAGCTTATGAATCTGCCAGAACATTTTATGATTTACAACCCAAAGAGTAAGCCAACTAGAGAACACCTGCGATGGAACGCCACTAACAACGAAAAAATGGATCAACGATGGTAGCCGAAATGAAATACAAATCCGACAGTTTTTTTCTCATGCCAATTAAACACAACTCTATCCATTGAGTCCGCGCAGCTATCATTTAAAAGAAGATTGCTCAGGAAATTTAACTGCCCTAATAGAAATGTAAATTTTGAAAACTATTTCAAACGAAAAAATCCGAAAACGCCCTGCAAAACTACCTACAGTCGGTGTGGAGAGCACTGATACTTTTGGTTCCCTATTGTGCGAACTCTTTGCACCTATATTTATAACATATGCGCACGGGTTTGCCTCTCTATAGACTGCTCTGTATTTGTGTAGTGGTTTATTTAGGTATTCTCCACTCTAAAAATTTTCTTTCGATTCTTTGTCACAGTTTTCCATTACCGTAAATAAACGTTTAATTACTGAAATTTGGGGTACTCGACGCCACTGAACCACCTGCAATCGGTACATCGACCGGGGAAGAAATCACTTCTTCTTCTCTCCCTCTTGTTCCAGCCTCACCCGGTTAGAGCATTTTTTTGGCAACGCATCTCGGATCGCCTCCAAATTTCGCACCCTTTTCGGAAAGGACTCGACGTCATTCTTTATCTGCGTCAAGCGTCAATCCTCCTATGTCTTTGACACCTTGTGCTGGGGAACCTGACTTCTAATATCAGCCAGAGTTAGAAGTTGGTCTAAACTCTCGAGCTCCTTTTCAAGCTCTTGTAGTTCAGCATCGTTGACAACCTCTGGAGCATTTAATCGATCTATAAACTTCTTGATTGGTCAGCTTCTCGAGCAACGGTCCAGTTAGCGTCGCGGACAGCTTTTTCAGCGAGCGAGGCTTTCGAACAACCTCAGTTGTCCTTTACTTATCCGCTTCATCCTGTTTTATAGCTGTCACGGGTGCGATTCGTCTCAGACAGCTCCTTCATCAGCTGACCAACATCCGCGTCCAACGTTTCACCACATCATCGAGTTTGCATCGTCATATTTTGGAAAGCGTTCGCCTTCTCGTTGACTAGCTTCGCATCCTCGCCAGCTTGTTTGGCTAAATCCTTCGCCTGAGCTGCATCAACGGTCGCCAAACCAGTAACATTCTAGGCGTCTGCAGTGACACCCTCGGCCTTCTGGATAGCTTCGTCGATTTTCCCAACTGTTCCGCAGATGCTGCTTTCAACTTTGCTACTCCCTTCCCTAATTGAACACATTCAAAGTTTCGAGAGTACTCTCAGCACCCTTCAGTAAATTCTCAGCTACCTTTACCGGATCGTCTGCTCGGGCTCTTGCAGCGTCAGCAAGGAGGGCGTCGGACACCTCTTGCTGGTCTTCGGCACTTTGAAGCTCATTTCTGGCCTCAGCACCTACTTTTGCAGCTTGAACCAGGATTCATCTATTGTTCTCCGCTTCTTTTTTCGCATTCAATGGCCACCTTACAAGGGAAGTATACAAAGCGTATGTCGGATCTGCGGAAACCGATTGTATTGTCGGTATCTCTTTTACATCTATAAAAAAACTTTCGGATTTTGCTCAAAACTTGTATTTAAGGGTAATCTAGAGCGCTAAAAACGAATCTGGGGTCTTTTTGTCGAAATTCCTAGGTTCACTGTAGGTTACGGAGGGTAGTATGCCATTTACGGGGTAAAAGCTACTTTAAATGTTCGAAAATCGGCAAGCGGACATCAAATTCGTATTCCCCCACCAGAATAACCCCCGCATACGAATTTTGAGTCAAATCTGAGACTGATCAAAATACAGTACACCCACCGTAATCTACCGTGATATGTGAAAATCGGCAAACGGACCTCAGACTCGTGTTAAGCACATCAAATTACCCTCAGCGAATGATTTTTGGACACATCCGTCGAAAAAACGAGGAATCTTGATAAGCGAACCATCAAATCGCTGTGAGCCCCCAAGACGTTCTCTAGTCATACTTGCGGAGTTCACATCACATTTGAGCAAATACTATGAACACATGGAAAACTTCAACAACCCGAGATCTGAATGAAAAACTATCCAGATTCAGCCCGATTGTTGTTACTATCGGATATGCATCCGGTCGTTTGGCTGGCCCTTACGTGGTGTGAACTTCGAAAAAAGTGACTGCATGCGTAAATTCAACGGCAATGAAAAAGGAAAGTCGATCTCAGCTCTTGAGATAGAAGAAAACAAATATCAAACAGCAAGTGATCACACCAGCCACAATTATTGCATCTTTCCGCTTTTTGTATTGAATCTTCTGCATAACATTTCCAATCATTGGGTATTTTTCTGAACACCAAGACGAAATTGACATTGAGAAAATTACAATTGAAAACATCGTTGCACACTTTTAACATCTTTCAACGAGACAAAAACTCACTGGCTAACGTGTCCATTTTCTTGCCAATCCCCCTCAAACTCATACTTTGGCGCTGCAAATTCTCCTTTGTTGCCATAGCGATGCTAAAACAGGTCGGCTGAAGTGCTGACATACGTAAAATACCATAATCGAATTTAGTTGGACACTACTGCCGAGATGTCGTGCCAGTGTGGAAGGAGCACCATCACTTCCGTGCGAACCGACGTCTATCCCTCCATGAAGAGGGTTTTTGCCATGAGAGAAATGCTGGCCGGAAAAAGCACTCCCAAAATTCTCAGAGGGCCGGCGTGAAGAGGAACCCTGGACCCGCGCAGAAATATCGTTGTGCCACCTGCAGCAAGAATGTCACCTGGAGTGGTGAAAGCGTCTAATGTTTTGGATGCCAAAGGTGGGTGCATCTCTCCTGTTCGGGTTCCAGTTCTGTGAGGCGCCACGACTCTTCCTATCACTGTGTTCTGTGCTCTATCTCTACGAACTCGAATTCCTATGCTTCCAACAACATCCTCTCTATTGTACATATCTATCTCAATGGCCGTCGTGCCAAACTATCTGAGCTCTCTCTTCGTTCGTACTCACCATCCACATGTAATCGGGTTCAGGGAACTTGCCTCTACCCCTTTGATAATCCCGGCTATACTGCAAACCATGCTCTAGGGTAATCCCTCGGCGGGGGAGTTTCTACTTTTGATCTTTTCACTCTTCAGTCTCATCTTATTTCCAATGTTTTCAACTCTCAAGTACCTAGCCATCCAACTCCATCTCGAAACTCTCCTACCCTCTTCTCAAGCAGCTGAATGACTGCGCCCTCTCAAATCTTTCTAGTGATTGCTAGTAGTCCACTTCTACAACTCTTTCTAGCGATCGCACCCCTATTTTTGTATATATCGATCGCACCAACTCCCTTGCCCCTTATTCTGATACATATTCGTCACCGTTCATACCACAATTTAGGCCTTCCAGACCGGAGACTGCGACGCGGATTCTTTTGTCAAGTGCATCCAGGACGCTTCGAAAGAGGCACTCCCAGTTATACAGCCTAAGAAGAAGTTCGCCTACGTCTCAGAGGAAACGACGTCTACTTACAACAGGGTATGAGCTCTCCGAACTGCAGGGAACTTCGTGGAGGAGAAGCGTCTGAGAAAGTTACGTCGGCAGCTTCAAAGTGACCGCGAACAAGAGTGGACGTGTAGAGCTAAGGAGTTAGAGAAGGCTTGGGAGAAGAATCCAAGGAGAGCCAACACATTGCTGCTACAGTATAGCGGGAAGATAAAAAAGATGTTCTCCTGTCTTGAACACTACCAATGGAGTTGCAGTTGGTGATGCGACGCTGCCAATATGGAAGGATTACTTCAGTTCACTACTGAATCGTCCAGCGCCATCAGTACCTGAGCTCCCGCATGTTCAGAGAGCACATTACGATGTCAGTGAGGAACCGCCGACTGAGTCTGAAGTTTTGGATTGTGTCCGGAAAATGAAGAATGGAAAGGCAGGTGGAGATGACAACATCACTGCTGAAATGCTGAAAGCTCTTCCTATATCTGGGATTCGTGAAATGACCAACACCATCCGTGCCATATGCATGAGCGAAAGGATACCCGATTCGTGGAGACACGCGGTCATCGTACCTCTTCACAAGAAGCTATCCGTCACGGATCCTATGAACTACAGAGGAATCTCACTACTTCGTGTCGTGTACAAGGTTTTAGAACGTATCATTCTCGAGCGACTTATCAAACATCGTGAAGGAACGACCAGAGATGAGCAAGCCGGTTTTCGACCTGGAAGATCGACCATCGACCAAGTGTTCGTCGCGAGAAGAGTAATTGAATCGTGGCAGCGGTATTCGAAGCCATTACAGCTCGCTTTTTTGGACTTTGAAGCCGCGCTCGACTCTCCTAATCGTGATCGATTGCTCAATGCTCTGCGAGCAGATAGAGTCCCCGAAAAGTATGTTCGGTTAATCGAGGACATGAACAGAGGAACAACAGCGGCAGTTCGTACACCTGTCGGATTTACGTCAGCTTTCGAGGTGAAAACAGGAGTAAGGCAAGGAGCCGTTGCAAGACCTTTTCTTTTCAACTTCGCCGTTGATGACATCACGCGTAGAATTGCAGAGCAGTTTCCTGCGGATGTGATCCTAACACCATCAGGACGCTCCCTTGTCGACTTGGAGTACGCCGACGACATTAAGTTATTCACTGAAAACAACGCAAAACTGCAAAGGATTGTGAACCTCGTTCCGAAGTATGCCGCAGCCTATGGACTTCGTCTTCGTCCCGACAAATGTAAGCAGATAAGGGTCTCTCAGAGGCCTTCAACGGGAGCTTGTGTGGACGGACAACGTATCGAACTGGTGGACGATTTCTGTTATTTGGGCTGTTTGCTGAAGAACGATGGTAGTTATGCAGCTGATATTCGACAACGATGTGCGAAAGCTACGTGCGCATTCAATTCTCTAACCAAGTGTTTGTGGTCTACCCCCATCGCGAAGGAAGTTGCGCGTCTACCGATCCGCTATTCGCCCTATCATGAAGTACGCATTGGAGACGTGAGCAGCACTGAAGACGCAGATGGAATGGTTGGATCGCACAGAGGAAGCTTTTGAGGCGTTTGCTTGGATATTTCTGGCCGCGTATATGCCATAACGAAGATCTTTACAAGGAAATCGACGCAGTACATCAACGCTTGACACGAGGGAGGTGCCAGCATTTCCTAACGCCATCTCAAGCAGCAATGGAAAGTCGACTTCGACTGCTCGGGCATATACCAAGAAGAACACCGGATCGTCTCGTACAACACGCTTTAAAGGCACAGGACACCCAAAAAATTAATTTTTAGATTTCATGCTTATCTTGGAGAGAGTCACACACTGATCACAGTGGTATCTCTGAAATCGTCCAAGACCCCCTTTGAACAGAGATATGACTCTTCAAAGAAGCCTAGATTTAGAAGGTGAAAAATTGGTGGACGAGTTGTCTCCGGCCTGTATTTCTCTTCATTCGCAATCGTTGCGTGAGAAAAAGTCAGGATAAGGAGACAGTCCGGTAATGGACTGAAGAACGACGACTTGTTGAAATTCATCCATCCATCGAGCCGCTATCGAGTTCGAAAATCTGCTAGGGGATCGGGCCTGTGGTTGTCGCTTATATCTCGCTTATTTGTCGGAAATGAGATCTGGCATTTGGACGTGTTATACAGGAGGGGTCTTTTACACAATTACATGAAAATCTCAAAATTCATATCTAAGGGTGTACTGTGCCTTTAAGAATGCTTCCAAATACTGTCTGGAAACGGCCACCTGGGCGTAGGCGAAAGTTCTGGACGGATGTGGTTAAAGAAGATTTGAAGTCACTCGGCATCGAAAGACAGTTCAGGCGCGATGTTTCGTTTCGCAGGAAATGGAATAGTGACAGCTGGATGGAATGTGCTCGAAATGTGGCTGAAGACCGTGAAAAATGGACACGGCTGACTACTAGGACGGCACACCTCGGTGACGATGCGGAATGACCGCGTCGGGCGAAAGCCAACCGATTAAATCAAGTAAGTCAAGACTGGAGCCTGTTCAGAGAGATTGCACTCCGCCAAGCGGCTGACTATCTGTGGAATGGCAAAATGCACCCGAAGGAGCGTCACCTAACAGATGCCGTGAGAAAGGCTATGAAAGCGACCATGCCAGAAGGACGACTTAAGACTTTCTACCCTATAGTCGGCAAGGAGATCCTACAGAAAACCAGGACAAGAGATGAAAACAGTACCTGGCAGTCACTCAGCTTGATGACGAGATAAGAAAGGATCTCGACAGATATGATAAAGACGACTGGCACGAGTTTACTGAAAAGTTGAATTTGGTGGCAGACAGTGCTGCGACATCGAAAACTCTGAAAAAAGCTCTTTGGAAAACCAGACCCGCCATCTCCACAATCGAGTTCGAGAATAATATATTCAAGTCAGGAAAGGCTGCTGCTTACGCTCTGGACACGAGCTTCTTCATAACAAGTGCCACGCGAGGCCCGCAAAACAAAGTGACAGTAAGGAAGCTATGCCGCCTACCGCTAATGGGCACGGCTGATGCCTTCACTCCAAAGCCATTGGACCTGATGAAATCCGCCCCGCAGTCTTAAGCACCTTCCGAGCAAACCTCCTGCTGCTCACTGATTTCATAAATTCATCATTCTGTACAAGCCATTGCTACAAGATTAGAACACAGCGAATGTCATCCTTCCGTCAAAGCCTGGTGAACCGCACTCATCAGCGGAAGGATACAGGCCCATAAGAATTTTGTTACCATTGGCCAAGGCTGCTAAACAGCTAATTTTCAATGACTTAGCAGAGCGAAATGAGGAACAATATCACCAGCACGGCTTCAGAATGCTGCCTTCCACCACAACGGCACTCTTAGAAATCGTTGGCTATGCCATCTACGGCTTCAACAAGAAAAAGCCACTCATAACCGTTGCTGTAGCCGTGGACTTCGCAATGGCATTCGACAGTGTTAGGCTGGGTATTCTCTCGGATAACATACTGAAGTCCTCTATTCCAACATGGCAGAAGCGTTGGATAACAGCTTTCATAAAGGGCTGTTAGTTATGAAAACAGAAGTTATGTTCCAAAATCACGTTTCAAACAGTATCCCAATAGCAGCTGGTGTTCCGCAAAGCGGAGTTTTATCGCGTGCTCTCTTTGACATGTATTTGGAGGACATTACAGTGCCTCCCCATGATATAAAAGTTGTCGCCTAGGCTAATGACATGACAATCATGTGCCGAAACCGCGACATACAAGTTGCCGAGAGCAAGATCAACGAGTACCTCATCGATTTGAGAGGCTTCTTCGACAGCAAGCTGCTCAGGGTTTCAGCCGCCAAGTTTTCCGCATCAGTTTTCACAACGGACACCGGAGAGCACAGCGCCCATCCTGAAGTCAACTGAAATGGAGATCGTTTGCCTGCTGCTCGCTTCGTCAAACTGCCCGGCCTTATACTCGATCTATCGCTGAGGTCTCATAAGTTTACCTAGCAAAAGCGGGCGATTGTCAAGGCTAAGCTCAATGTGCTAAGTGCGCTAGGAGGCACATCATGGGGTAGCAGCAAGGAGACTATTCAGACCACGTATAAGGCTATATTGCATGGTATCAAACTCGTCCTGGACCAAAATTCAGCGTAAGCAAAACGCTGCTCTTCGGATCTCCACGGGGTGTGGTAAAAGTTAGTCAATCGAACTTTTGCATGACGAGACCCGGGTACACCAGTAAAGTAGCACCGTCACCTCCAGGCCCAGCAGTCGCATATGAATATCAACAAGCAACCCAACTACCCATCTAGGAGAGTACTTGATCCTAATCGAGAGAGAGAGAGAGAGAGAGAGAGAACCATAAGAAAATCATCTGCCGACGCCCCAGACAAAGTCAATCTGCAATGATGGCACGACTCACAACAAAAACGCCTCCGTCTGTAGCGCAAGGAGCACGCCCAGTTCGTTCGAGGGCATCCTAATATGACTGTTACAAATCTTATTCTAAGAGCAGTGCCCCCTCGGGTTTGCGAGCCCTACTCAGTCAATTTTCGGTACTCAGGGCGTTGAGCACCCCGGTGAGGAAAACCCGCACTCTTAACGGCATCGCCAGGTACGCGGTAGCCGCCATGACCCCACGAAGAGACGCGCAAATGACGTCATCGTGCACACGGGCGGCCCTTCCAAGCAAACATGACCCCTGAATATACCAGCGGCCCCTTCCTTGATTAGTGCTGCTTTGCAACAAAACTTAAAGGCATCGTGCGCGCTGAAAACCAAATTCTTGTTTTTGTGTTATATCGTTGAAGAGGACCTTGATAAGGTTATCCACAAAGTTTGCAATCTTAATTTTTAACCGGAATGGAGTTTTTTCCAGTTGAAAACGTCTTTCTGGGTTCGGGGGTTGGCCTTTGGGTCGATCATCTGTTACGTCCGTTCACCATATGAGGAAAGAAAGTAATTGATCAGAAGGTGATATAGTACAAATGAGTGGAAGTTGATGAAATAAATCATATGATTATGTCATGAATGTCTTTTCTGCACATATCGGTCAAACGTTTCTTTTTTGAAACTCAGCTAAAAGTAAGATGAACGGGATTTGATCGGGAGATCATGAGTCAATACAGCGATTCGTAGCGATCGACTGCTCCTTCCTCATGCGTCGATTGGTTGGATGGGATCTGAAAACGAAGAGAAAGGGGTCCGGAAAAGCAGTTTTCAGTAACTTTTCTGCGGTTCTCTCAACTTGGCTGTTGTATAGGATACTAGAGCTTCCATTATACAATGAAAACTCAAAAGCGAATTTCATCGCGAACGATGCCTTTAAGGCACTTTCGCAGGACATCTGCTGGTTAGCTATTTTAGGTTACATATTAGTGTCATATTAGGTTACATATTAGCGTATTGTGCCCAGTGGAAATCGGAAAACGTCCCGCATTCACACCGAAATCGTCTTCGATTTTCCCCACAACAAGGGGGGGGGGCAAAAATCCCAACCGAAAATTGCTACCTAACTACCTAACAGGTGTTCTGCGGTAGTGCTGTATTAATACAACTGCAAAAATACCGGGGAAATATAAATTTATTAGGGCGATATTTCTGGAATAAATGACATCTAACGCATACAATGTAATTTGAGCTGTACACTATTTCAAGTAGTGCAAAAACATGCAAACAACATCAAGTATAACTCAGGAACTCAGTGATCGCGACCCGCGCGCATTTCAGGTCGTGCTCGCCACGCGCTCACCCCTCATTTTAGAGTGCTCGCCACCCGCTGCCCTCTCGTCTCCGCTCGCCACCCGCTATGGGTACAGCGGGTCGCAAGCACGAGTAGAAGTGGTATAGCGGGTCGCGAGCTGATTGCGAGCCAGTCGTCCGCTGTGTTTTTCAACATCGCAATTGGCGTCTCTTACCTCGACTTTGTTTTCTTTTTCTCTTTATGCCTCTGCTTTGATTTCTTTCGTTATTCAGAACATAATATGATCACACAATATAAATTACCTACTATTCAACGTGATTGCTGTTACCCGTTAGCTAGACCCTTTGAGCGACCTCGTTGTCATTAGGCGAGGCAACACTTAATTATCTAATGCCATAGGTGTACCCACAAGTACCCCAGATAGGTGTTAATGGCTTGCATAGGATTTCCCGCCCAATCACGCCTCTATTATATTATTATCCTTATTACCATATTATTATCTTACGTGACATTCGAAACGCTTCCATTTTTTGTTTCGGAACACCTCAAATTATTCCAAAAATGCTTACTCAAATGAAAAAAATCGTTCATCTCTTTTTCATGAGTTCCGAATGGCCCTTTTAATTCAGACATGTGACATATAATTTATGAAAGTCAATAATTGTATATTTATCCGAATACCCGGGTGAGTTTTCGAACGGTTTTCAGATTATGTATTCAATAATATAGTTATTTTTTTCCCTTGCTCAATAATTTTGACCTGACAGGTGCCCTAACATGAAGTTTTCTTCTTACGCATGATTCTTGATTTTCCGCTATACCCTGATCCTATACATTCTAATATACTTTTTTTCACATGAAAAAAATCTTCCGCTGACGCTGATTCTTTTATTCCTGAACCTGTCCATACGGAGCACGATGTGGGAGTGTGCGCCTATGGAGGTAAGATGCTCCTTTAATTGTTTGCAATTCATTTTCCCGAGCATATTTTAGGCGACAAAAGGATAGTTTCAAATTTAGGAATAGGGGCCCTACTTTATTTAAAGGGTATAGCTTAATAGTCGGGAACAAAATTATACTGCCGTTCTGAAGTTTTTCTCAAGAACCTGAAATTTTCAAAAATTCAGAGCAGTTGGAAGAGCGGAGTACCCCTTGAGTAGTTTGAGCCTTTTTTCTTCGGAATAATCGTGATTTGTGCCTTTCAGCTTCTACATTGGTTTTGGTAAAACGGAATGTGAGCGCAGGACGTCGTTTGACGCTTTGATGATAGATCCAATTCAATGGATGTAGGATTTTAACAAGTCGTTGTAAGTTATTAAAAGATTTGCTGTTACTTTTCGTACCCTTTCCTTTTTTTTCACATAATTAATTTTTCCACTGAAGCATTAATACAGCATCATTTCAGAAGACATTCGTGGCTATACATTCCTCGAGGACGAAGACAATTCCCAATGGATTCTTAATAGTGTAAGTGCACTGGTACTACTTACATGTACTACTTTAGTCCACAAAAAATTCTTTTTTTCTTCAGCGAAATCGAAAACGGAAAAGCAGTCAATTTGCAGGAATGGAAGAGCGAATGCTGTGTACATTGGAAGAACCATGGAGCCATGATGCCACGTGGATTGTGTAATTATTTGTTTATTTCCTAAATGATTAAATTGCCATGTTCTGAAATCCTTGATACAAAAACATGAAATAGTTCATAGCAGTGATTCGATATACAGATGAAATGTAATAACTTAATGCGAAAATGATGTCGTAATAAGTAGTGTTAGAATACTATATTCACATATAGTGATACTGATATTTAAAGGAAGGTTCGAAAATACTTGGTATTATCTTAGACAGGGAACCAATGATTATTATCTAAGAAATTTTATAGTTTCCATGATGACACTGTTTGATAGCGATTACAAGTACCTTTATACTGTTTTTATGAACAAAACTTGAGTTCTCCTCACAGTCTACAGTAGATCCACTATGCGATTATATATTGGTGACCAATGAGACATATGGATTTTACACCTGAAATCACGATTTTGACCATTATATTGATTGAACGACCCCGCTTGTGAAAAATTTTGAATGTTGATGTGAATTTATATTGATTGCCGCAATAATATAATAATAAATACATTTGATTCAACTGTAAATAAATGTGACTGGAAAACACCAGGGGAAGGCGAGCGGGTGGGTGTTAGAGTGTTGCCCGAATATTCGTTTATTCGAATAAAATTCGAATATTCGAATAATTCGAATATTCAAAGAAGTGGATTATTCGGGTTATTCGAATACTCAGAATATTCAAAAAAGTAAAATATTCGTTTATTCGAATATTCAAAGAAGTGGAATATTCGGTTTTATTCGAATATTCGAATATTAACATGAATACTTTGAATATTCGACAAGGTCGCAAACCATATTGCACTGATTTCACATGTCAAACATCTTAGAGTAATGAATCGTAATTTCTAGCAATTCTTCAGCATCTCATAAATATATCGTTATAGCAAGTATGTACACTACTGTACAGTATCTGCCGCTGGGGCCCGGCTACGCCGGCATTTTGAGTTTAAGGCAAATGAACCGAAATCCGTCAGCACTATGTGAGATTGAGTACAGAAGTTCACACGCCTGCTTCTCGTTCCTAGAATCGTCTTCCTTGCAAATTACTGTGCTTATCTGGGTCAAATTCCGGTCCGCAATTGCCTCTCGACACGCTTTGCGGCCGCGCGCTTTTGAGTCGGAAGAGTTTCCAGCGCCGCAGCTGCCGATCTGTTGACTCTAGGTGGGTTTTAGAGACTGGAAACTAAACAAAATTGAAGAAAACTGTATAAGAAAGCCATATCGAGTCGGCTTTGGAGCTGGAAACTCGATTGACTCGAGCGCGTGCGGCCGCAAAGCATGTCGAGACGCAATTGCGGACCAGGAATTTGACCCAGATCACCACAGTCCAGCGGCTGCTGCTGGCGTCCGGCTGAGCAGGCCCATAAGCTGGTTTCGGCGACAACACTCAAAGAAATTACAAAGCATTCCAAACATGCAAACAGTGTTACCCTCCTTTTCTGTGCAGTGACACACCAGCCCTTCTTTAGTTTTATGAGGCCCTGAAGTGGTAGTTCATTTTATATTCATTTCTGTCATGATAAGGACAACCGCTGTTTGAGATTTAGTAAGCGTCCCCATGACAAACCGACACCCTGCTACTGCTACTTCTATTGCCTAATGAAGCAGGGGCGCGTTTCAAGAAGGTTCCCGTGGCGAAACGTCCATGGAAACATAGCCACTGCCGCGTGGAGGCAATTTACAGTTATAACTCATGTAGCCAAGGGAAGCAAATTTGTCCATGAAACGGCTATTTTCCTCCCAACGCGTCGTGGGAACATTCTTGGAACGCACCCCAGAATGATGTTTGTGTTTCCTGGATGCAGATTCTGATTAACTCTCATTTCCATGATATATAAACCGATTTAGATAAGTTAGTGCGAATAAACAACTAAGCAGTTGAAATGAGTTTCTTAGGGAGGGACGTGAGGAAGAGGAGTCACACACTCTTTCATGAACGCACAAAATGATTTTGGTATCCTGCGCTCACCCACTTCGGTTCCACACACTTTTCACGGCGTTCTGCGCACTCCGACTTGGGTCCCTCACATTTCATACGGCGCTCGGCCCACGTGGGTCCCGCACACTTTCAACGGCGTCCCGCGCGACTCCACTTGGGTCCACGGCACAGCTTTATGGTGCCCGCCGCACTCCCACTTGGTTCAACACACTTTCTGGGGCGTCCTGCGCACTCCCTTGGGTGCCGCACATATTCTAGCGCTTCCGGCGCACTCTCGCTTGGGTCCCGCACACGCTTTCTATGGCGTCTGGCGCACTCCAACTAGGGTCTTGCACACTTTCTATGGCGTTTGGCGCACTCCCACGTGGGTCTTGAACACTTTCTACGGCGTCCGGCGCGCGCGCCCACTTGGGTCCCTCACACTTTCTATGGCGTGTGGTGCACTCCCACTTAGGTCAGGCACACTATCTTCGCGACGCGTACTGCAGAAGCGGTTGTCCGCTAGTGCGAACCGGATTTTGCTCAGATAAGGACGGTAAGGTTGCTCCAGCAAACGATTTACAGAGCACATACTTGGGCAAATTGATAGCCGCCAGCTGGTTTGATGTTTAAAAAACCTTATCGCGTCCGAGGTCAAGAGTACTAAAGCTTCTGTAGCCATTTTGTTTCAATTCTGAGTACACTTGCAAACTCAATTTTTTTCACATCCACATTTCGAATGACAAAATTTAACTTCTTTTAAACTCGGACTTCCAAACATATTCAGGGTCTCAATTTTTGGTTTTCCGAGCTTTGTCGATTTTCTGAGGAGAATGATGTTCGAAAGGTCGAGTGGAGTCTGCACGAAGCACACTTGTTAGACGATTAGCAGCACAAAGCTGCGTGTGAGGTCCGGATTTCTCAAACTCAACTAAAACGTCAATATACGGGGTGCTCCGAAAATGCTGACAGTAGCTCACTTCCATCAGCGCTCAGGTTAGGCTTCAGATATGTGGAGAATGCGTTGAACTTGGTACGCAAGTCGACCTCATTCCAAGCTCACTTCTTCAATTTCTTCCAAGCAGCAAAAAGATAGTTCACAGTATCTCTTCAAAAATTTATAAGATACTGTGAACTGAATTATCGAGTTCTGGTACGCTTAGCTAAACGGTTATTGATTAACAGCGATGAGATCGGGAAAGCTGATCTCAGCCCTGGACAATTCATGACTTGTCCACAGGAAATCGTTTCCTTGAAAAATTCATCGAAAAGAACGGAGATTTCGGGTCAAGAGTGGGTAATTGATGCTGTTGACTTCTACCCTGATGGGTCGATACGAGATATGGCAAAATCGATCACCCACCCTCGTCATCAAGAATTCTGTAACGAAAAAAACGACGTCTTCTACGGGTATGAATGCTGGATTGAATGGGATAGTACGCAATAGCGTGTTGCCCGTATATTCGTTTATTCGAATATATTCGAAAAATATTCGAATATTCGAATAATTCGAATATTCGAATATTCAAAAAGTGGATTATTCGGTTTATTCGAATAATCGAATATTCAAACAAGTGGATTATTCGTTTATTCGAATAATCGAATATTCAAGGAAGTTGATTATTCGAATTATTCGTTTATTCGAATATTCAAGAAAAATTATTCGTTCCAACACTCTAGTGGGTGTGGTATGGCGAGCGCGCCGCCGAATTAGAGGTGGTGGGCAGCGATCCCTGAGTGGTGAGTGCTCGCCACCCGCTGCGATTTCGCTCGCCGCCCGCGAAAAGGGTTGCTCGCCACCGGACTTTTGCTTCGCGGGTGGCGAGCGCCAACCTTCTGAGAACAAGGAAAGCCACATGCCGATGCAATATAAAAGAATCCCACACCGCAGAAAACACTCATACTATATACATCTGAAGCTAGCTTTAGAGCAGCACTCACGATGAATTTTTTTCTATTTAGAATAAAAACATACAATGTCAGAGTGTCAAACACTAAATATCGGATTCAAGCGAATGGGCGTATCCATAGAAAGTACGCAGATCACAAGGTGTACCTCCAAAATTCGAGACGGCTTCGTCGGCGATCCAAATAAACAGCGAAGATACTGAAATGATAGTGATGCGTAGTGTGATAGTGATCAGTAATGCGCGAGTTAAGAATTTTAAAAGACGAACTCAACTTGTTGGAATTAGCGGAAGCTCGTGTATTGTACAAGACGTCGTGATAAACGGCGCTGATGCTCGGTCTGAAAAAAGAGCCTGTTAAGAATTAAATCAAAGACAGTGTTCAATAAACACTACAAATAGCTACAGTATTCTTCTGAGCTGGACGCCTGGTACAGGAAACACACAAAACTATCGCAGATTGATGAAATAATAGAGTGCAGGCTCCTAGAAAAATAATTTATGCATGATACTTAGTCGATCAATAAGGAAAACGCGAAGAAAAGCAGCTAACAATAAAACCTACTAAGAATACAAGACTACAAAGTTACGAAAATAATAGTGAAGGAGAAATATAAAGAAAAAAAGGTCGAAGGTATACTTGTGGAAGAGGAGTGACGCGGAAAGTTCGCGTGTAATTTACTGTCCCGTGCAACTACGCGACACACGCCTCCTTTGGCGTCGGATTTGGGACTACCGCCGTCGCAGAAACAAGGCCACGCCCACCGATTCGGGAACCAGCGGCCCTCCGACCCATCGTTGCACCAAATGCACCCAAACTTCCAGGGGGTAGCAAAGCACTCTATGTCTGAGTCTCAACTCCGTCGCACTTTATGTCTGAGTCTCAACTCCGTAGGCGAGCCAGACGCACCCTCGCCTCGCTAAGCTAGGCAGGCTTAGCGAGGCACATTCAAGTCTGCTAATGTCCTAGGTAAATAGGAGCGACTACCATATGGACGAATCCAACTTTGGGCGCCCGGTTTCAGAAGCTATGACGATGGCCGCAAAGAAGAAGTTGAGCACTTTCTAAACCGAAATCGACGTTTCCTAATCGAAATTGTTTCGGTTCAGATCATACCATACGATTTTCAGACCATTTCCCACGAAAGCAGATACAGTCTATGAAAAATATAGTTTCCTTTCAGCAAGGAACCGAAGAAAAAAATTGAAAAACTTTTCCAAACTGATTTTCTGCAGTGAGAGACTTCGTCCGGGCTACTGTAAAACAACAGCAATCTTCAAAAGAATAGGACGTATGAATTGTGATCAGCATCCCGAAAAACTCATCAAACACCCAAAAACAGTCACAGTAATTATGAGATGAAGCTTGAAAATGTGAAAGGAGTTTCTGAGAATGTTATCCGGAAGATGAGAATCTAGAGAGATAGTGTGACACTTTTCCTGTGGTGAAAAATTAACTAGATAATAATTATAGATATCAAGAAATTGTTTTCGATGCTTTCCTATTTTACCTGTTCATTTTTCTCAACTGTCATCAAGGAACATCAAGAGAGGAGGAAATAATAATTACTTCATTTGTTCGTCCAGCAACCGGTCGCAGCTATTGATATGCTCATTTTCCTTCAGGAACATGTCGGACCCCTTAACGCGGTTGTTCAGACAAGACCCTTCCTGGCCAGATCCATTAATTCCACCAGATAATAAAGACTCTCTAAACAAGAAAAATTTTGAAACAAAATGCCCCGTCGCAAGACTGCGCATGTACATTTTCAAAGAAGGCAACCTCTGAAGTTGCTGCTGAACATTATCACGGGCCCTCCGGAACTCAGTGCCATAATCCCGTAAAATTTCTCGATGCCTCCGTAGTGTGTGTTGTACAGCTGGATTCATCGCCCACCCGGCCGAGCTTTGCGCACCAACCACGTCATTCATCTAAATTTAGATAGAACTAAGCTGGAACACAATGAATGGCAACACTGAATCATGAATGGTATACCTCATCATTTACATGAGTAAGTTTAGTCAGGAGTCCTTCTATATCTTGCGTGAGCGTGTCAAAAAGAGCCTGACGGGCAGCTATCGATTTTTCATCGCTGTCGATACGACCTGAGCCAGAAAAAATCAGCAGAAATCATACTAGTAGTCTAGGTATAATATTAAAACAGCCAGAAAGGCATGAATGACAGCAGAAAAAGAAACTAAAAATGTTCAAGCTTCAGCTGAGCTGCAGCACCTTCGTAGTGATTTAACACTTACCAGATGTCTAAGCGGCTCAGCCGAGCTGCAAACACTTTTCACATTAAGATTATCTACTGGTACGCTCTGATATCCTGTGAATAAGAGCGATTTTCCCATCACGCATCGCGCAATGCTTCCTCTATATGTGCTTTTCGCTCTCTCGCTGCCTCCAGTCTTCGCAAAGATTTATAGAGCTTCGTTCTCATACAGCCTATAATATAGTGCGTGCCACTCGGTTCAGGTCCTTATACTCGGAGAGCTCCAAGCTCTAGACGGTAGATCGCGGTAGCAAAATTTGGATAAATAAGCTTAAATCAACCTAGAAAATCCTATGAAAAACTGAAAACGATTCTAATATTCAATACTGAAACTTTTAAGAACTTTTTCCATCTCTGAATTTTGAACATACTCCACACTCCCCATTTCAGACAAAATGATCCAAAAAAATCGCAAAACTTGTCCATGAAGGTTATTTTGAGCACTGAACACGAAATACGCCAATTTTCATTTTTTTAAAGATTGCGACACGTTTCGGTAGATTCCATACGACTAATTTTGCCAGTCTGCCTTCATACCTAACCATTTCGAGTTTGTAACTCTTTGACAACGATGACTCGAGTCCAATTACATGCGCTGTATTACCAAAGTGGACCAGGAGATATAAACAAAGAATTTCGTTTTTGTAGGAGCAAACAAACCGTCCAAGCAGTTCCCTTGTGAAACAAGACAGAGACAACTCTGATAAAACTTTCTCAAACCTGCATGAGAATTTAGCTTGTTCAGGGAAACTAGCTTCACGTCGATACTGTTCTCCGCCGATCTTGCACGTTTACGCAATGCTAAAAAAGGCATAATACTAGAGAACTTCCGAAACCTCGAGGTTAAATTATGTGACCAACATTCCCAGATTTCTGACATCTTCGAGACGTAGTCAGCTGGATTCGAAAACGACGCCAATGCGCATACGACCTAAGCTCTACAAATAAAAAATCGACGACAAAAACAAACAAATATCCCATATAGGAAAAAAAGAGGTGGATATGAACCGAATTAGGGAACGGCAGAAAATACAAACGAACTAAAACGTTTACTAAACAACAGAAAAATCTTGAACATTCAAAGATAATAACATAACGCAAGAAAACAAGCATACAGAAAATGGTTCACTACACCGTCTAATGGTAGTTCTGCTAGGGGAAAAGCATACAGCAATTAAAAATTGCAAAATAAAAATATAATACTGTGAATGACGGAACACTTTTTACAGAGAAGTAAAATGTAATGTACTCGCTAAAATGTTCCTGGCCGAAGTCCTGAAAGGTACACTGCACTACTAAGAGATCCTCGATTTTGAGGGAATGGTATTTCCATCAAATTCGGTAGAAAGCTACTCTATGAACGAAAAGATGATTCCGCAACTAATGAAAACGTTCTGAGTCGAGTTGACCGAAGACAGAGATGGATACAGCACGGCGTTGCAGACAGTGACACAGTAACCCCTGCCTGTCTAGTAGTGCGAAACAAAGCGGCCAACGATGCATTTTTGCGGAAAACTATTCTGAGTGAACTGGACAAGTGATTAAGACAACACGAGAACAACGGAGAAAGTCCACGGGGTTAGAAAGGGCTATCAATATTGAATTTCTAGAATAACGGCGTAGACTTCTCGGTGCAGTAGTAGAGCTACCAACTCAAGCGGCCGGCGATCTTGGAAATACCGCAAGCATGGCTTGGAGATTCTCCAGAAACTGAACAGAAAAAATATGATAGGCTATACATTACATTTGTAAACTATGTAGTCAATAGAGTCGTCCACTGACTAGGAAAAATAGTTGAAAAAGGGGCTAGTCATACTCCTCCACGCTATGAGTAGCCTGACGTCACGTCCGCTCCCCCATGGCGGCGACGACCGTAACGACTTTTTCGTCAATTCCATTATTGATCCATCGATTTCATTCCGTTTCGTAGTGAATAATTCCACTACAATCCTCTGCTACCATGATGGTGAACGTGTGTACAGAAATTGTTTACTTGCAAAAGTTAAGGCTTACTTTATTCCGCTCCGGCATTGAGTAGCCGCTGGAGTATTGATAGTCTCCGCCAGCGTGTGAAGCGTGTGGAAAGCATTCATACTCCAATGCCACATTAGAGCGCCGCACGCTGGCGTGAGGAGCATGAATAGCGCCAAAACAGAATTTAGGCACCAATTACCTCCAAAACAAAATGGTTTCCATCGACTAAATGATTCAGTGATCCCACTATCCCTTCGCCGCCATTCCCTTGATAACCTAATCTCCGTCTGAATGAGGGTGTCCATCCACACGGTCGGCGTGCGTGCCGAGCGGCCGTCACGGAAGTATTCTTCAGACGACCCTTCCCAAAGAACGCCGTCGCGTATGCCAATTAACACGTCCGCCGACCGCGTAGGCGGGCAGTTCGATTCGGAAAGACTTTAAATACGAAATCCCACACTTGGGCGTCTTCCCCACGTCTCTCCAGCTCTTTCTGCTCAAACTGTGATATTGCAGCACAACCGCGCGTTGCTCACCAGTTGCGCACACACCGGGAATTGCATTGACTTTTTTTAAGCAAGAAATTCAGCACCGACAAAATATTGACAGAAAAGACATCAATACTACAAACTTTCACAGTAAAAGTCCTGCACCCACAAAAAGTACTCCTAAAAAATCTACAAATCCGGATTTCCCTCCAAAGCGAAGACCACAAATCAATGCAACAGTCTTGGGCTTATAGCTAAAAGAATCTTCGAAGAAAATTGCGCTCGTCGTTTGGGGACTCGCTGAATATCAATTAATTGGATATTTCAATCTGAATGCTTCGCCAACTTAGTTTTGCATTAAATACTCCGCTTAAGCCTGGAAACTAGCCTATGAATTGCAAGATCACCAACCTTCCGTGATTGAGCTTCATCAGGAATAGTCTCCTTCACCTCATCGTCAAACGATCTCAAAGGCACGTAATGATCGATTGATCCTAGCGTTGTTGGATTGTAGGTCTTCAAAGAAGCTGAAGCAGAAACCCATCGTGATTTTATATGAAATTTGTATAATGGGCAACATATCTACTTTATAAACTGCATAGCTTTGCATCATTTGCGTGAAAGACCCATTTTTATATTCTCACTCAAACAGGCCAGAGCTGCACTTGAAGGACGCGAATCGTAGAGGAGGCGCGAATAGGGCGTGTATATAGAATACATGCAACCTATCTGCATGTCTATTTCGCCCTAACTATGCTGCTCCAACCTCACCCTGTGAAGCCTTATCATAGTCTGAAGAAAACACGGGCAAAAACGCCTTAGCCATCCACCCGGCCAAGGCTCATTACAGTACGCAATTTCAAAAAAAAAACAGCCCCAGTTCAAGCTTTTCCTCGAACGTCGACTTACATTGCATCTTATGATCCTCCTTCTCAGTCACACTTGGATCGGCGGTGAAGACTCCGATCTGTTGACGAACCTCCTCTGTCAGCAAATTTTCGTCGCAAATCTTGATCAGCTTCGCAATGGAACGCGCTCTAAACAAGTGTATAGATGCTCACCTTAATCTCGAAATCATTTCTACCTAAAGTACTCAGGATTATAGCATAGCAGATTCTGCACTTTACACACTTGAGGCAGGACCAAATGGCCTGTCGTTTCGGATCACAGCAAAGTTACCACCTCTCTAAGGAGAGAATCTTTCGACTTTCAAAACACTTAAAAATCCTGACTTCGTACTAAGGTTCCTTATCCAACATTATAGAGGTAATTCGACATTTGAGCAAACCACTTTTCGAAACAGCACGAGCACTTTACCGACTTCAAAGAATCGTCGACGAGTCGCAGGTGTGCGCTATTCCACCAAAACGGAGTTCATCGACATCGTCCCAATAAAATTAGCCATAAGGTGGAGGGACAACAGCAGCGATGAGCGAGTTCAACCGGCGATTGTTTACCTTGCGAACTTCGATGTGAACCAAAAGGAGAGCTATTTCACCTGTGCCATTCGTACTCAAGAATCGTTTGCTGATCGAGCGAAAAAGCAGAAAAAAGCAATCCCCGAGTTATACCCCCCCCCCACAAAATTATGACGCTTAGGATTTCTAAGGTTAACCCTTGGGAGGCTAATTCTCCAACCCAAACAGCTAGCTAGCGAAGGCTCCTTGTCACACAAAGATGTATCCGAAACTAAAAAGAGCTACTGAAACCAGTTCTACTGAAATTTGGAGCATTTCTTTCCATTCCACTAGAATTACTTGTTCTAAAACTTATTCGAAAAGGCATTGATACCTCGGGGATTCCTCATCGGATTCATCCTTTCCAAATATCTCTTCGAGATACGCATCCGCTGAACGTTTCTTCCCTCCGGACTTCTCCAACGCTGAAAGTGTATTTGTTCGACGAGTAAAACTGACGTAAGCTGAAAAGCGCTATGGTGGAAGACGATAACAATCGAGAAATGTTTTAATCTGTGACGCACAAAAGTCATCAACACTACAATTAGAGTTTTAACTTGAAAGAGAACCTTTGGGTGTCTTCTCGCTCTTCACTTTTTCTCCTTCATCCTTCTTGACGGCACGACTCTTCTCCACTGTTCTCGGCTTTTGTGGCGTCTTCACATCCCTCCTTTTGGGTTTGTCCGTGGTCCGAAGGCTTCTTTTCTTGTTTGGCGATCTTGCTCGCGTGATCTTCCTTTCTTCAATGCGGCGTCTTTCTCGGGACGGTCGCCGGGTACGAGTGTCCTTCACCTTTGGAAAAGTACCCTTCACACGACTTGGAGGCGCAACACGTCCGTAACCAACTGGCGCTTCGCGCTCACGCGTTCGTCTTTCCCTTCTCTCTAGTTCTTGCTCACGAAGCTTCAACTGTTGCTCTCGAACTTTCAAGTCTTCTTCGAATCTCGCCTTCGCAGCTGCTTCTCGAGGGGAGCGAAGCTCTACCAGTGACGGTAAATTAGCAGAACGAGCGCTTGGTGCAGAATACGCGCTTCTTGAGCCTCGGTAATCCGAACCACGACTGCCCTAAACCAGGCATTACACAGAACCATAGAAACGCAAGTCGAATTGGATGAAATTCTAGCACGAGTGTGCTGATGCAGGGAAGAACCAGGATTTTTTAGTTGTATGCTTTTGACTATTTTAACTGAGGGATGGGCTGTCAAGTATGAAGAGGGAAGGGGGGGGGGTTGGAATAGAATGAATGAACCTTCCCTAAACTGAGCCAACAATACGTGGAAGGCAAGGTGGACACACTACTCTAGCGTAAACGGCATAGACGGCAGACACAACACAGATACATTCAACTCCATGACCAATGAACTAGATTTGTGGGAGAAATCGAAAACCTACGGTATTGTCCTTTTCAAGCGATTCGAGCTCGCGTTGAATGGCTGCCACTCTTTCTTCTAACTGTCTAGTTTCCATCGTTATTTCTGAACAAAAACATGAGTAACGACAGTTTCCTTGAACATGCCTCCATACGAGGTGTAGCGGATCAAAATGCTGATTGTGGAACGATACACACGTTGATCTGTATATCCATACTGATCGAGATTGTTATTCGAGACTCCTCGAGCAATATCTGCTCTTCTGTCAATGCGAAATCGATCAGACGTAGATGCTCTTGGAAGCGTCCGAGCCTCGTAATCATTGCGGGAAGCTTGATAATCGCGGTCACGACCATTAGTTGGGTAAACAAGAATGTTATTGCTGGTTGGTGGTCGGGATTTTGCTGCATCGTACCTGCAAACGGGGAGACTCGATTCAGCAGTGACCCGAAAGGAGAAACAACTCACCAGCCTGCATTCTGATGCCCGCTACCCATCGCCTGTCGCCCGCCTTGCGCCATCGAAAAATCCCCGCTCCTCTAAAAAACCAAACCTCTTCCAAGTAGAATACCAGTTTTCATTTTCCAGCAAAATCAAGTCTGCTGAGAAGACTGAAGACGTATATACAGCGTTTAGATTCGCATTTAGTAGCTAACAATACTTACATACATCAATGCTGACGACATCAGGGTATACGGTATTTATACTGATGAGACTCAGACAGAGGTCTCTCTTGCTTTGTCTGAGTCCATAGCAAATATTGTGGATTGTGCTTCTGTTTGGGAGATACCTGCAGGGTTAAGCAGGGTTGTCAAATTTCGCAACGGTCAACGGTAAGTGGGGGGGGGTCGCAGAAACTTTGACCGGAAAAATGAAGGCTAGAGGAGATCGCAAAAATTTCGGACCAAAAAGGTTGCGGGAATCGCAAAAATTTCGGTTCAAACATGAAAGGTTGGTGAAGACATCCCGAAATTTCTCGGCATTTTTGGCCACCAAAGGGAAAAATCGTACCACTGCTAAGGTTGCAGACGCTTGAGCCCGACTACTGAACGGGTTTTCTGCGCCTGACAGTTTTAGTAATCAAATACAAACTGTCCAGAAATCGCGCTTCGGGGAGGGGGGTCACAAAAATTCAAAAAATTGTGGAGGGGCTCGCTCCGAATTCGAAAAGTTACGCAACGCTCCGCTTGAGCCTGGATACCTGTCAATTTGTCCAAAACGTCATTGTTACACATTGGAAATGTTGCTCCTCCAGAATACAGTTTCAACGATCTCAGCATTAACGAGTCACAAGAGGTTCGCGATTCGGCAATTATAGTCAACTCCAGCTTGAATTTTGAAAAACATATAAACACGATCGTTCGAAAGGCATTTTCAGTCATGTTTACAATTTGTAGAAACATAGAAAACAATGACTTCTGTATTCTAATCAAGCTCTATAAAGTATATGTTATACCAGTTTCAGAACACTGTTCACAAATTAGGAGTCCCCATACAAGAAAATTGCAAAGGAAGCTCGAAAAAGTGCAACAGACTTTCACAAGGATCTTGATGTATCGATGCTTTCCGAGCCAGACTACCCTCAGGCCATCCCAAGTTATGAAGAAAGAAAGTAACAATTTAGTCTGAAAAGTCTGCTTTATCGACGCGTGTTCAATGATTTAGTTTTCTGTTTCAAAATTCTTAAATGTAAGGTCAGACTCAAACCCAGTAAGTACTGGATATTTCGGCCTTGTAGGAGAGACACTGGTTTATTTTCATTGCAATATCCCAAAGTCAATAAAAGGAGCCAGTCCAAAGTCTCAAACTACTTATTCTATAGGTGCGCTAGATGGCTAGAATTGCTACCTTCTAGCGTACTAGAGTCAACTAATAGTAAAATTTTCTTTAGCAGGCTGAAAAAGATAGATCTACTTTCAGTTCTCAGAATCCAGGACTTGCAGTGATCTATTGTGATCATAACGACAACTTGGCAAAGCTATATTGTTAGATGGGAAGTGGCTTTCTATGATCTTGTCCTATGCTACAATGCCGAGCCGCCTTGGTGTATGGAAAGAATGGAGGTTCCTCATTGCTCTTTCTTATCCAAAAAAATTGGTGTGGTTTATCTCATACTATTCCGTCAAACTTTTCTTGTTTGGTCAACCGAAATTTGAACTTTTTTGATGGTGGCTTTAAAGCTAAGTTGTTAGGGGTAGGGAATAGCTAAAATCCGAAAACTTGGTATCAGAGTTTACATGAATGCCCTAGCGCTCGTGTAAATGGCGTCTCCCTAGCGTCATCCACCTGATTTTTTTCCCTCGTGATCCTATGTATCATTCACTTCACAATGCTTTGTCGAAATAGGTTTGAGAGTGCAACTCCTCCATTAGAAGGATTACAAGGAGCTTTTTAAATGTTAATAATGAAGTGTCTCCACGTTTCGTTTCGTTCCTTGTGGCTACTGCAAATAGTTGATTTGTTTTCGTACGTACTGTTCTTCTTTTTTTTGACGCACCTTAGCGTGCATGCTGAATAAATAAATAAATACGGGAGTAAGGAAGTAGAACACGAAATTGATATTCGGCTACTGATAATCGCAAAACGCGAGCTGGATGACGCCATACATATAGTACCCTGCGGCGTATCTCATAATACCATCAAACAGACCCAGATTCTTTTCCGCTCCCCGAAAACCTCCTCCCTAGCTAGAACTGTGAGCTAAATCCGAAGGTTTTTTTGGGAACGGTTCTAAAACTGCTTAATGAGTAGTAATCTTCTCACAAAGTTAGGAGAGAATGTCTACCACTTCATACAGAATTAATTCAAGAATGCATACACGCTCAAAATGCTACAAAGTTCCCAAGGATGCTTGCTGAATTGTACGCTAAAAAACGTGCCCAGCAATTAACTTCATGGCATGTACCACAATTTGTAGTGTTCAAAACTGGCCACAAAAAAAAACGAAGGAAAAGTCTGTGAAACGACGAACTGACAGGTTGTTTACCTGGACCTCGAAATGAGATTTTTTTACCAGTTTTACTTCGGTATGAATTCTTTATATTTGTTGCAATTTTTTACTAACTTTCTTATGCTATATCGCAAATTATGAGGAAACTCCGTATGCTTTAGGGCTTCAGATGGCTGGGATACGGTCATTTTGACTCGTTTACGCTTCCAGCGGCGTGTGCGTTCCAGTGAGCAGTATGACCCCATTACCACCGCTGTCTCAACCACTTTCTCGAACGTGTATGCTGCCTCCAAGCATACCTTTGTTAACTTTCTTTGTACGTGAGATACAGGATTCGGAGCAGAGTGTGGAGCTTCACAGGTGGTCTGAGCTGTGGAGAGGTGGCGGGGGGGGGGGGGCTGAGCTCTGCCAGGGGACCAAGTGGACCATTCTGAATGGGGTAAGAAGAAAGCGATCATAACTTTCAATTTACATGAGATGTTGTTTCAACTGAGCTACAGTGAAGATTTCAATTTTAGTAATGGTCCTACTAAGGAACCCGTTCCTGGGGGAGCAAAATTGTTATAACATTCTTTGTAAGTGATATATACTGAAAATCGACGTGTGGGCAAATCATACCCAAACGTCGATTTTCAGTTTATATCACTTACAGAATGTTATAACAATTTTACGAGGACACCATAAAAAACTGTAGAAGATTGGTTCCTAAACGCTGATAATGTGCCAAAAATCAATTCTATATAGGTGGGCAAACGATTTTTCCACCTCGACCACCTCAGGATGTGTACTTTTCTTGATTTCACTAAAAAAAGCTGTGGAGCCTCTGCTCCTTAACCGCTAGTCATTGAATTGTGCACGTTGTACGACAGTACAGTTGATTGTCATATCCTGACTACGACTGGCACTCTCATCTGAACGCTTGCTACCCTTCTCGGCTGCACCTGATTGATCGGCGGGAATCGGCGACGAGCGTCGCGTCTGGCGCATTGCCAACGCCGTCGTTTCCAACGCTCCCATCGCCTGTCCATTCTACGACTTTATTAAGAAATGAAGAAACATACACAAGTATGTGAGTGAGCCTCATTTGTATACTTAAGCAATGAATAGGATGCATAACAAACACAGAAGTGGGAGGGGGTAAGGAAGTGAAACCATTTGGCAAATCGTTTCCACGAATCACATCTTTGCCTACTAGATCGTACATATTTGGCTACTGGAGAACCCCCTTCCAGTAAGAGATCTAAATAAGAACCATAACATCTCGCTGGACAAAAAAAGAAATGAAGTAATGTGATCTGCACGTGCGGTATTGGAAAGGGAGGAATTACAATACAAGCTTCACTGCTTATTCTCTAACCATTGAGATTCTATAAACGTTGTGTGATTATGTCGTTTTCATTCCTGTTCACTGCTGAAATGATTTAGCTAGGTGTGTTCGCCTATATTCCCTGTTGTATTCATCCTGTTGCTTCAAGTACAACAGCTTACAGTTGATCCCATTCATGAAATTGGATCAGGGTCAGAATTCGTGCGAAAACTTCGGAGTCATTTTTTGAATGACAAGCGAGGACTGCTGTGGCGTTGGCAATGCGCCAGCCAACTGCAGACGCAACGCGCGCCGCACGCAGCCAATGCCCGCCGACCAATCAGCTGTAGCCGAGGAGGGTAGCAAGCGTTCAGATGTGGCACTCTTTCAAATCACTTGAATTACAGCGGACCCTCGACTCCTAATTCGAATTCTACGTCCGAAAGTTGTTCTGGGATAGTACATTCTTAAAACGGCCAAGTTCATTTACCCACCTTCCTTTATGAGTAGAATTGTCTCTCCAACACGGTAGAGCTCACAACGCCTAACACTGAGCACTCCGGTTTTCAAGCATTACTTCATGGCCCCAATACTCGGAAACAAAGCTTTTCCGGATTCATCCACTCCATTCGGAAAACCACGCAATGCAGCGTGGATGACTTCTTGATATATAAATGAAAAAATAAAACTCACATTTGATGGAGCCTGTGGACGCCGCATGGCTTCGTCCCTCCCATGGTAGCTTTCTACAGTGCGTCTGAAATGACGAAAATTCTCTCCGTAAATCATAGAGCGTAAAAGGAGAAATGCCAATACGTACGGAGGGATATCCCTTCTTTTCTCTGTTCCAAAGTCACGCGCGACCTGGAATCCCTGAACGCAAAACACATAACTAGCCGACAAATCCAAAGAAAGCAAAAACTTACAGATTCCACCCGGCCCCGATACGTCTGTGGAGCGGGAGCTTCTCTTCCCACATGATTGATATTTCTGAAACACATATCTTTAACGTACTTGCATTACCTTCAATTGTAGATAAACACAAACTTGTTCGCCACATAGCGTGGGAAGAATACATCAGAAGTGACGCCATACTGTTGTTGAGGAAATGTGCCTCGCGGTCGGCTTCCCATTCTTGCACCTACAACTTTTTAATCGCTTGTACCTGAGCTAAGAAGAAACTCAACGAAAGATGGGATCGTGATCCAAAATGTCCGACAAAGACTGATTGGAAAGCCACTAGCACCCCTTTCGGGTCCAAGGTGATTTTTTTGCTCGAACTTGTCAGGGTGGGATTAATGAGGGAGAGCGGAAGCGGATTTGAAGTTCTTTGTCGTTTTTATAAGACCAGGGTTGATTGAGAGATTGCGAAGAGGGGCTCTTCGTCAGCACTGAAGAAGAATCTCGCCCGATATTTCGGGTGGCGGGGAAGGCAGCCAGACGGTTGATCACGACGAAATACAATAACCATCGACAGCGAAATTCAGACATAATCAGAAGCTCCGCTTCCCTCTCCACTGGAGTCACGCTGGTCGTTGTTCAGGACCTTTCTAGAAAAAAAAAGAAAATCGGGGGGGGGCTAGTACGATTTGACCGAACTTTACCACAAATTGAACTTTTTCCAACTTTCTCACTCTCAAAAAGCTTCAGGAATTTTTTCATCTCGGGAAGAGATCGTAGCTCAGAAGAACTTATTGGCCAACCGGTTCGGACACTCAAATCCTTCGTCGGACGCGGCGCGGTCGCGTCCGCATTGGGGCGCCATATTCCTCAGCGTGGAGCCGCTTCAACCATGCTTTCCATTGGTTTTTTCCTGCTATTTTCTAGGAGTGTAAGTTTCCCAGCGCCTGTTTTTTTTTTCTCAATAGATAGTTACCGACCAATCCTCTGGCGAATATTAATTTTTAATCGCCAACCTTGCGGTGTCGCTAGCACTTGTACAGTGTGCTCACTCCACATAACTTCAACACGATTATCCCTCTCATAGTTCGATATAATACACAACGACCCTCGTCGTCTCACTAGTACGCGTTTTTTATCCAGCTTTCCATTCTCTGGGTCAGTCGACTATCTGCGGTCCTCGCGCATCTCAAAAAAGAAATGGCTATCAACGATACGGTCGTTCGTAATGAATTATACCTCAATTCGAAATACTTCTATGATTGTTTCCTAATCAAATTTTGTAGCTGCTGCAAATCTTCCTGGCAAAATGCAACTTTTGGTGACTTTAAAAACGCTGGACCATTGGCTATGATGGGAATATGGTAGTTTTATCAGTCTCGAATCTAACTGGAAACATTCTTGTAGTGGTATTTAATATGCTTAAGATGAATTCAATTCAAGGCCTTATCGATATCTTTAAAGTCTAAGTGAGATTACGCCAGCCAAATAGTACTATGTTCTATATCTGTTGTAAGATAAGATGACTTACTTTGACTTAATCGGTTGGCTTTCGCCTGACGCGGTCATTCCGCATCTTCACCGAGGTGTGCCGTCCTAGTAGTCAGCCGTGTCCATTTTTCACGGTCTTCAGCCACAATTTGAACACATTCCATCCAGCTGTCACTATTCCATTTCCTGCGAAACGAAACATCGCGCCTGAACTGTCTTTCGATGCCGAGTGACTTTAAATCCTCTTTAACCACATCCGTCCAGAACTTTCGCCTACGCCCAGGTGGCCGTTTCCAGACAGGATTTGGAAGCATTTTTAAAGCGTGTTGTACGAGACGATCCGGCGTTCTTCTTAGTATATGCCCGAGCAGTCGAAGTCGACTTTCCATTGCTGCTTGAGATGGCGTTAGGAGATGCTGGCACCTCCCTCGTGTCAAGCGTTGATGTACTGCGTCGATTTCCTTGTAAAGGTCTTCGTTATGGCATACACGCGGCCAGAAATATCCAAGCAAACGCCTAAAAGCTTCCTCTCCGTGCAATCCAACCTTTCCATCTGCGTTTTCGGTGCTGCCCACGTCTCCGATCCGTACATCATGATAGGGCGAATAGCGGATAGGTAGACGCGCAACTTGACTTCCTTCGCGATGGTGGTAGACCACAAACACTTGGTTAGAGAATTGAATGCAGACGTAGCTTTCGCACATCGTTGTCGAATATCCGCTGCATAACTACCATCGTTCTTCAGCAAACAGCCCAAATAACAGAAATCGTCCACCAGTTCGATACGTTGTCCGTCCACACAAACTCCAGTTGAAGGCCTCTGAGAGACCCACATCTGCTTGCATTTGTCGGGACGAAGACGAAGTCCATAGGCTGCGGCATACTTCGAAACGAGGTTCACAATCCTTTGCAGTTTTGCGTCGTTTTCAGCGAATAACACAATGTCGTCGGCGTACTCCAGGTCGACAAGGGGAGCGTCCTGATGGTGTTAGGATCACATCCGCAGGAAACTGTTCTGCAACTCTACGCATGATGTCATCAACGGCGAAGTTGAAAAGAAAGGTCCTGCAACGGCTCCTTGCCTTACTCCTGTTTTCACCTCGAAAGCTGACGTAAATCCAACAGGTGTACGAACTGCTGCTGTTGTTCCTTTGTTCATGTCCTCGATTAACCGAACATACTTTTCCGGGACTCCATCTGCTCGCAGAGCATTGAGCAATCGATCACGATGAGGAGAGTCGAACGGGGCTTCAAAGTCCAAAAAGCAAGCTGTAATGGCTTCGAAAACCGCTGCCACGATTCAATTACTCTTCTCACGACGAACACTTGGTCGATGGTCGATCTTCCAGGTCGAAAACCGGCTTGCTCATCTCTGGTCGTTCCTTCACGATGTTTGATAAGTCGCTCGAGAATGATACGTTCTAAAACCTTGTACATGACACGAAGTAGAGAGATTCCTCTGTAGTTCTTAGGATCCGTGACGGATAGCTTCTTGTGAAGAGGTACGATGATCGCATGTCTCCACGAATCAGGTATCCTTTCGCTCATCCATATGGCACGGATGGTGTTGGTCATTTCACGAATCCCAGACGGAGGAAGAGCTTTCAGCATTTCAGCAGTGATGTTGTCATCTCCACCTGCCTTTCCATTCTTCATTTTCCGGACACAATCCAAAACTTCAGACTCAGTCGGCGGTTCCTCACTGACATCGTAATGTGCTCTCTGAACATGCGGGAGCTCAGGTACTGATGGCGCTGGACGATTCAGTAGTGAACTGAAGTAATCCTTCCATATTGGCAGCGTCGCATCACCAACTGCAACTCCATTGGTAATGTTCAAGACAGGAGAACATCTCTTCATCTTCCCGCTATACTGTCGCAGCAACGTGTAGGCTTTCCTCGGATTCTTCTCCTCCCAAGCCTTCTCGAACTCCTTAGCTCTACACGTCCACTCTCGTTCGCGGTCACTTTGAAGCTGCCGACGCAACTTCCTCCTCAGACGCTTCTCCTCCACGAAGTTTCCTGCAGTTCGGAGAGCACATACTCTGTTGTAGGTAGATGTTGTTAAGATAAGCTTCAGAATATCGAGAAACGGTTATGGTTATGTTTTGAGTAAAATCCGCAATAACATTCCTAACGCCCCGAAAAATGCCTGATGAATAAATATAGCCTAGCTCCCTCATTCTGAAATGGTCGAAGTAAAGCTTCTCAGGCTTATCATGCCGCAATTTCTTTATTTCTGTTATATTTTGCCATGAAAGACCGCTCCGTTGCTTGCTCCGACTGGACTCATCCGAGCAAGCTAGGCTTTACCTTATCTTTTCGCTTAACAGAAACCCCCTCTTAACCCTTCTCAGAGTTTTCGGAAACTAAAAAGCATCTGTTTGGAAACAATTAATAGTAATCGCTAAAAGACTGGTCGGTAACTGTCTAGTAAAAAAACAGGCGCTGCAAAACTTACACTCCTAGAAATCAGCAGAAAAAAGCCAATGGAAATCATGGTAGAAGCGAACAATTTTATGTGTCTGCCTTTTTTTGAATGATTCATCGTACTCGAATCATTTGCCGTTTCAAACGTCGGAGGGCCCTGTGCCCAGGAATTTCCGACCAAGGGCGAGCGGCGGGGGCCATGTTTTGCGAGCGGAAAATCATCAGGCGCGAGAAGGGGGCGCCACCAAATTTCATTAGCTCGGTCCTGCAGGGAAAATTCGAAACAGAGGAAAACACGTTCGCTCGGGCAAATCGCATTACACGTTGAACGCTAGAATCAAACCCGTGCCACATACGGAGCACAATTTTATGATAAGTTCACTGCAGGCACCCTTGTGTAAGTACTTACATCATCGCGCACTTCGCGCGGTGGCAGTAAGGTAAGTTCCCCAGTCTATCGAATAGACTTAAGTGGGACACCCACCATGGGGTTTGGAAAATTTTGGAGAATGGTATAGCACCCGCTCAGGGTGTGAGAGAGGTGGTTCCCGGAGATTGTTATACAAGGAATCAATCATTTAAACGATGATACCGTGGAGATGTTCTACCCGGGCCCCGCGCCCTTTCGCTTGAATGTCCGAGCTTCGCACCCATTGTGAGTCATGGGGCTGGGGCGGGGACCTGTTGGGCGCCAGGCGCGGAGGGGGGCCCCGCCTCGCTGAGTGGTGGGTACGGGGGCGCGGCCCTCCGACGTTCTGGGTCTACGGACACAATGCGGCGAGAGGAGCCGAGGAAAACCGCGCCCTAATGCCAACGTGTCGCGACCGTGTCGCGTCCGACGAAGGATTTGAGTGTCCGAACCAGGGATGTGCGGAAGACGGTTTTGAAACATCGGCAAACGGGAATCGACAAAATTTGTCCAAAAATGGCCGGCAAACGGCAATCGACAAACGGCAAAATGAAAAAAAAATATTGCACAAGAACGATATGTTCTAAAAGTAGCAGTAAAAATACTTCTTTCTCATGCACATTTCGTTTTTCAATAGCCAGTAGAGAAATGTTTTTTCAATACTGTACGCCCGACTGTCCTTGAACCTCGGAATTTTTGTTCTAGATCAATGTCACCACAAGGTTTTTCAATAATACCCCAAGAAGTTTAACCCCTTACGTTGGTACAGTTCCTGATATAAAAAGCAGCACCGGAATGAGCATTTTATTGAACCCTGGTAATAGGAACGTTGTGATGAAAGGATAGTAATCATTCGAGGTTCTCTAATGTAAACCTTTTTCGGAATACATATGTGGTAGTCATTGAAATGCTTTGTGTTTCAAATTAATCGCACAAATTTTAGAGCAATCCAAATTGTGAGGGTGAGCACTCGAAATTTGTTCAAAAAAAAAGAGAAAGAGGTCATTGTGTCCTTACTTTAGGTGATTATTTTCCTACGAGCGTGGCAACCATGCCCCTTCTCTGGCAGAAATTACCGCTGCGGCTCCGCGATAAAGCCGTACCGGCCCCTACAGGCACCAGAGCGGCTCCGCGAAAGTGCCGCTGCGGCACCGCCATCTGTGGCTGCGCTTTCACAAAAATAGGACCAACCGAGAGTAACTCATATGAAATTAATTATGAGCCATACTACAACTGAGCGGGGCCTACGAACAAAAATGCGCACCTACGGCTGTTAGGTCTTTTGTCTGACAGGGACAGAGGGCATCTCCGTTAATGCGGGCAAGAAGATACGAGACGTGGGTAATGAAACTTAGGTGATTGGACCGGCGACACCAAGCTCTGTCGCTTAAAACTTTCTCAGAGTACGCGGCGTACTCGTCAGCGTGCCTCATAGTGTGTTTACTATTTGACAGGAATTGAGATAAAAGATAATGGCGTGGAGAAATACAACTAAAACGCACGTTTTCGGACAGTCTTTGAATCGTTCCTAAGAAGTTGCTCCATCTTCGGCATCTCTCCCCCTCCGACCCATTAATTTTTTTGTGAACTGCGCGCTAACAACTCAAAACATGGGATTGGGTAGTTTTTCAAGCTTTCCAGAAATGCGACTCCTAAAAACCACGGTTGTCTCAAACCACCTCCTTCCCAAACTGTACGCCACCCCTTATTCTGAACTGATCACCGTCGACCCCGTCAGTCCAGTTTATAGTCAAGCTGTGGGTATAATCAGAATTGATGTTCCCCACGACGTGTGCACCTTCCCCCACCCTTTTGACTCAGAACTCCAATATTCAACTTGCTAGCATGTTTTTCAGGGCAATCGTGCGCGTAATAGAAGATGGCGAAGTGCACAAGCCCACAAACTGCCACTGAAGTCCTACATCCTCTACACCACGCTTTGAAAAATATCTAAGACAAATCGAGCTCTGAACCCTTTGTGCTCTCTCCTGGAAATGTTCAAGGTGTTATCTCTTGTCCCGATGAACCCTACATTTAATTGATCAAGCCTCAGCAAGGATGGGGTGAAAATTTCGGAACTCTTCCAGACAAGATGACATATACAAGCGTGACACTACAATACTAACAATTGCTTTGACGTGTCCGCACGGTAGGTTATATCAACTGTCCTAAAGCTTTGGAGTATGTATAGTCTGTCTCTCTACTTTCGAGCCGGTCGCTGCAAGGCAGGGGTTGGCTCGAAAGTAGAGAGACAGACTATATGTAATTCAAAAGCCGGTCGCTGCAAGGCAAATGCTAATCTCGGCGTTTGTTATCTATCGCGCACTTTTCGCCGAAATTTGTCGAAAAATGAGAGGAAAAACGGCAATCGACAAAAATCGTACAAAAACGGCTGGCAAACGGCAATCGGCAATTGCCGCACGCACATCCCTGGTCCGAACCGGTTGGCCAATAAGTTCTTCTTCATGCTTTTCGCCATAGAATCGATAATACCGGGCTGTGCCAGCTGGCCACAACTGCGCACTGACAGGAACTGTATCCGATGATGATAAAGGGCGCGGTCCTCCGATCATCGGTTATAATAAATTCGAGATATGGAATCTCTATCATAGGTGCTCGGACCCCCTTCCGATCTTTTCCCCATTATGGGAACAAGTTCGAAACGACGCGCGCGCGATTCCTCAAGTAACATGGCATGGTAGATCTCATATAACTTCATTCAGCTCAGAATTGCAAATTTTGCACCAAAAATTGGAGAGTTTAAGATTTCCTCGGTTTTTCGTGGTGCTTCCTTCCTCATAAAAAAAAACAACAAAAAACGAAAATCGAAAAACACACTCGGGTATTAGGCTTTCAATCATGTATGTGTAGGTTTGCAGTTTAAACAAGGTTCTTTAACAATGAATGTTTTGGGTGTTTGAAGGAAATGAATGTTTTGTAAAGCATATATCTGTTCATGCCTCCCTTCTTTCATTACCCATATATATTCGAGATCTGTCATGGATAATTTCCTTTCAATGTTATTTTCCGAACGTTTTCTCCAAACGAAACCCCGGTCCAAAGATTGTACACAAAGCTGGGATTACATCAATCGACACAAATGAAAGACAAGAAGAACATAAAGATGAGAGCGCAGCAATTTTTCAATTTTTGGAATACCACGTCTCAGTGACGTCATGCTCTGTGCAATTACGACCAAAGCACATGCGTATGCTGCTACAGTACGCGAAAATGGAAGAGAAATCTCCCGCAGCGAGTTGTTCCTAAGTGGTCCCAAACGTCTCCCGATTTTAAACAAACGGTTAAAACCTCGCGGTGGTCGGAGATTTAGGAAGCTTTTACAATTTTGGGGGTTAATGAGAATCTTGAGTGGAGTAAAATCTTGCACTAGTATAGAATTTCATGACGTTGAGTTACCCCTCAACGCTGCATCCTATGATGTTACGTAAATCTACCACACCTCGCCTCCGTCGGGGGCGCGCGCCCGCGTCGCGGCGTCGCATTGGAGCGCTCTTTCTCACGGCCCACTGCAGTTCCTCGCTCGTACACTACTCTAGCTGGGTGAATTGCGATATTTAGTGTATGTTAGGGTTATATCGGCCTCCAAACGGCGCGTATAGCTGCAGTCTTAGAGTAGACGACACTCGACAATGCGATTCTCGCAAAAATTACTAAGAAAAGGGAATAGATCAATTCAGGTGGGTTCGGTATACTAATTGCAACACATGTGTTCCTTCACAGTCAATACAAGATGAATGCATGATGGTCAATACAAGATGAATGCATGAGAAAGTGGTGCTTCAATATTTTACACACAGTCCGATGAGCTGATACCGGCATACCGTTTGTTCATGTTCAAACAGGTCATTTCGAGCACACTATACTGCTTAAAAACTACAGTTTTGCTCAGGAAAACTCTTATATGTAATGCTTGAGAAAGTATGCTGAGGAGCAATCGGAAAATTTCTCCATAGATGGCAATTTCTGTCTTATTTCTTTTAGAACGATGTCCAGATTATCGAACTCAAGCCTACTTTGAACTCAAGCCTATTTCGAAACTCAGTGAAGGCGAGCCAAAACGATTTTGAAAAATTTTTCGCGCTGGGGGAAGTATGTTAGCCCTCTTTCGAAACAGACGGCTGTTACAAGGATTATAATTCTTCTGATATGGCTGACGCTGATCACTCTGTGTGCCCTGTTTGCAGCAAGGTGCTCCATAAACAGAGTTTCTACCGGCACTTGAAGAATGTTCATCAGTACTCCGAGGACCAATGCAGTGAACTGAAGGAGGAACGGCATCTGGTGAATCCGTAAATTACCTGCCCTGTCTGTGGTAAGAAACAAGGAAGTCAAGAGGGATTAGCCATTCATCGTCAAGAGAGGCATAGCGAGGATGGAGCATGCGGTCGTCCACAGGATTACACAGTATTCTGTCTCCCCTTTGCCAACGAAAATGAATACCAGGTTTCTGAATTTTCTCTTGCTTAGTGGTGTATTAATACATCCGGCACGGACCTCAGGTACCGATTCGCAATACTAAATGCTTAGAATCACCATATCGCCACGTTAAGACCTTCAAGTCATAAAAAGAGGGGAAAACCTGGTCCGCGGCTATGGTTTGTACTCTGAATGTGTTGACCAAAATTCAATGCGTTATTTAGTCCTTTTGCTTCTCTGTTAATAGAAACTTCGGAAATTAATTTTGATCTAGCTATGCCTATCGAAAAAATGTGAAAAATTGCGCTTCGCTTATGCATAGGTCTTCAGTGGACAAAGAGAATGGAAAACATCAGAGACTACGGTGACACGGTAAATATGCTGTTTCTCACACGAAAAGTGTCTAACGCTTGCGAATCAGATGGTAATGAAAGATATAGAACACATCCATCGAGCAAAACTGAAGAAAGACACAGCGAAGCCTAACAGCGTTAAGGATCTTCATGAACAACTATAGGAGATGAAGCGCAGGGCACCCAGCGCTCGAGCTGGACCGTCCATTGACATATGACTCCCAAAAAAAAAACGAATTCTGCGATGTTTCACACTTCTAGATTGTAGATTATTCTCTCTGGCTTGTAGATTATACCTTGAAAAAATTGGAAACGATGTTGTCAGGCGACAAATGAGAGATGAATATTTGAGCACTACCTTCTCATGCATTCATCTTGTATTGACCAATCTGTGAAGGAACACAAGTGTTGCAATTAGTACACCGAACCAACTTCTTCTTCTTCTGCAGCCTCAAAGTGGTTTTTGTCATAGGTTGAGGAACTGGGCGGCCTTCACAGGATTCGTCCAAAGGTCCATTGTTGTTAAGGAGGTAGGTCTCTTCGGGCACATGAACAAGTGCGCCGTGTCGTGTCCGGGAGCACCACAGTCCGGGCATGCGTCTGGTCGGCTGCTGTCGATCTTGTTGACGTAAGACATGAGCAGAATAGAGTGACCACAGCGCAGCGATGCAAGAGCACATCTGGCTCGTCTGCCGAGTTGAGACTCGGAATCGCAAACCCGAGGCGGCACCGTTCCCAAGATAGGGTTCACAGCCGCCTTTGCTAGATATCCTCGAACAAATTGCGTGTGCTCCTCACGCAGAAGACGAAGCCTTTCCATGTTGGAGTCGGCCCATCTCTGTACATCAACTTTACGAGGAGCATCGGCGAACGGCGTCCTAATCGACCTCTCTCTTATGGGCTTCATGATTCTCTTTGACGGATGATTCGGCTGCCTCAGAACATTAATATACATCTGCTGTGCCTGGGTTCACAATGCTCCTTGACCGGCAATATGCAGGCCTCCGCGTGAAGATGCTCCACCGGGAGCCTTGCACAACCGGTAGCAATTCTAAGCGCAGCATTCTGTACACGCTGCAGCTTATTCCAGGAGCTGTCCAGACACCAGGTGCTGCCACACTGGTGCCGCATATTCCAGAGCCGGCTGAAGTATTGCTCTGTAGGTTCTCAATATAGTCTCTCGGCTGCTTCCCCATGATGTTCCTCCGAGCTCTCAAGATATTAAGTCTAGCCTTGACGACTGTTTGTTTCTGTTCCGCGTTTTGTGGAACTTCAGTGAGGGGATCAAGAATAAGGCCAAGCAGCTTGGGAATTTTGCTGCTGGCAACAGGTCACCATCCCATTTGACATCTGGATGGGCACTGTGTTCCTTGGTGTTCGTTGTGAACACTGAAACAGAAGGATTTTGCGGCAGAGACTGTGAGCATCATTTTATCGAGGAAGAGCTTCAACTCGACAGAGATAGGCGCTGATCTTGTTAGCGGCTATCTGCAGGTCACGATCCTGGCACATGATGGTGATGTCGTCGGCATACATAACAATCCTTACATCATTGGGAGGCTCGGGAATGTCCTCAAGATACAGGCTGAATAGGGCAGGGGACAACACTCCGCCTTGCGGAACACCGGCTGCTATTGGAATGCTATCGGATACATGATTCTGGAACAGAACCTTAGCACGGCGGCCTTTAGTGAACGCTGCAATCCATCGCTTCTGCCATGATGGTAGCGACGACTTGAGCAGTTTCTCGGACAGCAGTCCCAAGTTAACAGAGTCAAACGCTTTGCTCAGGTCGAGGGCGACGGCCACCGTTCTCAGGGGCTTTCTCATGTTGAATCCATCGACCGCAAAGCTCACGATCTCCAATAGAGCTGCAGTAGTGGAGTGAAGTTTCCTGAACCCATGCTGATGCTGCTGTCGCTCATTTTGATCAGCCAGGTCCGTCACGATCAACTTTTCAGCTAATTTAGCGACGGGCGATAACAGGCTTATTGGTCGAAAGCCCATTGCCGTGCTTTGGGACTTGCCTGGCTTTGGCAACGGTATCACATTGGCTGTCTTCCAAGCTTGGGGTAGAGTGCAGGTCCGGAAAGAAGTGTTAATGATATCTGCAAGCATCGGTAGAAGTTCCGTGGGAAGCTTCTTCAGGATGGCTGGGAGATACCGTCAGGTCCGATAGCCTTCGAATTCCGCATTTCTTTGATAGCCTTCTCTACTTGCGTGAGAGTAAAGGCCTCAGAAGCGTTCATGAGCGGCAACCGGCTCAGTTCTCTAACCGTGACTCTGTTCTGCACGCCTCGCTTGGCACGTGTGATGAAGAAGTTCTTGCCGAGCGCATAAGCAGCCGCTTTCCCTGATTTGAAGACGTTCTCCTCGAACTCAATAGCGGAGCTGATCGAGGGAGCGGACTTGCGGGAAATTTTCCTCAACACTTTCCACGTCGTAGTTCCGTCAGCCTTGAAATTCAGCTTTTCAGTGAACTTCTCCCAGCATTCCTTCTTGTTCTTATCCAGATCCTGCCTGATCTCGTTATCAGCACAGCTATGTCCGGGTCTAGATGGTCTGCGGCTCTCTTCTCATCTCTGGTTCTTATCTTCTGCAGTATTTCCCTGCTGACATTTTGGAAAAAAGGTCTTGACACGACCTCAGGAATTGCTGCTTTCATGGCCTTGCGGATGGCACTTGTTAGATGGCGCTCTTTCTGATGAACATCACCATTCCATGGGTAGTCGACCGCATGGCGAAGTGCAACATCTCTGAACAGGGTCCAGTCTGCTAGGCCTAAATTAAGATAAGTACGATGACGAAAACCAGAGTAAGGGGCAAGAGAGTCAGAGAGATCAATATAGACAAAGACGGGAATGTGATCGCTGGAGAGAGTTGTGGATGTGGACCACGTGCAAGCATTAGAGAGATTGGATGACACAAGAGAGATGTCTGGGCTAGAAGGTCGGCCGTTGGCAGGAGACGAGTGGGCTGGTCATCATTGAGGATAACCAGGTCACACTCCTCAGCCCATTCTTCGACATCTTCCCCTCTGGCGTCAGAATCAAGAGCGGAACAGAACGTGTGAGCATTGAAGTCACCCGCAAAAGACAGCTGAAGGGGAGAGTGAGCAGTCGTACAACTGCTTAAGGAGGGAATAGGATTATAAGAGGGGACAAGATGATATAGGAGGAATATATATGTTAAATAGAGATAAAGGGGTTTTGAGGGGGAGGTGGACAGGAATGTACTCGAGAGTACCGTCCTTAGGAGTATTAGGGATAATATGAGAAGGTAAGGCAGATTGAACGAAAGTAGACACTCCGCCCCCAAGAGCTGTCCTTGGCATGTGATAGGCGGTGTAGCCCGGAATGTTAGGTTGGGGATAAGTGGTAGATGGAGAGAGCTTGGTTTCTTGAACCATGATAACATCCGGGTGATGAGAACGTGCGAATAGAGAGAGTTCAGATAACTTGTTGCGAAGGCCGTTGAGATTAATGTGAACAATGGAGAGGGGGCGGTTGGTAATTGAGGAATCAGGAGTTGTTGGGGCAGAGCATAGAACACAACGAAAGGATGAGTCATGATGCCTCACAGAACTGAGGCCCGAACAGGAGAAGTGCACCCACCTTTGGCATCCGAAGCACTGGACACTTGTTTTATGCCAGGTAACATCCTCGCCGCAGGTGGCACATGGATACTTCCGTGCTGGACCTGGATTCCTCTCGACGCCGGCCCTTTGTAATAAAATCCTCAGGAGAGCTGCGGCCGACCAGCACCTCTCCCATGACAAAAACCCTCTTCTCGGAGGGGTTGACGTCGGTTTGCACGGAGGCGATCTTCTTTCCTCCACACTGCCACGGCACGAACGTACGACATCTCGGCAGCACCGAACCAACTTGAATTCATCTATTCCCTTTTCTCAGTAATTTTTGCGAGAATGGCATTGTCGAGTGTCGTCTACCCTAACACTGCAGCTATACGCGCCGTTTGGAGGCGAATGTAACCCTAACATACACTAAATATAGCAATTCACCTAGTTAGAGTAGTGTACGAGCGAGGAACTGCAGTGGGCTGTGAGAAAGAGCGCTCCAATGCGATGCCGCGACGCGAGCGCGCGCCCCCGACGGAGGCGAGGTGTGGTAGATTTACGTAACATCGCATCCTATTTCACTCGCTCGCTCTGTACTTTCAGACGGTTTCAGGTAGGAAAGTCTTGTAAAACTCTAGTTAGAGTTGGCCGAAAACCGGAGGAATCCGCCTTGAAGCAGTCGTAGTCTGGTGTAATGCAGCCGATAGAGAAACCTTGCGTACCCTCAGGCCATTGGTTTACCAAAAATTTGCGAACGCGACAGGTGCGGTCAACTGTTACGAACCGTTTTGTGACCAGCTCCACACCGTAGAGATGCGATGTCGTAGGAACACTTTGTAGCATTTGTAGCACCTGTCGCGGTCGCAGGCTCGAAAAGGGATATTAGGCCTACTCTGGCAAATTCTCGTCAGACTCCGCGTCAGATATTTGGTATCGGGAGGCCCTCCGTACGGCCAGCGGGAGGCTCCCCGCAAGAAAAAGGACGAGACTCGCAATGCTGGAGTCCCGCTGGGGGACAGGTGAGGTGAGGAGAGGACAGGATCACGACTGATCTCGTCGTAACGTGATTATCACGTGCACAGCCGGTATAAAAGGCGCCTCATCTCACTACAGTCCTCAATCGACATTCTACTGCCGGCCCTGGAAGGTGACTTCGAGTCACTCTCCGGAGGCCAGCATATTTTTGACTGCTGAGAGGATAGGGGTATCCCCACGGCTGGGGGGGGGGGGGGGGTTCGCCGCGATCCGCGGGGAGGGAGGGTGGTTCCTCACCGCAGATTGCGGCGTACCAAGGCGGGGCGTTTCTCCGACGTGGGGTGTTATGTAGGAAATGATAACGAACTCTGTAGTTCAATGAATATCGATATTTCGGCCACTACATGCGGGTCTCCCGCTATGCTAGTTCGGGTCTCCTGGTGGAGCTGCTTACGTCATCATCGCGTGCACGGTAGGGGCCTCCCGCCTACCATTACGCTGGACTCCGCGTTCCCTGAGTTCTCTAACGCCAGCCGGGAATCGAACGCGGAGTGTCCCCGATTTGACAGAATACACACTTCCCGCGACAGTCCATATCAGCGATATCGATTTTCAGAGCTCGTCGCTATAAGTATGCACTAGGCCTTATGCCTGAAACGTGAAAACCGTGTGGTAATCAGTCGCTGTCGCGGCTTTCCGTCGCAGCGCAGTGCACTGCTAAGGGTGCTAGCGACAGCGACAGAGGGTCCAATCCGATGTCGTTCCTGTTTTTTGGCCCCAACCCAAAAAAAAGTCCGAAACTACATTGGATTTGGCTGGGTCGCTAGCACCCGTCACAGCGCACTGCACTGCGACGGACGTACGCGACACCTAGTACCGCACTATTTTCACATTTCAGGCATAACATTCCTTGTCACATCAGCGGACGCGACAAGTGCTGAAAAGCGTTACTACAACATCACATTTCTACGGCGTGGAGCTGGTCCCAACACGATACGTATCAGTTGACCGCACCTTCACGCAAAATTTGCTCTGACTAACCATCTTCATCAATTCCATGGAGGGGGCCTACCGGTACTTTACGTATCATTTTCTTACGAGTCAGCGGCGTTCTCTTCTATCGGAATAGGGACAGTACTACCGTGATATAATACTTCCGTAATACACATCCCAGTGAGGAAAGGCAACTTTTTTCTACATATATCGCCGTTCAGCAACAGAAAAATTAGCATCGCAAAACGGGTTTCAGTGTTGTTCAGGTGGCGAAACCCTAAGTCGAAACATCAAATGACTCATATAAATAAATATCTAGTACGTACTTATATCAATCCACTGATTTAAAGGCAGTGGACTCGTATAAATGAATACCTAGTACGTACTTATATCAATGCAGTGACTTAAAGGCAGTGTTCACGATGATTTTCGTTCTCTCAAAACAATGCGTTGGCAACCACATGTGAACAAAATTAAGAAGAAACAGCGAGAAATGCACCAAAACGTCTTATTTCAATGACATTGTCATCTGGCCTGGACTAGTTGTCCGATTGGATTATCAGCTGTAAAAAATGGGGCTAATCAAAAATGGAAGAATATTTTATGCAGAACAGTATTAGTTAGGGTCCGAAAGAAACAACGGGGCAACAGAAAGCAGATAATTGAGAGGGACGGGTCCACAAAATATTTCATTGTCACAACGAACAGTTCCAATGAGACTTATGAGGCCGGGTAAGATTTTAGTTTAGTTTAATTTTATTACGAGCACATGAGGCAATCGTCAAAAAAAGGCATACATAACAATACAACTACTAGAAAACTTGTAACAGATGCCAAGTATGTGAACAAATACTAAGTATGTGAACAAATACTATGAGAAAATGTGCAGTCGATAACAAGAAAAAACTAGGATAACTCGTAACAGTGAAGAAGTTTGGACATCATACGCTTGAATTGAGCATAAGTCATATTAGTGGCTGGAGTACTTTTCGTGGCTTTGAGGAAGGCGCTGCCTGCTCTGAATGTGAACGATTTCGCGCGAATTGTGGTTTTCGGTCTAGACAACGTGATCTTAAAATAGCTCCCTCTAGTAGTGGTTGTCGTAGTTTGGAAAAAGTTTTTTGGATGGAAGGCAGCTGATGGGTACAAAAGCTAGTAGACCATACATAAGTCAAAGCCGGGATTCAAGTGAAGGCAGCCCCAGGTACTTATTTCTAATAGCAGCCTTAGGAATACGGGAATACAAGAAACCTGGATCCGAGATGCTCAACCTACGCGTGGTGGATCTGTGGAGTCGACTACCAAGATCAAGAAGACTCATCAAACGAGCGTCAACAACTCCACGAGGAGTTTTTTCTGTGTGGGAGTGTAAATGGCTGGCTGCTACACTCCTTCGTATTCTACTGTTACGAGCTGGCATTGAGAAGAATCCTGGACCGCGAAACAAGACTCCGCGATATCCATGCCGTCATTGTGGATTGTCGGCACAACATGCGAGCATCCAGTGCGGTGGTTGCCTTGGCTGGGTACACCTCAAGTGTTCGGGGTTAACTAGCTATAATGATTACACTGATGCCTATTGTTGTATGTCTTGTATTAATTTACCTTCTACGGTTCCTCTCCATAGTCTCAACATTTTTCAACTCAATATTAATGGCTTGCGCGCCAAACTTATGGAACTTACATTGTACATTGAACGCTCACAACCTGATGTCATCCTCCTACAGGAGACCAAACTTAGCGTGTCCTCCCCTTCTCAGCCCCGCCTCCCCGGCTATACATCATACCATATTCCCCGTACATCACATGGCGGTGGCGCCTCGACTTTTGTAAAATCATCTATTCCCTCTCATCTTATTGCACTCCCTAATGATAATGTTGTTGAATGTATAGGAGTTCATGTTGTACTACAAAGTTGTCCCCTAGACATTATCAGTGTTTACATTCCCCCATCCACTTCTTGTCCCAATTCATTTGACCCCACTCCATATCTAAATGATGTATATGCAATCCTCTCATCTTCATCTGTTGTCGTGGCTGGTGACTTTAATGCTCACTCCTCCTCCTGGTTCTCCTCCCTAGATCCCGATGACAGAGGAGAACTACTTGAGCTTTTTGCGGATGATTGTGACCTGATACCTATAAACGAGGACTCTCCTACTCGTCTCCCGTCGACGGGCAGACCCTCCTCACCGGATGTCACGTTTGTTTCCTCTTCTCTTGTCATGTCTTGCAGCTGGTCCACATCTGTGGCAATGGGCAGTGATCATGTACCTATTTGCACATCATTGGATCTTTCTCTCAATAGTCAGCTTGCACCTTTTTCTGGCTCCCGTAGCAAATGTTACACTAATTATCGTAAGGCTAACTGGTTCCTGTTTAAAGAGGTGCTACTCAGCCGGGTAGCCTACTATCCGCTAGCTGGCTCGGTACATGACAAGGAGAAATTCGTCGTCGACACCATATGCGATGCCTCCAGAACAGCCATCCCGACCGGTCGCGTTAGAACGTTCCACCCTAACGTACCAAAGGAAGCCCTGGAGCTTATCACTCAACGGGACGACCGACGCAGAAGTGACCCCTCTGATACGTGCATTTCTCAATTATCCGAGGAGATCTCCAAAGTGCTGAATGACCACAAGCAGAAACGCTGGAGAGAGTACACCGAATCCATCAACCAGGGTTGAGCAGCGTTGTGACTGGGCACAACAGGGGGTCGTAAAATTTTTGGAAAAATAAGGAGGATGGAAAGGTAAAAAGAGGTCGGAAAAGTCAGTCGCGTGCGAGGTGTATGCATTTTCAACAATATAAAAGCAGATTATATACAGAGAAGCTGTTTAGAAAATCGACATTTTTTTGGTAACATTGACAATTAGACACTAATAAAGCTTTAAAAATTTTTGGTCCCAAGGGGTCGTAAAATTTTGGGATTTTTTGAAAAAAAAAAAAGAAAAATCGGGGGGACGTAGCCGCGAAAAAAATCGCCACAACGGCCTGCTCAACCCTGCCATCAACTTTGCGACTGATAGCAAACAGGCGTGGAGCATCCTCAAACGACTATCTGGAAAGAAGATTGCACCTGCGCGCAACATGCTTGAATTCCCCTCGGGCAGATTTGAATTCGGATCTAAGGCTGCCTGCCAGCTTGGAAAACTCTATGCTTCTGCCTCTTCACGACGTGATAAGCAACACAGATGTACCTTACGTGCGATCAGGAAACTCAGTCGCCAGGACGTACCTGCTATAACTGCTTCTACTGTCACTGCCATTATCAAATCAATGAAGAACTCAAAGGCAGAGGGACCTGACGGCATCTCAGCCGTTCACTTGAAGCACTTGCCGGAACAATATGCCGAGTTACTCAGTGGTCTTATCATTTCGTCGTTTAGTAGTGGTATTATACCTGCTCGTTGGAAACAAGCTCTTGTTCTCCCCATCCCCAAGCCTGGCAAACCAGAGGATAAAGCCACGTCACATCGTCCCATATCCCTATTATCCCCTATCGCTAAGCTGGCGGAAAAAAATATAAATCCGCATCTCCAAGGCGCACTACAGCAGAACGTCCATCAGCATGGCTTCAAAAAGGCGCACTCCACCATCACCGCACTAACGTCAATTACTGAACACTAGAGTGTTGCCCGAATATTCGTTTATTCAAATAATATTCGATTATTCGAATAATTCGAATATTCGAATATTCAAAGAAGTGGATTATTCGGGTTATTCGAATAATCGAATATTCAAAGAAGTGGAATATTCGTTTATTCGAATATTCGAATATTCAAAGAAGTGAAATATTCGGTTTATTCGAATATTCAGCACGAATAATTTGAACATTCGACAAGATCGCACTCCATTTTGCCCTGATTTTACATTTCAAACATCTTAGCGAAGTGACTACTACTTTCTTACAATTATTCAGTACCTCATAAATATAGGCCCGTAGTAAAGCCTGCGAAAATTTCAGTTCAGCCTATCTGAATCCATCTTCTGAAAAGAATTCAGATGAGCCGCACACATTTCAGACGTATGTGTTGTAGGATAGCGACCTAGGCTAAAAGAGAAAGGCAGCAACAAAAAAGTTAAGCTGGAATCCCACTCCAGTCAGATCTGACTGAATCGATTCAGTCAGATCTGACTGACTTCCTGGCTAGAGAAGTGTGAAACAGCGTACCAGGTCAGGAGTGCGCTCGAGACTGTTTTAAGGAGCAAAGGAGTAACTTAATTGGTTCAGCTGAGATTTCGGCTTATCAATGTAACATTATCAATACCAGCTTCCACAAAACAAACAGCATTTCATTTATTGAGAAACGGAGCATGGAGTTGGTCGATTCGCGAACGACCACGTAGAGAATAATGGTCGGTTGTTCTCGTCATCCCACGTATCATCATGCCACCAACATCATGGCTTTGCAAGACCGACCGCTCGAAAGCAATCTATCGCTCGATACGATTTCGGACTCGTCTGAGCCCTGTCTGAATCGTTTCGGGCTCGTCTTATCACCCATTCAGATGATCCTGACTGGTGGTGTGTTTACTACGGGCCATAAAGTTACTGTTCTTATCTGTGTTAAATTCCATTCCCGCAATTGCGTCTCGACACACGCTTTGCGGCCGCACGCGCTCGAGTCAATCGAGTTTCCAGCTCCAAAGCCGACACGATATGGCTTTTTTTATACAAATTTCTTCAATTTTGTTTAGTTTCCAGTTTCTAAAACCCACCTAAAGTCCACAGATCCGCACCTGCGGCGCTGGAAACTCTTCCGACTCAGCGCGCGGCCGCAAAGCGTGTCGAGACGCGATTGCGGACCGGAGTTTGACCTAGATAAGCACAGTATAGCAGGTATTTCCAATATATTAAATCGCTCGTAGGACTTTGTCAAAACGCTAGAAATGCCCATTTCACCTTTAGTTATAGAGAAAAGTCTAAATCTCGAGCGGCTCTTAAGTATAGCAACACTTGACCAACATGGAAATTTCTTACGATGATGTCCAGAATGAGCCTTTTTCATGTGTATTTTCATGAAACTGGTTCGAGGTGATGCTATTTGTCTACTTTCCCGGTGAACTTCACCTGAATTCTGACGCAAAAGCCCAAGTTCTCTCCTTCCATAATGCTGGACGTGGAATTCGATGGTTTCCAGCCACCTAGGACGACTAGCTGGATGTAGTCTCAAGTTCGTGCCAGATCCTGAGCCACTCAACGTCTGTTGTCGCCCAGACGTCTCATGGAGCTGGGAAGCGAAATATTACACGGCGAGTTCCCAGTGACATCGTGTCGGTCTCAACGACTAACTACGAATTGTCGCTGAGATTCCGGAGTAGGACATGGCTAAGCAGCACTAGGAAGTTCGCCATCTTATAAACCACACATAACTCTACTGAACCCAACTAAGCTAAACTAAACTAGACCGAAGCAGTCCACAATTTGGCGGCAATTAAGCGGGTATTTTGCGGCTATTTCACGGCGAGCATTATTTGGCGACTATTTCGCGACTATTACTCGGGAAAAGGCATTTTGCGTCTGTTTCGCGGCTATTTCTCGGCAAAACAGAGTACACGCTCGTAAACGTGGTTGACATAACTGCGGAAATGTAATGGTATGGCTCAGAACACAACGCCTACGCATTTTGAGGCGTCAAAAACGACCCACAATGACGCTACACGTGTGAGAAGTTGGCCCCGCCCCGTATCTGCCCGCCCTTGCATTTGCGTCCTCCTCCAAAAAAGGGGTTCTGGGCCATTCCCACCATCGGCGACACTTGAGGGTGGTACAATGAGTACAATAAGTGAGCCATACACATCGACAATGGTGGGAATGGCCCAGCACTCCTGTTTGGGGGAGGACGCAAATACAGGTGCGGGGCCGACTCCTCAGTCGTGTAGCGTCACTTGTGGTCGTTTTTGACGCTTCGGAATGCGTAGGCGTTGTATTCTGAGCCATGCCATTCAATTTTCGTAGTTAGTTTATCAACCACGTTTACGAGCGTGTATGCTAAATTCAAGTGACAAGAGTGCAGCAGGTTCAATTACCCAAGTATGCGGTATATTGACCCCGCCCAGCATCTGGAAGCCCTGCCCATCCGGTAGCAGCCTCAGTGGAGGTTCGGCGACCCAGCCGCGACGCGTGGGTGTACCGACCACGCTGAGTGTCGGTGTGTGGACCGCGACGCGTGTCGACGCGCCGACCGCTACGCGTGTCGGTTTGCCGAACGCGACGCGTGTCGGTGTGCCGACCGCGATGCGTGTAGGTGTGCTGACCGCGAAGCGTGTCGGTGTGCCGACCGCGATGCGTGTAGGTGTGCTGACCGCGATACGTATCGATGTGCCGACCGCGACGCGGGTCGGTGCAAAGTAGTTCCTAAGCCACATATAAGTCTTGCTGGATGTGAACCGCTGCGAAATAGCCCGCTAAACGTGACAGGTCAAAATGTCAACAGCCCGACAACAGGCGGACGTCGCTGGGCAATGGGCAGTTGTCAGGCTTACAATGCGAGCGATTTGAGTTGTCAAGAGGGTGCAGTTTATGAGATGATAACTTCTCAACCTGTTGTCGATGCCCCAGTTTGCCCGAGTGGATTGGATGGGATAGTACGCAGTAGTGCTGCCCAAATATTCGTTTATTCGAATAATATTCGAATATTCGAATAATTCGAATATTCGAATATTCAAAGAAGTGGATTATTCGGGTTATTCGAATAATCGAATATTCAAAGAAGTGAAATATTCGTTTATTCGAATAATCGAATATTCGAAGAAGTGAAATATTTGAATTATTCGTTTATTCGAATATTCAAAAAAAATTATTCGTTCCAACACTCTACTGAACACATCATCGCCGGTTTCAATAGGATAGCTCCCGCCGGCAGAAGTCTGGTCGTAGCAGTCGATCTGACTTCCGCTTTCGACAATGTCAGCACTTCATTGTTGTCAAAATCGATTCTGGACTGTAATATGCCCGACTGGTGTAAACGATGGACTGACAACTTCGTCAAGAACCGCTCCATACGTGTGAAGTTCGACGGACACTTGTCGAAGTCGGTCCCCCTGAAGGCAGGCGTTCCTCAAGGTGGAGTATTGTCACCAAGCCTATTCTCTCTGTATCTATCCGATATTCCGAAGCCGCCACCCAACATCCATCTATGTCTGTATGCTGATGACATCACAATTGTATGTACAGACCCTGTTATCGACCGTGCCACTGCGGAGATGAACAAATACCTCTGCAGCCTGGCCAAGTTCCTCGAATCGAAGCAGCTAAAGGTCTCTCCTTCAAAGTCTAGCGTTACTCTGTGCACTACTGCAACGGCTGAGCATCAACTGCATCCCGGGGTTCTCTGGGAAGGCAATCGGCTGCCCTTGTTTAAGCACCCTCGGCTACTTGGAGTCTTCCGAGACCCCTCACTGCGCTTTCACGAGAACACGCGCATCCGAGCCGCAACTGCTAACACGCGAAATAACATCCTCGGTGCTTTGGCGGGCACCACTTGGGGTAGCACAAAGGAAGTTCTACGCACAACGTATAAGGCCAAGATACAGCCTACTCTGCAGTATGGAGCTCCGATATGGACTAGACACCTGTCGGATGCCTCTTGGAGCAAGCTTCAACGCGTACAAAATACTGCTCTACGTGTCATCACTGGCTGCCCAAAGTCTACACCTATATCCCATCTTCATCAAGAATGTGCCGTACTTCCTGTCAAACAGCACTGCCAACTGCAGTCACAACAGTTTCACATTGGCATAGTCAAGAATGCCGCACATCCCAACTACCCACTCCTGTCATCTGATCCTCATCCCCGTAATATTCGCACACCGCTCCATACTGCTATTTCTACATTGGATCGTCAAAGATGGGCTACCTCTGAGCTCACAAGGAAGAGTCTGCAGCAAATTGAACACACCAGATTTGTGTCTGAATACCTGTCCTGTGCCCTTCCCAATCCCATCCTTGGTGCTGTGCCTCCTACGGTCGATGACAGCGAGAAGACTCTGCCCAGACGCTCCCGCGTCACTCTAGCGGGTCTACGCTGCGGTCACTCTTCGTACCTCAAAGCCTACGCACATAGGATCGACGAGTCGGTCCCTGATCAATGTCCTGACTGAAATATTGCTGGTCATGATTCACTACATTTATTTTCATGCTCTGCCAGACCTACTTCTCTGTCTGCTCGTGATATGTGGAACAAGCCGTGTGATGTGGCCGCCTTTCTACGCCTATGAAAAGAAACTCCGATGTGGCTGATAAGAAGAAGAAGACAAGAAACCTCCAATTCTCACCATTAGTTTCCGCGTAAAGTTGTTTTGAACTTTTTCAATGAGGTGGATATGTTTTTTCTTGAACGGACAAAACACTGTTGCTCGATTCCACTATAGGCCTTACATACGTTTTGTAAGCACGCAACAGCACCGGTTTACTTCTAACTGAAAGACCTTTAAAAATGTGATAAGTACGCAGTAGGGCTTGCCTACACTTGGCTCCTATGTGGCCCGTGAAATCAAGGTTGTCGTTGTATGTAATTCCAAGATCTGAGGATTTCGCGCCCTTCTGGTGCGTATTTCTCGATTTCTTCGTCACTTCAGTTCTACCTGGGGGCCAAACAATCGAATCGTTAACGAATATCAAAATCTAAGATTATCCTGAACACTGCCTTTAACGAAATGACGAACAGCGAACGAAAACATTGAAAGATCTTCGGAAATCATAAAATCCGTCTTCACATCAAAACTAATCCTACTTCATGATGTTCAAATATTCATTGACAACAAAATTTAAAAAAAAAACAGCATGAACTCCTCAGAATTACATTGCAGAACAAGGGAGGAGAACATAACATTATGAACACTTCTCGAGATGAGTAAGTGTGGCTGAACAGTTAATGAAAGGAAACTACTAATTAACGAAAATATCACTGAAAATCATCACTTCAGTCTTCGAAAATACTAGCGCCTGAGAGGAGCACCCATCTGTTGGACGTCGTAGACTCCTCTGCCATTTGCGGGCTGTCTAAAACACATGAACCTTCCCACAATAATAATAAGTTCGAGTGGGTCACCTGATTTTTATTTTTTTTTGTTGTTGTTTAAGACAGTTTTTTTTCAATCCGGTATCCACCCGATTTACCAGACCCCATCCAATAAATGGTCGAATCAACAAGACGTTGCCTACTCACACATCAGCACAGAACCCGTCTGGAGATCAATGTATAGTGCCGGCCAAAGCAGCTGATCTCGCTGCGGACCAACATCAAACACACTACCTTGTGTGCACGCTAAAACTCGACCAATCGTGACATTTCTGGCACGAGAAGGGCTCGCTGTTCAGAAACTCGGTGCTCGCTACCATTCCGCTCGCTGACCGTGACAAGGGTTGCTTGCCACCGGACTTTTGGTTAGCCGGTGGCGAGCTCAAACTTTCTGAGATCGCTTGGGCCCACATTAAGTTATGCAAGTTGCGAGATGTCGTACATTCGTGCCGTGGCAGTATGTAGGAAACACCATCACCTTAATGCAAACCGACATCACCCTCTCCCTGAAGAGTTTTTTTTACTATGGAAGAATTACTGTTTGACCTAATCTCTTCTAGGGATTCTACTACGAAAGGCCGACGTGGAGAACATTCGCTCGGAAGTACAGATAAGCCACATGGCATGCCATGAGCTCTCGTTCACGATGAGTCGTGATAAAGATTCACGGCCCAGTCAGCTACTCAGTTCGAACCTTAGTAATAAATAAAGTCGCCCAATTCAAAGCAGTCCGCCACTTTTTAGCTATGAAAGGGTAGTCCGCTCAACGAGGGGTTAGGTCACTCAGACCGGCAGACCCGCCTACGTTACAAGAAGATGGTCAAGCTGACACACATAGCAACCACAAACAATCTAATGTAACATGTAGTGTATAATGTGTTTAAGTCTGGTGTTAACTGAAATAAATAATGATAAATGCATTGCGTAAAAAATGTAGGGGAACAGAAGTACCAAAAGATTACATCGGAAAGTGATGCAACTCCAAACAAAGCAAGAATTCCACCTGGAGATGGAGGAGTCCAGTGCGACAGATGCCAAAGATGGGTGCATCTCATCTGCCCGGGTTTCTGCTTTGTGAGAGATCACAAATCTTCTTTTCGTTGTGTTCTTTGCTTCTCACCTACCAGCTCTGATTTCTTTCATCCCAATGGTCCCCTCTCTATTGTGTACTCTGTCTCAATCCAGTCGAACATCGAAGAGCCTAAAGAAGCAGCGCTCCCTCCGTGGTTGCCCTCTCTTCATAGCTATGCATTAGATCAGGATCAGCAGGCTACGGGGCGAGGTGTGATGCATCGGGAAAGGGTCGGACACCTAGAGGTCCGATGGGGGGGGAGGTAGGGTTCGGACTTTAGACTATGAATCAAGGGGGGGGGGTATTGAGAGCCACTGTGGTAATAATAATTTGTTGAGTTCTTCTGTGAGGAGAACCCAATTGAGAGAAGATTTATTCTCAACTGACTGTGAACACACCGAGCGGCCCTTTTATATGGCCACTCAACAACAACAACAACGTTATCAGTGTGTATCATATCCATAACACCTCCCCTTCTTGAAAACATTCATGTCTCCACATCCGGTTGAGTGCTGTACGTTTTTCGGTGAGGATCCATAACGATTCGTCTGGGGGCCGTGCGTTTGCATGTTGATCGTCTGGAAGATGTCGCTTCTTGGACTCGTTGTTCGGCTTCTGCGATGTTTGTGGTAGGTTGATTAGTCCGTCCTTGTGATTGTTCGGAATCAACCACGTCGAATAGGCTGTCTATATTGGTCGGAAGGCTATCTTCATTGTTGTGACGCGATCTGAATTGATTTGGTACCTGATCCATGTTTCATTTCCAACTTGAACCTTGTAGAGCACATTTCCCACACGTCTGATGACTCGTCCGCTCTTCCAGTTAACGTGGTTCCCTTGATAATCGCAAGCAAAAACTAGGTCTCCGTCTCTGAAAATCCGTCGTTTAGCTCCGTGATGTTTGTTGAACTGTTCTTCCATAGCGGTGTTCCTCTTCAGCGATTCATTGATTTCTGGAATGAAAAGTGAGAGTGTCGTCCGCAGTTTTCGACCGAGGAATAGTTAGCTGGCGAGAGGAATTCGTCGAGTGATGGGGTAGGGGTAGAACGGAACGTCAAGAGGTACGTCTGTAAGGTTTCTTGTAGGGGTCCTTCTCCCTTCAGTTTGAGTATTGCTCGTTTGAATGTATCGATGAAACGCTCTGCTTGTCCGTTGGATTGAGGGTGATATGGCGGGGAAAATGTGACGAATGCCATTATGTTTACAGAAGTGTCCGAATTCTGTCGAAGAAAACTGTGTTCCGTTGTCGGAGACAAGAGTATTAGGCATGCCATATCTGGAAAAAGTTTGACGAAGGAGAGCGATGGTGGAAGAGGTTGTCGTTCGCTCAGTGCTGAAGATTTCCGGCCATTTTGAATATGCATCGACTATAATCAGGAAGTTTGTCCCTTGGAAAGGTCCGACAAAGTCAACAAGAACACGCTCCCATGGTTTGTTGGGTATATCCCATGAGGCGAGTGATGCTTTTCTGGGTGACTTGGCAACGGAGAAGCAGTTGACGCGTCGTCGTGCCGTGTCCTCAATGTCTTTTGGACATCTGCGTCGTAGTCGGTTCACCATTTCGTTAGTTGTGTAGCCAGCGATGCGTGTGTTGGCAATGCTTGCCTTGGTACTTCGGGGAAGGAATGAGCTTTTGGGATCTTGAACGATGTACGACAGGGGACTGACTGTCTTAGAGAGCTTCTGTTGTGCGGAATCTGGGAGCGATTGTTGTGTGATTTGCTATCGTTCCTCTGGATGAACGGCCTGGCTTTTGGAGTCTTGATAGGTGAACGTCGGGGGACCGATTGACTTGTACGGATCGGTCGTGGCGAAGCATCTTCATCGGACGAATCGGTCGGAGCTGTGAATGGAAGGAAGTTCATTACAGCATACATCCGAGTTTCCTGAATCCATTCCGCGCCCAGAAGACTAGAATGAACTTCTGCCACGTAAAATGTTCCTCTAGCATCTCATTTCTGGAACATCTCATCCTGATCGCCACTGTTGAGTTCTTCTGTGAGGAGAACCCAATTGAGAGAAAATTTATTCTCAACTAACTGTGAACACACCGAGCGGCCCTTTTATATGGCCACTCAACAACAACAACAACGTTATCACTGTGTATCATATCCATAACAATCCATAACATAATTAAAGAAGTGATTATAGTAATAGCTACATTTATTCCGTCCAGCTTTGAAAACTCGTACACTGAGATGAATTTTCGAGCGATTTAAAGTTCAGTTCTGCAATCGCGTTCAGTCCTCATTAACACAATCGTAGAAGCGAAGCGGTTGTTTTTAAAAAAATCTACTAGAATCATTCTCAAAACAACCGCTTCGCTCCTACGATTGTGATAATGAGACTTTGCGGACTGAACGCGATTGCGGAACTAGACCATAGGTTTCAAGGGTTCGATCGCCCAATCCCGTCAGGTAGAGATCCATCAGAAAGCCATTCGCCGGTGCTCTTAACAAAGCCGATTTGCAAAAATGACACGACCTACAGCACGAACGACTCACTCTGTTGCGCGAGGAGCACACCCTATTCGTTTGATTTCACTACTAAAGGCGGACATTACCCAATACCGAAAAAAACAACCGCCCCAAGTCTGCATATCCGAGTCTCAACTCGGAAGAAGGACCAAATGTCCCTCGCATGGCTGCGCTGTGGCCACACAACTACGCTGATGTCCTACGTTAGCAAGATCGAGAGCAACAAGTCCGATGTATGTTCGGTCTGGGGTTCGTCTAAATAATGATACCGCACACTTGTTCAACTGTCTAAAGAGACCAACCAAGCTGAGTACATTGGACCTAAAAACGGATCCGTTGACAACATCCTCTTCTTCTTCTTCTCTTCTTCTGCAGCCACAGAGAGGGTTCTGTCATAGATTGAGGAACTGAGCCACAAGCGTCGGATTCTCCCACAGATCTACTGGTGTTAACGATGTCGGTCTCATCGGGCAGTTGAAAAGGTGCGCAGTAGTATGCCCTTATTACCACAATCCGGGCACTCGTCAGGTCTGCTGCTATCGATCTTATGTAAATAAGACATAAGCATGGGGGAGTGCCCGCAGCGCAACGAGGCAAGGGTGCACCTGGCACGCCTACCGAGTTCCATCTCGGTTTCGCTGCCCTCAGGCGGCACGACTCCGAGAATGGAGTTTACGGCGGTCTTGCATAAGTGATCCTTGACGAATTGGGTATGCTCAGCACGTAAGAGACGGAGGCGTTCTTGTTGTGCGTTGGTCCATCTCTGTATATTGATTTTCGTGGGAGCATCGGCAAACGGCTTTCTTATACTTCTCTCTCTGACGGGGTCTAATAGTCTTCGCGACGGATGATTCGGCTGCTTCAGGATGTTTATGTACAGCTGTTGTGCATGGAGTTGGCAATGGTCCCTAACTGGCAGGATGCGAGCCTCGGCGTGTAGGTGCTCTACTGGAGAGCTTTTAGAACAGCCTGTTGCGATTCACAATGCTCCATTTTGAATGCGCTGCAGCTTGGACCAGGATGTGTCCGACACGATATGCTGCCAGACTGGTGCAGCATACTCCAGGGCGGGCTGTACGATGGCCTTGTACGTGGTCAGGATCGTTTCTTTACTGCACCCCCAGGACGTTCCGCCGAGAGCACGTAGGACGTTAAGTCTTGTTTTCACTGCAGCTTGCTTCTGCTCAGTGTTCTTATGAAACCTCAGCGAAGGGTCCAACACGAGTCCGAGCAGCTTAGGGAATCGGGCGGCCGGCAGGCGAGTTTCGTCCCATTTCACCATGGGATGAGCACTGTGCTCCCGCATTATCAGTGGAAAAGACGGTTACGGATGATTTAGCGGCAGAGACCGTAAACATCTTGCTATCGAGAAACATTTCCAACTCGATCAAGTAGTCATTGATCTTACTGGCAGGTACATTTATGTCGGGGTCCCGGCATAGTATAGTAATATCACCCGCATATGCTACCACCTTGATGTCTTGCGATGGAACGGGTAGATCTTCAATACACAGACTGCAAACAGCATGCGATAGGACTCCTCCTTGGGGTACACCGGCGGCAATTGGGATGCTATTGGAGACGTGCCCTTGAAATAGCACATTTGCCGGACGTCCTTTGGTGAATGCGGTTATCCACCGCTTCTGCCAGGGTGGAATGGTAGACCTTAATAGGCTCTCCGACAAAATGCCCAAATTTACAGTGTCAAAAGCCTTTGTTAGGTCGAGGGCTACACCTACGGTACGCTGAGGTTTCATGGCATTGAAGCCGTCCAAAAACATAGCTCACAATTTCCAGCAGGGCCGTAGTGGTGGAATGTAGCTTACGGAAACTATGTTGATGCTGTTGTTTGCTATTACGTTCGGCAAGCTCCCCCACAGCCAATTTTTCTGCAACTTTGGCAATAGGTGAGAGAAGACTGATTGGCCTGTAACCTTTTGCCGTGGATGGTGATTTACCCGGCTTCGGCAATGGGATGACGCGTGCTACTTTCCAATCTTGAGGTAATGTACAGGTGCGAAACGATGTATTAATGACGTCAGCGAGCAGGGGTAGTAGTTCATTTGGCAGTCTCTTTAGAACTGCTGGGCTCAAACCATCTGGCCCTACTGCCTTAGAGTTACTCATTTCCTTGATAACCTTCTCGACCTGAGCGGGCGTGATCTGTATCATCTTCAGCCATGAGTGGCAGTTTACAGAGTTCCCGAACAGTTATTCTATTCTGCTTCTCTCTTTGATTTAGTTATGAAAAATGCTTCCCAAGAGCATTTGCGGCCTCTTTCCTGATTTGAAGACTCGCCGTCGAATTCAATCGTGGAATTGTCGGCGGAGGTGAACTTTCCGGAGATCCTTTTCAAGGCCTTCCACGTTGCTGCTGCATCATTTCTGAAGTTCATCTTCTCAGTGAACTTTTCCCAAGATTCTTTCTTGTGCTCTATCAAGGTCCATCCTGATCTCATTATCCAGCTCGGCAATGTCTGGGTCAAGATGATTAGCAGCTCTCTTTGCGTCCCTTGTCCTTATCTTATGCAGTGTCTCCTGGTGACATTGGGAAAGAAGGTCTTGACACGACCTTCAGGGATCGCAGCTTTCATCGCCTTCCTGATGGCATTAGAGGTGGCGCTCCTTCTGGTGTACATTGCCATTCCACGGATATTCGGCTGCTTGGCGAAGTGCAGCCTCCTGAACAGGCTCCAGTCTGCAAGGCCTAAATTGAGATAAGAACGATGACGAACTCCTGTATAGGGAGCAAGAGAGTTAGAGAGATCGATATTGACAAAGACCGGTATGTGATCACTGGAAAGAGTTGTGGATGTAGACCAAGAGCAGGCGTTAGAGAGATTAGAAGAGACAAGGGGAGATGTCTGGGCTGGAGGATCGACCGTAGGCAGGGAGACAGAGTGGGCTGGCCATCGTTAAGGATAACGAGGTCGCACTCATCCGACCAGTCTTCGACGTCATTTCCTCTCTAGCATCAGAATCGAGCGACGAGCAGAACTTGTGAGCATTGGAAGTCACCCGCAAAGACAATTGAGGGAGATAGAGAGCAGTCATACAGCTGCTTGAGTAGAGGGATAGGGTTGTAGGTTGGTGGACAGGATGTGGGAGGAGGAATGTATATATTGAGAAGAGAAAGTGGAGTTTTTAGCGGTAGATGGATGGGGATGTACTCGAGAGTGCCATCCACTGGAGTGTTTGGAATGATGTGAGGAGGGAAGAGACGACAGAACAAAAGTAGAGACTCCGCCTCCTGAGATGACCTAGGATTATGATATGCAGTATAGCCCGGGATGTTTGGATGTCTAGAGGTAGCAGAGGAGGAGAGAGTTTGGTCTCCTGGACCATGATAACATCCGGGTGATGAGTACGGGCGAAGAGAGATAATTCAGAAAGCTTGGCGCGAAGGCCGTTGAGATTGATATGTACAATAAAGAGGGGGCGGTTGGTAGGTGAGGAATTGGAGGTACTGGAGGCGGAGCACACAATACAACGAAAGGAAGAATCGTGGTGCCTCACAGAACTGAGACCCGAACAAGAGAAGTGCACCCACCTTTGGCATCCAAAACATTGGACGCTGGTTCCATACCAATTGACATCTCTGTCGCATGTGGCACATGGGTAGTTCTTCTTCTTCGCGGGTCCTGGGTTCCTCTCGACGCCGGCTCTTTGCAGTAGAATCTTCAGGAGAGCTGCGGCCAGCCAGCACCTCTCCCATGACAAAAACCCTCTCCGCGGAGGGATTGACGTCGGTTTGCACGGAGGTGGTCTTCTTTCCTCCACACTGCCACGGCACGAACGTACGACATCTCGGCAGCACAACATCCTCTTCGTGGTTGTGAAGAAGAAGAAGAAGCAAGTTGCCACAATGATATAAAATTAAAGCAGCAATGAAGCGTCGTAATATTGACCTCCAACAAACCACTTAACTGCTGGCCTGTAACCAGGCAACGTTTGAAGTAATGGGTCAAGTTTGGAAAAAAACAGGTGGGAACATCAAGAACACTGGTTGTCCAGATATCAATCTTTCTTCACAGTTGTAGAATACTCACTCGCGCTTTCTGAATAAAATAGAACGGAAATTATTCTCACTTAGATTGGCCAGTATTAAGCAACCGCTCCGCGGAGCCCGTCTGTGATTGTTCAAACACAGCTGATGACAAATCAGATGGGAACTTCGCGGGTACAAGATTTCGCAAGAGGAGATGGGCATACAACCCCGCGCGTTCATGCCAGCCGCGTGGGATGTATCGGTACCCGTAGCCAGGTAAAGGCAATGCTAAATGGAGGTCAGCCCTCTGCGTAGGCATCCCCCTTACCCCCATCAACATGGGCAGCGTGAACCGAGACTCTCCTCTAAGACCTCATAGCGAATTCAGGGAAAAAGCAGAGAAACTCGCCTGTCAAAAGATCCAGAACCTGAACGTTGCTGAGTTCCAAACATGCCTCCGATATCAGACGATCCAAATCCAAGTGATAGACCTGGACCTAATGAACCGCTTCCAGAAACACTCTAAAAAACGTTGCTTTTTTTCATGATTGAGAACACACCCTTCCCCTTCAAAACTGAGTATCCTCCTTGTCAGAGCTAGCCTTATATGCTGTATATGGTGGATGCGAAAGGCAGAAGACAAAAGACAAAGGATGGTAGGAAAAGAGCCGCGTATTCTCTACTTCCGGTTGAATTTCATTTTTTTCTTCGCGTGCGTGTGCGGAGCGCGGTTAGGGCCGGCTAGAGTATCGGCGAGAAAGAAACGCTGCATGCGCGCACACACGCACGCGATGGGCTCGAGTGAATTTCGTTTCGAAACAAAGGGTACTCATCCGCGATTCTGCATGAGAAGTCCTCCTTGCTACATCTCAGTCGGAAGCGGAACAAACGTCCCTCTTGATTTGCGAAATATTTACACTTATAGTTAGGAAGTTTTTTTGTGTACGACTGTTATGCGTTTGTTTGCATGCGCTAACATTCGAATTTCGTATGTCCTTACCATGCAACTGGAGCCTGCATTTTTCACTTACAACTTGAACGTTTCTTTGTTGTAAACAGAAGAAACTGATTCTGTGATTGACGTTGATTTGCTTACCACGAAGTTGTCACGTCTGCTGTGACAAAGAGACAGAAGCCGTCTACAAATATTGAAAGTAGCGATTCAATCGACTTCGTTCGCCCAGACGAGACACATACGGACTAGCTCCTTAGAAGGGTAAAGTTACCGTTGATACGGACACTAGTGATAGTCGAGCTGTATTTCTTGAAGATTAGCGGGATGCTTAACTATGTCCTTAATCGATGAAGTCGACGAATCTGACAAACGCTTCACAACGAAAACTGTTTCAAGTGGAGCCACGGTACAAAAGTACTGAATGAGGATCTTTTCTATCCTACAATACAGAAAAGCAGTCATCGAGTTCGCTTCATGAATACGAAAAAAGCGGTTCTAGTAGCCTGTCCTAAAAGAAGGTAGAGCCCTTGAAATATTAGGTCGATGGCTTCCATGTTGACGAGTGGACCCGTTAGAAAACACTCATTATCATCAGTAAAGTAAGGCTTCTTCTTCACTTCATCAACTCTTTCCAATTTCCAAGTTGAGCAAAAAAAAGCTGGATAATACCGCGTTTAGCTTTGGAGAACTACAGTGAAGTAACGCTGCTGAAGAGCTCCCGAAGATGTAATTCGTGGAGACTGCTATCGAAAGCGCACAAATTAAAAGCAGTGTTCAAAACGAAAATCAATGTAAGAAAACGGCTAGGAGCAAGCCCGAAGTAGCCCTCCATGTTTGTCAACTTAAATGCTTTGTTCTCGACACGCCCACACTCAATTGTCACCGATTAAAACGAACATCTGAAAAATCGACTTTAGGAAAATACACAACACTAAGAAATGATCAACTCGAATGCCTCAAAATAACTTGATTTTATAATCAGCTGTTTCCTTGGAGTCGATTTTCAGTTGTGGGCCTCGGTTCATGGCCAAGCGGTATTGTGAAATTTCTCAACGGAGGGCGGGCGGGAGGAGGTCGCATAATTTTTGGCCCGAAATTGAAGGCTACGAGGGATCGCAAAAATTTCGGACCAAAAATGAAAATTTCTAGAAGTGAGAAACAAAGAAATCACTTTTCACCACCCAAAAAAATCAAGATTTTTTTGCAAAAAGAATGCACAAAATTTATACCCCAGGGTACAGCAAAAATTTTGGATTTCTGAAACAAATGGATGGCCGGGAGGGGGTCCCTCCGATTTCAAAAAATTACACAACCCCCCCCCCCCCCCCCCGACCCTGCCTCGATCGGTGGCAGTTAAGGGGAATGAGGGCGGCAAGGGCTACCCGAGGCTCGCTCTTTGCCATTTTTTTCGACAATGTTGTTTCAATAGGCCCGAGACCTTTCAATTTCCGTTAAAAACTCATAGATTGCTGTTATCATGAACAATGCATTCAAAGGTGTCAACATAAAAAAAAGTGAAACATCGTTCGAGGGTTCACATGACAAGCTTCAGCAAACCGGAAAAAATTATGCTTCCCATAAAATTTTTAAAAACTGGTTGACCAGATGCTGTGCTTTTTCTAGCTCGATGCAATACAGGTCGTCGGGACAACTGACGAGACCGAAAAGATCTATATCATATTCGGTTACAAAACTATAGGAAAACGAAAATACGGGCCATGGAGAAACCAAATTCCCGTGGTTCCTACGCGTGCGGGTGCGGAGTTTTGAGACAGCGAGAGTGTGGAGAGCAAACGGGGGCAGTGGCACCGCGCGCGCAGCACGCGCCATGAACGACGAGAATTTCGCTCTGTATCACCAACACTGATTTTTTCGCCAAAATGGCGGGAACTTGTAACTGGGAGAAGCATCGTGGAAAATGTGGTAAAAATCACCATTATGCAAAGTTCTGTGGACGATTGGAATAAAAAAGAAACACGGATGAAACCACATGTCGAGGAACAAATGATCAAGGAAACCAAAACTCGACCTCCAATCGCGGAAACTGTCCACAATGCACAAATCTTGAGAGCAAATTGAGATAGATTTTACGAACTACATGCGATACTTCTCACAATCGATTTTCGGAAACTTTCAGAAAGACCAGAATAAACATTTCAATTTACCTGAGTGGTAGCTCTCCAGCTAGTAGAACTTGAAGAGTTATTGGCGCTACTTCTCCACGAGTCACTAGGTGGTGCAAGCGATCCACTCCATGTACTAGGTGTAACCTGGCGTTCTGGAGCACTCAAATTTCTCCACGACTCCCAACGAGGTTGAGTAGGAGGTGGAACAGGAGCAGACGGAGCAAATGAAAGAGGCACATTCTTCTCCGGTTCTTTAGCTACAAGTTTTGGATCAGATGCAATGACTGGCTTTACGATCGCAGATGGTAGGAAACCAAGAGGATCACTCTTCTGAACAGGGTTACGAATTCCACCTGCTTTCGATGTTGCAACAGGCTGATCGTCTAAACCTCTCTTCATCCTAAACAAAACATAATTAAAATGAGATCGCCCTCATTTGGGCAAGAAAGCAAATAGATGAGACTCCAATAGATTATTCAGTGTCAGAATTGGATAAATTGTTTTGCAAATAAAAAGATCAATATAAACTCTGCACGATTTTAGCGTGACGCAAGTCTCGAATACGTCACCAATTTAACTATGCGCACAAAGGATACCCTTAGGCACTCGGACAGTTACCGTCGAACATATAATTAGCGCCTTAAATACCGATAAAAGCGTGTCGTCAAGAAGATAGCCGAATGTTGCACTATAACAACTAGCTTGTTACAAAGACAAGAAAATGCTATATATTATATCGTGTCTGTCTCCAGTCCAAGGTGGCAACAACGGGAAAGCATTCGACGATAGAAAAATCGATGATGGTCGGCTGATCTGAGCTGGGATTCGCGGACGGCAAACCATGAGCTATGAATCCCAGCCCTGCTTCATATAACCCACTTTGTCAACGATGATCTCAAACATACAGCCCTCTAGTATTATAGCACTGTCGTGAGAATTTACAAAGCCCGAAGGAGTGGCTCACGGTGAGACAACCGTAGGTGGCAAGGCCCACAGAGAGGACCATTCATTTCAAAAATCAACTATGCGGCAAGGGTTGCAGCCCTGTTGCACAACCATAATTTTCCTCGGAAAAAAGGATCGAAGAGCATACACCAGGACACACAGAAACGCAATTAATCTAACCTTCTACAAGTTAGTTCTGAAAAAGAACAACAAATCGAAACTGAGTCTGCCATTTCCAACCTTGACTGAACCCTATGAGCGAAAGCAGACCGCGGTACTGGGATAACTACGAAGCAAGGTAGGTTAACGATCTCCAATTTAAGTTCTCAAACTCCATCAAGTGTTGCAGAAAGCCAACTTTGCAGGCCACAATTACAAAGCCGAGAAACCAACCAATTATCCGAGCACACTCGCACAGGTGGCGAATCCGATGAAACCCCGGAAGCGAACTAAATGGGTCAAAAGGACGAGCTCTTACAAATGATACGCGTAGGACGGCGAATATGCCATTTTCAAATCTAAGTGGGCCTCTTGAAATGAATGTTTTTCGAAGAAATCACCTTCTTTACCTAGCTTGTATCAAATCTCACTAACACAATTTAAAAATGTGCGGAATGAATCCCTGCGCCAAATTTCTTACTGTATAACTTGAATGCACATTTTCATCCAATTATGATATGCTTTTCGACAGCACAACTTTTTGCGTGATGCTTTTTCGAATACAGCAGAACCTTGCCGTTTAAGACAAGTTTCCGGAAACAATTCCAGCCACCCATATTTCAGGCTTTGCAAATTTTAGAGGGAAAACCATGTCACCGAACTGATTCTGGAAACGTACACTGGTAAGGGCTACCAAGCTGAGAAACTCATGAAGGCCGAAAACCAAGCAGCACAACAGACTGCCGGAAGGGGCGACTGACACCAGCAAGAGTGACAAGATGATAAACAGAACCTAGAGGACCTCAAACAACCGCGATCACTCGTCGACTTAGGCCAAAACCTTGGTAGTCTGCTATCCGCAGAAACATCCTTCCACTCTCTGATCTAATCAACTGACTGACTTTTTTTCACAAAAACTCTGAACGCACAGAAGGCCAAAAACAACTCAATATACCGCAAGAGCGGCTGCAGAACCTTTTTTTCCAAAAAATAAAACTGAAACTGAACGAGAGTTCTTCTCTAGTGGCACATAGTGATGATGGAAACAGGATAAAAAAAAGAAAACAAACTAACAGTGGTTTTGGGGAGGGGCTCCGATCCATCGTGTTAGGATACTTGACCGCCGTCACAAACGCTGATGGATAATTCACTGGAGTGGCATCTACTCGTGTTTTAGTCTGTTCCTTCGTGCCGGCCACAACATTCACTAGCAATTCATATGCTTCCTGTAACCGAAAGAGATTGAGGCAAATGATACAATACGGGCGCGCTTACGATCAACTCCGATCAGACCCTCGCCCTAGCTAAGGGCAGACTCGCTCTTAATTATCGCTGGATTAGTCAGGGACAAGCAGGACCGGATAGCTTCGTAAACTTTTGTGATGGTCGAATTTCAAGGAAGCTGACCTTACCTTGTCTTCTCGCTTCATTCTTTCCAATTCGTTTCGGACCTTTACCAATTTTTCATCTTCCTTCGTTCCTTCTACTTCCTCCGGTCGCATAAAACAGTCGCGAATTTCTAATTCCTCCGGTCGCGGAAAACAATCGCGAATCTCTGAAAAATCTCGTGCCTGCATATTAGAGAGCTGGGAAACTAGGAGTACCTTGTGGTTCCTCGCGCGGTCTGATAGTTTCTCTCATCATTCTAGACTGAGTCGGCAACGGCTCCTCGCGAAGTCTAGTAGTTTCCCTCATCATTCTCCCCTGAGTCGACAGCGGCTCCTCACGAGGCCTAGCAGCCTCTCTCATCATTCTAGCCTGAGTCGGCAACGACTCCTCGCGAGGTCTAGCAGTTTCCCTCATCATTCTAGCCTGCGCCGGCAACGGCTCCTCGCGAGATCTAGTAGTTTCCCTCATCATTCTCCCCTGAGTCGACAGCGGCTCCTCACGAGGCCTAGCTGCTTCTCTCATCAATCTAGTCTGACTCGGCAGTGGTTCCTCTCGAGGTCTAATAGCTTCTGTCATCATTCTAAACTGTGTCGGCACCACTGGAGAGGGCATTTCAACCGGAGCTCTTCTAGTAACAACAGACTCGATAACCCTGGAAGAATTTTTTTGAAAATATTCTAGTACAACAGAAAGACAACAGTAGCAGCAGGACTTCTTCATGACATTGGCGTACTGCGGACCACCCGGTTGTCCAAGAAACGTCCCATCCTGTCTCGGCCATGATTCCGTAACTAAACAAAATGAATAATATTTCTCCCATTATTAAGGATTAGGCTGCTGCCACGAATGGACTGTTCAATTGTAAAACAATTTCTGCCCATTCGTGACAAATATTCAGGGCCCAGCAGGCCGTGTCACCCACACTCTCCGCAGGTACGATCCCCATAGTGACCAAATCCTTCTTGGAATTTTTACGATACCCCCTAGATGACAAATTTTACCACGGGATTTTTCTTTTTGATGGCCCCTGAAATATTAAATCTTGGTCCAGAATTTTCACGACCCCTTCCATACAACTTCATTTTTGAACCACAATTTCTACGAACCCCGCTCGACCCTGGCAATATATTTGGACAAAGTTATATGAGCTGACCATTATTCCTTCCACTGGTACCTGAAGAACTCCTCCACGATTCGGTAGATAGGCTGCTCGTTAGAATTGCATCGTTTCTTGAAAAATGCGCTAGGGTAAATAGCCGTTTTCGCGCGCTGCCAACTTCGCCGCTTACCTGCTTGGAGCGTCTGACCAGCGACTGCCCTTAGCACGCCTAGACGTGGATTTAGGCTTTGGTAGGTCAGTTGATGGCGAGATATACGAACTCAAAGGACGAGTTGACGTAGCATCAGGCTGAAAACACAGTCAATTTAGATGTTGATTCGCAGACATGGCGGGCACGATTTCTGACTCACACGTCCGAGCTTTTCCCTAGGTCCATCCATATTATTCCCATCCGCACGTCTTCGCATTGGTTGATCTCGTTCATCCCGGTAGCTAAAACAGCTTCATTCGTGGCAAGATGGGCACGAGAATGCTGTGCAGAAATCCATTTCCACTAATATTAACTGCTAAGACTCTCACTACCCGTACAAAGAGTAAACTGATGACAATCCTCCCCTTTACAGTGAATTCGTGAACTTTTAAGCAGGGTACGGCGCTGTATAAGTATATTCCCAGGGAGAGCCTCAGCTGCGCAGGGGCGAAGGGAGGAGGGGGTCTGAGCTGCGTCGAAACACTAGATGGACAATTTTGAATGGTGGCGTATACTGTTTAGGATCAGTTTTTTTTTTGCGAAGAATTTGACTATACCGTCCATTTTATATGAACTGTTGTTGTAACTTAGCCATTGTAATGGTTAGAATTATAGTAGAGGTTCTTCCAATGTTGAGTGTAAAACACATCAGTTTGGGCGTGTATACAAAATGGCTGCGCAATAAATAGTAATAAGTTTCAGATGGGAAGTCGGAGAGTGTGGCGGGACGTCCAGATGTGGTCTCGCCGTTAGTCCATATTTTTTCAAAGTAGAAGAATGCGTCCCGTCGCAAGTCCAAATTTTTGCAAAGTGGGGTTACAAGAGAAAGATATTTGAGTCAAGCGTATTCGACTACGCCCAACAGCGGTACAGGAGTAGCTAGAAGGTGAAAGAAAGTTCTCTACGGTCCTAAACTAGGGTTTTTGAGTGCAGTAACTTAGGTTCTAAACGAAGCACACGAATGGAAAACTCGCGTATTTTAGAAACTACACGCTTTACACCTCAGAGAATGATGCCTCAACTGCCCCCAGACGATGCCTTACAAGAAAGCTCATTTGGCGTGGACAAATGCAAAAAATAGCCTAGATGTCCATACCTAAACGCTATTTACTTTCCATTACTTTCATTTGATATTGTTCCTTTTCTTCAAATTTTACATCTTTTAAAATAAGATTGCTCCCGTTCTTTAAATTTTACTACAACAAAAGAGTCAAAAGAACTCTTTTAGGGGGAGAGGTCCGGGAGATCGGCGAAATGTTATCCTGGAGAGGGTCTGAGTCAAATACGCTTCGTCCACACCTCGTGCCGTGCCATCCAAATTATAAGGTCCCTCGCACTCGAGTGCACCGTGTCTATGGTGGGACGACTGCATGGTCAAGCGAGCAGCTATGGTAGAACGCGAGCGGAGCGACTATTTGCCTTGGTGGCGAAATTTTTTCATTACCCCCCCCCCGAAAACTCGTTTTTTTTAGCTCGAAATTTTTGAAACCTCCCCTAAAAAAATTCGACAGATGGGCAATTTTTTATGACTCCTTCACCATCGTTGAGAAAATTACGCAACCGTGACTGAACCTTGGTTCTTCTGCTGCTGACCGCAGTAGGGATCACCAAACGGTCACAATTCTTAAACTACAGAAGTAGTATCGTATGTTATCACTGCAGGGTCTTCGTTGCGGGACCAACTCGCCCAGGGTTGAGCAGGCCGCTGTGCCGATTTTGGGCGACGCTACGACCCCCTGTTGACCAGAATTTTGAATGAAAAATCCAGAATTTTACGACCTAGAACGGAAAAATGATTTAGCTTTTTTTAAAAGTGGTGAATTTGAAAAAAAAAGAAGACAGTTTTGTGATATCAATTTTTAAGATCAAGCTCGGTCGCGGCTAAGGTGTGGACGCGAAAGGGCCGTGTATTTGCAAAAATTTCAAAAACCCCAAAACTTTTTCATTTTTCCCTAAATTTTCCAAAAATTTTTCGACCCCCTGTTGTGCCGGGTCACAACCCTGCTCAACCCTGAACTCGCCGCTTTTATCCGGTCCATCGCGGTACTCTCGAGTGACATACACCCGAAGTCAGCAGGCCTGCCAGCGAAGATGCCCCGGCCTGTCACTTCCGCGCTCTTGCACGCAGGCCGAAGCGCATCAACAGCAGTCCGGGGTACGATCACAGAATGCCGAGATATCTCTACAGTATCTTCGATAAGATGGTTGATTCCTTCACGTGCAGTGTCCGTGATCACATTCCACGCCCTCAACAGGCGCTATATCCCCTTCGCGAAACAACCCGATAGGCATAAATACCCGATGGTCCCGTCAGGGGGCCATAGCGAGTGTCCCCTTGACGTCTAAGGCCAGATAGTTTGGCCGACGAGGTATGCCATCGAATCCTCATGAGACCGCGTTCCATACAAAACACGGGCTCGATCCTAGCGTTCAACGTGCCAAGCAATTTTCGAGGCAGTCATATTTTTCCTTCCAAAGCGACGCGTATGCGCGCAGCGGCCGAACTGCTCGGCCTGCCTATCTCGGGTCTTCGCGCTTTTCTACGCTCCCGGCCTGCCGTTTACCAAGAAAATTCTACCCTTCTGCCAATCCCGAGTGCCGGAGCTCTCCTTAGAAGTATAAAAATCTCAGGTTTTCCCACAGGAACGTGAGCTTTGTGAGGTACCGAGGAAACCTTGAAGAGAGAATCACGAAAAAACACAGGATAGTGGGTGGAATACGCGCGGGTCGGTCAACCCATCGGGTCACTCCGCCTTCTAAACTAATCCTTTCTGAAGAGTCTTGAACACGTAAACGTCCGGTCAGCAAAGGTAATGGCTTCGATAAGTAGCGGTGGATAAGGTGGATAACGCTATCACATGGAGAGACTTCATTCCTTCACATCAGTCAATCCCTAAATTCTCAAAAATAAGACGTCACGCAAGAGTTCCTGATTAGGCGATAAAAAGTGTTTTCCCGTCACTTTCTGCAGTTCGTCCTAACGCTGCTGTCAGAGTAAACTCTTGATCAATCATAATCTGTAAGAAGCTGAACATCCACGATTTATCGTGAACACTGCCTTTAAGCAGTTGCACGGCTCTCTCTCTCTCTCTCTCTCTCCCCCTCTCTCTCTATCAGCTCTTTGTGGGTGACTTCAATGCTCACACGTTCTGTTCATCGCTTAGCTCGGATTTGGGAGGAAGAAGTCGAATAATGGTGTATGATTGGTTATCTTTAACGATGATCAGCCCACTTCTCTCCCTGCCAACGGCTCCCCTTTTAGCCCAGACATCTCTCTTGCTCAGACGTTCGCTGTTGTCCACAGGACACGAATGTGATGTCACCTCACGCAATGCTCCCTGTAGACATCCAAAAGGGGCATGGATCGCCCCTCGAAAACTGCCCGTCGCCCTCCTCCTTGGTGCCGTAGACAACCTATTCGCGGGAACGCTTTTGCTGTAGACATCCCATCGGAGGAAGATCTCCATCCCCTAATACGCGTTCACATCCTATCAACACCCTGTAGACCTGATATTACCATCCCAGTGAAGCATCAACCGCTTTATGACGTCACCCCTTACGGGCAGCATACACACTCACAAACATGGAGGAGATAACAGCATAAATAGGACCGCACGGCTCCTACCATGTCGTCTACGACGTTTGAAGCGTCAAAAACCATCCAGGATGACAATATGTGACAATGTTTGAGCAATATTGCCTTCAACGTCTGTATTTCCCACCCGTTCGAGTACAAGAATTAGAAATGAAACTTGAGAAAACATGTGATAAGATAGAGTGATAGCACTATCTCATGGGAGCGCACGAGAGAAATAGCTTGATTTGCTTGAATGTAACATGTCTGCATACCAATTAACTCTCGTCCATTTTTGATAATGCCGCTCTACTTTAGCTGACTTTTTGAAATGTTGTTTCTCTCGTGCATTCACATTTGGTAATGCTATCACTGTAACTTATCACATGTTTTCTCAAGTTTCTTTTCTCATTCTCGTACTCGAATGGGTGGGGAACACTGGCGTGGAAGGCAAGATTGCTCAAAAATTGCCAAGTATATCCTGTTTCCGAGTGTGATTTATTTCCGTTCGTCGCGTGCGTCTGCGTGCGTACGCTGCGTCTCCTTCTCCCCACAATTTCTCGCTGTCTCTACCTTCGCTCCGCACAAGCGCGCGAGAGAACAGAGTAAATCCGGTTCGGAACCAGAGGATATTGCCATCCTGGATGGTTTTTGGCGCTTCAAACATATTTGACGACATGGTAGGGGCCGTGCGGTCCTACTTATGCTGTTATCTCGACCACGTTTACGCGCGTGTATGCTGCCTTTAAACGGCGGTATGTCTTCTTTCGAAACTTGATGATGAGGCCCGATTTTTCTTATTTCAGTTCTAATCTAAGCGGAACAGAGAAATTGGACCCTCTCAATCAAATTTTCTAGAGAAAAACTAGCATTGGCGTGGATCCTAATGAGACTTTTCGTTCCTCTTTGGAGGTTGGCACAAACTCGGTGCACCTACGTAATAGCATATGACACCGAGTTTGCGCCAACCTTCGAGAGTAAACGCAAGGTCTCATCTATCAAAAAGGGGTCTTCCAAGCGAAAGAGGTTTGGTTGACGTCAGAAACGTTCCAACAAAAAGGGAACAATAGGCAAGTAGGATGAGGAGAGTCTACAGAAATTGAACAATATTCTCTGAGACTGATATTCTTGGCCGATACTTCTTAACAGCTGAAACAAACCGCTGCGGTGTTCCACACGGAAGTACTTTGTGGTTCCAAATAGACTCTGATTATGCGAGTAACGATGAAAATGTATATTTATGTGCACCTATTAGTTATCATTAGAAAAGAAGATGATGCCAACTTCACCTACAGAGACGGCTAGCTCCAGCTGATACGAGAAGCGAACCAAAAGTGCAGCATCAAATAAGAGTATTTTCCTATAATATCGTCAACGAATAGAAGTCCATTTTCGGAAACCATTGAACTCTTCCTCGTGAAATGCCACAACGGTTTGTTTTCGCTGTTAAGAAGTATCGGCCAAGAATATCAGTCTCAGAAAATATTGCTCAATTTTTGTAGACTCTCCTCATCCTACTTGCCTATTGTTCCCTTTTTGTTGGAACGTTTCTGACGCCAACCAAACCTCTTTCGCTTGGAAGACCCCTTTTTGATAGAATTGTTCACTTTTTCTTGATATTACGAAGTAATATCTCTGAAAATCTTCAATATTTTCCCAACAGGATGGATTGATATGACAATCACTAAGAAATTAACTTGTTGCGCACGCTACAAATAATGAGCGACTCACTTTCCTCGACATCCTCATGACGTCATCAGATGCCGTGTGTACTTTACACGACATCCTGATGACGTCATAAGATGCCCTATGCACTTAGCACGACGTCCTGATGACGTCATCACATGCCCCATGCACTTGGATGACGTCATAAGAAAGTAATAAACTTGTAAGTCACTTTCCTTGTCTTTTCCCATCGAAAAATACAGCCTACGACGTGTTTTATCGATTTGATCTACCAACTGATAATATCACTTGATATGATAAGCAGTAGTAAGTGAAATAGTTAATGTTAAACAGTAAGTAACAAACTTGTTAGTCACTTTCCCTGTCCCTTACCTACGGAAAAGTACAGCCTACAACGTGTTTTAGCGATTTGATCTGCCAACTGATAATATCACTTGATATGATAAGCAGTAATAAGTGAAGTATTTAATATTTAAACAGTAAGTAACAAACTTGCTAGTCACTTTCCTTGTCCCTTCCCATCGAAAAGTACAGCCTACAACGTGTTTTAGCGATTTGATCTGCCAACTGATAATATCACTTGATATGATAAGCAGTAATAAGTGGAATAGTTAATGTTAAACAGTAAGTAACAAACTTGTTAGTCACTTTCCTTATCCCTTCCCATCGAAAAGCACAGCCTACAACGTGTTTTAGCGATTTGATCTACCAACTGATAATATCACTTGATATGATAAGCAGCAATAAAAGAAGTATTTAATGTTTAAACAGTAAGTAACAAACTTGTTATTCACTTCCCCGTCCCTTCCCTACGGAAAAGTACAGCCTACAACGTGTTTTATCGATTTGATCTACCGACTGGTAATATCACTTGATATGATAAGCAGTTATAAGTAAGTAAAGTAGTTAATGCTAAACAGTAAGTAACAAACTTGTTATTCACTTCCCCGTCCCTTCCCTACGGAAAAGTACAGCCTACAACGTGTTTTAGCGATGTGATCTGCCAACTGATAATATCACTTGATATGATAAGCAGTAATAAGTGAAATAGTTAATGTTAAACAGTAAGTAACAAACTTGTTAGTCACTTTCCTTGTCCCTTCCCATCGAAAAGCACAGCCTACAACGTGTTTTAGCGATTTGATCTACCAACTGATAATATCACTTGATATGATAAGCAGTTATATCTACGAAAAAGTACATATTTTAGCGATTTGATCTACCAACTGATAATATCACTTGATATGATAAGCAGCAATAAGTGAAGTATTTAATGTTTAAACAGTAAGTAACAAACTTGTTATTCACTTCCCCGTCCCTTCCCTACGGAAAAGTACAGCCTACAACGTGTTTTATCGATTTGATCTACCAACTGATAATATCACTTGATATGATAAGCAGTTATAAGTAAAGTAGTTAATGCTAAACAGTAAGTAACGAACTTATTAGTCACTTTCCTTGTCTTTTCCCATCGAAAAGTACAGCCTACAACGTGTTTTAGCGATTTGATCTACCAACTGATAATATCAATTGATATGATAAGCAGCTATAAGTGAAGTAGTTAATGCTAAACAGTAAGTACTCATTGTCTACCTACTCACCAGCATGCTTATCTGTCCACATACCAACTTACCTGCCTGTCCAACTGATGGCCTGCGACCATTGGCAGTGGCCACTACTAAGGGTGCGTAACGCACGAGGAAGGACGAAGCGCGAAGCACGAAGCAGGAACGAGTAACAGCGCACAACAAGAATTTTTGATAAGGACTCGCCTATCTAACTTTGTCAGTTTTAAACCGATTTGGCTCAAATTTTGTCAGCATGTGCCTCCTGGACCCTCTCACCTATATCCCGATGGAAATCTCTGGAGAATTTGTTTAACAGGTTTTGTTAACTACTTTACAGAATTCTAAGTGATCACAAGTCCCGGGCAAAACCAAACCTCTCCAGCCGTCGCGGCTGAAGCGATTAAGATCTATACCGACGTTACATTATTTTAATAATGATGTCCTTATGCGGACAACACTCTACTGCTTCCAAATGAACTACTATAAGTTATACAAACCATTCCAAATGAAATGTACTTTTCTAGAGCCAGTTTTGGACGTAGAGTCCAAATATGCCCTTTGCAGCTGCCTAGAGTCACCCTCGAAAACGTTATAGCAGTTTTTTTCTCCGATTTTTGTACCTATTGTACCCTCGAAAAAGCACATTAATTTTATGAAAATCCGGAAACAGACCTCATAATCGTGTTCAGGGCCCGAAACAGCCCCCAAGGCAAAGTTTGGGTGAAAGCGCATTCTCCGAGCTATTTGCCGACTGATGGCATTCTTGACTTGTATGGATTTTCGGTTCATCGTTCAATTATATCAATTACGGGGTACAGAAAGCGTTGAAAAATTTTTTTCTCCAGATTTGACATAAAATTCAACCTGGGGGTGATTTGTGGTGCTAATCACGAATCTGAGGTTTACCTGTGGTTTTCCCTAATTTCGACTAAATTTGTTCAAAGCTTCCCACCGGCAGAAAAATTTGACGGCAAAATCGACTTTCGACGATTTCTGGAATGTGACAAAAAATGTGGCTCAAATCGTTCTTTTGGGGTTTATTTGGAGTGCTCAACACGAATCTGATGTCAGTTTATGGATTTTTGAAAGCTTACGATAGATTACGTTGGGTATACGATATAGTTGTACACGAACGAAATTTTTGAAAAAATTGTCGATATTTTTTTCGTTCGTTCGAAAATTCGTCGAACGTAATTTTTTCAAATTCCGTTCGTTCAAAATTTCGTCGAACGATTATTTTTCAATTTTCGTTCGTTCGAAATTTCGTGGAACGAATTTTTTTCAAATTGCATTCGTTCGGAATTTTTTTCGAAATTGTACAGCTATACGGTAGTTCGATCAATGTCACAGATTTGTCTCAAAGTTTCTATGTGGGGGTTTTTTGGGGTGCTGAATACGCATTCTATGTCCAATTGTCTGTTTTCAAACTTTTAAGTTCTGCCTCCCGAATAGCATGTTACCTACCGTAACCTAAAGTAAAACTATAAATTCCGACAAGCGAACCCCAGATTAGTTTTCAGCACTACATGTTTATCGCAGTATCCGGAGAAAAATAAAAAAAAACACCTCAAAAATTCCATGGTGGAGACAACATGGATGGGAATCAGGGTAAATGAACACCCCCGAATAATCAGATATTCCTGACAAACAACTAAAAATGACGCAAATGACACACATAAAGGGATGGAAAGAATCAAAATCTGCCTACGAAGGCAGTTGCTGAAAACTCCGTAAACCAAGGAAACCTTCGGGTCCTTCACGGGAACCTCCGCGAGGTGCATCTCTCGGCATGCCAACAACGCCCCTTCCACGGGAAGACGTTATTAAAAAACGAATCACAGATCTCATATAATTGAAAGAAGAGAAGAATTACCATAGAAGTCTACAGCATCATCAAAAAATAAAACGAAGTGCAAATCTCATATAACCGAAAATGAGAACTTGGACGGCACGATCTTCGTGATACTTCGATTGATGGACGCTGCCAGCGCCCCTCCCGCGAGTGTCCTGAAGAACAGCCCATTGACCTGCGCAGCCGTAGACATCCCAAATTGACGCCCTATAGACAACAACTCGGTCTGCGTCGATTTAAGGCACTCGGCGGGATTGCCGGTCGATGGGCTGTTTAACAGCCCGTCGCCCCCTGATCAACAGCACACCGGGACGACCCCGCGTAGAGCTGCCTGTTCGCCAGCGGCGACTCGTTCTGGGCGGATCGACGTCCTGTAGACAACAGCGAACGTCTGAGTGTCTCATTCAAATTCAAACTTTCCAATGCTTAAACTTGGTTCACCTCCACAACTCTTTTCAGCCACCACATCCCCGTCTTTCTTGATATAAGTAGATCTCTCAACTTTCCTGCCCGTTACGCCTGTATTCGTCACAGGTCTTCATATTGGCTCTGAAGACTGGTGTCTGTTTAAGGTTGCATTCCGCTACGCGGCTGACTACAAATGTAATGAAGACGCCTATCAGAAAGAACGACACCTCACTACTGTGCTAAACTTTCGCGTGTTGCCTACGAGGGAGTGTCCTGCTTTTCCCTCGCAGCGTTAATTTCCAAAAAAAAATCATTTCTCTCAAAAAAGCAATCGGTTACTCATTTTGGTAAATTTATCGCCATATTCGTGACAATGAAAAAATTAGCGCGAAACCCATTAAGTAGTGCAACCCACGCCGACGTGATGACGTAATCGTTTTGATTCGAAAACCTCGTCGCGTCAATTTCTCCTTCTGAAGGATGCGCATCCCATTGAACAAAGGATATGTATCGTCGATTACTGGATGGGGGGAAGCCGCGACGAACACACGTGGCACGCACGGAAGCGAGGAGGTAATGATAGTTATGAACATCGATCGAGAGATGTCACGTTAGTTCGCTGCGCCGCGGCTTCCTACAAAGAGGAAAAGGATGATAAAACGCACTCTTGCGGCTGGAACAGGGTTCAGCACGAGGTGTGGACAAGGCTAAATTTTCTCAGACCCCCCCTGAAAGCAAACTTTTGGCAATTTTCTCAGACCCCCTCCCAGAAGCGTTAATGGGTCAAATTTTTGACGTTTCTCGGACCGCCTCCCAGAAGTGTCAATTGTCTGTTTTTGTAGTAAAATTGAAATAAAATGAACAACTTATTCCAAAAGATGTATAATTTGAAGAAGAACAACCATTTCAAAAAAAAACAAGTCATTAACATTGCAATAGATCACAGACGAGGCTTTTCTTGACGGATTACATGAAGTTGCCTGCGTTTTTGAAAAACTTAGCTAAAGTAAGCGTTTTTATTATAGTGAAGGCTCTTCTAATGTTGAATATAAGATACATAGGTTTGAACAAGTGTCCAGAAATTGTGAATGATTTCGGGTAGGAAGCTAAGGTATATATGTGGTGGAAAAGAAGCGTGGAGAAGATGAAGTGATTGGCTAATACGGGATGTCTCGAAGAAATAAATTCGTTAAATTAATGTGAGTTCGTAAATTCATTTCGCAACTCCAAGAAGAACATGTCACTTCAGATGTATGGACTTCTGGTTCGAAAAAGCGTCATCCGATCTGGTTACGTTGCGAATTTTATTCTCCGAAACCCACTCATACACAAAACACATGACACGGGTTCGATCCCACAAGGTGTTAATTCTCGAAAAACATCAGACTTCACGTTTCTTTTGCAAAGTAAGTGTCACGGAAATAAGATATTCGAGTCGAGAGTGGTAGATTTACCCTGAATACGAATTTTCAGCCTCTAAGATGGACCCTGAAAGGTACTTCTCTGTATGGCCCACACCTGAGACGCGCTCGCGCTGGAAGTCTACGTTTTTGCAAGGTATGAGTTAGGAGAATACGATATTCGAGTCGAGCGTGGTTGATTTACTTCATATACAAATTTTAACGGCATCATAGGAACGCCGAAGACCGCTACACTGCAAGGGCTCACACTTACTTCAAGTTTGGCCCAGCCGGAAGTCAGCAATTTTGAAATTTAGGTGTCATGAGAGTAAGATATTTGAGTCCAGCGTAGCCGATTTACCCCTAAATGCACTGGCTAGGTGTGGACATTTATGCTCAAAACATCAAATCACACCTAGTGAATTTTTTTGTAAGGCATCCTCTGGGAGCGAATCAAGTTTCACTCGGTAAAGTAACAAACATAGTTTCATAGTTTTGCTCAAATCCGGGATAGCTCTTTTGGAAGTTAGGTTACATGTGTGTCCGCTTCCTATGTAGCGGTCTTCAGCGTTACACTGAGACGGTAAAAGATTGTATACAGGGTAAATCGACAACGCTGGACTCAGATATCCTACTCTCGTCACACCTAAATTTCGAAATTGGTGACTCCCGGTGGGACCACACCTGAGAAAAATGTGAGGCCTTATACTGTAGCGGTGTTCAGCATCTATGTTGGACGGTGAAAGTGAGTATAAGAAGTAAATCGACCACGCTGGAGTCGATAATCGTATTCTCCTGACTCATTCCTTGCAAAAATGTAGACTTCCATCGCGACCGCACCTGCGACAGGTGTGGGCCCACACAGAGAAACGCCTTTCAACTTTCATCTCTGAGGCTGAAAATTTATATACAAGGTAAATCTAACACTCTCGACTCCAATATCTTACTTTCGTGACCCTTACTTTGCAAAAAAAATGTGAGGTCTAACGTCTTGCAAAAATTAAGCACTTTGTGGGATCGAACCCATGATGTGTGTTTGGTGTATGAGTGGGTTTCGGAGAATGAAATTCGAAACGTAACCAGATTAGATGACGCTCTTTCCAACTAGCAAGTGGTCTGGCAAATGTTGAAGCACCTATTTTCGTATCTAACCACTTATTAAACGTATTTTCCATACATTTAGAGTGACCTGTTCTTCTCTGACAACATATTTATTTCTTTAGTACATCTCGTCGTCTTCGCCTTTGCCAATAACTTCATTCATCGCATCCACACTTTTCTTCCGCCCCATTCCGTGGCTTCCAATCTGTTCCTATTTGCAGTTCTGTATACAAGTATCCAGGATACACGCCCAGAACCTATGTGCCTTATATTCAACCGTAGGAGAACCTTTACTATAAATTTAACATTTACGTAAATTAAATTACAACAATGTTTCATGTTAATTGGACGGTATTACCGCATTATTCGCAAAAAAATATTTCTAAACAGTGCACCTTCTACCCCCGGTCAAAATGATTCACGTTGTCTCCCGGTGGAGCTCAGACCCCCCGGTGTGAATATCCACACCAAGCGCCGAACCCTGGGCTGGAATCAGATGCTAACATGGCCATCGGAATCGTTACCCAAATTTGGGGCAATTGGAACCCGCCCAACCACTGGCGGCTTCTCAACAGGCACGGTATAGTGGGAGCAACCGCGAAACATATGACTATGGAGCCCTTACCAGCCTGCACGGCGTTGTATGCGCCACGAGAAATGTAAAGATCGATCGACACACGTGATAGGCGCGCCGGCTGCTCAGCAAAACACGCAACCACCTGTTTCGCAATCGCCCACACCATAGACCTTCAAAACTTCAAAATCATCTGTAGATGAATTTGAGAGATCTTGGTTGGCGCAAGTCGCGAACATTTGGCAGAATAATGCAATTCGCAAAGCCATGACAGTTGCCATCCCTGACAAAAGGGTGAATGCCTTCTTCTCCGATGTCACCAAGGAGATTTTGTAGAATATAAGAGAAAGGTACGCAAAGAGAGCTGAGAGACATTTGGATCTTGACAAAACCAAGTCGAATGATGAAATAAAAAGGGCCCTCGACAAATGCAAAAGACTGCCGGGAGAAGTTTAATGAAAAGTTTAACTTCAAAACGGATGGAACAACGCCGTGGAAAGTGCAAAGGAAGACCTCTGGTAAGTCAGTTCCCCTACCGTGGATTCTACCAGAGTTCGGGGACAATGGCTTCAAATCAGGAAAGGCTCGCTCCTATGCTCTTAACAAGCATTTTTCACGACAAGAACCAAACGAGGCGTACAGAACACAGTCACGGTAAGATGCCTCGTCATAGTCGGCCGATGGGCTGTAGCCGGCCCGGTCGACAAGCATGTAGTACAGTGCTCACTCAGGTCTAAAAATCAACCGCTGTGGCCGGACTGGGCACGTCCGTGGCCGCACCGTCGATACGTATGCAATGCATTGCTTACCGAAAAGGAAAATTCCTACGGCTTCGTCTCTTGCGCGCGGAGCACACCCAGTTCGTGAAGGATCATCTCGCCAAAGCGGCTGTCAACCCTATTTTCGGTTGTGTGCCACCTAGGGTATGTGATACCGAGTCCGAGGTTGGTAGGCGCACCAGATGTATGCTCGCTTCGTTACGCTGCGGACATTCTCCCTTGCTTATGACTTACCTGCCCAGGATTGACAATAGCCAGACTGACGTATGCCCGGACTGTGGAAACAAAGACCACGGCACTAACCTCAACTTGTGACGAAACCCTCTCAGTGGCTGCAAAAAAAGAAGAAGAAAATCCCCAGTACAGGTCAAACTCAGCCGACCACGGTGCGCTCGAGTGCGCCTAACTAATCGATTGGCATGCAGGCGACAACCAGGGACGAGAGAGGACGGGGCAGAATCGCTAGGGACGGGAGAGGACGGCTCAGTACGGTTTCGGCCAACTGTGACGGACGCCAGAGAGCTGAGTCGCTTGCCGCTCATGGACGCTACTGAGGTCTTCACTTCTACGCAAGTGGAAATGGTTATCAAAACCATGCAGGATTCGAAAGCTATCGGACCACATGATATCTCCCCAATAATTCTGAGCAAGCTTCCCATGAAACCTCTACCGCTGCTAACAGATCCCTATGCACTTCTTTCTGTATCTGTACTTTACCCCAATCATGAAGGACGGCCAATGTGAAACCGTTGCCTAAGACAAGAAAATCTCAAGAAAGACAAAGTTATAGTTCTACTAATTATTTATTCGTACTATTTATTGAATTTCTCCTCAGACTTTAGAAGTGACAGAGTATATCCTATACCGTACTAGCACGAAAATGTAGCGCCCCAAAGTAAATCGATGAGATTATCAATCACTATTGAGAGGACCCGTACCCTTTTGATGTCATGTTAGATCAATTGTGGGCCATCCCGCTCCCTTTAGCGTTAGTGATGGCGTGCGCGACCATTCCGTTCGCAGTAGGAGCTCGGCATAGCTGCATCGCGTCGCGCTCTATAATTGGCAGCCGTAATGATTGATCGTGGCGATCTATCAATACGACTGCCCATCGTGTGGTCTCGACTCAGTGCAACTCTGCTCAAACCGTAAGAATTGATAATGTATCTAAGTGATGCCCCCTCATGATCGGCCGAAGGCCGACCAGAGCGGTCCTCTCCGGTATCTAGAGATCCTGCGCCGTCCCTGAAGGTCGTATGCCAATCGATCAGGCAGGCTCACTCGAGGGCACTGGCGCCGGCTCCGTCCGGCCACATTAAGGCGGATGGGGGTTCCTACCCGAGTGGGCAATGCACTACATGCGTATTGACCGGAGCACCAGAGGGGCGCTCACCTAGGTTCAAACGTTGCCGGAGAACTGGTCCGCGCCTGAATTTTCACACACAAAAAGCTTCGCAACAACACGGGGTTCCCTTCCACTTCCAGAATTGGGGAATTTAAAACGCTTAAGAAGCGATTCTTTCACGCAAAGTCAAGTTTCCTATTTGTGTGTTATACCAGGTATCAAAGGAAAGCGCGGTGCGGACCAGTTCTAACGCAATCTGACTCTGGAACCCTCCCTGTTCTTCAGCAATGAAAAGCTTAACAGGAGTAGACAATGCTCTTTGCTCGTACAACAGTCTGCTTTTTACTAACCCAAAAAATCCCTCGTTCCCCCTCAGTATAATCGATCTTGAAGCAGGTGATCATTGTTGGATAGGTAATGTTTGCCTTAGCAAAGCACGACAAAATGACAAAGATTTGCATGCGAACGAAATTATATACAAAAACAGAAGCATACCCTTTCCTATCGGGCTGCGTCGACATGCCATTTCGTCCACCAGAATTCCTTCTGTCTGTTTGCCTCGAAGCGTTAGAATACATGATTCGCCGGATAAAAAACAGGTAGAGATGAAGAAAGGTACTTCAAGGTCCAAACTTGGGAACGCTCCGAAAAAAGTTGTCAAGAAATCATTCATCTGTCGCGGGCGGTCGCGTCGCGTCGATGTATTGCAGCGCGCTTTCTCGTCATTGCAGGGCTTTCTCTGGTACAGCTTGCTAGGCTATACGTTCTCAATTTAACACAACTTACAATATACAGCATGATGTGTATGGCCGGAGTCATTCTTCCAGCGGCGAGCAAAGTAACGCAATGCTTACTAGAGTGAGGACCGAATATTCGAGTTCGAATGAATATTCGAATTTTTCGAGCTGCCGAGATGTCGTACGTTCGTGCCGTGGCAGTGTGGAGGAAAGAAGACCACCTCCGTGCAAACAGACGTCGACCCCTCCACGAAGAGGGTTTTTGTCATGGGAGAGATGCTGGCTGGCTGCAGCTCTCCTAAGGATTCTACTACAAATGGCCGGCGTCGAGAGGAATCCAGGACCCGCTCAGAAGTACTCATGCGCCACGTGCGGCAAGGATGTCACATGGAGGAAAACAAGCGTCCAGTGCTTCGGATGCCAAAGGTCCGAAGTGCACAGAACTGAGACCCGAACAGGAGCATCTCTCCTGTTCGGGTCTCAGTTCTGTGAGGCATCACGATCCTTCCTTCCGTTGTGTTCTGTGCTCTGCCCCCAGTAACTCTGATTCCTCATTTACCAACCGCCCCCTCTCTATTGTTCATATTAACCTCAATGGCCTTCGTGCCAAGTTGTCTGAACTCTCTCTTTTTGCTCGTACTCATCATCCTGATGTCATAATGGTTCAGGAAACCAAACTTTCTCCTTCTACTACCGCACGTCACCCTAACATTCCTGGCTACACTGCTTATCATGCTCCAAGGACAGCTCTCGGCGGAGGAGTTTCCACTTTCGTATTATCAAATCTACCCTCTCATATCTTACCAAACACACCAAAAGACGGTACTCTCGAGTACCTACCTATCCATCTCCCTCTTAAAACACCTATATCTCTTTTTAATATCTACATCCCTCCTACCACGTCCTGTCCCCAATCTTATGACCCTATTCCCTCACTCAAGCAGTTGTACGAATGCTCCCTTTCACCCTCTGTTGTCTTCGCAGGCGACCTCAATGCTAATACATCCTGCTCGTCGCTTGACACTGACGCTAGAGGAGAAGACGTCGAAGAATGGGCGGAGGAGTGCGATATGGTCATTCTCAACGATGATCAGCTCACTCGTCTCCCGGCCAACGGCCGATCCTCTAGTCCAGACATCTCTCTTGTATCATCTAATCTCTCCAGCGCCTGCTCTTGGTCGACCGCTACAACTCTGTCCAGTGATCACATCCCCGTTTTTGTCCACGTCGATCTCTCTAATTCTCTTGCTCCTTATTCAGGTATCCGTTAAAGGTCTTATCTTAATCTTTGCCTTGCAGACTGGCGCTTGTTCAGGGAGGTGGCACTTCGCCATGTGGATGACTACCCATGGAGTGGAAACGTGCACCAGAAGGAGCGTCACTTGACGGACGCGATTCGCAAGGCAATGCAAGCCGCCATTCCGAAGAGCCGAGTCAAGACCTTCTTTCCCAATGTCACCAGGGAAATCTTGGAGAAGATAAGGACAAGGGATGCAAAGAGAGTGGCAGATCACCTGGATCCGACCATTGCTGAGCTGAATAGCGAGATTAAACGAGATCTGAACAAGCACAAGAAGGAGTGTTGGGAGAAATTCACGGAGAAGATGAATTTCAAGAGCGATGGAGCGTCAACTTGGAAAGTTCTAAAGAAGATCTCGGGCAAGAGCACCTCCATCAAATATTCCACGATCGAGTTCGAGAATGGAGTCTTCAAATCGGGAAAGGAGGCTGCAACTGCTCTCGGAAAGAACTTTTTCATAACTCAGGCTAAGAGAGAGAAACAAAATCGAGTGACTGTAAGAGAGCTCTGTAAGTTGCCACTCATGAATGAAGCAGAAGCAGTGACGCCCGCGCAGATTGAAAAGGTGGTAAAAGAGATGCGCAACTCGAAGGCTGTAGGGCCGGATGGCATTAGTCCAGCGATCTTGAAGTAACTGCCGACTGAGATTATGCCAATCCTGGCTGACGTCACCAACACATCCTTTCGCACGTGCATCGTACCCCAAGACTGGAAAATGGCAAGCGTCGTTCCGTTGCCTAAGGCAGGTAAATCACCATCGACGGCTAAGGGATACAGGCCAATAAGTCTGTTATCACCAATCGCAAAGGTCGCTGAGAAACTGGTCGTCAAGGAGCTTGCCGAGCGTAATAACAATCAGCAGCACCAGCATGGATTCCGCAAATTACATTCTACCACCACGGCGCTGCTGGAGATTGTGAGCTATGTTTTGGATGGCTTCAACGCCACCAAGCCTCAACGCACTGTTGGAGTAGCCCTGGACCTCACGAAGGCGTTTGACACTGTCAACTTGGGCATACTGTCTGAGAAGCTATTGAGGTCCACCATCCCGCCTTGGCAGAAGCGATGGATTACTGCACTCATCAAAGAGCGCCGAGAAAAAGTGCTGTTTCAGGGACATGTCTCTAATAGCATCCCGATCGCTGCCGGTGTCCCTCAAGGAGGAGTTATATCGCCTGCTCTGTTCAGTCTTTACCTGGAAGATTTGCCCGTCCCCCCAAGTGACATCAAAGTCGTTGCGTATGCGGATGACATCACCATCTTGTGCCGGGACAGAGACATTAATGTAGCTGCACGCAAGATCAATAGCGACCTCATCGTTCTGAAGATCTTCCTCGATGATATGATGCTCACTGTCTCTGCCGCTAAATCATCTGTATCAGTTTTCTCCACTGACCCTAAGGAACACTGCGCTCACCCCGTTGTGAATTGGGAAGACGCTCGTCTGCCTGCTGCACGTTTTCCTAAGCTGCTCGGCCTAGTATTGGATCCTTCGTTGAGGTTCCACAAGAATACTGAGCAGAAACAGGCTACAGTGAAAGCAAAGCTCAACGTCCTACGAGCTCTGGGAGGAACGTCGTGGGGAAGTAGCAAGGAGACAATTTTGACTATAGTGGATCCATCGACGGCAGGGACCGATGCACAACCTCTGCCGACGGTGGTGGTGGGCGCCCGGCGGAAGGGCATCGATCGATTGCCGGCCGCACAGCTGACCAGCACCAACGCATTTTCTTCTTTTCATCTCTTCTGCTTTCTCCTTCCATATTTGTATCTATCTCCTACTTTTTCTCTTCCTCCATTATTAACTTGGTGTTCTAACTGCGTGTGCGATGGAATACTATTCTAAAAAAAGAATTTGCATTAAAAAATGTTAACATCACGTTTGTTGACGAAGATACGTGAATCGAACGCACACGCAGTTAGAAACACCAAGTTAATAATGGAGCAAGAGAAAAAGTAGGAGATAGATACAAATATGGAAGGAGAAACCAGAAAAGGGATGAAAAGAGGAAAATGCAATGGTGTTGGTCAGCTGTGCGGCCAGCAATCGATCGATGCCCTTCCGCCGGGCGCCCGCCACTACCGGCAGCAGGGGTTGTGCATCGGTCCCTGCCGTGGATGGATCCACTATACCTACAAGGCAATATTGCAACCGGCGTTGGAGTACGCTGCACCGGTATGGCAACACATGATATCGGATTCATCGTGGACAAAGATGCAGCGAGTCCAAAATGCTGCTCTTCGGATTGCCACAGGGTGTGCTAAAAGCACCCCAGTGGAACATCTTCATGCTGAAGCCCGAATTCTGCCAGTTAAGGAGCACTGCCAACTCCAAGCGCAGCAACTGGTTATTAACATTGTCGAGCAGCCTGACCACCCATTAAGAAGGATCATGAATCCCGTGAGAGAGAGACATATCAGAAGGCCTTTGCGGATGCTCCCTGAGAAAGTTAATATACAAAGATGGACGGACTCCCAACTGGATCGTCTGCGTCTTTTACGTGCGGAGCACACCAAGTTCGTCAGGGATCACTTGAGTAGGATGACCGTCAATCCCATATTGGGGGTCGCACCACCCATAGTCAGCGACACCGAGATGGAACTCGGTGGGCGGGCTAGAAGTACCCTTGCCTCGTTACGCTGCGGTCATTCCCCTATGCTGATGTCATTCTTGCATAAGATCGATCGCAGTGAGCCGGACGAGTGCCCGGACTGTGGTAGCCGTGGCCACACAACTGAACACCTATTCGAGTGCTCGAAGAGGCCTACCACTCTCACAACAATGGATTTGTGGACGAATCCGGTTTCAGTCGCCCGTTTCTTGAACCTTTGACAAAACCTTCCTGCGGCTGCAAAGAAGAAGAAGAAGAATTTTTTCGAACGAATTTTTATTCGAACATTCTAATATTCGAAAAGTGTGAATATTCGAACATTATTCGAACTCGACTATTCACAAAAGGTGAATATTCGAATATTATTCGAATTCGACTATTCGGAAGAGGTGAGTATTCTAATATTATTCGAATTCGACTATTTGCAAAAGGTGAATATTCGAACATTATTCAAATTCGATTATTCGCAGAGGTGAATATTCGAACGTTATTTCAATTTGAATACTAGAGTGAGGACTTTTCAAAAAGAGACCGACCGAACGAATTTCGAATAAATTCGTTCATTTTTCATTACGAACGAACGAATATTCGAATGAAATAATAATTTAAGCATTCATTGCAATATCGCGCAACTACGAAGTGAGCGGCAATAACAAGTTGAATTCTTCTTCGAAAGCTTCATTTCCACCTACAAATGAAATTAATGAGGCACGACCCATCTCTAAACCTGTACGGGCTACAACGCGAAGAATGCTACAAAATCATTTTCTCCGCTCTAACTTAGCCTAAGGGGCTTATTCGAGGTGCTGAACATGAATAAGAGGTCCACTTTCGGTGCTTCGAAAGATCACGGTAAGTATAGGGTAATTATATCGCTAAAGTCTCCGATATGACTGAAATTTTGCCTAGAGAATCTACCCCTAAACCTTCTCAGATAAAAAGGAGCTCCACGCCCACTCCGATCCTCCCACTTTCCCGGAGACACGATTTAGGCGAGTGCTTGCCCTCCTGACACGAGAGCGTGCCCATCACGGGCGAGGCGTGCCCCCAGAAAGATGCTGGACGCTCAAGACGCTTGTTTCCAAAGGAGGAATACGACGCGGTTTGGAGCCAGGACTCGGATGAAGGCAATGCCTTCTGTTCAATTGCCCAATTTCGCGGTACTTGGCTCCGCCTGGACGCTGAAGCCCCTGCTCAATCGCTGGTGGCTCCAGTTGGTGCTCGGTACACTGGTCGGGTCGCGTGTTGGCGTGCGGCCGCGTCGTGCACCGGTGCGTGAGTATATTTTTGAAAACAAAAAGCTCAGAGGGGCTTATCACCAGGGCAGGAAGCAGCTACTCGCCCACGACAGTCGCTACCGCCCCCGCGATAGCTACTAAAGTGGGCGACAAAATTTCGGATTTTGCGTTCCACGGCCACTATCCCGGTGGCGGCTTTCAGCGGAGCGTGGAGCGCGTTCTTGTCTGAGCCATTAATCCTTCAAAAACTGCGAAAAGAATAAGAGATTCTTAATCCACAGCTCAGAAGAGCCTCTTGGCGAAGTTATAGCCAAATCGGTGCTATCACTAGAAAGGGGGGGGGGAGTACCAATTGCCATCCCACTAGGGCTCGCCCATTTTTCCGTGCCGCCGCGCTATTATAACACCAATCCGGGGTTTCCTCCCCTGCCAGAAGCGGTGCGGCGCGGAGAAACCGGTGTAGCTATATGCAGCGGACAAGTGGCCCCGACTGGCGAGATAGCACGGCGAAATCTAAAACGTTGACAAACCACGGCACTTAGCCGCAACCTTCCGTAACACCGGAAACGGATGTCAAATCTGTGCTTAGCACCCCCAGAGGTTCTTATCGCGGCCACTTGGCCACCCCTATTTCTCCGCGCCGCAACGATTTCGGAAGTGAAGAAAAACCCCGGGTTGGTGTCATAGGTTCGTTGGGGTGGAGACTACGGTCCGAGAGGTGAAGGTCGTTTAGGATACCTGAGTGGGGAATGGTGAAGGCTCCCTATAGATATGCCAACCTCAAAATTTGACGTTTTCTTAATCCTCTTTTTCTTGCATTCAATGTATTTTCATTTTTAATAATTGATTTTGAAACATTTTTTCCGTTAGATGACCTCCTTTAGAAATTCACTATTTTTAATGAAATGATCTGCGTAGGTCGTGATAAATTTCCTTTAAGCTATCTCGGAGTCAAAATTTGTTGGAAAATTTCTTCAAGCGATTTTTGAAAAACTACCTGTTCTCGCTCATACCATTTTTACCCTTTTAGATGGATCTTTGAACAGAGCTGTTTCCGAATTCTTCATGAAATTTTCGTCAAATAATGTTTCCAATTAGAGAAAATACATTCCCAATCTCTCAGCCGATTTCAATTTATGAATTAACGTTTCTCTCACTAGAATCAATCAGTTTTTCGTCCATAACTTTTTTACCCTAAGAGACAGCCCTTTCGTGGAAGTTGTTTTCGGAATCCCCCTAAAATTCTGCATCGAATAGCGTTCCCAGTTTGGAAAAATATTCTCTCGATCCTTCAGCCTAACTCATTTTACGAAACACCGGTTTTTCGCCTATAACTCTTTAACCGTAGAAGATAGGGTTCTGATGAAGGTTGTTCCTGAAATCTCTGTAAAATTCGGCGTCGAATGATATATCGGGTTCCTAACTTTGCTTGCCCGTAAGTCAGCCTGGTCGGTGAAGCCGATTTTCATAGCTATCTCCATAGGGTGCTCTCGCCTCTATGGTTTAAATCAGAGACGCAGAGTTCTGCCGGAGCCAACAACGGGGCTCGGCTCCACCGACCTGCCTGGCTTATGAAGCAAGCAAAGTTAGGAACCCGCTATGTCATTCGACGCAGAATTTTACGTAGATTTCAAAAACAACTTTCACCAGAACCCTATCTTCAACATCTTCAACGGTTAAAGAGTTATAGGCGAAAAACCGGTGCTTCGTAAAATGGATCAGGCTGAAGGATCGAGAAAATACTTTTCCGAACTGGATGCACAAGTTGACGCAGAATTCCATCGAGTTTTTGAAAACAAGCTTTACCAAAGGTCTCTCCAAGCACAAAAAAGTTATGAACGAGAATCAAATAATTTCAGGCTAAAAAAATGCACTTTATAAACTGAATTCGGCTGGAAGCAGGAGAACTTATTTTCCAAAACTGAAAGCGTTTTTCAACGCAGAATTGTATGTGAATACCGAAAACAACTTTCACCAAAGGTGTATCCCTGAGCACAAAAAAGTTATGAACGAAAAATCGGCAGTGACACCCACCCAATCTTGAAAATGACTTGCATGAGTGTTGGGTCACTTTCATTCCTTTTCGGGACGTTTCACTGGTTGTCACCGGTTCTCCCAACGATGAAGGTTCCCCACTTCACCTGCCCAGGGGTGAAGGTTGGTTGAGTACATGGCTCCATCTAACGAAGCTGTGGTTGGTGTTATCATTGCGCGGCGGCATGAAAAAATGGGCGTGGCCAAGTTTGATTGCCATGTGGCTCCCTCTGTTAAAACCGCCCTAGTAGCCTCATCAGACGATGTGGGGAAAAAATTTAGCTCTTGCGTTCGGAAAAATGGAACAATGGAGTAGTGAAGAAAATGAATTCTGTCTTGAAAGGTATGTCGATTCCTTCATACATTAGAGCTGATTTTCATATTTTTTGTTAAATCAGCTCGGGTATTCAAATTCGAATAACGTTCGAATATTCACCTTTTCCGAATAGTCGAATTCGAATAATATTCGAATATTCACCTTTTCCGAATATTCGAATTGTGCCGATTCCGCAGGAATGGGCACCTCGCAGGACAGGAAGGAGTAGAGGTTGGCGAGGAGAGGGGAGATTCCGCGCCCCGTTCGGAAGATCGGGCGCGGGTGGTTGCGAGGCGGCAGGCAAAATCATCAGCGCCGCCGTCGACGCAACCGCCGTCGCGCCTGATCTTCAGGCAATGAATCTCCCGCCAACCCGCCCCCATTGTCGTGTCGAATTCAAATGTATTCCTTATTCAGTATGCTGCGCCTGGCCCACGAGGGGCCTATTCCTCTGGTTTGCGGGTCGACAATGATCCAAATTTTTTTAGGTTCATAAATTGATTGCCTCAGTGCCCATGTCTTGCCATTGCCACCTGCCAGTTCCTCAGCACAGCCCGGTCGCCATTCATTCACTTGATGCCTGGGTCAACAAGGACCCTTTGTAGCTAGGCTCTGCATTTTTCATTCACGTTGCACACCTGTGCCTTGCTCATTGGCTGTGAAGCCCATCAATCATGATCCTAATTCTGGTAGGCCGTTATTTCATGCATTCCGGTCGACAATGACCCTTGTTATTTAATTAGTGCCTCGCGGTCGACAATGACCCTCCTGCTTCGATAAGTGCCACTGGTCAACAATGATCGTATTGTGTTTAGTAAAAGATCTCAGTAGTTCAGGGTAACTTGATGTCGTTAGGATGGCCCTACGCATTCTGCTCAGATTACAATTATCAATATGCGGAGTCATTTCCTATTCGGGTTGGTCGCTGATATCTCAATGATTATGGGTCACCATAAATTCTAATCGATCATATTAGCAATACTGCCTATGTTGATAATCTTTTATCGTTGTTCTCGTTATGATAACCGTGTTTTGTTGGTATTTGTTAATAATGAAGTTTAATTACCCAAGTTTGAGGTGTGACGAAAGACGGTTCTACCGTCGAATACTGGTGCGTGGGGACGTGTGGTCCTTGTTTGGTGGAAGAAAGGAGAGCTTTCCAGGCAATAAAGAAGACTCGCGTGGCAGCGATCAGCCGAGAGGCATAACAAACTCGAGGTAAGATTCTCCCCCTGTTCTGACACACAAAACATTTGGTGCATCGGCCACTCTTGTTCTCAGGCCGCGCTCCTTTTTTCTGTTCCTATTTGCACACAGTTGTAGCGCCGACACCTTTGTGGAGGCATAGGAACATACGACACAGCAAACAAAATTTGGTGGACAGGCCATTTTTTTTTTGTTCCTAGGCCGCACCCTTTGTTCCTTTTCCTATACACAGTTGTAAAGCCGACACTCACGTGAAGGCATAGGAACAGACAAGACACAACACGTTTCTCAACAAGTAACAACCACATATTACAGACTCCACACATCGCCGGCAAGCTGGGATCAACCTGGTGAATTGCTCACTGTTCAGTAGCCATGTCGATTGACACGCTTAAAGGCACACACATCTCAACGGGTAATAACCGCTTACTAGATATCCACACATCGCCTGCTAGCTTTTGGTCAACCTGGTGAATCGCTCACTGTTCAGTAGCCAGGTAGATTGACACGCTTAAAGACACGCACATCTCAACGGGTGATAACATCATATTACAGATCTGCACATCGCCTGCTAGCTCTTGGTCAACCTTGGCGAATCGCTCACTGCTCAGTAGCCAGGTAGATTGACACGCTTAAAGGCATACACACTCACATCGTAGGGACGGATAGTACACAATGGCTCCTTCCCTGGAACCTTTGGAAACAAAACTCACCAAGCTACAGTACCGAGCATATTTTTTGCAAAAACGGCGTTTTGCGGCGTTTTTTGAGTTCACAAAGCGCCGCATCGCCATAACTCACTTCAAAGTTGACTAAATGAGTTTTTTCAGATAGTTTTCGTGTTCTTCTCAGTAAGGCGAATGTAATGGTATGTGTTGAGAGCTCTTTTAACTCTAGCATTTTGTTGAAAAATGTGTATTTCCTTCTAAAATTCACATCGACCACAGGTCAAAAAATGACAGATTTCTGTTATCATGACCGACTGATCAGTTCATTATGAGGGGTTTAGAGGTGCAAATATGCAAATTTCGATGAATTTTCGGAGGTAAATCTATTCTTTTGGAACACTATCGTATAGGACTAAATGGAAGCAATCCAGAAATGACTTCAGAATTGAAATTGGACCACTTTGAAGCAAGTTATGGCGTTGCGGCGCTTTGTGAGTGCAAAAAACGCCGCAAAACGCTTTCTTTGCAAAAAATTTGCTCGGTACTGTAGGCAAGACCTTGGATGACTTGACAAGAGACTCGCAGCAGTTTGTCAATTATACTCCACCGTCGTTGGACAACGATGATGGAATGATTGACATACTGAGAGCCAGAAAGAACACAATACATCAGCGAAAGACAAACATCGAATCCATCAAAACTTTACTGGAAACAGCCACGACGAGTTTTGAGGATGCGTTTCAACAGTTGGACGACGACACACAAGCCATTGAGGCAGCCGCTCAGGAAATGTAAAGAAACACGGCATGGGAGATCCTCACCTCAGCAGAAGAGATTGTAGCTAAAATGGCGGAGAAAGAGACAGAAGTCTCCAATTCGCTCAACAATCTCGAGCAAGCAACCTTGAGGAGGCAGGACAGACTGAACGACATCCAAGGGTCGTCAACAATAGAATCTAACCCTATCACATCAGCATCAGTAGCAATAACACAACAATTACAAGCAATACTTCCACGACTACAGCTACAAAGGTTTAGTGGAAATCGCAGCGAATGGGAGTCCTTTTGGGCAACATTCAAAGCAAGCGTAGACGATAAGCCAATAACTCCTGTGCTAAAGTACAGCTACCTTCTACGGTCACTCGTGGGAGAAGCAAGACAGACAGCGGCACAGTACCAGATTACAGAGAGCAATTATGAATTAGTCATCAAATGCTTGAAATACAAGTACGGCCGCGACACGCTTTTTGTGGAAGACCTTATTCGACAGCTAGAACAATGCCAAGCGCAAGGGCCAACCACAAGACAACAACTGAACTTGCTGGAGCAAGTCACAGCGCTACTAATGCAACTAGCAACACACAATCAAAACACCAACCACAGAATCATTCTGAACATGGTTCTACGGAAATTTGACACACAAACACAAACCAAAGCACTGGAAAAACGTGAAAGGTTAGATAGTGCAGTCCAGTGGACATGGACTGTGTTACACAATGACTTGTCAGACATCCTCAACATACGACAGAACGTTGAGCAAGCACAATCCAGGATCAGCCTCAGTTCAGACGTGCCCAGAGCACAGAATAGGCCACCTTTTCAACAAATGACACGATCAACACTGAACACAAGATGCCAGGCAGCACCGTGCATCTATTGCAGTGACATTTCACATCGCTCAATGCAATGCAGAAGTGTGACGGAGGCGGATCGAAGAGCATACCTAGTGAGGAATCAGTTATGCTTAAATTGTGGTAGGGGTAACCACAATGCGGCAGACTGTAGGAGCCAGGCATGCTACAGGTGTAACCAAAAGCACCACTCATCATACCCAAGTCGATTCGCACAACCAAACAGAAGCCCAGTTGCACAGTAAACGTTTCCTAGGGCTAATGCCAGTTCAAATACACAGAGGCAGCAGCTAAGACTGGGACAGCAACCACAGACAAGACCACACCCAAGCACACAGCAAGTCAGGCAAGGGGGATAGCCGCATAGCGCACCCCAACTGACACGCCAAACTGCAGTCACTCTAGTAGAAGAAATTCAAAACGGAGTGACCCAGGAAGGCAGCGTCAACCACATCACACACTAAGCAGCCCAAGACAGGGAAAACCATGCTTCTCACGGGTAAAGGGACGGTGGTTGGACCGCACACAACAAAGCAAATCAATGTTCTCATGGACACCGGTTCTGAATTGTCATTCATTGACGCACAACTTGTCAATGATATGAACTTGTAAGTCACGGGAATGTCCGAGCTAAAACTGAGAACGTTCACCTCAGAAACAACACGAGACAGCGAACACAGAGTGGTCAAGATTAACCTTGTCGACAGTGAGGGGAGAAGCCACACACTAAACGTATTCAACTCATCAGTCATCACAAGCAAACCAGTAAGACCTTCGCTTACTCAAGCGGATTGGGATTACGTTAAACACAAGAACATCACCTTGTCAACCACAAGGGAGAACGAAGCACCCAAGCTGCTAATCGGATGCGACTACCTGCGGGAGCTAGTAGAAGGCCGTAAAGGCAAACTTCTCCCAGGATTGCATTTGATAGCAACAAAGTTTGGACACATGATTTCAGGACGTAAGCCTTTCCTGAGCAACCCACGAACACCTCAGTTGGCAGCGGTCGTAACACAAGAAGAGCTGCACACCTGGGACAAGTACTGGTCTATCGATTCGTCAGGTATTAACGAATACACTGGACCAGAAAAGACAGAAAAAGAACAGACGGATGACAAAGTCATGAAAACCTTCAAGGAAACCATCGAAAAAAGATCCGATGGATACTATGTAAGACTTCCTTGGAAGGACAACCATGACCGGTTACCCGACAACAGGAATATGGCCATCGCCAGGCTGCGCGGCCAGCTCAAACAGCACAGAAACAGACCAGAGAAGATACACGAGGTTGATCTCATCTTCCAAGACCAGCTTCAGAGAGGCATTATCGAGGAAGTGATCGATCCTCACATCACACACCTTAACAGACTACACAACCTCGCATATCAAGTGGTCCTGACACCAGAAAAAAGAACTACGCCACGGAGGACAGTTTTCGACGCATCACCACATCCAAAGGAACAGCCGTCTCTCAACGATGTCTTGTATCAAGGCCCGCTTATTCTTCCAAACATCTGCGGCGTACTTATGCGATTCAGAATAGGCAACATAGCCACAATCGCAGACATCGAAAAAGCCTTTCTGCAAGTAAGATTGCAAGAGGAAGACAGAGATGCGACCAGGGGTGGTAGTAAATGGGGTGTTCAACGCGAATAAACTGCCACTTCCGAGCCGCCAACATACCGCGACATAAATGCAGTAGAGCCGCCAAATTACCGCGAACAAACCGCCACCTCCTGGCCGGCAACGAACCGCGACATACGTGCCACGGTTTGTTGCCGGTTTAACGAAAGCTGCCCACTGCTTACACATACATTATGCGTGACCTTCGTCAGCATAAGTATTCTCTACACTTGGACACGAACGACGTTTACGGTGGAAAGACGAGGGATCGGAAAGATTATACAAGCAATGCTATTTATTCATTAGGAAGGAGCATTTATTTATTAGGAAGAGCATTCAAAGGGAACTTCGTAATATTTCGCTTGTTAGAAACACGATCAGAACGTAATTTTTGAAATTTTTCTTGGAAATCCTAATTCTCGTAATTTTTTATGAGCTCCGTTTTCAGGACTACTCTCGAAAAGACATTGTAGGTTATTCATTAGCCTCAATCAATCAAATGCGTGTGATCTGACAAAAGTTTGCATTTGTAGTAACTTTGTTAACGTTTTTTTTTCGAACAAAAGTTTTTTCGAAAAGCAAAAAATTTCTCCAAAGGAAATTTCGAGCGAACGAAAATTTGAAAATTTCTGGATGGATTATTTACAAGGTGTTCTTGGGAAGGTAACGCTGGGTGCGAAAAAGACATTCCGAAACTCGTCGAGTAATGCATAAATTCGAAGAATGTCCTGCATTCAACTGAAATGGATAGTTAAAAACTTATAAGAATGATGATAAACTAGATAGTCTATTTTCGTTCTTGAAAAAGAATTCAAGTGTTTTTTTCTTGGAAGCGTGCAACTGAAGTCTGGCGTCCGAGATTGGGGTAATGGTGTGGTTTCGGTCATTGATGCAGTTGAATTTGTGAAGTGTTGGACGTCTCCTCAAAATTAAACTAATCCCCCGCCCGCAGTTAGTGCTGAAAATATATAGAAACACTGTTACAGACTCATATGCGCATCATGCAAGGAAAAGATTTTGTGCACATATTTCAAGGTAAGAATTTGAAACACTTCTAGTGGCTCTACCAATGCACCAAAGTAAGTGCGTCGCGGACCCTCAAAAAAAAAGAGAGGCCACGATGGCTTTGATCTGGCAATGAAAGAGGAGTATTAGAATCTTGCAGAAAAAGGAGAACAAATACAGTTGGTCTTAGAAACAAGTTTGCATTTCTTTCCCACAAAACTCGCCCGATACGCCCCGACTAATGCTGATTAAACATTACTAAAGCATCAAATCACTTGAAAATCAGTCGCTTGGACGCTCGCCGAAAAATTAACAGCTGATTGGGAGGGATTGATCAGTGCCACCAAAGAAGACGGCCAACGTGTTTCAGCAATGATCCCTGTTTTGTTTTTGATCGCTCATCGCCCGTTTCCCTGGCGGAATCCGTTACAAGACTATCCCTTGAATCACCTTTCAGTTTTAAAGATAGGCTGACGTCCTGAATCAAAATGGCTAACAGTGCTATCAAACTTCCTTAGCCCTCTGCATTAATTAAACTCGTACTTGCCCTCAGTATAGATGGTCAAAACTGTTCTTACTGTATCTTGCTAACCGCTTCCAAAAAGTCCTTGGGAGGAGTTTTTCGTTAACCGCCAGTTCCTCTCGCATTTCAGCACTATTTCCGTGCTGTCTGCGAGAGTATGTTAAACGCGAACTTACCGCGAGGATGCCACATGTCGGAATTTTAGGGAAAAAATCAGCCCGGAAAACGTTTTGAAATAGCTTTTTTTGTAACAAAGGTTACAATTGTCGCGTTTTCGAGGCGTTTTCATTGAAAGTGTAACAAATGCCTACCACTGAGGGATGTTAGGGTGAAACTAGAGCGAATTCTCTCCCAACTATAAGGAGTCCTGCTCAGATTCTGTTGTGGTTAAACTCGCGTTTAACGCGAACTTAACGCCTGTTAATTCGCGTTTAACACCCCCAATTACTATCACCCCAGATTTTTTTGGATACGCGACATTCACAAGCCAATGAGTGATGAAAACGTCATGACGTTGCGATTCACCAGAGTAACATTTGGCATCAATGCCTCACCGTTTCTCCTGGCAGCAACAATTGATTTTCACCTGGACACAATGCCATTCCAAAGCAGCATCACAAAAGAGATAAGAGACAATCTGTATGTCGACAATCTCATCATGACAGCCAACACTACACAAAAAGCAATACGACAATACAGAGAGACTAAAAACATATTCGAGGCGTTGGAGATGAACATGCGAGAGCTCATATCCAGTGATGACGCAGTAAGGAGATGCTTTGAAGCCAACGACCGTTCAGACCTGCTCCAAGAAAAAGTCCTAGGCATTGACTGGGACGCTACGACGGACGAGGTCATCGTCAAGTGCCGACCACAAGTAATGGAGAACATCAGCAAGAGAAAAGTCCTACACGTAAACGCATCCATATTCGACCCATGAGGATGGTTAGCACCACTGATGATACGAAACAAGGTCTTTTTCCAGGAACTCTGGAAGAAGAAGTACATATGGGACCAAATCTTGGTAGAGGAGGACACAGAACAGTGGAGGAAGCTCTGCGACTCGATTGCAGGATTTGAAAAACTTCTGCCTTGCAAAGTCATCCAAAAACACTCCGAACACAGACTATTCGTATTCAGCGACGCTAGTACCCAGGCCATGGCCGCTTGTGCGTACCTAGGTAGAAGTGGTAATTAACAGCTGCTGATCGCGAAGACGAAATTACCCTCTATCAAGACAATGCGCTTAGTACCGAAGCTAGAGATGAACGCGTTCACAATAGGTACGAGACTAGCTTGGACGGTGTTCACACAGCTGGAAAAGGTAGTCACAATCAGGGAAATATACATATTCACAGACTCCGAAATCACACTCAACTGGGTGAAACACGCAGACACGTCACGAGAAAAGGGAGTTCTCGTCACAAATCGTGTGAAAGAGATATACAAGATAGTCGACCAGCTCCAACAGGCCAGCGTGAAATTCTACACCGGATATGTAAACACCTTACAGAATCCAGCGGACTGCGCAACAAGGGGCTTGACGTCACAAGAACTGCAAGACCACTTTTGGTGGAATGGTCCGATATTCCTCACACAAGAACCGAAGGAATGGCCGGATTCGGCAAAATTGGTAGAGTTGACACAACAATAAGTAGAGGTGCTACAAGTGTCGGCGACACAGACCACTCCAACTGCAGTTGTGGACATCAACAGATTCAGCTCGCTAGTAAAACTGAAAAGGGTCACGGCGTTAGTATTCAGATTCCTGGTAAGGTTGACGAAAAATATGCCGGCAGATACTAGGAATCGAATCCAAGAAGCCGCACAGATCCGGCAAGAGGTTGAACAGCCTAACAAACTGTCAGCCACAGACCTGCAAAAAGCGTGGGAACATATCATCAAAGCCCACCAAAAACAGTTCGAACACACGATCGCTGCAAGCTCACAGAGAAAGCTTAACAGCAGTATGGACGCAAAAGGAATTTGGAGGTGTTGGGGAAGGCTAGGGAAGAGCAATCTTCCATTAGAGGCAAAACACCCCATATTCAGAAGACAATATTGGATACCTCGTTTGAGGCAGCAAGTAAAATCGGCACTAAGGAAATGCATTCCGTGCCAGAAGGTCAATAACTTGCCGTTCCGATACCCTCCAATGACAGATCTACCACGTTCAAGGGTCGTGCAAACAAGACCGTTCAGAAACAATGGCCTCGACATGTTTGGACCTTTGAAGAGAAAAGATCACACAAACAGACAATGCAAGTCATATGGATGCATTTTCACCTGTATGAATACAAGAATGATACACCTAGAGCTCATGCAAGATGCATCTACAGCCTCATTCCTCAATGCATTACGTAGTTTCATAGCGAGACGAGGTGTTCCGAAGTACATAGTATCAGACAACGCGACAACTTTCACGCTGGCGCAGAGGATTATGGAGGACAGCACAAGAGAGCCAGAGCAGGAAATAGAGTCCTTCATGGCAAACACAAATATCACCTGGAATAAGATCACCCCAAACGCATCATAGCAAGGGGGATTTTATTAAAGGTTGATAAAGGACATAAAGCGTTCGCTCCTAAAAGCTCTAGGAAGAAAAGCGCAAGAACACGACACACTACACACAATCCTTGCGGAAATCGAGAGCTGCCTCAACTCGAGACCTCTAACCCTATCAAGAAGACGACATACGGGATATTGTCCCAATGCGTCCGATCGACTTTCTACAAACTCGACTCACGATAACCTACGACTTGAACCTGGGAGACGATCAGAGAGAAGACCCGGAATACCAGACCCTGACGGATCAGGCACAGTTTCGGACAAAAAACGAGACAGTGACTGCCCTCAGGTCGTCATGCGAAAAGGTCGAGAGATTTTGGCAAGCCTGGAGCGAAGCCTATCTAACGTCATTACGTGAGCAGCACAGACGGTTCCTACAACAAGGTAAGAGTACACCACGGAGTCCGAGCGTAGGAGAGGTAGTCCTAAAAGACCCAGTCCTGCCTCGGAACAAATGGAGAATGGCGAGGATAGTCACAGTAGAAGCTCCGCAAAATGGAGAAGCCAGACAAGTGACTCTTCGCCTATAAAACAACAAGACAATAAAAAGACCTATCAGCGTTCTGGTCCCGCTAGAAATACCAAATCATACAAACACAACGCAAAATGACCAAACGCTGACACAGACTACACAAAGACACACACAGTCGTCACTGGACGAACAGTCAGAACAGACACAAGACACTGCAAACAATACACCACCGTTAATTGACCATACACAAGATGTACACCTCAATAGCGCACAATCAACAGCACAGAGGTACTCATTAAGGACAAGACCCAACGAGCCATACTGTCCGTACGGTGAGAGAGTGTATGACATTAACATGATACAGAGAATCCAACAAAGTGAGCAAACACACGCTTTCAGAATGGACCACAACCAGTCACGTAAGCGCAAGCACGATGAGTAAGAGTCACAGAAAGCGATGTCCAGAATGGAGACCTAGCCAGACCAACTAGCAGAGTCGGAAGCGAAGCTACACACGTTCATGGAAAAACTCGACAGCAAAGTGGACACGATGATGAAAGCTCAGAAAAGCGAGTTGGAAAAGTTGTACGAAACACAAATCCAGATGATGGTAAACGTCAAAAACGCCATCGAATCGAGCAAGCAGCTATGCGAGGATGGGATAACTGAATGGGTCCATCCGCAAGAACAACAGATTGCCAACCCTGATCCGGTAGATCCAAGTAATGTCCAGATGTCAAGGCAGCGTTTGATGGAGCTATCCGGAGTCGAATGCCGAGTTTTCCACAGGCGAAAGACACTCAAGGAGGATTTGAAAGATGTCGTCTGTAAATACTGCTCATCAAAAGCAGAGCATAGGTCAGACGAGTGTCACAAGACACCCACGGTCGCAGAAAGAGAAAGATGTATCGCCAACGCCGCATTTCGTCGAAAGTTCCTAAGGATCTTCCCGATTCCGTGCAGGAAAATAAAGAATTGCCGATACTGTCAAGACGTCGATCACCACTACTCTCTCTGCAGAGTACCGGAGGAAAAGAGGCAATGCATGGAAATAGTGGCCAGCTGGGATCTCTTCAAGCCGCGCCGCCCCAGTGTGCCGATTCCGCAGGAATAGGCACCTCGCAGGACAGGAAGGAGTAGTAGTTGGCGAGGAGAGGGGAGATTCCGCGCCCCGTTCGAAAGATCGGGCGCGGGTGGTTGCGAGGCGGCAGGCAAAATCATCAGCGCCGCCGCCGACGCAACCGCCGTCGCGCCTGATCTTCAGGCAATGAATCTCCCGCCAACCCGCCCCCATTGTCGTGTCGAATTCAAATGTATTCCTTATTCAGTCTGCTGCGCCTGGCCCACGAGGGGCCTATTCCTCTGGTTTCCGGGTCGACAATGATCCAAATTTTTGTAGGTTCATTGATTGCCTCAGTGCCCATTTCTTGCCATTGCCACCTGCCAGTTCCTCAGCACAGCCCGGTCGCCATTCATTCACTTGATGCCTGGGTCAACAAGGACTCTTTGTAGCTAGTAGGCTCTGCATTTTTCATTCACGTTGCACACCTGTGCCTTGCTCATTGGCTGTGAAGCCCATCAATCATGATCCTAATTCTGGCAGGCCGTTATTTCATGCATTCCGGTCGGCAATGACCCTTGTTATTCAATTAGTGCCTCGCGGTCGACAATGACCCTCCTGCTTCGATTAGTGCCACCGGTCAACAATGATCGTATTGTGTTTAGTAAAAGATCTCAGTGGTGCAGGGTAACTTGATGTCGTTAGGATGGCCCTACGCATTCTGCTCAGATTACAATTATCAATATGCGGAGTCATTTCGTATTCGGGTTGGTCGCTGATATCTCAATGATTATGGGTCACCATAAATTCTAATCGATCATATTTGCAATACTGCCTATGTTGATAATCTTTTATCGTTGTTCTCGTTATGATAACCGTGTTTTGTTGTTATTTGTTAATAATGAAGTTTAATTACCCAATATTGAGGTGTGACGAAAGATGGTTCTACCGTTGAATACTGGTGCGTGGGGACGTGTGGTCCTTGTTTTGGTGGAAGAAAGGGGAGCTTTCCAGGCAATAAAGAAGACTCGCGTGGCAGCGATTAGCCGAGAGGCATAACAAACTCGAAGTAAGATCCCCCCTGTTTTGACATTCGAAACACGAATGTTCGAATGGAAATTCGTTCGAAAAATTCGAATATCACTCTATTGAATACCCGAGCTGATTTGAAGGCAGTGTTCACGATAGAAATCGTTTTTCTGTTTTTCCGCCTATCTTGAAAACGGCCCCATGCTGATTGCAATGATTTCTCTAAAATCGCACAAGACCTTCAGGAAACGGAGTCTCTCAAATATTGAGCTAAGGAAACATGGTGGACGAGTTGTCCGAGGCTTGTAACTTCCGTCTTTTGCAGCCGATGTATGCGAGCTGACCTGAGTAGAGAGAGAAGTTGAGAATGAAGGGAAGAACGGAGCTATTGATCGGAAACGATCGCTCATCTCACAATCTCGAGCATTCATTTGTTCACGTCGGTGGGCGTGCAAAGTGCATCTGGGGGTGACGAGCAGATGGGTGTCCAACTTTGAGGTCGTAGGGGACCGTTCCGAGCTAATTTTTCTTAGCTTTTTCAACGTTAGGGTTGCGCTAGGCCCCTCAGCTGCCGATCTCCACCAAAAAATCAGACATGGTTTTTATCGTGGACACTGCCTTTAACAAAAAATATGAAAATCAGCTCTTATGTATGAAGGAATCGGCATACCTTTCAAGACTGATGTCATTTTCTTCACTACTCCATTGTTCCATTTTTCCCAACGCAAGAGCTAATTTTTTCCCCCACACCGTCTGATGAGGCTACTAGGGCGGTTCTAACAAGGGGAGCCACATGGCAATCAAACTTGGCCACGCCCATTTTTTCATGCCGCCGCGCAATGATAACACCAACCATAGCTGCGTTAGATGGAGCCATGTACTCAACCAACCTTCATCCCTGGGCAGGTGAAGTGGGGAACCTTCATCATTGGGAGAACCGGTGACAACCAGTGAAACGCCTCGAAAAAGAATGAAAGTGACCCAACACTCATGCAAGTCATTTTCAAGATTGGGTGGGTGTCACTGCCGGTTTTTCGTCCATAACTTTTTTGCGCTTGGAGATAGAATTCTGCGTCAACTTGTGCTTCCAGTTTGAAAAAATATTTTCTCGATCCTTCAGCCTAATTCATTTTACGAAACACCGGGTTTTCGCTTATAACTCTTTAACCTGGTGAGTGTTGTTTTTGAAATATACGTAAAATTATGCGTCGAATGATATATCGGGTTCCTGACTTTGCTCGCTCCATAAGCCAGACAGACAGGTCGGTGGGGCCGAGCCCCGTAGTTGGCTCCAGCAGAACTCTGCGCCTTTCATTTAAACCATGGAGGTGAAAGCACCCTATGGAGATAACTATGGAGCTCGGCTCCACCAATCTGGCTGGCTTATGGGGCAAGCAAAGTTAGTCAGGCTCCTCGAATAAGCTCCTTAGGCTACGTTAGAGCGGAAAAGTTGATTTTGTAGCATTCTTTGCGTTGTAGCGCGTACAGGTTTAGAGATGAGTCGTGCCTTATTTATTTCAATTGTAGGTGGAAATAAAGCTTTACAAGAAGAATTCAACTTGTTATTGCCGCTCACTTTGTAGTTGCGCGATATTGCTATGGATGCCTAAATTATTCGTCATTCGAATATTCGAATTTCGAATATTCATTCGTTCGAAATAAAAAATGAACGAATTTATTCGAAATTCGTTCGTTTGGGATGAAAAATGAACGAATTTATTCGAAATTTGCTCGTTCGGTCTCCTTTTAAAAAGTCCTCACTCTAATGCTTACCATCAGTATCAACCGAAAATCGATATGCCTGATATGCACTGTCGCCGTCTTCGGTCGTGGGAAGTATGACCCCTGCCGATAAGCGCGTCTGTTTACGAACACGCTTCCGTTGATTATCGACAAATTTTTAGAAAACTGATTTTCTACAATTTTACACGATTTTGAAAAGTAGTGGTCGATGGTCGACAAAATTAATGTTAGATTATACAGTGTTCATAACTTAACCTAAGAGGTTTGGTGCCCTAAAGAAGTCGTTGAATATTGAAGATATATAATATATATTGTCATTTTTCAATATTTATTCTGAGTGAAAATCAAATGTGCGGCGCATCCCCAAAGGGATTGACACTCCTCCTAGTCAAGTGTTCAGTTCAAAAGTTTCCGCAGACTGAAACAGCTCTGATCGATGAAAGCAAAGAGCATTCAATGTTCTTCGGCACCTACTCAATTTCACAACTCGAGCGAATCGCCGAAAAGGAATAGAGGCCGCCTGACAGTTCGGCTCTCTCTTTCAATCTCCGGGCCACTGCTGCTGCTTTTCGGGCGAACTTGAGGAGCCGCCCGAACAGCGGCAGCAGTATCCCGGACAGCAACAGAAGCCGACTTGCAGATTGCGAGAGCGAGTTGGCCTGCCAGGCGTTTTGGGCTGATAATCGCTTGAGTAAGGAGATCCAAAGGTTATTAACAATGCGACTCGTTTTTGACTAGAAACTACTGAAACTTTGACTCTCTACTAGAAACTTCTCTTGTAAGAAGACGCCATCAGCATCCATTCGTTACGCTCGCATGGAATAATATGGAACTTTGAATTTGAGAAGAATTTTCTGTCTCACTTAACATTTTGCTGTTCAAAGTAATGAAAAATTGGTTATTCTGCGCTGTGAGACATTGATATACTCCGAAACAGAGCGTTTGCTAATAAATTAATTCTCGTTCTTGCGAAAGGGGTCTAATTGTCACTTATGAGCTTGATAAGATCCTTGCACCAGGAAACATGCTCACAGTTGCTGAACATGAACCAACATGAGATTTGAATTTTCGCTCGTCAACGTCCACAAGAGCCTTTCCTACGCTTAGGAAATAAGCCAGCTGTACCACAAAGGCATGTTTTTGGGCTCATTGATGCGACTCCTTTGTTTGAAAAGCCAAGTGGTCGAGTGTCGTCGACTTTTACTCATACCGAATCACCGCGTATTAACAAAGACCATTACGTTAGTGGAAGATGCCATTCTGTGCATACAGACCTCACCGCCACGGAATGTGGATGTGAGTGGACTCACATCCACATCTTTTGCGGTGGGGTGTTTGGCCACAGAGCGACATTTTCGGCAGTCGAAATAGTCTTTGTAGGATCCTAGAACTACATCGGGGTTCCGAATAGGACTCTTTCGTATTTTTCTGTTCGCCGCTGGATTGACAGAAACATTTCGATAACTCAACTCGAAGAATGACTAAAGTTGAGGTGATGTTTCGTCACTAAAGGACCATAAAGCGTAATCCGATGATAGGCATGGACGCCAGGAACTGAAACACAACTACACCTTCTCAAATAAACACGGTCATGCATTCGAGGAGTTCCGTAACTTTGGCGCACCCTGTTTGTAAATCTTCCGTTTTATGATGGAAATGCTCGTTTCACTCCTTGCGTGTTACCACTTCAGCACCAATGCTAGGGCCTAGTGCATACTTCGTCGTGGATGCGACGGGGTCGCCGCGACAGAGAGACCTCAACGACGGGATCGATCATCGGCCGGTCGCCTACAAATGAAGATGATGCTATATTGCGTACACTACCACGTTTCTTTTTATAAAAGGGTCTAATTTTTCTCTATTCTTAGGCCGGAGTCATACTCCCAGCGACGAGCGACGCGGTGCAATGTTAACCATCAATATCGACCAAAAATCAATGCGCCCGATATGTACTGCCGCTGTCGCTGGTTGCGGGAAGTACAGTGCGTAGCATAAGTATAGGAACACCCCGAAATTTCATGGTTGAATCATTCGAACGACATTTCAAGCATCGGCACCGGTTTCTATATTTCCGCTATGCCGAAAATGGTAGGTCACATTGTAGGAAGGGAAATCGTGCACTTTTTCCTTTTTTACATACAGAAATTCATTTTTTAGCCGTCGCATAAGTATACGAACACTTGAGAAATTCATAAATTTATCGAATAATTTCAAACAATACATATGGAAAAAGTCTTCAGTATGATGTTACACCACCGTTACGCGAAATAAGTTCAAACAGTCTATCTGTCATGCTATCACTGAGGTTCTGGAGGGTCCCTTGGTCAATTTCGTTCCATGCGTCCACGATGGCCTCCTTGAGTGACTCCACAGTTCCGTATTGCCTCCCATCCTTGTAGATCTTGCGAACAATGATTCCCCAAAGGTTCTCGATAGGATTCAGATCCGGGCTGATCGCTGGCCAAGGCAGAGTATCGACGTTGTTGCATCGGAGCCACTCCAGAGTAGATCGGCTGACGTGTATAGTGGCATTATCTTGAACATAAAGGAAGCCCTGACGTCTCCGACGACGAAAATACGGAAGAAGATGCGAAGCCAACACTTCCTGTTACTCAATTGAATCCATACGATTCGATACGAATGCGATTCCGGCCTTCCCAGTTGCTGAGAAGGCTGCCAAAACCATCACGTTTCCTCCGCAAAAGTTCCTGCGGCTGAAGAAAGCCGGCTCCTTTCCAAGATCCCGCCAGTAGTGCCTCGAACCATCCGGACCATCCAAATTAAACTTTTCTCGTCCGAGAAGACAACCTGAAGCAACGGGTTCAAAAATTTTTCATAAAATTGGATAGCACGCGATTCAGCTCTCCTTCCTCCAATTTGTACCCAAGTTTGAACGGGCCAACTGGAGCCTGGCCGACTTGTGGCGTTCTTCCAAGCGCGGAGCCTTCTTCATTACGGCTCTTCTTTCGATGTTTTCGTTGTGATGGATCGAACGGAGGATGGTATCCTTTGACACATTCAGCGAGAGTTCGGAGCGGACGGTCGCGCTAGACACCATTGTGTTGGAGACTCCTCTGTCGATGCGTCGTTCGTCGTGTCCAGTGAGCTTCTGAGGCCTCCCAGAGCGAACACGCATTCTGTAGGAGTCCGGATTAGAAACGAAGAGATGCAGCTTGGTGAACGTCCAATTTGCCGAGAGATTTGCCGGACTCCATGACCGGCGGCGTTGAGAGCCCGGGCCTGGGCCTGTTCTTCGGAAGAGAGATGTGAACCGCGTGGCATGATGATAATTTGCGCATGCAACTACATCCTTTACTATCCCGCTTGAAACAGGATTTTTTCGTGTGTCTCTTGTACAAAAATTTCGTTTCTCTGAGGGGTTCGTATACTTATGCGACGGCTAAAAAATGAATTTCTGTATGGGAAAAAGGAAAAATTGTACGATTTGCCTTCCTGCAATGTGACCTACCGTTTTCGGCATAGCGAAAAACATAGAGACCGGTGCCGGTGCTTGAAACTTCGTTCGAATTGCCCAACTATGAAATTTGAGGGTGTTCGTGTACTTATGCGACGCACTGTATGATTCCGGTCTAATGCTGGATCCATTTACGGGGGCGAGTTAGTTTTGTTTTAGTTTCCCTCCTTCGAATGATAACGCTACGCATGAAATGATTTTTTTTATATTTCAGATTCTACTAAAGCTTTGCCATCTAGGGCATTCGGGGCACTGGGTGTTAATAAGATACTTTTTTTTCGATTTTCGACCTCAGGTAGCATCCATACGTGGCGAGAGCGCGCGATTACGCAAAATCAATGGTCGACGTGGGTCACGACTTGCTAGCCGCTCTCGTGCGCTCATTCTCACGCGTCCACGCCCGCTCCAAGAGGAAAGCAGCAAGTTTCAAGCCTAATGCTCCGTCCTGAAAGCAGGGATCATCAAGCATGTTTCAGAACTCTAACCTTCGATTTCCATAATCCCACCACGGCTATTACAGACAGTGCGCAATTTGAGTAGCAAGCAGCGACGGGAACGTCCGTTCTAACCACGTATGGACACTGTCTCAGATTCGTGTTCAGAACCTTAGTCAACCCTCGCAGGGGTCATGAGCGGAATTCTTTCGCAGTGAAATAAACCAAGAAAAAGAATAGCGCTTGTTTTTGAGAAATTCAGAGTAATTTCTTCACTTTCGTGATTTCCCTTCTCGAACCATAACGTCTCCTTCCATGAAATTCAAAGCGAACATCATTTGGGGAGGAATTAATGTATTGCATAAAAAACCGTTCGAAAAGAAAATATAAAAATAGACATATCATGAAAAAACCTATGGCGGAAATAAAAAGGGTAGTTTCCAAAAAGCCGATGCCCGTTTATCTACGACAATAAATAATTAGAACGCATACTCAGACAGACGAGGGACATGGTTCGGGGCGGGTGTGGGCCCCCACGGAGGGGGGGGGGGGGGGTCCGAGCTCTGGAGGGGTGGGAGCGGGGGTCTGATCTTTGGACGAAGACCAAATGAACCAACGTGTTTGTGAGCAAGAACCGTCACGAGCAGTTTTTTCACGTAGATTTCAAATATAGATTGCGATTTAACCCATTCACGACCACGCCTAATTTTGGGTGACTGCACGTTCGGACCGCGTGCAATATTGCGTTACCGTTTACCATGTCCCACCGGTGGGACACGCGAGCTCGAATGGCCCGCCATCAAAAATCGATTTTCGCTTTTCATGTTCATTGTGAAGCTATTAATGAAGTAAACATTCCACCAGAGTTTCTGCTCATGGAACTCTTTCAGTCATGAGAAATAACTGCCTGAATTCACGGCAGGGTCAAGCGGAAATATTATTTGGCCACTATTGCTCCGGTGATATTCACGTAACCCATTCATGACCACGTGTCCCACCGGTGGGACACGTTTTTCAGAAATCGATTTCTCCGGCGCAAGAAGGAACTTAGAATTTCATGATCCATTACTATACTCTGCTATCGAACGCATGTACAGAATTTGCTTCTTTAGTAAAATTAAGGCCCCTGTTTTTCGCCCCGTCATGGCGTCGCCGCTGGAGTATTCATAGTCTCCGTAAGCGGGTGACGAACGTAGAAAGTATTCATACTCTTACGCCACGCCCGCCCGTCACGCGCGTGTCGCGCTGGCGTTGAGGAGTATGAATAGCGGCTTATGAGGGTGCTCGTCTCCTGGAATGCAGTTTTTTCGCACCGGGCAGCGAATCTCTGGGATTTTGTGAGACTTTCTACTGATGAACAGAACAATGCGCTGTGAATAACCGAGTTTATTCTCGTACATATAGCTCAGAATAACAAATAACAAAATGCTTGTAAACCCGAGTACTAATAGTAAATTGAGGTCATGATATTTTATACTGTTTTCAGTGTTTTTCACAACGTAAGGCAAGACGAAGAGGACATATAATCACATTCGAGGGCAAGGAAAGTGTTATATAACGCGGACAGATAAAGATCTATGATTCGAGATCTACAGGAAATAATACAGGTTACATAAAGACTAAATTTAGAAATAAATTATGACTTCTGGCAGCATCATTGGAAAAAGCTTGCATCAATATGAAGCGGTTGAGAGCAAATCAGGTGCTTGAAAGCGCTCACGTCGACACCGGCCAAATCATCGGGGAATATCTGAAAGCGGAATTTTTGAAATGTTAATGAAGATTTATCAAAAAAGTATATCTTGAAAATGGGGAACATCAGGATTACTGATATTTATATTCACTTCGGAAATAACCTTGAAAAGCATATGTTACAGAGAGAAACGATTATTTCCCCAATTCCCCACACGCTCCTTTTTTTTCAAAATTCCTGCCTTCTAGAGTATTTTCCATAATTTTACAGCTTTATGTGAACGTTTGTCTTTGGGACACCTAGAAATTTCGTTTCGGTGACTTTGTTATATATTGTCAATGCCAATGACACGTTTCCTGAGCTTCTCTTCATTTTCCGTGACAGTTTATTTAATGCTGCATAAGAATTGTAGAGGAGATTTTCGAATTTTCGATGAGACTACGTACTTAGGCTGAAAACTCTTCACGCATTCGGAGACGGTTTAATTTTGAAGTTCTTCCCTTCTGTTGCGCATAATATGTAGTACCACACAAAAACTGAACGAATTTTTGAGATTTCCAATTTTACTGGACTTTTGCTTTCCTGCCCTTGAAATGCACTCTGGAAACTGAAAAGATACACTTGTGTATAGCTAGTCAAAATTTAAAGTAGGGCAAGTTGTGTGAACAGACGAGCCAATAACCAAAGCAAACCTGTGAGGAGGAATCTGATTGATTGAATCCAAGTCCTAAATACTTACATACCCACCGCAAGTAGTTGCAATGGCGGTCTGTGATCCCCTGGCGTGGTCACATATCGCAGCATTTGTACTCTTAACTAATACTGGAAACGAAATCACTATCCCACAAAGATATGTTCCATTGCTATCGTAACCCTCCTCCATCATAAGTGCCACCCGATTCCCTGACTAGTCAGAATGGTCTCAATCATCTCAATACTCAAAGTTCCATCGACCAAATTGCTAATAGTGCACAGACTAAAGTACATTCTAGGGGAGGGGGCGTTTTAAGGACATGGAAGGTTGTAGGTAATAGTTCCTCCGCTAGCAGACAATGCTGAATGACAGGTACGAAAATGTCAGATGCATTGAGAGTCAGATATGTATGCTGAAGAGCTAACCGTTTTCGATCCAATCCCGTATAGTGTGGTTATCGATAAAGGGGATTAGTATTATCCGAAAGAATTGTTCTCAGACCCCCGTCATAGTTTACCGATCGGTTGTAGCCAGCCCGGTCGGTAAACATCCACATCATGCGAGATTGGAAAAACCCCACCCGTTGTGACCGGACTGAGCACGCCTGCACCGACCGTGACCGCCCCGGTCGATACGCATGTAATACCCTCTGTTTCCGAGTAGGATTTATTTCCGTTCGTCGCGTGCGTCTGCGAGCGTACGCTGCGTCTCCTTCTCCCGACAACTTCCCGCTGTGTCTATCCTCGCTCCACACATGCGCGCGAGGGAACAGAGTAAATCATGCGCGGAACCAGAGCATACATTGCTCCCTAAGGTCGAACCCCCCTTCCGAGTCCGCCACCCTCGAGTACAACCGCATACTTGAATTGCATGCAGCCGACACACCAGGGGCGGCGCAAGACGGCGCAGGACCACTAGGGACGCGAGAGGACGCTCAGTCCGGCCATCGGCCCACTATGACTGGGTCCTTAAAGACCGATGTTCTTTACTGATGGGGGCGCTTTGCATACCATAAACGAGGGAAAGGCGAAATCGGTCTGGCTTCAAAGGGGCATTATACAGTTGGCACGCATCACACTGATGTTATAATACATGCGCACCAAGTTTGCGCCAACGCGTAATAACAAGAAACGTTAACTATCAGTGCGATTTGTGCCAACTGGGGCCGCATGCACGAACACTGCGAAGAAAGTCAGGGAGCCGCTACGCGTCCTATGCGCGCAGCGTCAAGCTACGGGACGGCCCCGAAGTGCACGTCGTAAATTAGCGTATTGCGGTTGTAAATGCGCTTTTCACTGCACACTCTACGCGCGCATTTTCTGTCATCCCAGTCGCGTTAGCTTCCAATTATTAAGATGCACAGGATGACGAAAAAATTGCCCGCTAGGCGTATATTTTGCTGTAGAATATGCATTTACGTCCGCTACACACCAACATACGCCATGCACTTCGGGACCGTCCCATGGCTCGATGCTGTGCGCATAGGACGCGGAGCGGCTTCCTGACCTTCTTCGCAGCGTTCAAGCATGCCGCCTCTGTACTTTGTGTTCTAGGCAGGTTGGCCCTCTTCCAACTATTGCTCCCGCTCGAGGGTTGTGTGTAGAACCTAACGGTAAGGTGCTCATGCAACGGATTCTTCTGATCTCTCGTTATTCTTTTGTTCACCTAGCTCGCTGACACTGTCTGTTTGCGATTCTAATAAGAGAGAGGATAACCAGTGACGGTTTAGAAGTATTGTTGGGGTAACCACGAAAGAGATAGCTGCGGAAACCTCAGAAGCTTGCACTGCGTCGCGTGCGCCCACGAGAAATGTGGGGATCGATCAGGGCACGCGAACTGCTGGGTGGTCCGCAGCTATCTCTTTCGCTGCTACACCAACCATATCACACCAGGCGGAGTTTGTGGTTTAAAAAATCTTACTGAACTGAATCGCTAAACCAATTAGATCACGAATTCTTTTTGTGTCTAGTAAACAGTTTACGATGTCCGTATTTTTTCGCGTGCGTCACATCGCCCTTCATTTAATTCTAACACTAGATCTTTGGGTCACACACTTATTGTCGCACACGTGTTACTGTTGATTTAGATAGTGGTTCCCAGGTTTTAGAAAGTGTTAGTTGAGGCTCGATCCGGCCAGTTGGAGAACAAGTAGTCGCGCTGATCATATATTCTTAAAGGCAGTGGTCGCGATGAAAAAAGTTATCTAAAAAACTACATAAATCGGCTCAGATCGAAAACAGCTGAAAAACTTGGAGGGTTTTGCGGTGAAAAACGGGTTAGGATTGGAGTTTCTAAGGCCCAAAGATCCCAGTTCGTGCACACGTGCACAGCGCAGCAAAAAAAGATCGCCGCCTCATGCCGAGCAGTCAGAAATCATCGACATTCAGAGGACGAAATAAATGCGAATTTGCTTAATAAAAACAGTTGAACAATGAAAGAAAGCACTTCAGTCAATGTTTTTGACTAGATGTTAACATAAATCCGAAGGATCATTGATTGAAACTCAATTTCAAGCCAGTTGATGTTCTTGATACTAGAGATCATCGATGCCGATGATGTGGAGTGGGCTCGTCCACCATCAAAAGACAAAAAAGTTTAGGCTTCAAATTTGGTCCGAAACAGCGGTTTTTTCGCGATTTTTCTTATAGGTCCTACTATTCTGAACCCAGAAAAGGGTTTAGAGAGGGAAAGAAGACAAGCTACTTTTATCGCGACCACTGCCTTTAAACAACCACCCACTGACGTTTTGTAGAAGTATTGTTTTTAATGCTCCAGGAATTGAATCGCGTTCAGCGTTGACCTCGTCCGGCGGTTGTAGTTGGCGGTACATGCACGCCGATCTCCACGCTACCAAATTCACCTTCAACAGCATTAGCAGTTTTTATTTACCCATTGTTTTTGCTGTTGCTGTTGTTGTTTACCAATGACGATTCCGATGAGATGTATGGTCAAGGCGGGCGAGGTGAGAGGCGTCGATGAAGTGAAGAGTGGAGACAGATTTCGATTCAGATTCGCAGCTAGCCGCTCGCGCTTCGATGGGAGCTCAAGGTTACCTGGCCGTGCCATGCGCCGACACCTTCTACAGCTGATTTCGAGCAACGAGGAAAAAACAACGAGTCGCGACGCTTCTTATGATGGAAATAGCCACTCCTATCGCGACGCTAACAATGGCAACTGAAGAACTCTATTGGAATGGGAAAACTGCTAACCTAGATTTGGTCTCGCAGCAGAGAGAACGACGAATAGATAATCCATCTTTACCCAAAAAAAGCTCAAGCTAAAAACCGAGCGTACAGCATGCTGTTGCAGGATGAGAGATAATGCAAGGTTTATTCTTAGAACCCTTTTCTAGGTAGTTGGGGTAGCGAATGACGATTCTTTTGGCACACCGATCCGCATAAATGAAAACCACGTTCAAGAACATAGAACGCTGTTCTCAAAGCTCAATCGGATCATACAGATACAATACAGCTGCAAATCTCGAAGTAAAGTGGGCGAAATCGTTAAAGTTTTCAACAAAAGCGTCTTGAAACATGATTCGCTTAAAAGTACTACGTTTTGAATTCTCCGCCGAATGGTCGCGAGATGCCTCACACGAGAACCTGAAATGCCTTTTCAGGGTTTCGGAGGCATTTCATCTGATTTTGTGGCGAAAATTTACGCAAGCTACGGAATTCTTAGCTGCAGCCGATGAAATTTTCGACACCCTCATAAACGACGGAACTTCTTGCCTCGAACGCACAATAAAATGTGCGAGATTCGCGCCTTAATCGATCTATCCTGTCCAGATTCACTAGATATTTGATCCAAGCAGTGGAAATTATCTTTGGAAGGGTCTTTCAGAGAACGACTCGTTGCCACTTTCGCTAATTTCGATACTTTCTTTGCTCGAGCTGCGCAGCGGTATTGTGTACAGTTTTGATTTGGTCACACTCTCACCACTGGACAAGGATTTTTTTCAGAAAAAAAAATCAGCCGTTAACACGGAAATACGCAAGTCGACAGTGATCGCACTGATACTTAGCTTACAAAACTTCTAGGTGAAGTTCACCTAAACCAGGTCGATCAATCTCTATACTAGTCACGTAACTTTCAAAACTTCCGCATTTTTCCCGTTTTCGTTTTCCGTTTTTCGGTCCATGTTCGCCAACTGCTTTCCGTTTCCGGCCAATCTTATTTTCCGTTTCCGCTTCCGGGTAAAGCATTCCTCACTTACGTTCCTGGTACAGTCGGCACGGATCGCACCGATACATTTAATTCCCCATTCACGACTGACGCGAACGCGGTGCACACATGTTATAATACGCGTGCATCGATTTTGCGCCAATCGATCATGAGAATCCAAGAGTATCGATGCGATACTTTTTTCACGTAGCTTTGAAATCGCCCATATCTTCGTCGAGAGTTGTGTTCCATGTTCTGACTCTGAGTCAAAAATGGTTTTAGAAAAAAGCATTTCTCTGGAAAGACCAACATCACTAGACATACTCCCTTCGTATGAAATATGAAAGGTATAGTCTCGAAAGTCTTTCGGTGACTCACATTGATACCTTGCGTTCTTATTGTGTGTTGGCGCAAACTCGATGCACATGTGGTTTCCGTTTTCGGTTTAGTCTGACACATGCTCCAGGCGGCTGGCCTTGCGGGGTTGGTGGCTTCACTGGAGAATGGTGTTTCGATTCGCGCGGGGTGATCTACCGTCGCAGCCCCGTCCATTCATCAGACCAAAGTTATTGCGCAAATTCTATGTATGTTATAAGATACGTGCACTGAATTTGCACTTCATACAATAGGGAATGCGAAGTACTATCAGTGCGAACCGTGCTGACTGATTATATAAAAGTCTACAAAGAAAGTTAGAGCTAGTGAGAAAAGGCATAGGCTTTCGAATACTCTGGATATGCTTCGAGCCAAATTTTGTTATAAGCATAGAAACATATCGTCCGTGTCATTCAATTAAGAAGCCGCACTGAACACTGTATCGTCTTCACTGGTCGAGAGATTGTCGCGTCGAACACACGTGGCACGCACGCAAGCGAGGAGGTAATGATGGTATCATGATCGATCATACTTATTGGGCGCAAAATTATTGGATCGGTTGCCCCCGAGCCTCGTTTTTCCCGCCAAACCGCATTGCGGCTTTCTGATTGGATAATAAGGACAATGGGAATGTAAACTTAGAAACTATCTCAGACAAAACTTGACAACAAGGGTCTTCAAATATCACCTTACCTCAGGGCTATGGGCAGAGGCCGGTGTTTGGCGATTACTCAAGTATCCGCAACTGTAATTAGGCAAGCTGGAACTGAACTGAGGCTTCATCTCGACCTTCTCGTCCACTTCCTCAAGGCGTTGTTCGAGTTCCATAACTTGGGACACATAGTCGACAAGAATCTGAAGTTGGCGGCTATTAAACAACTTTCGCTACAGTCCCTATCTTCTTTTTCGGAAAGGACTCTATGTAGTCGTTTCTTGCGCAAGCTTCCACATTCAATCCATGGGTGTGTGTGTGTGTGTGTGATTCCGAAAGGAATCACTAGGCAAGCTCATTAATTTTCATCACAGTTGCAGTGTATGCAACTGGTATCCTTTCTTTCTTTCGCCTGCGCTAGCCCGATTCCTTCCCCATCCAGCTAGCCCCCGAGAAAAAACCGGTTTTCCGACTTCGAAAAACCCGGTACCACCCGGTGCCATTCGCGCAGTTACTAATCATATGGAATGACCAGCGATGACGACGCCGATCGTTCCACACGGAGAAGAAGAGAACAGCTGCACGAAAGACCATGCCCCTACCAGCAATAAGTTAGGTTAAGGAATATTTCTTAAGATTAGTGAGATTCACAATACCACAGAGGAACGATTTGGTACTGAGATCTTAAAATAAACGCTTCAGTTCACGATTTTGCACTTAACGGAAAGCTATGGGAATTTCTCTACAAAGACCAAACTTTTATCATAGCATTTGGTATAGAGTTCAGATTTTTCTCGAAAAATAGTGTTGTTGACGTGTAACGTACGCCGCTTATCCTGGGAACGCAGTTGGCGAATTCCCAGCAGACTGCCGATGTTTCTAATAGCCAGGTCCGTCTGCATCTGCCTTGAGGCAAACGCAATGGATGAAATGGCGGCCATCCTTGGCGAAATCAGATGCTTGAACAACAGCCAGTCAGCGAATTTTCGGGATGAAAATCGTGGGTCTCGCGCCAAAAAAAAAACAGTTAATAGACAGCGGCGGCCTGGCGGAAGATAATTGCGTGTATGTATGAGTAACTCCAGATAAGCTCTGGTACATCCGTAGTGACCTGTCGATTTCAATTATCACCGGCAGCGGAGCGGTAAGCTTCGGTGAAGTATAACTAGTGATAAGGAGGTTCCGACGAAAAAGCCACCGCTCCGCGCTGTGATAACCGAAAACATGAGTTCACTTGGAGTCAAACAGAGTCTAATTACGATTGCACACGGGATGAAGCCGAGTGAGAGTATTTTAAAGTGTTTATACTCAGAAATGAATTATTAAATGGTTTGAAGTCTTAAGAAGAGAAATTCTGAAGATATTGATTGATCTTTCACAGTTAAAAAAGTCACAAAATACGGAATAAGATCGGAAATATCTACAAGATCACAATTTTTTCGACTTTCGGATTTGGGGTGGTCTTTCAGATTTTTGACTTCCGAAATGTTTAAAAAAATTCCTGTCATATGCCCACAAGTCACATAAAACGGCATTTCAGAAAAAATACACCACATTCAAGTTGTTCAAAAATTAACTTTCGAAATCGAATTTGATCTCATACTGACCCGGAAAGCGTTGCGTTCGGAACTGATTGTAGGAACAAATCGGCGGAGATTCTCGAACAGCTGAATGTCTCGTGCGGTTCGCATCGCAGGGTGTGGTGAGTCGGGCAGAGAACTGAAACAACAGAAATCCACATAAGAATATTCCAATCCTGTCCGTCTACTTCATTGGCACTCCTGCTCGAATCTTCTCACCTCACTGAGCTGGGACTCGGCTGTGAGCTATCCGATGAGCACGTGGATACACTACTGCTACGACGGATCCTGTACGGGTGGTGACGAGTAGACTGGAAAAGACGACATTTGAATTGCAATGGAACGTCTACACCTTCATTTTATTTCTATCAGAATCTTCTGATTTATATAACAGGAAAATTTTGGCTAATTTAATGCAGAAAACCGCATTTTTTCTGAAAGACAATTCTACCCTTATATCTTCCCCCATGATTTCAAAACAAACCGAACACTTTGAGATCTTTATTCTAAGTTTCTCAATGGAATGTGAAGTGTTATTCTTCACCAGTCAGAATATCATTTCAAAAATTGAAAAAGTGCTCGATCTCTACTGGAAAAATGATTGGTGTCAGGGATAGAGGGCTCAATTTATCATGAATTATGTGCATCGTGCAGAAAGATCTGAATTCTTCTGTGGTGGCTGTTTTCTAACAACTACAGCTCGCGGTGTTGCCAATCGAAGGTATCGCACACCAAAAATTTATTTAAAAAATTTTATAGCTAGGAATAAATAGAGAGAGAAAAATGACGGAAAGGCCACCTATAAAACTCAATTTTCTAGGAGAAAACAGTAAAATTCTCTAAGAAAAACGTCCGACGTTCGCGCCATAAAAGCTTTCTAAGCTCAATAACTAATGTGTGATATACTAAAGCGAAGTGTTAGATGAACAACCGAGGACTCCGCCTTCCCGAGACACACAACCATTCTCAGGCGGTTTATGAAAAGAGCGCTTACGGGTACCCAAGCGCTGTGAGTTATCTCACGCCCGGCTAACTTTCCAGTGGAGTGCAGTATTTACATTTGGAGATAGTAGCGCTAACTTCAGCACGTTTCCCTCCGGTGTTCCACAGTGTGAAAGGCTTACATGTATACAATCACGGCAACTGTGTTGAACACATTCCATTCCCAAGATTTCTGTGAGACTACTCTATGGAACTCATTGTCAGTAGAAGCGTAGATTCGAGAAAGGATAGAGAGACGTGATTTCAGTCTCTCCCCAGATCCAGCTAAATATTACATGCCTAAAGAACTCCAATAGGACTACAATGTGACCGTACCTTATCCCATTCGAGGATGAGACGGGTGCGCTCTCGAAGAACGGTTGATCCGGAGTTGCGGCTAGATTTCTGCATTGCGGGTCTAGAACAGGGTAAGGAAGACGGGCAACTGCGACGACGACGAAAGCGATGCCGCTGCAAAATTTAGGAACTCAAAGGGGTGTGTGTAGTGATGTTGGGAGGTGACGGTACCGCCGAAAGATATTCGCTCTGTGCCAGGAAGCACCGGCCACCCCTTCGTCCACTCATGGTTCACGCTCTCCACACGATCACATGCATCTCGTCGCGCCCACATCTGATTTCTCCATAGGAACTGTGAAAACTCGTCGCGGCATCACATTCGAGTTTCGTGCTATTTCACTGGCCGGCATCACGTCGAGCGCCCTCCCAAGGCCATACCCAATACTCGAAAAACGCGCCGAACCGTGGCCAAGCTGTATTTCAAGAACAGGCCTCGTCTCTCGATGTTCCCCACCCGAACGCGACTGTCGAGAACACCTCGGGAGTGCTGATACGCGATGATACCACCGGAATCACCCAGGCAAAGGACACCACCAATGGGAAGATCTCAAGGGCGGCAGACCAGACCGATACGGTGGAGCGCAGATTTTAGCAATCTAACTCGATCCCCGCGCAACTAGCACGACAGAGTCTCACTTTCGGCTAATCTCCGCCATGCGGGCGCAAATTGAGCGGAAGCAAAGGAACAGAATTTATTAGAGTTATTGCGCTAATACTGTGTGCGCATCTGGCACGGAAAATCGCTCCACCAAAAAAAATCGCAAGGTATCAAGAAATCATAAGCTCGAAACTTTCGGTTGAAGTAGTTGATTTACGTTAGTCTTGAAGGCAGTGTTCACGATAAAAATCGTCTTTCAGTTTTTCCACCCATCTTGAGAACAGTCCCTTGCTGATTCCAATGATGTCTCTGGAATGGAACAAGACTTTCTGGGAACGGAGTTATGGTCCTTGAAAGATTGAGCAAGGGAAGCATGGTGGACGAGTTGTCCGAGGCTTGTAACTGTCGTCTTTTGCATCCGATGTAAGCGAGCTGACCTGAGTAAAGAGAGAAGTTGAGAAAAGGGGAAGAACGGGGCTATTGATCAAAAACCATAGCTCATCTCATGATCTCGAGTTTTCATTTGTTCACGTCGGAGGGCGGACATTGCGCTTTTGGGGTTTGCCGTGCGCTCAAAGTGGCAACTTCGGGCTCTTTTGGGGCTCTTCCTGGCTCGTTTTCATGTGTTCTTTCGACGTTAACATTACAGTGTGCCCCTCCACTACCCATTCTTAGTGGAAACTGAAACACATCTCCTATCGTGAACACTGCCTTTAACCTGTAGGAAACCGATGGCGGATCTCATAAATGTGTTCAGCACCCTCAGCAGCCCTAGTACTTGTACGGAAGTCTGAGCAAGAAACATAATTTTGAAAAAGGAGGTTGCGCCCATATATAGGTGCTACTTGGGGCGTCGACCATGAATGTGCAGGTTGCTGTGAGTATAGTTTGGGGCATTCGTAAAGAGTACACCGTTCAGAGTTCCAGAAGTGAGCATTTGTGCATTTCACCACGACATCCGTGGAAAGGGGTTCCCAATATAGCAGTGACATGCATTCGTCGACACAATTTTCTTCAGGCAAGTTTTCCTTTTGGCAAAGTTGGAAAAAGAAGAGCTCTTTGCGAATGCTCCAGACCTCATAATAGAATCTGGAGATCACGGCGAAATCCCCTCCCCCCCCAACTTGCCTACGTGTTGGGTTGGGCGCGCTCGACCCGAATACAATCTTCAAACTCGTATTTTGGTTTCAATCAATAACCGTAAGGTTGTGATATTCAGCAGAGGGCATGAGAATCGGAACACCCTTTTCCGATAAGTTCAGTCTTCTGCGTGCTTCTCGAAAAAAAAAACATCTCGGGAGTCAAACTGTAACCCATGAATACTTAGGGACTTATAGAACTTCTAATTCCGTGCCCTCTACGGAGAAATCGATAAAGCGGAGCGCATGGAGAATATCCCCGTTAGAAGGCGGAAAATGCCGTCGCAAGGAGGGAAATTGTCCGCATTGAAAATACAGTGACCCTATGAATAGCTCCTCCTTACCGAAACTTTTTAGAGTGGACATTTTATGCTTACAGATACGCATTGATTTCGCAACTATAAGGGAACTTCATTTAGTCTGCAGAAATATACGCTCGAGTGCGTGAGATCAGGCTCCCGAACTCCAGTGTGCGTTCATTGAAATTATCAGCGGCTCTCTGAATGATCCTCTAGCTTCTAAGGACTTTGGCGAGGTGTTCCGGAGTCTCCGCTCATATTCAATGGAGCGTGTAGCCCTGTCCACTTGTAAGAACTTTCTACTTGATGCACCGGTGCCCTGCTCTAGTCTAGCGACGTCCTGGATGGTGGTCTGGACATTTAGGGATGCTCCATCTGCCATCTGAACGTAACCTTCTTCCCGGCTGACGCAGACAGGTGTTGCTACAGCCTCGATCTTTGACAACAAAATATACTTGCTGCTGGCATAGAAAACCGCCTTTGAACATCATGTTCAACACGCCAATATCTCAGAATCTGCCTGTTACGAGTTTGATGCCGATAATTAACCTCCGCCGAACACCTGGGAGAACAAATCGTATTGGTTAGCGGACGATAACAGCGGACACTCTCTTTTGCGAGTTCGACAGCAATAGAATATGTTTCTCTGTGAACACCTGCGGGAGCAGAACCGTTTGGTAAAGAGGAAGATGAGAGCTTCATACCATTTAGCATAGATTTCCAAAACGGTTGTATTCCACAAAATTCTATTTTTTCAACACCAGAGAGCGTCCCTAACTTTATGAAAAAAACCGAGTTCGTAGAAGTTGAAAATCGTGGGCAAGTCATGGATCTAAACGGAACAAGCGTACAGAGACGAACATAATCTGTTCGTGATGCATAAGACACTCTTACGTGTATTTATTAAGCTGTCTTGTTGAATTTCAGTTTAGATAGTCGCGTCGTGGACACCATTTATCAGTAGCTCAGTCTTTCGGCGCTATTGGACGGCAATGGGCGCGACGCAACCACACGCATTGAATCGCGTCCACACAGAGATTCAGTTCTCCCAATTCCGCTGGATGGAGCTATACATGATGCCCTGATGCCCTATACAGCAAGGCATGCTTGAAGAGAACGCGAAAGAAGTGTTTTCTGTGCTAGAACTTACGTTGACTTTTGAGCGTGGAGGATTTGGCCGCTACGAAGGATGCTGCCTATGAGTGCAATCAAGCGATCAGCCGATCATTTTGCTGTTGAAAGTCACCGAGAATGATTATCGTGAATGCTGCCTTCAAAATGCCAATGTAGGTTATCAGCTATGCGGAATCGATTAGCGTTATTAGATAGATGATGCTTCCGTCTGTCGAATTTTACATTTTACTATTCCTGAAAATATGACCATGCTTAAAAGATGCGCCGTAGTCGTTTTGGTCCGATTAAAAACAGGAAATCCAACAATTTTAAACCTAATCAATCAATTTTTTTATCGAAAGTGATGTAATAAATGGAACCGCAAGGGGCCGATTATACACTTGCTTTTGCGCCAAATGGTTCTGAAATGAAATGGAAGGCGTGTGCAATCTTGCTGCAGACGTCTATACGCAGCGAAGTATCGACTGCAAGTCGCATAAGAACCGCAAATTTTGAACGGAAAAAAATTAATGTTTTCGTTTTTTTTTTCGATATCGATTTTTTCCGCCAAAAAGGGCGAAAAACGAAAAATCGAATAACGAAAAACTCACACCCCTGGCCTTGATGCTCTCTTCTTGAAATGTCCTTCACATACTCTGAGTTATAGCTGAGTTTCCGGGTGTAGCACAGCTGGACAGGGAAAATTTGTTGACCAGCATTTGGTGCAAAACTTGCTTAAAGGCAGTGGTCACGATGAAAAACGTTATAGAAAAAACTACAAAAATTAGCTTAGATCAAAAACAGCTCAAAAAGTATGGAGGTAGCGCGGTGAAAAACGGGCTAGAATTAGAGTTATTAAGACTCTAAATTTCCAGTTCGTGCACACGTGCACAGAAAGATCACAGTCTCATGCCAAGAAGTCGAAAATCATCGACACTCAGAGGAAGAAATAAATGCAAATTTACCTAATAAAACCGTTGAACATTGAAAGCAAGCAATTCAGTCAAAGTTTTTGACTAGATGTGTACACAAATCCGAATGTTCATTGATTGAAATTCAATTTCAAGCCAGCTGATGTTCTTGATATTAGAGATCATCGATGCCGATGATGTGCGGTGGGCTCGTCCACCATCAAAAATCAAGAAAGTTCAGGCTTTAAATTTGGCCCGAAACAGCGGTTTTTTCGCGATTTTTTCTCATAGGTTCCACTACTCTATACCCAGAAAAGGGTTTAGAGAGGAAAAGAAGACGATCATATTTGAGCGCGACCACTGCCTTCAAAACGATGAGAAGGTAGAGTTCGTTTACGTTTCTACACTTCCAAAATTTGGGCTAGATAGGTCGGCTCGGACTAGATGAACCCCATATAGAAGTTTTGTAAGTTATGAAACCTTGGAGAAATGACCTCTATCCTAGGTTTTGGAGTGAAATTGACTTCCGTCTATCGCGTGCGTCTGCGCGCGTATGCTGGGTCTCCTTAGCCGCACACTTTCTCGCTGTTTCTCCTCTCGCTCCACACAAGGGCGAGAAGGAACAGAGGATAGCTAATGAATTACGGTCTTCACAAAGTGATGACCCTAATGAAATGTCGATATCTCTGCGGTATGTGGCTCATCGACTCGCCGCCACTCGGCGGAGTCACCGCATCACGACATACAGTGCGAAATGATAGGCTCACCCTTGAAAATGTTCTCGAAACGCTTTACAGTTTGGCGATCCATACTGTTTACCATTGAATTCAGCAGTGCAAAGAACCTGCGCTTACTCAATCTTATGAATACTCCACGATTCCACGATTTAATCACTGAACATTATCCTTCAGACTCATCTAGTCAAAAACATTGACTGGAGTGCTTTCTTTCATTGCTCAACTGTTTTTATTAGGTAAATTTGCATTTATTTCGTTCTCTGAATGTCGATGATTTTTGACTGCTCGGCATGAGACTGCGATCTTATTGGTCGGCGCTGTGCACGTGTGCACGAACTGGGTTCTTTTGGCCCTAGAAACTCTAATTCTGGCCCGTTTTTTACCGCGCTACCTTCATAGTTTTTCAGCTGTTTTTGATCTGAGCTGATTTTTGTAGTTTCTTTTATAGCGTTTTTCATCGTGAACACTGCCTTTAACAGCCTGATGTTTTGCTTTTCATGGACGTGTTCTCAAAATCTGGGAGCGCAGCAATTCGCTGAATTCCAATATCTCTTTGGAAGTCTAAAGTCTCAGAAAATCAGGCCCTGAAGGAGGCGAATCGCTCGAAACAATGGCCAAATAAAGCAGTCTTGTCATTAAAAACCTGGATTCGCTCAGAAGTATAGAAATGTAAAAAAAATGAACTCAAATTTACGAAATTTTCAAGAATTTTCAGTTCCAAAGTTTTAGAAAAACTTCTGGGGGAGGAAGACGTAAAAAGTTTCGGCATTTTCAAAAACCTGGTTAATAAGGGGTGGGGCGTAGATTCGCCCATGATTTTCCTTTGTCTGCTGTTAACGTTTTTTCTATCATCTCTCCGAATCCCGCCCGTAGTTTTCCATAACCTCTCGAATTGATTTAGGTTTTCCCCTTCAAGTCACGGGGGCATTCCACAAATTCGATGCTAAGGAGTTCTGGCCAGTGTATCAGAAATCTCTATTGTTATTGCTATTGCTCTGAGAGTTTCGGCAGAGAAATAGCCCACCAAGCTCCGCAGCGGCTCCTGGTAAGCTGTTTCTCGGTTATTCCTGAACTATTTATCAGATTTTCACGAAATGGACAGTGTACCAGAAATCTCCGATAGCCGATAAATAACGGGAAGAAAGTAACCAAAAATAACAGAGAGGCGGCCGGCATAAAGATGCCGGCTCGCTGAGCCGCCATCTGTGCCCGTCGGCGGTTCGGAGGGGCCTCCAGAGGCGGAGCGGGGTCCAAGTACCTCACACTTGAGTATTTGAACCGCCGGAGGTAATGACATCCGAATCGTGCCTCTGAAATACGTCGCACACTTCCTTGAAGAGCATTACTTTCCAGCTATTTCGCGACCAGCATTATTGAGCGGCTGGCTGTTTCTCGGCAATCACGCGGAATTCCTCGGCCAAAACTCTGAGAGTGGTTAACTTTTATCTGATCCTCCTACGTTTAAGTGTAGAGGAGCCTTTGAAATTATGGTCCGATGAACTTGTGAAATTGGGGGAATCGATGGGCATAAGCGAGGCCTCGCTCATAGTTGGCCGATCGGCGTAGCCAGCCCGGTCGATCATCATGAAATACATGAATGAGGAGGGGTGGAAAAACATCCGATGTGGCTTACCCGAACGATGTTCACAAGATATGAAGTAAGAAATGAATGATATCCGCGATATCTTTCCACTTACTGTGCTTCTCTAGGCCAAATTCCGGTTCGCAGTAGCGTCTCGACACACTTTGCGGCCGCACGCGCTCGATTCGGTCGAGTTCCCACCGCCAAAGCCGACTCGATGTGGGGTTTTTATAGCTTTCTCCAACTTTTTTTTAGTTTCCAGTTTCGAAAACCCACCTAGAGTCAACAGATCGGCGGCTGCGGTGATGGAAACTCTCTCGACTCGGGAGCGTGCGTCCGCAAAGCGTGTCGAGACGCAATCGCGGACCGGAATTCGGCCCAGAAAAGCACACCAATTTATTCATATTCACCCCCTGGCCACACCGCGTGTTTTTTGCCACCTCCATCGTCCACGTTTTTCATACGTATCGACCGGGTCGGCCCCGGTGTTTTTTCAACCAACTCTAACAGGAGTCTGGCTTAAGGAAGGATAAACCCAAGAATTTGAGTGGGCACAGGCACTAGGGGAAGGTTAAGAATTTCGCTGAGCAAATGTACGATGATTTTTGGCGTTCCAATTTCCGAAATTGAGAAGGTCGTTCCGATTTTCGAAATTCAGCAAAAAAAAATTCCGCTCATCCCTGCGCCGTAACTGACCCCCCCCCGTCTTCGGGTCAGGGTCTCTCTACACACGGAGGGAGGACGAGATTTATTGCTGACGCGACGCGCGCAGCGGAAGTTCTATCCCCATCACTAGAGCGCGTTTGCCGAAGGCTCGCAAGTTTTCCTGACATTTCATTATTTGATTGATTCTCACATGACTTTTTCTTTATGTTCACTGGTTGTTCTTCAAATTACCTTATCCTGCGCACTCATTTCAACGACTAGTACTGGTTTTCGGCGGCAGCGATCCCATCACTGCATCTAAAATTATGCTTGATTTAACTTAATATGTATTACACTTTCAACGGAACGAGAACAAACAAAATGTATTGAAATGAGTGTGCAGAAAAGGATAATGAGAGGAACAATCGGTGAACATATAGAAAAAGTCATATGAGAATTAATCGAAACATGAAATGTCATGAAAAAAAAACCCACCTTTGGCAGACGGGCAGACGCGCTCTAGTTATGGGGATAGAAATTCCGCCGCGCGCGTCGCGTCAGCAATAGATCTCGTCCGTGCTCCTCCCTCCGTGTGTAGAGAGACCCTGACCCGGAATTTAGCCCAGGGAAGCACAGTATGTATTTCGAAATTTCAGAAATCTACAAACGAACATTTTTGTATTCACCGACCTGAATAACCCTAGCAGAGAAATTTAGAGCCAAATCTGAGACTGACCGATCTACCGCAATCTACCTAAGCTGTCAGATATCTAATAACAGACCTCAGATTCGCTGTTGAGCTTTCCAAATAACCCTGTAAGAGACAATTTTTAGCCACATCTATCATAGCGTTCCGGAAATCTTCGAAAATTGCGTTTTGCCCTCAAAATTTCCCCTGATGGGAAGCTCTAAACGAATTAGGTAGAAAACATCGGAAAATCGACAACCAAACCTGATATTCGTGATCATCACCCCAAATGTCCCACCCGGGATTAGTCAGAGAGGGATAATTTTTCTCAGACGATACCTGATTAATTTAGACCAACAATCTGTACAGGTGAGAAATTCCACTACTCGGTTCAAAAATCGAAGATTGTGCTCTGGAACCAGCGGCTCAGGACGATATAGCGCCTAGTTCTACTAGATATGCCAAAGAGATCCCAACAATACATTTGTTTTTGCAGATGCGACAAACTCTGTGAATACCTCCCTTGTTAGGGGTCGACTAGACTCCCACCGCTGATAGGCGCGGCAACATCCCATGGGGAAAATTGATCACGCGGCGCCGCACGATCGATATTGTAGGAATGCACTTGGCCGCGTCGCTCGGAGGCAGAAGCGTAAACGATTCCTAAGACCATAATGGGGTTCAGCATTCATAAACGAGCAGCTCTCTTCCGCCATCTTACTGTCGTTCGGGAGCTGGCAGTGTTGCCCCGGAAGACTTGTTGTGGATCCCGAGAGTTCACTCCTTGACTGTGCCTAGGTATGATTTTTGATCGCTGAATTTGGTCTGAAATAGCAGTCGTTTTCCCCGGAACGCCTCGCGCTTGTGCCAAGACATGGAAGACATTTGCCGTTTGTTCGGAATTTATCGTCAGATTAGTTTGCTTCTGTTTCGGCGCAAGGGCAAAATGTTTCGGGCGAAACGGCTGCTGTTTCAGACGAACATGCAACCGTTTGGGTCTCGCTCTCGGATGCCGGAGTATACGAGTTTACGAGGAAGTATAGCTACATACATGTTAATGCTTCGCCCGACTCTTCACAGCCTTTTTCTGGATTCATCTGCTACCGTTAAGTCATTTCCGCGGTGTGTGGTTGGAGTATAAATGGGACCTAATGTATCGTCAACGAAGTCCGTAGGGGAGCTGTTCCCAGTGACCGTAGGAGAAAACTGCATGAGGATACCAAATACGAAAGCTAGTTTGAATTCATCTTTGATCTCTTGGTTTCGGTGTTCATTCAACAGGTCAGTGTGAGATTGGAATCTCGTACTTTTTCTATGGGATCGTTAAAGTGTACTACAAAACATACAACGTACCAGAAATCACCTGGTTGTGGACGTTGTGTGAATTTAGCGCAAAAACGGTGAATGACAATGGAGGCAGCATCTTTGAAAACCTCCTGGCACGAATTTCCGGGAAGTTCGATATTGCCTGGAAACAGGCATCGGAAAATGCCGAAAATGACAGCCAAAAAACTATAAACGACATCGATCGCCTATGTTCTTGCGAAGATTTATATAACTGCCTCCGTTTGCAATAAGGACAATCGCAAACATCAAGTGTCATGATGTAGTCTTCAAAGATGGCTTGACCCAGAACAATGGCGGGAACTCGGGAATGTTTCGAACAACCTTTTTGAGAACGTCACCTTCGATTCAGGCTCATCTACTCAGAACTGCAAAATTATGCTGAGTCACGGGCTCATGTGGTCTGCTTGGTCATGAGCCCAGCGCCCAAGAATACATGCTTTTCATCAGGTTTGGGTTTGGCCAACAGGACGACCATCTATGGAAATCTACATTGACTTGAACCCAAGGACTCGAGCGCGTGCGGCGGCAAAGCGTGTCGAGACGCAATTGCGGATCGGAATTTGGCCCAGAGAAGCACAGTAGGTTTCGAAACTCAATAGGATGGTACCTACTCTAATCCATGGTAACCATCAAAATTACGACAAACGGGTCCCAGGATTGTTTTCGGCACCTGAATAACATCCACATACAAGTTTCGAGCCAAATAAATTTTTTTACACCCTGAAAATTGCCTTGATCGGTGTACCCATAAATTGTCTTGTACCCTTGCCTTTTTCGCAAGCCTTCATAAACGCTCATAACTAACTGGAATCAGCAGCTCGGCAAGAGATATCACCAAGTTTTACTATAGACGCAAGAGATACCCAAAATACAATTCGTTTTCGCACGTGCGACAAAAGGACTCGATACTTCCTATCCAAATTAAGAAATGTACTATGAGTTTGCAAAACGCTCATTTTCCATTCATCCTCTGCGAAAATTCGAAACATCCACCACTCAACACGCTGCGTGTGCGCGCGATGCTTCTCTCTCCGCCTGCCATATGCCCTTTTCACTATCTGTAACCTCCGCTCCGCATCCGCAGGCTATAATATATAATAACTCCAGAGAATTAATTTATTAGCAGAGTTGACAAGGGTTCTCCTTTTAGTCAGTGTCCATCACAAATGTAGTGTACTTTTATAAAACTATTTTTGAGCGTATAATACGAATATACCCTCCTAACTACCTAGAATCACTCTGAGAGAAGTAATAAGCGTTTTGACGCTTTTCGGCAATGTCAGGGTACCCACTTCTCAGAAATTCGTTCGCGTCTCGCATTGCACAAAGACGCGTGTCGCCGAGGTACACTTGTATTTGTAGTGTAATTTCGGCGCGCCAAATACACTACGTAGGGTCTTTGTAGTGCGAGATAGGGTCTTTGTCGAGCGACATTGATCTCACTCCTCTCGTAAATTTGGCGCGACAGATACACTACGTAGGGTCTTTGTATTGCGAGATAGGGTAAATGTCGTGCGTTTGTAGGGTCTTCAATAATCAAACCGTACTGGTTCTTCAGTTAAATATAGATAGCAGGGCTGTGCGTAACGTGTACGTAACGTTAACGTGTTAACGGGTTAACGCGTTTTTTTTTGGGAAAATCAACGATTAACGCTTAAAGGCACTGTCCAAGCTCAGGGATGAAATCTGAAATTTCCACATAATTGCAAAGTTGACCCACCCAGTATAACACCTGCCAAGTGCGAGCTTTCAATTCCTGCAAATAAGCGAGATATAGTAGGAAGCCACTCTGGGGAGTCCACCTCGAGAAGCCACTTTGACACGCCCCTTTTGCGACCTTTCGAGCTCAACAGTGGCGAGATGAGCTAATTCTTTCGATCAATACAATAATAGTTTTGTAAAGACGGGTAGCATTTGCCAAACTTGGCAAAAAAGCGTCCGATGCCTGTAACTTTTTTTTGAACGAAGACGTTTTTCGATTCTGAAAACGCTATCATATTCACAGCTCAAATTCCTACATAATAATGTGCATTGTGGATCGAAAATCCCTAAAATCGCTTTGTCTTTGAGTGAAATGGTTTTGCTGTCGTTTCAAAAAAATGTCGCGCGCGGTAAAGTGCGGCGAAACTTTGAGTAGTAATTGCACAGTTAATAGAAAAGCAATCTCTATGCTTTCTACATGAGTTAGATACAAGTGAGACTATCTCGAGATCTGTGCAGATTGAATTTTCGAAATCCTTCATTAAACACTCTCGGGAGCTTCCTGAAAAGTCGGACTTTTGTTGCGAAAGCCCTAGGCCGATAAATGAGGATTTCCAAAATTCAAACCTGCACAGATCTCTAGATAGCCCCGCTTTCATCTAGTTCACAAAGAAAACATAGAGATTGTTCTTCTATTACCTGTATAATGACTACTCAAAGTTTCACCGCACTTTGCCGCTCGCGACGTTTTTCTGAAACGACCGCAAAAACAATTTCACTCGAAAACAAAGCGATTTTAGGGAACCTCGGTCCACAATGCACATCATTATGTAGGAATTCGAGCAGTGAATATGATAGCGTTTTCAGAATCAAAAACGTCTTCGTTCAAAAAAGTTACATGAATCGGACGCTTTTTGGCCAAGTTTGGCAAATGCTCCCCGTTTTTACAAAACTTAGCGCGGGTGTTGTAGCTCCGTTCTTCCCTTCATTCTCAGGCTCTCTCCTTATTCAGGTCGGCTCACAGACATCGGTTGCATATGACGATAGTTACAAGCCTCGGGCAACTCGTCCATCATACTTCTGCAGCTCAGTTTTTGAGGGGCCATAACTCCGTTCTCAGAGGGCCTTGTACGATTCCAGATACATCAATGGAATCAGCGTGGTACCGTTTTTGAGAAAGGCAGGAAAGCAGAAAAATGATTCTGAGGTTGGACTGTGCACTTAAAGGCAGTATTCACGACAAAAAAAATGTGTTTCATTTTCCACTAGGAATGGGTAGTGGAGGGGCCCACTGTCACGTTGACGTCGAAGGAACGCATAAAAACAAGCCAGGAACAGCTGTAAAAAAGCCCGAAGTTGCCACTTTTAGCGCAAGGCAAACCCCAAAAGCGCAACACACGCCCACCGACGTGAACAAATGGATGTTCGAGATCATGAGATGAGTGATGATTTCCAATCATTACCCCGTTCTTCCCTTCATTCTCAACTTCTCTCTTTACTTAGGTGAGCTCGCATATATCGGCTGCAAGAGACGGAAGTTACAAGCCTCGGACAACCCGTACACCATGTTTCCTTAGCTCAATTTTTGAGGGACCATAACTCCGTTCCCAGAAGGTCTTGTACGATTTCAGAGTGATCATTGAAATCAGCATGGGGCCGTTTTCAAGTTAGGCGGGAAAACAGAAGAACAATTTTTATCGTGAACACTGCCTTTAACGAAAAAGTCCTAAAATCACGTTAATTTGAGTTCGTTAATTGCAGTGAAATTGTGGCAGTCTGCTTCTGTGAGAAATTTCAAAGCCGCATAATGTGCAAAAAGCGCGAAAATCGATAATGTTGATTATTGATCGATGAGGTGTCATGAGTAAGAATTCTGACAATACTTGCCGCCCATGGTGCTTGTAAATATACTTTATGTACTTATCGAAGACTCTTGTAATATCTTAACAGATGTCGGGCGTGTCCTCGGCAATAATAAGAGGCCACGCCCATCATGTACAGCGTTCTACCTACCGTTGCACCACCGGCTGCTAGCCGCTAATAAACCGTTGCTAGCCAAAATACTCGCAGAAGCAGGTGTACGGGAGCCAGAATACTCTCTCCAAACGTGGGTTTAACAATGTCGCCACATTTTTTCTGGTAGTACACTAGAACCTCTGGGCGCTATCGTTGTCCTAAGATACCAGGGGCAAGTATCACTTATAACTCGCCGTTTATATGCTCTGTAAATACCTGGCGGCCATTTGATTGATACCGGAGGTGGGGGGACGGTAAAGAGGCACTCTCAGGTGAGGGTGTCCCAGTTGGGCGGGTCGACTCCGTCCCTTGGCGCTGATGAGATTGCCTCCAGAGTGCCTCTGGGGTACGGACTTAGTGCACTCAAAAGGGCTCGCCGCCGTTACCCGCGGACCGGCTGTCAGCTGTCACTACAGTATCCCAGCCCCGCCCTCCGCTGTCTGCGGCTGCGCCTCCAGATTGCCTCGCCGCGCCCGCGGTGAGAGTTGCGGCAGCCGCGACCGGCCGCCATGGGCCTCCAATATGGAGCTTCCTTGATATTGAAGAAGCTGAATTTGTGCGTGGAGCTTCACTGGCCTCAGGCTTCGGATCTTGAAAACTTAAATGAACATCAAATTTTTGAAATTTTACTTTCAGATCTGAGTTTTTTAAAGATTCGCCAAATGAAACGACCAGAGAGGAGCAAGCTCGAGCTGCCACTGGTACACTACAAGTGTGGACAGCGCTTTTGTGGCAGCTCGAGCGTGGACAGCTTGAAGATGAGTGTCTTCGGCCGTCACCACCGCTTTGTTCACCTTTAATACAGAACCTTGGCCCGTAGTAAAGCCGGCGAACATGTCAGTTTAGCCTAAATGAATCCATGTTCTGGAGGGGAGTCAGGCGAGCAGCACATATTTCGGACGTACGTGTTGAGTTATAGCGACCCAGGCTACATAAAGAAAGTCGGCAAGAAACAAAATAAGCTGAATCACTCATTCAGCTCTGACTGACTTCTCGGCGAGGGAGGAGAGAAACAGTGTGCCAGGTCAGGAGTACGAGCCATGTTTGAAGCATTTCGGGCTCGCCTAATCACCCACTCAGATGGTCCTGGCTGAGGGGTGGGTTTACTACGGGCCCATGAATCTGTAATGGCGGTCGATCGCATGTGTCGTCGTCCATTTTCAACTATTCTAAGCCTGCGGTTAACTTCTGGTGGCCCATAGCGCGCGACCGACCTTCGATACTGATCGACCGCCAGCTGGTGGCTCCACTACCGCTGGCTGTGCGGTTCTGACGCCGGAAGACACTTGTCGAAGACCGGCATCTGCTCGCGGTCAGCCTCCACGAGTACATATAGCCCAGCTCCTTTATTTTGATCGGGTCGAAGTGAAGCTTATCGGGCTTATCATGCAAAAATCTCCTTATCACTGTTATATTTTGCCATGACCGACCGCTCAGCAGCTTGCTCCACCCGGAATCATTCGAGCAAGCTAGACTTTATATGGTAATTACGAGAGTTCTCTATGAGAGTTTTGACCGAGAAATAGCTGGGAAATAGCCGAGAAATGCTTGCTTGCCGTGTAACAGCCGCGAAATAGTCGCCAAATAATGCTCGCCGCAAAATAGCCGCCAAATGATGCTCGCCGCGAAATAGCCTAGAAATAATGCTCACCAGGTAGATATACGGCGCATTCCCAGAGGCATACAATTCGGATGTCGCGCACCTTCGTCGGTTCAATTACCCGAATTTATTTTACTTGGACACTCGTTCAGCCTCTGTAGACCCCCCGCGCAACCGCTGAGCTGCCTTTGAGATGGTGGCTCGGCTCATGAACCGGCCACACGGTTGAGTTTTAGTTAATTTTGTTTACTTCTTAATATTTCTCGGTTATATCTCGGCTATTTCTCGGTTACCTCTTGTCCAAGTTTCTGTGAGAAGCCGCGAAATAGCCGTAAAATAGCCCACCAGGAGCTGCTGCGGAGCCTAGTGGGCTATTTCGCGGCCAAAACTCTCAGAGTTTCCCCTTTTGTTCATAATAGCAACATACTTCACTGCACAAGGCTGTGTTTCAGTTCAAATGAACTCCTGGGTTCGTATGCATGAACGTTACAAATGGGGTTAGGCTAGCCTATCAGTCGTTATCATCCCAAAAGCTTATTGGAAAGAGTGCTTTTTGTGATAATAACGACTGATAAGCTAGCCTAACCTCATTTTAAACGTTCATGCATTTGGCCCCTGTTTTCCATTATCACAGCGCGGAGCGGTGGCTTTTTTGTCGAAACCTCCTTATCACTAGTTATGCCTCACCGAGGCTCACCGTTCCGATGCTGGTGATAATCAAAATCGATAGGTCACTACGGATGTACCAGAGCTTACATTAGATCCGAAGCCAGATTCTACAAATAGTTGGTTTCCGGGTTGATCCGATAAAGAACTTTGTTCGGTGTTTCGAATTTCGTCCGGTTCGGACTCGGCGTTCTTTTTGTTGGATTCGATTCCGGTACGATTCGGCGTTTTTTCGAAGATGAGGATTTCAATTCGATCCGATTTATGCGTTTTCTAGACGATGCGCATTTCAGTTCGACTGAAATAGGCCCTTTTCCGATGATTCGAATACAGATTCATCTAGCTTCTAATCATTCGGACGGATGTCCGAAAATATGCGCCTACGAGTGAAACGCTAAAGATGGCATCGTGCTATTCACCGCCAGCCGCAGTGTATGCCGGGCATATTGACGCTCTGTCGATATTTATTATACACATTGCGTCGCATCGCTCGTCGTTGTGGTACCATTGACAACCAGGCATGCCGCGCTCACTTTATCTCGCGCTTGCTGCGCTCTCAACTCCACCTCTTGCGCTGGAGACACAAAGAAAAAGAGGCTACTATTGTGCCATTGACTGGCATTTCTCGGATAATTGAGGTTTCGATGCATGTTTTGGCAAACATCAGCCACGACCGCTCCGTATATGTGGGGATTCTGGAGCTGTAATCCACCTTATATACACCTGTTAATGTATTCCTGTAGAACCATGTCTTAGGAACTCCCACATTATTTTCATTTTACTGACTGATCGGGGAACAAATCTGACGATTTTGTTCTCTCATAGCACCATGCGAATTCTTCTCAACAAAGTTAGTGAACAACTGAATTCTTCGCTAACGCTGCTGATTACACATGTGATAAAAAAGAAAAAAGCCAAGAAAAAATCTATCGAAAAGGGGATCTACCAAGCAAATGTGGTCTGGTACTTTGAACGAAACGCGTTCCAAGAAAAAAGAGCTAATAGAGAAGCGGAGTGGACGAGTATACAAAACAAGTATAAATATTTCTCCAGAACCGATTCCCGTATGGCTGAAACTTTCAAATCGTGAAAACAGCTGCTGTTTTGCCATGCTTCACAGAAGTACTCTCTGGTTTTTGAGAATGGCTTTACTTTTCTCTTCGGTTCCTTTAGAAAATTCGTGCACTCAATACTCTATCATTGAAAAGAAAATATGATTGTTAGTCAAAACACTCCAATCCGATTTCATTTTCCTGTTCAGAAAATGGTAAACTTAGTGAAAGGGCAGTAGCAAATTCCAATTACTAACACATGAACCTTTTTCAACCAGATAAAGAGTCCTTCTTCGAAAACCCTAGAGCTCTTTGATGTGAAATACCACAGCAGTTTGTTCCATGGAATTAAAAATTTTAACCAAAGAAATCGGTTCTCCAGAAATAATGTTAATTTTCTGTAGACTCCCCAATGCACTTTCCTAACGTTTCTTTTGGTTGGAGCGTTTCTGCTAGTGCCAAAGCGCTTGTGCTTGGAAAAACTCATTTTGCTAGAATTGTACACTTTTCTTGGTAATACGTAGTAATACCCACGAGAAATCTCCACGGTTAGCCGATCCCGGTATCGTTTAGTTGCACTTATAAACTGTAAGTGACCAACTCTCTTAGCCAGTTCCCTATCCCACCCCCATCAAAAAAGCACGGCTGGCAATGTGTTTTAGAAGGATTTGATTCAGGGAATCTAACCTCCATTTCGCTGTTATTGTTGCAGTTTCCTGTAACACTATAATAGTAGTGTGATTTTGAGAACGATTTCTCACATTTCCATAGTTAAATTCTTTGAAAAACAACCGCTCCGCATCGACGACTGCGAGTAGCGAGAAAGCAGAAAGGGTATATCAAAGAGTCATTCGATAATTATTAAGTAACCAACTTGTTAACTGGTTCCCTATCCCAACCCATCAAAAAGCTCCAGCCTACAATGTCTCTCAGCGGATTGATTCAAGAATCGAATGTTCCAGAGATCCAGCCCTGTGTGCAAACTTTGTTGGCGGGAGCACTCAAGATTTAATCATAAAATAGAAAGTTTCTTCCAAATCACATATCTTACAATCGTTGCTTCTCTAGAGACTCCGCATCGAAATCCTTCGTTTTCTGAGAGCTGTATCTTTCACTTCTTTCTGAAATTCTGAGTGCTTCTCCCCCCTCAAAACTTGGATAGCTCCCATCCCTGTACTGCACAGTAAAAAAGCTGTAAATGACCATCTCCGCGGAGACGCAGAGATGGCCAGTTTGCCAACTTTGGTCGGCCGAGAGAGTGCTGCAGGCCAGCTGCTTCGCAGCGCCTTTCTTTTCGTCCTCTGCGCTCATCATACTGACTCGAACACCCCGCATGCCGAGTTGTCAATGCTCCGGAGACCATCGCTCGTCGTTGTATGAGTGATCCCAGCTGAAAAACGCTTATAACCACGTTCTGAGGAATGCTCCGCACCTTTTAGGGAAAATTCAAATTTGACGTCACGAGTTAGTCCTTCATTTGAAACGTCCGCTTTGTGTGAGTATCCTACCCTTGCTAGCTCTTTATGTTTCTCGTTGTTGAACGTTTTGTGGCATAAATGTTTGAACGTCATTTTCTATTATTAACTCTGGCAGCAAATGTGAAAAAGAGAATAAATTGTTTGCAAACTAAAGAAACCTTTTCAGCGTAGCTTGAATTGAGCTAAATATTGGGTTGATGCATAATTATGGAACGTTTTTTTATTAATATTTTTATTCAACATGAAACAATAGCAATGTATAATCAAAACATGTTTAAATGATCTTTAGAGAGCATAGTCACCATCCACTTGAAGAACTGCTTCCCATTTGCTTGGCAGTCGGTCGATTCCACATGCGAAGAAGTCACAATCCTTGGAGGCAATCCACGCTTTCACATAAGCCACCAAGTCATCCGTAGACTTTGTTAGTTAACCAATTTTTCCAGAGAGCGATTGACATGATAGTCCGTTGGTGCTTCTATCGGTGAGTAAGGCAGATGTGGGAGCAGATCCAATTCCTTATTGGCGATGAATTCGATTACACGGCGCTCAACTTGGGGACGGGCGTTACAAAGAATCGTTCAACGTTTTTGTTGTTCAATGTCTTTTCGCCTCATATCAGCGTTATTGCGATCAAGCCGATCCAGATTCAGACCCCGCTGTTGATGTTGAATTGCCGCTTGAACAATTTCTGTTCAGGATTCTCAATCTTCGCCTTTCAATTAAACCAATAACAAATGCAGATGTGGAAATGATTTCCAATGGATGATTATTCTGTCTCATCGACCTCAAAGGCACTGTTCGCGATAAACATTCACCCGAATTTTCATGACGAACGCTTCTCGTGAATTCAGGAGCAGAACAGCGTAAAACCGGGACGAAAAGCTACCTAGGAGCCGCAAATGGCTTGAGAAAGTGGGAAAACCCCGCCATTAGTATATTCTCTTTCGGTCTCGTGTGAACAAAGGATACCTCCGAAATCGTGCTCATTTGAGCGAACTGATTTCCGATCAAAAGCCATTTCTTCCCTTCATTTCTGGCTCTCTTGACTCAAGTCAGCTCGCATAGATTGGCTGCAAAGACGGAAGTTACAAGCCTCAGACAACTCTGTTCCCTAGCTCAATTTTTGAGGACCGACAACTCCATTCCCAGAAGGTCTTGAAGCTGATTCAAATCAATCTACTTGGATTCAGAATGGGACCGGTTTCACCAGAACCACTGTCTTTAAAAACCACCTAGGTTGGAGTTTTGATTGTATTGCCTGTTAATATCTTCTGGTCATCCTTTGGGAGAACACCTAAGGTTTAGCAGATCTTCTTTCTTCTAACGTTTTTGAAGAACTAGTGAAAGCCATGACTCATTCAGTGACAAGATTTTCCTTCAAAATGGTGTTTGTTCGTTTCACTGCAGTAGTGGAGCATGGACAAAAATTCGAACGCGTTCAGCTTTGTTGTTGTGTAAGGAGCTCGTGGTGCACCCATACGAGAGCTGGGTCCCATCATTTCCAAGCGGTCTGTTCACTATGGGCGTCGAACGATCGTTGATTGATTGACATTATTGTCTTCAGCCAGCATTCGTGTTGTCAGGCTTTCGTCCTCTCCCACGGCTGTCAGAAATCCTTCGCCAAAAAGTTCGTTGAGATCGTGAAATGACGGCTGCAGTCCATCCGCACATCTCTTAGTGCTCAAGAGCATTATATGGCGAATCTTAGAATCGATTTTTCGTTCCTGACGCATTTTTTAACTAAACATTGAGGATTAAAAATATAAATAATGAGCACGAAGTGCCATTTTTTACCAAGGAAAAACGCATCAATAAAAACGTTCCACAACTAAGCATTTTTAATTTGAACGTTGAGAAGATCGCGGACGAGTTGTCTCGAGCCACATTCCAATCTTAGAATCGATTTTTCGTTCCTGTGCTTATCTTTAAAAAAACAAATAAAAGAACATGTATTTTGAATAGAATCAACCGCGCTTCTCTTCCCTATTGAGAGTGAAAGTTTGTTGGTGGGCGTAACCCATTTTTCTGCCTTAGGGACGGGGCCGTCTTTTCCACCGCTTTTTGCGGCGTATTCGAGCAAATTGAGACTTCGGGCTTGGCAGACACGGCGGTTGGACCATAATACCAAAAATTACTCTTGAGGGTGGACTGTGCCTTTAAAGGCAGCGTTCACGATAATATTAAATTTTTAGATTAGTCGCTATATTGATTAAGCGGCTCCCAGATAGAAGTAAAATGACGTAGAATTGAGAAAAACGCACCAGAAATACACGAAATACTTTACACTCACCCCGCCTTTTCACTCCCGCAGGAACTGTTCGTTGTGACAATGAAATCTTTTGTGGACCCTTCCTTTGCAATTCTACTCTTTACTGCTCCGTTCTTCTCTTAGGGCCCTAAATAATCCTGCTTTGCATAAAATATTCTTCTATTTTCGATTAACCCAAATTTCCACCGGTGACAACCACCATGAACATGTTCATCCAATCGGACAACTAGTCCATGTTATAGAATAACTAGAAAAATGAAAACATGTTACATGTAATATAAAGTGTAAGATACTTGAAAAATTCAAGTATATTACCTTTATATCGCATGTAACCTACACTTATATCACATGAAACATACACTTATATTACATGTAACATAAACTTAAATTACATGTAAAATACACATATTTCATGTAACTTAATTAGAGCTGCAAGTTGAAGCTTAATGCTTTAAGAGTTGGAGCTGCAAGTTCCTGGCTACTGCTTCGGATACGAATCAGCAAGTTTTAAACACTCTTGGGCATTTCAAGAACTTGAAGCTCGCTGCTTCATAACTAAAGCAGCAAGCTTGGATCCCACAGCTTCATACAAGAAGCAATGGGTTTTAGCTCGCTTCAAAAACATTGTTTGTCGATCCCTCTAATCCTCCACACGATTAAAACGGATCATGAGGAGCGAGAGATAAACGACTCGGCCAGGGAGAGTGACCAACCTAGGGAATGTCAATCCTACGGGCATTCGGTCTCCACTAAGGTATGAGGCGGCCCGTATGCTGTGCAGGTTTGCAGAAGGTGTTCAGCATGGGCCCTCAGTTGCTGGAGATATTTGAATTATGTTACACTTATACTACATGTAACTTACATTGACGGAGATGTATTACAAGTATATTGTACTTGTCTCTTATGTTACAAGTATTATGTTTTCACCATCAAAAACATATAACGTGCGACGTTTGGCCTGCGAGCAAGGGACCGATATATTACATGTAACATACATCGGTCGAGATAATTTACAATATACATTGGCCAAATTATATTACATGTATATTAATTCGGGCCTTTTATTTTACATGTAATGTTTTCATTTTTCTGAGAATATCACTGAACCACGACGTTTTAATGCGTTTCTCGCCGTTTCTTCGTAACTTTGGTAACACTTGAGGCCAACACAAGTTTATAATTTGCCACCGGCACAAAATTCTCACGGAAATGTAGAAGTTTTTTTTTTCAGAGTTCTCCATGTTCACACCCGATATCGTGATATCTGTATCACCGATGAGGCTGCTTCCCTACTCCCTAGTCTATTCAGAGCTTCATCCGCTTACCTCTGGAGAAATACGATGTGTGAATGTAACACACCGCTCTCCATTTCTTTTATACCCTACCCTTTATCAACTGGATATCATCAATTTTGTTTACCGTGAGAATTTTGTGCAGTTGGCAATTTATAATCGTCTGAGGCCAACGCATTGCGTTATGCGAGAAATTCGGGGACGAAAATCATCGTGAACACTGCCTTTAACGTAGCTAGCTTACAAGCCCGAAACATCGAAAACGAACGACATATGTATGGTTAGATCCGCGGCCTGTTTCCTCAAGAAAAAACGTGTAAATTCAAACCGCGGCTGGCGTGGCGTTTTAAATCTCAATCTCTGAGAATTAAACCGCCGCGCTTTGCATTTAAACGTTTTTTCTTGAGGACACAAGCCACGGACCTAACTATATGAGACCGTTCGCGTAAGAATCGAGATGAAATGAGGGTCGACGGAACAGGAAAAAATGTGGTGCGCGCGAAGCGAGCACCAGATTCGGCTTTGACTCGCCCAGCGACTCCGAAATCAATGTTAAGAGTAACTGTGGAGATGCGGTTTTTTTTTCATTCTAAGGAGCTTAAGAAGAGCCAGGCGCTGTGGAGTTTGCAGAACCATAATGGGAGTACGCAGGATGCTGTAGTGTGTGGGAGCCATGTGGGTGTGCACCGGACGCCCTCGAAAATGTGCGGGACCCAAGTGGGTGTGAGCCAGACGCAAGCTGAGGCGTTTCCATGTTTATTGAGGTTCGAGACCGCGTCTGGGCTTGTTACTCATCAACTACGAACTACGATTTATGATTCACGAATTACGAGGGTTTTTTAGAATTACGATTTACGAAATTCAAAATTTCAGTTACGCACAGCCCTGATTGGCATGCATGATTGCAGCGACCGCGTAGAGAAGCACAAAGTCGCACGCACGCTTCGCAATGTGGATCCAAATCGTGGTGCGTGCGCGCGGCGCTCAGTAACCCTCGCTGCCGCGTGCGACATGGCTCCCCTGAAATCGACGAAAGTCGGGTTTATCCTTCAAAACTGCCCCCGAATGATGAGCCTTGAACAAAATATGTTGAAGAGCTTTGAGAATCGACAAATGGGCCTTCAAGCGGACATCTTCGTGATCAGCGCCCCGAAGATGCAGACCCAATATCCACAACATATTAAAAACTTGATGGAATCTTTGCCATGGGCGCGAGTTTCATCATGTCTCAACAGAGTCCACGCATTCTAGAATCTAACCATCAAATTCTGATTTTTTTTAACGCCGCCTCATTGAACAAACAATATAATATCCTCACATCAAACCAATCGACATTACATGCAGTGTACACGATAAAATGAATGGGCGCGCTAGCTGTTCATTACCTTTGGTTACTAATAATTATAGGGGGCACTGTAGCTTGTTCTAGCCACTGGAAGAGCTAAACAATATCTAATCATGATCCGTAAGCAAAAGTGATGAACAGCTAGCACGCTCACATATTTTATCGTGAACACTGCCTTCAGAGACAGGGTCCGGGCAGAATTTCGATTTCGAGGTTCCCCACTGAATCGAAGCGTATGCTAACAATAAGGAGAGTCTCAAAGAACGAGCGAAAACTGAGAAAAAACTGTCTCCTTCAAGTTATTTGAGCCATTAAAGTGAACCACCGCGTCACGAAAGTATGTCCATCGTCCATGTTCTAGCCATCGTCCACGCATTCTTCAAATTACTGTGTAAATAACGGTATTCCGGCCATAATTATCATACCGTGAATACCATAAGCCTTGACTTCAAGGCTGTTTCCTCCAAAAGTGGAGACTAATAGTTCGTGAAACCTCCAGACGGTGTTCAGCTAGGACAGCCCAAACTATCTAACCCGAGCTTTGGTAGCGTCAAATTTTGACCGGATCTTGCCTTTAAACACAGTCAATGTAGGCAGCACAATTTTCACTTGTGAACACAACAGCCTACGTTCATGAATACATCTATGCATATGTACATCCATCTCTAGGTAACAACTAAGCACTATCAATACTACCTTCTACCATTATCTATGAGCTAGATATCTGACACACGTGAAATGTGTAACAACAATACTTTGATATCAGAATACCCCGGAAAATCCAATAATCAGAAAATTTTTCAGGTTAACAAGAACAATTCGGACTGCCTTTGGCTCCAAGCATTACCCTATGGGTAAGGTTCTCATCGGAATTTATTCAAATAATAACTTCAAATAAATGTTAATTGTAATTCTATGAACGTACAATCTTCACTCTCTCACCAATTATGAGAACCTTTCCCCCTAGGGTAACGCTTGAATCGAGAAAATTTGACTTATTCGATTTTCCGGAATATTCGAATAAAATGTATAGTAACAACGAAACAGAAGACAATTTTGAGGCAGAAAGAACTTTCAAAACTTGAGACTATTTAACACGTTTTCCTTTCCATTTGCTCTCATAGCTTGTCATCTAGATTCGGCAGCCTTCGCTTCGCGTCAAGTCTGGCATTAGCCCGTCTTCCTTCAATTTCCTTAGGGCAGGCGTCCAGTAGCTCTCCGGAAGATTTCGCAGTTCGACTAATCGCTTTCCGTAAGCCGGGTTATGCTCCCTAAAATGAAATTTGCAGACTAAGGCTCCTTCTGCAGAGTTTCTCGTCCACACTGAGCCATTGAATCGTCTTAATTTCAAAATCGTCCACTTCACTGGTTGCGAAGGTGAAAGCGTATAAAGCCCAAGCCGGAAAAGAGATTGAGCCAATTTCACGTTGGAAGCCCCCCCCCTGTTTGACAATGAGCGGGAGGATCTCTGGCGAATGGCGGTCGGATAGAGAGCGGGATCCAACAATCCGCCCACCATCTGCCAGCGCTTCACCCACGGAGGTCACAATAAGCAACGATCATGATTGAGTGAAGTGAACTCATAGCACTGAAGAACACTATATATTCCATGCCAAAAAAGGCGTTAAATATTCAAAAACACTGAAGAAAAGTCTACGATTGAGAATTTGGAGCGACTGGCTCTCTGGCTGAAACCAAATTCAAAAATGTTCCATCTTCTTATCTCACATGGCTTCACGTATGGCCTAGCTCCCTCATTTTGAGCCGGTCGAAGTCAGGTCTATCGGGATTATCATGTCAAAATCTCCTTATCACCGTTGTATTTTGCCATGACCGAAAGCTCCGCTGCTTGCTCCGCCCGGACTCATACGAGCAAACCAGGCTTTATAACAATTGAATGATCATTCGGGTGTGTGAGCTTTATTTAAATTAGCCCCTATTGGTGAACCTACACTTGTTATTTTATAAAAAAAAGTGCGTAGCTTCGAAATCGCGCATTCATAATGTAACACTGAAAAGGGACAATAACGGAAGATGAATTCACCTGACTGTCCCAAACAACTTGTATGTTTGACTATAATGAGTGTGACAAATCAGCTGTGGGCAGCACATCTGACTCAGGGGCAGCAAGCATACCTCTCCCTGAGCGACCCCATCATCTTGATGCCAACATGTTATTGGTTCAAAGGCGAATATGGCCAGCCACGGATGGACTCCGCGGGAACGTTCGAGTAGAGGTATACATACGGTCCCAGTATGACTAGCCTAGACTAACCTCCTCCAGATTCTCTCCTTCTTTGTACATTGCCACACAGCCTCATCCCAGTACGAACACTGCCCGAACATTTTTCCTAAATCAAAGCTGAAGAAGTCACAATTACAGCGCTTTCAAAGCAATTCATAAAAAAACTATTCAAAAGAATTAAAACACTTTAAACGATGAGAGGAACAAAGAGAATGAATGAGTTAAGTACCCAAAGTTTTCTCCTCGTGACATCGTTTAAGAAATTCTATGAGCAGATTACACTCCCGAGTATGGAGATGTGGTGAGAGATCCGGCAACATTCTCTACTACTGTGCAGCCACCTGCAACCACAATATATTAGTTACGCGTAGGCTAATAATATGGATGTGCGGATAGAGCATTCCACTCGAAAACGAATTTGTAAAAATCCGAATGGAAAACGAATGCGCAAAAACGGACCTCAAGGGGGAAACTGAAGCTGAAAGTCGGAAGATCTCGAGATTCATTGCCTGCTCGTAATTTTCTCATTACTTTTCCGACTTTGGCCCCCAAAAAACGGAAATGCCAGAAGCCCGTGAGACGGAAACCGTATTTTCTCGCGCATGTTCAGAAAAAAAGAAACAAAAGGAATGTGGGACTGATATCCGGGAAAATTCAACTATGAACTTCGCATTCCGAAAGCAAGAGGCGACTGTTTTTCCAATCCTTCAGATTCGCTCCCCACTTTCCTTGTTTTCTACCCTAAGAAGGAAAAAGAGAAGAAACCATCTGCCGCACGCTGGTGAAATCAGTCACCGGCTGTCCCGACGAAGTTTGTACGGAATAACACAGTGTCTTCCGGTCGTTTTTTCATGTCCGTTTTATGTTTACCGTTTTCCAGTATTCGGGTAGAAACACGGGAAAAACGCTCCGGTGAGGAATCGCAAGGTTTCTTAAATTTCCGTTTTTTTATATTTCCGCCTTTCGGTCCATTTTAGTCTATCCGTTTCGGCTTAATTTTCCTTCTGCTTCCGTTTTCGGATGGAATTTTCTTCTGCGCATTTGGCTTTTCGATTACATTCCACTTCAACCCTTATGGAAATTGTCTGCGAAGAACTCAAATTTTGTCACAAGTCCAACCATCGACTGTTCTACAGATCGAGAAATCCGCCGAGTTCAAAACCGACTTCATCAAAAAAAGTTCTCAGGTATGCCGAAAGCATTCGATATTTACCTCACGGTGACAGAAAAAGCATAGGCTTACACTCCAGATAAAAGTTTTATTAAAATATCGACAAATCACCGACTAGCTAAACATACAAGAGAGATACCTCGTGGTGCAACACGGATGTCGCTGCAAGATAATCGCTCAGAATCAGGAAAATGTGACTATTGAATAGCGGAAAGGTTTCAAAAATTAAAGAATCCAAATAGAAAAAAACACATAGTGGAATGTGAAAGAGATCTAATAACAGAACTGAATAAATTTCACAAAAAAATCATTTCAGAACTAATTTCAGATCTGAAGAAATCTGGTAAAACGCTATTCAAGCTAGAAATGAATAGCAAGGAGATTATCAGTTGACAAAAAAAAGAAACATTTGAGCAATCGTTTACGCTTCACAAATTTCACTGGACAACGCTTGTACACGATCATGATAATCAAACCCGAACAAAACTTCACTAACCTCTAGAATTCTACTTGAAATAAAAAGAAATAAAACGATTGGAAATAAACAAAACACAAAGTGTACCTAGTATGAAAGAAAACGCTAATGGGCGAGAAAAGAAGAAATCGCAGATATCCCTTCACAGAAATAGGGAATCAGGGTCGACTCTTGGATCCCTCGTGTTACGGAAGCGGTACGCCAACCAAACTCCAACCAGCTAAACCGTGTGAGATTACATTAACATATTATACTGATACAACAGAGTTGACATCTAGCAAGATTTCATTTCCCCTCGTTTGGCTACCTTTTCTTGGTCAAGTGTAGCAGAACAGCGTTTAGAAACAAAGAAATAGTTATGCAGCCAGCCTGAAACTCCGACTCTCATCACAACCTCCGACCCCTCAACGCCAACGCTGGAACCACGGCTGGGCACGCGTTCCGGATGGCCTTGGGGGGGGGGGGCGGAAGGAGGGTGCGTATTGAACGTTTCAGGGAAAAAAAGAGGGGTGTCTAAATGGAACACCGAGAAAAACAAAACAAAATACCTGTTTTTAGCATTTGATTGATGAAAATTCAAAACTGTAACATATGTTGTTGATTCATTTTTAAACACTACTTTTGAGTTCCTCACTTCTATTATTAGGCACTTGAGCGGCTCACAATTCAAAGACATTTATGCTTTCATTAAATGTATAACTATGAAATAAAATTAGAAAAATAAAATAAAAATAGAATTTTTTTACTATATAAAATTAGAGCGATTTCATGAAATAATCTGAGAAAAAATCTGAACTTCTGCCATCAATCTGCTATTGGTCGAACTCGTGCAGGAGAGGTTCACCCTTATTCAGGCGCTATTCATACTCCTCTGCCAACGCGTAGCTAGATGCCTCTGAGGGCGCGGCCTGAAACGCCGCCACATTCCATGTAGCGGTAAACTACGGGCTTTGGCTACGATAGCTAAAACCCGCATATTCTTGTGCCGAGGCTACAAGAGTGCAACTTCTGCGCGTATTCTACGTAAAAACGAAGGCTAAATTCGAAACATTGATCTCTCTGACGCTTAAGTCGTATGTTCTCGCTATAATTTTGTAGCGAGAATCTACGGATTTAGCGACAGCCTGTGTTGAAATACAATCTCAAACCCGCGTTGGCTACGCATAACGCAGTGATGCGGTTCGAATAGTGTTGGCCCAGTCAACTCAGAGAGTGATTACTGGACACTCTGTGGCTGGTCGTGGAGGGCAACACCGTGTAGCTCCCTGGAAGATCTTGCTAAGGGTAATTTTGACCGCTGGGATGCTGCAGAGCGTGGAGAAGAAACGGCGATGCGCTCGATCGCAGCGGGGATCGCCTTTCTAGTACGGATCAAGACTGGGTGGGTCGATCGACCGAGTGCTGCAACAACAATAAGCGTAGAATATGCGGGCGCTGTAGCTAAAATTTCACCAACTGAGGCTAAACTTTCCGTAACTTACGTAAATTCTCGTGTCAAAATCAGACTAGATGCCTCCCAATCCCTGGGCATCTCTGGTTTCCGTGTGAGGCATCTAGCCACGCGTTGCCGGAGTCCTCAACGCTAGCGCGTCAGGCGCGGGCTTGGCGTTGGAGTATGAATGGCCTGATAGCACGCCCGCGCGGTACGCGCCATGGCGGCCACAGCCGTAACGATTTTTCTTCATTTTATTAATTAATCCATCGTCAATTTTATTCCGCTCCTTAATTATTAAATCCTGTACTATCTTCTGATAACATGATCGTGAACGCGTGTACAGATTTTGCTTCCTCGGCGCATTAGGGCCCACTTTAATAGGCTCCGTCAAAGTGTCGCCGCTAGAGTATTCATAGTCTCCGCAAGAGCGTCACGCGCGTAGAAAGCACTCTTACTCGAACGACACATCCGCGCGTGAGGAGCTGGCGTTGAGGAGTATGAATAGCGCCTCACCACGCTGGACTGATTAATAAACGGCCGGCAGATGGCTACAATGTAATGCAGCTGAACCGTTCAGTTTCAGTGTCACCTTCGACGTGATTGAAACCTTATGGTTAATGGCTCGGAAAGTGTATTTCTATTCTTCTTTATTGTTCGATCACTCGAAAAATGAGTACGTGAATAATAGTAACCTAGCGCTGGATATTCAGGTCATTATGAGAACTGCTTTCAAGAACTGGGACAACTTTGGTCATGGTCTCAAAGCAGCCATTTACTATCGCAAGAGCCGTTGGATTAGTGACGTTAATGGTGTCGTGCGGCTCCTACTAGAACACTCATGCCATTAGAAGCGTGAAAGACGAGTTCGAATTACCGTAATCCAACCATATTGAGTCACCGAAAAGCGCAGTGTTCGCCCATTTTCACGATCCCCGCCCCTTAATAGAACACTCAAATTGATTGCTCAAACACGATTACTTTTAAGTCGTTTTTGATTAGATTTGATTTATTCATGAGGAATACTCATGTGTAAAAGGAAACAACAAAACTAAAACGGTTAACAAGCAAGTCGTTTTTGTTTTGTTATTTTTACAACGTTCCTGTACAGAAAAGACGAATCTCCTTGCTTCCTTATTTCAACCGGGCCATTGCTGCGGTGTAACTCGTCCACCACCAAGACAATACAAAAAGAGCTATTTCTTGGCATGCGCTACCAACTTTCCGCTTTTTTTGTCAATCGTTAATATTCCCAGCTGCAAGACTTTGATTTGTCGTTAAATCGGTACAATTTTCGAGCACCCCTGCTGTCTTTATTCTGAAAACTTTCGCTGCAACTGAGCCCAAATAAAGGCAAAAGCTGGACGGTGATATTTTGGCACCTTTGCCCGCCGCTGCATGTTGTTGTGTTAGAACAGCTCCAAATAACTCACTTCCGTGAAGCTAAAAAAGAGTCCAGTGTAGCCAACTCGAGACAAATTGTTGCTCGTCACATCGACGATGATAGGAAGACACGTCTCACATCTATTCCAGCACTCCAGCTGAACGGCTGTTATATTGAATGACCAGATAAGTTGTTGCCAAGATGTTTCACCTTATTACACGTGCTTGCTCTGCGAATCCGGTCCATACTGTCTAATCCACAACAGTTGAATGCCTTCTGCGCATCCCACTTCACCGCCTCATCCGATCTCAACCACCCACTTATAACGAGCTGAAAACATACAAATTGGTCATAGGCATTTACTTGAAGGCGGTGTTCACGATGAAAAACTTTGTAAAAACAAAAGCTTTGGGTCCTTCTAGGAAAAAAGAGAACAGAATTGCGACGAGAAACGGACAGGAAAATGGTGAAAATCTCGTAGATCGGCCAACCCATTGGATCACCCTGCCCACGTCATATAACAGTTTTCCTGCTTGCGTTTCACCAGAGGAACAGGCACCGAATTTTTGAATAGCCCCTATCGTAAAATGTTCTAACAACCCAGCATGTGCATTAGCCCACTTATTTTTGAAGAGTTTTCGGTACAACAAATACAAAATAACTTCACTTTCCTAGGATTTCGAAGCACAGACTCAATTACCGGCGTCAGGTCTAACGCTTTGTCTGCACCCTCCCGAAGCACACCAAAAGGCATAATTGGACATTTCAGAGATTTCTTTGAACACTTTTTCTCCGGTACTTGAGAGTTCTGTCGGGACTTTCCCTTATTAAAGTCTCCCTAGCGGACATAGGCACTGGTACAACCATAGTGACCAGTCGATTTTGATTATCACCAGCAGCGGAGCGGTGAGCCTCGGTGAGATATAACTAGTGATAAGGATGTTCCGACGAAAAAGTCACCGCTCCGCGCTGTGATAATGGAAAACAGGAGTTCACTTGAACTGAAACAGTCTACCTACTTAAAAACAGCGAAAACTAGAATACGGTTTTTTATCGTGAACACTGTCTCTAAAAAGGAGGGAACACTCCTTACCTCCTTCAAGCTGGCATCGGAGATATTTCCGAGACACACTAAGGCCACAATAAACTGGATAATGAAGACGCATGTTAGTATGATCATATACTGAAAACATATCTTTCAGTCGCTGGCGTGTTCCTGGAGGATCACAAAACGAGTGGCTATGTTACTAGTGGGACTTACAAAGAAAAGCGCAGCCTGACTCTGCTTCTTCGTTCCATAGACTCCGAGTAAAGCGACCAGTATAAGAAACACACCAGCTGCGATGATCCCACCTAAAACCATGTGTTACCCTGTTTGCAGTTATTTCTTTCAAAAAATACTGATATATAGTCAAAAAATAAGCAAGAGTACCATGTACAGAAACTGAAGTGACTATAGACGCAGACTTGGCATAAGCACTGGTAAAGATAAGCAGCACACCAATAGCCTGAAATATATAGCCCAGGATACAAATTATTGGCTAACACCGCAGCTCTCGAAGGGAACCTAGTACTAAGACTGGTGGGAAGCGACGCGTCAGCGAGCACGTTCGAGACGAAAGGCTAGCTGCAAGCCCTGTCTTCCCCCGCTCAAAGTGCCTGCGGTGAGCCGCGGTGACAACGAGAGTATAGCATTGTTTTTGAGAGCAGACATATGAAAGACAATGACAAAGTGCGCTTGCAAGGCTCATGTGTTTCTCAAACAAATGCAAACTTCTAGTGACTCAGTAATACTGGCTTGAACGCTCTTGGGTGACTTACGGCATCTCATGTGCCAAGCGTCCGGCGAGCGATGCCCCCGTAACCCTTGGCCCTCATCGAAGAAATGAGGTAAGGCGAGGGGTTCTTGATGCGTTCACTGTTTTTATCCGTTACTCAGTGGCAGTACACGCGCCCCGCGGTTACCCAATACTGGGCCCTTCGAGCGAGCGATGCAAAGCGGTTCTGTAACCCTTTCGAGCGCGTCATACCGCTCCAAAGCTTCGGTGAATCTGACTTAGAAACTTTTCAAAAAAGCCGCCAAGGAAATGATGCCTAACCCTTAATTGTCTACGTCTTGCAACTAGCATAATTGCTTTTTTACAAACTAGCTTTGAAGGCCGTGAACAAGTAACGCGCAGAATCAGGTGTATAATATTCATTCATGAATTACATGCGTCCATTAAAGGCAGTGTTCACGATGATTTTCCTCCCCGAGTTTTTCACATAAAACAATGCTTTGGCCCCCAAGTATTACCAAAATTACGAAGAAACAGCGAGAAACGCATTAAAACGTCGTATTTCAGTGACATTATTTCAAAGCATGGACTAGTTGTCCGATTGGATGAACATATTCACGGTGGTTGTCACCGGTAAAAAGTGGAGCTAATCAAAAATGGAAGAATATATCAGGCAGAACAGGATTAGTTAGGGCCCTAAGGAAAGAACGGAGCAATAGATAGTAGAGAATTGCAAAAGACGGGTCCACAAAAGATTTCGTTGTCACAACAAACACTTTTATTGATACTTAAGAGGCGGGCTGATACTTAAGGATTTCGAGTACTTCTGGTGCGTTTTTCTCAGTTTCAACGTCATTTTAGTTCTACCCGGTGGCCACTTAATCAACACAGCGAATAATCTCAAAATTGAAGATTATTGTGAACACTGCCTTTAACCTATAGAAACTGTTCCAATAATACTGATAATATACAACGAAAGAGAATCCTTACAGAAAGGCCTTTGAGAACAACAACTCACACTAAAAACACCCAAACCCGGATGGGAAAGCGTAACATACAGCTGAGTTCACGTTATCAACCCAAGGCCCCTCTTCTGGTGATTTTAACTATGCTAACGCTAGCAACTCGGCAAAACAATCAGCTCCAGGTCCGTTGCCGCATTCAGAGCCATTCCGCCCAGCGATGAGCACATCGGCGATGTACGATGACACATCATCGAAACGGTCGTACAATCTTTCGCGGCGGCTCATGCCCTCTGACTTCAGGGATCTTCGTTTGGCAGGATAAGTCGAGATTATAGCATACCTGAGGCCTCGTTACGACTGTTTTTGATCCCTAAATGTCAGGATTACGAGATAAGCTTTGTCTGCCGTTTTGATCGTCGACAACAAATAGGATTCTTCATTCTTTTTTTTCTGTCGCAGAGGGGGGGAGGGGGCACTGAAACACTGTACTTGGTTACCACCATTTTTCCGCGGAGCCGCGTAATTCGAACACCGACAATGGAGGTTAGTGGGGATTGCAAAAATTTCGCACCAAAAATGAATATTTGGATATTTGGGGAAGATATCCCAAAAATTCTCGCCTCAGAGGTTTAATATTTTTGGATCTTGGAAAAAAATTTTGATGATGGGGGGTCGCTCCGTTTTAGAAAAATTACGCGACGCCCCGCTTGATCATGGCCAAGTGAAATGCCATAGTGCCCTGTTTGCGCTAGCACAAAAGAAAACTTGACCAAAACCGAAAAATCCTATCCGTTGCCGATGTTTCAGGCTATTCCTGGAATCAAAGGATTAGCAACCAAAGCTTACCTCTTAATCACAACATATAAAGATTGAAAACAGTCGGAATTATAAATGAGAAAAACTCAAGAAAAATAAGATAAGACTAATTTCATCCGCTGTTGAGGCGAAGAAGCTCAAGCGAGGATAGTTATCTGAAGATAGGGCCTAACAGTAGTAATCGTGTCACATAATTAAGACTTTTAGACCTTAACTTCAGATAACTATCAACTTCTATTTGAAAGAAAGAGGATAGTAGATGGAAAAGCTCACAACGTTCGTCTGCCCCCCCCCCTTCTAAAATGGAGTTTTCAAACTGTTTCAGTTCTCATCAGACTTGGACATTTCAGAAATCTAAAACTAATAGCTGTTACGTAGTGATCTCGAAGATGACAACAGATGTGGAAAAACATTGAGATAGGAATACCTAGCTTCGTATTATGATACTGAAAGTACGAATGTAATCACATACCACGTAGAAAAAATTGAGGGAAAGTAGTGCTTTCCGTATCATGTCATAGCCGCAGTTCGATGGGGACGTCATGAGGATATGTAGATTGCCCTTAACTCAATCAAGTACTAATCTTGAGCTTCATTAAAAGGATGCCAGGTATTAGCGAGAATGATAGAACATGCGACAGCGAAAGTACGGAAAGTGAACTAATCTGTTTAATAGTCTATTTTCAACAATCACAACATTTCAGCTATAACAGTCTATAAACTATGACGACCCATAACAGGAGGAAAGACCTCCACTAGAAAGAAACTGACGATGAAAGAATGTATGGCAGAAAAAGTAAATAAACGACCAACAATTCAACTATATGCTACGGACTAGAAATTGATTTCCTAAAACCTAACCTACTTCCTTCGCGAAAATGCTGCGCCACAATAAAAACTTATCATGACTCAGTGGAATCGCAATAGGCATATCATATAACACGTGCAAGAGAGATAACAGCACTGGGTCGGTGAGAAACAAAATAAAATTCGATCAAGAAACGAAACCTTGAGGTGATGTTAGAAATATGATAATTGAATATATACTACATGTTCAAGACCAACTATGATGCAGTTCTTTAGGAAATCTCTTCAGGAGAGTCAATGTCGATGTCTTTGCCGTCCTCACCAAACGAGTATTTGTCGTACATGTCATTGAAAAGTCCGCCGCACGAGACCACAGCTTTCAGTTTCGTAGCCAACAAGTAAGCACCAGAGAGTTTGCGATGCAACGAATACACTTCCTCCGGAGGAGATGTTAATCTAAACCGGTAGCTGTAGCATGCCAAACAAGAATTCGAACATAAGACATGGGAAGAGTCAGGGTCAAGCGGGGCGTTGCGTAATTTTTCAAAATCGGAGCGACCCCCTCCCCCACCATGAATTTTTTCTCCAAAATTTCTGCGATCCCCCTCGAGGCGCGATTTGCGAGCGGTTTATATTTGATAACTTATACTGTCGGACGCCAAAAATTCGTTCAGTAGTTGGGCTCAAGCGTCTAAAAACCGAGCAATGCTACGATCCTTCCCTTTTGCTACCACAAATATCAAGACTTTTTGGAATATCCTCAACAAATTTTAATTTTTGGTCCGAATATTTTGCAAACTCCCTAACCTTCATTTCGGGACCAAAATTTTTGCGAAGCGACTCCCCTCCCACTCCCGTTGCGAAATTTCGCAACCCTGCTTAACTCTGATTCTGAGGGTGATCCCTATTACCGAGACCTCGCCTCTGATGCCCAAATGTTTTCCAAAAACCCCGCGATTTTTACTATACCAGAGCGGTAAAAAGTTTTTCAAAAAACTCTTGAAAAATTTCTCTCTGCGACATTCACATGATTAAGGATATGTGACACAATACATTGCAAACAAAATGGTCGATGTAAAAACTTTTGCATAGTTTGGACAAGAGACTTGAACAAAATTCTAAAAATTGAATCAAAAGATGAATCAGGTTGTGAATGTTATAGGTGTAGTCCTGTAAATGAATGAGCCGTATTCAAAATTTTCTGGATGCTTCGGGAGATTTGAAGAAAGGCCGAAAAATTTAAAGGCAGTGGTCGCGATAAAATATGCTTGTCTTCTTTCCCTCTCTAAACCCCTTTATAGGTTTAGAGTAGTAGGACCAATGAAAAATAATCGCGAAAAAACCGCTGTTTCGGGCCAAATTTGAAGCCTAGACTTTCTTGTCTTTTGATGGTGGACGAGCCCTCTCCACATCATCGGCAGCGATGATCTCTGATATCAAGAACATCAGCTGGCTTGAAATCGGATTTCAATCGATGAACATCATCCTTCAGACTCATCTAGTCAAAAACATTGACTGAGGTGCTTGCTTTCATTGGTAAATTCTTTTCATTGCGTAAATTTGCATTCATCTCTACCTCTGAATGTCGATGATTTTTGACTGCTCGGTATGAGGCGACGATCTTTTTTGCAGCGCTGTGCACGTGTGCACGAATTAGCATCTTTGGGCCCTAGAAACTCTAATTCTAGCCCGCTTTTCACCGCGCTACCTTCATAGTGCTGTTTTCATTCTAGGCTAATTTTTATATTTTTTTTTAGATAACGTTTTTCATCGCGACCACTGCCTTTAAGTAAAGTAGCAACTTAAAACGCTGAAGAGAACAAGCTCACTCTTCCAAAATCTCGAAACTACTACTAGAAAACTTGAAGAAATTCCTCAGCATGATAAGAACATTTTAGAGTTGTACTGGGTCGGGGAAAAACTTCGTAGCGATTTTGTTTTTTTTTCTAGCAAATTTAGGGTAGGTTAGCAAAGTGTATGAATGCATTCGAATGCGCATTTATTCCTCTACCTGATGCTCTTTGGGGTATCCCGCCAAAGTGGACTGCTTTCGAATTTTAGATTTAAATATAATAGTAAGCGCACCCACGGCGCTACGCGGCGTACTTGTGGGTATTTACCCATAGACACGAAAGCGCGCTGCGAGCTGCATATGTCACAAAACAATCATCATTGATTGAGGAATGTCCCGTAAAAGGTCCCAGTCAAACCTGGTCAAAAAACCGACTGAGTCCCGAGGCGGAAAAACCGACCTGGGGTGCATTGGCCCTGCCCGTGTGCGCGCGTCGAACACCAGCAGTATCGACTGAATGGATTGCAGGCGCAAGCAGACTGTCGCTGACGGACTCATTGGGTCGATTTTCTGCACCCGCCTGTTACTATTTCGGTGCATTTCTACCGAGAGGAATTCAGTCGAACGACCAGGCCTGAAAGGGGCCTAAGTCAGTTATGAAGTTTGTGCTTTAAAGTCTTCGCAGAGAAGGGAAACTGCAGAAATTGCAGATCCCGAAAAACTCAAAAATTTCCTCGCTGAAAGATTTCGCAATATAATTTCATGCTCTAGTTGGCTCCTCACAGAGACAAGTGCTCAGTTAAGCATAGCTGTTTTGATACTTCAACAGGAGACTCATATGAACAATCTGAACATTCTGTGATCAAACAACACAGTATACTGCAGGAACAAAAGCGCTTCTAACTTTCACCCAATGGGGTTAGCGAGCTTGTTTTTTTTTGCGTTTTGAATTGCCAGTTCAGTTAAACTTTGAAAAGTACATTAGATCCCTTCAGCATTTAGGAAATTTTGAACACGGCTCATTCGAACACGTGACAATCCTACAACATCCACAATATGGTTTTCCAAAACATTGGGACAAGGGTACAACAAGGCACACTCAGTCCTTCACCACAAGACGAGTCGTTTTCATCTCGAACGCGTACCTGAAGAATGCAAGCAATCACAATATTTCTCGCTCCCAATCAATAAACTGTGGGAAGTATAACGAGATCTGCGCGAAGTCTCTCTGATAACCGACAATTAGGGAAGAAATGCTGATATGAATATCAAAAGTGACTCAGTGAGAATAATCGCTGGATATAGGGATAGGGGGCCTAGAACAAAGCCGCAGTTAGCCCTGCCGCTGGCCTGCATGACGACTGCTATCAACGAAATGGCGAAAACGGTCAAAGAAGCCAAGAAACGGTACAAATATGCGTTTTTTTTTCTGCCCGTAACTCAGTCGAATATTTCACACGAACAATCCGTTCGAACGAACATAAAGCTTCCCTAGAAAAGCTGTGGGTAAAACGAGCCCAAAGCATTGCATATTTAGAGTTCTCTCTATCTCTTCAATGCCAGCAAATCACTTGCTTCCGTCAGCAAATTTATCGAAAAGTAACCTGAGATGACAGCTCGTAACGCACGTACATTACTCGTGCAAACCTCACTTGAAAAAAAAGGTTTGGACACGCCATATCCCATGGAACTCTCTCGCTCCATCTTTTGGCAGATGAAATATCGGCGAACAGCTGCTCACCTATGCTCCAACATGACTGGCAGAAGTCTTGTTATGCGCTTTGTGACACTTTGTCTAGAAAAATCAAATGGATGACTGCTCGCCAGAGTTTCTCCCATGATCAGCACTGACTCGGCATGTGCACTTTCCATCATTGAAGTTTCATAACCAGTAAGAAATCCGATTTCTCTCGACAGTCTGGAAATTAACATATCGGTCAATAAATTATTTTCAGAAATATATTTTGACCCACTTTATAATCTTCTCGGTATCGCTGTCCGATGCAGCCTTTATCAAATTCATGTAGATATCTACAAACTTTTTGCTGTACGAGCGAGAGGCTCCGAAGTCTAAGAGAACCATTCGAGGCTTTCCTGAAATGTTCAGATTCACTGGTACTGAGGATATCACAAAAGAAAACATCTGCAAGAGTTGACCTGTTACAGGGTGAATTCCCAAGAAGAAGTTGGACCAGTTCGGATCAGTTTGCATGAACCTCCACACGAAGATCTAAACACCTTCAAGATAGAAAAACCTGGATACGGCATAATGGAAGAGAGAAGTCTAAGCAAACAACACACCTCATAAAGACAAAGCTCGATGAATTTCCCGGCGATATAGTCCCTGACAACTTGTGGCTCATTTGTACATTTGTCAACAGGTTTTCCAGCTACGTATTCTGCAGTCAATACTCGGTCTGTTGTCAGCGAATCCACCACCTTGAATAGGATTTCGCCTATTTATGAAAGCCGACAGGGAGGTCAATTAAGTGGTTACTACATTCACAACGGTCGAACGGTTCATCCACAAGAATGTCTTCTTCTACGTCTTGTCTCAAAAATGTCTTGTTCAAATGTCTTTCTTTGTGAAACGAAACGGAGATTAGACATAGAACCACATCGATTTCGAATTTTCAATTCAATAGGGGCATCGTTTCTGAACCTTTCATTCAGGATTTTCATATACCGGTTTTTCGAATATTCGATTCAATCAAAAAAAAATAGTTTAACCGCTTTCAAACAATTAGTTCGACGTTTTCATTTATCGGTTTTCGAATATTTGACTCACTCGAATTCCGGATATATGATTTATTCGGAGTCGAAAAAATCAATCTTCGAATATTCAAACAATCGAAACACTATTGAAAACGTTCGAAGGTATCCCACTACTATTTCAAATTTCTTCGAGAAATTCAGTATTCACTCAACCATTGGAATCGTGATTCCGAACTTTCCTTCAAACTGAACAGAGGAGAGGTTTCCAAATCCATTCGTCCATTTGTCAGTTTTGAACGATTTTATTCAGGAAAAAATCATTAAAAAGTTTGGAAAGAGATCCTATACAGATAAAATATTATATAAATAATTTCTTCTTTCGTGGTGCTTTGAAAATACGGTATTCGGAACTTCATTATTTTCCACACCTTCTTTCAACTTTCGATGTAGCTTGCGTCAACTGCGAAAACGTAGGAAAGACAAAACAAAAGACGTATTTCCACTCTCTACTGCCATTATTTCAAAATTTCGCAGAAATAAGGACGTTTTGTGTCCGTCGATACAAATTTTCTTTTTTTTCTTCTTAGAATTCGTTTGTTGCCGTTTGGAGATATATGCCTGCAGGGTCAAAAGGGAGTTATTCCGCAACAACACTGGTGGTGAGAAAGGATCTTAGGACTTTTCGCTTGAAATGGGTTATTTATTTATATTTATAAGATGTTGCGCTGAAAACTGATATTTTCTCTAAGATGAACTTCTCACAACCAATATCTCTTTCAGGCGGGATGGAGCGTCTGCGTCTCATGTTTCAAAATCGTTTTTTGCCCATAAAGTGTTATCGCCGCACTAACTAGCGCTTGACCCTAATTTACGCTTCAAATCTTTGATTGCACGCCTTTTTAAATAGTAGAAAACACACTTTAAATAAGGCATCCACGAAATGCAATGCCAGCGTTCTCTGCCGAAGACGTAGCAACTGCGCGCTGCCGAGATGTCGTACGTTCGTGCCGTGGCAGTGTGGAGGAAAGAAGACCACCTCCGTGCAAACCGACGTCAACCCCTTCGCGTGGAGGGTTTTTGTCATGGGATCACCAATCGCAAAGGTCGCTGAGAAACTGGTCGTCAAGGAGCTTGACGAGCATAATAAATATCAGCAGCACCAGCATGGATTCCGCAAATTACATTCTACCACCACGGCGCTGCTGGAGATTGTGAGCTATGTTTTGGATGGCTTCAACGCCACCAAGCCTCAACGCACTGTTGGAGTAGCCCTGGACCTCACGAAGGCGTTTGACACTGTCAACTTGGGCATACTGTCTGAGAAGCTATTGAGGTCCACCATCCCGCCTTGGCAGAAGCGATGGATTACAGCACTCATCAAAGGGCGCCGAGCAAAAGTGCTGTTTCAGGGACATGTCTCTAATAGCATCCCGATCGCTGCCGGTGTCCCTCAAGGAGGAGTCATATCGCCTGCTCTGTTCAGTCTTTACCTGGAAGATTTGCCCGTCCCCCAAGTGACATCAAAGTCGTTGCGTATGCGGATGACATCACCATCTTGTGCCGGGACAGAGACATTAATGTAGCTGCACGCAAGATCAATAGCTACCTCATCGTTCTGAAGAACTTTCTCGATGATATGATGCTCACTGTCTCTGCCGCTAAATCATCTGTATCAGTTTTCTCCACTGACCCTAAGGAACACTGCGCTCACCCCGTTGTGAATTGGGAAGACGCTCGTCTGCCTGCTGCACGTTTTCCTAAGCTGCTCGGCCTAGTATTGGATCCTTCGTTGAGGTTCCACAAGAATACTGAGCAGAAACAGGCTACAGTGAAAGCAAAGCTCAACGTCCTACGAGCTCTGGGAGGAACGTCGTGGGGAAGTAGCAAGAAGACAATTTTGACCACCTACAAGGCAATATTGCAGCCGGCGTTGGAGTACGCTGCACCGGTATGGCAGCACATGATATCGGATTCATCGTGGACAAAGATGCAGCGAGTCCAAAATGCTGCTCTTCGGATTGCCACAGGGTGTGCTAAAAACACCCCAGTGGAACATCTTCATGCTGATGCCCGAATTCTGCCAGTTAAGGAGCACTGCCAACTCCAAGCCCAGCAACTAGTTATTGACATTGTCAAGCAGCCTGACCCCCATTAAGAAGGATCATGAATCCCGTGAGAGAGAGACATATCAGAAGGCCTTTTGCGGATGCTCCCGAGAAAGTTAATATACAAAGATGGACGAACTCCCAACTGGATCGTCTGCGTCTTTTACGTGCGGAGCACACCTAGTTCGTCAGGGATCACTTGAATAGGATGGCAGTCAACCCCATATTGGGGATCGTACCACCTATAGTCAGCAACACCGAGATGGAACTCGGTAGGAGGGCTTGAAGTACCCTTGCCTCGTTACGCTGCGGTCATTCGCCTATGCTGATGTCATTCTTTCATAAGATCGATCGCAGCAAGCCGGACGAGTGCCCGGACTGTGGTAGCCGTGGCCACACAACTGAACACCTATTCGAATGCCCAAAGAGGCCTACCACTCTCACAACAATGGATTTGTGGACGAATCCGGTTTCAGTCGCCCGTTTCTTGAACCTTTGACAAAAACCTTCCTGCGGCTGCAAAGAAGAAGAGAAGAAGAACTGCGCGCAGAACATGAACACATACAGGCTCACCCTCCCGAGGGACCATTCTGTGGACAACGATTTTCACATATTCACAAGAATTACTGCACAGAAATAGCAAAGAAAACGAATACAAACAAAAATTAAGTGAAATCACAGCGTAAAAACATACTTCTGGCACGTAAAAGTCGTTTGAATCAGCAAGGAGCTCACGAAACTTCTTCATAGCCCGAGCTTCCCTCGTGTACTTACATTCCAAAGCAAGCTCCCTACGCGCTACCTGGAAAAACAACAATAGCTATAGTTTGCCTCGTCGTAGTAGAAGACCCTCAAAAACATCGTACGCGCAGCAAACTTCCTCTGGTGAGAGCGCTCTTCGAAAACCGCAATTCGTCAAGAAAACCAAGGTACTCGACACTGGCGTTTGAATACGCACCGATTGATTTTATGAGCATTTGCGCCTAGATCGCAATTACATCCTACAAGCATAGGATGGTGGTAAGAAAATCGTTAAACAGGCCTGAGAAAAACCCATTTTGACGGAATGCCATGTATTCGGCTTCCTGAATGTTTCCAACGGCACGCTTTTTTATCCGCCAAACTCCTCCCGTGTTATTAGACGGGCCAAAGTAAGGGGTTAAGAAAAAAGAAACTTTAAGTGGTTTTCGGCGCGTACGATGCTTCTAACGGAGGCGCCTGCAGGACTAAGTGAGGTACCAGCGCCCTTAATTAGAACTAGCACTCATCGAATAGGTAGAGGTACACTATGAACGCCCAAACTACTCTACAAACACAATCAAGACAGATCAAGACACTTTCATAAATTTACTCACATCAACGAATTTCTCCAGAAACAACCCTTTCGGGAAGATACCCCCAATGGCTAGAACGGAAACCAAATTGTCGATATCCGAGTCGATTCCTTAAATAATCTACAATGGGAAGCGGGAACGAAGGATTTGAGTCAATAATACTAACCATCTGCAACTCCCGGGTACTGAATCTTGACAGCCACCTTCCTACCGTCCAGTAATACACCTCTATGTACCTAAATTGAAAACATACCTCGCACGGGATATCGTGATTGAAGAACTCCGATTGCTTAGCAACGGAGGCATCGAGCCATAGCAAAACAAAATAGTTTTAGAATACTACATCCCTTAGCGCCGCCAGAGTCAGATAAAACCATACCTATTTTTTTTCGCAAGATGTTTAAAAGAATTGTTCACCTGGCCGATAGACGCCGCGGCGAACGGGCGATCTTCAAATGATTGAAATTGCGACCTCCAATCAGATCCAAAGGAGGCCGTCATTTGTTTCTCCACCTTAACACAACGCATGGGAACTTGAACAAAGAAACTATTTTTTTGTCTAACATTGATTACGATAGGAAAACACCAGCAGAACAGGACCTGTCGCAGGGGCATGAAATCAGCGCTGTGTCGGACTCTTTCGAAGATTTCAAGGAGACTAGCAGGTACAGTATCAGGATCTTGTATTGACAGCATCTGACCAAGTTTTAGAGCAGCACCCCTCACCTGAACGATGAACGAATAAATCGAGTAGAAACTCCTAGAATCTTACATAAAAATTACTGGTACGATTTTGATCGCCATGGCCAGAATTCCCTTTGAACTAAGGAATATCACAAAAAGAAGTAGTGTCGATCACCACTCTTATACGGACATAGAGTGCACACCCACGCCGCTACGAGGCGTACTGTTGGGCGGGTCTCATGTTGTATTGATCACTAAATGGACCTAAAAATTAATCAGGGGCAGGATCAAGCGGGGCGTTGCTTTATTTTTCTAATTCGGAGCAACCCCACCCTCGAAATTTTCCTCCACTTTTTACGACCCCCCCGAGGCACAATTTCCGGCCAGTTTATATTTGATTACTGAAACTGTCAGACGCCGAAAACAGTTCAGTAGTAAGGCTCAAGCTTCTGAAACCTGAGTAAAGCTACGATCCTTTCCTTTAGTGACCAAAATATTGAAAATTTACGTGATACATACACCGAATTTTCATTTTGGTCAGAAATTTCGGCCCCCTAACCTTCATTTTCGGGCCGAAAATTTTGCGGACCCCCCCCCCATTTCCCGCAGAATTTCGCAACCCCGCTTGACCCTGATGAGGGATCAAAAAGGTTCAAGCGCATATATGTTTTGAGCGACTTCTTCAGCCCTAATAGAAGAGCGGGTCCTCCTCTGACCTGCGCACTAATGACCAAAAGAGCTTCCGACTTTTCACAGCCTTATGCACGCTAACCCCGAAGCACCGCCCACTTTTTTATTACATTTTATTGAGTCGGCCACTAAGTAATTGCAGATTTTTTTGAAATAAAAGACAATTTATTGATGGATCGAAATCAATTTATTCTGTGATATATTGCCCCTGTCGAGCAATGACCTTTTGCCGTCTTTCGGGCAGCATCATAATTCCACGTTCATGAAACTTCTGGTTTTTATCAGCAAAAAACTGAACCAGGTACAATTTGACATCATTATCATTATTGAAGACTTTACCATGAAAGAGGTTTTGCAAAGATCGAAATAAAAAGTAATCAAACATTGCAAGGTCAGGACTATATAGTGAATGTGGAAAAACATCCAAAACAAGCTCCAATAATTTTTGCCGAGTTACTAAAGATGAGTGTGGCCCTACGTTGTCATGATGAAATACAACACCTTTTCGATTGGTCAATTCACCGCTTGATTGGGATGTTTTGCCACATCCACCATATATTCCTGACCTTGCACCATCTGATTACTTTTTATTTCAAGCATTGCAAAACTCCCTGAATGGTAAAAATTTCTATGATGATAATGATGTCAAATCGTACGTTGCTAACTTTTTTGCTGATGAAAAAAAAAACAGACGTTTTATGAACGTGGAATTATCATGCTACCTGAAAGATTACAGAAGGTCATTGATCAAAATGGGCAATACATTAGAACTCAGAATAAAGTTATTTCGTCCCACGAAAAAAAAACTGTCCTTTATTTTCTAAAAAAAAATCGCAATTACTTAATTGTCAACCCAATACATTACGAACCCGAAAACCCACCCACTTAATACGGTGATTCGCGCCATGTTTCCGAAAAACCTTACGTGTGACATGCATCAGTCCCGATGATCCCGAGCAAAAAAAATGATCACACAAGTAACACAATAGAGTACGAAAGTGAACGAACCCGACATAATGTCTGCACAATTCGATCAGCATTTGCAGGAGAGAAGAAAGGGTTCTTTGGCATCCCTTCAACAAACTCATTTGTTCCAAATTTGAAGGCTCTACGAGTGACTTCCGCTGCTGCTCCACCAGCTAGGCCGACTGCTAATTGTCCGAACGAGGCAAGACTGAAGCAAAACTAATTAAACGATTACAGGCAAAAGGTGATGCGAAATAGCGAAGATAGATCCGCCGTTCACATCTTGAAACCTCAGAGGTCAACTTTACCAGAACGTTCTGAAATTGGCAACCACGCCGTCAGCAAAAGCTAGATTATCAATCTAGCACACCTCCCACCCATCCCTCAGAAAAACGCCACATTCATTACAAGGCGGAAATGCTTTCAACTCGAGTGACCACAACATTCGAAAGGCTCTATGGCAGGGGCACGTGCTCCAAACATCAGCACCTGCTGCGAAATTTCATCGCAAGGACACGTGTTGCAAAATTTAATCGCTAGAACACGTGCTGCAAGATATTCCAGCGCTCTTATAGCAGCACACAGACGAACGATGAGGCCGGCACACCGACATGCAACTCGAGCAGCTCGCCTAGCACCATCTAAGGCCGCCAATGTTTGGACGACGCCTCCAGCGGCAGGGAGGGGCAACTACCACAAACTTAGGTAAATGAACCAGTTACGCTGCCGACATCTGAGTCCCTGCTCAAGAAAGCATCGTGTTTTGCTTTTTTGAGAGAAGGTTTTGATATCAAGTTGATTGTGTATCATCCACGCATTAAACGTCTTTTATTTTGGGGCACGTGCTGTAATTCGAAACGCAATAGGAGAAAGTGCTCCCCCAGCAGCACGTTCCCTGACCAGGGTCAAGCGGGGCGTTGGGTAATTTTCCGAAATCAGAGCGACCCCCCTCCCGCCATCGAATGTTTTTCCAAAAATTTGAACTTTTTGCGACCCCCCACGGAGTGTAATTTTTGGTTCCTCTTTTGTCGAGAATGTTGAGATTTTTGGTACTGGGAAGTGATTTCTAACGTTTTCACTTCCAGAATTTTCAACTTTTGGTTCAAAAATTTTACGATCCCTTACCCTTCAAATTCGGGCCAAAAATTTTGCGACCCCCCCTCCCCCGTTGCGAAATTTCACAACCCCGCTTGACCCTGTCCGTGACTGTTCTCGAACCGCCTCGCCTTCGAGTTCAATGCATATTCGACACGCAGTGAGTGCGGCGATTGTCTGAGCCTGTGATTACATTTGAACCTGGTCTCTGGATCTGAATCCTCCGAAACCCGGTGACTTCCGCCTCCAAGGAAGACAGAAGTTTTCCATGTAAGCTGAAAATAATGTGAAAAAATCGCGCAGAAAGGAACCAATTGGAGCCCAGGTGTAACTGCAGTCTTACGGCTATTGTAAGGCATCTTTCAGAGTTTGATCGCCGCGCGACTCGACGGGATGACAACCATGAGCGTCGATCGAGATCGCGTCGTACGTCGATCTGTATTGAAAACATGCCATCACGGCGACCAGCGATGGAGGTGTGAAATAGGCCTAAGGAAGCGTCCGCACGTCGCGAGAGCGGGTGTTGCCGCTGTTGTGCGCCTCTCGACGCTCCTCAACGCCGGAGCAGCCCGTGCCCAAAAATTAACACAGTCTAACACCTCCTACCTCCTGTTGATTCAATTGAAAACATTTGATCGGGTGATCAATCGCTCGAGTCGGCGCAACGGCTGATGACATTTAACCGTTTTCAACTTCCTTGGTGGGATTATGGAAAACAAGGGCAGTAGTTTTGCTACAGGTTTAACGTCTCCTGCTTTAGTGATGCACCAGTAAGCTTGAAACTTGCTGCTTGCTTCGTGGTGCTGGCGTTAGCGCGCGAGAGCGAGCGGGCGAGGGCGCGCGAGAAGCGCCTGTGAGCGGCTAGCGAATCGTGTGCCCTCGATAACCATCGATTTTGCGTTATCGCACGCTTTCGCCACGTCTGGACGGAGCCTAAGGCGGCACGTGACAGGTCCCCATAAAAAACGGGAGAATGTCACATCAATGAAATGTTCAGATTCCCGCTCACAATCTAAACACGGACTCATCAAAACTGAGGTTCAATGTAGGACTTAATTCAGGGATCTCAAACATTCATACCCCAGACAGAACGGCTGTAGCAACTTAAATATTGAAACAACTTCCATAATTAACGTACCGTCCTATTCTCGACGACGGAACTCGACTTTCTTTGCTTTTTGAAAGACCATCTATGTCATCTTCAGCGTTGACGATGTATCCTTCAGGAAGAACAGGGCGGTAGACATCATTTTTCTTTTTTCCTCGAATTTTATGCTCGGCTTCCATATCATCCACAGATTGCGCGGCTTTCAACAAGAAATCTTGTTCTGCCGGAGTGAGCCCACTGTTTAGAGTTGGGCCCCCAGACTGTTCCGAGGTCGAAAAATCCGAATTCTTGAAGTAAGGTTTCTCGTCGGTCGTCTCTCCAAGTCGCTGAAGATTTGGAAGCGGAAAACTTGGAAGCGACAAAGCACCTCTAGAGACGAGCTCAGCTACTTTATCCAGTCCGGTGAATATATTTCTGGACAAAGGCTGGGCGTAACCGTAAACCTTCTCCCCGCTGGCAGAAACCGTATAACCTCCAGATCCAGGATTTATCCCCTTAGCCATAAGTTCTGCGTATGTGCGAATCCCAACAGCGATTGTTCTGGCTCTCTGAAGAACGTCAGTAGCTACTTCGGGGACTTTGAACGAAGGAGACGGCGTCTGTGAGGGATTCAAAGGATCCACAACAATCCCTCCACCGACTGCCATTCGCAAACAGCTGCGGTACAACTGCTGCTCAAGTCTTCTTCCTTCATATCCGAGCTGTGAACGAAACATTAGTCGCAGGCCGGTGAAAATTGGACCAGATTCCTCGCGGCACCATCGTATGGTGGAGGTGGACGCCTTTGCAGGCATCTGAAATTGCGAACTCTTTGAATGATAGCCCACTACTGTTGTAAATAGTTTAGCGTACGAATATGAAAAAAATAGAAGATAAGATCGATTTCAGGTGGATAAATTTGGTACATGACAACAATTGGGAGCACAATGTCTGGGAGGTTTTTTTAGGAGAGGCGTTAACGTAATTAACAGAAAATTTCGGCAGCATGGTCTGAAAGCCTCTGACAACTACAAACACTATCTAAGAAAAACTCAAACGCTGCGTGTTCAGAGCAGGCTACGTCGTGAGGTGTGCTACAAGTCAACTCTGTCCAAGATAATGAAGCCAACCGGGGAAGGGTCTTCGAATATTATTCATCCGTTTAATACACTTGCTTGTTCCATGATAATAATATGAACTACTAATGGTACGAAAATTATCTGGTACGAAAATTAAATTTTTAATAGGATTTTCCGTATATAAAAACGTCATGCGCGTACAGCAAGCTGAGCGTCGCTACACTAGGTGAATGTCTTTGAAAAAGTTGAAGTCCAGGACTGAATTAAAAAAATCAAGTATTTTTTGAAATTCTTGATAAGGCCGTTTGCGTTGCAGCAAATGAGATGCTAGTTGTTTTGTGCAAGCTGATAATGATAGTTCGTCATCTGAATGGTGCGTTATCAGATGAGGTTCGTATCCTTCACCAAATTGTGGTGCGCGCGGAGCGCGCACCTGATTTGAAAAAGGATTGCTTCTGCGCAAACCCCTCGTTACAGAATCTCGGTTTGGAAGATAGTTCCGAACTTGGCGTTTTCACAAAATGTAGAGCAGTAAAGGGTCTTAACACTGCACAAATTTCAGAAAAATCCGCTTTGGGGTTCTCGAGATATGGAAAAATTTGTGAATTTTAAAATGTGTGTCTGTGTGAGTCCGGTGAAACTTTTGAATGATAAGAAACATGGTTGGTCAATTGAGAGAAATGGAGTGGTATTGTAATAAGAGTGAATTGATTGCAAGCGTTAGAGCTTTACGCCCATGAGGAACCGTATGCACACCGTTTATTGTGCGGGGTCTAACTGGAAGTGTGCCATGCGCAGAGGAACGTGGGCGGTACCCAACTGGAAGTGGGCCAAACGCCACAAAACGTGTGTGGGATCCGATTGGAAGTGCGCCAATTGCCAAGGAACGTGTGATGGACCCAACTGCGAGTGCGCCAAGCGCCGAGGAACGTTTACAGAACCCAACTAGGAATGCGCCAAGCGCCGGGGAACGTGTGCGGTGCCCAACAGGAAGTGTGCCAAACCCCACAGAACGTGTGTGGGACCTGACTGGAAGTGCGCCAAGCGCCGAGGAACGTATGCGGAACACGACTGCGATTGCGCCGAGCGCCGGTAACGTGTGCAGGGCCTGACTGAAAAGGCACCAAGCGCCAGGGAACGTGCGCGGGACCCGACTGAAAATGTGCAAAGCGCAGGGGAGAGTGTGCGGGACCCAACTGGGAGCGCGCCAAACGCCGGGGAAAATGGGCGGGACCCAGCTGGGAGTGCGCCACGGGCCGGGGAAAGTGTGTGGGACTCTACTGAAAAAGCGCCAAGCGCCGGGGAAAGAGGTCGGGACCCAACTGGGAGTACGCCAAGCGTTACGGACCGTGTGTTTGACCCAACAGGGAGGGCCGGCAAGGGAGTGAAAATCGAAAACGCGCTTGCGATTCATCCGTTCATCTAATAGTTATTGGGTTCGGAAACCATGAAAAAAGGGTGTGAACTGTGGTGGTGCTAGAAGGGGTGGGCAAGTGTTATGCAAGAGGGATCTACTACACAACTGCATGAACATTTGAAAAGTCATATATGAGGGAGTAATGTGCCTTTAAAAGGAAACCTTTGCTAAAATAAAGTGAAATTATCAAACTAGTTTGCTTTGCTACGGATTAGTATGATTTGGAAATGTAACCTTTGTGAGAAACTCGTTAAAAGAAGTGAAATGTCTTATGCTACTAATTTGTCATGGGAATAAACTCGAAAGAAGCGCTAAAAACACAGTGAAATGATTCATCGTTGATTTGGCTGTGCACTTGTTTACTAAACAACAAAAATTGAGTGACATTGAAGAACCAAATCACGCGCTTCTCTTCCGAAATCAACCTAACGCTTGCAGATTAGGTTAACAAGTCTCAGGTCCTTGCGAAATTATGTTGCGTCTCCCACCTCAATCATTCAGATATATTGATTTTCAAGAATTACTAAATTATTTGACGCGTTCGCTTCCGATCGACTATCAATTAATGAAAGTGGAAATAACATCACTTAGTGTGTTTATGCGAATGTCGTCAACTAAGAGAACCAAATCATACTAATCCGTAGCATAGCAAAACAGTTAGATAATCATTAAGATAATCTTACAGATCATCTCAACATTTCTTCATACCATCGTTTAAGATGATCTTAACTTCATTCTGAGGGTGTTTACTACAGCCCCTATTCTTGGTTTTCAAAGTTCCTCCGTGCAGAGTCGAGATTTTCATACGGATCATTCCGTTTGGCCAATGGCATAGACGCATATGTTATTGATAAATTGGTCTGAGCAACAGGTATGCTAATAGTCAAATTTGAATTTGTTGCAAGCATGGAACTATGGCCTAGGGTAACGACAGGCTCTGCGACGCGAGTATGCCAGGCCTTAGTTGCGTGAGTGTAAGGCAGGCTTGTGGGTCGCATTTCGTATTTGATTTTCGCAATCACCACCCGCCCGCATTCCCGCGGGTTATTGTAAAATCCCATCATACCATCCCAGGCTTTTTATTTAAAATTGTCGAATCTCTCGTGTAGTATCCTTCCGAATCGGGGTTCTAACCAAGAGCATCTCAAGAGTGTTTTGGGTCCGCACAGATTATCTAAGCACTGATACTCAGGATTGGGTTTAAATTCCAAATCCTCGGGGAGGGAAGCCCGGGGCAAAAGGGAAGGTTTTCGTGAGAGAGAATTCGGTCGCGGAGCAGCTACAGCAACGATCTTGGGTTATTTCGACTTACAAACACAATCGATGGCTCTTTATTTCATCTTTTTCTGGTATTTATCTACTAGCATTTACTTCAGCGCTACATTCAGGACTCCTTGTCTTATGTTACCAATTTTACACCACAGTAAAGAGCTTTCACCGCAAAAAAACATCGCAAGCCAAAAAGGAGAAAATACTATATTTTGCAAAGCGGTTTCAAAGAAAAGGAGCTGATGAAAAAACAGAACGTGATTAGACAAACAAGAAAACAAGATTTTCTCTTGAGGGCAAGCGCGCTCCACTAGAAAATTAAAGGACGCAAGTGAAGTGCGATTGGCGCGCGTTCTGCACAAACCAGATAAGATTTTCCCTTTTGTTGCAACTTCGATTCGTAAATTCCTTCACGGACTTCAGCGATCTCTAAAACAGGAGGAAGTCGGCCGTTCAGTTCATTCCAAGACGTCTTGTGTGTGACTAATAACAAAATGTTCCGTAAACCTGTGAAGAAACGTGCACAAGTTCAGGTTTGTTCCCCTACAATCCTATTAACTATACGCTGCTTGGTGTGTGTGTGTGACCGTCTGTGTGTATGTGTGTGTGAGAGTGAACGGAAATTCGGTCGGTTTGTTTTCAGAAAGGAAGCAATTCGGTTTGTTGTTACGATGTGATGGCGTATACTGATAGCACGATATCATCAGTTTCCTATGTAAATCGTTGCTGAGCGCCTTCATGGGCGGCTGCATGTGCAGTAGGAGCCCTGGGAAGGTAGACGGGACTTCACTGGGAGTGCGCCGGGCGCCGAAACAAGTAGGCGCGACTCCACTAGGAGTGCGTCAATCGCAGGGGTATTGTGGGGGACCAACTGGGAGTGCGCCGAGCGCCGCGAAAAGTGTGTTGGACCCAAATGTGAGTGCTCTGAGTGCCGAGTTAAGTGTGTTGAAGCTAACTGGGAGTGCACCGAGCGCCGTGAAAAGTGTGTTGGACCCAACTGGGAGAGCGCCGAGCGCTGAGAAAAGTGTGTTGGACCCAACCGCGAAGACGCCGAGCGCCGAGAAAATTGCGTTGGACCCAACTGGGAGTGCGCCGAGAAAAGTGTGGTGGACCCAAATGGGAGTGCGCCGAGCCCCGAGTTAAGTGTGTTGAAGCTAACTGGGAGTGCGCCGAGCGCCGTGAAAAGTGTGTTGGACCCAACTGGGAAAGCGCCGAGCGCTGATAAAAGTGTGTTGGACCCAACTGGGAAGACGCCGAGCGCCGAGAAAATTGCGTTGGACCCAACTGGGAGTGTGCTGGGAAAAGTGTGTTGGACCCAACTGGAAGTGCGCCGAGCGCCGAGAAAAGTGTGTTAGACCCAGCTGGGAGTGCGCCGAGCGCCGGGAAAAGTGTGTTGGACCCAACCAGGAGTGCGCCGAGCGCCGAGAAAAGTGTGTTGGACCCAACTGGGAGTGCGCCGAGCGCCGAGAAAATTGCCTTGGACCCAACTGGGAGTGCGCCGAGCGCCGGAAAAAGTTTTTTGGACCCAACCAGGAGTGCGCCGAGCGCTGAGAAAAGTGTGTTGGACCCAACTGGGAGTGCGCCGAGCGCCGAGAAAAGTTTTTTGGACCCAATCAGGAGTGTACCGAGCGCCGAGAGAAGTGTGTTGGACCCAACTGGGAGTGCGCCGAGCGCCGAGAAAATTGCGTTGGACCCAACTGGGAGTGCGCCGAGCGCCGAGAAAATTGCGTTGGACCCAACTGGGAGTGCGCCGAGCGCCGAAAAAAGTGTGTTGGACCCAACTGGGAGTGCGCCGAGCGCCGAGAAAAGTTTTTTGGACCCAATCAGGAGTGTACCGAGCGCCGAGAGAAGTGTGTTGGACCCAACTGGGAGTGCGCCGAGCGCCGAGAAAATTGCGTTGGACCCAACTGGGAGTGCGCCGAGCGCCGAGAAAAGTGTGTTGGACCCAACTGGGAGTGCGCCGAGCGCCGAGAAAATTGCGTTGGACCCAACTGGGAGTGCGCCGAGCGCCGGGAAAAGTTTTTTGGACCCAATCAGGAGTGCGCCGAGCGCTGAGAAAAGTGTGTTGGACCCAACTGGGAGTGCGCCGAGCGCCGAAAAAAGTGTGTTGGACCCAACTGGGAGTGCGCCGAGCGCCGAGAAAAGTGCGTTGGACCCAATCAGGAGTGCGCCGAGCGCTGAGAAAAGTGTGTTGGACCCAACTGGGAGTGCGCCGAGCGCCGAAAAAAGTGTGTTGGACCCAACTGGGAGTGCGCCGAGCGCCGAGAAAAGTTTTTTGGACCCAATCAGGAGTGTACCGAGCGCCGAGAAAAGTGTGTTGGACCCAACTGTAAGTGCGCCGACGCACGAAAAGGTGTGTGGGATCGAACTGGGTTTCGAGGAACTATAATAACTTAGCTCTCATTTTACAATGAGAATATAATTTTATGCGTCAAAATACACGCCTACAAGTACGCCGCGAAGCGGCGTGGGTATGCACCTTGTTTTATATAAAACAAGTGCTTTTGATTTTAAAGGAGAAATGCGATGCCTGCAGGCCCTCACCTCCAACCCCCAACCCTTGGTCCAATCGGTGCTATGTGTGAGGGGGGGGGGCGCTGTTGTATCGCACTTTGCCACGCCCATTTTTCCGTGCCGCAATGACTCTCCTGATTGTGGCAGGGGAGGGAACCCCCGGGTGGGTGCCCAAATCCAGTGCGGGGTGCTATGTGGGAAGGGGGCACCATGGCGCGATGGACTTGGCCACGCCCATTTTACTGTGACGCACTAAACTTGAGCACTTACCCGTGGTTTCCCTCCCCTGCCAAAATCAGGAGAGTCGTTGCGGCACGGAAAAATGGGCGTGGCTAAGTGCGATACAACAGTGTCCCCCTTCCCACATAGCACCCAGTGCGGCACAGTAAAACGGGCGGGGCCAAGTCCATCGCGCCATAGTGGCTCCCCCTTCCCACATAGCACCGGTCCAATCTAGTCTTATGCAAGAAAATTCAGGTTGAAAATGATTTTTTTGAGCATTTTTGTAAATTCAAGAAGGGTGCTATCGCCACAGGGAGAGTAGCTTACGGAGCTGGACCATTCGGCTCCTGGCAATACGCCATTACCGGGTTATGGTAGGAGCCGCGGTAGGACCCGTCGCCCTTTGTCGGCGACGCATAAGTCCTTCGCATTTCTGCGGCCTTAAGCACATCTCTCCATGCACGTCCCCGTCCCCGCGAAGCCACTCTGTGATTGGTCATCAGACGAAATTGGCCAATCATGGATGGCCTTCTCGGGGAGGGGACGCGTGGGGAGAAATGTGCGTAGGGCCCCTAGCCTTAGGAATAGGCGGCCTCCGCTCCGCCATGGCGGCGGAGGCTGTAGCAACTCTTTCCAATTCTTTTCACTTTTAATCCGTCTTCAATTCCATTCCGTTCCATAATAATTGATTTCAGTGCTATCTTTTGCTGCTATGATAGTTGTCGAATGTCCAGATTTTGCTTGCTCTGCAAAGTTAGGGCCCACTTTAATCCGCTCTGCCATAGCGTCGCCACTGGGGTATTCATAGTCTCCGCAAGCACATGACGCGCGTTTAAAGTATTCATACACCGACGCCCCGCCCGTGCGTGACGCGCTTGCCGCGCTGACATTGAGGAGTATGTATAGCGCCTTACGAAAAACTGATAACGGATTTCATATCCGTTTTCATCACCCTAAATAAGCATCGAGTACGAATTTTGTAGGCAAAAGTGTTTTTGTTCCTTGTATTCATAAAACGGAATGCTGTCAAAATTCAAATTGAGGCAGATCATTCCTGGCTGTTTTATGAAGATTCTGAAACTAGTGCCTCCGCAGACCCTTCTCTTTACTCCTATATACGCCCAATACATAGGACCGTTCTATACCAACTAAAAAAATGAAACACATGTTCTTCTCTCGACTCCAACTCTGAAATTTGTGTTACATCTACATTCTGACCAATTTAGTCTCGTCAACGTGAAGAGGAAGACGATCTTTGCGGAGGTGAAGACTCTGGCGTTGTAAAGGAATCAAAGAGGCGAAAACGTGCTAACCCGTTTCAGCAATCGGTGCGATGTTCATGCCACATTTAAGTGTTGTTTTCTCTGAAGGTTACGTATAAGACGATGTACACATCAGTTTTCTTTATTTCAGACCATGAAATCGTCAAAAGCTGTTGCCGTTGAGGAAGGCACATCTAGTGACGATTCGGAAAATAGCGGCGATGCTGTCGTCGCCAGTCATTCTTTTGCTGCCAGTGGAAGTGCCGCTCCATTGGGGCCCAGCGATCAGGGTTAGCTTTCCATTCATCGCTTTATTAGATTTTGTGACACCTCTTTGTACCAGGCTGGAGATTAGATTGATACCAGAAGAAAACACTTCATCTCAAAAGCTTGAGATTGTGACTGGCCTCATGGTGACCTACAATTTCTATTATACTGATTACTCGTTTAAATGTTCCACCATCTGCCAGAATGCGGTTCTTTTGGGATTTTGCGAACACTTCTGGTTTTCCAGATAGTGAGCAATCACTAAGAATTTTCCGTCGGGCGTGTTCAGGGTTGTTCATCGGGCCGAGAAAATCTTGGGGTAATCCTATTTTTGAGCGATTTGCTTTTGGTTTTTGGCCACAGTTTCACTGGCAACCGGATCCTAGTGAACACTGTGGAAAGACCACAAAAGCGCTCACTGAGCTTACAGCTATCTGCTCATGCATGTCGCGGGTGCATAATTTCATGTCGGGCTCCAGGAAGTTGTGTGAAAAATTCGATAACGGCGAATGGAGTGAAGACCAAAATGAATTGTCACAAGGCGACCTTGAGATTCCGGCAATCTTCCAAGTGTCTCATTGAAGTTGTCCGCTAATAGCGCTCCGAATTCTCCAGGATAATAACCTTTTCAGGTTTGATAGCGTTTTTGAAACATATGTCCGCAGTAAGTTTATAAATCAACGGTAGTGAACAATTTTCAGGAGCCACTGCAACACTGGATATCGATACCGATTACGGGGCTGATGCGCAAGCTCAATTTGAAAGAGTGCAGCAGCAGCTCAAAGAAGGTCTTGTTAAGGTAGGTGCTGCGTCTTGGTCCGTTTTTCTTCGTAGGTTGGAACTTGAACAAATCCTTATATCGCCATCGTTTCGTATTATAGGACGGGAAAACACTTTACAAAGGTCAGGCCATGTATGGAGCTAAAGAAGCCAAGGACACCGTTAAAGGAAATGCGAGCAGTGGAATGAATCGAATCGGTACCTTTTTGTCAATCTGCTGTCCAGATTTCATTTTCGTTTGGAATGCTCCTAATGAACCTCTTCAGGTCCTATACGAGCGCCACAGTTTCTTCGCCAAACAGTCCGTTGGGATTACGCTCCTGACATCTGCAAGGATTACAAGGAAACGGGCTTCTGTACATTCGGAGGTGAGTCACCTTCAGATGTTGGTCCTACATGTGTGCGTTTCTACTGGTTTTTCTCTAAAAAGAAATATTCATTTCTCAAACCTCTTATTCAGACTCCTGTAAGTTTCTCCACGATCGCTCCGACTACAAACATGGCTGGGAAATTGAACGTGATTATGCTTCTGGCCGTTTAAATAAGGTTTGTATTTCCGAACCTTGGAATAAACTTTCATGTTATAGACAAACTGAATTGAGTTCTTCAGTTGTAAGGTTGCTATCAGGGGTGTGCGTAATTACGATTTACGATTTACGATTTACGGTGTTCTTTGGGCTCGTAATTACGGTTCACGATTTACGACATTTTGGACCGTAAATAGTAATTTTTCGTAAATAAAAGTATATGCAATGGAAGTTGATAACTAGATATCTCTAACTGACCTGCTCTAATCCGACTTTGCGTATACTAATATTTTTGGTAAGGAGATGGGACCAACCCAGGCGTGTTACTACAACACGCTCCCATTATCATTCTTTGACGCGATTCTATCATTTCAAAGCGGGAGACACGGTCGGAGTTGGAGGCACTGGATAACTGATCCGCGTTGCGTGCTGCGCATGTCTCACTAGCTGCCGCCTACGTCGAAAAAATAATTTGCGCTGGGCGACCGATACTCGGCTCTAGATAATACAGAGTTGCCACGGGTCGGACTGATACTTTGCGATCTCTATTGAAGGTTGGCGCAAGTTCGGTTCCATATTTTTCGACGTACGTGCACCGAGTTTGAGCCAACCTTCAGTAGGGAACTCGAAGTACATATCAGTGCAATCCTTACCGAATGTATAATCGGTGTTGCGGTTCCGCTAGCAAAAGAGAGTAGTTCTAAAATTCGGCCGTAAGAAATCGCTCAGATACGGTAATTTTGGCTTGTTTTAACGCTTACAACGGCGTTGGCGTTTCGGGAGAGGAATTAAGAGCATAATTGTGACCCTGTTGCCCAGCAGGTACTCGGACAGCTGAATCGGGCAGGCGGAATTTTCAAACCTGGGAAGAAGTTGTGGAATGAGGGATAAGGGAAAGCAGAGAAATACGGGTAAGGCGGTCCCATTAAAGGTATGGTATACTTCTACGAGACACGGTCGCGTCGCTCTGCACAACGACAGCGACCGCCTGTCGTGGAGCTTCCGCCTTCTAAACCTGTCGCTACCGTGCGCTTAGCAGCGACAGACATCGGTTCACTCGCAGCACGTCAGCCCTCCGCGACATTTCGCTGCGGCTCACACGCGATAACTGTTCCTACGACAACCGATGCCGTTGCTCCGATGCGGGTCTCGCCACAATTTGTGCTAGATTTCATGCCTGTCGCTCATGACAGCGACAAAGTATTCCATACCCCTTCGACGTGGTTAGCTGTCAAATACGCAATCTAATATGTACGTGCTTAGTGCGTGCAACGGTAGACAGTAAGACGGTAGGAACATAGTTTCTCTTATTTAACCATAGTAGAATATTTTTAGTGGTAATTGTTATTATTTGCTGTTTACGATTTACGGTTTACGATTTACGATGGTTTTGTCGTAATTACGATTTACGATTTACGAAATTTGAAATTTTATTTACGCACACTCCTGGTTGCTATGCTTATTACAGTGAGCAGAGCTAATTTTTGCCTGATCAGAGTCTGGCGGGTGTTGTCCGGCCGGGAAACAGGGAAGTAAAGATGTCATAGAAATTTTCCTTTTTTTTGGGACGTTAAATATTGGGCTAAAAAAACTTAAAGGGTGTTTTCAATAGAGAAAAAGCTTCTGATTGAGTTAAATAACCAAAAAACCCTCGAAAAAGAAGGCACACATATTGTATCGCGAAGAAAAAAGGTAAAGGAATCAATACAAGCTATATACATACCAGTACAAATGAAGAACGCTTCTATACATATATATTTTCACATTCTACAATACTGCTAATACTATGTATTAGCAGTATTGTAGAATGTCGCCAATGTTTTAGCTTTCAAGACGTATACACTATGATTCTTTCAGCGACTGGATTAAAAGAAACCTAGGCCTGAGACATATCGTCCACTAAGTTTTGGCCCTCAAAATCTAGGCATTTTTGAGGTGCCATAACTCCATTTGTAGGGAGCTTTGATCGATTCCAGATATACCTCCATGATCAAAGTGTGATTTTCTCCAAGATAAGCATAAAATTTGAGAAATAATTTCTTGTGTGCCATGTGCCTTCAATGCTTTAATCCTCCACTTTTTAAACGGGGCGACGGACGTTCCCCCATAAAACTAAGGATTTTCATGAGTTGATGACATTTAGAATCTCCGTGAAATTCTCTAAAAACTTACTGTGCTTATCTGGGCCAAATTCCGGTCCGCGATTGAGTCTCGACACGCTTCGCGGCCGCGTGCTTTCGAGTTGGAAGAGTTTCCAGCGCCGCAGCCGTCGATCTGTTGACTCTAGGTGGGTTTTAGAAACTAGAAACTAAACAGAATTGAGGAAAACTGTATAAAAAAGCCATATCGAGTCGGCTTTGGCGTTGGAAACCCGACTGACTCGAGCGCGTGCGGCCGCAAAGCGTGTCGAGACGCAATTGCAGACCGGAATTTGACACAGATAAGCACGGTACCTAACTTCCTCCTATAACCCAAAATCGACTAAAACCCGTTCTTTCATTGTCCAACACCGTCCGGAACCGCACCTCTGGCCGAAACGGGACAACGCAGGTTTTTCTTTCAAAGAGACAACCCTGAGGTCCTAAAGGCACTTCTTCTTCTTCTTCTGCAGCCACAGAGAGGGTCCTGTCATAGACTGAGGAACTGAGCCACAAGCGTCGGATTCGTCCACAGATCTACTGTTGTTAACGATGTCGGTCTCATCGGGCAGTTGAAAAGGTGCGCAGTAGTATCCTTTATTACACAATCCGGGCACTCGTCAGGTCTGCTGCTATCGATCTTATGTAAATAAGACATAAGCATGGGGGAGTGCCCGCAGCGCAACGAGGCAAGGGTGCACCTGGCACGCCTACCGAGTTCCATCTCGGTTTCGCTGACCTCAGGCGGCACGACTCCGAGAATGGAGTTTACGGCGGTCTTGCATAAGTGATCCTGAAAGGCACTGTTTTCATCATAGGCCTATCCTCTGCAAACTGCGGTAATATCGCCCGGAAACTCCGCAATAGGAACAATATTTCAGATTTCATTGCGGCGAGTCGTCGAAATTTACCGCGCTCCAATACCAAACAAAGTTACGTTGGTTTAGCTTTGAAGCGCGGAAATCGCAGAAACCTCAGAAAGAGCAAGACAAAACTACATCCCGAGGCTCATCAGTACGATTTGGAGTGCAGTGATTATCAGGTTAAAAAGTTAATTTGAAAAAAACTTTTTCTGAAAATTTTCATTGCAAAAGAACTGTAAACTTTTATATTCAGAACCTGGGGGGACGTAAAAGTTTTAGACTTTTCAAATTTTACGTTCTCCATGTGGGGGGACGTAGCTTCGTCGAGGTCTTGGACATCGGTCTGCGTGAACCTGTGCCTGATGAGTCATGCTTCCTATATCCACGCATGGTTAGACGCCTACAGAAGTCAAGCATTCAATTTCAAGCATCTCCCCCAATAGTTTGTCTACCTCTCAACTCGAACAGTTTCCCGAGTCCTTTCCGAAAATGTTCATGGTTGTGAACTGATCAACTTTGAAACTCGAGGGTAGTGAGGGAAGTAACTATTTTTTTCGCGATTCAACATCTAGTGGATTCGTTTCTGTGAAAAATGAAACAAGTCTCATCTTCTCAGTCTTCTGCGGCAGACGGCGAGTCCAGGAGGCTTTAAGCGCCTTTCACAGTCTGCCAGACGACGCCGTCCGATACATTATAAGATAGGACTGCGGCGTCGGTGAGGCCCGCACTGCGGTATCGGCCGACCGACGTCGCAGTGCGGTGAAATTATTGACACGACGTCGGAGCAAGTTATGACGGGTCAACACGTGTTGGTTTCTACTTACATTCTGCGCTGAAGAGCCGGAACTGACGGTTGTTCACCGCAGCTTCCCTCGCACTGCGGCACTCTTACAACGTGTCGGACGGCGTCGTCCGGCAGACTGAAAGACGCTTTAGTGTTTCTGTCGGCTATCAATATTCTGGAACAAACAGGTTTCACCTTCTTTTAGGGAGAAATCGTCAAGGCAGAGCTCAACGTTTTGAGAGCTTCAAGAGGAACGTCCAGGGGTCGCGATAAAGAGACAATCTTGACGACTTATAATAGAGCTATACTACAGGCTGCTCTGGAGTATGCTGCACCTATCACGCAGTACATCGTGTCGGGCAGTACAGGACCAAAACGCTGATTTGAGGATTGCTACCGGCCACGAAAAAAAGCTCTCCAGTCGTGCGCCTGCATGCCGAGGCCCGTATCTTGCCACTGAAGGAGCGTTGCCAACTCCAGGCTCAGCGGCTGTACATAAGTGTTCATGAGCAGTCCAATTAATCCTTCGAGAACCCTTAAAACTCAGAGAGTCAGGAAGCGATCAATATGGAAGCCGTTTGCCGATTCTCCGCATGATTTCAATGTGTAGACGGACGACTCGAATCCAGAACGACTCCATTTCTCGCGCGTGGAGCACACACCGTCTGTTAAGGATCATTTCGCGAAAACGACTGTCAACCGAATTCCATGTGTAGGGTCGACTACAAAAAGCTTGATGTGTGCCCGAACTGTTGAAACCATTGTCATGAATTTGCGCACCTCTTCAATCGGGCGCCCGAAGAGCCCGAAAGGCTCATTACAATAATTCGTAGCACAACCCAACGCTTGTCGCCAAACCCTCTCCGTGTCCACACAGATGGAGACTGGAGAGACGTAGTGTACTTTTCCAGCCTCAATGCGACTATCCCTGAGTTGATCTCACCTTTTCGTGGTATTAATTTTTTCTAAATGTCTAAATCCTGCCGTGATTCGGCCTCATCTTACATCAAGTCCGTGGCGGAGTTAATCCAGAATTTCTTCCCGCTTATACCATTCGTGCTGTACTACCATCTGCCATCCATCTGCAGGCAGACACGGCGAGCTTTCTCAGGACTCGAAAACTGAAGAGGAAATTTCTTAGGCGGTCGCACTTTTCATGGCAAAGTCAAAAAATGTCGAAAGTGGTTGGGCTGACAATCGATCCTTTTGACACTTCTATAGTCAATATTCTTCATAAAAATTTCGGTTAGCTGAATAGTTTTGGACTGTTTCCAATAGATTTTCTATCGGTTTTGAAGGTGGACGAAACCAACTATGAGATCAATGGTGATGAAGACGAATTCCCCGAGGAGTGTTACATTTGTGGCAAGCCGTTTGTTTCGCCTGTAGTCACAAGGTAGGTTAAAACCTGATCAGCTAGCCTTGTTGTCCTAATGAAGAGATTTATTTTAGGTGTAAACATTATTTCTGTGAAACTTGTGCCTTAAATTCCTTTCGGAAGTCTAAGAGATGTCAGATTTGTGGAGAAAATACCGGGGGTGTATTCAACATTGCAAAAGGTGAGCACAAGTTATTAGCGTGAGACGAGTTATTAACCCCACAGTCTGTAGTGCAAGGCTTCAACTAACTGTCCGTATTTCAGATCTTATTGCGAAGCTGTCAGGGACATTTAAGAGCAAAAAGGAGAAGGAATCAGATTCCGATTCGTCTGATGATGCGGATGCATCTTGTAGTCATAATGATAAAGTAAAAGAAGAAGATTTCACAGAAGAAGCTCAAGAGAGCGAGGTCAAACAGGAAGTTCATGAGGAGGAAGAACTTGAGGACGATGGATCTGATGTGTCAAGCGATGTTCCAGAGGGCTTAGATGTGAAAACAGAGCTAACTGATCACGAAGATGAGGGAGAAACAGAGATCAAAATGGAAGAAATCGAGCAAGATGATGTTGAGGATGAAGGAGGCGATGACGAAGAACAGTACGAAAGTGGAGATGATGTTTCAAGTTGATGATCTGTGATTGGTCTATCTCCTTGTATTTAGATTGTTACTTCACACGTTTTTCTTCTATCTGTTCATTCTCTGAAATCTTTTGTATATAGCAGTGCTTAGCCTTCTGCTGAATCGTTTGGATTTGACGGATCTTATGTCAAAGACCCGGTTTTTGCCATTGTATTGTTTACTTTGCGAATACGTGTGATAATGTTTGATTTGATTCTAAGTGTTTACAATTGTGAATAAGACATATTTCTATTATTACAATGCCGGCAGCGAATAGAAGGCTTCTTGAGTTCGAGATATTGTCGCCTATTGCAGTGTAAGATCTCATACAATAACGCTCGTAGGATTTGGTCAGAAGGCGCGCGAGGTCGGGTTTTAACCTCTTATGCGTATCTATGCCCAACCCGACGAAAATTTTCATAACTATTATTTGTGCAAGGCGGTACGGACCCAGCCTGGGCATACCTCAGAATCACAGGGTTTGAGGCGTAGCGTCGTGAGCATGGTTTCGTTGGGATGGAGAGAGCAGTCCGAGAGGTGAAGGTTGTTTAAAAAACGTGAGTGGGAAATGGTAAAGGTTCCCTCTTCACCTGCAACTTCGAAATTTAACGTTTCCTCAATCATCTGTTTATTCTTATGTCCTAGTTTTGGAAAAAAATTTTAATCAGGTGATCGTCTCTCAATATTTACTGTTTCTAGTGAGGATGGCCTGCCGTGTTCATTGAAAATTTCCTTTGTGCTAGTCATTTTTTTCAAAATATTTTTCCGTGCGAGAGTTAAAAAACTGCCTGTTTTTCATTTTGCCCTTTGAGACGCATCTGGAAGTAGCTGTTTCTAAGACTTCCATGAAATTTTGCGTCGAATAAAGCTTTCAATTTGAAAAGAATACGTCCCCAATCTCTCAGCCGATTTCAATTTATGAAATACTGTTTTTCTCTTGATGCGAACAGTTATTCGTACATAACTTTTTTACACTTGTAGATAGACCTTCGGTGAAGGTTGTCTTTGGAATCCTCACAAAATTCTGCATCGAACAGCGTTCTCTAGTTCAAAATACATTCCTAGCCTGAAGTTACCGGTTTTTCGTTCATAACTTTTTTCAAGCTAAGAGATGGACTTTAGGTGAAGGTAGTTTTCAGAATTTCAATGAAAATCTGCGTCGACTAGTGTTTTTAATTTAGAAAAATATCTTTTGGTTCCTCCGGCCTGATTCATTTTACGAAGCACCAGTTTTTCGTTTATAACCCTTTGACCGGTGCAGATAAAGTTATGGTGAAGGTTGTTTTTGAAATCGCCGAGAAATTCTGCGTCGAATGATATATCGGGTTCCTAACTTTACTAGCTCCATAACCCAGCCAGGTCATTGGATCCGAGCCCCATTGTTGGCTCCAGTAGAACTCTGCGTCTCTCGTTTACACTACAGAGGCGAGAGCACCCTAAGGAGATTTCTATGGAGTTTGGCTTTGCCGACCTGGCTGGCTCATGGAGCCAGTACCGATAGCAACCCAATATACCGTTCTGCGCAAAATTTCAAAAACAACGTTCAGCACGACACTACCTCTTATGGTCAAAGAATTATAAGCGAAGAACTGGTATTTCATAAATTGAATTAGGGGAAAGGATTGGGAAACTATTTTTTGAAACTGAAAACAGTAATCGACGCAGAACTCTATTGAGGTTCCCAAAACAACCTTCACCAGAAGTCCATCCGCTAAGGTTAGAAAGTTATGAACGAAAAAAAAAGATAGCTTTAGGCAAAAAAAAAGCTTTTTATTAACCGAAATAGGCTGGAAGATAGGGAACGTTTTTTTCTGAACTTGAAAGCGCTAGTCGACGCAGAATTTTGTGGGAATTCCAAAAACAACCTTCACCAAAGATCTATCTAGGAGGTTAAAGGCAGTGGTCGCGCTCAAATATGCTTGTCTTCTTTTCCTCTCTAAACCCTTTTCTGGGTATAGAGTAGTAGAACCTATAAGAAAAAATCGCGAAAAAATAGCTGTTCTGGGCCAAATTCGAAGCCTGAACTTTCTTGTCTTTTGATGGTGGACGAGTCTACCCCAAATCATCGGCATCGATGATCTCTAATATCAAGAACATCGGCTGGCTTGAACTTGAATTTCATTCAATGAACTTTCGGACTTATGTACACATATAGTCAAAAACATTGGTTGAAGTGCTTGCTTTCTTTGTTCAACTGTTTTATTAGGTAATTTTGCATTTATTTCTTCCTCTGAGTGTCGATGATTTTTGATTGCTTGGCATGAGACTGATCTTTCTGTGCACGTGTGCACGAACTGGAAATGTAGGGTCTCAGTAACTCTAATTCTAGCCCATTTTTCACCGCGCTACCTTCATAGTTTTTGAGCTGTTTTATATCTAAGCTGATTTTTGTGGTTTTTTTGATAACGTTTTTCATCGTGACCACTGCCTTTAAAAAAAGCTATGGACGAAAAACCGGCAACGGCACCCATCCCATCTTAAAAATTACTTGCGCGAATGTGTGGTCACTTTGATTCCCTTTCAGGGCTTTTTTTTCGGACGTTACCGGTCTTCTTTGTGGTGAAAGCCCTTCACCTGTCCAGAGGTGAAGGTTGGTGGAGTACCCGGCTCCTCCTACGAAGCTATGCTTGTGAGACGGTAGCATTAGAAATTGCTAGGCCCAACCACTACGTGTGAAACCAGCTGGCTCCTGTAAAACAACTGGCCAGTTAATTGCTTTTAATTCAAAATTGTCTTGAGCTGCTGCTGTCAAAATATCCGTTTATTTGAATGCAGACCTATCAAACCAATTAGAATTAGCTTTCAACAATATTCGGATGTTTCAGCGAAAAAGACTAAGCGAAGCGAAAAAGAGTTCGGCTGATCATCGAGGAAAATTTCCGGGAATGATTTGCATCACTTGCTGAACAAGGAATCCTGTCTGACTAGTGTTGGGATGCAGAGATTTCGATAAGTTATAATGTGGGAACGAAACCATCTGCGGTGGGTTGGAATTCCGGGTTGGTGGACCACCATTCAATCCAGCAGAGGCGAATCAATGAACCAGTTGGAAACGTTCCAACCGTATGACTGTGGTACACGTATACGGCTGAGGTCGTACTCAGGTACTCAGGACGACGGCCGGCGAACCTTTCCCAGCTGACCCGCGGTCTCCGTCCTCCGGCCGCCCGCTTTTGGTTCGCCGGCCAGCCGTAGGTCGACGGCCCGCCGACCTTTACCAGATGGCCCGCGATCGCTATTTGTATTATTGCTTACCTCAAGCATGTCAGCCCGGCCCCATGGCGGAGAAACGCCCCACCTCGGTCCGCCGCAGTCTGCGGTGAGGAACCACCCTCCTCGCGGATCGCGGCGAAAACCCGCGGTCCCCCCCCCCCGGCCGTGGGGATACCCCTCTCCCCTCAGCAATCAAAAATATGCTGGCCTCCGGAGAGTGACTTGAAGTCACCTTCCAGGGCCGCCAGTACAATGCCGATTGAGGACTCTAGTGAGATGAAGCGCCTTTTATACCGGCTGTGCACGTGATAGCCACGTTACGACGTGATCAGTCGTGATCTTTATCAAATGTTTTTCCAACCGGCCGGATTGAAGATGGCATGGCGTGTTTTGTGGTTCGCGGGCGAGCCAATATCCACGCTGCGTTTGCGTCGCATGCAGCATGATTCGCCACTGGCCGGCACCCTCGAAATGTGGGGCGCCGGCCGTCGTTTTCGGCATAGAGGTTCGCCGGCCGTCGCCCTCAGTACCTGAGTACGAGGGGAATCTTTTTGAAATGGATCGATTCGTATGTTTAGCTTGTTATTATCTTTGATGAGATGTGTGATCGTGTTTCAAATATGAAACCCTCTACCACGTCTACTTACTGATCAACTCCTTTGCTCTCGAAGGCCAACTGTGATTGACTGCGTTGAGAACGGGGGATTCGACTGGTAAATAGACGTCGCTGAATGTAATCGATATTGCATCACCCATCTCTGTTCGTCGCTGCGAGCAACGGCGCGACTTCAACTCTGCAGACCCCTTATCGTCGCCGCGTCGGTTGCCGCTCTCTGGCAGTAACGGAGGGCCGTCGCGGCATCAAAACACTCTGAAGGGGTCTGCAGAGTTGCAGAGACCGGCGAGTGGTCGCCGAGCGTCATCCTTGACACGGCGACAAAAATGTTTCGAAGCATTATCGTCGCGGCGTCGATCGCCGCTCGCTAGCAGTGATGCAGGGCCGTCGCGGCGTCAATACACTCTGCGGTGCCCCCTCGTCGCCCTTTACGCCGCGTCGGTCGCCCTCGTCGCTGAAAGTGATCGATATTGCATCACCCAGCATTGCTCGACGCTGCGAGCAACGCCGCAACTTGGACTCTGCAGACCCCTTGAGGTGCCCCCTCGTCGCCCTTCACGCCGCGTCGGTCGCTCTCGTCGCCGAATGTAATCGATATTGCATCACCCATCTCTGTTCGTCGCTGCGAGCAACGGCGCGACTTCAACTCTGCAGACCCCTTATCTTCGCCGCGTCGGTTGCCGCTCGCTGACGGTAACGCATGGTCGTCGCGGCGTCATGACACTCTGCGGTGTCCCCTTGTCGCCCCTCACGTCGCATCGGTCACCCTCGTCGCCGAATGTAGTCGATACTGCATCACCCAGCTTTGTTGGTCACTGCGAGAAACGCCGCGACTTCAACTCTGTAAACCCCTTCAGAGTGTTCACATGGCAAGTCTTGGTCCAGCTTTATTTTTGCGACACGTCTATATGCTGTGCGTGTTTATTACATCCACGCAACAAAAATTTTTATTTTGAACAAATACACACATATCATATCGATCCGTCTATTCAAAATAGCAATTCAACTCACGCTTCCGTTGCATTCAAACCTTTTTTAAATATAATGTCATTTCACGATATGCTCCCACAAACTTGTGATTGAGGAATCTTCTGAAATGCTGTCTGAAGTGCGAACTCCTAGTAGAATGAAACTATGCGTGTGAGTAATCGGTTGGCACTTCAGGACTAGATTTCTCTTCGATGTGTTCCAATCGACTTAACAAGTTGTGCAAAGATGCGTGCTTACGACGGCATTCTACACAATTCCGCTCACATGTGGGCCTTATCGATTTCTGACGTGTGGTTTCCGTGGCTGTGTCAATATCAGCAGGCGCCTAGCATTGTACAAGTGCTCATTCGAATACTTCTTCTTGTGTTCTTCAATTACCTGGTTCTCTGTAAGTGTCCAAAGTTTCAGATGAACCCAGCATTTGAGCCTAACCGCGAATAAAAAGTGAAAAAATAACTATGTCTGCGTTACAAACGGTGAATGAGATGCAGGATTCGACTGGAAGTGGATCACCGAGCGAGGTAATATCATTTATCATTGTATGGTCGGACATTTCTCTTCCAAACAGGTTTTTCACAATCCAAAAAGTGAGATGGAATGACACGCGCGTGCGTTAAGGGCCTTTCAGAGTGGCGTCGCTGCGAAATTCGCGGCATCGCTCCTCAGAGCGAAGGAAAAAAGGCGTGGCCTATCGACTGCCGCCGCGTCATATCCCTTTCTCAGCGTCTCTTATTTCTTCCCCGCCCTTTAAGTTTGATCAGAGCGCATAAACATGCGCTCTGAACAAAAACTAGCCATTTCGAATAATATACCAGGAAACACTACCACCAGTAGAATCACCTTCAACTGAAAATATTTGCATAACAATGAAGGTGTCGACCACAAAATATTATTAAACGCCATGACGAGGTAAATCCTGGATGACCAATTAAATCCCATGACGAAATTAATCCTGGATGGCAAATAGTTAATTGAAATAGGCAAAAGATGATTCCACAGAGAGTAAATGGACAGATAGTAGCGAAGCAACACTAGCTAATACGAGATAGTAACGAAGGAACACTAGCTATTACGAAGAAACATCAGCGACAAATAGCGACAGCGACAAAAATGGTCGAGACCATTCGCCTCGCAAAACGTCGCAAAACTTCGCAGAACGTCGCTCCCAGCTCGCGCCGTCGCTCCCACTCTGAAAGCGCGACGTTCGCTCCCGTCGCGCGGCACGGTTTGCGCTGCGTAGCACCCCCCATCTCTCACCTCGTCGCCGCGACAGCGAAATTTTCTGCGACGCCACTCTGAAAGGCCCTTTAAACAAAGGGTGGTGGTTCCGCGCGCGCGCTTGAAGGCATGTGTAACATGGCGGGGGAAATTCATCAAAGTTCTTTTTTTTGTCGTCTTATGGTTTCAAATCTTTCCGCTCCCTTCCGCTAAGAGAATAGTTGGGCATGTAGTCACCTGTCGTGGCTTTTCCTCATTGGACTAGATTGTCGCGAAGGTATTCAGCCCTGTATTTCTGAAACATTTTGGCAGTGGTCTTCTGTTCATCTGATGTGCTCATTCCTCTGAAGTGGAAACTTGCTTTATCGAATTTCTTCCTGGAGCTCGTTCGAAAAAAATTTGGTACTGAGCATATTTGAGTGCTTCACTATTCCACTTTTCCGACTGCAGAGGTCGAAATTTTCCCCAATTTGCGCCTACGGTGATACCGTAGAACATTAATATTTTAGATTTAGCTTAAAGGCAGTGTCAGCGATGATTTTCTTTCCGAGTTCCCCACTTGAAACAAGACGCTGGCCACTATGTAGTACCAGCATGACGAAGAAACTTCGAAAAACGGTCTAAAATGTCTCGTTCAGTGAAATATTTTCTACGCAATTTAGTACTGGTTAAGCTCAAAAGAAAAAAGACGCAACTGACAATGGAGGATTTAAAAGGATGGGCTCACAAGAGATTCCATCGTGCCAGCAAACAGTTTCTCTGAAAGTGACGGGGCGTGGAGAGATTAGAGCTTGTCATGTTATTCCTGCACCGTTTTCCAATTTTTCATCATTTCAGCTCTACCTGGGACCAAGTAATTGTTGTAACAAATAATCTTGAAATTGATAATTATCGCGAACACTTCCTCCTAGCTTGGTTCGGGGGCTGGTTCTATGACGTGCTCATCAGGAATCCAATATCATTTGGCCGATTTTGGAAGAATAACGGTGGGTTCGCTACCGTAACCTGTTTTTTTCTAAACTCGGAAAACGGGCAGCGGTTTGTGATCAGCACTCCCAAAAAACTCCTTAGGCAAGGCTTTAGTTAAAGATATCGTTCGCGCTGAAAATCAATTTCTATTTTCAGGCTCAATTTCATGAATGAGCCCGGTGGATCGCGTCGGTGAAGTTTTGCGCGCTAAAAACACGGTTCTGAAGTTGGAGTGGTTCAAAATGACGATCCGCCACCAATTCTCACCAACCATCTAGCATAAGGAACAGAAGCGCCATCACAGGCGCAGATGACTCAACTCAACCTTTGAAATTTTTAATTCGGGGAATTCTTCTTCTTCTTTGCAGCCGCAGGAAGGTTTTTGTCAAAGGTTCAAGAAACGGGCGACTGAAACCGGATTCGTCCACAAATCCATTGTTGTAAGAGTGGTAGGCCTCTTTGGGCATTCGAATAGGTGTTCAGTTGTGTGGCCACGGCTACCACAGTCCGGGCACTCGTCCGGCTTACTGCGATCGATCTTATGAAAGAATGACATCAGCATAGGGGAATGACCGCAGCGTAACGAGGCAAGGGTACTTCTAGCCCGCCTACCGAGTTCCATCTCGGTGTCGCTGACTATGGGTGGTGCGACCCCCAATATGGGATTGACGGTCATCCTACTCAAGTGATCCCTGACGAACTTGGTGTGCTCCGCACGTAAAAGACGCAGACGATCCAGTTGGGAGTCCGTCCATCTTTGTATATTAACTTTCTCGGGAGCATCCGCAAAAGGCCTTCTGATATGTCTCTCTCTCACGGAATTCGGGGAATTCTAACATCAAAACTTGCCAGATGGATACTTCTTTTTTTTAGAATAACTTCCAGTGAACAAAAGTCAAGAGAAATTTGCCCACTTAATAAGTTTAAAGCAAAAAATACATCCGACGTTTGTGAAAAAAAACTTCCGACGTATTGCACCAGACACACCGAAATTGACGGAGGGGTGGGAACTGAATAATTTGAGACGTTTCAAAACGATTTTTTTTGCAAAAGTTGATGGTTTGTGGAGCGTTTCCACTCTTATTTTCTATGTCAGAGAATCGCCTGCGCAAAAACATGAAGAAATGAGATACGATTTTCTGCGCGTGTGATGCCTTTAAACCGTAGGTTCAAAACTAGTTGAGGGGGGGGGTGCTGAGGTGTTGTACGTTCGTGCCCTGGCAGGAATCAACATCACCTTCATGCAAACCGACACCAACTCTTCTCGGCGAAGAGGTTCTTTCGCCATGAGAGAGGCGCTGCTGGCTGGCTTCAATCTTCTAGGGATTCTACTGAAGAGGGTTGGCATTGAGAGGAATCCAAGACACTGTGCCACATGCAGCAAGAATTCACCTTAAGAGTAAAAAGCGTTCATTGCTTTGGATGCCGTTTTTCGCCATTTATCTGTCTTTTTCCAAAATTCAATAAATGCAAAAATCTATTTATTTACGGAAAGAACGCCTGTTCATAAAATATCTTTCAATGAGGATTAATTTGTTCATAATAATTGATTCCATAGTTGAGCAGCTTAAGCTGTTAAAGGAAGGCAGGAAAGACCTCAGTTGAAAATTCGTCAAAAAGCAGCGATCACGTTCTGTCGAGAAATTCCGCCAATGCTGCCCTCTATTCCTGGGGTTTTTTAAGTACAAACTTTGGCGGCTTCAGCGACGCGATCGAAAGCTGACAGAAGCATTCAAAAGGTTTTGCTTTGAAGTTGAAGTTGAAAGCTTTGAAGTTTCGTGTAAATTTCACCTCGTTATTCGGAAACCACAAGGCTCTTTTCGATATAGAAAGAAGCAGTAGTCGGACAGCAATTTGTGTTCATATCGAACTAAGACGAGTGGTGAGAAGCGGCAACTCCATAGTCTGGAGTGAGTTTGTTGTTCACGCTCCTGAGATCCTGATTTCCCACTATAGCTAGGCAGAGCGTTTCACGCGACGTATTATGGCAAAATGTTTCTATATTCTTCTCAACCTCATCGTGTTTTGAAATATTGTATTCTTTCCTAAAGCTACAAAAGGAGAAATTTGAACATTAAGGAAAGCGAAGATGTAGTCGGAAAGCGTTCCTTCAGAGAATCATAATTGACGTGATTTTCTCGCCGGTTGCCCTCGTTATCAGCATATTTTTGTTTGATAAGATAGTTGCAAACGTTCTGTTTCGCCCTCCCCACTTTCCTCAGCGAACACTCTTTCTAGTCAAGACACAGGTGTTTTCTTATTTAAACGTATCGTAGATCAGTCCTTTATGACTGAGGACGACTGAGTGTTTCTTAAAGGCAGCTGACAGGTTCGAAAAAGTTGTTGAGATAGCTACTTTACCGAGGTCGTATGGCCTCTAGTAGAAGGCTCGCGTCGTTAGAAGCGTCAAAAACGAGTTAAAATTACCAAATTTGAGCAACCCATGTCGAAAAATTTCGTCAACCCCGCCCCCAAATACCAACCCTTGTTCCTCTATTTGCATACAGTTTTCGTTGGTTTTTTCGATAGTTCCGCGTACTAACTGCACCAAACCTTCGATTTATATAATAAAATCGATATCATTTCTGAGCGTCTCTGCTGCCTTTAAGCCCTACTGCTGGGGTATAGGTTCTTGTCTTATTATATATGGTGGTTCCTCAATTGTTTTTTTATCGTGCTATGTCATTATGCAGGCAACGCCTGTATTAAACAAATACAGAAGATCATGTTACGTCTATTACTTATGATATTGAATTATCTTTCAGGTGGTTTACGGTGGCACGGGATCACCAACTGGCGACGAACATCGTAATATGTCCGAAAAGGTCCAGAATATGGCCTCGGCAATTTATCGGGAATTTGAAATAATGATTCAAAGATATGGCGAGGATGGTGTTAAGGTATACATTTCATATTCTCTAATACGGGTCAGTCGTTCTTATTGTTATTACTTAAAGGTGATGAGGATTGATATTGCAGACCCTTATGCCTCTGGTTGTGAATGTATTGGAATCGTTGGATGTAGCGTTCCTCGAACGAGAGGAGGCTGCTGTTGACCAGGAAATGTTAAAGGAAGACAATGAGCAGCTCGTTACCCAGTACGAGAGGGAAAAACAGTTACGAAAGCAGGCAGAACAGGTAATTAATGATACACACAAAACGAGAACACCCGAACAAACAGTCGATTTCAAGAGCCTCAAGATATTTCCAAACGACAACGTCAGAGTTCGATAAGGGTTGTTGGTTTATGTGACGGTGGCAAAAGGCTACCGGCTCGAAGGCCTTCCTAGTGGGCCGAAAACCGGCCGTGCTAATCCCACCCGTTCGATATGTATTGTCGGTCTCCGGATGGGGGAAGCCGTGACGCTGCTATGACAGCTTTATCAGAAAAGTCGAGCGGTTGTCCCCGAGAAAACGCAATGGTACGGTCATTCCCTTAACCAAATTCCGTTCTGCAATGGCGGACTAAGGCTACTTAGAAGTCGATATCATTTTGCTCTTTTGGTCAGATACATCTAAGCATGAACCCCCAATTTAGAGCAGAAAGAAGCGATTCTCGCAGATTTCCCGAGTAAGCCTATCCAGCGTGTACTTTAGAGTTCAGAAGCTCATGAAACATATGGTTTTCGTGGTATGGTTCAAATTTTACACCTAGATTTGATTGGGACAAGCCCCATTCATCTATTCCGAATTGCAGCTCTCGGAATAGCGGAATACAAAAAGTGCCAGTTCTAGGCAAAAGCTCGATAAAGTGAAGTTGTTGTGTACTTTTCAATGGCGTTTACATGTTTTTTTTTATCTAAACGGACAGAAATCAGTAGTATCAGTTTTAATTATAGGGCATGTGTACATTTTGCACCCACGCAACAGCATCAGCGGACTTTTACTCTAATTACCTTGAAAGATATGGAAAGTACGTAACAGGGCTTGCTTACATCCGAACCTTATGTGAGCCGTAGAACCCAGTGTTATTATACTGAAAACCAAGGTCTTTTATTTGTTTTACATCAGAGACAGCTACACCGCCATATAAGTACGACCTTGGTGGGCCGCTCGCGAACCTACTTCCATGCAAACTGTCTTGGGCAGGGAGAGTGGTGATTGTCACTTGTTAGCCCATTTCACATTCAAATTAATCACATCCTGTACCTTGCCCGTGCGATTTGGTTGAGATAGAACCCTGTAAACCTTACATCATATACGAAAGTTAATGATGTTCATGCGTACTATCTAAATTGTCTTTGAAATGTAAATATCAAGAAAACGATATTAGCAACTGGGTTTTTCTTCAGCATCAGTCTATTCATTTTTCTTTTCTAGAAGTATATGGAGATAGAAGACAATTTGATTGGTCAAAACAAGGAGCTGGAGGCGAAAATTGAATCTCTTGAGTCAATCATGAGAATGCTGGAGCTGAAGGCGAAAAACGCGTCTGATCACGGTATGTTTACTTTGTTGAGATCGCGCCATCAAGTTTTCAGAGTTTAACATTTGCAAACATAATACGTCCTTCTTTGATTAGTCTTAACACTTTTCCAGCGTCTCGACTTGAAGAGCGCGAAGCTGATCAGAAGGCTGAATTCGACCGTTTGCATGAAAGGCCTGTCTTTTTTTCTCAATTATTTATGTTTGTTTTGGCCTGACTCAGATGTATCATTGCCTAATACGCTCTAATCGTCGCAAACATTTAACGAGAAGTTAAGTGTGTGTGACTCTGATTTTGACTGGTTCTACTTTTCTTCCCGCTGTTTTCATAGCCTTAAAGTGAGCGGAAGCATCAGCGGATCAGGGTTATGTCTCCTTTCGTGGAAAGATGTGCTTAAGGGAAAAATAAATATGGTATGAGATTGCTCATAAGGGGCTCAGTAGACTGTTTAGATTCTAGAATCTTGACCACGCGAGTTATGAAAACTGGCCTTTACGTTTTTAGCTTTTGGATTTTCGATCGGCACGTTTGTTTCGTTGAGAGTTTCATATAGAAGCCTGCAGTGAGAGTTTATGGCTTATCCTAAATTTGCCACGTAATAGAACTTGTATTTGCGACCGACTTTCATGCAAGATTTCCGTGCTCCTTTCAAGATTCGTTATGATTCTTTCATTACAATCGATTTCCGAAGTTTGAACAGAAATTTACTTGGGTGAAAGTTTCGATCTACGTGGTTCCAAGATAACGGATTTAGTGGTCCCACCCGTTCGCCAACGCGTACCTCGACACTATGTCTGGAAGAATAGTAATAGTATCATTTTCGTCGATTAGACGACAAGGAGTGCAGTTACCCGTGACCCATGCAGCTGCGAAACGCTCACCTAAGTGAAGTATGGTATGAAAATGATGGTTTTGCAGGTATAACGCCTTGTTGCGAACGCATGTGGACCATATGGAAAGGACCAAATACCTAATGGGAAATGACAAGTTCGAGTTGATGCAGAATATGCCGCTCCCACAAGCACAGCTCCGAACGAGGTATTTCCTACTATCATTCTTCCTAAATAATGCACTTGAATAGCAGATTTTAGTATAGCCATTTCTAATTTGTTGTAATTGTGGACGTTGCTTGCACGTTGAGGTGGTGGCTGATGGCTTCACTTTGGAAGCCTTAGCTCATGAATGATGTTTCTGTAGAACACATGTAGTAGCGTCCTTTATAGTTACTACTTGCCCCGTGGTGTGGAGTATCAGTGAGTTTATGTGGCAATCAGTTACTCCATGCTCAACGAGCTTGCACCTGCACAACCCTGTTCTACCACTTGTTCTGTTTCTTTTTTCGGTTTATTTGGTGCTCCTGGTTTGAATTGCATGGATTGATTAGTTTCTATCAAATTTGGGGATAGAAATATCATCAATCAAGTTGCTTGATTGTTTTGAGGGTGGTAGTGCCTCGTCAAATATCGATCGCGAATCTGTTAATACACTGAAAGCACATGAAAAGTGCTATTGCTACTCTGTCGTGCTGAACTGCTGCTAGTGGGAGTGAAGTCAATGATAATATCCCGTAATGTGGATAGTGCTGTGCTTTTTTGAAGCCGTAGGTTCACCTTACAGCTGTGTTTTCACCACGGTACGCTGTTCTTCTGTCAAGAGTCTGTAGAGAGTAAAGCATTCCCCATTTGAAGGCGAGAAAGTAACCATCCCGAAAAGATTGAAACTATACTTAGCGTTATGTCAAGTGCCCTTTCGCTCACGGTAACCTGCCGTTACCTCCTGACAATGATGGACTGATAGCGAATCTCATACATACTTGTGTTCGGTGATCCATATAACCCCTAAGCGAAGTTCGAGCGGATTCGTTTCGACGTTTGTTGTTGGAAATGTGATGAGGACCGCCAGTTCTACACATTAGCGAGAGATGCTGAAAAAAATCTATCCGATTTTCATCTGAGAGTTAGTTGAGGAGTTGGGTTCGAATATGATGCCCGTTTTCATTTTTTAAAGGTTATGATAAGTCGCTGCAGACCAAGAAGCAATACGTTACCCTACGTAACGTGTTGCTTTTGCCGTTTGCAAATTCAGTTAGATGGATCAGGGAAATTGGACCATTAGAATCGCTTATCTCAGCCTCCAAACCAGGGTTTAGCACTTGTTAAGCTAAAATGAAGCAGTCAGTAATAGTCTCCAATGGTAAGATTGCAGCGCAATAACAGCTGTGTCTGTATTTCATTCAAAATTTCTATTCGGAGATTATTCGGTGTGCTGAAGACAAATTTGATGTTTTTGTCGGGAAAGGATAGTAAAATTGTGATTTTTTTCACAATTTTGGTTAACGGGGGCTGGAGGTCATAGCTCGGTTTAATATCGACGCAACGGCCCGCCCAGCCCTGTCCCCCACGGCCCTCAATAGTCTGTTTTCCAAAACTCATTGTTGTGCTGAGGACAATCACTAGTGTGATGAACAGTGTAGCATTGGTTAGAGGAGATTGTTTATAAAACCGTTAGGCCTGCAGCTAATGTTTCTTGTTGGGAAGGTCTATCATGGTGCTCAAAAAATTTTGTCTTTTCATGCTACAGTTGACATTTAAGCCTGAACTCTTTTGCTGAAACCTGAAAACCGTGTTTTTGATGTCCTTTTCTATCATGCTAAATTCCTTTATTGATTGCTCAATTTTCCGTTCTTCTCATTAACTTGCGGCTTTTCTGGGTCTTGCTTCGAGAATAACACATTTCTACGTCTATCTGTATCCTCTTTTAACCATTCTATTTTCTTGCTTTTCTAAAAAAAACGGTTGCACTCATCTGCACCAGGCTTATTTAATTTGTACTTCTGTGTGTTAAGGCAGATCCAAGACTGATCCACTTCTATCTAATTCGTTTGGGATCAGAGTTCGGTACAAGATGTGGTGCGCGACATTTTTTTTTAAATTCCCTTCACCGAAGACCTTGAGTTGGTTGAATTTTTGTGGAGGTACTTTTCCCTAAAACCCTGAATGGGTGGTATTTCCGGCGACTTTCTAGGACTTTACCTTGAAACGTGAAATCGGTTTCATGGTCGGTCATTAGATTCACCAATGTTATACACAACATCCTGTGTTGAGCTCTGTAAGGGATCCTGGAGGGAAGGGATTCTGAGGAGGAATCCACCAAGGTTCATTTTAGCTTCAGTGTAGGTGAGCAACTCATCCGCCGTCTAGATTGCAGGATGAACTGTATTAGTTGCTTGCCGCAGCATTTCAACATTGGCAGTAATCGATAATATTAGCTCTAATTTTTTTTAGCTAACTTCTGGTCCAGAATTTGAGGAAAGCTTCTAATTTAGATTTTTGGGATCAACTGTGCCTCGCGTCTCGTAGTTCTCGACAGTTAAACTGGAATCTGGATTGCTAGACGCCTTGGAATGTGTAGAGTATCCGATTGAAACTTGTTTTCAACCCATGGGTTTATTGTCGGTGATTTTGAATGCTGGAGCTCAAAGGAAACAGCTATTTGCGAGGGGTCAGTAGTTATGTCCATCGGAAAATTTTGTGGTAGCGAGCAAGATCTGAAGCTAAAGGAATCTTTTTGGATTTCACTCTTTTTTGTAGCTCATTTTTGTTTCTTCTCAAGGTGTCTATTTCAATTTCAGAATGGGTATGGCAGCTTCTGTTGATGCCTCGAGCATTCGTGGTGTATCGGATCTGATAAGTGCCCACATGTCTCAGAGTACCACAATGGACGTGAACCTCGCGAATCACATCAGTAATGAAGGTCGGGACTCAGATAAATATTGATTGTCGTGCACTTGCTCAGTGTTCAAACATACGACGGAGTTTTTTTTTAGCCGATTGGCAGGATGAGTTCCCGTCTGATATTGAACCATCTCCACGGGATACGACATCAGAAGAGGAAAAAGCTGCTCCTAGCTCCACGACTGAAAAAGCTCCAAGACCCAAAAGAGAGAGCGAACAGGAAGAAGAGTAAGTTGCTCTTTCTTAATGTTTTTCTGCTCACTGTCAGTATTTTTTCGGGTCTTTCAATTGTGGTATTACGTGCTGCAGTGGTTGCGCTTTTTGAGAATCCGTTCTTTATTTCATGGTCCCTTTTAATGAAAAGCTTTAAAGATTTCAACAAATTTGGTGCCGAGGTGGGCTCCATCTCAGTGTAATTCAGACCTGTATCGTTGCCTTTTTTTTGGTTGTTGCCCTTGCTTATTGATTAGTCGCTCCTCAGCAGCTCGATTTGGAGTCAGCTTCGAGGCAGTCGGAATTTGCCATCATTCAGATCGTTATTTCAAATGTTTTCCCTCATTTTTTCTGTCTTCGATTTCATCGTCTTTTCTTCTTTATAAGTATTGTAGTTTTCTCGCTATCTCCTGAGCCACCGTCGTCCTGTGTGCTTAACGATTTTTAGTCCTTATATTTCTGCACGCGACATTTTTTTCGTCAGCGAGGAATAAGCTCATAGCAGCTTCAGATGAAGCCTTTTCTACCGCGGTACTTTTGGTTGACTTGGTCACCCCGGTCTGTGTCAGCCGCTGTCTTCAGAACCATACTCCGTCGTCTACAACTGTAAATGACTGTCCTCGTTGGCTCTCTACGTACAGTTCGGGGTGAAATTTCGGTCCGCAGGTGCAGACGACCGCAATGCAGCGCATAGCTCAAAGGCTATTGTGCTGGGATCTCGTTCTCGCAGCATGCTTTTTTCGCTGCATGTCGCAAGAACAGTTGGGACCAAAAGATGGAATATTTCACCAATCAGTTCAAAACGGCTTGATATGTGTACCAAATTTGTAAAAATCTTTCAAAAGTTTGACTTCTCAGCGCTCCCTCTGGGTCTCCGACAGGCGCGCAGCGTACAAAACTCACGTTCGCGACACAGCTCCTGTCTTACCGTGATTCAAAAATATAATAAATTGATTTTTTTCACGCGCTCATTCCTTTTCCCTCATGCCTCATTATTCTTTTGCAGTATTTTCGCTCAGAATGCTCGTGATACTCATTTTTGATGTTGATTCTTTTTACGTGGCAGGTACTGGCAGGTTATCGATGAATTCTGTTTTTGGATAACGGTAAGACAGATGCTGCGTCGCGTACGTGATTTACGTACGTTGCGCGCCCATCAGAGACGCAGAAGAAGCGGTGATTCTTTAGACTCTCCGCTTGCCAACTCGTTTCGGACAGAGCTTAGCATAGTTTTTACGACCCCCTCTCCACTACCACTCGTTGTTTCGCGACACTGCTTCTTTTCACCATCAGAAGAAAGGAGGCTCCTTTGTGTGGTGAATCTGACGAAACGATGAACCGAAAATCGTTCAACAGTATGCCAAAGGAGATTCACGAGCTCGCCATCTCATCAGGACCACTGAGCTAGTAAAATTTAATGAAGCTTGGAATTGATACATTTTTTGATGAATCAGAGAAAATGTCAAAGGTTTAGAGACGCTGACGAAGCTCAAAGAGGTGAAAAGCATGTTTTTAGGGTATCCTAACGCGACAAATTTAACAGAGAAGGCTTCGTGTAACGAAAATAAAAAATAGTGGTGAATTTCAGTTTTTGTAGTGTATAATTGAAACACACTATCATTTGTTTTGACGTGTTTATATAAATGACCAAGTTTTACAGGGAAGCTGAAGAGCAACGTGAGGGCGAAGACGCGCTCGGAGCTGATCTCACTGGTGAATTTTCCGCATTTTTTTCTTTCTTAAGTTATTCACTAGTTTTCTTCTATAAGTATCACTGTTCGAGCGGGGATCGTTCAATCCTTTTCTTTCCTTTACGTTACGCAATTTCCGTTTCATTAATGCTTTCTATTCAAGACCTGAAATTTGTTTTATTCTCACAGGAAAACTGTTTAACCGTTTGATAGTGCTTCTTGCCAGTTAGCATTTAATCCTTGTCTCCTCTTTTCTACAGGGAATCTCGTTGATCCGGCGGAATTCGCATCAGCGGGTAATTGCTGCGATTGTTCTGTGCTGCTAGAGCATGCATGTCATTGCACTCCATATTTTCGTCTCCTCCCAAATCAGATGTTCGCATGCATGCCTGCACTTCTTGATCCGAATACCGATGGGTCACCGACCAATGGGAAAATCGTGTTATTTTGTCAATACTACAATGCTCCGTTCTGCAACAGTTGCTTCTTCTCTTAAATTCCTGCATTTATTTCTGCTGAGTTCTTGGTAGACTATTTTTGTCTTCCTTGGTTGCTATATGTTGTGGTAATGTGGTGTTGTCTTCAACAGACTTCGAAGGCGGAGACAACTATTCTTGGAGGAGGCAACGTGATCGACGCTCAATGTCAGTGGAGTCGGACAATGGTGAGAAGGGAAGTGCGGTCGGTGCGGAGTTTTTCGTCGGATCGGTATATGCCCGATTAATCTGCGTGTCTATGTATGCGGCACACAGCCTTTATATCTTTGGCAGAAAACATTGATCAGATGAACAACTACTCGTCGACCACCTCTGAAAGGTTGGAGTATTCTCAAAAAGCTCTTAACTTCGATCTCCGCCAGGGTGCAACTGTCACTGCTGCTTGGAAATTTTTATATGTAGCATACACGTAGGGGCGAAGGGCGTGCCTCGAGACAGCTTGCTATTGGCGAAATTCGAAATTCAGACGTCTTTCAGAATGCCCTAGCTGTTGGTGATCCCTCGACTTCGCTTTGAAATGATGTGTTGCTTATAAGGGAGGTATAAGAAGCGTAGGTCTAAACGGTAGAAATTTAATGTCATGTGGGAATATTCGTGTCTTACTTGGTAAAATAGTATAGGTGACCCGCCGCGAAACATTGATCTGAAGGAGTTATAAGCTCCGAAAGTTTGCCGGCCATCGATCACCTCCTAGTCTATGAATTGCTAAGCGGTCGAGTCAACAGCATCGACGGCTTAGCGGGAGGGATGGGCAGTGGTGGGCCAGTGTCCGAATCCCCCCCCCCAAAACTTTTTTCCGCGACTTCACGAAACTTTCATATTTCGATCAAAACTATATCCCAAATGCCATTTGGTCCTTTAGCTGCTCGTTATGCCATATCGACAGTGAAGTAGACTCGGGTACGAGGCATTCAAGGATTTGCTTCCCATCATAGAGTTTCCATTGTTTTGAGAACTTATATGATTAGGAATTTTTACATCACATATTTTAGACAAGTTATTATTACAAATAAGGAACAGTGTTCTTAAGTACTAGTTACAAGCACTAGTTTGGTGAACTCTTCAAAGAACCGGGTAAGTCAAAATTACCTATCTTCTATCGATCGTATTGAGTGAAAAACTACTCAGTTGGCAGAGATAAAAGAAATTTAGTTATGTACCAAATTGACTGGTGCCGAGATGTCTTTTCTTCAAAGGAGAGAAGGGGACGGCGGGCTTGTTGCAGTCGGCTTCTGCGACTGCCTATAGTCTGACCGTCATGTCCCTAATTTTTGCATCAGGCAAGGTTTTCGTCCAATTACAAGATCCGTATGGTCGCTTCCCATTTAAGGGTGTGTTCAAGACAAAGAATCTTCAGGGGATCATTTCATATCATGACAACGTCAGCAACGTTTGCATTTTTTGAAAATGTTTTCATCCCGCAAATACCGGAGAATTGCGTTCTCCTTCTCGACTCGTGGGGCGGGTTTTTGTACCCTCTATAAAACGTCGTAATTCTCATCATTCGTGAAACGTCGGAATTCTCGCGCGATGCTTCAGCCTCCGTCTGCCCTCCGCTCTCTCACTGTTTCTAACCTCCGCTCCGCACCAGCACGCGTAGGAACCATGTGAATTTCACCGTTTTATAGCCTGTACGTGATCGTCCACGATCTCCCCTTCGACACCTAGAAACGAGACCTGAAGGTAATACCTGGATTTCAAGTTCTAACCGTTGCGCTCCTCGAAATTTCTAATTTTCAAGTCGTTTCACTGGTACACCGTATCCTATGTCATACATCGCTCAAAAAGCTTGTAGAGTGCGCGTGGTACAAGGCCGGCTACGTTCTGGTCCGCCCGGGTCCTTTCGAAAGTCCAAATGATCTCGTATTCCCAGAAGCGCCCGGCTCCTGTGAGGAGATAGATTGCCAGGAGCCTATCGCGTTAATTCGCTATCCCTACTGTGGAATTTGCTCATGTTTCAAGCATTATGTGTCCATTTACCATTGGTTCTAGAAATGGTTATGTATTTTGCGTACCATAGAGTGATGAAATTGTTCAAAATATGGGATGTAATACTTCCGAATCATATAAGCTCTTTAAAACAATGGGAAATCCTCGAAGGGCAGCAAATTCTTGAATGTCTTGTACCGGAGTCTACTTTACTGTCGATATGGCTATATGGCGCAGGAAAAGGATAAAATACATTCGGTATATAATTCCTGGTCAAAATGTGAAAGTATCGTGAGTTTGCAAAAAAACTTTTGGGGGGATTCGAACACTGTTCGCATGCCCTGCACTGCCCATCCCTCCCGCTGTGCCGTCGATGCTGTTGACTCGACCGCTTAGCAGCTCATAGACTAGGAGGAGATCGATGGCCGGCAAACTTTTGGAGCTTATAACTCCTTCAGATCAATGTTTCGCGGCTGGTCGCCTACACTATTTTACCATGTCAGGCGTGAACATTCCCACATGACATTAGATATCTACCGTTCAGACCTACGCTTCTTATATTTAGCGTTGTTGTGGTGCGTGATGAGTTCCATGAACAGTAGACTAGTTTGCCGCGGGAAATCCTCCGTTCTGAGGCAATTATCCCGATTAATGGTGAGATAGATGCCCTGGAAAACAGTTGACGCTATCCTCGCGTTGAGGAATTCGTTAAATGCTGAGAGCAAAAATATAAAGCTGGTCGAAGACGAAACATCTTTTTATTTTTTTGAGATCAGTAATAACAAGATCTGGTGATTTACTCTCCATTTCGGGCAGTGTTCCCTGCAGGATTAGTTCCCATTGAATTGAAAACAGTTTAAGCCTTCGCAAGCATGGCTGAGATAATAACGCACCAAAAAGTTATTCTTCCCACCAAAATTACTTTCTACTAGGGGCCATACGACCACAGTGACGCTGTCATCTCAACAACTTTTTTTTTAAATTATAAATTTATTACATGCGCAAGCACATGTGATATGACATTAAAAAATTTTTCGAGCGTGTGTGCCTTCAGGGAAAGCAAGGTGAAGGCGAAGGGACACAGATTGATCAGTTCTGATGCTTGAGTTTTTGTTCCAAGGATCTGTGAAATACTCGTTTTTTGTGCAGTTTTCTCGTTTCTGTTGTTGGGAATCTGTTAAGTCTCACAGCTTCGTAACCTCAGCTGATTGCAAGTTGTTGAATTGGCATGCCCACGTTACACCCTATTGCACCCTGTGATGCACGGTCCTTTCCCGAGTGTTGCTTTGCTCAGTCACCTGGTCCTAATGTGTTTAACGCTGCCTCATTCTAATCTAATATCAATTTCAGTCAATGACACGTTCATAGGTATGTTTCATGATGATGATGATGATGATATTGTGGAGTGTTTGCGCAGTGAATTGTTTGTGAATTCGCAGTTTCGTCCAAATGTGCACTAGGGATCACTGGAAATGATCAAAATCCGTGTTTTACCTGATGTAAATGAGAAAAAAATTCTGCATGAGTGAACGGCCTTTTGTGAACTGCATCTCCGCTGCCGTTGTTTTTTTTTCTGCTGCCTATATGTTGTTGTTTTTTAGGAATGGGACGAGAAGTGGAGAACCTTATAAAGGAAAATATGGAACTGCTCGATATGAAGAACGCTTTGAATATTGTCAAGAACGATCTCATTGCAAGAGTAGATGAATTGAGCAGGTAACTCGGATACGATACGGTCATGTTTTGGATTGCACGAGAGTTTCGGTTCACCTCATATTTCAGCGAAAACGCTATCCTGCGGGACGAGGTTCACAGTTTCGAGATGGTGCGAGTGAAAATGGGTGACAATATCTCGAAACTCGAGGAAGAACTCAAGTCTGTCAAGCAGAAATTAGCTGAGAAGGAAGCTGAGGAAGAGGTAGCAAAGTCGTAAACGCTCAGGGCGGTGAAAACTATGTGCAGGCGATTTCTGGAACACGTCCGTTCACCGGCTGTAGTTTCTAGTTCGATGCTAGGGATTTCTCTCAAGGCATACGAAGGTGGAAAGTTGCCGGACTTCACGCCAGTTTACAGATTCTTCTAGGAGTAAATCGTGACGGTCTTCTTCTTCTTCTTTGCAGCCACAGAGAGGGGTTCTGTCATAGGTTCAGAAACTCGGCCACTAGCACTGGGTTCGTCCACAGATCCATTGTCGTTAGTAAAGTCGGTCTCTTCGGGCAATTGAACAGGTGCACAGTATTATGCCCTTGACTACCGCAATCAGGACACTCGTCAGGTTTGCTGTTGTCAATCCTATGCAAATATGACATAAGCATGGGGGAGTGTCCACAGTGTAACGATGCAAGGGTGCACCTGGCACGCCTGCCAAGTTCCATCTCTGTCTCGCTGATCTTCGGAGGTGCGACTCCCAGGATGGAGTTTATGGCAACTCTGCTCAAGTGTTTTTTTATCGTGACGGTAAATCGTGGTTATAATTTGTCCCCGGATGAAGTCGAATAATCTAATCAATCAGTTTCTCGTGAAAACATTTAAATCTTACCCAAGGCTGGCGCGGGCGGTTCAAGTCTCACCGGTTATTAGGTTAAACGCCAGAGCCCGCATTTTGCCAATGAGCCAATTCTAGGCACAAGAGCTACAGCTGTTCATTAGCATCCTGAACCAGTCCAATCATCCGTTGCGAAGAGTTCTAAACCCTCTATGAGAGAGGGAGATGTACAAGAAAGCTGTTTGTTAATGCTCACACGAAAGTCAATATAGAGAGATGGAGCTTCGCTCGTTTCTTCCTTAGTCCTTGTCGTGTGCTGTGGTCGAGTCATTCTTCATTGCTTCCTCTCCACACCAGCTGACGAAGAGCAAGTGGAACACACCAATAACTCTCATTGGCTTGTATACCTATAGTAGTGCTTATCCTTGATACCAACTCAGGCATCAATTGTTAGCGAATGTGTTAAGCTTACCGTGGATCGAAAATAACACAATATAAAGGCGTCTAGAACGGTTGAGTGAACGGGATTCTCAACATTTGATGACGTATCAGACGGGACGAGGCACCCCCCTCCCCCCCCCCCCCCAACCTCTCCCCCAATGGCGAACGCAATAAATAAACCAAAAATCTGAGAGACCCTGTGTGAACAGCGAAATGGTCAGTCTTAGCGAAATGCACCTGCCGACATTATTTGGAGATGACCGACATCACCGCTGCTTTAACGGGATTTGTACTTACAATGAATCGACAACTGGTCGCAAGCGCCGTTTCCAGCGAAATTCATACCCCTTGATGTAGTGACGATTTTAAATCGTTGTTTATAGCTGCTGCGAAGTTCTCTGCATCGAATTAAGCGGATTTTCTCAGTTGGGCGGTAATGTAAGGCCAGGCTATTTCCAGGGCGTACAGGATCATTGCTACGGATTTGGCTCTAAACTTGTTTCGGAGATTATTCGGGGTTCTGAACACGTATGTGAGGTCCATTCTTTGATTTTCGGCGAATTTCGACCAGTTGGATACAAAGACCGGGGAAGATTTCCGAGGTTATGCGACTTTAGGTGATTTCCTAAAGGCAATGATAGATTTGTCTCGAAACTCCACTGTAAAGGTTATTTGGAGTCCTCAACTCGAATCTGAGGTTCGCTTATCGATTTTCGATAGATTACGGTAAGTTACGGTGGGTATACGGTAGTGTGGTAAAAGTCTCAGATTCGACTCAAACCTTTTTTTGCGGTTGTTTTTCTAGGGTTGCTGAACACAAATTTGAAGTCTATTAATCGATTTTTAAAATACTGAGGTAGGTTGGCCTAAGCAAATGGTCTATGTAGGCAATTATATCTACTGTTAAGCTCTGGTACATCCGTAGTGACCTGTCGATTCTGATTATCACCAGCAGCGGAGCGGTGAGCCTCGGTGAGGCACTAGTGATAAGGAGTTTCTGACGAAAAAGCCACCGCTCCGCGCTGTGATAGTGGAAAACCGGAGTTCACTTGAACTGAAACAGAGTCTACCTACTCAGGCTATTCTGAGCCCCGAGCCGCCTGACAGTTCGGCTCGTGTTCCCTTAATCTCCAGGCCACTGCTGTTCCTGTACGGGCCACAGCCGTTGCTGTCCGCGCTCCTCCAGTGCGACCGGACGGCAACAGCAGTAGCTCGGATAGCAACAGCAGGGGCCCGGAAAAGGGGGAAACACGAGCCAAACTGTTAGGCGGCTCGGGGCCGCGAATCGCCTGAGTACAGTTTGTCTCAGAATATCGAGAAACAGACCTCAGATTTGTGTTTTGGTACCCCGAATAAACTCTAGGTTAATTTTTAAGCCAAATTGGGAACTATTTTCTGAATACCCTAAAAATTGCGTGATGGGTAGTAGTACCCTTACCTTCCGCCTAACTGAGCAAACCCGCCTTAAGTGCGTTCAGAGAACTTCGTGGTAGGTACAAACATAGATATAAAAACGTCATTGGAAGTGCATCAACTGTTATTAATATCTTTGGAACCGGCGTTTGCGACCAGTTGTCGATTCTTTATTTGTTCCGATTTGTTGAGTCTCCAGGGGCCCTGGTAATTTTATCTTTTTAAAAATTTTTATTCTTCGACTTTGAAAGTTTTGTTTCCAGGAAGAGGTCCCATTGGCGCAACGCAAGAGATTCACACGTATGGAAATGCAAAGGGTTCTAATTGACAGAAATATGTATAAGGTGAGCTGGGGGTAGTTTCGACTTTCTGGGTTATTTCAACGATTTCGTAGAAATTCAGGAGAAGCTAATGGAACTCGAAGAATCTCTTAAGTGGACTGAGATGCAGAGAGCTAGGAAACTTCAGGCACAAGCTCCACCTGCCAAGAAAGGCGGCATATGGGACTTGTAAGTGGTGTTCTTCTTCAACTAGTTGAACTATATGCAATAAACTTATCATATTTGCTTAAGTTTCTCTGGACTGTTCGGCGACTCTTCGCCGCCGACGCAACCTCGCCGGGCTGGGTTGCGCGCCGATGCCAGAGGGAAGAGCCAGATGACCCGCAGTGTGGAGTACCTCGATCCAGAAATGTCAGTAGCAAATTAGATTTGAGATGTTTTTGGTGTTGTCTTGTGTTTCGTATTCTCCTCGTGCCTTCTGTTAGCTTATTCGTTTCTAATCAGCATATTTATTTAGTTCTTTCCGTGATCACCTAGTCGGGTAAACTGGTACGGGTTAGATTTTTTCTTGTTTTTGAAAACCTGTAGAATTCGTGCCGTAGCTTCTCAGTTTTATCACATTGGAAAATGGTCCGCTAGATTCTGACTAATCTCATTCATTGGTTACCTGCCATAAATTGCCTTGCTCCATTATTCTTTTTTTGTGGGGAGAGGGGGGGGGCGCTAAAGGCAGTGGTAACAGTATTCTGTGGGGTGATGGAGCTGAGTTATATTTTTTTGTAAACCGCTTATGCTTTGTTAAATCGTCGGCGCTGCTTTTGGGCTTGACGCCGCGGAACGTCAACCACGTTTTGGCCACGAATAACTTAACCGTGGTAACCCAGTTTCGTGAAATTTGAGCAAAAGAAGATTATGGCTAGAATGTGGTGACTGTTTGTGTGAATTTCAACCTTGCTGTCGACTGTATCTCGGGGACTGACAGCAGAGCTACAGATCACCATTAGAAAGCGCGTGAGTCGACTAGTCCTGTAAGAAGTAGAGCGCTCACAGCTGACTCTCCCACTTGCCTTTTGTACAGTGCGTCCCACCCTTGCTGATGTCGCTGCGGACACGCGCGCGGTGCTGGTTGACTGGCAGGTATGCCATACTTCTCCGAACGCTCTCATCGTGTGGGAGAATATGTGAATAGGTCATACAGGCCCACAGTGATATCCGGGATATTTTTAGGGCGAGCTTTTTGTTAAACCTAATGCTGATTTCAATTCAACAAGTTTGAGAAAAAAATACGATCGTTATAAGATGGAGGAAAGAATTTACTTTTGAATCCTGATTGCGGTTCGCAGTTGCGCTGACTACTGCTGCAGCGCATACTCCGAGGATAATTGTGGTGGGACCAAGGGGTCTTGTCGCTAGCTAGCATTTCCCAGCACAGATTTTCGAGCTGCGTGATGCAACAATGGTTGTCTGCATTTGCGGACCGGGTTTTCGTTCCGATGAGAATAGTAAATAGCAATCTTCGAAGTATATATCTAAAAAAATACAGGTCTAAGGTTTGTAAAAAAAACTTCAGTTGCCCCGTCGAAATATAAAAGGAAAAGAAAAACTGTAAAAAAGCGGTTGCCTTCTCGGTGAATTTCATTGCTTAATGAGACATGTCAGAAATCTCCACTCTATTACTTTGGCATTACACTTTTTCTGATTGGATTATGATTTCCCCTGACCAGACTGGTAGTTTTTTTTCGGACTCGCTAAAATAAACGCAGTGTTCATGATGAAAACAATCTTCGATTTCCCACAGTGAACCGAAAGGAGTGCAACAACCACGTCGAAAAAACAGCTTTGAGCGAGCCCCAATTGGCCCTACGCGGCCCTAAAGTTAACCACGCGAGCGCATGAGGCCCAGTTTACACAACAGCAATCATCGAAGAGAACATGCCGTATTTGCCTGATTGTAGCCTTTTGATAACTTATCTTTCCTCCTCACATGTTCACCTCGATGAATGGCTGTTATTCAAACTCCGCCTGGGGCCCATTGGGGCTCGCTCAAAGCCCTTTTTTCGACATGTTTGTTGCATGGGGCCCCAGTCCTTTCGATTCCCGCTGGAAACTCGGAGATAGTCTTATCGTGGACACTGCCTCCAAAATCAGGATGGGCTTTTAGATCGGCTCATTCTAATTTCTGAGCTTCAGTGCGGCCCTTATTAGGTTTTCTTTGTTCCTGGAGTCATAGCTTATTGGGGTGATACCGCGTACTCCAACAGCCTTCTCCTCTTGGGTAGGTGAAGAAGGGAACCCTCACCAAGGAGAAAAACGGTAAAGTCAGGGGTAAAGTTCTAAAAAAGGTATCAGAGGGGCCCGACATTTGTGCAACTCATTTTCAAAACATTATGAGTGCCATTACCGATTTTTCGTTCATAACTTTTTTTTGCCCTTGAAGATAGACTTTTGGCGAGGGTTTGTTAGGTTGGTTCCTTCCATGAAGTTCTGCATCGGATAACTTTTTCAAACTGGAAAATTATTATCCCGATCCTCCAGCCAATTTCAGTTTATGAAATATCAGCGTTTGCTTATAACTCCTTGGCCGTTGAAGACAGATGCGTGGTACGGCAGAAAAGTCACCAGCAATAAACTGGCTATTCTTAAATTTATTTTGAAATTTTTAGAACAAAATTCATGGCGTCAGCATCCAAAAAAATCGTATGGTCGGAGTGGATCGTTCTATAAAAACGAATCAATAATCCAGAATTTGAAAAAAGAATACTAAATACACAAAAAGGGTAAAAAAGACGTTCATTCTTGAAAACGGAGGTTTGGAGGGAATCTTCACCTTTTTGCTTTTTGGCGTCCTAAGCAGCCTTCCCCTCCTCAACTGCAGCCTCCACCCAACGATCCCATGCTGGGGAGAGTGTGAGCGACAATAGTCTGCTTCCCGTATGGGCCAAACGGCCTCTTATTGTATTCCCCGGCAAGGTGAATTTGCCAAGGGCTGGTTCATACTTTACCTTCAAGTTTGAGCTACTCCTGACCCTGACATTGCGTATATCTAGCGTAACGGTTTTCGAAGCTTTGTATCGCGTCGCGACTTGCAGGAACTATTAGCTTAGTTTTTCTGGTGACTCACCGATATCTTGTCGAGATTAGCCAACACAGCCAACTTGAACGAAATTCAGAAAGTGATTTATCAATAGGTTCTGTGTACCGCATGGTTGTAATTGTGATGTGATTTTTATTGAGTTTTTATCTGCATAAGCGCAGTAGATTTTTAAGTTTAATATCTCCAAGTAAATATCCGTTTCATATTTCGTTTTCCTGTAATTTCAATTTTTAATTGAATTGTTTTAGGTTTGTGTGAAATAAAGTTTGAAAAGGTTTAGGATATCAGAGAGGCGAGCCGCTGAACGAAGGGAGCAGTACAAACTCGTTCGTGAGCACGTGAAACGGGATGACAGCGGTCGTATTGAGGTAATCTATTGTGAATTAATTTACAGTCTATGATCTATGGCAGCTTTCTTATTGTACTGTTATAGCCACTATCTCTGTCGAAAAGCGTTGGGGAAAGCCGAAAGCTTATCGTGGTAGAGTTTATGTTGAGCTTGAAGGCCGTCTTCACGGCCCAGAATCAAATTTTGTCAAAGTATCGGGTTGATTTTTGGCTGTAAGTTGACATAGTTTCCGACGGGGAGACAAATATCCCTAAGGGTATTGAAGTGGAGACGGCCTCTTTCCTAGACAGATATTGCCATTTGTGCTCTTTTTATGCTTCGCTTCGGGCATTTCCAACTACTGGGCGTCATTTTCCGTCTACTTCTATAGTTCCACTATGCTTTTCCGTTGCTACTAATCTCCGTTATTGATTTCGTTTAGTTTACATTTCATAAATACGGAAGGGTTCAAAAGTTCTGCGGGGGTTCGAAGAGTTCGAATCTGTTTGTAGTCGACCGCATGTTATGCGCTGTCCGCAGTACTTAAATGAAGTCCAGGTGGAGCTGGGGCAAGCGGTATCAATGCTTTCAAAAATCTGGTCCATGATTGCTATCCCCTACATCGTCGTTTAAACGGATGGGTATTGAGCTAGTCTCGTTCTTCCTGCAAGCATCACTCCAAAAGTCGTCAAATTTTCGCTTAAAGGCAGCGAACAAGTTTGGAAAAGTGTTTCAGATTGCGACGGTAATGGGGTCTTACTGGTCCTACCAGAACGCGGGCGGCGTTGCAAGCGAATAAAAAAGTCAAAATGATCGTATTCGTGCCATAATGAGCCACCTTTCTCCGCCCACTTTTAGCACGGGCCCGCCCGCAAATACGAACGCTTCAAAATTTAAGGCTCGAAAAATGCCATTTTGGCCCGTTTTTGACGCTTCCAACAAAGTTAGCTTTCGAGTAAAGCCCGTACGAGCCTATTAGCATAGTTATCTCAACCATTTTGACGTCCGCTCCAGTATCTCAGCCAGTGCTGTCCAAGTCGCGTTTACTTCCGAATCGATGCAAAAAGAACCGTTTTTTTTTCTCGGTTGATCGAGTATTTTCGGTTTTTGGAATTTCTCCATTCTAACAGCTTCAAGCCTTCAATTTATAGCCTAAAATTGATATCAATATAAGCGTGTATCTTGCCTTCAAATGAAGAGCTTTTAACTTTTCGAACCAGCGATTTGTTCAAAAAATCAGAAATAGCCAGAAATGCCACATATTTTAATTCTGGATTTTGTGTAGTGGAGGCGTATGCTTATTGGGAATGAGACCTCATATTGTACTCTGCCTTCATGGAGGTTGAATATGTAACACGGATCATCCTTTGTCGATATGGAAGTGAAATTTCGGTCCGCAGTTGCAGACAACCGCTGTTTCAGCACGCTGCTGGGACCGGAGGTTCCCACACGAATTATCAGGGACGAGCAGGACTGGATAGCTTGCCAACGGGGGGTTGTAGAATTTTGAGTGAATCGGGAAACAAATGGAACAAAAAGTCATATGTAGAAAAATTTGAGAAATGTGTTGCACGAAGCTTTCCAAAAAAAACCAAAGTAGGTGTAGTATATTTCTTTCGAAAACATGCAGTTGCGAAAGCCCCAGGCAAGATAGAAATTTCAAATTTAAAAAATTTCTTTCGCTAGAAAAGTGTAACTCTTCTACTGACTCTAAGAGAAATCAGGGAATTTTTTTTTAATATAAAAGTTTTTTTGAAGGGGTCGTAACTCTGCCGAGACCTTCGCCAACGTGATGCTGGATCCTGCGAATAATCGTTCCAGCTCGATTTTGCGTGCTGCAAAAGCTGCGTGCTGCAAAAGCAATTGTCTGCAAGTGCGGACAGAAATTTCATTTCGATGATATGCACAGTATGTGCAAAACCAATCAACAATGAATGTGCAGGATTAACTAGCGAGCAGTCGTCCGCAAGGAAAATGACACCACTGCGGACTACAGGTTCTCTCGCAAGTGGTCACGTTGCGGCTGTCTTTCAGAATGCGCATTCTCTTTTTCTGGTAGATTGATTAGTGATTGCAGTGAAAAGGCTGCTTGGGATCTATTTTGAGTCAGTGGTGGTGTCAGTCCCCATTGGGGTGTGCAGTCGTCTGTATGCACTCATCTGACATTTGTAGAAGGGAAGTAAGGAAAATTGGGCAAGAGTCTAGCTTTTTAAATAGTCAAGTAACTATTTTCCAAACAGTGGTCCTTTTCGAGCGGAAATTTCCCGTATGGTTTCGGAGGTCCAAGTTGAGCGCAGAAGTTGCTGACAGTGGCTGAGAATGAAAAGATGTTCCAACTCTTCAAACTACGCCGGACCTTTTGTTGCTTCTTGTACCAGGGTCAAGCCTAGCCTGTGATGCTGTCAGATTGTGTGGTATTACGTCTTTTACGATCAGCGCCTTTTCACTTTGCCGCTGTCAAAAATTGGCTTCCGTGCTTGCCATACTTTTCCGTGAACAGTCCATGAAAGGGTTTATTAAGCTTCATCAAGAGAAAGATGACTTTTTCCTGCTAGGACGCCTTTGTGTAGAAAATTGAACTATTTTGTTTCATTTACGAGTAGAAAAACACTTCACATGAGTGAAATCCATGCTTGATAGCTCGAAAATATGCTAAAATTCATACATTTTTTTTGAAGACAGTTTCCTCTTAGAAAACTCTGCTTTTCAATTGTTTACTTCGGCCGGTGACCGTTGAATGTGGCGGGCGATGCGATTGCGAAGCGCTCAAATTTGGTATCGTATGGAGCTAATTCGGCGGAGTGAAACTACCTGTCTCTGGGTACCTCTTCAGAGGTGCAGCGCTATAACGACCTTCACAGAGGTGCACAACCGCTGTCTGTGAACCGTCGAGGTAGCGATTGAGAAGACCACATTCCTGGTAGCGATTGAGAAGACCACATTCCTGGCTTGACAGGGATTCACGGGGGCAGTAGCAGCTGCTTGGGCATTTTGGAGTGTGTTGCCGTGTCAAAGTTGGCGGGCGAATGCGAGGATTGAGCCGGATTATTCTTTTCGGCGCTAACTCGACATAACATTTTCTCGTACGTGAAGCTCCGTTCCAATATTTGGCCACGCAGCAAGCATTTCGGGCCTAGTCATGCTTCGGCGTTTTGCCGGAGCTGCTCTCCGCGGCACGTCTGCATTTGGGGAGAATTCGAAATTCACCAATAGCAGACCGGCCAGGGAAGCGAGCGGCAGCGGAACGCGGAATTATAACTAGGCCTTAGCTGGGCGACTTGTCCTCGTGCGCCTCAACTCGTGGGAGGCTTTCAGGCTCTAATCGAGGCTGGTGAATCTGCTTTGTCTCCTACTCTCGAAGGAGAACGACAATTGAAGGCGGCTAGGAAACCGTCTAGGCTCTACAGGTTAGCACATCGCTGCGCCAAACAAGAGTCTAAGGGCTGGTTCATACTTCCGCCGCGGAGCAGCGCGGCTAAGCGGAATCAAACCACATGGATCACGCGGCTTGGCAGCGTGGCACCGCAAGAAATTGCGGAAACTGTTATTGGCGCTGCACGTTCCGCCCGGTGTTAAGAAGAGCAGCCGGCCAATCAGCGACAATGATACCAGAAAGAAATGAAAACATTTCGAGCAATAATTCATAATGATGATTCCGCGAGAATGTGGTACCTTGACTTATGGCGTATTGATTTTGAACTTTGCATTTTTTCAGATAACTAAATTCTAACTTGACACATTGACAAATGATGATTTGATATCAATTGTGTTTAACACCGGCTAGACATGTAGGATTCTCAATTAATGAATCAGTTACAGATGTTTTTAAGTACCTTATTTCAAATTCCAGATTATCCTTACTAAGTATAACAATTCGTAGGCCTTATCCTTTCGAATGCATGTTTGCACTCAAAAATACTCGTTTGAAAGATTGTTCCGTATTTGATTTAATGGATATTTAAATGATTTTTGGTACGATTATTCAATTTTCCTAAAAATCTCCCAGATTTTTGTGTAGTATTAGAATGTGCTCGAGTCATTTGTGCATATTTTAGCGATGATTATTCAATTATAGTCACCTGAGTTCACCTGAATCAGCCGAGTTTTGACGTTTTAGTTCTTCAAATCAACCAGATGATACCTGAACTGAATAATCTTGATCTCTATTCCAATCAAATATTTGGCAAACCAAGAATCTTCTATTGTTGGGGCCACCAAGGCATTCACGATAAACATCGTTCTTGAGTTGTCAATGAAAAAACAGTTGTGGTAGCCCTCAGAAGGAGAACAGCGTTGAAAAAACGGGTTCAAATGTCTTCTCAATGAAAAAAAACGGCTCTGAAATTTATTCCACTGGTCAATGTCGGCCTTCTCTGGGTTCAGTTGTTGCGATCAACGCGCAGGTATAAACGACGCTTCAGGGTGTGGCTAAGTCTCGACGCTGCGAAATTACGGAAGAAATAGACGCGACCCTTAGCGCGGGGAAACTGGTGAGCGGAATTGTCCTGCCCATCCGATGACGTTACTCGGGGAAAGGTTCGCATTGGAAGCATTGGAAGCCACTAACGTTGCGGCGAAAAGAAAAGCCTGTTCAGAATTGCATCTTGCGACGATTCGTGAGCGTTTTTCGTGAGTTAGCGTTTTGCGGCTGTGCTAAGTTTCGATGCGTTGGTGGACGTGGCCCAAACCATTCCCTGTCGCCTTTCTCTGACGGCATCGCTTCAGTAGTTACGACGGGCAAACACTGCAAGATCACCAGCTATTCAAAGAGTATCACCGGTCGGATCGCGGGCGCATGGCGGGCCCAACAACACCCACCCCGCGATCCGACCGCCATCGTCCTAAGATGAACTCGGCATGGAGACAATGCTATAGTGCTGCCTGCGATCCGAACGACGAATTCCGCATGGGCATTCGGTTCGACCGAAACCTCAATGGCTGCCGTAGGTCCGACCGGCGCCTTAACATCCTCCCGTGATCAACCCGGCGAGCCTTTTGCTTACCGCCATTCGCCCGCCATGCTCCCTCGATCAGCCTGGAGAGGCCTTTCAGCGACATCGGTCCGACCGGTGTTATTACCGTATTTCCTCTAATAGAAGTACACCTCTAATAGAAGTACACCTAAAAGGAAAGGCTGAGTATTAGAAGTACACCCTCTATTTGAAGTACACCTCTATTAGAAGTACATGTAGAAAAGAGGTCTGAGTATTAGAAGTACACCCTCTATTTGAAGTACACCTCTTTTATAAGCACACCTATTTTCGGAATGGACCTCCGGTACTCGAGTAAGTGTTCGGCAATCCGAATGCGGCATTTGAGAGTGTTTTTTTTTATGTTGTGAGGTTCAAATGTTCACGAAAAAACTATCGTTAACCCCTTTCTCAGTGGAAGATTGCTTGCATGGGACAACTTCCGATGAAACTTCAGCGAACTTCAAATGACCAAGAAAAAATAGAGCTGAGACTCGATATTGATGTTATTAACGACGAATGCATGGAGTTCATTTAGGTAATTTACAAGAATTTTGATTCTATTGGGTTTTAATCATTCAAAGTTGACGTGTTTTGGCCGAAGACGTTGACTTTAAATGCATAGTTCACGACGGATTTCGTTCTCCAGTTTTCCATATATAATGAGAGCTCTAGTACCTCATATAACAGCTACGTTGAAAAAACCGCAAAAAAATCTTTGGAAACCCCCTTTTCGGACTGAAAATATCTCAATCAACTTTTGAGAAAGAAAGAGTCGATCTCCAAGTTCGACTCTCGATAAACCTCGGCATCAGAACAATGTGTTGAACGTTCGTCTGTAGCACGCACGAGGTGGTAAGATGACTTTATTGACTAACGTTTCGGCGGATTCGCCCTCGTCGGAGTCTGAAACGGTCAAATTTAATTGTAAAATTAATCGGCCAAATGTAGATACTATCCTACAGAAATTCAGACAAATTTTCCAAAACGAATGGCACGGAAACATTGAACTGAGTGGCATACCTGTTCAAGTCCTCAGAAAACCATGTGATCAGTAGAACAACAAAGCGGGTACCAGAGTGACAGAAAGTACCTAATCAGAAGCCGAGTCTGATGTAGGGTTGGAGTTCCCGTGTTATATTTATACCCTCGTCCTTCCGGTTGACCTTGGGATCTCTCGCACTGATCCAGAATGCTTCCAGCGCTTTTCGCGCACTAGTCTGGGCCTCCCGCGCTAGGATCTCCACTCTCACCTCAAAATCATCTCCCTCGCATGGCAATTAACCCTGTGGCAACCCAGTGCAGTGCCGACCCGCGACCTTTCTTTGCCATCTAGGTGTTCCTTAATTCGCACATGTAAGGGGCGAGCCGTTTCGCCGATATGCCTACTCACCGCAGCTCTGACGTGATAACGTAGATTACGCCCGAAGCAGAGTCGATCGTTAGAGATCGCTGTTCTGACGTACGATCCCACTATCACATGGAATTTATTTTTCTATCAAACGATTTGTGGAGAAGGAAAGGTTAATCGATGTGTGTAGAAAAGTCATTCTTCACGTTATCGTATAGTATATTCCATCAACTTCCACTTAGTTGTACTGTATCAATTGTTGATCATTTACTTATATGGTGGCTGACAGAAAACTGTGCTAGATGACTGACGGAGAGCCGGGGTATTTTGACGGAATTTGAGACATTCGACTTCATTTATCTTCTTAATATTTTTAATCGAACAAACTCTCAGTACGTTCCTAGGTGGACCCAGAAAATCATTCGAACCGAAAAAAATGGTAAGTGGTTTTCGGCGCGTATGATGCCTTTAACGGTTCTTGGAAAGCCAATCCCCCAGCTTTATGAATCCCCCAGCTTTATGAAGATTGGATCATTCATGTAGGGGAATCGTTTCTAAAATAAGGGAATCAGGATCCATCAATGGTCGACTTTACATACCGTGGATTGTGGACGCGAAGAACTCGCCTCTGGAAGAGCTGTTATAAAGTCGTTCAAGAACCGCGCTTTTTTAATCGCTCTGGACGTCTCGAAAGGCGATCGGTTAAATTGTTTTCGAGCCTAACCAGTCGATCCCGATTGGTCTCTCTCTTTCCCATAAAGAATGTTTCAACAAAACCGATACTAGAAAATAAAATTTTTGGAAGAAACTGACTTGGAGAGGGAGTGAATAATGGTTTTGAAAATATAATATAGGTGATTGTTAAAGCCTCAATTCGACTGAGCCAAAGTCCGGGATAATACTTCCAACGACGAGCGATGCGACGCAACGTTTATCATAAATATCGACCAAAAATCGATATGGCTGATATGCACTGTCGCTCTCGCTGGTCGGCGGAAGAATGATCGCGGCCTAAATGGCTATGTTTTCGGGGTTGCGGTTTGAAATTTCAATACATACAAATTCTCGGTTTTATACTGGAAATCTCTGCCAGAAATGCGAACAGTTCAACATTAGAAATTCGTGCCGAACAATAGAAGTACACCCTCTATTAGAAGTACACCTCTAATAGAAGTACATATAATAAAGGGGCCTGAGTATTAGAAGTACAGCCTCTATTTGAAGTACACCTCTAATAGAAGTACATGTAAAAAAGGGGCCTGAGTATCAGAAGTACATGTACTTCTAAAAGAGATAATACGGCATCTGAGTAGCCGCTTCCGCACGACCTATCGTCGCCATAGTGGCTTCTTCCCTTCTTCGTATTTACACGGACGCAGCTGTAGTTGCTGACGTGGGTTTCTAAAGAAGCGCAATCAGTGCGAGGGAATCTATGTCGCTGCTGCCGGCGTATCGCTGCCGATGCCAATTTCATGGCGCCTCTTCCTCCATCTATCGTCCATTATGCAATGGTGTCACAGACCGAAGACCCTATTTGTGTTTTTTAAAGCGGATTGCATAAAAAATTGGGGTCGCCTCTCAGTCCATTCTTCATTTCTACATAGAAAAATACCATCGAAATTGGAGATCTCACAGCATAGTCTTGATCTTGTAGTTTGTAGAAACCGAGCAATTGATATCTACCTTTCAGGCATATGGTTGGTCTCTGCCAGCTACTCTGGACAAGACGAATTCTTCTGCTATGGTGCCGGTGCCTGTGTGCTGTCGTCCTCTTATGGAGCATCAACCATCTATCAAGGTATTCAGTGTAGTTACAGAGCTTCTACGACGTTTATTGACATGATCGCAGTATTCCATCCGAAAATTCAGGTTTGGTGTGCAACCGCAGTGACGCTACGTGGAGGTCTCGATAAGGAAGGAAAGTTTATAACGGGAAATCCCATCTACTTCTCTCCTAGCGCAGCCAAAGTTCCGAAAGCAGGGGAAGATGGTGACAAGCTTGAGAGTGAAATCACGGTTAGACCTTGTTATCTGAGTAGGTATGTTTCTGCATTCTTGACCAGACTCAATGTCTTTACAGCGAGCTAGAGCTCTAGATGCTCGAGAGAGTGAGCTATCAGAATGGGAGACGGCATCGATTGTTTGGGTTGGCAGTTCAAATCAAGGCAAAAGTCATGTCGCGATTCTCGATGCCAACAATCCCAACAATGTCATCGAGACCTTCCGTGCTTGCGAGAGTCATCTGTTGTGTATACGAGGCGTCCCAGGTTGGTTTTACGCGCAATATGGATTAACAATTAACAGTAGATTATGGAATATAAGTGAGTGACTTTGAAAAAATGTATTTAGGCGTCTCTGAGGGTGACCCAAGCTTGGACGAATCTGGTGCAAAGGCTTTCTTATGTGGCGGAGGGAAGGTCAAGGACGTACCAGAAGGTATGGGCCCTCGTCTTGACTCGCACAGTGTTGCGGTCCAATTCAACCACAACACTCTCTCAACTCAATTACGAAGATGATTGGAGAACAATAGAGCCACGTGCTTCTCACACGGCACGTCGTTATGTTGTGCTCAAGACGAGTAGGTGCTTATCGCAGCATGTATAAGGCAGGACTGGCATCCTTGCTGGGGACGGTATCACGGATAATCTGTTTGTGGAAGACCTAGCCTCCATCGAAGAGGTGGGCCTTAAATGATGAGTATAGGCTGCCAAGATGATGCCGAGGGCGTGACAAAACTTTCGAGCGTTTGCAGCACATGGCCGTGTTGAAATCGTTCACGGGTTTTGCCAGGGAACTCCTGGGCTCCACGAGATGCTTGAGTTGAAAGCGTATTGTGGTCGTATTGGAGGACTCCAACAACGTTTCTCATGAGTGTAATGGTCTGCTACAGGAATCGAATTCTCCAACCTCGGCGCATGTGAATGGGTTGAACTGCGAAAGATGGAGGATTCTGAAGATGGGGTTCCTACGTATTGCAGCAACGATATGCGACCGAGCCCGAAGAGAACTCGAGACTGTTAGTTCGCCGATTTTTCCTATGTTTATAGTCTTTCCCTTTGTCGCTGTTGTGCTCATTCTGAGAAAGGACCCAATGTGAGCCAATTCACTGACACCAAGATCAATTTTTGTTGTTGTTTGTGTGTTTTGTTTCACCACATTTACGTTTATTTCAGTTAGCGTTAGCGACGTTGAGCCCGCTGCTGGATCATCCGAAGGTGTGATTTTGTCGTATTTCACTTCCTCGTTGCGTTTAATGTAGAAGTGTGGTGATAATGGTGCAGATGCAATCAAGATAGTTTCTAGCGAAATCGGTGCCGATGGAAAAAGTAAATGAGGAGGGATCTGAGGACCAGAGTGCTGAAAGTGCTCCTAAATCGCCCGAGACAAGCATGTTGATTCTTCTAGAAAAGTCGAAAGACCAGAAAGGTGGAATCTGAATGCGTGTTGTAATGCGTTTTGTGAGAAGCTTTAAAACGGCTTTGCTTTCCCGTCTTTGGGTCAGTATGTGGACTGCTTTAGTGCAATCATCACAGATTTTGTTGCCTTTCATCTATCGTTTCGGGTCAGATTCAGTTCGTTCCGTTCTCTCCTAAGCACCGATTTTGGAGCACCTTTCAAGGGAAGGGCATTACATCGTATTAGATTCAAGCGTAATATTATGAGGGTGAAAAGCCCTCTGTATGCCTTGAGATCTGAGAACTAATGTCCTTTCTAAATCACTAGAATTTTGTTATATTTAATCACTGATGCATTTTAGTTGAAGTGGAACCAGAGAGGCCATCAGGAAGTCGTGTTGGAAGAGCTGCGTTGCCACCACATATCAGAGATGCCATCGGCAAATACGATGAAAATCCAAGCGAGACCCCTACGGGATGGCCTACAGTGTGGATGGGCAGCCAGAATCAGTAGTTAGTCTTGAATATATTCCTGCACTTCTCCTACGTGTTAGAGAGGACGATAATGTTCAGAGTTTATTTTTCTGGCGACTTATTGGTCATGGATTCTGAAGATCAGAGTTTTATTATTATCCTAATTCAGCATATACATACATTCGGCCATCAATTCTTGGCGGCGTTGTCTACGACGTATAAAGATGCCAGATGCTGTGCTCTCAATCATGTGAGTTCCATCATGTTTCTTCAATTCTCGCGAAATGATTTTAAGCGACCAGAAAAATATCGCTTCTTGGGAAAATATATCCAGCATCTCCAATTTCGAGGTTCAGTTTCCCATTGAGGGCCTTAACTGCCGCGTAGCTATTTCCACCGTTCACCCCCCCCCATCTTGGAACAATCGCGTGTGATCGATTGCAACGCATTCGAAAGTTTCCGGCACTAGTTTTCCGTTACTCTCGCTTTTTATTTGAAAAGAAACGGTGCTGAACTATAGGTGAATCTTTCGGTTTCTTTGTTTTCGGCGCTCTGACGTAAAAGGCCAATACCGAAAAAAATGTTCAAAAGTTGTTTTACCAAGCCTTTGCCGTTCTGCGCGATGAGATATGATTTGTGATCAATTCTCTAGTGCTCACAGACATTGGTAGCAGCATTGAGCTCTTAAGTTTTCGCTCAACATCGCGTAGCGAGCGTGCGCATCGACATAGGCGCTTACCTTGGACTGGTTGTACCGATCGATGTTATCGATTTGAGTGAGAAAGCTATCAAAAATGTCTGAAGTAGTGTACGATTTCCTTTGAATGTGGCTGAATGGAAGATGGCCAGCAGATAACCTGATTCGATGCATGGCGCGGCAGCCGTTGACCAGTAGGGTGGGGGGGAGGGGGAATTAGTCTTTAATTGTCGTGACTCGGCCGTTTTCGTGAAAATGAAGCATCAAAACCGAAGGAATCGCTCTGCACATCATAGATCTGGAACCACCAACATTTTTGTTTGACGTGTTCCGTTGAGAACCGTGTCCGTGTTATGTACTACCGAAATCGTAAATCGTAGCTCTAATCAAAAAACAGTGAAAATGACTATAGTTTATTATCGAGATATTTGAATTTTTTTTTGAATTCTCTGGTTTTGAAATCGAAAAAAAAATCGTTATTTGCTTCCAATAATTTTTGGACACCCCGGGTCTTAAAAAGTGCAGTCCTCGGCTACAGAAAAAGGCGGTAGTGCGGCTGTGGTCGACGCACTAAGCATACGATCGAATCTGACGCCTTGCCAAATTTCGTCATTTATTAGCCAAACGGCCGATGCTTGAAGGTGGGTTTTGATTTTTCTTTCTGGTTTTTATGTTTTTTCTCGTGTGTTGCGGGAAGAGACTTTCCATTGTGCGTAGCTGGGATTCGCAGCTTTTTTGGGCTTTCAGATTCTTTTTTTTGCAGAATTTCATTTCAAAATTGGAAGAAAATTATGCTCGTTTTCGGTGGGATTGTCAATGGGAGTGATAGGGAGGTACATTTTGTATATTCCATGCGATTCCTGATTGATTTAGTGATTTACCCGGATTTCGCTTTATTTCACCATTTTGAATAGGCTTTTTTTGCCGAAAAAATCGGGATCGTTCTGTTTCTTGAATATGTTCTCTATTCTGTTCGTTTTAACCAAAAATCAGACGTTTCGTATCTATGTTGTCGTTCGGTTTGTCGTTCTCCGTAATTGTCCCTTTCAGGTGGCGACAGCTGTCTGCAGCTGCGGGCGATGGTCGTTATGTATTCCAACCGTGAGAGAGGCGGGGGAAACGGGGGATAAGCAGCGCGCATGAGTGGACGATCGGGGGAAGAGCGACGCACATGATTGGACGGAACACCGAGTTCCCCCGCCTCTCTTACGGCTGGAGTAAATTGCGACCAACACTCTGCAGCTGCAGTTCCCAGTTACGCACAAAGGATAGTCCCTAGATCCAACGAGCAAAAAAAGATAACTCAGAATAAGCATGTTAAAAGAAGAAAAAACAGTAACCTATAATTGAATATCAGCTGTTTGGTCTATCAATGACGGAATTTGGCAAAGCGCCAACATCAACCATCTACTCACTGTGTTGACCGCAACCGCCCCACATCCTTTCCGGTTGTAGATTCGGCTAGCCATACTCCGTGAATTGTTTCAAAAGTTGAGGTTGAGTGTTCGGCAGCAAGTGCCTTCTTTACCAGTTCATTATTCAAGAAAAGATATTTCAGTTTTTTCTCATTTTCTGATTATTTCATTGGTTCAGACATTACAAGGGACGCGTCTTTGCTGCCTTAGCCAATGGGACCCTTGCCGTGTTCCACAGAGCTAAAGGTGCCCTTTTGTTAATTACGTTTTGATTTTTGACCAGTTCCTTCTGAAATTGTATTCAGGTGGTGAATGGGCGGATTTCGGGTACCATACGATTCGGGTAGGTCCGGCAACCTCTTCTGTGCGATGTCTTTGTGTTGTGGCTAGCAATATCTGGGCGGCTTACAAGAACTGTATCATAGTGGTGGATGGAGAAAGTTTACAGATTGTGGTGAGTTGGTTGGCCAGTAGCAACTTTGGTGGGGTTAAGAATAATTCCTCTTCAGAAAGTTTTCGCCGCACATCCGCGACGCGACAGTCAGGTACGCGCCGTGCAATGGGTTGGTGCAGGCGTATGGATATCGATTCGACTTGACTCCACCTTACGGATGTATCATGCGCATACGTTTGAGCATCTTCAAGATGTCGACATTGAACCTTATGTGACCAAAATGCTAGGTAAGTGCTGTGAATGTTTGTGACGGTTTCGAGTTGATTATGTCGTTTTTTGTTATTCAGGTACATCACGGCTCGACTTTTCTTATATGCGAACCACAGCTCTTCTGGTATCGAATCGACGGCTTTGGATTGGTACAGGAACAGGAGTTGTGATTTCCGTACCACTCAGTGACAGTACGTAGTATCTCCACACTTCCCTAACGAAAATATAGAAGTACATCAAAAGACCTTCAGGATTAGAACAGAAGGTGGAGATCGCAGATGCGAAGAAAACGTCGAATGGACCGGGTGGACTAGTGAGAGTTTACTCCAACTCAAACAAAGGCCCAAAAGATGTAAGACTTTTTTTAGTATTTAGAAGTTCGGGTAAGTTCCGAGTTTTCAGGATGTTTCTTCCTCTAATTCGAATACTGGTGCTTTCATTCCATATTGCAATCTAACACAAGCCCAATTGTCTTTTCATGGCCACAAGGATAGTGTGAAGTTCTTCCTCGCCGTTCCAGGTGAGCAGGCGCAAACGAAGTTTCTCTGGTTATATTTGCATTTCTCACATTCCTGTAACATTTTTCGAACAAAATGTGATCATTCTTGATATAGAACAAAGGTGTTTTCAATTTCGAAGGGAGAAATTCAAATTCGGGCGGCTAATTTCTTATTTTTCATTGTATCGTGTAATGGTTTCAGGTGCTCCACGTGAAGCTGAAGATGATCAGGAGGCGGAACTACGAAAGATGCTTGTGATTTCCGGTGGAGATGGCTACATCGACTTTAGGATAGGTATTGCTATTGACATTGTCGAAGGATGTCCTCACTCTACACGAATTGATATTTTTAGGTGAGGAAAATGAGCCTCCAGTGATGACCAAAGGTGTTCGGGCACGAGACATGTCTCATCTTATCATTTGGGAAGTCGACGCCGAGTTGCCGGTGGTTTCCAGCTAGTCATACGCCTCCCCCTTCCCACCGCTGAGCTGTTTACCCATTCGTCCCTTCTCTCTTTCTCAACGAAAACATCGTCTAATCAATTGATTTGGATGGTTGCAATGTGCTAGCTAGTCACAACTCATGTCTCGAAATGGTCTTTATTGTTGCTATCTCTCACTCTCAATTCTTCACTCTTTGCCCTGTTTGGTTTTGTCGTTACTTTGAATTCTGATGCATTCTTCTACTCTTATCAAAAAGGGGGAATCGAAAGCGATTCATCTCTGTTTCATAGGTAAGAGCTAACACATCTCTACTCATAATTGCATTTTGAAAGGTTTTCAAAGTTCTATCTTCTATTCAGTAAGCTTTCTTGCCATTGTGTTTTCCAATGATGAATTTGACACCTCGCTCTAGGTCACTAATTGCCTATCATTCCTGTGGTTTGCTACTTCATAGATTATTAAACACAGTTGTGCAACTTTGCAACGCTAGATATCATTAGTAACCTGGGTATGTAGTAACTACTACGCATATAATGAAAGACCTGTTTTATGTTTGAAAATTGTCCTCGATCCTTCAGAGCAAATTCTGCTTTCAAGTGTACCCTACTTTCCGAAAATCTCGTCATTTTGTGGGAACATTGCTAGTCGTTATTTTTGTGATTCTAAGAGATCTTGCAGCTGAATTCTTAATAAATGTATATAAATCTATGAATTTGTGTGTATCGGTAACAGAACTCTTCTGATTGCGGTATTTGTCATTAAGTTGAAGTTGTCTAAATGACGATCGTAAACGTATTCAGATGGCTGCGCGGGTACAACATTGTAAGAAATCGATGGAGTTCTTCATCAATTTTGGTAAGTCAGTGAGTAGAACTCGACCACCAGTTCTTCAAAGGGAGTGTTCACGATAATCTCCAATTTTGAGGCTATTCGCTATATTAAGTGGCCCCCGGGTAGAGCTAAAATGACGTAGAAATTGAGGAAAACGCATCAGAAGTACACGAAATCCTTTAATCTCACCCGCCTCTTGAGTCTCGCAGGAACTGTTTGTTGTGACATTGAAATCTTTTGTGGACCCGTCCTTTCTATTGCTCCGTTCTTTCCTTAGGACCCTAACTAATCCTGCTTTGCATGAAATATTCTTCTATTTTCGACTGACCCAATTGTGACAACCACCATGAACATGTTCATCCAGCCGGACAATTGGTCCATGTTATAGAATAATGTCACTGGAATACGTCGTTTTCATTCATTTCTCGCCGTTTTTTCATAATTTTGGTAACACTTGGAGGCCAACGCATTGTTTCATGTAAAAAACACGGGGATGAAAATCATCGTGAACACTGCGTTTAAATGTGATTGAGTTGAGCTTTATGATTGACTTTAAGATATACGAATTCTAAAAATTTTCTAAGGTGCGACGGAATAGAGCTAAGGTCAAATGGATCTTTTGAGATGAAATTCAGAAAAAAAAATTATCCGAATAGAAGTTACAAGAAAGATGGAAAGTTGCCACTGTAGCATCTTAGGACCGGATTCGTCAACGGTAAAACCATGGTTCAATGGTGACCGGATCGACGCGGTAGTGGCATGGTCCATTGAGGGGGTGCAGAGAATTCGGAGTAAAACCTACATCCGGAGTTTTCGTAATTGAAGATTTCGGTCTCCGACGTTACGCCCCTAGGTGCAAAACTAGTTGAGGGGGCCACTCACGAATGCGGGGCGAAAAGACCGACCTCGTGTGCTCTGACCCTGCCCGTGAGAGCGCGTAGAACAGTTGTATCGACTGGGTGGGTTGCAGACGGTCGCAGAGGGACTCAGTGGGTAGATTTTTTGCGCCTGTCTGTCCCTATTACAGTGCTTATCGACCGGGTGGGACTCAGCGAACGACCAGGTCTGAGGGGGGCCTTAGAGAACAGTTGGTCATGGCTCAGATCTAGAACAGGGGTTTTTTCGGCGTAAAAAACAGAAATTAGTAAATTTCAACGTATCACGGCTTGCTCTAGACTTTTAATCCTCGGAGGCTGAAACCAAATAATTGCGCATCTGCAGGGAAACCTACTTGACTCTCACTACGAGTCTCGGAGAATGAAAATAAATTTGGATAGGGCCTTAAAAGGAAATCATAATCGAACTCGCAAAAAATCAAGCTGATGTTTGCGGAATGTTTCCATAGGTTACACGATTCAAAAATTCACTGTTCCATGCTGTTTGACATATCCGAACCAGCTCCACTTACAGCACGGGTGAACATCTTTCCAGAACACGAATACACGAATCAGTGGCCGTATTCATTAAACTACGGGAGCTTCACGGGAGGGTCCAGAATACGCTGACCGCGTACATCGGCTGGTTCCAAGAACCTTCCCGGAAGGCTCCCACAGTTTCATGAATACGGCCACAGGTCGTTGACGACGCCTTCCTGGATGCTCTCAGATGGTCACATGGTGGGGGGATAGAAGAGCCTTTGCCCTGATCAACTGTGTTAATCAATTGCGCTGACTTTTTGCGTGCGGGCTGGGCCGACCGCGGTCTTAGGCAAGTCGGACTAGAATTTCCTACCCGACCGTATATTTTTCACATTACGGGAGGTGCTTCTCATTAAAAAAAGTTTCAATGAATAATCGGCATCCTTCATGGCCGTCGTCAGAGTTGGGAGGAAAACCATCAACGTTTGTGTGGAAATGTGTTAGGTTTGTTTTGATTGGGCGAGAACTCGATTTAGCAACTGATGGTTCACTACTCCAACCTTGAAAGTTTATTTCACCTCTGAACGAAGTTCTGCAATTTTGCTGAAAGTGTGGAACGAGAACCACGCTGTTTTTGCATACCTGCACTATTACCAGCGATAGCACAGCTGTCAGAAACCAGAGAACGATTTGCGAATGCACAACATTCTCATTATGCGGACGCCATTGAAGACACGATCAGTGAAAAGATTTCAAATACAAAAGTTCTTCTTCTTCTTCTTTGCAGCCACATTGAGGGTTTTGTCATAGGTTGAGGAACTGGGGGACCAGTAACGGATTTGTCCATAAGTCCATTACGGTCAGCGGGGGAGGTCTCTCCGGGCAGTTGAATAAAAGTGCGGTATCGTGGCCGATGTTGCGCAGTCCGGGCACACATCAGATTTACTGCTGTCAATCCTGCTGACATAAGACATTAGCATTGTAGAGTGACCACAGCGTAATGATGCGAGCGTGCACCTGGCCCTTCTTCCGAGTTGAGCCTCGGATGTGCAGACTTGGGGCGGCACTACCCCCAATATGGGATTAATGACCGCCTTTTCCAGATGACACCGTACAAACTGAGTATGCTCCTCGCGCAATAGACGGAGTCGTTCTTGCTGTGAGTCGTGCCATCTCTGCAGATTGACTTTGCTGGGAGCATCAGCGAATGGCTTTCTGATCTTTCTTTCTCTGACGGGGTTTAGCACTCTCCAAGAGGGGTGATTTGGTTGTTTGACAATGTTGATGAAAAATTGTTGGGCCTGGAGCTCACAGTGCTCCCTTACTGGTAATAAGCGGGTCTCAGCATGCAAGTGATCGACCGGGGAACTTCTTGCACACCCGGTGGCGATTCGAAGAGCCGCATTCTGTATGCGTTGCATCTTAGTCAGGAGGATTCCGAAACTAGATGCTGCCAAACTGGGGCGCCGTATTCCAGTGCAGGCTGGAGAATAGCCTTATACGTTGTAATAATGGTTTCTTTGCTACTACCCCATGTTGTACCGCCCAGGGCTCTAAGCACGTTAAGCTTCGCTTTAACGATAGCCTGCTTCTGTTCCGTGTTCTTATGGAATTTGAGCGATGGATCGAGTACGAGTCCGAGAAGTTTTGGGAAGCGGGCGGCAGGCAAACGATCTCCACTCCCATACGACATACGGATGTGCGCTGTGTTCAGATGGGTCCGTTGTGGTACGGATACCGATGACTTTGACGCGAAATCTTCAGCATTTTGCGGTCGAAGAAGCTTTCAGTGCGGTCAAGTACCCGTTAATCTTAGCGGCGGCCACATTTATGTCCCGATCACGACACAAGACAGTCATATCATCAGCGTAAGCGACCACCTTGATATCTTGGGGTGGGGCGGGCATATCTTCGAGGTACAGACTGAAGAGAGCAGGCGACAATACACCGCCCTGTGGGACTCCAGCTGCAATCGGAATGCTGTTTGAGACATGATTCTGGAACATCACTCCAGCCCGTCTTCCCTTAGTGAATGCAGCTATCCAGCGCTTTTGCCATGGCGGGATTGATGACTCCAGTAAGTTGTTTGATAAGATACCAAGATTCACTGTGTCGAAAGCCTTAGTGAGATCCAAGGCAACTGCTACAGTTCTTTCCGGCTTATGCGCGTTGAAACCATCAATTGCATAGCTCGTAATTTCTAACAAAGCTGTCGTGGTGGAATGCATTTTTCTGAATCCATGCTGAAACACCTGTCTCTCGTTGTGCTCGGCCAGGTCTTTGACGATCAAGCTTTTCAGCTACTTTAGCAAAGAGACAACAAGCTAATGGGCCGATATCCCTTGACTGAAGCTTGGGGCTTGCCAGGCTTGGGCAGCGGAACGACGTTTGCCATCTTCCAATTCTGCGGGATAGTACACGACATGAACGAGGAGTTTATCACATCAGTGAGGAGCGGTAGTAAGTCAGTGGGTATCTTCTTCAAGACAGCAGGACATATCCCATCAGGACCAATAGCTCTAGAGTTCCGCATTTCCTTTATAATCTTCTCAATTTGCGTCGTAGTAAACGCTTCGGCCGTGCTCATAAGCGGGAGGCGGCACAGCTCTCTTACCGTCACTCTATTCTGCGGACCTCGTTTTGCACTGGTGATGAAAAAAACTTTTCCCGAGCGCATAGGCGGCTTCCTTTCCTGATTTGAATACGCCGTTGTCAGATTCGATAGTGGAGACGGTGGCGGGTGAGCTTTTGCCAAAGCTTCCGTAAAACCTTCCAAGTAGCTGCACTGTCCGTCTTAAAGTCCATCTGTCCGGTGAACTTCTCCCACTCTTCTTTCTTGTGTCTGTCCAAATCCTTTTTGATCTCACTGTCAAGCTCAGCAACCACAGGGTCCAGATGATTAACCGCTCTCCTCGCATCTCTCGTTCTAATTTTGTCGAGGATTTCCTGTTGACATTTGGATAGAACGTCTTGACGCGACCGATAGGGATAGCCGCATTCATGGCCTTGCGGATTGCGTCAGATAGATGGCACTCCTTCTGGTGCACGCTTCCATTCCACGGGTAATCTGCCGATAGGCGAAGCGCAACTTCACTGAACAGGCGCCAGTCTGCTCGGCCTAAATTAAGATAAGAACGTTGGCGAACACCAGAAAGGGAGCGAGAGAGGTGGATAGATCGATGTGGACAAAGACAGGAACGTGGTCACTTGGCAGAGTAGTCGAGGTAGACCATGAGCAGCAGCTAGAAAGGTTGGACGAGACAAGAGATATGTCTGGGCTAGAAGATCGGCCGCTGGCAGAGACGAGTGGGCTGATCATCGTTTAGAATGACCAGGTCGCACTCATCTGCCCATTCTTCGACGTCATTTCCTCTAACATCAGGACCGAGAGACGAGCAAAAGGTGTGAGCGTTGAAATCACCCGCGAAAACGACCGAGCATGAGAGGGAGGAGTCGCTCAGCTGCTTGAGAAGTGGGAGAGGATTGGAAGATGAAGGGCATGAAGTTGTAGGTGGAATGTATATGTTGAAAGAGAAAGGTGTTTTTAGGGGAGATGGATTGGGAGGTACTCGGGAGTACCGTCCGTGGAAGTGCTGGGAATGAGGGCTGAGGGAAGTGAAGAAAGAACGAAACAAGAGACCCCCCCGCCGAGAGATGACGTTGGAGCATGGTAAGAAGTAAAAACTGGAATATTGGGATGAGGATAGGTAGGGGATGGAGAGAGCTTGGTTTCTTGAACCATGGTCACGACTGGATATTAAGTACGTGCAAAGAGAGAGAGTTCAGAAAGTTTGGCCGGAAGGCCGTTTAGATTGATATGCACAATGGAAAGGGGGCGATTTGAGATAGAGGAATCTGAGATGGAAGGTGAGGAGCATAACACACAACGAAAAGATGAGTTATGATGCCTCTCACAGAACTGAACCCGAACAGGAGAGATGCACCCACCTTTGGCATCCGAAGCACTGGACGCTGGTATGTCTCCAGTTTACATTCTCTCCGCACGTGGCGCATTGGTACTTCTGAGCGGGTCAGGATTCCTCTCCACGCCGGCCCTTTGTGGGAGAATCCGAAGGAGAGTTGCGGCCAGCACCTCTCCCATGACAAAAACCCTCTTCGTGGAGGGGATAACGTCGGTTTGCACGGAGGCGATCTTCTTTCCTCCACACTGCCACGGCACGAACGTACGACATCTCGGCAGCAAATACAAAAGTTAGCTGTCAAAACAGAAAGTATTTTGAAGGCATCGTGCACGCAGAAAACAATACACTATTTTAGCAGGTTTTTTCTGTAGTGGGTCTCTTAGGGAAATATAAATGGCAAAAGAACCGTTCAAAATTCTCGACTTGCAAGAAAAAACAAGAGTTGAAAGTAGTTGGCGACGTTGCTTGAATTCTCACAAAAACGATTTTTTGAACAGTTCCGCTGGATTTCGTTTCGCATCGTGTCGTGGTGGACAAATTGTGATATATGACTGGTGATATTTGTTGAAACACTTCACATTAGACCTCCCAAATTTGGAGCACCAAACTCTGCCATTGGGCCCAGGTAAGGGAGCGAAGGCAGAAAATGGTGGATGGCTTTCACAGCATGCGATGCCTTTAAGATGATGGCGAACTGGACACGAATGGGAAATAAAGGCGATAAACAAGCGCGCTGCTTACGCTACCTACAGGTAGGGCTATAGTCATTCATAGAATGGCTGCCGTCAATTTTTCAAATATTGCGGATAGTTGGTGATTGCAACAGTACGGGTGGACAGAACTCAACTTTCTCATCAATTACGGGTCCATACTCGCGGGAAGAGCACCCTGCTCACCCGTGCGTGCGGCGTGGCGGTTGGTGAACGTCGCGCGCGGCGAAATTTGCGTCGACGCCGAATTCCTCCATTTCGGTGAAATCAAGTAAACTGTCATGTCCTGGAGTTGTTTTTACTGTCCTGCGTTCGTTTCATGTCACTAACAATATCCGATTCCTTGTAAGTTTTCCACACACTCTCACGTAGGTTTTCCGCGTTTATCGCACGCGCGGCCCTCACCTGACCGTAAGACGTACTCCGGCGAGTGAGCAATGTCCTGAAGCCCCATACTCGCATCTCGCAGTCAACCCACATTTACACTGATTATGTGAAAACCGGAAAAATTATTTTTTTGAGGACACTACTTTCAAGGCATAAAGTTCGGGTCATTCGTGAGGAGCTCTGCATCTCAAGCTTCATCATTCTTGGGCAGTCGAGCGGACTGCCTTTTACCTCTACATCTATCACAAGGTAATGTAACGGTGAAAGTCATGGAGTGTGATCGCTTCCGGCTTGCTATCTTAGGGATGCAGAGCTACACAAGTGTTTCAGATCTCATATATCACTGTTTTGTAATTCAGGTACCGGAAGCAAAGCATTCCTTCAATATCAAGAGCTTCCTGATCGAGTGCTAGACTTCGTTCATACCGAAACACCATTGAATCAACAAGGAAAAGGCATTGCAAAGGTGCTTGTTAAGGTGAGCTATTTATGTTAATTTGAAGGGTCATGGATAGCAGGCCTTGGTTGTGCGATTGCGAACAAAAAACCGCCATTCACCGGAGGCACGGATTTTGATTTGAAGTTACGGATCGAAAAGTAGCGGCCCTCCCGATATCAGCTTTTTTTGCATCGCTCAAACGACGCCAATTCTTGCAGTCTTATAGTCTAAAGGTTAACTTACATGGTTAAAGACAGGGTTCGCGATATAAACGATTTCTGAGCTCTCTTCATGAGAATGTAGATTTGATCATCTATATATATAAAGTAGCCTTCACAAAAAAGTTAAAAGGTGAAAGTTTGCGGGAAAAACGCACAAAAACAAGGTAGAACGGCCAATTGTAGGTGCTCGCACGCTCCTCAGTTAACAAGATTCCCATGAAATCTTTTTGTCCATCTTTTATTTTACTCCTAAAGTAGTCAGTAGTCCCTAGGAAGGGATTGTGACAAACGCTGTTAAGAAGACGACTGAAAGGCACAGTCCAACCTCAGAATCGTTTTTCTGTTTTTTTAACTATCTTGAAAACGGTCTCACACTGATTCCAATGACGTCTTCGGAATCGTACAAGACCCCCTAAGAACCAAGTTATGGCCCCTCAAAAATTGTGCTACGGAAGCATGGTGGACGAGTTGTCCGAGGCTCGCAACTTCCGTCATTTGCAACCGATGTACGCGAAGCGACTTGAATAAGGAAAGAGGCTCGGAAAGAGGGGAAGAACGGGGCTACTGGTCGGAAACCATCGCTCATTTCGCCGCTGTTGAGCTCGAAATATCGTAAAAGGGGCGTGCCAAAGTGGCTTCCTGGTATGGGCGCCCCAGGGTGCCTTCCCCCTATATCTCGCTTATTGGGAGGATTTGAGAGCTCGCATTTGGCAGGGGTTATATAGGGTGGGTAAACTTGACAATTATGTGGAAATCTCGGATTTCGTCCCTGAGCTTGGCCTGTGCCTTTAAGCGAGTGGGCAGAACGTCATTAGGCCGGGCTCATACTTCTTGTTTCTGCGATCTAATCGCACCGATTAGAAATTCACGACGGCGCGATTATGATGTGGCCGTCGCGTCGTTGTGTCGCTTTGCGAGAAGAAGCGACCATGCGTTGCTCCATAATGACCCTAAACGGCAACAACGATGGCTATAAGTATGACATGTCAGTGATCGACGAGCGATGGGTAGCAACTGCCCTGTTCTCGTCGCGCACAGCGCTACACTTTCACGTACTCATCGCACATGGCGTTTTCGGCTCAGATGATACTAGCGACATATCGCTCGCGGTAGTATAATTCGTGCCTCATATGTAAAGGGTGGCTATGAAGTATTTCCGCTTTTTGAGATGTCGATAGAAGTTCACTAATCCACAGTTCTGAAACAAGGGCGTATATACCCCATACCATTCAGTCTTTTCTCCTGTCCGGTCTGATCCCGCCTTTCCCGTCCGTGGCCGTCCAGTTCGATACGTAGGCAATGCATTTCTTACTGAGGTGGAAAATCCCCCCACTGGGGCCGGACTGCGCCGTCCGCTCGAGTGCGCCTTCCTAATCGATAGGCATACCGCCGACCACTGAGGACGGGGGAAGATGACGCTGGATCACTAGGTGCATGAGAGGACGGCGCAGTCCAGCCTCTGGCCGACTATGACAGGGGCCTAATAGCCACTCTGTGTAAGGTCAGAGACTCAGAAGGGGGCCCGGGACGTCATGGTTACCCGGGGAATTATGTGGAAGACGATTGGCAACGCCCCGCGCACGATGAAAAAAAAACAGCTGCTTTTCTGCGAGAAAATATCGTGCCCATGCCGCGATTCACCCGTGATGGTGCCGATTTCGTATTTGTTTCGTCCGGCGAGATCTGTGCCTGCTCCGCGAAGGTGTCGTGCCTGATCGGCCCGTGAGAACACGTGTTAGTACCGCGATATTACTGCGAATCTGACCGGATTTACCGTGATGGTGTTGGACAACTATACATAACTGCGGCAGATTGTGGCAGTCACGTGACAGTTGTACATAGGATAAGACTTCCTATTGCAGGAAGGATTCAAATATGCCGCCGAGAACAACTTTAAAGTGAAACCAACATGCTGGTATGTGAACAAATACGTGGAAGAGATGGCCACTGCTGATGAGAGAAATATTGCGACGACTCATGTTTGCGACATGTAATTTTTCATGCGTTCATCTTTATCATATTTATACTTTGCTCAGTATTAGCTACCTCTGTCCAATTAACTCTGTAATATACGATTTCATAATAAAGCTCAAATCAAAAGGTGCGGTCAGTACAAAGAGCAACACGTAGAGCATCCACAGGCGTGGCAGGGAATGGTATGAAGCTATCACTGGGATTCGATAACAATATTAAAATGTAAAACATTAAGCAGTGTTCTATTAGGTGAGAACGTACAGAAATCTTAAACCTTCTTCTTCCCATCTTTGAACCAACTGGTGCTGTTATCCTGCTCAATTTCCTTGCGTATAAGATCATCGGCCTTGGGATCAACTTTGCTCAGTTCACGGAAACCCTCATCTCCAACGAAACAAATCTCATGCTGATCCTGAAAATGTGCTAGATCATCCGAATTTCCGACACTCGATGCTTTCGATGAACCCACAGGGTCAGCAAGAATCACGACTTGTACACTGGCTTTTCCAGGAGTGTCAAGGGTGACTAGCTCCTTGAGAATTGGCATATTCGCGGCCTTGATTTTCGCTTGCAGTTCAGAAAGCTGAAAATATCTTTTCGTTCCAGTATACGGTTCTAAAATCTTTTAAACATTACCTTTTCACCTGGATACGCAAACGCTATACGGCCGTATGCGCTAGCTCGATCAAGTGCTGTTCCCTCAGGCAGTTGGCGTACTTCTAGACGGCACTGAATAGAATCACAGATTTTTGGCCCCTTTTTCTAGAAAGAAAGAGGGAGCTAATTCCAATACCAACCTGTCCTTCACCAAAGCTCATTGTTACTCTTCCACCATCTCTTTCCTCAACAATTTTCATACCCAATTGATTTGTCCAGTAGTCTGAGCAATAGCGAAGACATTTAAGTAATAGTTCAGTTTATGTTATTAATTCCTGGACCCTCACCGACACTTTTCTTCACATCCTGCACTCTCACCCCAACTTTCGCAATCTTTGGAGAACCTTTTCCTGGACAGATGAGGAACCAGTGGCCGTCTGGATCAATGAGCTAAATTAGCACTTTATATATGTATAGTCGTCTGAGGATGAACGCTCCGAACAATTTGCCAGTTATTGATAGGCAGAAATCCCATGAGAAGGTGAAACACTTTCCTAGACAGGAACGGCGCAATGATACCCGAAATAAAAATGGTTTCCGATTGCCTTATAAACTAAAAAGTTACAAAGATTGAACTCAGTGTCTATCCGAGCGTTGGGTTAAAGGCAGAGTTCACGATAAAAGTCGTTTTTCTGTTTTTCCGCCTACCTTGAAAACTGTCCCATGCTGATTACAATGATGTCCCTGGAATCGTACAAGACCCCTGGAAGCGGAGTTATGGCCCCTCGAAATTCAGCAAGGGAAGCATTGTGGACGAGTTGTTCGATGCTGGTAACTCCCGTTTTTTTCGCAGCCGATGTGACCTGAGTAAAGAGAGAAGTTGGGAATGAAGGGAAGAAAGGGGGTTTTGATCGGAAATATCGCTCATCTAACCACGGATTCAGGGAAACTGTTATAGGACGTGGGAGTGGCCCAATGGGTTGGTTGGCCCACGAGATTTTCACCCACTTACCGGCCGTTTTTCGTCGCACTTCCGTTCTTAATCTTCTAACAGGGACCCAAAGCTTACGTTTTAGCCAAGAAAACGTGGAACTTTTTCTTCGTGAACACTGCCTTTGAGCCCTTATGAGGTGAGAGATCGCTCAGAATTTTTGCAGACTGCGGGTGTTCTTAGTTGGGTATTCCCCTCATCCACAACCGGGTAATGTACAAACGTGTGAATTATTATCAATGAATCACTAACAAATACGGGTTCACTAGTATTTTTATACAGATTACGGCGAATCCTCAAAGACAGCCCTACTGCGGGTTCAGGAAATTCGACAAAAGCACCTCAGATTCGGATTAAGCGCTCTAAACACCCCTAAGCAGATTATGAATCATGACTTGCTTCGGTATTCTCACCGTTGCATATACCGTAATTTTGCTAAATTAGAAAATCGATTTTGCTCTGCAGTCCTGGACGCAGTTTGTGCGAATTCTTTGGGCTCTGAAGACCGAAAAAAATGTATGAAATCACTAGTCTTTCCTTCTCGTACTGATCTTCTTCTCGAAGAATCTGGTCTTTACGTTTTTTTTTTCAGAAAAAGAAAACCATCTGGACAGTTGGGACCACATGACTCACACTTGTGAAGCCTCAAATATTTCTAATGAATGACTCCATGAGCTGTGTTCCTGCCCCGCTGTGATCATTTAGACAACAGAAAAACTCGAATAATAAACATTTGAACGAGAGCGCCTCTTTATATCGAACACTGATCGTCGAATACACGACCTACTATGTTATGGCAGTCTCGGTCAGCCGTACAATGGACTCTATTTTAGGCTCTAGTTATTCACCAGTACAATGAAAACGTTGCCGCACGGATTGGCAACTACCGCAGACTTGCGAACACGACGCATTAAAGGAGACCGAAAAAATGTGGACATTTATATTCCATCCTACCAAAGTTTTGCTTTTCTATTGCCAATTTGTTGCAAAAATGCTTTATTATTTCATAACTTTTCTCATTTCTGTTCGGTTCTTTTTTTATTTTGTGTTAGCAAGCTTAACCATCAAAAGTGATTAGCTGATGGAACCTGGAAAATGCCCAACCGGATAGATCCCGCAACGGTACTGTACGAAGCGCACAGGCATGTACAATAGCTCTGTATGGCTTCCCGCCGCGCTCTTCTATAACAACTGTCCTTTTTGGAGTTCCTCAGTACGGTGAGAGTATTTATTAGTGCCAGCTGTTTCGTCGATTCCGCAGCATCCCGCCGGTGTATAACTAGGGCCTTGGTCTGCAGTGAGCAAAATGAATATTTGGAGGGGGGGGGTGGTGAACACGAATATGAAGTTTGTTTTAGGTTTGCTCTGACGAATTCGTTAGGCTACGATAGAAAAATGGTATTATACCTACCGTAATCTACTACAATCGTCTTAAAAACTGAAAAAAAAAAGATCTCACACTATGGTTCAACACCCCTGACCAGGCTTTGTTTATCTTGGACTGCTATGTCGTTCATACTCCCACCGCGAAGTGGCACGGCAGTGTATTTCTGTAATTTTGATCACACGGCGCGGCACGATCGATACTACAGCGTTACACTTCGCCGCTCGGCGGCCGAAGCGTAAGATGCCGAATGGACTCGCGCCGCTGAAAGGCGCGGCAGCATGCAATTGAGGAATATCGATCATGCGGCGATCGATTCCCCTCCATTGCATGCTGCCGCGTCTTTCAGTGGCGGGAGTCTATTCGACCCCCAAGCGATCACTTGCGTATCACGCGACTCAATCAACAGTTGAACTTACATCCCGCTGGTTCCAAGTAGTCCTAGGGCATACTTCGTCTGTTCCCAGCAGAACAAGCCACACATAAGCTCGACAGGACATTTACAGATAGATGCCTGTAGACAAAAATCTTTCAAGTTCACCTGTAGTTTTCCACATGACAGCTTCTTCACATTCTCGCGACCTTCGATTGACTTGTGAAGATCATCCGACTCGATGAACATTCCCTAAGCACATCTTGTACTCTTAACTATAACGTAAAACCGGGAATGGTAGTGAAACACTAACCATGAAATCGTTACCAAGCCGATAGGATCCGATCTCATAGTTGTACGTCAGCTCAATTACAAAATGATCGTCCTCACTTCCATAGCCCACCATTGTCTTGCTCCATCTACCATTGTAAGGCCTATTTGAAAATATGCATGCATATCAGGGATGAGCGGAACAAAAATATGAAATTTCGAAAATCGGTTTTCGGGAATCGGGTGCGAAACGCCTAAAAATGCGCAGAAATGAGGCTTTCGGAACGCGGAGAAATTCAGAAATTATCGCATGTTTTCTTCCTCCCAGATGACCCGATATTTTCGCATTCCGCAGCGGTTTTTACGCTTTTCAGGATGCGGAATGTCAAAAATGCGCGAAACTGCGGGTTTCGGAACGCGGAACTCCGCTCATCCCTGATACATATGCATTGATTTCAATAAGACCATAAAATTAATATATGCGAAAGAGCACGAGGTATTCATTCGAAGACGTCATACCCATTACATTCAGCCTTACAGCCTTCCTCGAACTCTTCATGTCGCAGTACCTAAATGAGAAATCTGGCATCCTAAATTGTCACCCAACAATTCTAAATTTATTTCCACCTTCATTTGAAGCACTTTCGTGAAAAAATCGTACGAGGCTTTTCTATCACCAATTTTGAAGACGTAATGCAGAGCTCTCGCAGTCATTATTAACGGATCGTTTGCTCTGATAGATTACGAGTACAGAAATCTGAAATGAAAATAAGCTCATATGATCAGATATTGTTGCCTACAAAGAGATAAGAGGATTTCAATAATCTAGCCATAATTTCGTACACGAGGAACAGTGATGAAACCAAAATCGCTTCCCTGAACAGGCATTCATCACTCACAGTACCGTGCGAAAGTCTGTTCGCGTTGCATTTCCGCGAATAATGTTTCTATACATATCTTGGCTTGGTCCAAGCGAAACTTCATGAAACTTTAGTATGCTACGGGGCATCACAACCCTTGCTTTACGTATACGCAGAATTGGTTTTTGAGCGTGCAGTTTTTAAATATGGAAATTATTTTTCATTTTGTGGTATCATCTCAAATATATAAAGACTAATCACTGAAAACATGGCTATAATACATCCAAACCCGTAGCAGTTATACCACATGTGAAGGTCTTTTGAACCGTTGTATAGCTTTGTGAAAAAACAGTCTCTATCAGAATTTTTCTGAAGACTGAAAACTGAATAGGTTAGAGTTAATTCTTGAAATTCACCCCTATGAAAATATTCACCCCAGAACCATTAGAAAATCTGTGCTCTATAAGCTTTGACAAAGTACAACTGGAACACAAAATTCGCTTTACGTCAAAGAGAGATACTTAATAGGTGCAATATCGCATGATTTTTTTTCGAACTTATTTCTAATAAAATTGCGATGAAGATTAATTTCTTACAAGGTTACACAACAGTTTTGAAGACCTTCGAATGGCGGATAACTGTTACGGGTTTGGAAGTGTAATAGCCATGTTTCGAAGGAATAGTTCTATTTAGAGATAATAATACAAAACGAAAAATAAATTCCATATTTAAAAACTACACGCTCAAAAACCTATTTTGTTTATGTTTGTGATGCCCCATAACATACTGAAGTTTCATCAAGTTCCGCTAAGGGCAAGCCAAGATTTGCATAAAAACATTATTCGCGGAAAGGCCATGGGAACAGACTTTTATACGGTACTGTACATGAGCTCGGAAGTTCGGTGAGCCATCCAATCGAAGGTTAAATAGCTCATCAACCCTCCGAAATTTTGGGGTAGCGCTTATACCATCCTGGACAGCATTTCCGCGCTACCAGAATTAGTCCTAATGTCGAGAATGTAAGCATGCAAGTCGGAAACAGAACGATCCAAATCAAAATGAAACTAGCATTCATTTCAGTGGAATCGGGCTGTCCAAAAGCACGTCATCGGAGACAGCTTTTTAGTATTCCATCGCACCACCCACACCTGCACGGCCATTGCAAAAATTTGGAAGCAGAAAATTTATTTGCATCGGGGCTCAAAAAATTATCATAGCGAAAACGGCACAAGATCATGATCAGTTGGCACGGATCGCACTGATACTTTCGGTTCCTTATGGTGCGATGGCGCGAATTAGGTGTACGTCTGTTATAGTATGTACGTGCACAAAGTTTACGCCAACACACAATAAGGAACCAAAGGTATCAATGAGATCCGTGCCTACTGTACATGATAATCTATCACAGGCCTAATTTTGTTCTGTTTCGCTCGTAAGGGCTACTTGATGTGCGGACTACGACTTCGGCGTCTGCTTCCCCGTCATATATCTAGTATTTGCCAGCTATCGCGAGCCAGAACCTCTCGCGGATATCGTACCTGGTGAAGTCATGAATGCTAGGGAGATTCCCGGAAAATTTGGCTTTCTTCAGAATCTTAGAACCCCATACCATACCCATACCATATGTCTCATCATGTACGGCCCCTCACCTGACATCGATCGCATCCTGGCCAGGAGTACAAGAGGTTCGACCCTGCAATTGATTTTATCTACCTTCACTAACCTAAATGAAGCAGGAGCGACTGACGGGAAATGCATGTCGCCGGGTCGTTTATACTCCCGCCGCCGGGCGGCGCGGCACAGCGCATTTTTCTAGTATTGATCACGCGGCACGATCGATGTGATAGGGGTCGTTTATACTTCCACCGCCGAGCGGCAGTGCACAGTACATTTCTATAATATTGATCATGCGGCGCGTCACGATCGATATTGTAGGATTGCACTTCGCCGCTCCGCTGGGTGGCAGAAGTATAAACGACGCCTTAGTTGGACCATGGCAACCAGCCAGCGATGATCTACGTCTTCACATGGAAGGCATGAGATTCGCCCTATTGAGAAGGGCCGTGCGAAGACGGGGCGAACGTTAAGAAATCGATATAGCCCGAAATCCGTAATTTTTCATCTTCTGTGAAAGCGTCGACGGTGCCTGATAGAGATTTCGTATGGAGACAGTCACGGAGAATATGGAGAGCGTCAGCGGCGATTGTCAACGTCTAACCCACGGAAAGTCGGTCCGAATGAGATTCTCCGCCTACGCGGCCGGCGTGCGTGTTAATCGGCCGTCGCGTAGACCTGTGAATCGACTAGCAGGAATACTAGAAGAATATTAAATAATATTCCAGTCAGCTGTCTCTGCCGAGGGAAAGCTTGTTCAAAAAATGCCTTCGTGACGGCCGCTTGACACGCACGCTGACCGCGTGGGTGGACAGTCCCAGTCGGACAGACTTTATGTTGGTCGCCCACCATTGATAACTTTCCTCGTATTATCGCGATACCAGCGGCATGCCGTATCATAAACCCTAGCAGTTTAAAATAAAAAAAAACGTTTAGCCTCTCGGTATCACCTCCAATAAGTCGTTTTTTGTAATTTCAGGGAACCTTTTCCGTAACAAACTTACTTCTCCAATATCACGCAGAGTTTTCATTGACAAATATTCAAAATATCTAGATTGAATTTCTCAGGGGTCACCAGAAAAGCTGCCAGGTACACATGACGGCCAACATCATGAAAAGAAGTAACGAATTCGTGTTAAAACTTTACCGGTTTTCCACAAATATTCACCGTCCTCGAAAAATGAAACAACGAGAAACATTGACATCAATAATAAAATTTCAAAGTATCAACAAAAACATAAAATAGAGCAGGTGCTGAACTCAATAACATCCGAATATGCTACCTATTTCTCTACTTTTGCTCTTTCAAAAACTGATAAACAATGCCAAAATCTTTGTTGGCGTATTTTGGATCTTGCGCGAGAAGACGATAAATTTGATGGGCCAGTGATCCGAGCGGTGTCGGCGATTGAGTGGTTGTGGCGGCATTCTGAGCTAATGACAAGTCCTAGAAAAGCAGAATTCAATTGGTTGCTAGCCATCTTATTAACAAAAGCCAGGGAGCAAAAATGAACGTTGTCAAGGCAACCATTTCTGTAAAAAGCAAACATGAAACACATCCAAAATGCAGATTACCTTTGCCATTAAGGCGCTTCCGAATCCTCCCTGATATCCTTTGCTCGGTGGAATGCCCTCAATCACACCAGGAACAGGGTTGTAAGTGTCGGAAGACCAGCATCGACCAGAAGACGTGTTTATAATTCCAGCCAGAACCTTCGGATCCAATCCCATCCTTGAAGGGAAAACATTATTAGAAGACTATTTTTACTTTTCACAATCCTGCTATGTACAAACAGCGCAGTTAGGTTCTTCCCTTGGTGTGATTCGAGGCAATCAAGAACCTGCTAGGTGAGCTACAGGTAGGCAATAGTATGTCTTCACAGTCACCGAGTTTAGAGTTGTCACATCATACAAATTGGGAAGAGTCGGCATGCGCCAATTGTACTCCCTAATGAGACATTTTTTGTGTTCCACAGTATTAAAGAGTATTGATTCGATCTCACTTAATGCCCAGGTTCATTGTTTCTGATACTCCAGCCATCTCAATGGCTAGCAGCATGTTGTTGCAGATTTTAGCTGCCTGCCCGGCTCCAACGTCCCCACAGTTAACCTGCAATAATGCCATTCAGAAGCTGCAACAAATCCCCCGAAGTCTCTAAGAGGATTTGCAAGTCTGCTGACTTACCACGTTTTTACCCATCAATCGAATGATTGCAGCGGCACGATCGAATGTTTTCTGGCACTTTCCACTACCCAACATAAACGTCAACGTTGCATTCTGCGCTCCTGAAAAGCGCATAATCACTAGAATCTAGAAATTTCTTCAATACAAACAAAATGGTTTGTCGGCTCGATGTATTCGACAGACGATATTCAAATATTGCGAGATGGCAGATCATCCCACCGTAGAGCCGTGGAAAATATATGGAACCGACGAATACTGTGTAACATTCTACCTATTCAGAAATCGCTCGTAGAGACTGAATCCATCGACGGGGAAAGTTTTGTAGGGCACTTAAGATACCGACGGATGACCTACCCTGTTCCCGTTTCGCACTAGATAGGGCCAACCCGAATTCAGAGAGAATAAACTTGTCCAGGTCTTTACAAACACGTGCAAATTTCGAGAGTTTCAACTCTTGCCCGAAATAAAGGAACGTAATACACGAGTGGAAGCGAGGCACCTAAATTCCCTGCGGGTACCAGTTCACATTGAATCGGCACAGCAAATCGCGCTGTAAGACGGCCATGCGAGCGAAAGATACTTCGTTTCATAATGACGCCAAGCAGCAGGCGCTATTGCGTTTACTACCACACAATATGATGGCGTGGCGGGCAGCGGCTGCCCCCGTTTGGCTGCAGCCACCTCAAGTATGTAGACCAATCGACGCGGTGACGCAAAATACTACATATCTTTATTCAGGTTTCGGGTTTTCTAGAGAACCGCTTAGGAGCCTTAGCATTTAACGGGGCAAGAACTGACGGAAAACTCGAACAAACTAAAAATAACAAATATAAGGCTCGTTTAGGTCTCACCGGTTACTCCTCCTGATACAGGAGCATCAACGTATGTGCTCTGTTTCGACTTGCACCACTCTGAGACCTCGATAGATGCCGTTTGATCAATAGTGGAAGAGTCTATACACAAGCTTCCTGGTTGCAGCCCTCTAAATTTAAAATTACTCTATTCGTAAAAAATCATTTTGAAATTCCCAAAAATAGAGAGAAATGAAGCAGGCCAAGGAAGAATCGCAAAGGGGAAGAAATAAATTACCAACTTCAATAAACCATCATCAGCACCGTACGCCTTTTTAACATGTGGACTACTGGGCAGCATGGTGATGATGTCCTTGGCAGCCGCTGCCACCTCAGCTGGACAGCCGGCAACTTGGGCTCCTTCTGCCTGAATTTCTGAGCTTTAAGGTAGTATAAAATTCGACAGTGGTTGAAAGGAAGGAAATCGTACCTTAAATGATGCAAGAACAGTTTGATTGATGTCGTAGACTACCAGCTTGTGTCCATTCTTCATCAAATTCCGTGCCATGTGGGCGCCCATGTTGCCCAATCCGATAAAGCCCACTGTCGACATCCTTGAACAGGAATTTTCTATATTCAACGACTTTCAGTCGCAATGAGTTGATTTACACTTAACGCTCTCCCGATAAAAAAAAGAGTACACAATTGAGTACTGCACCGCGGATCGATTTTCTGACAAGCGATTGCCCGCCAAGACAACCAAAAACGGAAACCGCCTTTGTTTCCGCGAAGGAGGTGGATAAAAACGACACCTGAACTCCCAAAAAAAAATCCGACTCGGCTTCCAAACAAATCTAGAGAAAAATCCTGGAGCGAAAGCAAATACCCGTTTACTCTCGAAGAGCTCGCACCCGCGGCTAATTCTCCATTCAACTTCAACTTCGCAGCAACACGGGGTTTTCCTCCCTTTTCCAAAGCCAGAGAAAGTGGTCGAGAAGTCTGTTTGAGGTAAATGATAGTGAATCAAAAAGACAGGTTTAAGATGAAAGGTGAGCGGAATTTCGCGTTCACGATCCCTCAGAAATTACAGCGGCTCGCAGAAAAACTTGTCTATATAAGTAGGAAATTCTAAAAAATGACTTAATTATTTTACATAGTTTGGCGTTCAGGGTAAAACACCCGTGATGAACTTCAGCGAAGGGGGTTGCGGCTTTGGAAGACGAGATAGAGGAGATGGGGACGACGCTGGCCCCCAGCTTTTCACCGTCCACAAGGAGCAGTAATATATAACTGTAAAAGGTTAGCGGCCAACTCTGAGGTCATAATTTTTTTCCTTTCAATTGAAAAATTTTGACTATCATTTTTTCCATTAATGAAAAAAAAACCTCAGTTGAATGCTTGTTCATGTGAAAGTTACAATCACGACCCACTTGGGCGGGGAAGGACCGCAATAATTTCTAAGCTGGGAGGGAAAGGGCCGCAGCTCTCAGGGACACCTGACCGTGGCACCCCTTACCCTGTTGGCGGCTGGAACCCTCACTTTTTGGCGTTTCACACCCATAGGTTCGTTGGGGTGGAGACAGCTGTCCGAGAAGTGAAGGTTGTTCAGGATACCTGTGTGGGGAATGGTGATAGTTCCCAATAGAGTTGCAACTTCTAAATTTGAAGCTTTCTTAATCCTCTTCTCATGACATTCAATATATTTTATTTTTGATCATCAATTTTGGAACATTTTTTTTTCGTTAGATGACCTCCTTCAGGAATTCACTGTTCTTAATGAAATGGTCTGCCTAGGGCTGGGATTCATGAACGCAAACCGTGGGCTACGGTTAGGTTTGCCTCCAGAGAATGCGTGCTACTTTCGCCGCAAACCCAAACGTAGCCCACGGTTTGCCGTTCATGAATCCCAGCCTAGGTCATGAAAAGAAAAATTTCCTTTGAGCTGTCTTTGAGTCAAAAATTTTCGGAAAAAATTAATCGAGCGATTTTTGAAAAACTACCTGTTCTTCTCTCATAATATTGTTGTCCTTTAAAATGGATCTTTGTACGGAGCTGTTTCCAAAATCTTCATGAAATTTTGCGTCGAATAATGCTTTAAATTTGAGAAAAATACGGTTCCAATCTCTCAGCCAATTTCAATTTATGAAATAACATTTCTTTCACCAAGAGAAATCAGATTTTCGTCCATAACTTTTTTTACCCTAGAAGATAGCCCTTTGGTGAAGGTTGTTTTCGAAGATCCATACAATTCTGCATCGAATAGCGTTTTCAGTTTTAAAAAAATACGTTCCCGCTCTTTAAGCCAATTTAAGTTTAAGAAGTGCATTTTTTTGCCTGAATTTATCGGTTTTTCGACCATAACTTTTTTTTGTGCTCGGAGAAAGACCTTCGGCAAAGGTTGTCTTCGGAATCTCGATGAAATTCTGCGTCTAGACTTTCCAGTTTGGAAAAATACTTTCTTGATCCTTCAGCCTGATTCATTTTACGGAACACCGCTTTTTCGCCTATAACTCTTTAACCGTTGAAGATAGGGTTATGGTGAAGGTTGTTTTTGAAATCTACGTAAAATTCTGCTTCGAATAATATATCGGGTTCCTAACTTCGCTCGCTCCATAAGCCAGCCAGGTCGGTGGAGCCGAGCCTCGTTGTTGGCTCCAGCACAACTCTGCGTCTCTCACTTATATCATAGAGGCAAAAGCACCCTATGGAGCTCGGCTCCACCAACCTAGCTGCCTTATGGAGCAAGCAAAGTTGGGAACCCGATAAATCATTCGACGCAGAATTTTACGTAGATTTCAAAAACAACCTTCACGATAACCCTATCTTCAACGGTCAAAGAGTTATAGGCGAAAAACCGGTGTTTCGTAAAATGAATCAGGCTGAAGGACCGAGAAAATATTCTTCCAAACCGGGAACACTAGTCAACGCACAATTTCATCGAGATTCCCAAAACAACCTTCACCAAAGGTCTATCTCTAAGCACAAAAGTTATGGACGAAAAACCGGCAATGACACCTACCCAATCTTGAAAATGACACATGAGTTTTGGGTCACTGTCTTCTATTTTCAGGGCGTTTCACCGGTTGTCACCGGTTTTCCCAATGGTGAAGGTTCCCCCTTCACCTGCCCAGAGGTGAAGGTTGGTGGGGTACATGGCTCTATCCAAAGAAGCTATGTTCACACCGTTTCTGAAATTCGATAAAAAATTTGCCAATCAAATAGAGATTTGTGAACTTCAAAATTCTTCTTTGAGTGCAACACAGACGGTCGTCAAGTCTCTCTATCGAGAGTTGAACTACTGAGATATGGTGACAGTTCGTCTAAAAAAAGAGCAATGCATTTACTTGACGCATATTGAAATTAACCTTATTAAGAACGAGAAATGAGAAGCCCGAGATAGTATAAAATGAAACAACGCTCTCGAAAATAATTGGATGCATAGCATCGGTTCTTCGCTGTTTTTTATGTATTTGCAACGCCATGAAAAGCAAACAAGGCTTTCTTTCTCGACAAAACCTGGTAACGGACTTTATCGCGAACGGTGCCTATAAATCGGATAATATTCGAATAATTCGAACATTCGATTGATTCGGGTATTTGGATTTTTTTTTTCGAATCCTCGGTTCAATCGGGAAATCAGAATATTCGATTTTTCGAACATTCGGTCTCCTCGTAAATTGGAATATTCGATTTCTCAAATCTTCGAAAATTTTTGGGATCACCGGACAAGAATATTCGGCCACTCTAAAAGAGTTCAATCTATTCATTGACAATCCGGAAACGATCCGAAAAATCAGAATTTGATCCGTATATTCGGAAAAATTTCCGGCATATTCAGTCCAATTCATTCATTCGGTACTTCTAAAAAGGGCAGTTCAGCTAAGTTGGTATATATGGCGAACACAAGTTATGCGGAGCATTAGAGCTACTAGTCTAGTGACTGTATTCTCTACACGCATTGTCAGCCTTGACCACTGCTAATAAAGTTCTTGTATTTCTTAGTTTTGCTCTTTTATTGCGATTTTTCTCTCGTCACCGATTAGTTGCATTGTTTTACTGTTTTTTTTCCTCTGAACTTTTTTTATTGCATTCTCCGTGGTTTTCTCTAAATTATTCAAAATTAAGAAACAGTTTTCGAACCTGGCATTTTTCTGCAAAAAAAAAGCAGAAAGAGCGAAAGCACAAGGGCAATGAATTAGGAAGAAACTCTCCCACAATCAGGTACAAAGAGCGACGAGGCACTTTTCAGCCACCAAGTACGCTTGCGTTTTCGCAGATAAAGTTGCGAGAAATGGATAAATTGATCTCAAAAAAAGGGTTTACGTCCGAATTTCTGAAAGAGGCAAATCCGTGAGATGCAAGTTGACATGGCATGACATGAAGTTCTGGGAAAACCTTTACAATTTTGCACAAACTGAAATACAGTTAACCCATTCACGACCGCGTGTCCCACCGGTGGGACACACGTGGACTACCACTTCGGACCGCGTGTCCCACTGGTGGGACACTCTTTTCGAAAATCGTTTTCTCCACTACGTGAAGGAAATTCTAAACCTATTTATGGTCAATGTATTTACCTATTCTATAGTCGACTACAAACTTCGTGGTCCGCTGGCAGCTTCACCACTACAATATATCTGACCCTTCGAATGCAGCAAGGTCGAAAACCGCCATTATGAGTACAGATCGCATTTTTACAAGCACTTAATGAAGAATTTTATCTTTTTTCCATTACTCGGGAAACAATCCTTACTTCTTAGAATGGTAAGACCGTATAGCACTATTTATAAATATCATAGAAGTATGATTACTGATACTGCGCACCATTCCGGCGTAGAGAATCGGCTTTTCTTTCGCCCGTATTTTGTTCACCTCATTTATTTTATGCAAAGGTCACTAATGTTGAGATCATTAGGGCCTTTTTTGAAAGTCCTGCTTGGTTACGGTTGGTGTACCATCGTAGGCCGGGGCTCAAACATCGGAGAAAACTACCTTGCAGAGGAGCGGACGAGAAAAATGGGGACGCGCCAGAGCAGAAAACGAGTGAAAACTTATAAAACGGTTATTACACGAATCATTCCTAGTCAATTTGTAACAATAGAACTATTTTATACGTTTGAATGCAAAAAACACATATGCTTTTCACAAAAAATCTCTTCCTAGAAGGCGCCGAACCGGATGGTTGAGGGGGTGGCCGAGAAAAAATGGCGAAGATCTAAAAAAAGTCATTTCCATCAGCTTTAAAAGTCAATATTAAAATTGAGGAGTATTTTCTACGTCTAGATGTCAAAAAGAATGCTAAAAATGTTTACTACAAAAAAACTCGCGCCGGAATGCGATAGACCGCAAGAGCAAGGGAGTAGCTAAAGCAAAATTAGTGCAAATCTGAAAAAAATATCATTTCACTAAGCATTTCCTGCCAATTGAAGAACAGAGGAATGTCTATCAAGGTAATCTACGATAATTAATGTTCCAAACCGCTAGAATTCAACGAACTTTCGTGATTTTGTGGATGGTCTTAGTTACACAGTCGAAAATTTAGGAGGCAATTTCTCTGGAAGGAAAGAGTTATGGAAGCTGAAACTTTGGCATCATGATTTTGACGTCGACAGTCGTAGAATAAACAAAAAAACCAAAATCGATTTTTTGGTGGCGTGCCATTCGAGCAAAAGTGGCCCACCGGTGGGACACTGTATACGGTGACGCAATATTGGACGCGGTCCGAACGTGCAGCCACCCAAAATTAGGCGTGGTCGTGAATGGGTTAATAGGCAGGAAATCGTAAACTGAAATTAAAACGGAATCATTAATGTCTCCTACAGTGAAATGAAACGGCAACGTTAGCAACAGACATTATTTCAACCAAATACAAAGTCCCAAATCTTGAAATTTCCTGGAGTCAAACAGAAAGATTTCAAGCCGAACAACCATCACGCAAAAAAAGAAAGGCTCAAGAGTCAGGTGGTGAGCCTGAGGACAACGTCACGTCAAAGCACAACGCTTTCGGTGGAAAAAGGGAGAGGAACGCAATCAGCGCACGAAGCGATCAATAGCCGAGAAATGAACCCCCGCGGAGAAAAATCACCGAGAAACTCTCATTAGCAGGTTCAACACGCAGAGAAGATAATATTGCGCATCAGAACACTCACCTTTCTGACTTTTGGCCCAGAAATGCCAACTTCTGCTGTCTCTCACCCGATTGTTCAGTGAAATGTTACTCAGTGACATCCAACCAGCCGGCGGCAAGGAATAGCTGTCACAAAAGCGACAAGCACCAAAGCCATCGATCCTCAGAACACATTCGGCTAAGTTGGGCATCTAAAAAATACTGCCTCACACTTACTGCAGCTGCTACTTTTTATTTCTGTATTCTTTTCATCATAATTTTAGCTTTCCCAAAAAGCTTTTGATTCTATTTCTATTCCGCTACTCGTGAAAAACTTAAAACTTTCGGAATATCTGGCTGTCTACTCCGATTTCTCGAGTCTTTTCTGACTGGCCGAATCCAAACTGTGATAGTCAATAATTCGCGATCTCGTTATTACCCCACACCAAGCGGAGTTCCACAGGGTACCTGCATAGGGCCACTCATGTTTTTGATATTCATCAACGATTTACCCAAGGCGCTTCCCGAGGGTGTATACTGCTCCATTTTCGCGGACGATTCCAAATTGTATTCTTTCAACAATACCCAAAGTCTTCCAGTCTGCTATAAATGCCCTGTCTTGCTGGTCGAAGACATGGGACCTTCAATTTCAGTTGAGAAGACCGTTGTTATGACCTTCGGGAAAAACCATCCTGACGTAGAATTCACTTTGAACGGAGCCGCCTTGAAGAAAAGTGATAGTGTACGCGATCTAGGCATTTCATATGATAGCAACTTTAGTTATGAGACCCACATTTCAAATTTAGCTGCTCGAGCGAAAGCGAGGTCAAATTTCATTCTCAAGGCGTTTAGCAGTCGTAACCCCCACCTGCTCTTCAAGCTTTTCGTTTGCTTATGTCAGACCCATAGTAGAATATTGCTCTCCCATATGGTCGCCTCATAAAGTTTCACTAATAGAAAAATTGAGGATGTTCAAAGTCGTTCACGTCCAGGTGCTTTGCCCGCCAGGGAATGCTAAGACTTTCTTACGAATCCAGGCTGAAGAAAGTGGGGGCACTGACACTTTGCAATTGGAGAAAGGTGGCCGATTTGGTTCTTATGTATAAATTGACCACGCCGGAATTACACCTGTCGCTTTGTGACTTATTCAGTCTCCCCCGTTCGTCCACCTGACTAGAGGTCATGCTTTCAGAATCTCTCTCACCTGATATGTCGAGAACTTCATCGTATCAACATTCCTTTATTTCTAGAATAGCGACGCCATGGAATAATTTAGATGCTAATGCTCTCAAATACAGACACTCATCTGGGTTTCAGCAGCACATCAGCAAGACTTTCCGTATATGATCCGCACTCGTCTCGATATTCCACCATTTTCAACACTTGTCTTGTTTTTTGATGACTTCCCCGTTTGTTTTCACCTTACCGACCCAATCGCGTGCAGCAACTGCGAGGCTTGAGTAGTCCATTAGAGCGATTTCAAGGTTCTAGTAACAGAGGGCAATTTCGCTGCGGCTCGCTTCTCTGCTGGTCTCCTTATCAGGCAATCGCCCGGGGTGCGTACCAGTTTAAAGAGGTTCTTGAAAAACAGAACCCGCCCCGGAATGGTCCTCCAGTCGCGTGCCTGATAGGTAGTAGCACGTTAAGGCAGTAAAATAAGCCTGCCGTAATGGTGAAGTCTACAAAGCCCAACAAGTGAGAAACTTTGCCACTCCTGACTTAAGCCGCTTTTGAACAATTGTTGCACCGAGTGGGAAGTTGCTAGTTAATTTTTAGTTGTTTTCTTTTTTTTTTCTTTAGCTGCCGATAGTTTAATCGATGCATTGCTAATTCAGTACTCAATGCAGTTATTGGCAATAAACATGAATGAATGAATTTTGCAGACTTGGAGGCACACATTCGAGTGGTCGTAACAATCTCACTGGGTCTTGCTTTAGACTTCTCGCAAGGTGTTACAAACACATGTTTTGATAATTGTAGATGTGAGACAGATCTCGGATGAATCGTGCCAGGAAATCTCCAAATGCATAAGGAGAGTTCGGAAAAGAGCGTTTTCATAGCAACACAAAGAGGAAAGCGTACTCGAATCGGAATTTTGAGGTTGTTCAAGAGAACTGCTCAAGATTTGAGTCAAAACTTTATTCTAGACGTTGTTTTGGGCGCTTCTTACGAATCTGACAAGGGAACTGCTTTTAGTTAGCCTAGCCATACCGGATGAAACACACTTTTCTACCTAGAACCCTTTTTTTGGCTTAGAATCCGATTACGACCTTCGCGACTGCCTAAAACCATTCTGAAAAAACTTCTACCCGTTTTTCAAAGTCTAGCGGCAAGGTAATGGTATTTTATGGTGTTTTGAGAGAAATTTTTGGATTCGGCTAAAAACTTGTATGTAGGAGTAATCTAGGGTGCTGAACAGGAATCTAGAGTCTGTTCGTCAAAATTCTAAGGTTTGCGGTAGGTTACGGTAGGTACCACGCCATTTAGGGGGGCAAAACCTATCTTGGTGTTTCGAAAATCGACAATTTAACATTAAATTCGTATTCACCACCCCCAAATAACCCCCGCATAAAATTTTGAGTGAAATCTGAGACTTTGGCCAAACTACCATATACCCACTGTAATCTACAGCAATCTGTCTTCCTTCTCAGCACTCCAAATAACCCCCAGGGGAAAAATTTGAGCAACATCTATCTCAGCACTTCGGAAATCGTCAAAAGTCGCGATTTGCCATCAAATTTTCTCTCGATGGGAAGCCTCAAACGAATCAAGTCGAAAACTGGAAAATCAACAAAGAAGCCCCAAATTCGTGATCAACGTCCCAAATAATCCACCTGGGAGGCTTTCAAGTCAAATCTGGATGAATAACCGCCCAACCCAAAATCCGTGCTAGTCCAGAACGCTATCAGTCTGTTCAAAGTTTGGAAAATGTGCCTTTAGCCAAATTTTGCTCAGGGGGTTGTTTTGGGCGTTGAACACAATTATGAAGTCCGTCCCCGGATTTTTTCAAGACTAATGCGCGTTTCGGAAGGCGAAATAGGCTCGAAAATCTGGCGAAAAATGCCTATAGCTTTTTTTCAGACTGGTTTTAGGCAGCTGCGAAGACCATAATCGGATTCAACGTCAAAAATGGTTCTAGAGAAGTACATTTCTTCCGGAATGGCCAGGCTGACTAATACTAGTTCCCTTGTGAGATACATTTATTGATTTCTGAAGACTTTCCATTAGGGGAATTTTTACTGGCCAAACGCGACTTTCGACGATTTCCAGAACGCTACAATACAATTGCCTCTAAACTGCTCTATAGTGGTAATTTGGACTGCTCAACACAAATCTGGATATTGGGTGAGTTCGGAGTATGGGCCTGGATTTATTTCTCGGTCAGCCAATCGACAGTAGCCTCTCTACCCTTTCAACGAGGGTAATTGGCCGACGGAAGTATAAACCCCACTCCGTACTCCCAGCTCCCACTGTACCCAATTTGAGGTCCTTTTGATAATTTGTGACAGAATACGATACTCAGGTACTCAGGACGACGGCCGGCAAACCTTTCCCAGCTGGCCCGCGGTCTCCGTCCTCCGGCCGTCCGTCCAGCTTCATGTCGATGGCCCGCCGACCTTTTTCAGCTGGTTCGCTGTCCTTTTCCGTGGATGGCCCGCGCTTGGTTCGCCGGCCAGCCGTATGTCGACGGCCCGCCGACCTTTATCAGATGGACCACGATCATTATTTGTGTTATTGTTTACCTCAGGCAAGTCACACCGGCCCCATGACGGAGAAACGCCCCGCCTCGGTCCGCCGCAGTCTGCGGTGAGGAACCACCCTCCTCGCGGATCGCGGCAACTCGTGATCATTATCAATTGTCCTTCCAACCGGCCGAAATGAAGATGGCGTGGCGTGTTTTGTGGTTCGCGGGCGAGCCAATATCCGCGCTGCGTGTGCGTCGCATGCAGCATGGTTCGCCGCTGGCCGGCACCCTCGAAATGTGGGGCGCTGGCCGTCGTTTTCGGCATAGAGGTGCGCCGGCCGTCGCCCTGAGTACCTGAGTAGGTGAGGCTGGAGGTACGGTAGTTCAGTCAAGATTTCGGCCGAAACTGCTCTTCGGGGTTATTTAGAGCGTTGTTTTTCGATACATCAAGGTAAATTACGTCGGCGATAGGCTGTAACCGGCAAAACCCTCGTTGTTCCTTCGCGTGCGGGTGCGGAAGTGAGAGCCAGCAAGAGAGCGAAGGTCAGACGGAGGCGGCAGCATCGTACGCGCCATGAGGCTCCGTCCATACGTGGCGAGAGCGTGCGATTACGCAAAATCGATGGTCATCGTGAGCACACGATTCGCTAACCGCTCACACGCGCTCCTTCTCGCGCGCCCTCGCCCGCTCGCTCTCGCGCGCTTGCGCCAGCACCACGAAGCAGGCCGCAAGTTTTAAGCTTACTGCTGCATCACTAAATCAGGTGGCATTGAACCTGCAGCAAAACTACTGCCCTTGTTTTCCAAAATCCCACCACTGAAGTCGAAAACCGTGGGAAATCATCAGCCGTTGCGCCGACTCGAGCGATTGATCACCCGATCAAATGTTTTCATTCGAATCAACACAAGGTAGGGGGTGTTTGCCTGTGTTGATTTGCGGGCACGGGCTGCTCCAGCGTTGTGGAGCGTCGAGAGGCGCACAACAGCGGGAACGCCCGCTCTCGCCACGTATGGACGCTGCCTGAGTGATAGCAATTTTGACCACTTACAAAATATAAACGGCGTTGTTCCCACTACACTTATACATTTTCAGATTTTTTTCGAATATTCGATTTTCGAACGAATCGGGACTTTTCGAACATCCGGTTTTCTGAATAACTCATTTTAGCCTTGTTCGAGTATTCGGTGTTCCGAAACATTCGGGATTTTGCTTTTTTTGAATGATTTTCCGAATCATTCGAACCGGTCAAAGTATAGTTCCTACCCTCACCTAAGTAACTCTCAGAATCGAGACGAAAGAACTTCAGATTCGTGTTCAGCAGCCCGAATGACCTTCAATAAATGGTTTTGTACAAAATCAGAAACAATTTTTCTGAATACACAACAAATCCCCGATGCCCTTACCTTTTCGCGGGGCCATGAAAATGTTCTTGTTTGTATTTCCGTGATGCATTCAGGAATTTTTGAGTACACATTATTAGTGTTTCGTCTCACCTCTACAATTTTCCGAACAGGGTTTTGTAAGATCTTGCGGGAAAGCAAAAAGAAGTCAAAGTCAAGCACTATGAAGGGGCTTGCATCGCCGCTCGAATGACCTCCAGACATTGCGCGAGTCATTGAATCCGAGTGAATCCATTAGATGTACCCTCACCATGAGGACATGGGCTGCTCCACAAGACAAACTTCAAACATTAGGGAGAATCGCCGCGTGTCAAAGCTTGATATTAGGATCGAACAAGAATATCAGAGGCTTAGAAAGGTGGAGTGAACAAACACAGGACACCGAGCAGCAGGAATTGTCAACTATGTGAGTGACCAAATAGGGACGGAATTTATGGGTCTTTCCCCTATTCATTCTAGACGGCCGAATGCGCTGCAGATACTCGCTCGCGACAGAAAATCCACAAGCCGGTGTTGTCGCGATCGCCGCAAATAGTCGCGTCTTCCCTAGTCGCTAGACTTTACGTAGCATTAGGCCCATAAAACACCATGGCAAGAGAAAGGTAAGCTCTGGTACAGCCGTAGTGACCTGTCGATTTCGATTATCACCAGCAGCGGAGCGGTGGGCCTCGGTGAAATATAACTGGTGATAAGGTTTCGACGAAAAAGCCACCACTCCGCGCTGTGATAACCGAAAACATGAGTTCACTTGGAATGAAAGTCTGATTAATTCAAGCTCAGTTGTGGATGCTACCCACCGCAGTCGCCTTACCGTATTCAGTCAAGACAAATCTTAACAGTTAGAAGCTTTCAAACACTTCGTCACTTGCAATTTCTTCGTTTCAACTATGCCCACATCCGGAACGGTGTGAGGCTGAACTGCACACAATTGCAAAAACTTCGCGTCTATACTGAATTCCCGCCCAACCAGTGTTTTTCACCCTCCTGCAGCCAAGTGGGAAACCTCTGCGCCTATACAATCCTTGTGAGTGAGAACATTTCGGAAACCATTGGAAGATCACAATCATCATGACATTCCTTCGCTTGTTGTCCCGGAATATCGGGACAAGGGCAAAAGATATTGCAGTTGGACTTCCTCACTAGTAAGCAGGACCAAACTTCTCGGAGAAGACAAAACAGGAATCTACCACACTTTACTTGTAAACTACATCAACAATGACTCTGACAATTTCAACCTACGTAAATATTTCTATCATACTACAGTACAGTTTGTCACGAAACAACACAAAAACAAAAATGCAGCTTTACTCTATACTAAAATATTTTTTCATCTTAAAGAAATCGGATATTGAAAAGGAACGTCTGGGAAATATATGACCTATTCAGGCATAACGGGCTTTGCACTGCTTGAATGCCTCGTTGAAACCGTTGCAGAGTGATACGTCAGACTGGTTTTGAGCGCTGAAAACCTTCTTTTAACATAATCAACCCAGAAAAATAGAGAAAAGCGTACCATTCAATGAACTGCCGCCACTCAAATTCACATGGCTGAGAATATGTCTGCTGCTGAGGAGCATAAGCGGGAGCAGCAGTTGCTTGAGCCGGAGCAGCCTCTGACGAGGACGAGCCTCCTCCTCCGGTAATCATATGACCGACAGTATGTCCCTGTAATCAAACAGTTCTGCAATTAAGAAGGAAAGACGAACTAGTTCTGAAGCCTCAGATGTTTCAACTGTTCGAAAATTGACATTTCCTTCTTGAAATCTTCTTTCCCTCGTATATTTCAACACCTACGTCCCTCGCGGGCACGTACACCTTACAGTACGTTTCACGAGTAGCTCTAATTTCTCAACTAACCCCGCGTAGAAAATGCAGCCCAATCCGAGACAATTTCTCTGAATGGAAATCGCCTGTTTAGGGTACCGCAAACTTTTTATTGAGCCTTTTCTCGTACAGAATTGTTACTGTTACTGCTCTGCAGCAGGCTACATATGTCCCAATTTTTTTGTAATCAGTTAAAATTTATAGGCAAATAGTCATAATAAACTCTAATCGATAATAAACTCTATAATACAACAACTATTTTTTATGTTACTCGCGAAAGTCGAGGCTCAACCCCGAAACCCCATCCCCTCAAAAAGTTCGTTATACTCAGTTGTGCATTAATTCAAGCCAACTTCGACGACCAGTTTTTTTGATGTGATTTTCCATATTCTGACTCACAAACCAGAGTCTTGAGGGCAAACTGACAGAACGAAAAATAAAATTATCCTCATCTCTAACATGCTGCTGACGCTACCATACCTCTTAAAGTATCATCTGACTCCGAGCCGAATTTACTCTGTTCCCTCGCGAGCTTGTGCCACGGTTGAGCAGACCGTTGTGGCGATTTTTGTGGCGGCTACGACCCCACCCCAAATTTTACTTTTTTTTTCAAAAAAATCCCAAAATTTTACGACCCCCTCAGGGGGGACCCTGGGACCAATTTTTTTTTAGCTATTTTAGTGTCAAATTTTAATGAGAAGCGAAAGTTGTTGTAATATTCTTTAGGGTCCATTTCGGTCGCGGCTAACGTGTGGACGCGAAAGGGTCGTGTATTAAAAATTTTACGACCCCCCCAAATTGTCGTTTTTTTTCAAAAATTTCACGACCCCCCGTTGTGGCCGGTCACAACGCTGCTCAGTCCTGGCTTGCGCGGAGCGAGGGTAGAGACAGCGAGAAAGTGTGGGAAGAAGGAGACGCAGCGTATGCGCGCTGACGCAAGCAATGAACGGAAATAAATTTCACTCGGAGACAGAGGTTAGTTCGGCTACAGAGCGCTACGATAAACGAGACGAATAAGGTGGAATCTAGGGTTCTGCGAGTTGCGACAATGATAGGGAATAAAGGGCAGCTATGGAGCGTTGTAGCTGCCCTTCATTTCTTACCATTGTCGCAACTCGCAGACCGCAGAACTCTAGATGCCTAAGTGGCTTCAACGGCAGCATTTCTACAGATCCCATTCAATCACTTTTGCCAGAAATTCTGCTCCTCCTCGTCTGAAAAGACGGCCTGACTTTCTAGGCGGAAAGAGCTGATTTCCATTGATTCTGTAGAGATGTCCTGAATGATTATAGAAAGGAACAAACGCCCTCCAAGGAACCGAACTGCATAGGATCGACAGCAGTAAGCCTGACAAGTTACCGGATTGTGGTAACCCTGGCCACACTACAGCACATTTATTCGATTGTCCGAAAAGGCTCACCACACTGACGACAATGGATTTGTGGTTGAATCATACTTCGGACGCCCGTTTCTTGAACCTATGACAAAAACCCTTCTGCGGCTGCAAAGAAGAACCGAAATTTGCAGTTGGTTAAGTCGTAACCTTGGGAGACTCCTACCATAGCTATATTTTCAACAACGACTCCTTCCCCTTATCCCCCTCGTTTCTCTGGTAACTGACAGGTCTATGAAACCATATCTTGCCACTGCTCGCACACTTCTATAGATGAATGCTCATATTCCACCGCCCGCACACGTTCGACGGTCGAGACAGACATGGTTTGTGAAAAAATACAAATGCGATCTTGCACGTTCTTCCGCTCACAACTGCATGAAAGAAATCTCTAGTACGCTGATAAGCAACACTTACGACCCAGCCCCTCCATGCGCAGTGTTTCTAAATGAAACTTTCACGTAACGGAGAAAACGCCTCTAGTTTCGAGGCTGCATGGCAGGTTCAGAGTTAGCACCTCCTACAAATCTGATAAAGGCGGTTGCGGGGCAGCTCGTCCTCGTCGGCGTAAAGCGCTCCCCAATTTCGGGCAATAGGTTGAAATCCCTCGGTGTGGGCGAAATCGTTGCATGGGTACGAAAGCTCTTGAGAGTTATCAGTGCTTTAAAGAATGATGGGGCCATAGACTGAGACTCCACTTCGCGTTGGTTTAAAATCGCCCCGGGAATGAGTTGCCCGTCAACGAATAAAGACTGGATATCGACATATTAAAGATGCGTCTGTACTCTTAAACGCTCTGTGGCTCTAATACAAGACTCACTTCACTGGCGCAACCATTTCACAATAGAAGAATAGTGATTTTACAGGAATTTGGGCTATTGTAGAACAAAGCCCACTACGAACAATTTACAAAAAATGGCAGCCAGCTGAGACTCACTCTGCAATGACACTGAGTGAGAATGAAGCAACAGTTTCTAAAACTGTTGAGTAAACGGTCACTTATCAGGCTCTTGAAAAGTCCTGCACGGAATATAGGTTAGCGAAACATGTCCATCTGTGCCCTTTCGATAAGCGTAGTAAATCGTTCGAAAGTTTAGCTCCTCCTTCTACCCAATATCGTTCATCGCTTTGTAAATTATAAATGATTTTGATGACCATGGCCCAGCAATCTCTCAAAATTAAAATTCAAGATGGAAAAAAAGGTTTGTTTTCCAAAAACAAAAGACCTTACCACAGCACTTCCGATTGCCACTCCTCCGGCGGTGGCGGCCATTTGTGCCATCAACCCTGGCCCTTGAGATGGAGCGGCCATAGGTGCTCCCATAGCTGTAGGAGTTGGTGCTGCATGTGCTATAAAAGGAAGTAATGAGGCAAAATGCATAAGCTGATAAACTTTTAATGAAGACAATAACGGGACATACCAGGCCTAGCCGGCATCGATGACATTGGTGCCGGAGCTGGAGCGGATCGCATCGTCGGAGGTGGTGAGGATCTCACGGGAGCGGAAGGTCTCGGTGATGCAGTTCGTCGGCGAACCATTTTCCTACAATAAGGCCCCACCTCAATACGACATGGACCAAAGAAGTGACTTGAACGGTATAGCTGATCCAAGAGAGATCCACACAAGAATGTGCCTGCACTATCATTCCGTGACTCCCCCTCAGCTGCCGCCTAGTTTCACAATCTACGTGATAACATGTGACTAGGTTAAACGGAAAACAAACGCCAGGTCAGCGATCTCTTGTTATTCACAGATTGTTTTGGAAAGCACGAAATACCAAGTAAATTGAGAGCGAAATGAAACAATGCTGAAAACAGGGGTAACGGCAGGGCCTAGCCCACGCAAACTGGGCCAAACGGTAGGACACCAGAGGGGGAGGGTAAAAATTGGAGGGGGCGTTCAAAACTTCAGGGCAAAAATGGGAAAAATAAGCGGTCATGTCGTAAGGGAACCCTGTCTCAGAAAGCAAAAATTGAACAAAGTGAAAAATGAGCGTAATTTGATTTAAAAAAAACTGACGAACAATATTCAAGGTCCGTGGCTTGCTCTTAGCAGGAGACGCTTGGCCACGCTTATTTTTTCGTGTCGCCAAGAAATTAGAACACCAACCCGGGGTTTTCTTCCCCTTCCAAATTCGGCAGTCGTTTCGGGCAGGGAAGATGGGCGTGGCCAAATGGGTGATTAACTGCCCCCCCCCCACCGCTGCTGCGATTGCACCGTTTCAGGTTATTGTTGGACTTATTTTCGGCTAGGTTACGGGGTCTAACCCAACCTTTTTACGCACTAATCTGACGCAATCATAGACGAGCCAACGTATGACTCCCTATGATTCTGAACTCTTGAGACTCTGACGAATCCTCCACAAACCGACAACCCAACACTTCCCCCAGATCCCTCTGGTCACCATGTAGCCCAATCTGGCGGCGTGCGCGACGTCCTACTTGGTATTTACCAATTCTACGATTTTCCTAATAAACCGTGTTCAAAATGATTGGACGCTTCCCAGTGTCAACAGCAGGATCTGCCCCCTTGAGTTTCGTTGAATCGCACCAACCGCAGAAACCGACCTGTGGGTGGTCAGAATTTAGACTACCGCTTATTTTTTAAATCTCCCCTAGTTCGAAGTTTCAATGACGCCATATCGTCAGCTTCATTTCAGTCACTGGGAAATCAACAGCTAGATTTTTCGGGCTGACGACATACTCTTACAAACCGATTTCGTCCATTTTATCTTGTCGACAACAGATGCGCTCTATTTCGAAACCTTCAGACCTGCTGACGACATTGGGGAATGCTCGATAAAGAGCTAGCCGACTGAGGCTGCAAGATTCAGATAGAATGTTCGTAAATCAATCTTATAACCCATCCATCTCGCTAGCCGCTATCTATGAGGACCTAAACCTAGCCTTTATTTCAAAGGGGAATTTGGCCGGACCCATTACGTTGGTGTGTGCTGCGTCTCCTCCCTCCTCGCTCCGCTTTGCCGGTAAACTGGTCCGAGCCCTAAGACCCACTCATATTCCGGCGGAAAAAGTCGCGCCGCAATGATAGGGAGTAAAGGGCGGGCACGGAGCTGCGTAGCTGCCCTCTATCCTTCATCGCGAAGGCGCGACTTTTGCCGCTCGACTATGCAGAGGCCTTTATTTTACACCCTTCAAAAACTTTGCACTGACGTGGGGCTTTCGTTTCATTTTAAAACTGGACAGTTAAGGCCTCTGCATAGTCGAGCGGCAGATGTCGCGAAGTCACGTTAAAAAATATTGGGCGGCTACGCAGTTTCGTGCCTGCCTTAATTTCTCATCATTGCTGCGCGACATCTGCCGCCAGACTATACGTAGGCTTTCAAGGGATTATGGGAGCTAATCTGAAATAGGTGCTATCGCAGCGAGTGGAGACACTTGGCCGAATCTATGAGAGCTCGTACCCACAGCAATTTCAGGCATTCGTATTTCTGCGATTTTCTCACTTCCAAGGCCGACTTCTGGAGGAATATAAAGCCCCTGAGTCACTGCGGCGCAAAAAAAAGAGCCTGCCCCCCCCCCCCCCCTCGTTCTGCTGCGATAGCACCCTGAAACACAACTCTACCACCCCAATTTCAATTTTCTACTCGGTATCAGAGGCTAGAACATAGCGGCGCAGGCCCGTTTCCACGTAGTCCTCGCTTCACGCACGCACGCAGAGGAACAGGGACCCTTTTTTATTTTTAAAACTTCTTCGCCCAATATACAGCCCAAACGATTAAAAAATATAAAAAGCTAAAGGGGTCGTCGGCGAGACTTAGAAAATTCACTTGATCTGCTTAAATCGCGCGACGCGGCCGCCCACTCGGCTTACTTTTTCCAGAATAAGCTATACATCGGTCACAAGCCTCTCTAACACACCGGTCAACGCTTCGTGGTTACGGTAACGTGGCGTGTTGCAGCGGAGTGTACAGAGGTGTGTGGGCGGCGCACGTGACGGCTGTTATTCGAGCAAGTTTCCGTATCGATTATTTCCTGCGTATTTCAAGAGAAAAGCGTACTATTTCGTGAAAAGAAGCTACATTTCTTACATTCGCAATGTATTCGTAGCTGTTGTCGTTTAGATAGGATAAAGCAAGGCTGTTTTTGTGAGCACGTGAGCCCATTTCTGACAGCCTTCGTAGTAACAGTGCTTGCAGCTCTAGTCACAATTTTGTGGCTTCAAACAGGTTTCTTTGCTGGAGGTAACGCCGCATCGCGATGAATATTGTACGCTTAAGTTTAAAACAGTACTTGCTTTTGGGAAAACCCGAATCTGCTCAACCTAACTTTGAGCTTTCATGCATACGGCATTACTCCCAAGGCAGCAACAATACATCACGATTGAAAAAGTCGTCGAATGTTCATTGTTGAGACCAACTTTTCTATAACAACCCAAAATCATCATCAGAACTTGTTTCCCAGCCAATCATGGAGAAATGTTTGAAAATCCCCCGTTCCACTCTTCACCGACTGATAGCGAACTAAGCAGGTCTATTCTCCACGGAAACTTTCCCACCAATGTGTGAGGGAGTTGAAAAGTGCCGGAACACTAACGAATCCAATGATAGCCGCGCGCGACTATCGCGACGCCGCGCGCGGCGACCATGCACCTCTGTACACTCCGCTGCAACACGCCACGTTACCGTAACCACGTAGCGTTGACCGGTGTGTTAGAGAGGCTTGTACATCGGTCGGCCACATACCGAACCCAACATTCCCCATTTTGGCTTCCTCAGGACTGGCTCGGGTCGAGATCTGAGACACTGACATTTGACTTGAAAATCTAACACTAAAAGGGAGAACCTCTTCTTAAAGCCACGGACTGTCTTGAATTTGAGAGAAGGAGAAAACCCAGACTTGTTTTGAGGCCTACAATGGATGAAAACTCAATTGTGAGCAAGACTTCGTCAGATTGCTAAGGGACCGGCCAGGAAAGCATTTCGCGCCTAAAGAAGTGTTCTCTAGATGCGAACAAGCAGAGTTAAATGAAAAACGGGAAGAAACAACAGAACACGGGAACAAAGACCACACCTTTCTGTTGTCGCTGTGGCGGATGAATTGTAATGACGAAACTGTGCGAGCGCGGCGGTCGAGGAGTGCGCCGCGGTTGTCACGTGATGTGACGTAGTGCGAAATACGAGAAGAATGTTCTCGGCGCGATTGGGCCCAAGTCGGCCTTTTCGATGAAATGATTGACTCCGAGGATTATTTACCGCATTTCCTCTAATAGAAGTACATCTAAAAGGGAAGGCTGAGTACCAGAAGTACGCCCTCTATTGAAGTTCACCACTCGTTCAAAAGTACACCTCTTTTTGCAATGTACCTCCGGTATCAATCAATCAATCATTCGCTTTATTTTGCAATAAAGAAACATGCATGGTGTATGTGAAGAGGTAGTAGCTTCACATGTACGGTAAAATAAAAGAAATGAATGAATTGAGGTAGTCCACCCATGCAAGTAAACAGGTAGGTAGACAAGTAGGAAAAGACACGTAAAACGACTCGTAAAAGTGGTAACACTCTGAACGTAAAGCTCTAACAAAATGAACGGCCGTCTGTCCCATGTATTGACCTGAGATCAAACTTGGACAGGCGACATTTGAAAATCGAAAATTTTTTTGCTTCGACAATTTCTTGAGGTAGTTTGTTCCAAATTCGTATAACCCGGTAGGCAAAGGTACTCGAGTAAGTGTTTGGCAATTCGAATGAGACATTTTACAGAGCCCAGTTGGCACGGGATGTTTTTTTTATTGTGAGGTTCGAATATTCACAAAAACAAAAAAAACTGTCGGCCACTCCTTTCTCGGTCAAGGATTGCTGGTATTTCATTTATTTACATAAGCCTGTATACCAGACCTATGTGCAACGAACAACATAAACGAAATCAGCAAAAAAGCGTACATAAGGAACAAGGGAAAACTACCAGTTTTCGATCAGGTAGTGTAATGAGTTCAAAGCAGATACACGTATAGCCCATAATGATGTAGAGACAAGGAAATTGCTCCGCGACGGATTAGCGCTCGCCACGCTCGTTCTCGAAGTGTTCAGTAACAAGTTTTCTAAATGCCTTATGGCTCACAGGGATGGATTTTAGTCTCCGAAGCCGTTCGAATGCCGGGGTCGCCCTATTCATGAAGAAAAAGCGCCTGCAGTTTAGGTTTGAATTTTTGCGCACAATTTTTGAAGCTCCTCCCCTGGTACTTGATGTTCTCACCTCGACAATACACCCAGGTCGGAGACCAAAGTCCGGTTGATACAGGATTTTATGAAGCAGCAGTAAGTCGTTCAACCCTATCCTTACCTGAAGAGTTGGCAGTTTGAGTTCACTATTCCTGGTTTCTGCAGATGGCATTTGTTGATAATGGCAAAAACCGAGCTTCCTGATCATTAACTTTCTTGTAAACCCGTTTTGCACCTTTTCAAGTTTGACTATGCTTTTCTTTTTGTGTGCACAATACACTGGTGTCCCATACTCAAGAATAGGTCTCACGTAGGTTTTAAAGGCTCTAAGTAGTACCGCGCTATTTCTTGTTCCCAGTCCCCTGAATATATTATTGACAGCTACGGTGGCTCTGGTAGATACCCGATTCGCAGTGCTTGTCAAAACTGAGGTTTCGTGTGAGGATGAATCCCAGGTCAGTGATCTGCTCGACATTGTCAATCTCAGTCCCTTCGACATTGTAAGTATGACAGTTATTTGAGGAACCTAGATGGAGACACTTCGTTTTCTCTTTCGATAGCGGCAGGTGCCATTCATGAGACCAGACCGCCATTGCATCTATTGCATTTTGAATTGCCTTAATGTCCTCACTGGAGCCTGCCTGGCGAAAGATCTTAATATCGTCTGCAAATGCACAGAGATCGACTCCAAACCCACTCAATAAGTCCCCCAGCTCGTGGGTGTATATATTGAACAAGATCGGTGAAAGGACTCCACCCTGCGGAACTCCACTACACACGGTGACTCTGCGAATACGAAGTGTTCACTCGAACCGAAAAGGTCCTATGCTCCAAAAATGAGGCGATCCAAGATACTATGCGCGGGTGTACGCCTACCATTGTTCTTCTTCTTCTTTGCAGCCACATCGAGGGTTTTGTCATAGGTGAAGAAACTGGGCGACCAGTAGTGGATTCGTCCATAGATCCATTATGGTCAGCGTGGTAGGTCTCACCGGACAGCGAAATAAATGTGCTGTATCATGGCCGATAGCACCGCAGTCCGGACAGACATCAGATTTGCTGCTGTCGATTTTGCTGACGTAGGACATGAGCATTGACGAGTGACCGCAGCGCAACGATGCCAGTGTGCATCTAGCCCTTCTTCCGAGTTGAGTCTCGGATTCGCAGACTGGGGGCGGTACTTCTCCTAGTATAGGATTCACCGCCGCCTTCTCAAGATGACACCGTACGAACTTGGTGTGCTCCTCGCGCAAAAGACGGAGTCGTTCTTGCTGTGAGTCGTGCCATCTCTGCAAGTTGACTTTGCATGGAGCATCGGCAAATGGCATTCTTTTGGCTCTCTCTCTAACGGGGTTAAGCACTCTCCAGGACGGGTGGTTTGGTTGCTTAATAATATTGATTCGTAATTGTTGGGCTTGCAGCTGACAGTGCTCCTTCACAGGCAATAGACGGGCTTCGGCATGCAGATGCTCGACTGGGAACTCTTTGCACATCCGGTGGCAATGCGAAGAGCGGCATTTTGTACGCGTTGCATCTTAAACCAGGAAGATTCTGAAACTAGATGCTGCCAAACCGGTGCGGCGTATTCCATGGCTGGCTGAAGAATCGCCTTATACGTCATGAGTATCGTTTCCTTGCTGCTACCCCATGAGGTACCGCCTAGGGCCCTGAGAACATTGAGTTTGGCTTTAACAACAGCCTGCTTCTGCTCGGTATTTTTATGAAACTTGAGCGACGGATCGAGCACAAGACCGAGCAGTTTTGGAAATCGAGCAGCAGGCAGACGGTCTCCATCCCACTCTACCTCCGGATGAGCTCTGTGCTCGGATGGGTCCGTTGTGAGGACGGATACTGATGATTTCGATGCGGAGATCTTTAGCATCTTGTCGTCGAAGAACCTCTTCAGCGTCTTCAGGTACTCGTTGATCTTGGTGGCGGCTACCTTTATATCCCGGTCTCGACACATGATTGTTATATCATCGGCGTAGGCGACAGTCTTGATATCCTGTGGTGGTTCAGGCATATCTTCTAGATACAGACTGAAGAGAGCTGGTGATAAAACACCGCCCTGGGGGACTCCAGCTGCCATAGGAATACTGTTGGAGACATGGTTCTGGAACATGACTCTTGCCCGTCGACCTTTGATAAAGGCCGATATCCAGCGCTTTTGCCACGGTGGTATCGACGACTCCAAAACGTTTCTTGACAAGATTCCTAGGTTAACCGTATCGAAAGCCTTGGTGAGATCCAAAGCGACAGCAACAGTTCTCAATGGCTTCAAAGCGTTGAACCCGTCGATTGCATAGCTAGTAATTTCTAGCAACGCAGTAGTTGTAGAATGCAGCCTTTTGAACCCGTGTTGAAACAATTGTTTCTCGTTATGCTCTGCTAAATTCTCCACAATGAGCTTTTCGGCTACCTTAGCGAAAGGTGACATCAAGCTAATGGGTCGATAACCCTTTACTGACGACTGAGGTTTGCCTGGCTTCGGCAACGGGATGACGTTGGCTGTCTTCCAGTTTGGGGAATAATGCACGAGCTGAATGAAGTATTAATCACATCAACGACGAGTGGGAGTATCTCAGTCGGGAGCTTCTTCAGTACAGCAGGACAAATGCCGTCGGGACCGACAGCTTTGGAGTTCCGCATGTCCTTTATGATCTTCTCTACGTGCGCCACAGTGTACGCATCGGCCGTGCTCATGAGCGGGAGGCGGCACAGCTCTCTAACTGTCACTCTATTCTGCGGACCACGCCGTGTACTTGTGACAAAGAAGCTTTTTCCAAGAGAGTAGGCGGCTTCCTTAGCCGTCTTGAAAACGTTATTATCAAATTCAATGGTGGATACGGTAGCTGGCGAGCTCTTTCCAGATAGCTTCCGTAGTACCTTCCACGTAGTTGCACTGTCCGCCTTGAAATCCAACTGTCCCGTGAACTTTACCCATTCTTCTTTCTTGTGCCTGTCCAGATCTTTTCTGATCTCGTCATCGAGTTGAGCAACGACAGGGTCTAGATGGTCGGCTGCTCTCCTGGCATCTCTAGTCCTAATCTTTTGGAGAATTTCTCTGGTGACGTTTGGATAGAACGTCTTAACGCGGCCAACAGGAATAGCCGCCTTCATGGCCCGGCGGATTACATCAGACAGGTGGTGCTCTTTCTGATGCACATTGCCGTTCCACGGATAGTCAGCCGCTAGGCGGAGCGCAACCTCGCTGAACAGGCACCAGTCTGCTTTGCCTAAATTGAGATAAGAACGTTGTCGAACACCAGAATAAGGAGCAAGAGAATTTGAGAGATCGATGTGCACAAAGACAGGAATATGATCACTAGACAATGTAGTCGAGGTAGACCATGAGCAGGTGTTTGAAAGGTTGGAAGAGACAAGAGTTATGTCTGGGCTAGAAGATCGGCCGTTGGCAGGAGGCGAGTGGGCTGCTCATCGTTTAGTATGACCAGGTCGCACTCCTCCGCCCATTCCTCGACGTCACTTCCTCTAGCATCAGAGCCAAGAGACGAGCAAAATGTATGAGCATTAAAATCGCCCGCAAATATAGACGAAGATGAGAGGGAGCAGTCGTAAAGCTGCCTGAGGAGTAGAATGGGATCATAGGATGGAGGGCATGATGTGGTAGGGGGAATATAGATGTTGAAGAGAGAAAGGAGTTTTGAGGGGGAGATGGACCGGGAGGTACTCGAGAGTACCGTCCGTGGGAGTGTTAGGTATGAGGTGTGAGGGAAAAGTAGATAATACAAAGTGGAAACTCCTCCGCCAAGATTTGACCTTGGAGCATGGTAGAAGTATAGCCCGGGATATTGGGATGAGGATTTGTAGGGGATGGAGAGAGCTTGGTTTCCTGAACCATGATCACGTCTGGATGGTAAGTACGTGCAAAGAGAGATAGCTCAGAAAGCTTGCCACGAAGGCCGTTGAGAATTATATGTACAATGGAAAGGGGCGATTGGAGTTTGAGGAATCAGAGTTGGTAGGTGAGGAGCACAAAACACATCGAAAAGAAGAGTTATGATGCCTCACAGAACAGAGACCCGAACAGGAGAGATGCACCCACCTTTGGCATCCGAAGCACTGGACGCTGGTATGTCTCCTGGTAACATCCTTGCCGCACGCGGCGCATAGGTACTTCTGAGCGGGTCCAGGATTCCTCTCCACGCCGGCCCTTTGCAGGAGAATCCGAAGGAGAGCTGCGGCCGGCCAGCACCTCTCCCATGACAAAAACCCTCTTCGTGGAGGGGATGACGTCGGTTTGCACGGAGATGATCTTCTTTCCTCCACACTGCCACGGCACGAACGTACGACATCTCGGCAGCCCTACCATTGTTAGTTTTTGTATTAGCTTATGATGCGGGACTTTGTCAAATGCCTAGGAAAAATCGAAGAAAACAGCATCGACATTACTACCTTGGTCTAAAAGAGACGTCCAGTTGTTTAGGGCTTCAATCATAGCTGTCACGGTTGACTTACCCTTTTGAAAGCCATGCTGATGGGGGGAAAAAACCGAACGATTTTCGAGATGTGCAACTATTCTCTTTTTTAGAATCTTTTCGAACAACCTAGCGAACAATGACGTTATACTAACTGGTCTGTAGTTGGAAGGCTCTGTGAATGGCGCCTTTTTAGGAAGCGGGATGACATAGGATAACTTCAATCGATCTGGGACCTCACTTGTCATAAAGCTCAAGTTGAAAATGAACTCTAAGGGTCCCGCGATTTCATGAGCGACTTTCTTCACGAACATCAGAGGGATATCATCCGGCGTTCTTGAAGATGAATTCGGCCATTTCAATAGTTCAGTAACAATTTCTTCCTTATAGAACCAACATGAATCTTGCATCACCTCGAAGGTCGGGGGAACCAGCCTCGCTTGGTCCAGTGAGGAAGCTCTTGAAAATGAATGTTCGAATGTATTTGCCAAAAGTTCTGCCTTGTCCCTGTCAGCCCTGAGGATATTTCCGTCAGACGTCTTAAGCGCTCCAATGGTTTTTTTATCATTCATTCTGGAGTTCAAAAGCTTGTAAAACGCATTCCTATCTTTCGACTCGATGACTTTCTTCTCTATACTATCATTGTACTTTTTAAGCTTGCGATCGAACTTACCATTTATGTCCTTGAACTTTGCCCAGCTATCGGGGGTATTGAGTTCTTTTGCAGCAAACCATGCATATGTGCGCAACCCTTGAAACGCTTTGAGGTATGGGGGGAGCCTGCGATGACCGCCAGGGACCATGTGCATTGGTACAAAAAGTTCAATGCAGTGTTGGATTATGGCAATTAAAATTTCGTATTTTCCATTAACCGTAGCCTCCGACTGAAAAGAACTTTACCAGTCAACATTCATCAGGTACTCCTTTATAGGATCGAAACGAGCTGCCTTAAAATTTCTTTTCATCTCCTTCGTGGTGTTTTGTTTACGAAGCCTGAGCCTATACTGAACCAAGGAGTGGTCACTCGAACCCAGGGGAGGCAAGACACCTGTATTCAACATGAAATCGTTGTCACAGCAGAGCACCAAGTCTAGGATATAACCCCCAAACGTCTCCGATTTAACATACTGCGACAGAGAATGAGTGCAGCACATTTTCAAAAAACTTCTGGAAACAGAACTGTTGGCAGTGTAGGTGCCTTCCCATCGCACATCAGGGAAATTGAAGTCGCCGGTGGTTACGCAGGGGTAGTTAACAGACACCATATCACTAATACTTGCGTTCAACTGCTCAGTCATCACCGCGGTACAACAAGGAGCTCTATAAACTACAATGAACCGCACAAGAACGAGCCCTACTTCCACGTCTGCACATAAAATTTCATATGAGTCCGTAACAGACTCACGGAAAACAAGAACAGGTGAATAAGGCTTCCTAACGAACGAAGCAACCCCACCTCCTCTCTTGCGACTACGGTCACACCTGAGAATGTCGAAGTGAGAACTCCAGTCCCCCAGCAGAGGCGCCAATTCAACTCCCTTCTTGAGCCACGTCTCCGTGAGCGCGACAATGTCAGTGTTTTTGTCCTGTAAAAGCAATACAAAAGAATCATTGTTCTTAGAAATAGATCGTATATTTGTTGTAAAGCATAATATACTACGAGATCCGTCCCGAGGATGGTTTACGCGTTTTCCGCACTCGAAGCAGTAGTAAAAACATTTGAATCAGCAGCGAGAGTACTAGTATCAGCAATTAGCGAGCTAGGATTAGCAGCAAGTGTGCTCGAACTAACAGAACCAACGACAAGTGTATTCGTATCGTGAGGGAGTATATTAGTATTGGTAACAGGCGTACAGGAATGATAAGGCTGCAAAGTAACTGTAGTACCATTAGCAGATGAGCGACGTGCAATAGCGGCCTCTCGCCTGCGTGCCAGTTCTTTCTTTGTGAGCGAGGGCCTTATGAAGACCCCGTCTCGGGAGAAGGATCGCAGCCGAGGAGCCCTTCGCAGAGTCAGGTTCTGATAATAACTAGAGGGAAGAACAACCTTCAACAAACGGGGTCGATCAATCAAAGGCTTCCCCAGCCTATAAAACAATCACGGAATACATTCTACACTCAAATGATTCAAGACATCTTCTATGACGGCATAATCATCTTTAGTTCTCTCTATGGGCCGCTTCTTAGACGATTCAGGGACACCTGATACAACTATGGAGCGTAACCGCTCTTTCTCCTCAGCATCAATACTATGCCTACCACTAACAATATGATTCTCGCCAACAGAAGAGGCATTCTGCTGTGTCGATGGTTGAGAGAGTCTAGCCTCGGCTTCAGCCAAAGCACCTTTGAGCGCACAATTTTTCGCACTGAGCGCCGAGACTTTCTCCTGCAGTTCTTGGTTCTTCGCTAGAACCGCTGAGAACTCGCTTTGCACTTGGAAAACATGAGCAAACAAAGCCTTCAGGTAGTCCGGGGCCTTCTTGTCCGACCGCAGTTGATCCAGCGCCATCTCGATTCCATTCGGTGACTTCGAGCTTTCATCCTTGCCTTCCTTAACTGAGTGTCTCCTGGTCACCATCTGGAAAGGGACAGCAGCAGCGGCGGACATCGTATCAGGCACACAGAGACGGGATTAGCCGAAATTCACCTGTTATGGTGGCTTTTTTTAAGGTTGATGTTGAAATTGCAGAACCCGCCACACGGTTCCTCGCCTGTGGAGCCCAATTGAAGACCAACTTCTGGCAGTGCTCACGCAGATTGCAATAGCAGAGCCATACACCAGCTGACCATCGACACGGTACCAGACCTCAAACTTGGGTAATTAAACCTTATTAAGTATGGGACAACTTCCGATGTAACTTCACCGAACTTCAAATGACCAAGAAAATAACACAGAACTGAAACTTGATATTGCTGTTACTCACGGCTAGCTCAGACGTTGGTGGGAATGTTCCCGAGAACGACGACGGGACCTCCCTCGAAACAACTGGGGAAACTCCCCCCGGATCGAGGGGAGGCGGAGGAGGCCTCCGGCCGGCAGGTCTTCCCTTGTTCTCCCGATCGCCAGTCTTCCCCATGCTTTCGCAAAGCAACACCCCTTACTTATTGACTGACCAAAAATCAGCTTACAAAACTCGCTGTTTTCAGCAGCTTCCTGTCCTTGGAAAACTGGAATAGGGCCAAAATATTCACTTCTAATGAAATGTTACAGAGAAGCTTGTTATCTCCTCTGAAATCTGGACAGTGATATCCAGTACTTGAGTGCGAGATCTGTCCCTCAATTTGCGAAATGCGAGACCGTCTTGAGACCGGCCATTTTGCATCACCGTATACACTGCGGCTTTGTTTTCTCGTTCATCACCCTCGGGGAGAGGCCATTGGAACAACCGTGAAGCGAACTTTCCTTGTTCTCCCCCTGAGTCGTCTGTATCGAACGTCATTCGTTGTGTATAATTCGAGGGGAGAGGGGCGCGACGTCCCCTTCCGGGGGGACGTCTCGCTCCTCTCCCCACAACCGAGTCATAACGACCAAATCAGGTGTACAAAAATCTTGTCTTCGGGAACTTCCCCTCAAATATTTGGGGAATGCACGGAGTTCGTTTAGGTACTTCACTAGAATTTTGATTTGATTGGGTTTTAATCATACAAAGTTGACCGGTTTTGGCGCAAGACGTTGACCTTAACGGTCCTTGAAAAGCCAAGATTGCCCAGCGTAATGAAGATTGGATCATTCATATTGTGAAATCGTTTATACGGAGAGGAAATCAGGAGCCACCAATGGTAGACTTTACCCACAGTGGATGGTGAACGCAAAGAACTCGCCTCTCGAAGAGCTGTTCTCAAGTCGCTCAAGAACCGCGCTTTTTCAATCGCTCTGGACGGCTAGAAAGGCGATCAGTTAAATTGTTTTTAAGCCTATCTCAGGAATTCGCTGAGCAGCTAGGGCACTGAAACGGCCTCTCATTTTCTGAGCAGCATCATGGAGATATCTGCTGACGACCGCCCACCAGTTTGTGATTGGTGGATGGACTCAGCGTTACAAACCCCATCGTCGCAGGATATCGTCCCATGATGCTGAAAGTGCAGCATATGTCGCGGAGCTCCAGCGCCCTACGGAAGAAAAATGTCCTAGAGCCAGCGGCCGCTCGCCATCGGATGGCTCCGCCCACCCCTCTTCCTAACTGGTCTAATCCTGACATGTTTAGACAAAAGTATTAACAATGTTGCTGGTATAAAAGGCTTCTCATTTCACAGTGTGTTTCAGTCGGCTCTTCGGAGTCGGACCTGGAAGGTGGCCTCGAGTCAGTCACCAGATGATCCACTGGATACCGGAGGATAATTTTTGTTGCCGAGGGGAGGGGGCTCCCCACGGTTCGGGGGTGGGGGGTGGTACCCAACTGTGGAGTCACCTCCCCACGGTCCACGGTGGGGTGCACCCACTGCGGACCGTGGCAATGGGATGACCCCCCCCCCTCTGGGGACCCCAAAGCGGATTACCACAGTGGTATGTCCCCGGGGCATGTCGGGCCGGAAAATTTTTGTAATGGTGCGCTCACGGCGAAATTTCAGTGATGGTGCGCGTCTCGGAACACTGCCGACGATGAGCGCACCTTGTCGTACTCGGACGCACGCTGGGAGCAGCATATGTCCCGTGAACAGTGGTTTCAAACGCAAAACTGGCAGCAGCATATGCTGCGGTGGTTCCGCCCCGTTACGCCCACTTTTTCAGCAGCTAGGGAACGGCCTTGGCCTAGAAACCTCCATGATGTGTCCTAGCTGCTCAGCGATTATGCGAGTAGCAAGTCAATTCCTATTGGTCTCTTTCTTTCCCATGAAGGGCGTGTCAACAAAATCGATACCAGACTTATACGATTTTTGAAGAAAAAATTGACCTGGGGAAGGAGTGAACAATGGTTTTGAAAATATGATATCAGTGATTGTGAAAACCCAAATTCGATTGGGCCTAAGTGGCTAAGTTTTCGGGGTGCCGGTCTGAAATTTCAATACATACAAACTCTCGGTGTTATACTGGAAATCTCTCTAGAAATGCGAACAGTCTACGATTGGAAATTCAAAAAAATTGGGCCGAATAATAGAAGTATACCCTCTATTAGAAGTACACCTCTAATAGAAGTACACCATAAAGAAAGGGCTGAGAATTAGAAGTACAGCCTATATTTGAAGTACACCTCTAATAGAAGTTCAACTACCAATGCAAGCGTACAGAAGGAGGTGTATAAAACGTACATACGTCTAATTATGGAATATGGTATTGTGGTCTTTAGTCCATACAAAAAGGGATCCATGGATGCGCTAGAGAAAGTCCAGAATACTTTCACTCGTAGAGTTTACTTCAGCACGTCATGGTTTCAGACTAATCGCAACGTGTGTCACGTCACCAGAAACACTAATTTGGGCCTAACCACTCTACAGCACAGGAGAAGAAGGTTTGATATGATAATGATGTATAAAATCATTCATGTGAGTGTTGGTGTCAAGGCTAGCCGGCTTTCAACCTGAGACCATCAACTACTAGGGGAGCGCCGGTGAAACTGGGCCTTGTTGGGGCCAGGCGGAATGTAAGACAGCACTTCTTTGTCAACAGGGCGGAGTCTGAGTTTAATAAATTACTTCGGTCAGGGTTGGTAGTTGGGAAATTCACTCCATTCAAGAAGGCCCTTGAGAGTTATTTGCTGTCCCGCAAGTGATGTTTATTGGATCTCATTCCTTCATGGTGCCTGTGTATGCTTCATGGTCTTAACCATTTGCTTGATTGTTGTGCTACTATTTTTAGTCTCTTTGGCTTGCTGTTGGAGTATTTCGTTTTGTCCATTGTCTTTCACACGGTTCTTCCGTGTTATAAATGAAATGAAATGAAAAGTACATATAAAATGGGGCCTGAGTATTAGAAGTACATGTACATACTTCTGAATGAGGAAATACGGTATTCTGATATTTGGAAATCCACTTGGTTAATGAAGGCCACAACTCGAAGGGCAATCACCAAAGGAGTGTGCCATGTTTGGTTTGATCCGACAATCTAAAATGTGCCAGAATTCGGTTCGTATTGTGATTATCACAAGGTAGCTGAGTTGAACGCGAAACTCAGATGTCAGGCAGGACTCGAACCTGCATTGCACGCTTTCCGGGCGAGAGTGTTACAATTACATCACCGAAATCCCATTTCACATTCTTTAGCTATTCACACATGAACTGTGTAGGGACAACAGTGTCGGTTGTGTAATGGTGACACTTTCGTCCGAAAAGCGTGCAATGTAGGTTTGAGTACTGCCTGACATCTGAGTTTTGCGCTCGACTTTTTTTCAAAAACATCATATAATGATTTGCGAACTCTGGTGAAACAGGAGAAACACAGTGCCTAGTAGACTCTGGTTCATTTTAAGTGAACTCCTGTTTTCGGTTATCACAGCGCGGAGCGGTGGCATTTTCGTCGGAACCTCCTTATCACTAGTTATTATTCGCCGAGGCCCACCGCTCTGCTGCTGCTGATAATCGAAATCGACAGGTCACTAGAGATTTACCAGAGCTTACATAGCTATATTCGGCACACCGGTTGAGTATAGCCTAGCTCCCTTATTTTGAGCTGGTCGAAGTGAGTCCTATCGGGCCTATCATGTGAAAATCTCCTTATCACTGCTATATTTGGTTGCGGTACCATTTAAAACCAAGCATGCCTCGCCCTCTTTCCCTCACGCTTGCTGCGCTCTCCACTCAGGGATGTGCGTAATAGAAATTTTGTAATTCGTTAGTCGTTAGTCGTTCAACCGGCCCAAACCCTCGTTAGTCGTTAATCGTTAGTCGTTGAAAATCTAGGCTTTGAAAACAAGCACAGTTGAGGCAGAAAAAAAGCCTTTATGAATACAGAAAAATTAAGGCATGAAGAGACGTATGTTTTCCAAAACATTCATGGCCTTTGAAAACACAAATCACTCCTTGTTAGAGAACCTAGTTCAAACTGCAAACCCACATATACATAATTAAAAATATACATGAAAGCTTGATACTCGAGAGTGTGTATTTATCGCCTTTTGCCTTTTTTTTCGATAAGAAAACAAACAGTGTGGGAAACCGAGAAAATCTTGAACTCTTTGCTTTTTTTCCAGTGCAAAATTTGCCATTCTGCGCTATATGATGTTATTTGAGATTTTCTCCATGGTAAAAATGCGGAGAACTGCACTGACATTACACTAATTGTTGTCTTCCCAGCGTCGTGCGCTGAGCGCTCGCGTGGTTTCAAGCTTCTTCCCATAATGGGGAAAGATCGCAAGAAATTAGCACCTAAGTGAAAATTTTACCCCTGAGAGGTTCCAGCACCATTTTATAGAAATCCTATATCTCGAATTCATGACTGAAAATCGAGGGACGGCACCCTTTACAATCCAATCATCGGATGCTGTTCCCGTCGTTGAGCAGTTGTGGCCTGCAGGCACCGCTCCATATTAACACCTCTGATAGTGCACTCTGCAAAAATCTCCACTGGGGCCGGTCAGTACCGGAACCGGTTCAGCGAGCCTACCATAAAGTCGCGCGAGTCGCATAAACGCTGCGCCTAACCTTGCGTAACGTTCGGTTGGGGTCATAATGTGGGGGTTCCAGAACTGCGAAGCAGTGTCAATAGAAATAATAAATACACAAGGCTATGGTTATTTAGTACCATTCACTTAGAACAACCAACATGGCAATATGTATCAATCCTGGCGTAAGCCTTAGGTTGCAGCGCGATTTGAATGACTATTGGCTTTCTAACGAATTTTGGGATTGCTTACGAAAATATTTTCAATTTCGTTAGTCGTTAGTCGTAACACCCAAAAAGCCCGTTAGTCGTTAAATTCGTTATTCGTTAATCGTAATTCCGCACTTCCCTGTCTCCACTCCACCTCTTGCGTCGGAGATATCGTCGATCACTGCTCGAGAGATCGCCGCGTCGAACACATGGGGCACGCACGCAAACGAGGAGGTAGTGATAGGATCATTACCTTCTCGCTTGCGTGTGTGCCACATGTGTTCGACGCGGCCCTCTCTCGACCAGTGATCCACCATACAAAGAAAAAAGACGCTACTACTGTGCCATCGACTGGCATCTCTCAGGTGATTGGGGTTTTGATCAGGGGTGCACGGCAATTGCCGTTTGCCGTTTGCCGGCCATTTTTGGTGTTTGCCGTTGCCGTTTGCCGAAATTTTCGCTCATAACGGCAAAGTTTCGGCAAAGTGCACTAGAATAAAAAGGTTTGCCTTCATCGCATTCTCTGTGTTGATCAACGATTCGACGCTGTAACAAATAATTGTGTTAATGAGCCTCAGCTACTAGTTCAAGTACATGCAATGTGTTATTGTACTCATAAGTCACTTGTAAGCAGTTTGCTGATGATGTAAAAATTTATAATGTGGTTGAGCCATCTGGGGACGTGCAGAGAATGCAGGCTGCTCTTCACAGAATACAGGAATGGTCTGTAGCTTGGAGTTTGCCACTATCTCCCGATAAAGCACTTCACATGAGAGTGGGCAATTCCAGTCTACCAGCCAACTACATTCTTGATGGGTACGCACTTTCTACTGTTGCGGAAGTGAAGGATTTAGGTTTCCGGTATAACAAGGAACTTGATTTCTCAGCTCATCATCAGGCTATCCACAGCAAAGCTTTTTTACGCACCTTCCATATTTTCGAAGGCATATCGACCTGTGATGAAAACTTGTTGTCGCATGCGTATAAAGTTTATGTTAGACCTATAATGGAATCAGGAACTGCAGTGTTCTGCCCTCATCAAAAGAAAAATATCCGACTTTTGGAAAGAGTACAAACTAACTTTACTCGCAAAGTTTATTTGAGACGAAATGGTTTCTCTTATGCTGGAGTGCCTGGTCCCATAAGGAGGAATCAAGAATTGTCCCTACACTCTCTCGAATCCCGGCGTAAACGAAACGATGTATGCGTGGTCTTTAAGATTGTGAGTGGGATGATGAAAACAGACAAATTGAAGTTCTATAGATTCATTGCTTCCAGAACACGGGGAAACTCGGAAAAAATCTCTTATGAAGTCCCAAAAACTAATCAGAGATTAAACAGCTTCACCTGTAGAGCTGGTTCTGCTTTTGCTTCTTTGAATCTAGACATTCTTCCTGTGCCCTACTCTTTCCTATCATTCGAACGAAAAGCCTCGAACATTTTGCTCACATGGTAACTCCATTACTTAGCTTATTCTGGTGCTTGTATGGGTGTATGCATTAATGTTTATCACGTCTACGTTATGTAGCGTAACAATAAATAAATAAATAAATAAGATCGATAACTAATCAAAATAATTCGACTGGGTGAGCAGAGGAGTTCGTTCAAGCTCTACAATACCCGCACTAATTTTTTCAAAAAACGCGCAAAAGTCGCGAAATCGCGACTTTTGCTACTTTTCGTCATAACACGGTTCAAAGTAACCCGATCGGAGAGCTAAGGGCATATTTGGAATCAGCATCGAGAGCTCTTCATTTTGAGCACAAACATCTCTTAACAGGTTCTCGTTTGAAGCGAGAATGGACTTGGCACATGTAAAGGGGAGGAAAAATTGCCGTCTCCGGATGGGGCTGACGCAGTGCTTATTTGAAAGAGGATCATAAAGTAAAGTTGAAGGCCAAGTCCCAGGTCGATCGGTCTCGTTTGAGCTGAGAACGGGACGTCGGTGGTGTTTTCGTTCACTCGATTTTTCTGTCAGCCCTACATGCCTTGTTCGCAGGTCAAGAGATGTGCGTGCTCAAAATGAAGAGCTCTCGATGCTGATTCCAAATATGCCCCTAGCTCCCCGAACGGGTCACTTTGGGCCGAGTTATGACGAAAAGTCGCGACTTTTTTGAGTAAATTAGTGCGGGTATTGTAAGTTGTTTGGGAGAATCCAAATGTCTTTTTTTAACATCAAATTCTCCACCCCTCAGAAATGCCACAATTTCTAAAAAAAAACGTACTCCAGGAGCGTACCGATTCCTGCAGGTTCCAAGATTACAAAACCAAGTGGTATCACTGTTTGAAAGCACAGTATACCCTCAGACATGAGTTTTGTGATTTTCATTCTAAGGCAGCGTCCACGATGATCATCCTCGTTGACTTTCCACAGTGAAATGATGGGCGAGAAGGATCCTAGGCTCCCAGTGCCGAAAGAACGGTAGAAAAAGAGCCAAAAGCGACAAAATAACGGCTGCAAACAAGCCCTTTGGTGCCCCAGACACGCCTGGTGCCCCAAGTCCGCCCCCTCGGAATGAACAAATGAAGACTCAGATTACAGGAATGATCAAGTCAATGAAGTGCTGATAAGTGAGCTGATCGCTTAATTGCGCTGATAGGTATCATCCGTCTAGCAGTCAATTCCTCCACGCTCAAAGATCAACGTAAACAAGAGATGGCCTATTTTTGCTCAAAAACGCGTCTTTAGTGTCCTTTTTGAGCATGCCTTGCTATATAGTGCACCAGACCTTCCGTAAACCGTGGAGATACCGGAAGTGAAATTTATCGTGAACGTTGACTTTAATTGTGTTGTAGACCTCTCCTGTATAACACTTGTCAAGTGCGAGATCTCAATTCCTCCTAATAAGCGAGATAGTATAAGCGACCACCACAGGCTCGACCCCCTTCACTCACCACCACAGGCCCGATCCCCTACCAGATTTACAAACTCGATAGCGGCTAGATAGCTGGATGAATTCCAACAAGTCTTCGTTCTTCAGTCCATTGCCGGATTGTCTCTTTATCCTGGCTCGCTCTCGCGCAACGGTTGCGAATGAAAGGAAATACAGGCCTGAGACAACTCGTCCACCAATTTTTCACGCTTAGAATATAGGCATCTTTAGGCATCCATAACTCTGTTCATGGGGGGGTCTTGAACGATTTCTAAGATAACACTGTGATCAGCGTGTGACCTCTCCAAGAAAAGCATGAAACCTGAAAAATAACTTTCTCGGTGTACTGTGCCTTTAAGCTTGAAAGCAGCCTTTGTTAGACATATGAACCAGTTGAGAACTCGTATGAATCGGTCCTCTTATCGTGGGCTGGTGGGCTAAAGGCAATAACTGGGACCGGAAATTTATCACTTCTGCAAACACTTTGTCCGTCATTTTTGAAATTGAGCAACGTTCACAGCGGTCATTAAAGGAGTGTTTAATAATATTCTCGATATCGAGATCGTTAGCTGAAACAAAGGGCTGGCTCCCTAGCAGAACTGAGATTGTTAAGAAATGGTGTGAAGACGAAAAAATGAAAAGTCTCTAAAGGCAACATTTGAAACCGCTTTCAACTTTTCACCAGAATTCCAAAGGTCCGAGGCCCATTGCAACCAGAGTGTCGAAAACCGGCCTAAAACGAGCAACCAATAGCAATATACGACCCCGAAACTTGAATGTGATGTGCTTGCGCCACCCACTTTCTCGGTAGAAGGACTGCGCGGAAATGTTCCGTTTCCGATTCCGTTTCCGCATTTCCGGTGTTTTTTGAGCTGTTCCGTTCCACTTCCATTTCTGAGTTTCAGGGCCCGTAAACGGAATAAATTAGTGCAACACTACCTATGATAGTGGGTCTAGGCAAGAATTTTCAAGAGTTTCATGAGACACTGAAAATCACAACCGACCTCTTCGTGTTCAAACGAATTTCTGAGCTTAGATGAGTTCATTCACGAGGGTTGGGGGCCTGAGATCGGAACCCTATAAAATGATGACACGAAATGGGCGTGGCAGGAACCTGAACGCCTTTTGAGGATTTATTTTTGAAAAGATAAGGATTTTTCAATGAGATTCAATGATTTCGTGAAGCTTCTCTTCTTGATTCTACTTCTTCGCTTGTTTACCGCCACGACAGCAACAAAAGTCGAGATTGTTTTTGTTTTGCACCTGCAGTCTGTCTTCCAGAAAGGAGTCTCATCGGGGACAGGTGGGGAAGACCACGGGTAGCGAGGCTCGTTTGAGGCAGAACATAAGAGAATTTTCCTATCTCGCCGAGGAGTTTTTTTTCATTTTTCAAATGTTCGAAAGAAGATAAAGTAAACGCTGATTATCGGAAAATTGACTTCGGATCAGCATTGAAGGACACATGGTGACGCTTGGACTGCTTTTTCGGGGACAGGCTGTACACCAGAGGTGTGCGGTTACGACGAATAAAATTTTCCAAACGGCAACGGCGAACCCCAAGACGGCCAGCAAACTGCAGTCGGCATACGGCAAGTACCGCACACCCCTGAAGGGCGGCTGCATATAATAAGTAATTTTAGACGATGCCTTTTCAGATTTGGAGAAGCGAGACTTCGAAATCGTTGAATGCCTCGCAGAGACTTTATTTTGAATAAGTATTAGTTGATTGGCTGAAATCATTTATTATTGAATGAGAGCTGCGGACAACGAGCAGCAGCGGAGCGTTTGAATGAGAAGACCCAAATTTTTTTGTCTCTTCCGTTTCCGACGTTTTTTGGCCATTTTTCTTTCCGTTTCCGTTTCCGAAAATCTCAAAAAAGAGTTCCGCACAGCCCTGTTCGGTAGCCACAAGGAAGTGAGTTGGGCGGGCACACCACATTCAAGTTTTGGGACCGTATATAGCGACTCATTGTTCGTTTATAACCGACCCTGCTGTTGTAGTGGGCCTCGTGCCGGCTTGTAATCTGAACACAGAAAAGGAAGCGCCCAAGAGCAGTTCGGCTGACCAAACGTACTGCACGCGGGGCTTCACCGACGACGTAAGCGCAGCTGCTTTCCGTTGCATGCGACCCGTCGAACCGTGACAAGGTGCTTCTCATTCTGTGTATTTGATCAACATACACCTCGGAGCTCTTAATTTCCTATGCAAATTCGAAACCTGATTTTATCGTGAGCACTGCATTCAACTAGACCAGTCCTAGCTCGCTTTTGTAGCCTCACAAGGGAAACCGTTCGAGCGTAATTTCGAGTGGGCGAAATAAAGAACCCTGAGCTTACTACCTGCTACTGGCCGTAGAAATTGTGTGTGCGACTAGGCTAGGTCGCGCTGTCTGCAAGCTCCTTTCAGAGTGAACCCTTTGTATGTCTATCACACTCTGCGTTGCTCAAAAAGACACCCATTCTTTAGATCTCTAGCATTGATTCGTCGGAAACTAAAATCAGTGGGGAGGAATCAACAGATCTTTCTCCGGCGAGGGATAAGCTAACGGTCTTGTTGGACTTGATAGTGACCTCTTTACTGATCACACTCACACCAGCGCTTATGACGTTCTCTGATCACGTGAGGCTTTCGGGTAGCTTTTGATATGCGGGACTTTTTCTTCCTATAAAAGCTACTGAAGCGCCAGGTACATAGTAACTGGCAGATATTGCATGGAATACCACACGATTAAACAAATGCTCATGTACTATAGCACAAAACAGATTCTGCCGTTTTTCGGTGAGCCGGTCATTTTTGGGGTTTGAAGTTGCCGTTTGCCGGAATTTCAAATTCCTTCGCCGCACACCTCTGGTTTTGATGTATAATCTGGCAAACAGCCACGACCGCTTCGTCTACTCAGATACTGGGGAGGTCCGATTTGGCCACGATAGGCTTTCTAATCGGATACCTAGTCGAGTTGAAAGGAACTTTCGCAGCAGCACGTGCTGCTCCGAGGAGCACGTGGCCTGTTCGATAGGACTACGTGGCGCAGCGAGGCAAATCTTTTGCCGCACCCTATTCCCCACCCTGCAGCACATGGCCTGTTCGATAGGACTACGTGGCGTAGATAGTCGAAACATTTGCACCACCCCCGTTTCCCACGCGGCAGCACGTCGTCCTATAATAGAAGCACGTGGCGTTGGGGGCGGAGTACCACCCCTTCAATGGGAGCGGGTCTCCCCCATACGGCCCAAGTCAGGGCCCGCAGCAGGGGGTCACCCCACAACAATCCGCGACAAGGACATCACCTTCGCCACGGTCGACGTCGAGGGAGCTTCCCTCCCCGAGGACCGTGGGGGAGACCCCTCAGAGGTCAAAAATCGTTCAGAAAGTGACTTGTGATCACCTTCCGGAGGCGGCCCGGAAGGACGACTGAGATCTCAATGAGATGGGACCACTTTTATACGTGCTGTGCGGCTGATAGGCGCCTGATCAATTGTGGAGCGATCGATCAACGTGTCCAACCGAGAGCATTGTGCCGCATTCGTCATCCAAACTGCATCGTAGTCTAGGGGGTCGTTTATACTTTCGCCGCCGAGCGGCGCGGCCAAGTGCAATTTCATAATATCGATCGCACCGCTCCGCGTGATCAATATTACAGCAATACACTGTGCCGCGCCGCTCGGCGGCGGAAGTATAAACGACCCCTAATCGAAAGCGTTTCGTGGCCGAGTGGAACGCCTTTGTGTTGCGGCACGTGCTTCTCACTTCGACGACGACTTTAGGCCACGTGGCTCAAGGAAAGTACGGGCCGTATCGTCGTCCACATCCGAAAGCCTATCGTGGCCGGATTGGACACTCGGAGAGCCTAGGGCTCTTCCATGTGAAATACCACCAAGGTCTGTTTCGTTTAAAGTTTTATCCACGGAAATTCGTTCTCAAAAAAAATTAAATTTTTTGTAGACTCCCTCACTCCACTTTCCTTACGTTCCTTTTTGTTGGAGCGTTTCGGTCATTGTTTTTCGAAAAACGACCGCTTCCTCTGACAGTTTTGGCCGAGCAATAGCCGCGGAATAGCCGCGAGATAACTGCTTGCCGCGTAATAGCTGCTAAATAGCCGCCAAATAATGCTCGCCGCGAAATAGCCGCGATATAGCCGAGAATTAGCCGCTAAATAATGCTCGCCGCAAAATAACCGCCAAATAATGCTAGCCGCGAAATAGCCGAGAAATAATGCTCTCCCGGTAGATATACGGAGCATTCCAGAGGCATGATTCAGATGTCAGCACCTCCTTTGGTTCAATTACCCAAGTTTGAGGTACTTAAACCTCGCTCAGCCTCTGGAGGCCCCGCCCAAGAGCTGGCGGCCCCAGATGGCGGCTCGGCGAGCCGGCGACGGTTGCGTCTTGGTTAATTTTGTTTACTTCTGAGTATTTCTCGGTTATATCTCGGCTATTTCTCTGCTACTTCTTGTCCGTGCCGTGAAAAGACGAGAAATAGCCCACCAGGAGCCGCTGCGGAGCCTGGCGGGCTATTTCCCGGTTATTTCGCGGTCAAAACTCTCAGAGTCGCATCTACGACTGTTATAATACGACTTTCTGAATTCATTTGATAATTAGCAAGTAACTCAGAGAAACTCACGGCCCGTCCGCGGCGCTTTTACATGATCGTCCGCGGCCGACGACCGGACGATCCTTCACCGAAGCCGGTAAAGCGCCGGCAAAGCGCCGCGGAGCACCCTGCAGGCGCCGCAGATCGTCCTGCAGGCGCCACGGACCGTCCTTTTCTGCAATATGACGTCAAATAGCGTGTCTTGTCCGCAACTACACAAAATGCACGCCTTCACAATATTTCCGCCGCGGTCTGCGGTGAGGATCCACCCTTCCTGCGGACCGCGACGAAAACCGCATCCCCCCAAACTGTGAGGATCCCTTATCCCCCATGCGACCAAAAATATGCTGGCCTCCGGAGAGTGACTCGAAGTCACCTTCCAGGGCCGGCATTCGAATGCCAAATAAAGATGAGGATAAAGATGAGGCGCCTTTTAATGTGCTTATCTGGGCCAAATTCCGGTCAGCCATTGCTCTGGCAAATCGGGGGACTCTCGCGCAGAAATTTCGTGAGCGGGTCTCCCGCCTAACACCCAGCGGGAGAGTCACTAAAAAAAATGTGGGCGTCGCTCGGTTCGGGACTCCCGCTGAGGAAAAACGGTTCTGCGGTAGAGTCCCCGATTTGCCTGCTGTGTCTGTGTGTATGTTGTAGCGTCGATTGTCTCTGCGTCTCGTCTAGTTACGCATTGTCTTTCGCTGAGAGTCTGGATTCTCTGCTGATGACGCAATCGATCCGCGAATTTGATTGATGAGTTCATTTTTTTTCTCACGCCGATCTCTGGTTTTGACGATAGTGTTTTTTTGCAGGAGTGTTTCGGACTTGTAAGGGGTTTCCCTCAATCTTTTTCTCACTGACAGGGCCCTGAAAGAGTAAATAAAGAAACATCCCGAATTTGGCTCAAATTCCTCCCAGGTGGGTTATTTGAGGCCTGATCACGAATAGAAGGTTTATTTTTCGACTTGACTCTTTCAAAAGATCATAATCATAGTGGGTAATTTGAAAGTATAATGGACAGTGAAAGAGATTTTAGAATTTTTTGACTTCGCACCGGGGGAAAATTTTAGGGAAAAACGCGATTTTCGAGATTTCCGGATTTCTTCTGTAGATGTGTCTCAAAATCATTCGGTGAGGGTTATTTGCTGTGCCTAACACGTATCTAAGGTCCGTTGGTCGCTTTCTTTCACAGATTATGGTAGATAACGTGGGTATATGGTAGTTCGGTCAAAGTGGTGGATTTGACTCAAATTTTGTATGCGGGGTTATTCGGGGTGCAGAATTCGAATTTGATGTTCATTCATCGCTTTTCGAATTATTCATGTAGTATAGCCTCCTAAGAGCATCGCTATACAGCTGGCTTTTGCAGTAGAATCCATTCTAATCTGCCAACGCTAAACGTCACCGTTCGTGATTTCTAAAGAGAAGTTTCTTTTGCGAATCTTTATCTTCCAGGTATGGCAGCGCAAATGGGTAGGGACGGTTCCATCCAGAAGAAGAAGACCAGTGTTAATCAAATAGGGGCGCGTAAGTATGGAGGTGAGTTAAAGCTAGCTAGGAAAACTGTGAAAATGATAAAATTAAGGAATTTCCTTATTGTTTTTTTTTCAGATGCGCTGGAGCGAGAGCTACGAGAGGGGCGAGCCGAGCTGTTGCGGAAGATCAAAGAGCAGCACGAACGACGAGGCGCTGTACCCCCGAGACCAGAAGAGGACAGGGCGGCCGAAGGTGGACCGGAAATCGACGATTCGGGTACGTTTCCATTGTTTTTTTTGAATTTTCAGTATAATGTAGTACTAACCGAACGGTTGGTACAAACCTTACGGGGGGGGGGGCAGGGTTTTCGCCAATTTTCGGCGGAGCTAAGACCACCTTGTTGACCAAAATTCTGCCAAACTTTTGAATTTTACCCTCCAAAAGGCGTCTTAATTTCACGAAAATTGGGAAACGGGCCTCAAGCATATTTCAGTGGATCCCCACGGATGTGAGTTTTATTAGTAATTTCTAACCCGATTCAACTTTCTTAAGATGCTCATCTTTAATATTGTTTGCATTTCAGTTCCGCGTTAAAAAAAGGCGTGTAGTGGACGACACTGCAGAAAGCCGCGCTAGAAACGACCCCGAATAAAAAGCCGGTGGAATTTTGGTTAGGGGCTATTCATACTCCTAACCTCCCGCTATGCCAGAGCGAATGAATGCGGACGAAGAGGTGAGTATGAATGAAATTTAATGCCATCCGAGCCTCCCGCGTCTCCCTCCCCGCCACAGCGGTGCCTCCTTCACTCAAGAAATGAAATTTTTTCGATATCTGATAGCGTTATCAGTCATAGTTCACCTCAGAATTCCACAGATTACACTTCTATCTCTCGAAGCGTTATCATTATTATTGCGCATTAGAATTCTGAATGAGACGCACCTCCCGCTACGTCATGACGGTGACGCTGGAGCATTCATACTTCACTGGCGGAGCGGGAGGCGCGGGAGACAAGAAATTTCTTTCATACTTCCCTCTTCGTCCGCGCGCGCCGCTCTGGCAGAAAGGGAGGTTAGGAATATGAATAGCCCCTTAGGCGATGACTTGTTTATAATCTGTTTGTTTATTATGTATTATTTGTTCTACACTAATAGGGTTCGTTTTTGTATGAGCTATGCTCATTCATGTTCTATTTCTATTAGATTGTTGAGTTTATGTTTAATTTGTTGTAGCTTTAAGACTACCGGTGGTACTCTTTGTATGAATTCAATACACGTTTCTAGGAGGAAGCAGAGCTGTATCTGACAAGCCACTTACCATTGTTGTGTAGCTTGTCCTTTATTTGAAAGTACGAGTCAATCACGGTTATGAGACAACGGTTGCATTTTTTCATTGATTTTGTGCCTAGTTTTTTTCATAGGAATGGTTATGAGAGTAGAAGTTGTGGTTCAGAAGTGTTTAGGAGAATAGTGGTTGTTGTTTATGACTGTTTATGAAAATTGAAGTTGTTTTTTGTGAGTGTTAATGAGGATAAAATTCTACCGGAATCCAGACCATTTGTGCTGTAGAGTCGTGCATTTGACTTACTTGACTTAATCGGTTGGCCTTCGCCTGACGCGGTCATTCCGCATCTTCACCGAGGTGTGCCGTCCTAGAAGTCAGCCGTGTCCATTTTTCACGGTCTTCAGCCACAATTTGAACACATTCCATCCAGCTGTCACTATTCCATTTCCTACGAAACGAAACATCGCGCCTGAACTGTCTTTCGATGCCGAGTGACTTTAAATCCTCTTTAACCACATCCGTCCAGAACTTTCGCCTACGCCCAGGTGGCCGTTTCCAGACAGGATTTGGAAGCATTTTCAAAGCGTGTTGTACGAGACGATTCGGCGTTCTTCTTAGTATATGCCCGAGCAGTCGAAGTCGACTTTCTATTGCTGCTTGAGATGGCGTTAGGAGATGCTTTGCACTTCCTCGTGTCAAGCGTTGATGTACTGCGTCGATTTCCTTGTAAAGGTCTTCGTTATGGCATACACGCGGCCAGAAATATCCAAGCAAACGCCTAAAAGCTTCTCCAGTGCAATCCAACCTTTCCATCTGCGTTTTCGTGCTGCCCACGTCTCCGATCCGTACATCATGATAGGGCGAATAGCGGATAGGTAGACGCGCAACTTGACTTCTTCGCGATGGTGGTAGACCACAAACACTTGGTTAGAGAATTGAATGCAGACGTAGCTTTCGCACATCGTTGTCGAATATCCGCTGCATAACTACCATCGTTCTTCAGCAAACAGCCCAAATAACAGAAATCGTCCACCAGTTCGATACGTTGTCCGTCCACACAAACTCCAGCTGAAGGCCTCTGAGAGACCCACATCTGCTTGCATTTGTCGGGACGAAGACGAAGTCCATAGGCTGCGGCATACTTCGAAACGAGGTTCACAATCCTTTGCAGTTTTGCGTTGTTTTCAGCGAATAACACAATGTCGTCGGCGTACTCCAGGTCGACAAGGGAGCGTCCTGATGGTGTTAGGATCACATCCGCAGGAAACTGTTCTGCAACTCTACGCATGATGTCATCAACGGCGAAGTTGGAAAGAAAGGTCCTGCAACAGCTCCTTTGCCTTACTCCTGTTTTCACCTCGAAAGCTGACGTAAATCCGACAGGTGTACGAACTGCTGCTGTTGTTCCTTTGTTCATGTCCTCGATTAACCGAACATACTTTCCGGGACTCATCTGCTCGCAGAGCATTGAGCAATCGATCACGATGAGGAGAGTCGAACGCGGCTTCAAAGTCCAAAAAGCAAGCTGTAATGGCTTCGAAAACCGCTGCCACGATTCAATTACTTTTCTCACGACGAACACTTGGTCGATGGTCGATCTTCCAGGTCGAAAACCGGCTTGCTCATCTCTGGTCGTTCCTTCACGATGTTTGATAAGTCGCTCGAGAATGATACGTTCTAAAACCTGTACATGACACGAAGTAGAGATTCCTCTGTAGTTCTTAGGATCCGTGACGGATAGCTTCTTGTGAAGAGGTACGATGATCGCTTGTCTCCACGAATCGGGTATCCTTTCGCTCATCCATATGGCACGGATGGTGTTGGTCATTTCACGAATCCCAGACGGAGGAAGAGCTTTCAGCATTTCAGCAGTGATGCTTGTCATCTCCACCTGCCTTCCATTCTTCATTTTCCGGACACAATCCAAACCTTCAGCATCAGTGGGCGGTTGCTCACTGACATCGTAATGTGCTCTCTGAACATGCGGGAGCTCAGGTACTGATGGCGCTGGACGATTCAGTAGTGAACTGAAGTAATCCTTCCATATTGGCAGCGTCGCATCACCAACTGCAACTCCATTGGTAGTGTTCAAGACAGCAGAACATCTCTTCATCTTCCCGCTATACTGTCGCAGCAACGTGGAGGCTTTCTTCGATTCTTCTCCTCCCAAGCCTTCTCGAACTCCTTAGCTCTACACGTCCACTCGTTCGCGGTCACTTTGAAGCTGCCGACGCAACTTCCTCTCCAGACGCTTCTCCTCCACGAAGTTTCCTGCAGTTCGGAGAGCACATACTCTGTTGTAGGTAGATGTTGTTTCTTCTGAGACGTAGGCGAACTTCTTCTTAGGCTGTACAACCGGGAGTGCCTCTTTCGAAGCGTCCTGGATGCACTTGACAAAAGAATCCGCGTCGCAAAGTTTCTTCTTAGTCCGTACTCCGATGTGAATAGAAACGCGTTGTCGGAAATTCCTTCTGCACTCTTCATCTCTGAGACTTGTCATGTCAATCCTCTGGAGAGGCTGAGCCCCTCGCTTCCTCTTATGAATCCTCGCAGTGAAGTTCAACAGAACAGGACGGTGATCCGAATCGAATGCGACATCCCACACAGCTCTAGATCTTCGAATGTCCGATACTGGAATATTCCTCGTCAGGACATAGTCAAGCTTGTAGTTTCAAAGTTGTCATCTTCCGCTTCCGCTGCTCTTCTGGAGATAGCCGGGTTGGTCCTCGCCACGTAAGCTGATGGCGGTGATGATTCCTCTTGAATGTCGATGCAATAATCAGACCACTGCGTTCACAAAGTCGACAAGGCGGTAGCCATTGTCCGATGCTTGCTCCACTGGGTAGAACCATTTACCGAGTACTTCGGATTCCTGATCAAGTCCCATCTTCGCATTTGCGTCAATCCCCACGACAAACAGCATGTTGACAAGGTATCCTGGCCAGCAACGTATTGAGTTCCTCATAAAACGCATCCTTCGAATTGTCTTCGGCGGTTTCAGTGGGCGCATGAGCACTCACTATCCACAGATTGAATCCTCTGTGATCCCGCAGTCGTACGAATGCATTCCGGCACGACGTTGAGCCAAACTCCTTGACCATACCATTGAAATCCTTCCACAGCTATTGCACAGCCTCCCACTCTCCTATCGTCAGCGTTACCGCAGTAGATGGTGTACTCTCCGACGCTGATGACGGGTCTATCCTGAGGCGGGTTTCCTGCAAAGCAGCAAACGGTGCATGGAAATAGCTCAGAAGTCTGGATAGCGCAGTTCTTTGGATATCACTGACAGCGATCGACAGTTCAGGGTGGCGAAATTGTGGCTAGGCCAAAGACTCCATGACTCTAGGTACGGATCCTAAGGTGTTATGGACCAGAGGCCTTAGTGTGCCGAACGGCGACACCTTTATGCAATGTGTGGGGATACTTTCGCGATATAGTTGTGCACGCTATATCGCTCGAACGTTCCCTGTGTACACTCAAACGTCTGCTGGGTTCAGTAGAAGCAGGGGCACCAACGAGCAGGTACCAACAGACTTGTATACACACCCCCGAGTCGTGCATATTACCCTCAATTGGTCATGTTCATAGACTCACGACCAATTTTGTGGTTTTCCGGTGCTTTTCACGGTGTCTGAACGGGATATATCCCTTGGAAAGTCTGAATCCGCGAAGTTTAAAGGCCAGACGAATTCAAGGCTTTTCATGGGATGTATAACGTTCATAAACCGTGTAAATCGCATTATATCGATTGTTAGGGTGGAGGTCACCCGGGAGTGTAGTAGCCAGTCATTCGAGAGTCCAATGACGTCATCACTCAGCTGCTCGAAGGGGGTCTCCCGCTATGCATTCTGGTGTAGTCCCGAAAGGCCAATGACGTCATCGTTCAGCTGCTCGATGGGAGTCTCCCGCCGTGCCTTTAGCTAGTGTCCCGATCGCAATAGTGACGTAATAACGAGCGTCGAAATGCTGCACTCCCGCTGACCCTTGTCGTATGACTCCGCGTAGGTTTGTGCTCCTTTTCTCCCATCGGGAGTCCTACGCGGAGGGTCCCCCGATTTGCCTGAGTGCGTCTCAACACGCTTTGCGGCCGCACGCGCTCGAGTCAGTCGAGTTTACAGCGCCAAAGCCGGCTCGATGTGGCTTTTTTATACAGTTTTCTCCAATTTTGTTTAGTTTCCTATTTCTAACACCCAGCTAGAGTCAACAGATCGGCGGCTGCGACGCTGGAAACTCGTCCGACGCGGCCGCAAGCGGGTCGAGACGCAATCGCGGACCGGAATTTGGCCCAGAGAAACACATTATACCGGTTGTGCATGTGATAAACACATTAGGACGTGATCGTTCTATTTATGGTTAGATCCGCGGCCTGTTTCCTCAAGAAAAAACATGTAAATTCAAACCGCGGCTGGCGTGGCGGTTTAAATCTCAATCTCTGAGAATTAAACCGCCGCGGTTTGAATTTAAACGTTTTTTCTTGAAGACACAGGCCACGGACCTAACTATACCATGCTTTTTTATGTTTGCCACTGCGGCCGTGCCTGCGGTCAAGTGAGATGTGAACGAGTGAGATGAGGTAAAAGTCGTTCAACTGCCGGTGCGCCCCGGAACCACCCCCATCAAGAGCAACAGCGCCGCGGACGAGCCGTTTGACCAACTCGCTATCAGTTGTGCCGCGGATGAACCGTCAAGCGCCGTGGATCGTCCGAAGAGCTCATCTTCCGCCGCGGACGGGCCGTGAGTTTCCCGGAGAACCAACTTATTAACAGATTCTCCTGTAGCACCGCATGGAAAGAGCGCGGCCTACAACGCCTTTCAGCGGATTAATTCAAGAATCGATTACTTTAGAGATTCATCCCTGGGGTGCGTTCCGAGAAGATTTCCACGGGAGGAAAAATGAATCTGATAAGAGCCGACCAATGACAGATTGAGAGACCGCATGAAATGAGCCTATCAGTTAAATTATCATTCGTTATATCTTATCAGACCCATTTTCCTCCCATGGAAAACTTCTTGGAACGCACCCCTGGGTGCAAACTTTGTTTTGGGAAGCCACTCAAGATTCATTCATGAAAATTAAATTTTTTTTTGATTGTCAGATATCGCATAGGGTTGTCAGTCATTGCCTTCCCAGAGACTCTATGGAAATCACTGTGCACAGGCTATGCAGAGACTTATGAAATCACTAAACGCGAAATACCGTGCGGTGCCGATTGCCATTGCGAAGTGCGAAATAGATACGATACGGGTTATTCGAGATACAAGTGGCTAAGAGTTGTCGTGAAGAAGGCGAACAGAAACTGCTGGACCTGGGCTGGGAAGTTTTTCCTCACCCTCCATATAGCCCAGATCTTGCCCTCTGCGACTACTATCTGCAGCACTTCCTGGATGGAAAACAGTTCACTAATGATGACGAAGTCAAAATGGCCTAAGAAGTATATTTCGACTCGAAACAGCCAGAGTTCTACGCGTCGGGAATTCTTGGTTTGCCCAATCGTTGGCGAAGGATCCTTGAATTTGATGGAAATCATTTTGCTGGGTGAGCCGTGTTTTTTTTTTGAAATAACAGTCCTTTATTCAAAGTCGTGAAAAGTCCGGAAACTTTTGCATCAACCTAATAGAAATGCAACTGACATCATCATTTCATGCCCTTGTGGCGATCGGCACCGCACGGTATTTGGAGTTTACTTATGAAAACTGTACCTTTCACTTCTTCTTGTAATGCTGAGCGCCCTCCCCATACCCAAACTAGGATTGCTCTCATCCCTGTAGTGTACAGCCAACGCTGTAAATGGGTAAACTTATCAAAGAAAATCAATCCCGCAACGGAAACAGTAAGCCTTATCTGAAAACTGTAGAAAGTGAATCAGCATAGATCTCAGGTACTCAGGGCGACGGCCGGCGAACCTCTATGCCGAAAACGACGGCCGGCGCCCGACGTTTCGAGGGTGTCGGCCAGCGGCGAACCATGCTGCATGCGACGCACACGCAGCGCGGATATTGGCTCGCCCGCGAACCACAAAACACGCCACGCCATCTTCAATTCGGCCGGTTGGAAAGACAATTGATAATGATCATGACTGATCTCACCGTAACGTGCTTATCACGTGCACAGCCGGTATAAAAGGCGCCTCATCTCACTAAAGTCCTCAATCGGCATTCTACTGCCGGCCCTGGGGCGGCATGCATGAACGCAGCGAACGGTGTCAGGGAGCCGCTCCGCGTGCCATGCGCGCGGCGTCGAGCAACGGGGCGGCCCCGAATTTTGTGGCGTGTATTGAGGTGCCTGATTTTCGGGGCCGCCCCGTTGCTCGACGCTGCGCGCATGGCACGCGGAGCGGCTCCCTGACACCGTTCGCTGCGTTCATGCATGCCGCCCCTGGAAGGTGACTTCGAGTCACTCTCCGGAGGCTAGCATATTTTTGACTGCTGAGGGGATAGGTATCCTCACGGCTGGGGGGGCGGCGGTTTTCGCCGCGACACGCGGGGGTGGTTCCTCACCGCAGACTGTGGCGGACCGAAGCGGGGCGTTTCTCCGCCGTGGGGCCAGGGTGACATGCTTGAGGTAAGCAATAATACAAATAGTGATTGCGGGCCATCTGGTATAGGTCGGCGGGCCGTCGACATACGGCTGGCCGGCGAACCAAAAGCGGGCGGCCGGAGGACGGAGACCGCGGGCCAGCTGAGAAAGGTTCGCCGGCCGTCGTCCTGAGTACCTGAGATAGGTCAGGCTAGGTGAAAGCAACGCTCCATTCCATATCGTGCTTGATTTTGCTTTGATAAGTTTAACGGAGAAGCTTGTAAAATCCAATCCCTTGTCTCTCACTACTTCTCGATAGTTGGCCTATGATGGACCGCGAAATCGTATTTTTAGTTGTTTCACTTCATTTCCTAGTTTTTCTATTACTTCAGGCTATTTTGCGCCATTTTTAAGATATTTCAAGATAATTTTGAAACTTTCCTTTGACTTTTAAATGGCCCAAATCGCTACTTTTGCTAGGAAGCTAAATTTTCAGAAATTACACATTGCAAACAAAACTCGCTTGGGAGAAAAGATGTGATTTTATAAAAACCGCAATTAATTTTGCATAAAGCTGATATGTATCTGATTTTCCTTTTGTGCGAGAATCGGGTTTTCACACCTTTCAATTTTTGGGCAAACCACTCTTTTGATTACCGCAAAGGACGAAGGCGTCGAAGTATTGATGATGATGAGATTTGGAAAACATACAGATTGAAAACATCGTTAAAAATGGAGAGCCGTGATCTACTCTAGGTTTCTTTACTAACCTAAACACTATACGGAAGCTAGGTAAATATAAGGTATGAAGCACTTGCGTAAGCACTATGGCAGACAAGGACTACACAATGAGGACCAGGCGTTTCTGATACTGCTGATTTTTGTTTCGCTTGCTCAGACGATAGCAGGCCCTGAGCCCAACCCGAATGCACCCGGAGCCGCGTCCATGTTGCGCTCAAGGTGACAAATTTGGCAATTTCCGGGCCACATATGTTGCGACCCAGGCCGCATACGTTGCGCTCCGGGTGCTTCCGACGAGGTTGAATCACGCAGCGCCCTGAGCGCAGCTGTCGGCTGATGACGACACAGTACATCATACAGCGTACATGGTTGCGCCCCGGGCGTTTTCTATAAACCGATTTTAGCAACACAGTTGCAAAAATCGATACATCAACGTGGTTCAGACGCTTCGCTGATCGATTATCGCACCCACTTGAGCTAATCGATTTTTCAAGGAAGAATCCAACGATTTTCACACATTCACCGAATTCCTTCACCCTATTGAATTTCCTTGAATTTATGTGACCCCTAATTGTTCCTTTTCTAAGCTAGTGCTGATTATAAGAAACTTTTAAGCTTAATACACTTCCCCTGCTTAGAATTTTGATTCCGTCACAACATCCCTCACAACTTCACCCATTAATCTTCTAATTTCACCTGATTCTCTCCAACTATTTGGTATAGGTCCTTCTAATGATCTCGTTGAACGATTCAAAGCTAACAATGGAAAGTATGCATGACACAATTTTTTCAAACATTAAAGTTTAGATAAAAATTTAAATATACATTAAAATAAATTTAAATATCCGAGCGATTCGTTTTTCTCGTTTTTCCGAAATCCTTATACTTAAAGCAGTTATGTCCCGATGTGTGTGTGTGTGTGTGTATGTGTGTGCATGTGTCCCGCATATCTTAGGAATGGGCTGATCAAAACTTGTATGAAATGGTACTCAACATTTTAGGTGGGTGCGACATTTATCGATTACCAAAAAATCAGCCTGAGTCACCTCTTACGTGCCTCGGGGCAAACTGAGTTTGTCTCGTGGAGCGCACTTTTGGCCGTGGGTCATGATAACTTCTGCGAGTCGTCTCAGCGATGCAAAAAAATGCAGGGCGTCATAAAAAGTTATGCAGGACCTCAGTGAGGGTGTGCAAGAAGTCACAGAAAGTGTGCAGGACCCTAATCGGAGTGTGCAGGACGTCATAGAAAGCGTGCAGGCCTTAAGTAGGAATGTGCAGGACCCCAGCGGAAGTGTGTGCAGGACGTCGTAGAAAGTGTGCAGGACCCCAGTGGGAGTATGCACGACGTCACAGAAAGTGTGCAGGACCCCGGTGGAAGTGTGCAGGACATCATAGAAATGTGGTAGTCCCCAGCGGGAGTGTGCAGGACGTCAGTTGAAAGTGCACAGGACCCCAAAGGAAGTGTGCAGGACGTCATAGAAATTGTGCAGGACCCAGCGGGAGTGTGCAGGACATCGTAAGAAAATGCAGGACCCCAGATGAAGTGTGTGCAGGACGTCATAGAAAGTGTGCAGGACCCCAGTGGAAGTGCGTGCAGGACATCATAGAAAATGTGCAGGTCCCCAGCGGGAGTGTGCAGGACGTGTCATAGAAATTGCAGTAGACCCCAGCTGGAGTGTGCAGGGACATAACAGAAAATGTGCAGGTCCTGAGTAGGAGTGCGCAGGACGTCATTGAATGGGTGCAGGACCTCAACGCGAGTGTGCAGCACGTCACAGATAGTGTGCAGGGACCCAAATGGTAGGGTGCAGGACGTCATAGAGGGTGCGCAGGTCCCCAGTGGGAGTGCGTGCAGGACCCCCAGTGGAGTGTGCAGGGCGTCATAGAAAATGCACAGGAGTGGCAGGACCGCAGGGAGGTGCAGGACGTTACTAAGAGTGAAGAATTTGAAAAAAGGTTTTTTTTTAAATTTTAATGCTAAATCTAACCAGGAGAAGAAAACAGATTTAGAAAACATGAATTTTGAGAAGCGTGCGACGCGTTTCGAGATTGACGCAGAATTCCTGGAGACATTTTCTGCCAGTTTTAGGAAACAAGCAGCAGGTCCACTTCCGCACCTTTCTCTGTTCGCCACTCATTGCAAACTGCTCAGTCATTTCGATTCCCTAACTTCCAAAACCAGTTTTTTATATGTTGCAAGTCTGAGCTTATCAAAATCTGCACCACAAAAAACATAAAACAACCACCTAATAATTTCATTCATTGAGAAGGGCATGACGTTGGTGGGAAACATCATATAAAAATGAGAATGCGTTTGTCCTTATCATGAGATAGAGACGGTAAGGCGAGATTAATAGCTTGTGAACTCTACAAATTGGAAGAAAGGGCAGTGGGTAGCGACGTACTTCTGCCAATTTCGAGACTTGATGCTTCGGCGAAAGCGGCCTTTATCACGCTTTGTTATCATAAGCAGCATCAAATTCACCTTTAGCGCCGTCATGAAAGCTTGTCCGCGCAAAGCGGTGAATTTGCTGAGCGGTTGATATCAGCCAGCGCAAAGCGTGAAAATACCGCCTGCGCTAACATGTGTTAATGCATATCAGTTGTTGAGCGGCTGGATACCACTCAGCGCAAAGGGTGAAATTACCGCCGTTGCTGGCATCTCAGAAATTTCCTAAACAAAATGAAAACATCCCAGCGAAACATGATAAAATGAATAATCATGTCTCAATGTGTTTACTATGAGCACCGCCGGTATAAAAACAGCCTCATCCCACCAGAGTCCCTATTCGGCATTCTGCTGCCGGCCCTGAAAGGTGACTTCGGGTCACTTCCTCCGGAGGCCAGCATAATTTTGCTGCTGGGAGGATACAGTGGGTATCCTCAATGACGGGGGACGAGTTACGCCTGGGTCCGCAGAGGGTGGCCTCACCGCAGACCTCGGTAGAAGATTACGCTCATGTTGCGGGACAAGGGGGCTTCCTTGCTGTGGACCTTCAAATTCGTGGAAATTTTCGGGGTAAATTCACCCATTATTCTGAGGTTAATTCACCTCATTTTCGGGGCAATTGTACCCTCCTCTCGCTGCCAGTTCGCACCATTTCTCACGGGAAATTCACCCTCATTCTCACTCTCTTCCTAGAGGCAAATTCACCCATACAGTGAATTTAGCGCGGCAACTTAAGACTTCATGCCGACTTGTACATGAGCATCAAGTCTCTTTGCTGCGGCATCAAGTCTCGATTTGGCAGAGTAAGGAAGCCGAAGTGCAGAAGGGGTTGTGAATTTTATGCCGGTAGCAACCGACGATTTACTGCTGGCTTCTTATGTTTTGCTTCTTTGATCCCACATTGTGATACTCCCACGGCCTGCTGTAAATGTACGGCACCTCTGCTCTGCTCAGGAGAGTCCATACCTACGTACAGCAATCAATCTTTCGGTTAGGACGGAAGTCAGTCACCACCGTTCTAACTAACTAATCCGTCTCAGGTAGTTGGCTCCACGGAAGTTTCTGTGAGCGAAAACTTCGCCATAGGTCTCACTAGTGATTAAATAAATTCGAAATATTCCCTCCATGAATATTTGCAAGATGCGCTCGGAAAGACATGTTAACGTTTCATTTTTTGAATACAGTCTAAATATTGCACAAATATGAAGAATATAGTGAATTCTAGGATGGTAGAATATTGAGCGCAAATGGAGCAGATTAAATCAATTACAAGCCCTACAATAGAAACAGTGAGAGTCCCGCTCAAAAATCGCAGGAAGCCCAGATGCTCTTCCTTGTTTCAATCGATTCATCCGATTTCGAAATGCGCGCGTCAGTCAACGCATGTGGCCCGGAGAGCAATCTGAACGCACTGCACGTTGCAATCACAACCGAAACGCATCGCAAGTTCGAATATCAACTGCTCTGCGTTTCGGTCGCAGTGGGCGGAGAGGGGCGGGATCGGTTGCGCTCCGGGCCTGCTACTGTCTGAGTGTTTATGGTTATACCAGCCGTTCTGCGGGCTCCGCCAGACGCCCGAAATTCCGCCTGCGGCGGAAATTATAAATTGTCTTTGCATATATAGAGTCGGCTCAGAATTTTTTTACCCAAATATATTTTGTTGTAGACATGAAGATTGCCTGCCGCACACGGGGACACATGAATAGGCAGACAGTGGCAAATTATAAATACCAAGAAATGCACATGCGTTCTACGCTTTTTTCCCTAGTTGCAACGCGGATATCATATTTCCAATTCGAAATACTGTAAAAAATTGTTGTCCATCAGTGAGGGGGTGAAGAATCGGGGAAAGTGTCCCCCCCCCAATCACTGCGATAAAGGCTTATCCCATTCCCTTATTCGCTCTATGGCGACGCTTAAGCAGCTGTGATACTTTGTGCAAGGTCATCTCTCAAGCTGCAGTGGCTTAGTGACACCCGCCCTCTAGCCAAAATGCACTCTTCTCTGGCTTCAGAACCTGTATCAGCCCCGCCCCATCCCTAATGTTATCGTAAATGCCGTCGACCGGTGCAAGGTACAGCACGATCACCCTTACGGGGTCTGCAGAGTTGTACCGACCGGCGAGTGGTCGCTGAGCGTCAGCCTTGACGCGGTGACAAAAATGTGGACTATCCTAGACGGGGGAGGGGCACTCAAGATTTTAGTCAGAAATGAAATGAACCACCGATCTATAACGCTATCAATCGAAGAATTTCTACAGAACTTCATCAACAACAATGATTGATAGCAGCATCAAGCATCTTTTATCAGGTTTTGCATTCATTTCTATGAGAAAATCTTGGGAGCCCCCCCCCCGTCTAAGATTGTCTCAACGTTGCCGCGTCGGTTGCCGCTCGCTGGCAGTGATGTAGGGCCCTGGCGGCGTCAATACACTGCGGTGCCCCCTCATCGCCGTTCATGCAGCGTCAGTCGCCATCGTCGCCGAATGTAATCGATATTACATCACCCAGTGCTATTCGTCGCTGCGAGCAACGCCGCGACGCTGCGAGCAACGCCGCGACTTCAACACTTCGGACCCTTTAACAACCGCCGCCGGTGAAGAATGCTACGATAAAACTGCTCCGAAACGTATGATTTCTTTGGACTGCTCAACACAAATATAGGCTCGATTTATCAGTTTTTTTCAGATAACGGTAGGTGACGGTATTGGGTATAGTACTTTAGTTTGGTCAGTCTCAAATTTGACAAAAAAAATTCTCTGTGGGAAATGCTTATTTGTGAAGCCAAACCAGACCCTAAGGTTCGCTTTTCGATTTTGCAAATAATAATTTAGGTTAGGCCACTTAATTCAATTCAATAGCTTTATTTTTCAATAAAGAAACATACGGAATGTATGTGAGGGAGCTTAATTACGAGATCCTGAGTACGCAGCCAACAGAACGAAAAAAAGAAGAAAAAACTGAAATACTCGTACAATCGGAGCACCCTGTGCTTAAAGCTCTGACAAAAAGAGCGGCCATCTGTCCCTTGCAATGACCCGAGATTGAAGTGGGACAGCCTGTTTTTAAAAATTGGAAAACTTTTGGCATCAACGATTTCCGGAGGTAGTTTGTTCCAAATTGGGATGACCCTAAAAGCAAACGAATGCAGCACACTAGATTTCGATGTGAATTTACGTTCAACCTGGAAGGCGTGCTGGCGGGAGCGAGTACAGCGGCGAGTGAACGCGAAAACGCTTTCAAATGGGATGTCGCAGAGGCTTTTAACGATTTTATAACACAAATGTAAGTCGAACTCAGCTCTTCGATATCGTAAAGTTTCTATTCCCAATATTTCAAGCCTTTTCATGTAGTCTGGAACTTCTCGCATAGGGAATGCCTTGACCAAAACGCGTTTTGAGTACCGCCTTTGCACGTTTTCAACGACTTCATCCTCCTCAACAGAAGATGGTGACCAGACCTGCGTACAGTATTCCAAGAGCGGCTGGCAGTAGACAATATATGCTTTCTTATAATGTTCGAGACATGGGTGTTGCAGAGATCTCAGGTTGCAATTTGCCACACGAGAAGCTTTCTTGGAAATTTCCTTGCAGTGGGAATCCCACTTCAAGTCGGTGCTGAAAAGCACACCAAGATTACTGACAGTCTCGAGTACGGGGAGCACAACATCATTTAGGCGTAAAAAACACTCATGTTGGAAATCGATGAGAAATAAGCTGCATTTTTCCTCAGATAGCTCCAACTGCCATAGCTTGGACCAACCAGCAAGCCGGTTCAGGTCACACTGAAGCTCGTGGAAATCGATAGCGGGGTTGCGAAGAGGGCGATATATTTTGAGATCATCAGCGAAAAGCTTGCATGTGCTCGACAGTTCATCAGAAATGTCGTTCTCATAAACGAGGAAAAGCAAGGTTCCCGAACTCTACCCTGAGGAACACCACTGGCAATTTGGCTAGGATGAGAGCAAAAGTCGCCAATTTCGACTGTGAAGTCACGAGGTGTCAGAGAGGAACTCAACCATTTCAAAGTGCCACCAGAAATACCGTAGCTTTCGAGTTTCAGAAGTAGCTTGGGATGACTGACTGTATCAAAAGCCTTGGCATAGTCGATGCATACCATATCAGTTTGGCAGTTCTCATTCACAGCCGAACACCAGTCGTGGAACGAGGATATCAACTGAGATAGTGTTTTTCTACCAGGCAGAAAATCGTATTGGGCAGGGCTGAGGAGGTCGTTCGACGCAAGATGGGAGAGAACACAATCTTTGACAATGATTTCGAGGACTTTACATACTGACGAGGGTAAACTGATGGGCCGATAGTTCGAGACCTGAGCAGCTGGTGCCTTTTTGAGAAGCGGGGTTACAATCGCGGTTTCCCATGCGTTAAAAGGCGCAATCTGCAGTAGCCCACAGAGTAGCGACGAACGGGTCCCACATTCGTATTCCCTAAATACAGTTTACCGCATGTTAAAAGGACATGGTGCGGTTGCGGTCACCCACTAAAACTTCGGTGGAAGACGCCTAACTTCATTATCGATCGACAGCACAGCTGATTTTCTGTGAAAGTTATCGTTTTTCTTTTTTTTTCTTGTTTGCTTTGGCATTACTTTTGTTTCTGGCTCTTATAATATTACGAATAGGGGTGCGCGAGAGGGATTTGCCGTTTTTTTATTTCAAAAGAATTTTGAAAAAAAACTTCGAAGCTCTAACAAACGGCTAATTTCCCTCACGCACTAAGAATAGCCTCTACTCGCAATATTTAAACAGTAAGAAACAAAACGAATGCCGGAACAAACTAGAGAAACCGTAACTTGCACAGAAAATCAGCTGTGCTGTCGGTCGATAATGAAATTAGGCGTCTTCCACCGTAGTTTCAGTGTGTGACCGAAACCGCACCATTTCCTTTTAACATTGCGGTAAACTGTAAGTGACCCCGAGTTGGAAATTTTGAGCAGAACCCAAAAATTTTCCTGAACACCTTATAAGCTACCTGGTGTACCCTCCTTACCTTTTCGCAAAGCAGTGGAAATGCCTTTTCTGGAATCCCCAGAGGCATTCAGGAAAGTTGGACCACGGATCAGGGTTGGGCAGAGTTGTGACTCTGCACGACGGAGGGTCGTAAGAATTTGGATTTTTTTTTGTAAAAATATGAAAATACGTCGTGAAAACTTTGGAGAAAAAAAGGTGATTTTCTCCAAACCACTTGGTAAGCTAAAATGAGGTACTAATAGTTAGATGCGTGTGAGAACTATGAATTCTTAGTCTCAGGTTTCGTCGTTTTTTTGTGATAGCGAAACTCAACATAAGGATAGAACAAGTTACATACCTTCCTTACTGAGAAGTTACGGGGCAGTTCTATTGAACTTTTGGTTTTTTTTTACATTAGATTGGACATTGCCTTTGAATACCACAAATGTGAACTTTTCCAGCTTTGTAACTCAAAAAAAAATAAAGAAATTTTTCATTTCGGGAAGGGGGGTGGGTTGTAGAAATTATGGCCAACAGAAGGGGGTCGTAGCTCCGCCCAGTTGTCGCAACGACCTGCTCAACCCTGCCACGAATTATTCATGTACTTTCACACGTCTTCAACAAAGAAAACACAGTTTTCCGAATCGTTGGAGTGCGGGTGAAACAGAAAAATAGAGACTACTGCAAGTCGTCACAAAACCAAGCAACTACAAATATTTATCTCTAATATTACACCAAAAATAAAGTAAAGCCTACAATCCTAACAAAAAACTCTGAAACCGGCATCAAAAACTACGTATTCACAACACTTTCACAAACATGAAGAGGCCACCAGTTCTGTTGTTTTCGTGACTTTTCGAGTATTCTTAGTCTACTTGGGTCCAAGCATGTTCTCCGGCTTCACCCATTGGTGGAACTGCTCCTCCGTCAAAACTCCTAGCTTAACCGCCTCCTCTTTCAAAGTCGTGCCATTCTTGTGAGCAGTCTGGAAGATATACCATTCTTTCAAATCGCAGAAGAACGAGTTCTCGGAAAAAGCCTAATCGTAGGTTAGGCCTACCTTAGCGATCTTGGCAGCATTATCATATCCAATGTGAGGATTGAGGGCAGTGACAAGCATCAAAGACTCACGCATTATCTGAAAACAGGATGTCGTCCACAACTCGGTGGCATAAATTAATATCTAGTAGCATTTATTGTTAGAAACGTGAAGTTAAGACAGTTTTCTACTCTTCCATGGATAAAATGTAAGAAAAGCTTCCATAAAGGGACAAAAGAAGATGTAAAGTGACAAGAACCCAAACCTTTGCGATATTGTCCTTGTTGGCAACAATACCATCAACGCAGTTCACCGAGAATGAAACAGCCGAGTCAGCCAAGAGTCTAAAAAGTAATTATTCGAATTCCAGCAATCACAACTGCATGCAAGCGAAAAACCGAGTAAATATTCTCACTACCTTGTGGACTGAAGTACATTTTTAACCATCAATGGCTTGAATACGTTGAGCTCGAAGTGACCATTTGATCCACCAACAGTCACAGCAACCTACATAAATCACCTATCAAATTTCTCGAATAGAAAAGAGATGGTCCAGTAGCATACCTGGTTGCCCATAACTTGGGCCGCAACCATGGTAATTGCCTCACACTGCGTTGGATTGACTTTTCCAGGCATGATCGAGCTTCCCGGCTCATTTTCAGGGAGCGAAAGCTCTCCCAGACCACATCTGAATATCGAGAGGGTGCAGCTTCGCGTTGAAACACCTTGGTTTGCTAGTTTAACACACCGCTCAAAAGCGGTACTCTTGTGTCTTAACGAATTTACATTCTCCGACTGCCTCAGCACACAAATTGTGCGCACAAAAGAGCTGTTTGCACCCAAGGCGTAGTGTTAAAAGTTAGAGTTAAGCGGGCCGTTCTGTCGGACTTCGACGAAGGTGCGACCCTCATGGTGAGTGGAATTTTCCGAAAACTGAAGTCCTATCTGCATTTTGGACCATCATCCGTGAATACGCTTTGAATAGCGCAGTCCACAAATTTGTAGTTTAAATTTGGAATGTCCAGCGATGAAATGCTCGCGACTCCCAACACCACACGGATTGTTACGCAGCACGACGCACCCCGCCTGGCCCAGGCTCCGAGATGCGAGTGAAAGACGCCATTTCGACGTCGCATCCGGCCCGTGACAGTGTGATGGGTTATCTGAACCACACAGCTTTGAAATTGCGGATATTTTTTCAAGGCTTAAAAAAATAAACGGGAAAAATACAATGCAGAAATTTTCCCCATTTTCTCGAATCCTGCCATTTTTTTCCAAGAGGAAAAAACCGAAAATTCTGCCCCCCTTTGAGGCGTTACCAAAATGTTCACAAAAGTGAGCAGTAAATTAAAACGCCACATATGGCAAAAAAAAAAGAGTCTAGATAAAGAAATACCTATAGGCTCAAAAATCTGCTGAAATTCAATGGAAATGAAACCGCAATGCGAGGTCGGATGACCGACACTCCTCTGCGGCGTTCAACTTCCGTGCGAAATTTCTTCGTTGATGGTAGAGTGAGTGATTGATATTCTCAATTGCTGAATCGCCGGCCAGGTCGGGTAGCAGTGCCCGACGTCGGAAGGCAAAAAAAAACAATGAAAGGGGTTTTAGGGTGATGCATAGCCATCCGTTTTCAGTTTTTTAACTAGAGCTGACAAGAAAGGATACCTCGGTCCAGAACCAAGGAAACGAATATCGTTGCCAATCTTCATGAAGGAAGCCGCCAACACGTTCAGTGCGCCATGGACCTCGACGAGGGCATCATGAGCTGCGAGAGCCTCAAACTTGTTGGGAGCCGTTGTGAAAGGCAGCCCAGTGAGGTCGGAGACTGTCTTGGCAACCTTCTCCGCGAAACCTTTGCGAGTGTTCAATCCAGTTCCTACAGCAGTTCCTCCAGCAGCCAATTCGTAAAGGCGAGGAAGCACGCCTTGCACACGAGCAATGCCGTTATCTACCTGGAATTGCCATACTATGACACCATGATGATAAGCCCGATGTGCACACTCAAAAAAGCCAACCTGCTGGACGTAGGCAGAGAACTCCTGTCCAAGTGTAAGTGGCACAGCATCCTGGGTGTGAGTGCGACCAATCTTGATAATATCCTTGAACTCAGTGGCCTTGTTGTTCAGCGCTGTACGAAGCTGCTTGAGGGCAGGCAGCAGACGGGAGTTGACCTACAAAATCATAGGTTGATCATATAAATGAACTGATTATGCTGCAGAAGCAGTTCAAGAATTGCAAACCTCTCTTGCCACAGCGATGTGCATGGCTGTGGGGAAGGTGTCATTACTCGATTGACTCATGTTCACATGATCATTAGGATGGACAGGTTTCTTCGATCCCAGCTCTCCCCCAAGAATTTCGATCGCCCTGCAAAGCACACATTGCATAATTAAGGGCCGCTTTGGAGTTTTCGTAAGTTGGCAGAAATCGAAAAGATCGATCCATCTCATTAAAAAGTTTACCATGCTGATACATTAATCTCATATTCGTCAAATCGTCCCGAAAGTCCCTCGGGATACATTCGCCAAGTATTTTAGAATAAAGTGCGGAGAGTGTCATCAGAGGTTGACGGACACAGGAATTCGGTGATTACAGATTGCTCAACTTAGATGTAACATGTGCTTCGGATAAGCAAAAAAAAGGTACTGATTTGGATCTCTTGCTGGGAGTGAATTATCCACCTACTTTCTTGCCGCCGACCAATCACATCAGCCTTCGCCGCTTCTGTGATAGGTCAACGGCGGGAAAGTGGGCGGGTAACTCCCTCCCAGCAAGAGATCTAGATTAAAGCCAAAAAACAAGCGGAAAATGCAAACCTTTTTGGAACAAATTCAGATCCCGCTGAACCTTTTTCTTTTTGTATTCCAGCGTCTTCTCTTTCGATAAGGGAAACAAAATATTTAGGAAGTCAATGAGACATATGGTTAGGTCCGTGGATTGTTGCCTCAAAAAAAACATATAAATCTCACACATGGCTGGCGCGGCGGTTGCGTGCGCCGGCCCGCTATTCGATTCAGGCCGAGAAAAGAGCGCTGCTGATCAGCTTAACACACCACCAGCGGCCGGTGGGATTCAAATGTTTTTTCTTGAGGAAACAAGCCTCGGACCTAACTGTATATGGTTTCTACAAGGTGCACACCCACGCCGCTTCGCGACGTGGGTGCGGTCGTGCTTTAGGATCTATGGATTATTTAAATTGCAGGGCGGTGCCTCGCTGTGCTCAACAGCCTTAAAGGCATCGTACGCGCAAAAAACGGTGTCTTATTTTTCTATGTTTTCGAGTAGGCAAGCTCTTGAGGTAAGCCATAATAGCAAAGAAAACCCAAAAAACTCCTGATTTGGATAAACGCGTTTAAAAACTTTTTGAAAAGTTGACTTTCCACCCCTTCCGTGGAATTCGGTGTGTCCAGTGCAATAAGTTTTTCTGAACGTCTGAAGTGGTTTCACGCTTTAAACTTTCTAGGTGAGAAAATTTATTTTGCCTTTCTTCTACCAAAATCACTAAAAAATAAAAAGCTTCTACTGTGCAAATTTGGATGATAAGTGCTAGATGGCTGATGAGAACTGGTGGCGAATCCTCATCTTTAACCTATTCCAACCTCATAACCCTACGTTTTTGACGCGCCAAAGTTTACCGGTGTGATCTATCGGCCTCATTCATGAAATTGAGCCAAAAAAATGGAAAAAGGTTTCCAGCGCGAACGATGCCTTTAAGCCCGTACAGTACCGCACATTTTTTTTTTGCAGAAAAACCATTTGCGGCGTTTTCCGCGCTCACAAAGCGCTGCATCGCCATAACTTGCTTCAAAGTGGTCCGATTTCAATTTTGAAGTAAATTCTGAATCGCTTTCATTGAGCTCTATACGATAGTGTTAGAAAATAACTTAAGAAATGCTACACATTTTCCAACAGGATACGGGAGTTGCAATGGCTCTCTACATTCGCCTCACTGAGAGGACCACGAAAGCTACCCCTAAAATTCATTTCGTCAATTTCGAAGCGAGATATGGCGATGTGGCGCTTTCTCTGAGAAATATTGCCGCGACTCCTCCGCTACTGCCCTGCGACTCCACCGTGATCCCGGACTGTCCCGCAACCCCCCAGCGACCCTTAACTCTTCCGCGGCTTTGCCGCGACTTCTTCGTGTGTCAAGCGTTCGCAAATCTACCGCGACTCCCTCAGGACTTTTCCGCGACATTACCGCGATTCGGTGAATAAAGAATAGTCCGCGGTTCTGCTCCGCATCTCCTCCGCCACTCCTCAAGCAGGCGCCAAGTCGAAGGAATTGCGGCGGAGTCGCGGCAATATTTCTCAGAGCTGTATGAGCAAAATTCGTCACAAAAAGCCCCTTCTTCAGAAAAAGGACTTGTGCGCTACTGTATGTTTTCACGGAAATCAGTTACACTGTGCTCAATCAACTTCACGCAGGGAACTTTCGCAATGCAGTGCATAGCCCTTTACAGTCTGACACAGATTCGAAAGAAGAGAATCCGCGGAGAAAGTTATGTAACACTTTTCCGTGGATTGGTGAACATTTCGGTTTAGATTGATGTTCAGTTCTTGAACTCATCGCAGAAAGGAACAGTTGAAGCAATAGGCACGCATTAATCCTTCCATATAATAATCCTAATATAAGCAGTAGAATGTTTTCGTTTTCTCATTGACACGGGAGGTCAATCACCAAGGCTGCATGCGTGGACAGTGTGTGACAACCGGGTGTCAATTGTTAACGACGGGTGGCGATGACTAATTTCCGTTCATTGTCACACACACACACACACACACACACACACACACACACACACACACACACACACACACACACACACACATACATACATACATACACACACATACACACACACACACACATACACACACACACATACACACACACACACACACACACACACACACACACACACACACACACACACACACACACACACACACACACACACACACACACACACACACACACACACACACACACACACACACACACACACACACACACACACACACACACACACACACACACACACACACACACACACACACACACACACACACACACACACACACACACACACACACACACACACACACACACAGCACACACACACACACACACACACACACACACACACACACACACACACACACACACAGACACACACACACACACACACAGACACACACACACACACACACACACACACACACACACACACACACACACACAAACACACACACACACACACACACACACACACACAAACACACACACACGAAGCAGCGTATAGTTAGTAGGACAATCCACAATAGAAAAAAAGAGTGGCCTCTTCCAATGGCGTAGTTCGAGCAATTTCCCTGCTGTTGGATCAGCGAAAACAAAAAAAGGTCATGCATGAAAGGATCCAGCGTTCTCAAGTACGGCACATTCAGATATGAACAGGTCATGGCCTTACCACTAAGAAAACGTGTCCAAAATAATTTCTCAACTCACTGCTGATATGCCTTAAGACAAACTCAACTTACTGATTTCCATTGAGTTTGAAAAAACTCTCGAGTACACCTGAAGCACCAAAAACGTCCCATCTTCGATAAAACTTCACCCTGTGTCCGAGCAAGGTTAACTCGTTTCTACCGTATGCTGCTTCTTCCTCTCGTCCACACTTTCCACCTACCTTTCCTCTCACTTCGCACACGCACGCAAAGGAACACAGTAAATTTCATGGTATCACATAGGGCTGAAATAACACAAAACTTAGAAGTCAGACAGGACTCGAACCTGCATCCCAACGTTTAGGAAAAACAGCGATCACTAGACAATGGGTATGATTTCGCGAGAACAGATCGGTATTGAATCCACTCAAGATGAGGCCTTTTGAAGACTGTATTCAACACGGCCAACTTGTGATACTTAAGATCATTTAGAATTCCGTAAAAAGCCATCAAATGAGAAAAAAATTTCAAAATTCAATCTTCTAAAGGTGCCAGGGTTCGCGATAAAAACGATTTTTGAGCTCTCTTCATGAGAATGCAGATTTGGTCATCACAAAAGTGAGAATAAGTTTAAAAAAAGCCTGGGAATTTGTCGGGAAAACGCTCAAAAACAGGGTATAACGGTTAATTACAGGTGTCTGCCGGCCCCCTAATTAACGAGAATTTCACTAATGCCAGTTTAACCGCCTTTTATTTTGCTGCTAAAGTAGCCAGTAGTCTCCATAAGTGCTCAAAAATTACTTTAGTAGCAAAATAAAAATTGTAAAACAGGCATTTTCAGAAAACTGGATAATTAGGGGCGGAAGGACACGAAGCAATAACTTTTCCCTGAGCGTTTTCTCTCCAATTTGTTTCACAATTTTCACATTTGTGATGGCCAGATCTACCTTCTCATGAGGATATCACACCAACCATTTTTATCGCGAACCCTGTCTCTGAGTGGATTCAATGCTGGTTTGTGTTTGCCACATCATATCCGTCGGGTGATTGCTGTTGTGCCTACACAGTTCTTGTGCCAACTAGCTGACGAATGCAGAGCGGGCGTCGGTAAAGTTATGTTAACACTTTCGCCCGGAAAGCGATGCGAAGCAGGTCCAAGTCCTGCCCGAACCCAAGTTTAGTATTCACCTCAGCTATTTTCTGCTCATTTACCAAACAAAACCATGAAAAGACTCAAAATTTCTGAAAAATTCGACGTAATTTTCGCTCCAAAATGGAGGTAATTTATGAGCAAAGCTGGCCAAATGTGTTCAATTTCCCCTTCCGTATTTCCGGCTTTTTAGGCTATTTCGTTCCGAAATTTGTTTTTTATTCTGCCCGTAGACGGAAAAGGTCAAAACTGCCTCTTTACTCCTTCCGGAATTTCATTTTTAAGCTGAATATTTTATGACTCCCTCACCTGTTGAGAAATTACACATGTTTATTTTATTTTCACTTATGACAATGCTTTCGAAACCCCTTTTGCGTTTTAAAGGAAGGCCGCATCCAGCGAACTGAAGATTTGGACCTGAAGGCTGGAAACTCAGGAGAAAGTCCTTGGCCCTACAACTGAGCGAGATCGATTGAAAGAGTTCTGCGCACGCTCATAGTTAGAGTTCAGGGTCCTTTGATACCATGTTTTTTAATCAAAAATAGCATCTTATAGAATCAACTACGAAATGCTATTTTTGATTAAAAAACTTTGTATCATATGACCCTCAACTTTTAAATAGCGTGCGCAGAAGTTTTGCCACTCAACGAATTTTTATTCTTTTTAGATTCCTGGAAACGCGCCCTTCTAGTCATTTATGCTTTTCGAAGAACTTTGGTCCACTGAATTTCAAACTAGCTTCATGATTAACCTCTTGTTCGACTAATTCAATTTCTTTTAAGTACGACAACTCAGATTGCCGAAATGACAGAGATATTTTCTTTTACTATCATGTTGAAATTGAAATCAATTATCGCTTAAGTATCACTATAACACTGAGTGAGTTTCACCGTTTAATTTGCATAATTTTTGATCCACTTCTATCGAAAATTTCCGTTTCCAGAGTTTAAAAGACATTTATCACCCGTTCACGCTCTCGCAAATAATGAAAAGGATCTGCACACAGCCCTGTTTAAAGGGACACTCACGCATAAGAATAACAGATATGTATTATGCCCCTCACACCACCACCACAGAGCCTTTTTGTTACGATCCATCACAGCATTGTCCTATTGCTTCCAGATGTGATGAAACTGGCAGAATCATTAAGCAGCAGACAAATGTACTTACCAAGATCTGCCAGCTGTGAAAAATAGACGCTGGTTAAACGCATGGCGAAGCCACAGCCGTCAACTACAGAGTGAGGATCTTGAATACGGTGATTCTTAAGCTTCCGAAATTCACCTGTTTGAGATCACTTCATTCACATTCATGTTCGACTGGGTGCCAGATCCAGTTTGCCATGTGACCAAAGGGAAGTGGTCATCCAGCTTTCCCGCGACAACCTCATCTGTAAATCAAATGGAAGCGTTAATTTCCAACTGACGGATCAATCTTTGCACAACGTGTCACAAATGTCATATCGATTTCAACAATGAGCGCTCAACGCCGCACAAAAACATCAACTCTCACAACGAGACTGGTTATTAGCTCCAATTCAGCACCCAACAGCCTCGCGCTGCACCCAAGGTCACGTTATAGCGACAGGTCAAAAGGCAATCAAAAAAAGTCCTTACCAGCTGCTTGACAGATAGCGTCCGCGAGTTTCTTATCAAGGCCGTACTCCGTATTCACCTAAAATTCTTATTTATAGATATTAGCAGGGTTAAGTAATAAATTTTATGGAAAAATCGACTAAGAACCACACATACCATGGCAGCTGCTTTCTTGAGAATTCCGAAAGCGTGTACTACAGGGAGTGGCATACGCTCTTCCGGGCCTCCAATCTTGAAGTTCATCTGGGAACTGGAAAGAAACTCGAAAATCACCTCAAGTCAAAAGCACCCAGTTCCGAAGTGATAGACGAATTCCCAAAAACGTCTTTCATCAGCTCCATCCTTTCCCCTTTTAGATATACCTCTCAAGTTACCTTCTCAAGCAAACAAACTCTGACTCGTTCCACACGTTATAGTCCATGGGCCGGATCCATCAACGACAAATTTGCGGTTCTAGGGTAAATTTATGCCGGATTCTCCGCACTTCTTCTTCTTCTTTGCAGCCACAGAGAGAGAATCTGTCATAGGTTCAGAAACTCGGCCACTAGCACTGGGTTCGTCCACAGATCCATTGTCGTTAGTGTAGTCGGTGTCTTCGAGCAATTGAACAGGTGCGCAGTAGTATGCCCTTGACTACCGTAATCAGGACACTCCTCAGGTTTGCTGTTGTCAATCCTATGCAAATATGACATAAGCATGGGGGAGTGCCCACAGCGTAACGTTGCAAGGGTGCACCTCGCACGCCTGCCAAGTTCCATCTGTCTCGCTGACCTTCGGAGGTGCGACTCCCAGGATGGAGTTTATGGCAACTCTGCTCTAATGTTCCTTCACGAGGGTATGCTCCGCGCGCAAGAGACGGAGGCGTTCTTGTTGTGCTTTGTTCCATCTATGCACATCTACTTTCGACGGAGCATCAGCGAAAGGCTTTCTGATACATCTCTCTCTCACCGGGTTTAGTACTCTTCGCGATGGATGATTTGGCTTCTTCACGATGTTAATGTACATTTGTTGCGCCTGGAGTTGGCAGTGGTCTCTAACTGGCAATATGCGAGCTTCGGTGCGTAAGTGCTCAATTGGAGAGCTTTTAGAACAGCCTGTTGCAATTCGCAAAGCACAATTTTGGACGCGCTGCAGCTTGGACCAAGAGGCGTCCGACACGATGTGCTGCCAGACTGGCGCAGCATACTCCAAGGCGGGTTGCACAATAGCCTTATACGTGGTCAAGATCGTTTCTTTATTGCATCCCCAGGACGCAATAAAGAAACAATCCTGGCCAGGGATGTGCGGAAAAAATATTTTTGGAAACAGAAAACAGAAAATCTAGTTTGACAGAAAACAGAAAAAAAAACTCCAAAAATGGGCAGAAAACAGAAAACAGAAAATTTTCAAAAATCATTAAAGCGTGTCCAGCGTACACTAAACGAAATTTTTCAGAACATTGAGCTTTTTTTATACATTTTTAATGATCTATGCTTCTTTCATTGAATTTTCAAAACCTTACAGTTGGCCAGAGCAAAAAGTATAGACGCTCAAGAATTCCAGATTATGACTGCGATGAGGTGACAAATGTTCATTAAACCTTCCTTTTTCCAGGCAATAAAAGATCGATTATTTGTTAGAAGCTCAATACATATGTCTGTGCAAGGAGTACGTATTGAAGTCGGAGCGAGCTTTCCGTTCCTTAGTGTACATATTTTGAACTGTTTGCGGGATAACTGCTGGTTTGAACACTGTACTACTCTCAGAGCTGAAAGTCACGCCCGTACCGCGCGCCTGTTCCGTTAGAGTATGAATGACCTGACGCGCCGTTCGCTCCACCGTTGAGAGCCTCTCGCACCTCTGTGGCAGAATTATCATCTGCCTCGTAGGCTCACCATCAATTTCTTGGCGCTTCATCTTAACTGAATTCTGTGCCATCTGCGTTGCAGTGAATTAAAACACGTATTTAGAGTTTTGCGTGCATGGTACAGTTGGGGCCAACATTACCCCGCTCTACCAAAGCGGGTACGGTGGGGAGCGGGTATTCGTAGAGGCTTGACTCTGAGAAAAATTGAGACTCCGCGATAGTACCGCTTTGGCGCGTGCAGGCACCGAAGCGGCACTATCGCGGAGCCGCGGCGGCATTACCGCGGAGCCATGGCGGGGACCCGACAGTACCGCATCGGCTCCGCGATAACGCCGCAGCGGCTTCGGGAGTGTCTGATATGAAGTTATTTAAGAATTATAAGACAACTAGAGGATGTCTAGTTGTAAGAACGAAAATTCGCACCTGTGGTCGTTACGTCCTTTGTCTGATAAAGGACAGAGGTTACCGCCGCTTTTGCGCAAAAGGAAACACGGAATGTACCTCAAACCTGGGTATATTGAACCGGCGACAATTTCGTTTTACCACACAGGACGGTGCATCGTACTCCACGCGGAATCGCTGCTGCATCCTCGAGGAGCCGGCGCGGTTCAAACGCGGAGCTGCTGCGGTACTATCGCCGCGATGTCGAGGCTCAAAGCACGACAGCAGAATCGTCTGATCACGGAGCCGCTGCGGCACTATCGCGGAACTATTGCGGCACAGTCGAGGATCGCGGTACTTTGCCGGCAATGACGCGACACATTTTTTAGAGGAATGGGTTTAGTGCTTATTTAGTGGCTTGCAGGGGCCAGCCAACTTTCCAATGAGTGCCTCCATCTCCCTACATAAATCTGTTCCAAATTTAAGGATCCCGGAGGGTTGGTTGCTTTGATTCACCTCGGCAAGGATCGAACCCGACCGTGTACAGCGAACAGCACCGTTTCCTCCCACCACGCCACACATGCCCTAATGGATAACCACTACAGCGAGATAAAAGTGTCTAGCATGGTACAAGTGCAGAGATTCTGGGTGAAGTACAACATTACTCTATCGGCTTAGCTTCGAAAAATCAAAAAAAAACAGTCCTGCTGCAAATCGCGGTACACGTTTTTTTCTGTTTTCTGTCCAATTTTGCCTATTTTTACAGAAAACAGAAAAAAATGGCCAAAAATGGGCAGAAAACAGAAAATTCCGCACATCCCTGATCCTGGCCACGTATAAGGCTATTGTGCAACCCGCCTTGGAGTATGCTGCGCCTCCGCACTTCTCAATTCTATATGCCTCTATCTCGCCACCAGGATACAGCAGCCCGTTGGCAACTTCTAGGTTGATTTTTTTCAATAAAAAAGTTCACCATTTTCAGGTTTCGAGATGGAGACTCTTGGACTTTCCGGGATGTTCTACGTTCCCCCTCTCATTACATATTCATTTAACAATAAACTAGCTACTCATGAATTCGTTAGAAAACCGGAGAAAACTTGCATCCATACTGTATTTTTTAAGAATTTTTCCCTAATAGTGCTTACGACCTCTTAAAATGTTTACGATGTTTACGTTGGCAAGCTATTCAGTCCGGCTCGATCCTGCTCGTCATTGCGATCTAACTTGAAACAGGGTTCGATCTTTAATGAACCTGGTCCAAGAAGGCTTTCATGTGCCGGAATTGGAATAAGCGAATCATAATTAAAAAATTTTGCGAGAAAAATCTCCCAATGACAAGGGAAGGATATTTGGACAAACTGGCCACTTCAAAAAGGTTTTTGCTCTTAAGACCATTTTTAACGTAGAAATCGAACTTTTCCTAAACAGAGACGAAAAGTTTGTCTGCACGAGATTATAACCATTTCTTTGAAGATGACCACTGAATTTCGTCTACGGTGACCTATGGCGAAACTTAAGCATCCCTCATATTCGTGTACAGCGTCCAAAACGAACCCCCCGCGTATACGTATAATCGAAATTTTTTCGACTTTACCGTCCCATAGAACACCAATATAAAGTCTGTTCCAGTTTTTTTTTTGAGGACTGCGGTAGGCTACGGTGCGTGTAATGCCATTGCAACCTACATAGAGACGGGTATGACTGTTCAAAGAACACCTCCGCAATTGAGGGGAGGAAAATCGAATCTTAAGTCAAAACGTGGTATAAGAAACACAAATCTCATCTAAAATGACCACTTTAACCAAGAATGAGTTTTTTGAGAAAAATTCCCAAAAATTAGATGGTTTTCGAACAATAATAATAGCTATCTCTTCCAGAAATCAGTGGTTTCACTCACCGAGCAGTTTGCGCTCCATAATATCTGTCAGCTGGCACTTCGAGCTCACCGAAAGTGTCACGTTCCTTGCGAACCTAAAGCAAATGGCATAAGTGTACATACACTCAAAAGTAGCATACAGACTCGCATATAGTTGAGATAGGTTCTACAACTGGGTCGTACGGCTCTTAACAGAGCGCTCGCGTCGCCGGCAGCGTCAAAAACGAGTCAAAATGACTGTGATTGGGCCATACTGGACAGCCAAAGCAAGCAGTCTCCGCCCACTTTCCCTAAAGATCCCGCCCCTCAACGCAAATTCGTCCAAATTGATTGCTCGAATATGGTCACGTTGGCTAGTTTTTGATGCTACCAACGATGAAAGGGTTCTAGTACAGGCCGTTAGTCTTCCAGCTTCGTTGAATTGATCATTTTGACGCTGACTTCACAATTTAAAAGAAGAACTTATTGGCCAACCGGTTCGGACACTCAAATCCTTCGTCGGGTGCGACGCGGTCGCGACATGTTCGCATTGGGGCGCGGTTTTCCTTAGCTCCACTCCCCGCATTGTGTCCGTAGTCGGATTTGTACTTCGAGGACGGGATTTTCGTGTTTATAAAATTCAATTGGCCAATAAGTTCTTCTGAAAGGGCAAATGATTCGGGGACGATGAATCATTCAAAAAAAGGCAGACACGTAAAATCGTCCGCTTCTACCATGATTTCCATTGGCTTTTTTTCTGCTAATTTCTAGGAGTGTATGTTTTGCAGCGCCTGTTTTTTACTAGACAGTAACCGACCAGTCTTTGAGCGATTACCATTAATTGTTTCCAAATAGATGCTTTTTATGCTTTTTAGTTTTCGAAGAAAACTCCGAGACGTGTTAAGAGGGGTTTCAGTTTTCAGAGCAAGCAACAGAGCGGTCTTTCATGGCAAAATATAACAGTAATAAGGAGATTCCGGCATGATTAGCTCGAGAAGCTTTACTTCGACCATCCCAGAATGAGGGAGCTAGGCTATATTTATTCATCATGGCAATTTTCGGGGCGTTAGGAATGTTATTGCGGATTTTACTCAAAACATAACCATACCCGTTTCTCGATATTCTGAAGCTTACTTTATCTTACAACAGATATAGAACATAGTACTATTTGGCTGGCGTAATTTAACCTAGACTTTAAAGATATCGATAAGTGGGCCTTGAATTCATTTTAAGCATATTAAATACCACTACAAGAATGTTTCCAGTTAGATTCGAGACTTATAAAACTACCATATTCCCATCATAGCCATTTTTCCAGCGTTTTGAAAGTCACCAAAAGTTGCATTTTGCCAGGAGGATTTGCAGCAGCTACAAAATAAGATTAGGAAACAATCATAGAAGTACTTCGAATTGAGGTATAATTCATTACGAACGACCTTATCGTTGATAACCATTTCTTTTTTGAGATGCGCGACCTCAGACAGTCGACTGACCCAGAAAATTAAACGCTGGATAAAAAACGCGTACTAGTGAGATGAGGAGGATCGTTGTGTACTATATCGAACTATGAGAGGGATAATCGTATTGAAGTTAAGTGGAGCGAGTACACAGTACAAGTGCTAGCAACACCGCAAGGTTGGCGATTCAAAATTAATAATCGCTAGAAGATTGGTCGGTAACTATCTATTGAGAAAAAACAGGCGCTGAAAAACTTACACTCCTAGAAAATAGAATGAAAAATCCAATGGAAAGCATGGTAGAAGCGGATATTTTATGTACTGAATGAAGATGTCTGATTTTCTGTAGTGATTCGTCGTCCTCTAATCAATTGTAGTTTAAGAAGAACCTATTGACCAATTGAACATCGCAGATAGAAGTGAAAATCCCGTTCACGAAGTACAAATCCGAGTACGGACATAATGAGGTGAGTGGAGATGAGGAATATGGCGCCCCAATGCGAGCGTGACGCGACCGCGTGCGACGAAGGATTTGAGTGTCCGAACCGGTTGGCCAATAAGTTCTTCTCAATTTAAACCGATCATGTAACATTCATTTCCAAGCTACTCCCAGTTGTATTATCACAATCGTAGATGCGAAGCGGTTTTTTTTTTGAAAAAATCAACTATGAAAACGAAGATATCATTCTCAAAACAGCACCACTTCTATGATAGTAATGGCCGACCCTGCAATTAGCGGGGAAATGGAGGATATTTTGCGTTGTCACTCGTCCACTTCCAAACCAGCCCAGAAACAATTCGTTATTTCTTTGAATGCATCGCGTTTTCGGATCTATCCTAGACGGGGGGGGGGGCCCAAGATTTACTCATAGAAATGACGCAAAACCTCGTAGTTGTTATGAAAACAGTATATCTAGAAAGACTTCGATTGATAACGTTTCAGTCGGAGCTTCATCTGATTTCTCTCTTGAATCCTGACTGCCCCCCCCCGTCTAGAATAGCTATGCGTTTTCGTCGGTCTTTTCATCAGTTTCCAAGACTACCAGCTCCAAATCTTCAATTTATGACATAAAAACGATATCATTTTTGAGAGTGTGAACTACCTGTACGAGACATTGGAAACCGCTGAGGTTGACAGTGGTGTTTCCCCATTTACTTGGCGTTCGCGCTCCATTATGAGCGCCTCAGAGGCCAAAAGTCACTCAATCGTCTATAGCTGATAGGCTAAAATCTCAGGGAAATTGTGGGAATCCCAAGGCAAATTACCAAAAACGATTAATGTTGAACATCAAGATTTTTCTACGGTATTCCCATTCCAAAAAAAAATATTGTCACAAGCTCGGTTGATTGGTTAAACCAATTGGCCACAAAGGCTATATGGATCACTGACCTCAAAGAAGTCACTCTACGCAAGAAGGTCGCGATCCTCCAAAAAAAAAGGCGCACCGCACATTAAACTACACAGCTTCTCTCAATCATTCATCACTGCCACTCTACTGGGGCCGTATGCATACCTCTCCCCGGCGGGGATCCGTCCCCGAGCGTCCCCGCAAGGGGACGATCCCCGCGTGGGGACGCTCGGGGACGGACCGTATGCACATCTCATGCTCATCCCCCGGGGATGACAGAGTGGCAGGGACGCAGAGGACGCACGGTGAAAATGAGGAGGGCGCAGGCTGCGGGGCGGTTGTTACAGGAGCGCGGTAGTGTACAACTCGCATCCGTTATTTGCATTTATTCATTAATGAGCTAAGCATGGCCGGTGAAAGCTTCGAGGAGATTCTAAGGTGTGGTAAAATACTTTTAGGTCTGCTACGGCCCCTTTACTTATGATTGTCAAACAGCACTGGTAGGACTGATTCTAACTCGAAAAATTGAATGATCGGATTGTATTACAATACGCCCCGAGGGAGAAATGTCTGCGCCTTTCTCGTTATTTTTACAACTGCATGCGAATTTCTTACGGATCCTTTCGTTGCATCAAGGAATTGCAATAACGCAGAAATAATGTGAAGTAAGCGTAACGGAAACAAAACTAATTCAATGAACAGAAACTAGAGAAGCAGCGTAGTCAAAGGTAAACCGCTAATTCAAGCACCTATCACAACTGTGACGAGCTTTGCATATTTCTGAACTTTCTGTATAACGAATGTGCCGCCGACGTTTTGAATACTCTTGAATCGTGAGCCGAGCCTGGCCATTTGGTCGTTAGCCATCGAATTCTTCCATCAAAACCGACTATTACACCGGCATTTATACTATGATAGCCCTTGCGGCAAACAAAATCTTCCTCTGTTTCTGGTGGGCGTTGTATGCGGCACATTGTCCCGTCGAGTATGCACGTAACACTTGGAAGACCGTACTTGCGGAAGAACTTTCGGCGCAATTCTGCGCACTCCTGCCCCAGGGGTCGTATTCGCCAACAACCCGCCGAGGGTAGTCGACGGGAAGCGGAAGGGATGATACCGCCCGCGGCAGAGGAGCAGATCAACCCATCTTACACCATGTAAGATGGAAATGCAAACTGTGTTACGTAACGATATCACTGCGAAAAGATAAAGATTCCATCGCGAAGCGGCCATTCTTCACCTATGCTATTCGAAAAATTCCGGCGGTCGCGAGGGGAGCCAAGGGAGGCGAGAGGTGGCCGTGGAGCGCGCGTTTTGTACTGAAATTTCACCTCATTTACCCTTCGACTACCCGGCGGGTTATTGGCGAATACGACCCCAGGATTCAGTTGTGGAATGTACATATGATACCGCTTTCAGAAATCGAAGTATTTCCATCGAGCCTACACGAAAACAATGACTGATAACGCTATCAGGCATATGATAGCAGCACAAATTTTCATTTTCGTGGATGAATGAATCATTTCATTTCCTTGAGTGCCTTCCCCCGACTAGTTTGAAGCCAGGAAGGATTCGCCGGAAATGACGACTCGGTCCCAAAAGGAAGAGGGTGCGCATAGTTTTTATCTAGTCTCTGGGAAGCCGTGTTGCAGCTATTATCACGCTTTCTTGGAAGCGGAGCGGTTGTTTCTCCATTTCCACCATTGTATTTTTTTTTCAAAAACAACCGCTCGACTTTTATAATAAAGCTATCATAGCATAGTCGCGGCTTTCCCTCTACCAGATTCACGATACAAACGTTTGCTTGGAATCTGATGCCTTTTTAAAAGGAAAACCCAATGAGAAACATAAGCACTACCAGTACCGCGACAGAAAGTTAACAAATTCCATACGAGTATATAGCCTGTCTATAGTGGAGTCCACCAAGAGTGTCTCATTTACTTATCAATGAGAAGCTGTCGATTGGAGATCAATGAACATGAAACTCGTTGCAGCACAACCGCTCTCGCTCAATCGGTGTCGAGCGTGCTGGTATGGGATTCATGCACATTGATCCCCAGCCGACCGCTTCTCACTGATAAGTAAATGAGACACTCTTGTTGGACTCCACTATACCTCATTTTGAACCGGTCGATGTGAGGCCTATCGGGCTTATCATGTCAAAGTTTCCTCCTCACTGTTAAATTTTGCACTGACTGACGGCTCTGCTGCTGGCTCCGCCCGGCCCCATATGTGCGAGATAGGCCGTACATATAAGACGCATAATTGCGTTCCAATGTGTTCTCAGCAATGCTAAGTTCACAGACCGATCAACTAACCTTAGCCATAGCGATAGCAGATCGTGTGAAACTTCGGGAGGAGGTGGAAGTGAGGACGACGGCGGCGCTGACCGACGACACGCGGGCACAAATGCGACGAGCTGCCAGCATCTGAACGGGGAGGAGAATCAGACCACACACACGAGAGCCGACTGACGCAGACCACACACAGCGTAGTGTGTATGGCCATGTGAGATGGGACAGACATGCAGACACTGCCAAGTACGCGCACTTTCATAAGAAAAACAACATGAAAATCGAGGAAAAGCATCGAACGGATCATAAGAGACTCAGGTGAGACATTTAAAAATTGATCAGTGACACTTCTGGCGGCGGCAAATGAGGGGGAAATTCGAATTTGGCCAGGAACCACCAAGAAACGCAGCCTCACCTCGCAGTGGACGACTGAAAATGGAAAGGCGGATCGGAATTGACTCTCATTGATCCCAAAGAAATATGATGATCTACCAAATTTAACACGTACGAAAAACAAAAAGTAAAAACTTTTAAATCATCATCAATCACAAGAAGAAAAAAGAAGGTCGAAGCGCTTTTTTTCGTAAAATTTGCTGCAATAGGAAACAATTTAATTCTCAGTATATTTTGATGTTAACCTACAACAATCTAAATGCGTTTCTTGTAAACATTAAAACGACTCACAAGCTCCGTGATGAGCACCAGCGCGATTAGGAACATGCGGGTACGCGGCGCTTTTCCGATTTCTCGTAGATTTCTACCAGGGGCGGAGCGAAAATCCGTCATCGACAAGTGAGCTCATGTCTAAGTCCGGTAAAGCAGTTCAGAAGAGAATCGGTAGAATTTGGCCGCACGCTTGGGTTACCCGGGTAGTGGCGCCGCGGCGAGAACAAGCCGCGCGACGGGCTTCGCGACGAAATACACATTCTGACCCACACATGAGTTCTGCAGAATTTGCAAGTGTATTCATTCCAAACGGGTTCCATATCTTGGAGATTTTCATCACTATATTAATAATTTTTTATGTTATGATTTTTATCCCTACATTTTCAACGAAACCACACTATGTCTGAGAGAGAATGGTTGCCATGGAGCCATAAAATGTATACCCTGTTCTCAGCAATTTTTCACTTTGCGGACTCGAAAGGTAAAAAAAATTAGGCCTAAACTTCACCCATGGGTGTTATGGGGCTGTGGAAAACTTTTCGCTTTTTACTGATTTTTTTCTTCGGCAAAATACGGTGGGCGTACAGCAGTTAGGGGTATGGTATACTTTTGCGACACACGGTCGCGTCGCTCTGCACAGCGACCGCCTCCCGTCCTTTAAATCTGTCGCTGTCGCAGCGCACTGCACAGCGGCAGCGACAGTGGCAGCGACAGGCTATGGCACATTTGCAGTATGTCAGCCCTCCGCGACACGTCGCTGCGACCCACACGCGACATCTGTTCCTACGACGACCGTTGCTCCGATGCGAGTCCCGCCACGATTTGTGTTAGATTGCATGCCTGTTGCTCATTACAGCGACGAAGTATACCATAGGCCTTATCTACCGTCAAGGCTGCGATGACTAAGCCGGGCGGCGCCGAGTTGTAGCGGGCGCGGCGCGGCCGCACAGCGTGTATCAGATTGCCCGTCACTGTTCTTCAAGTGTTTTCGCCAGCCTAATGCCCATATTCCTGTAAATTTAAGGATGAAGAAGTCGAAATATGCTAGGAATAGGGCATAAGGCTAGCAGAATCACCTCTTGCGGGGGTAATCTATACTCTGTTTATCTTGAATTGCGCAAAACACGGTCCGCCAATAGTCCTCTAATTGGCCCACTAGTACCGTAGTGTACGTCCACGACGCGTTCTCGGCAGACCCGGGTGTGCACGCGGTGTGCAGAGAAATCGATTCGTCAATGCCGTCACTCGGCCCCCCACCCTGCCACCCGGGTCTGCCGAGAACGCGTCGTGGACGTACATTACGGTACTAGCGGGCCAATTAGAGGACTATTGGCGGATCGTGTTTTGTGCAATTCAAGATAAACAGAGTATACTACAAGACGCGCTGCACGACCGCGCCGCGCCCGCTTCAACTCAGCGCCGCCCGGCTTAGTCATCGCAGCCTTGACGATAGGTTAACGTTTATCAATTTGTTGAAACCGACTAAAGTGGTGTGTTTGCGTTGGCGGAAACTCGGTCCACGATTTCTATAGCAAACAGTCGGCAAATGTTACAGTTTATGTGCACCGGGTTTGTGCCCATCTTCAATAAGAAACTCATGGTATCAGTGCGTTCCGCGCCGACTATACAATCGGCATGGATCCTAGCGATACTTTTCGTTCCCCACTGAAGGTTGGCCCAAACTCGGTGCACCTATGTAATAGCATCTGGCACCGAGTTTGCGCCAACCTTCAATAGGAAACACAAAGTATCACTAGGATCCATGCTGACGGTACATTGGATCCAACTCATTTCGGGAGACCGCTAACACCTTTTTCTCTTAAAAACATCGTACGCGCAGAAAACCGTATATTATTTTTTTCATGTTTTTGTGTAGCTTGGCCTTTCTAGTGAAAGAAAATGTCGAAGGGGCCCATGAAAAACCTTCATTTGTAAAGAAAATTCAATCGGAACACATTGTAAATACGAATTTGAATTTCGCGCCAAAATTCTTTTTGAGGTTTTTCTGCTTCTGGAGGCCTCGTCACTGTCATTTTCAAAATTTTTCTGCATGTGGCGTTCGTGCCGTAACTATTTTTCATGTTGTCTTACGGTCGCACTAACATTCTAGGAAAAAGTGCTAGATGACTGGTGAGAATTAGTGGCGCATCTTCATCTTTGAAGCCTTCCAACCTCATTGCGCAAGGTTTTTGACGCGCCAAAGTTTACCAGTGTGGTTCACCGGGTTCAATCATGAAATTGAGCCTGAAAAATGAAAACGATTCCCAGCGTGAACGATGCCTTTAACCATCGGCCTTACATATGCTCCGAAAAAGATTGTTTTTCGATCGAAACAGATTTTAACATTCATGCGACGACAGATCCGCCGTCAACTTAAAATTGTTTGTTTGCAAACTGAGGGTTATTTGAGATGATTCGGATATCCGCAAAAAATCGGATAATTTTGAATTTCTTGTAGCAGAACCTCCTATTTGCTCAGAAGTTCAAATCAGTTTGGCGATAAGCCCGCCCCGTACTCCTGTCACCCACGTACCGAAATCTGCTCCCTTTTCAAAAGATTACGATAGGTTGCGGTAGCGAAAGTCAATAAACTTCCTGCCACCTACTGTACTGTGCTTATCTGAGCCAAATTCCGGTCCGCAATTGCGTTTCGACACGCTTTGCGGCCGCACGCGCTCGAGTCAGTCGAGTTTCTAGCCGACTCGATATGGCTTTTTTAAACAATTTTCTCCAATTTCGTCAACTTTTCTGTTCCTAAACCCACCTAGAGTCAACATATCGGCGGCTGCGGCGCTGGAAACTCTTTGGAATAAAATGCGCGCGGCCGCAAAGCGTGTCGAGACGCAATTGCGGACCGGGATTTAGCCCAGAGAAGCAAAGTAAATCTCCAAATAAATGGATAGAGGATATTGAACTAGCGATCAACACTCCAAACCAGCTCCAACCCCTCGCGCCCAAGAAGTTTTCTGTGAGGGAATAAGCCATTTGTGTAAGGCGATGGAGCGTTAGATGGGCTCTGCTTCATAAAGACCACGATTTCCTACACTTGCCTTAGTTCAGCTCCCACAGCCCCCCCCCTCCCTCTCGCTACGGTTCTGTCCACTGGGCCATTAAGAGCGGTGCGTTACCCGCTTTGGCATGCTCCCACGATCTACTGGAGAAATAGTCTTACTTCAGACCTCCATGCGCTTAGGCAATATTCGTGTCCGCTAGGAGAAGAAAAAACGTGCTCTGTGCAAGCAGTCATAAACCTTGCAGTTAGTTTCACTAGCGGATCCCGGCCCGTTCATTCACACCCCTGATTACGGGGAGAAGCCGAATTAGAAAGAAGCTGCGAATGCTCTGAATTAGCGCAAGAGGTTGTGGCGAAGCTATCACCAACCTTGTGTGTGGAAGGGCAACCATTTGCCAACAAATGCCGCGCCGCGACCGCTTGCGCTAGTTTGAGGCGCTTGCGTTCCGCCTGCAATACAGCTACAGCCAGAGATGGGTAGTCTAATTCATGGGAGGTTGCCCTTTTCCAGAACAGAGGTAAAGTGGTTTGTTGGAGATTGACACATATGCATGCAATCCACTGCGACAAGGCCAAAACCGCGAGGGCGGTCGATTAGTCATGAGTTTCATGCGAATTTAGACCATACCAATGAGGCAATACAATGGACGACGTCCGTAAGCCATTTACGATCATGTGTTCCCAACAGTGGGACACCCGTTCACTACCACTTCGGCACACGCTTTTCAAAAACCGATTTCTGAAAATTTAGCTTCCTGGCAAAAGTAACGATTTGGTAATGGTGAAAAAAAGTTTCAAAAATACCCTGAAATATCTTAAAAATGATTTGGCGTAAAATAGCCTGGAGTAATAAAAAAGCTAGGAAATGAAGTGAAATAACCAAAAATGCGATTTGGTGGTCGATCATTTCACAAGCTTCTCCGTTAAATTTATCAGAACGAAATCAAGCACGATACGTAATGGAGCGTCGCGCTCATCTAGCTTGGCCTATGCTGGTTCCCTTATTACAGCTTCTAAAATGGCTTAATGTTTCGGTTGCGCGCTTGATATCGTTTTAATAAGTGTAACGGGGAAGCTTGTGAAATGATCGACCATCAAATCAAATTTTTGGTTATTTCACTTCATTCCCTAGCTTTTTTATTACTCCAGACTATTTTACGCCAAATCATTTTTTAAGAAATTTCAAGATATTTTTGAAACTTTTTCTCACCATTACCAAATCGTTACTTTTGCCAGGAAGCTAAATTTTCAGAAATTTCACATATTTTTCCCGAAGGTTCCCTTTCTGACTTCAATATTGCTCAGAAATTTCCATTTTGGAATGATGAAACATCTAACAAACGATATTGCCGTATGAGTACAATTTTTAAAACTTATGACCCAGAACCATAAAAAATACCACTCAATCCCGCATTTTGTGCAACATGTGAGAGCTCGATATTATTGATCATTAATATTTGATCTTGCCTGATGAGAAGAGTTTCCAAACAAGTGACTTCATTAATATTTGATCTTGCATGATGAGAAAATTCCCCATAAAAGTGAACAATAAAAAATCAATGCGGCATTTTGTGCAACGGGCGAAAAAATCAATATTATTGATTGGTATTTATCGATAATGACTGATTAGCAAAATGTCCCAACCAAGAAAACCAATCCCTTCAGTAATCACTACTACTGGCCGCATATAGTGCAGAAAGCGCCAAAATCGATAATATTGATTATCGATCGATGACGCGTCATGAGTACGAATTCTGACAAGTTCAGTACTTACCTCCGACGACCTGTGTTGGTTGGCTGCAGATTCACCCACCCACCACGGTCTCCACAGTCGTAGCAGAAAGAAGCAGTTTTCGTGCTCCACGGCTAATTTAGTATGTAAACACCACGATTTTGAGGTACCTTTCAAAGTTGAGGTATCAAGTTCAAAATGGAATAGGAGCGACCTGCATCCATTTCCAGCCTCCTGTCCAAAAATGAGCTCCCTAGCTCAATTTTAAGTGTACCCGCAAGATCGTGAACGCCGTCTGAAGAAAAAAAGGAGATTAACAACAAAAACGGGCGGTTTTTCAGTTTTTACTCGAAAACCAGTAAACCATTCCAAACCATTTTTGGCTTACTATACCAACTTTTTGCGCTCTTTTCAATGCAATTTGGAGCTAATTTCTTCGTTCACTCTGAATTGAGATTTCGAAAAACGGGTCGCGCGCATGGCCAATTCAAAACCAAATCTGGTGCGCGCTTCGCGCGCACCACAATTTCTTCGCAACCAGAAGGAATTCCTATACATACATGTGATCAACCCCTCAGTTGACCGGTATGCGTCAGGCCGCCATTTGCTGTACCTGGACAGGAATATTTTCTTCCTCTAATTTGCACCTTCACACAAGCCAAATGCTACTGGTACGACGTCGCTGATTACTGCACCTCTACTCTAAATGCACAATCACTCACGGTGCATGCGAGAGCTTTGCAGCACCCATGCAGTTTATCTCTCAGAATGATCACTTCGACGACCGGCAAATTTTTTTTTCTGCAATCGATAGACTGATGAGACGGTCGGCATTTTCATAGTGATTCATGGGAGCAAAGAAATCGCACGCTGACGTTGGGTATGATACATCTACAGTGCTATCTGTACAGAAGCGCCATAGAAAAACTTACCGATTTAAACCACGACTTGCGGCTCTTCAAAACACGATGGAAAGGGAATCTTCTATTGAAAAAGTTTTGTTCGAGCCAATGTGACATCGAGACGGTAAATTAATATATTTCTCTCTGAGCGAATTGTTCGGTCGAGTTGATATTCTGTTGCCCTTCCATTTCTCCGAGCGCTCAACTCACCAACAGGCTTCAAATATGGTTTTTGGCACTGAATTATATCAAAGTGAGAATGAAACATGTTGCTCCAAAGTCATTTCCCCGATTGTACGTCAATGGCATGAACAGACATCGCCCGATCCACCTGCTCAGACAGACTTCAACGGTTGGTCTTCATTAATCTTTCCTTCCTACCCGTTCCCATCCGCCATTCTACCTAGGAACATCTTCCCGCTCTGCTCAAATACCTGATTAATGAATAGGATCACTGAACGTTGTGTTCACCGCTTCAATCCTTTCTAGTCGCAAAACAGTCTGCTATAGCTTTGTGCACAGAGAATCTCTCACAATGTCAAAATAGAAAAGATTAAAATAGTTATTTTTTCAAGTCTAAACCTTAAATATCGGTAAGATTATATAGCTTCTAATCACTGCAAGCACAACTATGCTGCTTTTAACACGGCAGTATGAATACTATTTCCAAAAATCCTTCATAGCTCAAACAAAAGTCGTTCCGCACTTCAGTCCCAAATAGGGGTGCGGATGAATACTGCGAAGGCTCTGTAGAAAAGACGAAAATCGCGATCAAATTCTTGAAATCCAGTAGAACAGCAATCCGAGAATTCCTCAACAGTTCAGATTATGAGGGGGAAGCTCTATTTTGGCTATAGTCAGATAGATTTCCGCTCGATAGTGGGCTTGTCTACCCTGAAATTGCATGTTGGCTCCACTAGAATAAGTAGATTTTTTTGGATTCTGAAGGTATCACGTCATTGAGGAAGTTCTGCACCAAATGTAGGTGAGCGAATTTTCCTTGTCCGTCTGTGAACTTTCCATCGAATATGCTTATCCATTTCAGAGCTGACTTCTTCGCCTAGTGAAGGCATCTTTCATAGTCCTCAACGCAGGCGCGGGGCGAGCGGGAAGCAACTATGAAATCTCGGTTTAAGATGGGCCTAAACTATGGAATGCACAGACATTCCTAGCTTGCATTTTCCAATATAGTAGCGTAGGATAATCCCAGAATTATTTATGTTATGTTTATTACATGGATATCCATGTTTAGAACAACTCTTACAACAGAACGCTCGCCCCTCTGGGAACGAAGTTCTGAGGGGTGCTAATTAGATGAGACGGTGGCAGGACAAATGCATAAGATATGATACGATTAATATACGGATATACGGATACGGATTAATATACGGATATATAATATACGGCTAAAAGAATTCCTACGACTCGAGGTACTTTTCCAGCATGCGTTCAAAAGAGTTAGGATAGAGAGAAACGGTACTACTTTTACTGACATTGTCATACTCAAAACCAGCTCGATGAGCGAAAAAGAAACGACCAAAACTTTTCCTGGCTGTCGGAGTCGACTTGAAGGCAAAAAACAGTCAAATTTTGACACTACCGAAATTCGGGTTGGATAGATTGAGCTGGCCTAGCTGAACATCGTCTGAACGTTTCACAAACTCTGAGTGCTTACTGTGCTTCTCTGGGCCAAATTCCGGTCGCTCGAGTCGGTCGACTTTCCAGCGCCAGAGCCGACTCGATGCGGCTTTTTTATAAACTTTCCTCCAATTTTTTTTAGTTTCCAATTTCCAAAACCCACCTAGAGTCAACAGATCGGCGGCTGCGGTGCTGGGAACTCTTCCGACTCAGAAGCGCGCGGCCCCAAAGTATGTCGAGACGCAATTGCGGACAGAGATTCGGCGCAGAGAAGCACAGTACTTCTAGAGAGAACAGCCATTAAATCAGGGACTACGGTATTCACAACATGATAATGATTGCCAGAATGATCGATATTCACACAGCAATTTTGAAAAATGCGTGGACGATGTCTAAAATATGAACGATGGACACACTTTTCTAACTTTCTGACACAGCGGTCGACGGAAGTGGCCGGAATAACTTGAAGAAGACCGGGTTCTAAGCAGTTTGCGCATGTTTCCTGGAACTACATCTAGCATGCGCACCGATTCATCGGAAAATCTCGAAATCGACAACCTATCCGGACCCTGCCTTCAAGCCGAGAAAAGAGCAGTGATTCAACAAGTGAAACCGCCATCTCAGGCAAACTCAAATGTCGACAGCAGGTTGATGCACCTGTTTCTCAAGCAACCGGCGATAGCAGGTTCCTTCGGGAGAATAACATGGACCTGTTCTCGACCTGTCGATAGCAGGTTCACAGCAGGTGTACAAGACAACACATCTTACCGCCGGTGACGATTGATCGTCCAAATCTCCGAATGCTCAACCAAATATTCAGTCGGTTGCGCACATGAAGAACCTGCTTTTGTTTTTTGTCTTTCGTGAAGCACACCTGTTTTTGTGTGATAACGCGCAAATCGGGTCTTGTATTGACAGGAATTATTACTCAAATAGTGTTCTAGAAATTTTTGTAGTATTCATCTATTTTATCGCCTCTTGAGATTTTACGGAGTATTTGTTCGAACACCGGGTATATCTGGAGTCTTTAAACATCCTTTTTGTATATTCGATTTCGTCGTGATTTTTTATTGTTTTGCGTCTCGCTTCATTGGAGGTTTCATGTTTTTCGCCTCTCGTGTATTCCGTTAATCCGGGAAATCGAAAAATTCTTTGCTTTCGTTTAGGGCGTGTCCGTTTTTCGAATATTCGTCTCAATTCAGCTTACATCTTAATTACCTATCAAAAACGTTGTTCATTTGTACAAGTATATCACTTGAAAACCATTTGGACTTCGAAATCGATTACTTGCTTCAATTTTTGTACAAATGTTCACACGTAAAACAATTGAATCGAGTATGTGATCTATTTTTGAACTTACTCGTTTATTTAAGAAATTCTAAAGAACTCACACCAGGTTTTCAAATCAATGGGAGAGTTTATGAAGATCACAATCGAGAATTTCTTCTCATTGCTCATCAGATCTAGTTTCGATGATGTGATTACATAATAGACATGGACAATCGTCGATAGGTTTTAATGAAGGAATCATTCAAATATCGCGTTTTTAGAACACCTCAGATGAATGAGTAATACGGATAGCCACTATAGAAAAATTTCTGATGAATAAGTTTTTCCGACTATATCCACTTCAAAATTAACGAATGTACGAATAAATTCGAAGGAGGCATTCTCAAAAATTTCGGATGAATTTAATACTCGAATACAGCGTTTTTGAAATCTCGGAATGGGTGAATAAATTCGGGCAAGGTCTCTCTTTTTTTTGACTGAACGATTGTTCTAGAAAACCTGTCTTCTATTTGAGGCAAATGCATACTTGGAAAATATATTCGATTATTCGAATGAAAATTAGCTTTTTCCGATGATCTTGAATACTTTCTGCACATTCTTTTTCAATATCCAAACATTTGAATTTAGTGACAAAAAATTGGCCGACTATCCAGAAAATCGAATATTCAAGCTCTCCGAACAAACCGAATACACCAGAACCCGATTGATTCAAATTTCTGAACGAATCGAAGGCTTGAAAAAGCAAATATCAAAATTCCCGAGCGAAACCAACATTCGAAAAAATTAGAAATTGGATTTTCTGGTTGAATCGAATATTAGAATACTCAACTTTTCTAACTATTTGAATTTATATCACTCAGGATCCCCCTTGGTCTGGGTCAGAAGTGCGGCGGCACGCTGCTAAAAGCATAATCAAGCGTTTTGCTCCGAATAGGGGACCAAAATCATTGCAAACTGAAAAATTGATTTATGTGGCGACGCTCATAGGCAAAATAGACTATAGCAGAGCTCTTGGTTCCCTTTTCGAGGCGGTGTGCGCCGTTATGTAGGCTTTTGAGTATTGTGGGCGGGGCCGACTTTTTCCCTGTAGCTTCTCCCTTATTTGTCGGAGATCTCGCGCTTGGCAAGATTACTATTCACGGTGGACTGATCATAATACGAAATTTTACCCGATATTGGACGATGCCTTTAGACATATTTCATAGACCTGATCATTTTGGCTCTGCCGGGGATTTCATATGTAGTTTCTTCCTGTCCGGGCCGCGTGTGTAGCGCGGTAAAAAGTTTCATAGTCCACCGCTCATTCCGAGCGTCACGAGCATCCAGTGCTTGCGGTGAGGACTATAAAGGATACCTTACGCACATAGATTAGATCAGCGGGCTTTCTCCGCTGAGTATCCTCTGTAAAAATCGAAATTGTGATCATTCAGAGCGCGCGCGGAGCGCGCGATGCTGCTGCCTCCGTCGGCCTATGCTCTTTCGCTGTCTCTAAACTCCGCTCAGCACCTGCCCGCGCTGAAACCACTAGAATTTCACTGTTTTACAGTCTATGCGTATCTTTTTTATCAAATATGGTATACCTTTCGGAGGAGCAACACTTCCTCTATCTAATAGCGTTGCCCGAAATTCCTACTTTTGTATTTTACATCGAAGTGTCGTGGACAGTTCAAGGGACCGAAAATATGTGGATACACCTCTTTTTCTCCTTTGAATCTATCGACGCTGTTCAAGATCCAAGAACATTTGAACTTCGTGAGGGCTGATCCTTGTAGCAAATCGAGTTCGCGGAACTTTTTCTCAATTTAGCGAGTATCGCTTTTCTTGAAATGTTTAGAAGGTACGATTCCCATTATATCTCCATCATCCAACGTCTTCAAGCCAATCAACCTCAAAATTTGATAATAATGCACAACGATTTATCTTACTGCCTACACCTAATCATTTTGCCAATTATCAACCATTTTTCAGAGATTAGATTTTAACACTTTCCAAGGGTTTCTGAAAAAAATTAACCACAATCAGGAAAGTAGTCATAACCGGAAAGGACACTGTGAATAATACCTACATCCGCGATTTAGAGGTTTCGTGAGGGAAAATTCTCAGATATTGAAGATATGCCAGGAGTTTCTGTTCCGAAGAAGTCCCGGAAACTGCGATTTTCGCTCATTGGAGAAATTTTATTAACCTGTTTTAGTACCATAATCCTGCCCTTACATATTCAAAAGTTCTATTTATAAATGTTTTGCCTAATTCTCTTGGTTTTTGTATCGTTGCTGCATATTTCTTGCTTAGAGTTTCGAAACACTCGTTGAAGTCGAATTGGTTCGAAAGAAAAACAATTACTATTTTTTTTCTTCTGCCGACCAACGGAAGCTGCCAAATAGCTCAAATATTGAGTCGGTAAGAGTTGCACCTCGATAATAATTACGGCAGAAAAAAAAAACCGAAATGCCCATGTTCAAGGGCGGTTGAGTATGGGGAGGGCTAAAATTACAGCTAGGTAAAGTAAAAATACAGCAGTAGTTTCTGAATCCGGCGATGGTTCAGCTCGTTCAACCGCTCCGAATTTTGAAGGTGGCCACACTCATTAAAAATCCGGCGATAGGATGTCTACAGCGAAATCCATAATTCCGGCGGTAGCAGGTCGACAGCTGAACCTTTCGAGGCTTCAGTTAAGTCATGCCGCCGTCTCGAAATCCGGCGCTAGGAGGTCTACACCTGGACCTTTCGGCGTGATACCAGGTTCTCTCGCGCCGAAATCACGCTTTTTTTAGTGTCCTCAGCTGATGTGCTCTGTGATGACACCTCAGAAACCTGCTGTCGACATTTGAGTTTGCCTGAGATTGCGGTTCGGGCAGCGCCGCTATGGCGCTGCTGGATGGGCGGCATGCGTGTCCCGCGCGTTTGCAAGTTTCATAGTTCACCACCAGTCCCGCGCGTGCGGTGAGGACTATGGGGGAGGGGGGACCATACTTATCCTGTTTCCGAGTGTGATTTATTTCCGTTCATCGCGTGCGTCTGCGCGCGTACGCTGCGTCTCCTCCCCACACTTTCTCGCTGTCTCTACCCTCGCTCCGTACAAGCGCGCGAGGGAACAGAGTAAAACTTGCTCGGAACCAGAGGATACATTACACCACAAAAATCGCGCGCGATTTTCTCTACGATGTACATCGCACCAACACAATGCTTCGCGCTCAAGCAAAGCCATACTTTGACGCCAATTTGCGTCCTCACCCAAACATGCACAAATCTGAAAGAGCAATGTTTTGGAACAATTTTATGCTTATTTTCGCTGCTGTTTCGTTTTCGCAGATGTTTACATTTTCGAAGTTGTCCGTTTATCTATTTCACTGAATTTGGGTGCATCCCGAATACTAGATTTTACTTTTTTTTATGGCCAGATCTACTTTCTCACAAGAATAGCACAGAAACCATTTGTATCGCGAACCCGATCTTCTACTGCGAGGCCATACAACAGTTCAAGAAAAAAACAGAAGTCGTATAAGAATGTCCGCTTTTTCGCCAAATATGGCTTCTCGATAAGAGTTTACCTTGGAAAATAAGTGGAAGAACCCATTGGAGAAGCTCTGACATCGAGATAGTGCTTGCGCACTACCCCTCCCACTGTTGTTTGATGTTGTAGGAGTTTGCTTAGCAAAACGCTCCCGCGATATCGTCACATCGCAGTGCAGAGCGCTTCGATGTGATGAAATCACGAGCGCGCGCTAAACAGCAGGCGATTGCGCGAAAAACTATTATTTGAACGCGACGTCATTGCGTGTGGCAGCTGCAACGCAATCGCCGCGTGCGACGGCTAAGCTCACCGCGGCTCATCGATTTCTTCGCCGCGCGCCGCGACCACTGCTAGACCACCCTTTTGAGTGCGATAGAATCGCTCCAAGTATGGTCCCCCCTGTGAAAGATGGTTAACGGCGTTTATCGCCAACCTGTTCAGAAACTCCTCAGAACAACCGGGTGAAGTGAACGGATGGATGGGTGGTAGATGACACCTTGTTGTCTTGCCAGCTACTTTGAGCTGTGAAGCCGATTGTCAGAGGATAAGAAGAAAAAACGCGGGTGACGGCGGTCCATAATAAGATGAGTGGTTCAGCAGGGCAAATTTCGCTTTTTTTTTGAAAACCTCGCAAAAGTAGCATCTCTTATCACACCCCATCATCAAATCACTACAGGGCGTCCAACATCCCTGACCGTCAATTATCGTACATTTTTTTTTTCGAAATGAAAATATGCGAAAAATCGAATTTTCGGAAAAATACAGTCGATAAATGATGAGTCAATTCAATTTTATGAGAACTATGAAGTTGAGTAACCTACATAACGTGATTGGATAATGAGGATGTCATAGTGTCACTTTTGGAAATTTCACGTGAATTAGAAAAATCGTTGTACCGAAAAAATTCCGTGATCCTGTTTTGGTGCTAAATACGATCTAGCCTCCACAGGTTTCAAATGATCTATGAACTAAAGCCACACTAGTGTGTAGACAGAATCAAAGATTTTCAATCTTCAGGGCCTCCTCCGAATTCGGATCTTTGAACTTTCTTCATTCGATTTCCTTCTTCACGCATTCTCGTTCATCATCAAATTGTAGCTGATGCAGGATCACGTGAGGATGAAAGGAAACATGCAATATCGGAAGATATAGAACCCAGAAGACATCAAATGGAAGTTCCAGCGATGTCTTATTGATGAAGATATGATATCCAGAACCACCAGCGTTGCGAATTCAAAAAAAAAGTTCTAGGGAAAAACCAGAATTTCAGAAAACCTACATAAAACTCAATTTAAATGCAGTTAATATAGCTAAAAAAGGAATTAAATGATGAGAAGGAGCGCCCGAAAATCAATAGCGAGAATGTGAGTGCATGCCGAGTACATTTGTGAAGCGGCGGAGACGGGACGGGAACCAGCGAGCTGCAAACAGACAACTGCCACCAAATCCCGTTCATTTTTCTTCATTAAAAAACTCCACCTTCACTTTAGATAAAAAAGGATTCACCAAGGATACTCCGTGCGTTGCAATCGATCGACTTGTTACTACTTTATACATTTCAAGAATTCATTATACGCAGAATACATACAGAAAAGAAGTGATTAAGGACTATATCACAAACGACCTTCGCGGCTAAATCATAATTACAGTATTTGCACAACGAGCCAAACAAGCTTCCTAGGAATCACAACATTCTGAAAGCACAACACGATTTTCACAACAAAATTTCTTAGAGTTTCGATTGAATCATATTAGCAAAGCATTTATAGAGTAGAGAATTTGATCTACTGTTATTGAGATCTACTGCATAACTCCAAACTTTCTATGAATTTCACTAGATGTGTCATAGCCAGAGTCAACTGCTGTAGAACCTCATCGAGGTAGACTAGTTGGCACTCCACCACGGTGATCGACAGCCCTTGTGGAGCTGTTTGTTTCGGCACCATGTGATATGAAGCACAAACCTTAAAACAACTACTTGTTGCGAGATGGAAAGGAAGGAGAATCCATATGTATCTTTTGGAAAAACTCACCAGTCTGCAGCTGGAAATGTAGAAGGAAAGCAGCTGATCCTGCGGTAAAGAAGGATTGAATCGCCGAGTAGGAGGAAAGTTATACAGCTCCAAAAGTGATCTAAATGCGTTGCAATTATTCTACTTCTGGATAAATCCCCAATTTTAACCCTCGCTACTCTAAAACAGTTATTGCTAAAGTTCGGAAATGAGGCTCAAGAAGATTGGAACAAGAGTAGAACTCTTCGGTAAGCTTTTTTTACCTAGCACCTTAGTCACTAAGGAACAGGGCTGTGCGGAAATGTTTTCCAAAAATTTCGGACCGAAGAAAAACGGCCAAAAAACGCCGGAAACGGAAATTCAGAAACGGAAGGGACCAAAAAGTGTGGGCTGCCTCAATCTCGCGCTTTGTCGCTGCTCATCGCCTGCAGCTCTCATTCGATAACCAGTGGTTTCAGTCAATAAACTAAGAACCTTTCAAACTACTCAAAATGACTAGGAGGCAGCTCACGATATCGAATCCTCGCTTCTGAAAAAATCGAAAAGGTCGTTTCAAAAACTAGGCAATAATCTTTGCTGCCCCTCCGAAGCAGTGCACAGCCTGTCTGTCCACCAGAAAAGAGCGGGCTGTACCAGGAGTTCGTAGATGAACGTCTGCGGCCGCGTTGCGTGTCCAAGGCCGATCAGAAATCAGTCTCCAGATTTTTACTGACGAATTTTTAGATTTACCATGAACCATAATTGTCTACCGGAGCGAATACCACACGATCAAGCTCAAAAAGTCAGAGGAAACTCCTCGGCGAGAGTAGGAACATCAACTTGTGATCTGCCTCTAAGGCATATTTCAGAGTTTCATCGCCGTGTGATGCAATAGCATTGTTATTATGAGTATCGATTGTCGCATGTCGATTCCCATTCAAAGCATGCTGTCGTCGCGATCGGCGACGGAGATATAGACAAGGCCTAACTCGCAGTGCTGCAGCCCTTGGCCGTCTCCACCTGCCTCCGCCCAGACTCCTTGGAGGACAGGCCGTACATGCAAAAAAAGTGTCTCTATTCTCATTGCTGTTGTGGAGGTAGACAAACGAATAGAACTTTAGCGGAAAACCCTATAAAACCAATCGTTCTCGGAGAAAAAGCTGTTTAAAGAAATCCCCTAAAAAGCGGTCAGATTGCTGCTACGCCTACATTGTGTCACTTATCTATGTAGAAGACGCATTTTAAGAGCCCCAAACTTTGCCGAGGACCTCAGCCAATCTCAGGTATTCGATTGAGCACAAGAGGTCGAAAGTGGTGCCTACCAACACTTGCTTGGACCCACTACCATTACCCGTGTTGCACTACTTTCTTCCGTTCCCGGGCCTCAAAAGTCGGAAACGAAAGCGGAACGGAACAGCCCAAAAATCACCGGAAATACGGAAACGGAACAGTCTCGCACAGCCCTGCTAGGAAACCTGTCATCCTCACCAATTAAAAGATGATGAATGTTTTCTGATCAATTCTGGTCCGCTGTCTCCGAATCTGACACCGGATTTTGCTAAGGACACCTATAAACGAAGTTATAAGCGTTTGTGAAGTTTCGTGAAGAGATGAGATACCCATCAGCCAATTTTTAGGGTGTTTGAAAAAATTCGGATTTGGCTCAAAACTTTGAACTGAGGCTTATTTAGTGCACTGAACGCGAATCTTGGGCAGGGCTGGGCACGCGTCCCGGGTAACCTTAGGGGGGTGCATATTAGACGTTGCTGAGAGGGCAAAGGGGGGTGCCTAAACCGAACACCAAAAAGAAGAACGAAGTGCATGCTCTGTCGAATTTCAGGAAAAAAATAGTACGCACTATTCTTCTAATTTGTCATATCTTCCTTCCCGCTTTTTGAGTCGAACACGAAAAGAATTCAAATTATTGATAGAGATGCAGGTTGTGTTCGCAATAAATCATAGTTGCTGTCAAAGTTTGTTTCGATGAAGGATGAAACACTACTCTGTTATCTTGTAGCAAGTAAGGATTGATGTGGTGTCATGTTTCTTTGGTGCAACGTTCATTGATTACGCGGGTGGCTACCGATTCGCGGCAAAGATACTAAGACAGCGCACAGAAAAACTATCATTCAAGTTCAAAAAAAGATTAGTGAACTGATGTATAGCCTAGGTCGCTCATTTTGAGCCGGTCGAAGCAAGGCTTATCGGGCTTATCATGTCAAAATCTTCTTATCACTGTTATACTTTGCCATGACCGACCGCTCCGCTGCTTACTCCGCTCGGACTCATCCGAGCAGGCTAGAATTTATTCCGACAGTTTAAAAGTACAGATAGCACAGTCAGCATCACAACTAGTGTATAGATTTTTATTCATGTGAATGTGACTTATGAAGACAGCCAACTGTAAAAATTGAAGACTGCAAGTTACTATGAAAGAAGCGAATGACCGTTTCCTCCTCATTGAGAAGTACCCTGATCATAAAAACCCGAATTTTATCCACATTGAATGCCGCAATCTCTCATAGACTAGGCTAGCCGTGCGATCTGGTGTTTGTCCGCAGCCACACAACGCGCACTGGAGTGGACGTGCACGCAATATTAATTAAAAAATTTATTTTATTACAGAACGGGGCGGAGAAAATGATTGCAACTGGGGTAAATGGAAGCAGGCAGATATAGGATTCTTTCAATGTATACAGTATAGAAATTTAATGTAAACAAACTATGTGGGAGCGGAGTGAATTTTTTGGACGTGATAAGGTGCATTCAAATGAACCTAGTTGATTGAAAACACCCATAAACATGAGAACTAAGAGCATTGCGAGAAAGAGGAGAATCTGGCAAACAGTATAATAGCAATAGATTTGATATTCAATGTGATTTAAGGACCTTAAAACTCGTCCCGGTGTTGTCCCGGTTTTCGGGGTAAAACCGGGACGAGATTTAAGGTCCTTAAATCACATTAAAAACGGGTCCCATTGATGCCAAAATGTTTTTCAGATTCTCCTCTTTCTCACAATATCCTTTGCTCTCAGTTTAATGCTAGTTTTGATCAACTAGGTTCGTTTGAGAGAACCTTATCACGGCTAAATATTTACACCCGCTCTAACTTTGTTTATTTACATTAAATTTCAAGTGGGAACATCCAGGATAGACTCCCTCTACCATCTTCCATTTTCTTCAGTTCCAATCCTTTTCTCCTCTCAGTTCTGTAATAAAATACATTTTTTATTAATATTGTGTGCGCGTCCATTCCCGTGTGCGCTGTGTAGCTGCGTACAAACACCGTATCGCACGGCAAGCCGATTTTTTAAGGGATAGCGGCATTCTAGGAGGGTAAAACTCTGGTTTTCTACTCCCTACGAATCACATGAATCCTAACATTGTTCCACAACACAGAATAGTTCTGCTTTCCACATCAGAACAATCAAACACAGATTAACTAATCCTTCATAGGTTTATGAAAACATTCGACAGGAAACATTAATTATCGCAATAGTAGTAGTTCTGTTGTTGGTAATTGTTCAATTGTTTTGTATTGAAAAATGTTTATCTTTTGTAATAACTTACCGTCTTACTAACAAATTTTCCTCATGGGGTTGTTTTGAAGTTCAGAAATTACACTACCCTTTTTGTTGCCATTTTTGGAATTTTCTCTATTCAGTGCTTTTTTTATATTCTTGTTTATCAAAATCAGGAAGTCAAGATCAAGGCTGTCCAACTATTCGGAAAACAGCCGATTTCGATTTCCCATAAGGGGGTGCCTAAAAATTACCGAGCTAAGGGGGGTGCATATTCAGAATCGCCATGCCGGGACGTGTGCCCAGCCCTGATCTTGGGTCTGTTTGTCGCTACACTTATGGTTACTGTAGGTTGCGGCAGGTATAATGCCTTTTAACTGGCTTTACCTACCTTAATATTTCTAAAATAAAAAAAATGAACCTCAATCGTGTTCAGCTTCCCAAATAAAACCCACAGAAAATTTTTGAGTCAAATCTGAGACTTTGACCGAGCTACCGTATACCCACCGTCACCTACCGTGATTTGTCAAAAATCGATAAACGGATTGCAAATTCGTGTTAAGCACTGCAAATAACCCCAAGAGCAACAATTTGAGCCATATCTATCGTAGAACTCCGGCAATCGTCAAAAGCCGCGATTTGTCATCACATTTTCCCCCCGATGGGAAGCTTTGAACAGATCAAGTCGAAAAGTTCGGAAAACCGTCAAATAAACCCCAGATTCGTGATCACCGCCCCGAATAACCTCTCTGGGAGAACTTTCAGTGGAATCTAAAACGTTTATTAAAACGCTTCCAGAGCTCTCTAATTGGTATAAATTAACGCCCAATTGAAAATCCGTACAAGTCCGAAACGCTGTTAGCCTGCGCAAAGTTTAGAAAATGTGCCTTCACCCAAAATTGGCTCAGTAGGGTAGTTTTGGAAACTGAACACAAGCATGAGGTCCGTTTCCGGATTTTGTAAACACTAATGCGCGTTTAATAGAAAAAAAGGCGGGAAACGAAACTTGACAGGCTATAACTTTTTTCGCAGATGTACGTAGCAAAATCCGAGATCTGATTCGAAGAGAGCGTGCCAGAGTTAGTCAACTCTGGCACGCTCTCTTCGAATCAGATCTCGGATTTTCATCATCAGCTTTCTGATCCGGGGAATCACCATGCGAGGTTCAATAGCCAGACCAAGGCCTGCTTTACGGTATAATTAGGACAGAAGAACGGAGCAAAAGAATGCATATTATTGTGGATGCGACCGGGAGTCTCCCCTCTTGAAGGTACCATTGAGCAAGGTTTAGTTATACGCGCTCAAGTAGACAGTGACCATGCTTCCCATCGCCGCGATTAGTCGCTGGTACCATCTAAGCCGAGAAAGGCGGCATGCGATGAGTAGGAGCAAGAGTAGCGCGCCGTGGGCTGTAGGGACGACGAAAAGCCCGAAACGTGTGAGAATATTCTCATTCAGGTGTCATTGTGCTGTTTTCTCCTATTCAGAAGGTTATGTGCTGTTCCTTTCCTCGTCAGACACACCTAACACTACATTTAAAATTTTATGCGCAGATTTCCTAAAATCGAACCCATAAAGGAAGAAATGAAGCGTGGAACGAATAACTGATTCAGCATCATATTTTGTAGTTTTTTTATTATTGAGAGATCCTAACAAAAAAATTTTACAGACCCTGTTACCCCAATCTATCCATTTTCAATATTACATGACCTTGTGTGAATATAAAAACATCTACAGGCAAACAACTTTTTTCTCGAATCTCTAAGATCCCAAAGAATAGTGTGTCGGCCATTACTCAGCATGATATGCGCGTATGAGGAAATATACCTTCTATTTGGGATTCCACCAAGCGCCTTTGACTTGCTTGTGTTTCAATCTTGTTCAACGCACTCTGCGGAACCGCGCACAGAGGGTATGTACGCAAAGTGCGTGAAAATGTAAGCCTCGGCAACTACTCCGTAGCCCGACTGTCGCTGATGTACGCCAACATCATAATACTTAACGTCGCCGCGCAAGCCGCCTATGGGGTCTTCAGAGCTTAGGTCGCGGCGTTGCTCGCAGCGACGAATAGCGCTGGGTGATGCAATCTCGATTACATTCGACGAAGGGGGCGCCCGACGCTGCATGAAGGGCGACGAGGAGTCATCGCAGAGTGTTTTGATGCCGCGACGGCCCTGCGTCACTGCCAGCGAGCGGCAACTGATGCAGCGAAGATGATGTTCGAGAATATTTTTGTCGCCGCGTCAAGGCTGACGCTCGGCGATCAGTCGTCGGTCGCTGCAACTCTGCAGGCTTCTTTAGCGTGTTTAAAGGGGTCTCAAGAGTTTCAACGGCCGGCGAATGGTCGTCGAGCGTCAGCTTTGACTCGGCGACAAAATGTTTCCAAACATTATCGTCGCGGCGTCGGTTGCCGCTCGCTGGCAGTGACGCGGGGCCGTCACGGCGTCAGAACACTCTGCGGTGCCCCCTCGTCGCCCTCAACGCTGCGTCGGTCGCCCTCGGCGCTGGATGTGATCGATATTGCATCATCCAGCACTGTTCGTCGCTGCGAGCAACGCCGCGAATTCAACTCTGCGGACCCTTAACAACCGCCGCCGGTGAAGATGCTACGATAAAACTGCTCCGAAACGTATCATTTCTTTGGACTGCTCATTACAAATATAAGCTCGATTTATCAGCTTTTTTCGACGGGTAATACTTCCCGCTTGTTCTGGAATAGATGCACTGGGGTGATCAGCTATAGGCTTACCCCAATTGCTCAAGCCGGTCCACGTAGGCGGCGGAGCGGTAGAACATGCAAGGATTCTCGTAAATGACTGAGATATTTCTCTATTCCTCAACATAATACGCAGTTTGGGTGGACCACGTGGATCAGCTCGAAAAATCGGAAAGAAGCTGCATGTCACACAACCCGATCCGGAATCTGATGAGTAATCAGCGCGAGGGAAAGAAAAGGCATTCATCTGATCACTGAGAAGTTTCAGTGGTTGTAAATTCGACGGAGTTTGATGAGTTCGCTGCAGCATTCAACCGCATAATTACAATACTACACATTTAATACTATTTCCTGATTCAGCTCAGAACTGAAGTTGATCTGAAAAATCGCCGACACCTACGAAATGTTCCCCCCATGCCGTAAGCATATTTTCGGTTCTAACAGATGTTGACCCAAATTTTAGCGCCAAACATTTCAGAACTCTGCTAAACCTGTTTAGTAACCAAAGAAAAGCAGAGTGGCCCAGTTGCCGCTGTTTTGAGAGACAACAGATTGCGAGGAGGGGGTCATTGAATTTTGTCAATCGAAACTTGTGATTCCGAAATTTCCAGCCTCAAAACGATGATTCGGGAGGATTTATAGGGACCTTTGAGAATGTTATAAAATTTTCTGCTCAGTGGAGGGGGGCTGTAACCTAGCCGAGGTTCGCAACAACGAACACACAATAAGGGAAGCCCAGAAGCGATTTGGCTGCAACATGCGAGGCAGCTGCATTCAGGTAGTCGCTAGAGCGCTGCGCGCATCAAAAATCTACCAGCTTCCTAACCTGCTAATTCTGCCTTCTTCGCGAATCCAATTCTGTGAACTCAATGAGCAAGCCTGAGACAAAGGCACACTTAACTTTGGATAGCATTGAATGGAAAGGTAGTGAAATTACGAGTGAGAATGAATTTCTCATGGTCCAGCGCTAATCGCGGCGGAGAGAGGGTAGGAGACTGTAAGAGAATAAGGAGAGACGAGGTTGCGGAGTGCGAGAACACGATTGCGCGAATAAACTATGGAATTTTGTTTCGACGCAGACTATAGCATTCGCTGATCCATAATGAAACATTTCTTTCTATCAATAAACAAAATGTCTTACTTCTTTCTTGGCAAGATGATTGCGTTTCGAGCAATCGCTATCTCATCCTTCACTGCACGAGCTGCCGACAGAATCAATTCACCAGTCTCCGTGGTGAGTTGCCCATTTTGCGCAACTTCTGTTAATCGAGCATCTGCGTCACACAGCCAAACTGTGGCTCGAGCGATATGGTTGCCCAAATCCTGCAATAGATCATTATCAAGGGATAGCTGCAGACCACTAAGCAGCCCGCGCGCCTCTCGTGTGCGCCGATCGATCACCACATTTATCGTGGGCGCACACGACGCAGCGCAGGCTGCTGAGGTGTCCGTAGCCATCTGTTTCGTGGTTACCCCAAAAAAATCTATTTCAAAAAAAAACCTAAATCTATCCTGGAAGAGAGCAGGACAGCGAAAGCTTATAGGATAACTACAATGAGCATCATAATCCTTCTGTGTGAGATATATGTACGATGGTAGGTTCAGGCCAGCTAGTAGACGTAAGCGAGAAGAATAGGGTGCGTATTGAGCACCCGTACAAGGTTTCTAAATTTTTGATGTTGGTATATGTGGGCTCCCAAACGCCCGGTAGGGCGTGACCTTTTCATTGAAGGTCTCTCCTAAAAAAGTTTCAAAATTCGGAGCGTGAAATCGTTTTTGAAATTAATGGTGGACAGAAGCTTGGAGGATACTCAATTTTCAAGAAAAATGATCCAGTGAACTCGGAATCAAAATTCGTTTCTCCCTTTCCGATAGTGAACTTCGAGATTTTTTTCCGATAAGATCATTTTGGAGCAGATTGCCAGCCCAAAAACCTATTCAAGAAGTCCTTCGACCCTTCGGTGAAAGAATTCGACATCAAACTACCGTCAAGCTAAACAGGTCCCTGTCATCTCTAGGGACCCACATTTTCGGAGTGCCGGTATACAGCTTCCGGGATCCGTTTGGATCACAATATTAAAAGATACACTGATCGATTTCATAGGTGATAAAATTTTGTCAAAACTTATCTGAACACGTTATCAGTTGGATCGATTGATATGATTTGTATAGGAGCCGAATTGAATGAAGACATCCAGGTGGCAAACGTCTCGGTACAATGCAGTCAAATACACTCCGTAGAATTGTCCGCTTCTCATCGACTTTTGAGGAAATTGATAGTCGATCGATTAAAGACAGAAGTCGGTAAAATGTAAACACATCGATGGAGGATCTCGAGAAGCACTTGTGGGTCAAGTTTCACACCTTGACAATGCCAGGGTAACGAAAAAAAGTGGAATAGATGCAGCTGTTTCGAACGCTGACCGGGCCCGTCTTTGACTAATGCAATTTCGCTTTCCTGTTCTTTAAAGGCAGTGGTCGCGATCAAATATGCTTGTCGTCTTTTTCTCTCTAAACCCTTTTCTGGGTCTTGAGTAGTAGGACCTATAAGAAAAAATCGCGAAAAAACCATTGTTTTGGGCAAAATTTGAAGCCTGAACTTTCTTGTCTTTTGACGGTGGACGAGCTCACTCCATATCATCGGCATCGATGACCTCTTATATCAAGAACATAAGCTAGCTTGAAATTGAATTTCAATCAATGCAGCTTCGGATTTATGTACACATCTAGTCAAAAACATTGACTGAAGTGCTTGCTTTCATTGTTCTACTGTTTTTATTAGGTAAATTTGCATTTATTTCGTCCTCTGAATGTCGATGATTTTTGACTGCTCGGCATGAGACTGCGATCTAATTCGTCATCGCTGTGCACGTGTGCACGAACTGGCTGCTTTGGGCCTTAGAAACTCTAATTCTAGCCCGTTTTTCACCGCTCTACCTTTATAGTTTTTCAGCTGTTTTTTATCTAAGCTGATTTTTGTAGTTTTTTTCTGTAACGTTTTTCATCGTGACCACTGCCTTTAAATGAGAGTACCAAGGCCTTTCACCATAATAAGTTTTGGAGCGGGCAACTTTGGGACAGGAGCTCTCTGCACACCGTGGAAGGAACTCGCATGAGATTCATGTTCTAACGCGACACAAATTCCTTCAGTTTACTTCATTGCTAAAATGCGCTTACCAAAAGCTCCCCTGAAATCCGCGGCATTTTTCGTTTTTGATAGTTCCTCCCATAATTTTTTTGGAGCTATGGGAGCTTCCGCACAAAAGTACTAGTTTCAACCACCAGGAACTTTCCACCACTGCGACCGTGCGGTGTTACTCGTCGGAGTGTGGTGCTCATGTGATGCTCAAGTCTTCGGGCAGAGGTTGAAACTTCTGAGTGGTTGAAACCAGCACTTTTGTGTGGAAGTTTCCATAGCTCCAAAAATCACGAGAAGAACTATCAAAACCGAAAAAAATGCCGTGGATTTCCGGGAGCTTGAAGTGAACGCGCTCTAGCGATGAAATAAACAAAAGGGAATTTCGCCGCGCGCGTCGCATTAAAACATGAATCCCATGTAAGCTCCTCCCTCGGTATGTAGGGAGCTCCTGTTCCGGCAACCTTTGGTACTAAATGATCCTATTGAAGTGGAACGTTTACAGGCGGGAGGGTAGGGACGAATGTAGATGTCGAGTTCGCAGTGGTATATTTCGTGTAAATTGGGCTTCCTCCAGGTTTCTCACACCATTCATTTCGAAGACGATTTCACGCTCCGAATATCGCTTCACTTTAAAAATGGTTCAATGTGAAGAGCAGGCCATACGAGGAGTTTGGGCCGCATATACTAGCACAACAGGATCAGAAACTTCTTCTTCCTTGCAGCCGCGAAGAGGTTTTTGTCATAAGCTCAGGAACCGGGCGACCAAAACGGGATTCGTCCGCAAATCTATTGCAGTCAGCGTGGTATCAGAAACTTGGTAAGGATACTTAGTACGCACCCTGAAGATGCTTAGCACCCTCATGAAACGTGCCATGACAAGCGGGAATTTGCACTCCCTCTGTTTAAGGAGGAGGTTCAGAATAAAGCAATCGTCCGCCGCCATGGCGCTGGTGGTGTAGTGGTAACGCTCCACCTTCATGCCGCGTTGGTCCCAAGTTTGTCTCCCGATATGAGCATTGTTTTAAATTTGTGGTTTTCACTCTGATGATGTATGGTTTTCTTTTGCTTGAGATTGACATTGCAATCTAATCCAGGGCGAAATTCATTCGAGCCCATCGGGTGTTTGTGTGCGAACGCTGCTTCTTCCCCAACAGCTCTCGTTGTCTCATACTCTGTCGAAGCGCAGGTGCGCAATAAACCAAGTAAACTTCGTCCCAAAATAATTTATACCCAACTTATCCTAGGAAACGGGAAAATGGACATAGAATTCACAAATAGCGTTCCAAAAAAACTTTATGTGAAATTACCCCCGGAAAAATCTTTGAGCCTTACAGACCCGAAATGCAACTAGTGTCCGCCATCCTCCAAATGTAACACTGGAAAGCAGATTACGATAACTAAAAGAACGAGGAATACTGGACACAAAAGGGAGAATTGGTTTAGACAAATATACAAACTAGCATGACTTTATAGCGCCGCATGCATCGATAAAATTCTAACACTGGTCTTTTTTTCCTTCTTCGCCTTTTAATTGGTTCAAAGGCGATCAGGGATTACGACCTCCCGTTGCGCCGAGTCGCAACACTGCTCAACCCTGAGGGCGATGTAGGCACCAAAATTTTATATAAATATGTTAACCAGTTCACAAGAACCTTCCGCCGTGTATTTTGCTCGGTTTAGCTTCGGTGAAATTGTTTTTACGTGAATTTAGTGTAAAACCTCTCTGAAGTTAGACCGAAAAAGCATTACAATGTAATAGACCGAAAAAGCATTACCATGTAAAGACATAGAACTTTCATCAGCATGCTCATCACTGTAATCCACACTTCGACATCTGTCGATTGTCTGGAGGACCTTATTCACTTAAAACTAGAGGGAGTAAAGCTATACACCAAATAACGACTGGAATGCTCACCTGCAGCTGCTGAAGTTTCCATTGCACATCTGGTTGCGCAACAGCCCGAAACACACCTCCTGCAGACTTTGCGTGTTTGACAGCGATTTCTGCTTGAATCACGTTATCGCCGAGCAGAGTAACATAAGCCTTAACAGTTACCAATTATTAAACATAGAAAATTCACCTTAGCGAAATTTCAAAGCTCATATTCGGGCGCTACCTACTGACCTTGAGCGCATCAGACCCTTGCTTGCCAGACAAAAAGTGTTTCTCTGCCTGTGGTTGTGTGACTGGAACTAATAGCCGTGCGTCACATTTGATTCCAAGATGCAAACGTATGCAGCATTCACGAAGGCACGTCAACACCTAGAACGGAATTCAGCTACCTCGTCAACCGAAAAGGCCAAAAATAGCCACATACACTGCTAAACGTTCTTCTCGCGCGGGATTTCTGGAACCATACCATTTCTTTCTGCAGATTCTCCTTACACATCGCCTCCTCCCCTGAACTCTTCAGGTTGATCTCATAAAATAGCATACATACGCTAATATGATGCTAAAGACAGGTTACAAATCTGATGAGACCTCCATATATCCACTATGCTAACATTCAAAACAATCTCAAGATAATGAAAAACTTAAAGCGTACTTTCAGGATAGAGGCGTGCATTCCCCAACATGACTTTTTGCTTCACGTCCACCAACGATACCAGCTACCTGGAAATACTACTTAATTTTTGTTCTAGAAAGAATCCGAATTCGTTTAGTTTCAATAAATCCATTCACAAGCGGTACCGCAAATAATATTGCGGCACCTTACACCGTGTCCCACCGGTGGGACACGCCAGATTGAATAGCGTTCCCCGGGTGATCATTCTCTCTCTTTTCTCTTCATATTGTAGGTAGTAACGCTAAGGAACATTATCACAGTTTGAGCTCCCAACACCCTTTTGTTTTAGAATAACAATACCTCGAAACTGCAACACGGTCTACGAAGCTGCAACGTTTTGAGAAGAGTAAACAAGTTTCAAACATTATATTTCCCCTTGTAAATAGTTTTGCCTCAAAAATTGCTTACAAGGCTTCTTTGACGTATTAAACACGAACATAGACAGGTCAGTTTGTCGGTTTGCGATAGATTACGGAAGAATACGACAAGTCACAAACTCGTTCAGAAGCCTACACTCGTTGGTTGGACACCAGTGAACCATTCAGGCGGCTCAGAAAGCCTTCAAGAAAAACGCTTAGGAACGGACATCAAAATTCGGCCGGCTCAATTCCGTCAACTCTTACTTGATGATGATGTTTCGCGCAAAGCACGTTATCTTTTGTCACAAGAACTACCTTAGAAGGAGTGGTGCTACCGCAGCAAGGGTGGGGACACTTGGCCGTCGCAACAAGCCATGCCCACTTTTCCGTGCCGCAACAACTCTCCCGATTTCGGAGGGGAGTAAAACCCCGGGTTGATGTTCTAATCGTGCGGCGGCACGAAAAAAAAGAGCGTGGCCAGATGCGATCGCCAAGTGCCCCCCCCCCTCTGCTGCGATAGCACCAAAGGAACTGAGGTCAGCATTACACAATGCTGAGACATAGTGGTTGCACCGAATTTGATGCACTTGCACTTCATGTACTGTCCTTCCCCTTGGCAGCCACATCGAGGGTTTTGTCACAGGCGGAGAAACTGGGCGACCAGTACTGGATTCGTCCATAGATCCATTGTGGTCAGCGTGGTAGGTCTCTCCGGACAGTTACTCAGCAAAAAATATTCTACCCGAAATCCTGGAAATTCGAGAGCTTTACCACTCCTTTCTGGCGGAATTTCTCCCAAAAGGATTCGTATTTTATTCGTAATTTGTTAGAATGTTCTCGTAACCTGCCAGAAATCTTCAGCATTCTGCCAGAGAAAACCTGAACCTCCAGCTCTTGATACGACTTACAAAATCTCAATAGATACAGTCATACTCATGTACAACTGTATGTACAAACCAAATATTCCGGGCTTTAACCTACCTGTCCGTTAAGACGGTACAGGAGCCCACCAAATCTGGTCCCAGGCTATTTATCAGTCCATCTCCCAACTTGAGGCAATGAGCCAACTTTTGACATGGGCAAACGACGCAGCGTATATGCTGTGGGTCAACAAAGTCATTCAACATGGGCGATCAGAGGCCTTGTCCAGCAGCAGTGCGCTATCAAAGGGGCCGTTTCAGAAACTGAAGTGCCAGAGCACACCTTACTAGTTTATAATTCCTAGTTCCCGTGAGTCCTAGTTTATAATTACTTACTGGTTAGTGGTATAAAGTCATTGTACCTAAACATTCGTTCTGATTTCGTTTTTTTTCTTTAGGTTTCAACACGATTTTTCTGATGTGGCAACGTCAGTCCTACACTCTCAAACAGAAATCTCGAAAGTGTCTGCATCACAAACCCCTTAACCTCAAAAGCAGCGCCCTGATAAAGCTTTTCGAAAATGTATAACATGGGGGAATAATACTGGGATTCCCAATTCTAGAAGATCAATAATCATTAGGGAATTTTCTCGCACAAAACCGAGACGGGTATTTGCAAAAACAAAAGCAAGTCATTTGATTACCAAAAAATTTCGACTGAAGCTAGTGTTTTCCCAGAAATATTTTCATGAAATTGAGTTTGTTTTTCAGAATTTCTTCCGATTTTCAACAAATTGATTACTACCGCAGTTTTTGCATTATGGGCAGCATCTAGTTATAAAAATTTGATGTGAGGCATCATGATATATTCTCCTTTTATTAAACTCTGAGTTGGCGATAAAAACTATTTTTGAGCTCTCTCCATAAAAATGGTGGATGGTAATTACAAAAGTAAAATTAAGCGAGATTAAGTGAAATTTTTTAGGAAAAACGCACAAAAACAAGTTAGGACTGTTAGTTATAGGTGTCCGCACGCCCCCTTTAATTAACGAGATTTTCATGAATGCTTGTTCATCCGTGATTTATTTTGCTCTTACAGTAGTCAGTAGTCTCTTAGAGTGCCCAGCAACTACTTTAGAAGCGAAATGGAAGACGGAAAAACAGACATTTATAGAAATACCGATAATTGGGGGCGGGCGGTTACCAGGCAAAAATTTGTTCCTGATCTTTTTTTCTCCAACTTTTCCTTTTTTTGCTTCTGTGATGGCTGGATCTAAATTTACTCGAAGACCACACAAAAGCCATTTTAATTGCAAACCCTACCTTTGAGTGATTTATCAATCGTCTTTCCAGAAATCGCTTTTCGTCTCTAAAAACTCGAGAAATAAAAAAAACATAGTACAAACACAATCTGCTCATAAAACCTAAGTCTGAATCAACAAAATCACGGATCCAATCTTGGGATGGAATCATTGAAAACTTGTGAAATGAACAGAAACTTTTCTTTTCGAAAAAATCTAGTTGTAAACTTCGCGGCATTTTATTAAACGCTTTCAATAATGTTTCCTAGAGGCGGGTTGCCTAGACCCACCATGAAAAAAATCATCGATATGGAGCAGTCTTTTATTTTCCCTCGGCCAGCACTCCTTCCTCATCTCTCTTTTCCCGTTCTTGCCTTTCCATCCTCTTTCCTCCTATTTTCATATGTCGGAAGTAATAATTTCGAAAATCGGAAATACTTTCGTTTATCTCCCACTTTTCGGACGAATTTCGTTTCAGGAAAATGCCAGTGATTTAAGAAATTCCTTTTTCAGCTATGATTTTGAACCCTTCTCAATCCTGTTCTCTCCTCTCATTGCTTTCTCATGTAGTGAGTTTGCGTTTACCTATTCAAAATTGTTGTGTGATATTTGTGTTTTAATGTATGTTCATGTGCGAATTAAATTTCTTTTCCATGTTGAAATTATCGCTGCGCCATATCGACAGTTTTTTTTCTATGACGGCTCCACCCCACACGCTCGACACGCGCAACCCCGGATTCGACGCGGCTGCCCGCCGTCTAGAGAGCGACTATAGACGTAGGCGGCCGTGTTGCGCGTTTAGAGCAGATCGAAGGTAACTGGAAATCGGTTTTCTAAGTGTCACCAAACAATTCCCTATTATTTGAAATTATTCTCATATGATCAAGTCTGCTAGATCAAAATTTTTTCAAAAACGGTATTCGGAAAGTCAACGGCGAAACACCCCAAAACTGACCCTTCGGTGGCTTCTCATCTGCTCCAATTGTGCAGCGCAGCCGCACGCGTCAATTTAACCCTGCTCTGGTCATCCTTCATGCCGGGGAAAGACTGTATGTCACTGGCTTGCATTTGTTAATTTCTGAGTTGTGTTCCGAGGAAGATGAAAACAAGCTTCCGATTATGAATTCAAAAAAAAAATGAATTCGAATTTATGAAAATAGAAATATAGAAAAAAACAAGTAAAAGTTGCCATCAAAGTTTCCAGATTTTAATTCGTGTGTAACTTCATAACGCTTAGTAGATAAAATTATGATTTATAATACTAACCATGAAGTCCTGGACGCCTGTTCTGATATTCTGCACACTTTTCGAGAGATCCTCCTCATTTCATGAGAGGTCCTGCACACTTTCTGCGAGCCAATACACACTTCATGTGAGTTTTATGCAGCTCGTTCTAGACGAACTTCAAATTTACGGGAAGTTTAACACCAGTCGCTTGTAAAAATCACTCTACCAGAAATAGCATTTTTTTTCGGGCGGATTACGTTGAATTTCGAGAAAATTCTGGTACAATTTCTGGTAATTTATTGGAATTCTGGCAGAATTTCTGTCAGAACGCTATCTAGACGCAAGTCTGTGGTAAAAAGCAGCATTTACCACTAGGTAGCGGTAATTCTCCCGTAAATCAGCTGTAAACCGCTAGAAAATTTTCTGCTGAGTAAATGAATGTGCGGTGTTATGGCCGCAAGGAACCGCAGTCCGCACAAACAACAGATTTGCTGCTGTCAATCTTGCTAACGTAAGACATAAGCATTGTAGAGTGACCGCAGCGCAGCGATGCGAAAGTGCATCTAGCCCTTCTTCCGAGTTGAGACTCGGCTGTGCAGACTGGTGGCGGTACTTCTCCTAGTACAGGATTTACGGCCGCCCTAAGGATGACACCGTACGAACTTGGTGTGCTCCTCGCGCAGAAGACGAATTCGTTCTTTCTGTGAGTCGTGCCATCTTTGCAAGTTGACTTTAATTGGAGTATCGGCGAATGGCTTTCCTTTGTCTCTCTCTAACGGGATTGAGCACTCTACAAGACAGGTGGTCTGGTTGTTTAATAATGTTGATACGGCAATGTTGGGCTTGCAACTGACAGTGCTCCTTCACTGGCAACAAAAGTGTTTCGGAATGCAGGCGCTCGACTGGGGAACTCCTAGCACATCCGGTGGCGATGCGAAGAGCAGCATACTGCACGCGTTGCATCTTAGTTCAAGAGGATTCTAAGACGAGATGCTGCCATACCGGTGCGGCGTTTTCCAGGGCGGGCTGAAGAATCCCCCCGTTGCAAGCATAGATTCCTTGCTGCTACCCCATGATGTACCTCCCAGGGTCCTGAGAACATTGAGCTTCGCTTTAACGACTGTCTGCTTTTGTTCGGTATTCTTATGGAACTTGAGCGACGGATCAAGCACAAGACCCAGCAGTTTTGGGAATCGAGCAGCAGGCCGACGGTTCCCATCCCACTCTACATTCGGATGAGCGCTGCGCTCGGATGGGTCCGTTGTGAGGACAGATACCGTCGACTTGGATGCGGAAATCTTTAGCATCTTCTCGTCGAAAAAGCTCCTCAGCGTGATCAGATACTCATTAATCTTGTTGGCGGCCACCTGTATGTTTCGATCTCGACACATGATAGTAATGTCGTCTGCATACGCGAAGACCTTGATATCCTGTGGCGACTCAGGCATATCCTCGAGGTACAGACTGAATAGGGCTGGCGATAGGACACCGCCCTGAGGGACTCCAGCTGCGATAGAAACACTATTTGAGACTTGGTTCTGAAACATAACTCGAGCTCGTCTTCTCTTGATGACTGCTGTTATCCAGCGCTTCTGCCGCGGGGGTATTGATGATTCCAACAAGTTGCTTGGCAGAGCTCCATGGTTTACTGTGTTGAATGCCTTGGCAAGATCTAAGGCAACAGCTCTCTGTGGCTTCTTGGCACAGCTAGTAATTTCCAGCAGAGCTGTCGTGGTGGAATGCTGCTTTCTGAATCCGTGCTGAAATACCTGATTCTCATAGTGCTCTGCAAGGTCCTTCACGATCAGTTTTTCGGCTACTTTCGCAAAAGGGGACAGCAAACTAATGGGGCGATATCCCTTGACTGAAGCTTGGGGCTTGCCAGGCTTGGGCAGCGGCACGACGTTAGCTGTTTTCCACTTCTGCGGCATAAAGCACAAACTGAACAAGGTGTTTATCAAATTCATGAGAAGCGGAAAAATTTCAGTCGGTAATTTGTTCAATACAGCAGGGCATATCCCGTCAGGACCAACAGCTTTTGAGTTCCGCATGTCCTTTATAACCCCTCAACTTGGGTCGTAGTGAACGCTTCGGCCGTGCCTGAGCGGGTCCTGGATTTCTCTCCACGCCGGCCCTTTATAGGAGAATCCGAAGGAGAGATGCGGCCGGCCAGCAACTCTCTCATGCCAACAACCCTCTTCGTAGAGGGGGTGACGTCGGTTTGCACAAAGGTGGTCTCCTTTCCTAAGCAGTTGCGCACAGCCGCTGTTGCAGCACGGAATACGATGATAATAGAGCAAGAACCACCGTATTCCTTGTCCCTGCAAAATTATCACTATGCTGCGTGCTGAAATAGCGGCTGTCCGCAACTTCATAGCGCAATTTCATTTTGATAAGGACAGTATTCTTTACTCAACATTCAGAAATCAATGCTGAGAAGACAAAGCGATAATCCAGCAATCTGGAAACATCGTCTTCAAAATTCCAGACTCCGCCGTAGTGCCTATCTAAGATAGTTCACTGACTCAAGCCATCAGGGGAACGGAGCCCCAGAAAATCCACCCGGCCCATGTTACCAAAAACATCAAGAAGAAGCGAATCAGAACTCTAGGAGATAAGCTGAAAAACTCGAACTCAAGGAAAATTTTAGCCAAAAGAGGTCTTCCAAGCGAAAGAGGTTTGGTTCGCGCCAGAAACGTTCCAACAAAAAGCGAACAATAGGAAAGTGAGCTGAGGAGAGTGTACAAAAAGTGAACAATATTTTCTCCAAGCCATATTCTCGGTCGACTCTTCTATACAGCCTAAACAAACCGTTGCGGCATTCTACTCGAAAGTACTTTGTCGTTCCAAAAATAACTCCGATCATGCGAGAACCGTTAAAAATATACATGTATTTGTAGCTGCGAGTTTTCATTGAAAGGGATGATGTCAAACTGGCCAGAGCAGACAGTTAACCCCAGCTCTTGGGAAAAATGAAACAATCGAAGTACAACATCAAGCAAGAGTATTCTCACATAATCTCGTGAACGAATAAAAGCCCTTTTTTTGAACCATTGCTCTTCCTCGTAAAATACCACAACGGTTTGTTTTCGCTGTATAGAAGAGTCGACCGAGAATATCGCTTGGAGAAAATATTGTTCACTTTTTGTACACTCTCCTCAGCTCACTTTCCTATTGTTCGCTTTTTGTTGGAACGTTTCTGGCGCGAACCAAACCTCTTTCGCTTGGAAGACCCCTTTTGGATAGAATTGTTCACTTTTTTCTGATATTACGCAGTAATATCCCTGAAAAATATGCAACACTTATCAACCTTTCTGAACTGATACTATAATCAGTAAGCAATCAACAGCATCGGCACAAAATTTTCACCGTAAACAAAATTCATGATAACCAATTGATAAAGAGTAGGGTATCAGAGATTGAGAGCGGTGTGTTTTCATTCACACACCGTCTCTCTCTGGAGGTGAGCGGCTGAAGCTGAACAGACTAGGGATTAGTGTAACAGCCTCACCGGTTATAAAGGTATCACGATATCTGGGCCTAAACATGGAAAACTCTGGCAAGAAAAACTGCTACACTTCCGTGAAAGTGCTATGGCAAATTTTAAACTTGTGCAATCAACATGTGAAGCACGCAACAAATGAAGCGCTACTCACATTTCGCGGCAATACGCACATATTACATGAACCGCTCTGCACTTTTCATGACGTCCAGATGACGTCATCAGAAGCCCGAAGCACTTTTCACGACGTCCTGATGACGTCATCAGAAGCCCGAAACACTTTTCACGACGTCCCGATGACGTCATCAGAAGCCCGAAGCACTTTTCACGACGTCCCGATGACGTCATCAGAAGCCCGAAGCACTTTTCACGACGTCCCGATGACGTCATCAGAAGCCAGATGCACTTTTCACGACGTCGAGATGACGTCATCAGAAGCCCGAAGCACTTTTCACGACGTCCCGATGACGTCATCCGAAGCCCGAAGCACTTTTCACGACGTGCCGATGACGTCATCAGAAGCCCGAAGCACATTTCACGACGTCCCGATGACGTCATCAGAAGCCCGAAGCACTTTTCACGACGTGCCGATGACGTCATTCGAAGCCCGAAGCACTTTTCACGACGTCCCGATGACGTCATCAGAACCCCGAAGCACTTTTCACGACGTCCCGATGACGTCATCCGAAGCACTTTTCACGACGTCCCGATGACGTCATCAGAAGCCCGAAGCACTTTTCACGACGTCCCGATGACGTCATCAGAAGCCAGATGCACTCTTCACGACGTCCCGATGACGTCATCAGAAGCCCGAAGCACTTTTCACGACGTCCCGATGACGTCATCAGAAGCCCGAAGCACTTTTCACGACGTCCCGATGACGTCATCAGAAGCCCGAAGCACTTTTCACGACGTCCCGATGACGTCATCAGAAGCCAGATGAACTTTTCACGACGTCCCGATGACGTCATCAGAAGCCCGAAGCACTTTTCACGACGTCCCGATGACGTCATCAGAATCCCCACTCACCTACAAATCGATTACTAACCAGCCTACGTACCCCCTACCAACTTACCTGTCTGCCAAGTTAATTGCAGCGACCATTGGCTATTAGCAGTGAGGACTGAAAAGCGTGACGGCCCACGGCCTACGGCGCACACCATGAAAATTTCTAAAAGGCACAGGACACCCAAAAAATTAATTTTTAGATTTCATGCTTATCTTGGAGAGAGTCACACGCTTATCACAGTGGTATCTCTGAAATTGTCCAAGACCTCCTTTGAACAAAGTTATGGCTCTTCAAAGATGCCAAGATTTTGAGGGTGAAAAATTGGTGGACGAGTTGTCTCAGGCCTGTATTTCTCTTCATTCGCAAGCGTTGTGCGAGAGCGAGCCAGGATAAGGAGACAGTCCGGCAATGGACTGAAGAACGGTGATTGGTTAAGAATTCATCCATCCATCCAGTCGATATCGAGGTCGAAAATCCGGAAGGGGGTCGGGCCTGTGGTGGTGAGCGAAGGGGGTCGGGCCTGTGGTGGTCGCTTATATCTCGCTTATTTGGAGGAATTGAGATCTCGCATTTGGCACGTGTTATACAGGAGGGGTCTTCTACACAATCACATGAAAATCTCAAAATTCATATCTGAGGGTGTACTGTGCCTTTAAGCTTTCGGGCTCACAACTTTGTTATTTGTAAACCGATTTGGCTGAAATTTGGACAGCATGTGTCTTCTGGACCCCTTCACTTACATCCAGAAGGAAATCTTCAGAAATTCTGTTTTAAAGATTCTATAAACTATTTTATAAAATTCTAAGTGATCACAAGGCCTAGGCAAAACCAAACCTCTCCAGCCGCTTCGCGGCTGGAGCGATAACATGAGCTCAACCCCTGCCTGGTTCCTTCCCTCTGACTGCAACTTATCACTCTTGAAAATAACAAATTATTTAGAGAAAAACTTCATAATTTTGCCTCAACAACAGAACTGCATACCTGATTCCTTGCAATTGAACGATTTATGAAGAGCGACTTCGATTTTTGACCACCATTTGTAGATCTTGTCCTACCGATTAGAACGAATAGACTTTTCCTGAAATAATGACTAAAGATTTGGGATCTTGAGTGATTAATTTCTATTTTTTTGGATAGGTGGGAATTGATTGATTGATTTATTACACGGTAGAGCCGTGTCAGAGACAACAACAGACATAAATACCCAAACGGAAATTAAGAGACTAAAAGCACTAAAATCAGTCGAACAACAATAAGCAAATGCATCAACTGACTATTAGGCATACACCGGCATCATGAAGAAAGGAGATCTTACAAACATAACTCCTGGGACAACAGATAACACTCAAGTGTCTTTTTGAATTCACTGAGTTTCCCCACTATCAAACCTGACCGAAGTAGTTTATTGAATTCAGACCCCGCCCTATTGACAAAGAAGTGCTGTCGTACATTCCGCCTGGCCCCAATAAGGCCCAATCTCACCGGTGCTCCCCTAGTGGTTGATGGTCTAAGGTTGAACAGCCGGCTAGCCTTGATACCAGCATCATTACCATATCAAACCTTTTTTCCTGCGCTCTAGAGTGGTTAGGCCCAATTTAGCGTTCCTGGTGGCATGACACACGTTACGATTAGTCTGAAACCACGATATCCTGAAGAAAACTCTACGTGTAAAAATATTCTGGACTTTGTCAAGCGCGTCGATGGATCCTTTTTTGTATGGATTAAAAACTACCGTACCATACTCCATAAATGGACGTACGTACGTTTTATACACCTCGGTCAGCACGTTTGCATTAGTAGTTGATAGTGCTCGAAACGCGCTGTGCATCATTCTATTAGCCGTGGACGCGACCTGGAGACAGTGATCATCGAAATAAAGATCGTCCTTGATAAGAAAACCAAAGTCCTTAATCTCGCTGACCTCGCTCAACTGCAAACCGTCGATAGTATAGAAGCCACTAACTCGCCTCTTACCAAGCTTCATCACTTTAGCCTTTTCGCTGGAAAGCGGCAATTTCCATTCATTTGACCATTTGGCTACGTCATTAAGAGCTTTTTGCAAACACTCCGAATCTTCCATTGTCAAAATAGGTTTATACAGCTTAAAGTAATCAGCGAATGCCGAACAGCCGACGTTAATGAAGGATATATGGTCGATCACTGGTCTAGAGAGCGCCGCGTCGAACAGATGTGGCACGCACGCAAGCGAGAAGGTAATGATCCTATCACTACCTCCTCGCTCGCGTGCGTGCCTCATATGTTCGACGCGGCGATCTCTCAAGCAGTGATCGACGATAATCGAGGGAATTTCATACGTATAAATACTGAAGAGAATTGGTGAAAGCACTCCCCCCTGGGGAACACCACTAAGGACTGCAAAAGGAGAGGAGAACGTACTAATAAGCCTGACCCTGAAAGTTCTACCCGTGAGAAAAGCACGAATCCAAGCCACTATACGCGGATAGATACCCACTATTTCTAGTTTGTTTACTAATTTGCGATGAGAAAATCTGTAAAATGCCTTGGAAAAATCAAGGTAAATAAGATCCACACCTATATCTTTGTCCAGCGCACGCGTCCAATCATCAAGTGACTGCAGCATCGCCGAAATTGTGGACTTGCCCTTTTGAAAACCATGCTGGTGTTCAGAGATGATGGAGTGCTCCTCTAGATGAGCCATGATTCTCCTTTTTATTACTCTTTTCAAAAAGCCTTGCAGTTGCAGAACAGTTTCCTGTGGATGTGATCCTAACACCATCAGGACGCTCCCTTGTCGACCTGGAGTACGCCGACGACATCGTGGTATTCGCTGAAAACGGGTGGTGGGCATCGTGTATCAACACCCCCGAGGAGGCGGGAGAAACGGGGGAGGAGCGAGGTTCCTGATTGGACGCAACACAGCTAGCCCCGTACTGCGTCCAATCAGAAACCTCGCTCCTCCCCCGTTTCTCCCGCCTCCTCAGGGGTGTTGATACACGATGGCCACCACCCGCTGAAAACAACGCAAAACTGCAAAGGATTGTGAACCTCGTTTCGAAGGATGCCACAGCCTATGGACTTCGTCTTCGTCCCGACAAATGCAAGCAGATGTGGGTCTCTTAGAGGCCTTCAACGGGAGTTTGCGTGGACGGACAACGTATCGAACTGGTGGACGATTTCTGTTACTTGGGCTGTTTGCTGAAGAACGATGATAGTTATGCAGTGGATATTCGACAACGATGTGCGAAAGCTACGTCTGCATTTAATTCTCTAACCAAGTGTTTGTGGTCTACCACCATCGCGGAGGGAGTCAAGTTGCGCGTCTTTCTATCCGCTATTCGCCCTATCATGATGTACGGATCGGAGACGTGGGCAGCACCGAAGACGCAGATGGAAAGGTTGGATTGCACGGAGAGGAAGCTTTGTAGGCGTTTGCTTGGATATTTCTGGCCGCGTGTATGCCATAACGAAGAACTTTACATGGAAATCGACGCAGTACATAAACGCTTGACACGAGGGAGGTGCCAGCATCTCCTAACGCCACTAGACGAAAAATATCGTGCGGTACAAATTGCCACGATAGCCGTAAAATATAGTGTATGGTGCAATTACACAACTCACACCGGGAATCACGCCTGTAATTCCAGTGCAACCGCATTCTCAATAAATAATCACATAGGAACGGTTGTTTGGCGGTGGAAAAGGGATTGCCGGTGCAACCGCGGAAGCAAGAATGAAGATATCAGGTTGAAATCTCTCGAAACCCAGATTGGACGGTGCAGCCTTCGGCTGCACCGTCAGGCAGAGGAGGTAATCCCCGGGTGGGGGCTGATTTTCGTGTTGGCTGCAATTCGGAGTGGTCTAAATCATTTGAGACCCTGAATGGACGGGGCAGCCTTCGGCTGCACCGTCAGGCAAAGGAGGTAATCCCCGGATGGGGGTTGATTTTCGTGTTGGCTGCAATTCGGAGTGGTTTAAAACATTTGAAACCCTGAATGGGAGGTAATCCCCGGGTGGAGGTTGATTTTAGTGTTGGCTGCGAATCGGGAAAAAAACATTTAAAACCAAAAATCGGCAAGGAAGGGAAACTTCGGGTGTGGGCCGATCTTACTGTCGGTTAAAACTCTGATTGAAGAAATGAAACCGAGCAGCCTTATAGTCAGAGTGAATAGACAACAAACGAGATTGAAATTATTGTCCGATTACCCAGAATCCCTTCAAGTACCAAGCCAGTACCCTTATTAACTCTCAGTCACATTTCACTGCCACCTTCATGAACATTTCGACCTGAAATTACCGCTTTCCGAAGGAGACGTGAAAGTTTTTTCAGGATTTCTGCAGCTAATCAATAGAATAGGCGTCGCTGTTACCATGGATTCTGCATCTACACCATCACACACGCCATTTTACGGCTATAGTGGCAATCGGTGCCGCACGGTATTTGGAGTTTACTCCTAACGCCATCTCAAGCAGCAATGGAAAGTCGACTTCGACTGCTCGGGCATATACTAAGAAGAACGCCGGATCGTCTCGTACAACACGCTTTAAGAATGCTTCCAAATCCTGTCTGGAAACGGCCACCTGGGCGTAGGCGAAAGTTCTGGACGGATGTGGTTAAAGAGGATTTGAAGTCACTCGGCATCGAAAGACAGTTCAGGCGCGATGTTTCGTTTCGCAGGAAATGGAATAGTGACAGCTGGATGGAATGTGTTCAAATTGTGGCTGAAGACCGTGAAAAATGGACACGGCTGACTACTAGGACGGCACACCTCGGTGAAGATGCGGAATGACCGCGTCAGGCGAAAGCCAGCCGATTAAGTCAAGTAAGTCAAGATACTGATGGGCCGGTAATTGTTGGGATCAGAAAACGGCTTCTTCTTTGGTATAAGTGTCACAAAAGAAGTACGCCATCTGCTCGGAACATCTCCTCGCATACAACTCAGGTTGAAAATGTATGTTAGTGGGCCAACTATGGTATCAATGAATATTCGTTAATGCATAAGAAATATTTAAACTGTGATCGAAACGTAGTTGCGAACACCGAGAAAGCAGGAGCAATTTCCAAACTTCAAGCAAAAAGGAGAACACACCAACTCATGGGAATTCATCAGAAATGTTGAGAATAAAAACAACAGGCCGATCAACCAATGTGAGCCAGAGAATGAGACACAACTAGGCAAACGCAGAGAGACACATAGCAAGGCTTATACACAGTTATAGGAATAGAAATCTTACAATGAAGTTCAAAATGATGTTCATTATCAATTAAAAGACCGGCTTTGATCAAAAGCTTCGGCGAAAAGCACGAAACAAAATAATTTCGTATACGGTACCGCAGTCCGAATGCCGCAGGTTTTGCACAGACCTCACGTACCTACCGTAAGACGAAAACTGCACATTACCAGTTATCAATGAACAACACTTCGCATGGAACATTTCTCTTCCGGATATGATCATTCGTCTCTTTCGTTGTACCAGTTCCTGCTATTCATGTGAAGTCTGTAGACGTGAAAACTTGCTCACTATAGTTGACTGACGTGCTGCTTTCGTTTCAAAATCTCAATTCCTTATTTGATTGATGGTGTCGTTCAACCTCTCTCTCTCTTTGATGATAGACCAATTGGTTTATCAGTCGCTTAGTTCCTTCATTCGTCTCTGTCACGCCAAGATATGTTTCGTCTACCAACAATGGGCCGCAGTGTGAACGTTGTTTGGACTCGAAGATGGAGGAGACGATCGGCTAGTGAATCAGGGTGGCGCAAGTCCCGGAGTCGCTCTGTTATTCGTCAGAATCAATCTCGTAGAAGTACAAAAAGTTCATGAATCAGGAAAGAAGGATTAGAAACCGCATAGACGACGCCATCCTCGTAGGTCTTCCTGTATACTGAACTCGAAGGCGATGATAACGCTTATCTGAAATGAAAGCCAAAGAAGGGAAGGGCGCTTTGCAAATTTCCCTGAAATGAACCGCATGGAACGTTCATATGATCCCAGAGTAAGATGAACGCTCGAAGATCATAGTCGGCAGAGCGTCATCGCTAGAATCGAAAAGATGCCACAGCTCCAGACGACGTTCAGGAATTAGATATGTTGGCAAGAGGAGATCGAGATCGAAGGGAATAACTTCAGCAGTGAAGAAGCCCTGAGGTCAAGGTGACGGAAAGAGATGAAAGTCTAAGGAGGCGTTGGCGGAGCTCATCCCGATGCTAGATCTATTGCAATCGGCCATTTCTTCTGAGGCTCACCTTCATCCTACGAAGCGTATTGTGTAACGTTGCGGCTTTCTCTTGCATCGCTGTCTTAGCGAAGTGGCGGTGAGCCAACTGAAGGTGTTCCTCCGCTCTCAGATAGTGAGGTCATTCCACTCTCCCTTAGAAAGGTGCTGATTCGCCGGAGGAGGGGCTATCAGAGAAAGGTAATCAGGGGTGCGTCCCAAGAATGTTCCCACGACGCCATAGGAGGACTGATGGCTTTTCCATGGTCAAGTTTTTCTGCCCATGGCTACGAATTATAACTGGAAAATGCTTCCACTCCGCCGTGGTCTATTTTCCATGGACACCCTTAGCCATGGGAAAAATCTTGGAACGCACCCCAGAAAATGAGGCTCTTCATTTCTTGTCTACTGGCAGTTGTCTCTGATTTTGTTTTTTAGAATTATTTTGACAGGATCTGTACCATATAATTAGGAAGAACCCTAATAGAGCAAACTATTTTGCATTTTATAGTCTTGGGTTACGGGTATCGTCAGAGGTCGCTATGAGGCTAGCGCTGACTATTGCAGTGGTAGTATTGGTGATTGGTCGATGTAGAAGTTCAGTTCCTGCAGAGGCCGAAGACAATGAGTTCGCCGAGTTTGAGGCGAGTTAAGTTCCAATTTTTTCGATTGTTTCAATCAGGTTTTTCATAATTCAGGATGAGGAAATTGAAGAAGTTGAACCACACCGGAGTACCGAGCCCGCTGATAAGAAAACTTTCGATGAAGAAGTCAAGAAGCAGGTAAGATTTCTTTTAAAGTATTCTTCTCAATAGTGGCATCACGGTAATCAAACATCGCGAAAACCATTTTTAATAGACGCCACCATTTTATTGCAGAAAGTGGACGACTTCGACGATGATTATGGAGTTGTAGAAGACGAGGAGGAGTTGAAGGAGAAAGAAGAAGAACACCAACCAGTGCAACCTCTGAAATTCGCGGATGTGAGCGTTCTCCAGTATTTATTTCAGTTTCTCAATACGGTTCTGTATAGTACAGCCTAGAGGTACCTGAAGTGCTTAGGCTTTGAATATGCAATGCGATCGCCGTATGCTAATCAACTTCAGTAAAGTGGAAGTGGTTGAAGCGCTCAATTCTAATTGTCTGCGCAGTTTTGTTTTAGGTGCCTGCCCATTTCCGTTCGAATTGGGCCTCATATCAAGTGGAAGCGTTAGTTCTGGCCCTAATCGCCATCTATCTGCTTAACTATGTTATTGGGCGGAATACTAATCAGTCGATGGCACTGGAGTGGTTCGATAATGTCAGAGGACTTCTTGAGCAGCAATTTGCTTTGGTCAGTGTTTAAGAGAGATACTGAATCGTTCAAAAAAACCGGGGATTTTCGCAATATGATGTTCTGTTCAGGTGGGAGATGATGGGGTGAACGCATATCCGGAAAGCGGCGCTGCTGTGCAGAGGGAAACGGACTGCTCGTATACAGTTTGGTGCTCAGGAAGGATTGGAGTGAATGGCATGCTTATCCAGGTGAGAGACCATTTTCATATCTTTTTTTTTAAACGGGCCCGATAACTCGTTTATGCTAACATTGAATTTTCACTATCTGTGCTTCCGGAAGCGTTTTCTTGGCCATATATTGTTTTCTTTAAGGATAGGGTCCACGATTGTTACAGTCCTGGATTGTTTTCTCCAACAGAATTGTGAGGCACATAAGAACTAGATCTGTGAGAAACCTTCGAAAATGTTTACTTAATAGCTCCATAAGGCTCCGTCCATACGTGGCGAGAGCGTGCGATTACGCAAAATCGATGGTCATCGTGAGCACCCGATTCGCTAGCCGCTCACAGACGCTCCTTCTCGCGCGCCCTCGCCCGCTCGCTCTCGCACGCTTACGCCAGCACCACGAAGCAAGCAGCAGGTTTCAAGCTTACTGCTCCATCACATCAGCAGGTGGCATTAAACCTGTGGCAAAACTACTGCCCTTGTTTTCCATAATCCCTCCACGGAAGTTGAAAACCGTGGGAAATCATCAGCCGTTGCGCCGACTCGAGCGATTGATCACCCGATCAAACGTTTTCAATCGAATCAACACGAGGTGGGGGTGTTTGCCTGTGTTAATTTGCGGGCAGCGTTGAGGAACGTCAAGAGGCGCACAACAGCGAGAGCGCCCGCTCTCGCGACGTATGGACGCTGCCTAAGGCTCCGAAGTCACTGCAGTCACGCTAGGTCATCCTAGTCAAGCGGCAATAAAGGCCAAGGCCTCCGACAGAGCTATCCCACAGGCTGGGTTCCGCCCGGTCGATGCGCATCAAAAGCCTTGAAAACGGGTGCAAAAATGCACCTAACGTGTCCGACCGCATCGTAGGCGTTCGCTATTAAGCGTTTGTACCCTGTCAAACCCGGCCTGTGATGATAGACCCACCGCGTTCATTTGCGTTCCGGGGTCAAATGTGCGTAGTCGTCGACCGGGTGTTAGGAAGCAAAAGTCAGACGATTTTTCGGCCGACTGTGACGGGCCCCAGTATGCCCTATGGATTGGATTTCGAGATCTTCATGGAAATTGAGGGGCGTTCACCCCACGTGTATGATACCTGTCGAGTGCGAGATCTCAACTCCAAACAAGCAATTCCCTTCTTGTTCTTCTTAACACCCATGGTGGAGAAGAGCATCAGAGGCACAAAAAGGTGGCAGCCTCGCACGGCTTGCTTACTATATCTTGAGCAGAGAGAGTTGTAGGTTTGGCCGGGCATGAAAATAGGTGCAATGAGTCATGTCCAACATGTTGACAATCAGGACATCTGTCGGGGACTGACTGGTCAATCCAGTGCGCGTGGGCCTTGATGTAAAAAGAATGGCGGCATTGAAGACCTTCGAGAATAGCTTGAGAGCGTCTGCACTGGTTGGCTTCACTATCATCGACTCGAGGAGGCATACCGCCATGAATGGGATAGTGCTGAGCAGTGGACAAGTATCCTCTGTAAAATATCGTAATTCTCACGTCTCATGGCGCGAGCGGCGTGCTGGATGACTTCGACTACTTGTGTATAGGCGTTGGTTTCTGACGAGAAGAATTTGAATCTTGATAAGGCTGTTGGTTGGAAGTGCTGCTAAGGGAATTCGCGGATGGGTCCTGTCCACCTTAGCCGTCGGAACTGATATCGCATATTTCCCATAGTCTGTCAGAGCGTTTGTCCATCAAGACATCTACAGCTTGCTTTCGCCAGCAGTCGGATGATCACCACTGAGTACCAGGGGATACCAGATACCAGAGAAATACCTTCTTTTATTTCCCCACGTTTTTGGTTGCAGTTTCAAGCAGGGCAACCAGAAAGTTAACGAGAGCAGGTCTGAGGTCGGCTTCTTTGCTCGGCAATAACTATCTTGTCTAAAGCGGATAGTCTTCAGTCCTGATCTCAACATAATAAAGAATCTCTGAGATATTTAAGCTTTTCGGGTCTGATACAAAGGCCGACGACATCTCTCGATTTCTGCGCTACAACAGGCCATAACCGAGAAATAGAGGAAAATAGACTCGCAAAGACTGGATAACTTGCTCGATAGTAAATCAAATCGAGTATTTGGTGCGATAAGGGAGTGAGGAGAGTCAATCGACCATTAGATTTGTGATCGCACAATTTTATCGAATGAGAATTCAGATTCAACCCACGGGTGTTTTATCTTTTGATACGCGCTTTAAAACATGAATTTATTCTATAAAAATGCTCAATCATTCGATTTAACTCAAAATAGTTATACCGGGGTTATTTTACATTCTGATCACAGTAGTATTGACGAAAAAGATCTATCTTGCTCAAAAAACACAAAACCGACAAATTCCGGTGGTGTCCTATCTTTATGATACGCAGTGTAGACAGGCAACGATTTAAGGCAACTCCTGACGAGTCGAAACGAGGTGTTCTGCAACCGCTGCTGATTATACCATTTTATCATTTTGTTTTATAAATATGCCTAGACCATATAGGGACACCGTATTCCAATATAGGTTGTATCATATATCTATACGTTGTGCGAAGGACTTCCTTGGTGCTGCCCAGACAGTGCCAGCTAGAGCACGCAGAATGTTGTTGCGTGGGTTGGCTGCGGCAGCACGGGTGCTTGCATTTTCGTCAAAACGTAGAGAGGCATCCGGGAAGATGCCATGTAAGCGGGGATGCTTGGACAGGGGCGAACGTACGACGTCTCGGCAGCATGCGAGACATTTATCCTTGAAGCTTTCGCCGCTCAGATTTAGGGAGTTTTGAAGGGTTTATAGGTTTATCCGCGAGAGGTTACGTGCAACATGAAGCTACCGTTGTGATCGGTCCGTGCTGCTCACAAAAGAAGCGAAAAATATAAATAATTTTTTCCAATATTTCCATTTTCGCGAACTTTGCCCGTAATGGATCATTCCCTGCTCTGATGTATCACCATTCGAGCAGAAAAAAACGGATTCGCGGTTTTTGGAAGTATAAATGTTATATAGGGTACAAAATTTTTCGTGTTTTATAAAACTCTGCTTCTTTGTGGACGTTGCCGTTTAGCATCTGATTTTTAAGTGTTTTCGTTTTCCAGATAAAAACAATGAAACGCCAGGATTTGATGAGCCGAGTGATGAGCTTTTTCACGCCGCAGAAGGATAGGATCACTTTCAAGGTACTCCATTTGGGATTACTCGTGTTCGGTTTTGGGTGCCCTTGTTGCTGTTAAAGGCATCGTACGCGCAGAAAACCGTATATTATTTTTTTCATGTTTTTGTGTAGCTTGGCGCCTCCAGTGAACGAAAATGAATAAGGGGCCCATGAAAAACCTTCATTTGTAAAGAAAAGTCAATAGGAACACAGTGTAAATACGAATTTGAATTTCTCGCCAAAATCCTTTTTGAGGTTTTTCTGCTTTTGGAGGCCTCGTCACTGTCATTTTCGGAGTTTTTTCTGCATGTGTAGTTCGTTCCGTAACTATTTTTCATGTTGTCTTACGATCGCGCCAACATTCTAGGAAAAAGTGCTAGATGACTGGTGAGAATTGGTGGCGGATCTTCATCTTTGACGCCTTCCAACCTCATTGCCCAACGTTTTTGACGCGCCAAAGTTTACCAGTGTGGTCTACCGGGCTCAGTCATAAAATTGAGCCTGAAAAATGGAAACTGATTTTCAGCGCGAACGATGCCTTTAAGTTCATGAAATCATAATTTTTTTCGGTATCACAAAAATCTATACACATGTTGTGAAAATCCTCCAACTCGCCTAAGCGAGGGCTATTATTTTTAAATACCTTCGAATTTGAGCTCATTTCAAAGAAGAATCGCTTGGAGTTAAATTTCTATTCGCTCGTATTGGATGTTTTTTCCAGCTGGAACTGGACCAAGGCGAACTTGATGCTTTTGTGATGATTTTTGGTCAGAAGAAATCTGTGGTGAAACAGTACAAAGAGATGTTAGATCTAAGCACATACACAGCAGAAAAGAAGAATGCTTCGCAATTTGGTCTACCTGCGAGGTTGGTTTTTTCATCGACCCTCTTTCATTTTTTATAGCAGATTACATGATTAATTCCCTTCTTCAGCTTCGCGCTCTACGCAGAACAGTCTGAAGCTACTTATGCGATTTTTGAGCCTGGAGTTGTGGGTATACTCCGTAAATATGAGAAGGCCATTGAACATGTTCACATTTCTGATCAGTACAGTGGTCAGAAGCCACCAGAGTTAGTTTCTTTTGATTATTTCCCTTGTGATACATGCAGGTGATCCTGCTTTATAGAGGCGAGACGTACACTCGATTGCCGGAAGTTGTCCGTCTTGTACAGTTCAGCCTGAATCTGGATGAGTGTCGAGATAAGGAGGCTCAGGCTGAACTTCTTCATCTGATGTTTTATATGGTTGACAAGGTTAAATCTATTTTGAGAACGACAGCATGAAAAAAGCATTTTTTTATCTTACGTTGTAGGTTCGCAAGTTCCGCATGAGTAAAGAGGCGAAGCAGAAGGCGGATAAGAGAAGGCGTGAAGTTGAAGAGGCTTTCATCAAGACCACCCACCAACTGAGGCAGGAAGCTGCACAAGTGAGCGCTTCTTCCTTGGCTGACGAGCTATTTGTTTCCGTGGCTTCTGACCTTTGGAAAAGCTTCCTATCGGCGCATTATATTGATGTGATCGTCCTGAGCTGTCGAACAGTGAGGAGGGTGGGCAAAATGGAGGGAAGATATGAGCGCTGCTATTGGACGACACCACTCTGCTGGCTGCATTGGGATGCAGATACACAATAGTCAGGAGGGAAGCATTGTCTGAAGCCGGTCTTCAAATCTGCCCTTCCGTCAACCTTTTTCATGACTGAAACTACTGACCATCACATACTTTCTCAGCAATTGAATATATAGCCTGTCTCGCTCATATGAGTCGAAGCAAGCAGCGTAGTGGTCGGTTTGGCAAAATATAACAGTGATTAGGAGATTTTGTCAGGATGACCCTGATAAGCCTTACTTTGACCGGCGCAAAAGAGAGGCTACTCGTAATAAGGAGACTGGTGTGCATTATTTCTTTCAATTTTAACGGTCACGTTTAAGATGAAATTCGTAGGGGTTTTGGGACGTATTAGGCTTATTTGGGTGTTGACGGTTCAGTTGTTGTAAAAACATTCATAGGCAGTTACAGTTGACACAAATCGCTGTGATTCTTCGCCTTTCCTATTGAAGGTTGGCGCGAACTCGGTGCGCGTCTGTCATAACATGTGGCGCAGAGTTTACACCAACCTTCAGCAGGTAACGCAAGGTATTAGTACGACCTGTGCCGACTGTACACGCAAAAACTTGAGCATCAAAAAATGTGCAGCCTTGAGCGGGGTCGCACCTTGTAAGTAGCTGTAAGATGCGATTTCGTGGAGGAATTTTCAAGAAATATCACAGTGAACAAGGCGCTTCCAAAATAATCGGCTATCCATCGTTTCCCAACCTTGCAAAAAGAGGGGTATCTGGCGGTATCGAATTTTTGAAACCTAATTCGCTTAAAACTGCATCATAGTCAACGTGTTGTCAAGGCCTGCCCCCCCCCCCTGAGGCCGGATTCGTCAATCATACCCCGGGTATAGGGGCGAATCAGGGTATAATCATCCGCATTTCCTAGGAAAGTGTAGGTGATCATACATTTGGGCACCCTTATACCCGAGGTATAATCGTTGAAGTGTCTAGCCTCTGATGAAAGCCCATTTTGGGTGGTGGTCGAAGTGCCGATCCCCGCTCCACCGAACTTCGGGAGGTCCGACTCTCCCCCTATCATATCACAGCTGGCGTCGTAGCCTTTGACGAGACATAGGAAGTATCAATTCAACTTCTCCTAAAATTAGCCACCCGAAATTCTCACTTTCCGCCCAACTTATTTATGCCCTTTCCCCAAAGTTTTTTTTAAAAGTTCACTCTTTCCTCTTTGTACTGCGGGATAAGTACCGCTCAACTGTGTCAGGCAGGATGCGTAGCAAGGTCCCCTCATGCCAGCCTTATGCTCTGTTAGGACTTTGCATTTGCCTTTTGACTTATCGTATGGTTATATTTTCAATCCTAACACATTCGCGTCTCACTATGGCTTGCTTTAGTTACCTTATGGGTTTCCGGCTTGTTTTAATAGTAGTCGGTACGGGAGCTCGGCTAAAAATTGTCTTTTACTTGGATTCCTGAGGCATTTAGTTAACTTTGAGCACTGTCCCCAGTATGGCGAATGCCCTTTCATTCACCGAAATTATTGGCGCTGTGCCCCATTTAACGCCTCGGAATCCCGAGCAATCCTATTCATGGAGTGATAGGATTTCTCTTTAGGCCCGACGTGAGGAGAAAACTCGGGAGCGAAAACAGCGTCTTCTAGAAGAGGAGGATCCGGAGAAACAGAGACGCCTTGAGGTATGCCCTTCCGTATAATTCTATTTGTAAACGCTGCAGTACTAGATTTTCTAACGTATGGTGTAGGCTCTTCTTTTAACTACAGCTTTAACAGCTTCTGCATATTTCACTATTTCGACTATTCCGTTTATAGAAGTTGGAGAAGAAACGGGAAGCGAAAGCCAAACAGCCGAAGATGAAACAGCTGAAGGTGAAGATGTAGACCGAACGAGACTGGGTCGAACTGCATCCGTCTATATTAGATGGATCAGCGATTTCGTTGTTGATTGTTGTTGCTAATACGTTGATCTAGCAAATTGCTACACTGGTTGTTATAGGAATGTTTTTTTAGGATTTTATTTATTTTATGTAAAGAACTTGAAATTGTAATATAGTATATTTATTTTAACGCCATCTGCCGTGACGTTTTCTGTTAGTTTTCACGAATTACCAGTTGTGAGTGATTTCGTTCGCTTAGACTTTTAAGTATACTTTCGTTGATTTTTTTCTTATCATATTGGATTATGAAATTGAATAGTAAAAACATGTGGCTTTTTCAAGTTGTTGCTCTTCACATCGAAAGAAAAGGTGATTCTCCCAGATTTCTGCAGCTGATTAGCGCATCTGATGTTATTTTGATCTAACGGTGAAAATCGCCCCAAACGGTATTCTGACTGTACCTCGTGGACTTTGACCATTTTTTGTTGCCGTTTTTAGTTTTTTCAGTTTCCTGAAAGTTGGTTTGCTTTTGGATTCACCTAATAGGTTTTGCTTATGGGATCCAAGTTTCATGTTGGATATGCATCTGATTTCCACATTAAAGCCTGTAACGATCCACATTTTTCAGATTCATGGCTCAGGAGAACAATCAAAGGCGATATAATCCTCTACTGGATGAGTGGGTGATTGTTGCCAGCAATAGAGTTTCGAGACCGTGGCAAGGTGCAAAAACCGATCCGCCATCTTTCGCGACTTCTACCGAGACGAATTCGTTGGCTCCAGGCGGAAAGCGGTTTGGCAATAGGGTGAGACGGAGTTCTCCTCGTATCTCAGCCTATTTTTGAAAACATCTTGGTGCGAGGAACAGCTTGCTGATAAAATACGCTTGGAGGAATTGGACATTCGCCTCCCGCTGGACGGTAGTCCTAGACCCTACTCACACATTAGCGGGAAGTTCCCGAGAACGACGACAGACTTTTCCTCGATACAACGGTGGAAATTCCCGGATCGGGGAGGCGGAGGGAATTTCCCACAGCAGGTTTTTCTTGTTCTCCCGAGTGCAGGCCTCCCTCATGGTGTCGCAACCCAACCTCCACTGTTGATTGATCGATCAAAATTCGGTTCGTTAGAGCTCGTCGCTTTCGACAGCTTCCTCCCTGTTTATTGAAAGCTCAACTATGGTCAAAAATTATACCTTCTGACATTGGGTTACATAGCATCTTCCTACCTTTTCCGAAATCCGGCTTTAGCGCCTCGAAAAACAAATCAAAACACTGAAGGGCGGAGTTTGGGCGAGAAATTTTTTGACCCCTTGAGATCCCAAAACGGTCGCTATGAAACAGCGGATGTGGGAAATTTTCTAATTTCCTATCTCAAACTTTGTCCTGCAGGATAATGAGGGGCATTAAACTCGAAAGAGATGTCTTTTCAGGCATTTTTTGGAAAACTGGTATGTTACGGCAAGTAGCCTATTGTGATCTTCTGAGAAAAAGACAAAAAGTGAACTTTATATTTGTTTTCAGCTCCCGAAGTGACCCCGTGGACGAACCTCTAGCAGAGAAAACTTCGAAGTTTGGGGCGCGAAAAGTATAATAATATGGGCTACGCATTAGGTAAATGCTTCGCTCGGCGTAGCGCTTGAAGGCACAGTACACCCTCAGATTGTGATTTTCAGTTGATTGCGCTGTAGACCCCTCCTGTATAACATGGGCTAAGTGTGAGATCTCAATTTCTACAAATAAGCAAGGAATAAGCCACCACTACAGGCCCGACTCCCTTCACTCACCTCCACGGTCCACACCCGTGCCAGATTTCCGACCTCAGTATCGGCTGGATGGATGGATGAATTTCAACCGAGTCTACATTCTTCAGTCCGTTACCGGTCCTTCTGCTTAGCCTAGCTCGCTCTCGCGCAACGATTACAAATGAAAGGAAATACACGCGCAAGACCACTCGGTCACATATTTTTCGCCCTCAAATAATATACTTTTTTCGAGAAGCCACAACTCCTTTCGTAGAGGGTTTCGAACGATTTCAAAGATACCACTCTGATCAGCGTGTGACCATCTCAAAAATAACCATAAACACTGAAGAAAAATTTCTGGGTTTTCTGTGCCTTTAAAGGCACAGTCCAACTTCACGATCGTTTCCTTGTTCTTTCACTCGCTTTGGAGAGGGCTTCGCACTGATCACAATGTTGTCTCCAGAATCGCTGGAAACCCTCCTTTACGAGCGGAGTTATGACCCTACAAAGATTGGGAATTTGAAGGGCGAGAACTTCGTGGACGAGAAGTCTCGGGTCTACGTTTTTCTTGCCGTTTGAAGCTTTCGCTTTGTAGCAGACCAGAATACGAAGCGGACGGGTTATGATAATAAAAATTACCTCAGAGGTTGGATTATGCCTTTAAAGGCGGTGTCCACGACAAAATTCGTATTCTTATTTTCGTTGAGAATTGAAAGGCTAATGGATCATTGCAACATTAGCGTGGAGAAAAAGGAATGAAAACGTGCCCAAAAGAGCCTTATACGGTTCGGGTGATGGTCGTATTGTATTCCAACTGCAAGAGAGGTGGGGAAACAGGGATGAGCGCTGCGCGCGATTGCTCAGGCAATAGCAGGCCCCGAGCCCACCCCGAATGCACCCGGGGGTGCGTCCTTGTTGCGCTCAGGGTGACAAATTTGGCAATTTCCGGGCTACATATGTTGCGATCCAGGCCGCATACGTTGCGCTCCGGGTGCTATCGACGAGATTGACTCACGCAGCGCCCTGAGCGCAACTGTCGGCTGATGACGTCACGGTATGTCATACAGCGTAGATGGTTGCGCCCCGGGCGCTTACTATAAACAGATTTAAGCAACACAGTTGCAAAAATCGATACCTCGATGTGGTTCAGACGCTTCTCTGATCGATTATCGCACCCATTTTAGCTAATCAATTTTTCAGGGAAGAATCCAACGATATCCATACATTCACCGAACTACCCCACTCTACTGAATTTCCTTGGATTTATGTGACCCTTAATTGTCCCTTTTCTAAGCTAGTGCTGATTATGAGATACCTTTAAGCTTAATACACTCTCCCCTGCTTAGAATTCTGATTCCGTCACAATTTCTCTCAGAACTTCACCCATTAATCTTCTGATTTCACCTGATTTTCTCCGACTATTAGGTATATTTGCCTGAAATTATTAGGTATTCATAACAACTGCCCTTTCTCAGTCCTTCTAATGATCTCGTTGAACGATTCAAAGCTAACAGTGAAAAGTATGCATGACACATATTTATTCCAAACATTAAATGTAAGCATGACACAATTTTTCATCGAGAACATGCAAATTTTTATCCAGGCTGAGATAGACTGAAGAGTGCTTCATGTTTACCTCCACACCTCTGTAACTCTAAATGTTTTCTAAGAATTCTACAGCTTGTTGCCTATTCTTCTGGATTGAAATGTCGATAATGTCAACGGACATTGTATGCGATTTTATCCTGGAATCAACACGCTAAGCATTGTGAATCGATGCCTAAATTAGAGCGACCGGATTAGTATCATCTGGTTCCAAGCCAAATTTATTCTGTTCCCTCGCGTGCTTGTGCGGAGCGAGTGTAGAGTCAGCGAGAAAGTGTGGGGAAAAAGAGACGCAGAGTAGATGATAAGCTGAATATCGTATTTTAGAACGCTCGAAATGCGTATTAAATCCAATTAACCTCCCGAGTCAATTGTTTTTTTCCGATTTCAGACTTTTTAATTTTTCGGAGTGGATAATTAAATTTAAATATCCGAGCGATTCGTTTTTCTCATTTTTTCCAAATTGTTGAATAAATCCGAAATATTCCCTTCATGAATATTTGCAAAATGCGTCCGGAAAGTCATGTTAACGTTTTATTTTTTTTTGAGTACAGTCTTAATATTGCACAAATATGAAGAATATAGTGAATTCTAGGATGGTCGAATATTGAGCACAAATGAAGCAGAGGAAATCATTCACAAGCCTTACACGAGAAACAGTCAGGTTCCCGCTCAAAAATCACAGGAAGCTCAGATGCTCTTCCTTGTTTCAATTGATTCATCCAATTTCGAAATGCGCACGCCAGTCAACGCATGTGGCCCGGAGAGCAACCTGAACGCACTGCACGTTGCAATCACAACCGAAACGCACCACATGTTCGAATATCAACTGCTCTGCGTTTCGGTTGCAGTGGGCGGGGAGAGGCGGAGCCGGTTGCGCCCGGGGCCTGCTATTGTCTGAGTGGACGAACGGGGGAGGAGCAACCCCATTCGTCCACTCAGACAATAGCAGGCGGAACAGTTTCCCTCGCTTCTCTTGATGCTGCAAAACATCACGACCATCACGTGGAATCAGGGCCGTATAGGGCTCTTCTGGGCCCGTTTCTATTTGTTTTTTCGACGCTAATGTAGCAATGAGCCACCACGGCGTACTGACGGAAATAAGCAGGGAGTCGAATGCATGGTATTCAGTGTAAAGGGGTCGGCCCTTTCATTTAGTCGGATATCTAACAAAATTCGCCCATCGTTATCAGGGGTTAGCGGAATTTTTATTTCGGAAACAGAAAACAGAAAATCCAGTTTGATAGAAATTAGAAAAAAATGCCCAAAAATGGGCATTTTAAAATCAATAAGTAGTGCTCAGCGTACAGTACTTGAAAATTTTCACAGCATCAAAATTTAAATTTTTTTTTCCGTGGGAAACTATTTTTTTACTATATTCAAAACTAAAAGTTGACCAGACGAAGGAATGTAGACATCTGAGAGTGGCAGATGATAAGTGCAAAATGTCCCTCTAAACTCCTTTTTTCTGAGACAGTATTACTCGATTACTTGATCAGAAGAGTCAATATCTGCAAAGAATGCATGAAATTAGACGGAGCAGACTAGCCCTTCCTTAGTGTTCATGTTTTGACGATAATTTCGGACTGGTTGCTGTGTTGAATATACTGTACTGCCCCTCAACGCCCTAGAGTCACTCGAATCTTCTAAACGTGCTCAACACCGCTGACAGTCCGCGTTGTCTACGAATCTGGCAAGTGCTACTGACGCTCACTTATTGCCTGGTTGGCGGCGCTCGATAGCATCAGTCGGTGAACGATAACTAAACGATAGGATTCTCTCATAGAAAAAATTGGCGAAGAGGGAGTAGGAAATAAGGGAAAAATCTGGTGGAACGAGGTTTTATTTACGGTAAGATCTTCAGTGGGTTCTCTGCTTCGTGAACCTGGGGTGAACCTGTCAAGTACCGCTTAGTAGTAGACTCACGGAATCGAGAATAATTTTTACGGAAGGTTTGCGGAGCCGTAAGCCTGCCTCGAATCTGCCGGGTCGGTGCCTCAAACTTGCTGGTTCGGAAGATCTTTGTGAACCGAGAAGCCATTTTTTCGGCAGCAGGCAGGACTGAACTTGGGAGACATCGCCTAGTATTCGGCGCCCTATACCACTCGGCGACGGATTCCTGCGGCTGAGAGCGCAGTTATGAATTTCAGCGTCTCGACCTCTTCTAAAAAATTGCAGTAAGGCCGGAATTGATGCATTTTTCAGGTTACTCCACATTACGAGTCAACTTTCGTATTTGATAACGATTTTCCGAGTTTCACGGATTTTCCCGAGAATGACGAGAATTTGCGACATGGTGAGTATTTGCAAGAACTCTGAAGAAAATCTATTGTTTTGGTTGAAAAAAAAGTTTTATGTTTCTATCCACCTTTATTTAATACAAAAATATAGACGGATAAAGTAAGCAAAAAAAAACAAAAAAATCGTTCAAAAATAATGAAGAAAAATACGGGAAGTGTAGTAAAGTGTAAGTGAACACCTAGGGCACGAAAGAGGCAGCTAGCTGCTTGTAGTGTCGCCTATCCACGACAGCAACGCGACCGTCATGGTGAACTAATGCAGTAACTTTGCAGGAAGTATATATATACGACGGTCTGAATCGAAGCGACAAACTGTGTTGGACCGATAACAAAAGGAAAAACATACCCTATATCTCAGAGCGAAAATCATTCGCACCCATCGCGTGCGTGTGCTCGCGTATGCTGCTTCTCCTCTCCCACACTATCTCGCTGACCCTTCCTCGCTTCTCACCTGCGCGAAAGAACAAAGCGAATTTATTACGAAATCTCTCAGTCGCCCAGCCTGAAGTGGATGGGTTATACTCAGACCCTGTCATCACAGAGAAATGGAAATTAGATTCTGATTAGAATCCCTCACGCGTCTCTTCCCTTTTGAGATCGCAAACTTGTCGGTGGGCGTTGCCAAAATTTTCACTTCTGGAACCGTGGCCAACTTTTTTCTTGAGCGGATTGAGATTCCGCGCTTGGGAGAGTTTTTGTGCACGGTGACCGGACTTTAATATCAAAAAATTCCTCTCATGTTGAACTGTGCCCTTGAAAGGTTCCAAATAATGAATCCGTTAGCAATTTTCTTAATTTATTCACATCTGTTTCTTTCCAAGTGAAAATTTTGATGGCGCCATTAGGGAATAGTTCAAAAAGTGAACGGTCCAATCGATTTCGAAACGCTGCTATTGCGGACATCATCCCTTGCGCAGGTCCGCAATGGAGGAGCGCACATTCTTCAGAAATCGACTGCAGGGTGTAGCTCACGTTGTAATGATCACAGCGGGGCCGCATCTTCGGGTGCTGAAGGGAAGGGGCCGCAGGTCAACCCGGCCGCCATGCGAAAACAGTTGGCGTTCGGTGGTGCAACAATTTGAAAAATAGATATACAGTACCGTGCAAAAGTGTATTCGCGTGGCCTTTCCGCGAATAATGTTTTTATACGTATCTTGGCTTGCCCTAAACGAAACTTGATGAAACTTTGGTGTGTTATGGGACATCACAACGCTTGCTTTACCCGTACACAAAATCGGTTTTTGAGCATGCAGTTTTCAAATACGGAATTTTTTCAACATTTTGTGGTAATATCTCAAATTAGAACTATTCCTTCAAAACATGGCTTTTACAAATCCAAACCCGTAGCAGTTATTCGCCATTCGAAGGTCTTCGGAACCGTTGTATAGCTTTGTGAGAGCATAGTCTCTATCAGCCTCTATCAGAATTTTTCTGAGGACCGAAAATTGAACATGTTGGAGTTAATTTTTGGAAATTCACCCCTATAAAATCATTCACCCCAGAACCATTACAAGATATGTGCTTCATAAGGTTTGACAAAGCACAACTGGAACTTAAATTTCGCTCTTTTTCGATAACGTCAAAGAGAGATACTTAATAGGCGCAATAACGCATTATGTTCTTTCGAATTTATTTCTAAAAATATTCGATGGAGGTCAATCTTTTACAAGGGTATACGACGGATCTAAAGACCTTCGGATGGCAATCATTTACTACGAGTTTGAAATTGGAATAGCCATGTTTTGAAGAAATAGTCCTAATTCGAGATAATACCACAAAATGATAACCAAATTCCATTTTTAAAACTGCACGTTCAAAAACCAATTTTATGCATATGTAAATCAAGGGTTGTGATGCCCCATAACATACTAAAGTTCCATCAAGTTTCGCTAAGGGCAAGCCAAGATATGTATAAAAACATTATTCGCGGAAACGCCACACGAATAGACTTTTGCACGGTACTGTAATAGGATTATGTGTAAAGATCAAATAAGAATTATTATTTATGATATACTTTGTCCCAAACGAGAAGGCAAGCGAAGAGTCTGAAGAAGCAGCCCTCTCTCTTTGCGTCTCTGACGTTTTTGAAATACGGTAAGACGTCGCGTACGCAAATCACGTGCGCGACACAGCATCTGTCTTACCTTTTTCCAGAAACAGAATCCATTTCCAAAAACACCCTACCTGCCATGTAAATAATAGATAGTATCTACATCAAGAGTGAATATTACGGGCATTTTGAGCGACAATAACGAAAAAATGATGAAGTATGCGGAAAAAAAGAGAAAAGAACGTGAAAATCTCGATGAATTCTGTTTTTGGATTAGGGCAAGACGGATGCTGTGTCGCGCGCGCGATTTGCGTACGCGGCGTCTTACCGTGGTTCAAAAACGTCAGAGACGCAGAGGGAGCGCTGCTTCTCTGGACTCTTCGCCTGCCATTTCGTTCGGGACAGAGTATAACTCACCATGTGGATCAGAAAAATCTGGTAAACCATCACTTTTCCCTAATTTCTTATTGAACTTGAGGACAAACTGACGACCCCGTTGGGAGCCTCGCAAGCCTTGAAGCTGGAGGTAGAGGGAGGGGCGCACATCTCACGGACCAATCACAGCTTCATGGCTCACCGTGATTGGTTGTACACTTGACCGCAATGTTAAAAGGACATGGTGCGGTTGCGGACTCGCACTAAAACTACGGTAGAATCTGGCACTTTGCCAGATTTCGTCATCGATCGGTGCCACAGCTGATATTCTCGTGAGCAGAGAGACGACAGTTGGCGCCGATCGATGACGAAATCTGGCAAAGTGCCAGATTCTTTTTTAGTGCGAGTCCGCAACCGCACCATGTCCTTTTAACATTGCTGTCAACTGTACATGATCATTGTTTCTAGCTGATTCTGCTCCAGAAGAGAACGAGTTATTCCGACAAATGGAAGTAAGAGGTGTCTGTAGAGTGATCTGCTATCATCCGGATACGAAGCAGAGCATAGCAACAATGTCGATTGATGAGGTGACTTATCGTTTTGTATTTACCGTGGCTACTAGAAATTTCTGAAATTCGCAAGCAGGTTTTCTCTTGAAAAGTCTTCGCTAGCTATTGGATTTCTCCTTACTGGGGTGATCGAACTTCTGTGCATAAATGAAGAAACGCTAATAATTCCCTTTCCCTTCTTCAGGTAACCAAAGTCGTAAAGGTGTGGATTGAACAGTTTCAAGAACTCAAGGAAAGACATCTTTGGATTCAGGTGTGTTGGGAATCGATTTCATTTCGACATTCATGATGCGAATTGGCTCCAGATTTTTGAGAATCGTGGAGCCGCTGTTGGCTGCTCGAATGCACATCCCCACGGACAACTATGGGCCGGAAATTTCCTACCGAATTTCCCCTCTAGGAAGGATAAATGTCAGCGGGTGAGTTGAAGAATCAGTGTAATTGTTGAAGGGTTTCTGAAATTGTGAAGGTTAGAGTTGTTCTGCAGGAGTATTACTCACGACATGGCAGACCGCTGTTGATGGACGTGCTTCGAAGGGAGCAGGCTGTGGCAGATGAACGAATAGTACTGCAGAATCAGCACTGGACAGTATTCATACCATTCTGGGCCGTTTGGCCGTACGAGACGATGCTCTTACCAAACAGACATGTTCTAAGAATCGATGAGTTGAATGGGGTTTGTTCAGGCTCGTTTGATTTGATGGGTATGCTTGAGAGGTTTTACGTACGATGATTGTGTTTAGGAAGAGCAAACCGCGTTAGCCGATATACTGCGAAGATTGATAATAAAGTACGACAATATTTTTCAGGTTGGTGGCATAGCGGTGGTGAACGATGCTGAAAGGCAGTTTTCGTGATTATTTTCGTGTCCGGGTTTCCGACTTAGAACCACGCATTGGCCACTAGGTGCTACTAAAGTCAGGAAAAAATGGCGAAAAACACACTGAAAAGCCCCATTCGAGTGCAAAAACTCTCTGGCCTAGATTATTTGTCTGGCAGGATAAACGAGTTCTCTGTGCATGTGACCTGTGAGTGATGTGGTCATTCGGAAGTGGAAGAATATATTTTGCGAAACAGTATTAGTTAGTCTTCAAAGGAAAGAAAAGAGCAGGTGAGGGTTGAGAATTTCCAAGGGGTGGTACAAAATATGTACACGGTTTAATCCTAGCAACAAACTGCTCCAGTGAGATATTGGGTTGAATGAAGACTACAAAATTTCGGGTACTTCTGGTGCTTCACCCCCTGAAACTGAGTAATCTTTTCGGCAAATAACTTTGACTCCGAAAATCATCGTGAACGCTGCCTTTGAGCGAAGGTGGAACATAAAAGAAATTGACCGACGATAATCACTTTTAAACGATCCTTCTGCACCCAGAGATCGCAACCCTCGCCTTAGGCTCCCTTAGAAAAGGAAGAATTGTATTCGAAGAAACAGCGAATCATTAAAGTGCTAAAGCGCTGTCAGTTGAGAGTGAATGGAGTAGACCACCCGATTTCGTTGGAGTGTGTCAGTCTCTTCTACCGATTAATTCTTCAATGTTCAATAAACTGTAGAATTATACTCTGAACAAAAGCTCCAAATACCTAATAGATTCGAACGCCTTTTTTAGGGTCGAATATCAAATGATACTGTAATGGCATTTTTTCCAGGAACGAGTTTCGGCTAGTAGGCTAGTGATGCGATTTCAAAGTTTTCAAAATTTTCTGAGAGAATTCGCTGCTGTGGCTCCGCGATAGTGTCGTCGCGGCTCCGGGAGAGTATCTCATATGGAGCTATTTAAGAACTATGGTTCAACTAGGGAGCTTAAGACTGAAAACACGCACGTGCGGTTGTTACGTCCTCTGTCTGATAGGGATGGAGGTCACCGCTGTTCCTGCACCCAAGGAAATACGGAAGTACCTGAAACTTGGGTATTTGAACCGGCGACATTTTCGTTTTACCGCACAGGACAGCACGTCGTATTACACGGGGGTTCGCTGCTGGATCCCCGCGTAGCCGGCGCGGTTCTAATGGGTCGTTTATACTTCAGCCGCGAAGCGGCGCGGCGCGGAGTGCCGCGTGAAAATTGCGCCACTATGATGTATAATCGAGCTGCGACGAACTGACGCGGCGAAGTCGCAGAATGACGCTAAACACAGCCTGGAGTAGCTCTGACATAGCACAAGGTCGATTGTAATGAGTGATTTCTTCTGCAAAAAAAAAACATTTATAATCTTTTGTATCATAACACCGGACTCGAAAGCAGATAGGGTCTTCGGAAAATTTTTCTCTATAAAAAAATTATTTTAAGAGCAAAAAAAAGGTCTCCTAACCCAGCGGAGGAATCAATTTGAGAATGTATGTGAAATATCAGCAAAAAAGCATGTGATGTTAAAGAGGATCGCACGCGGCCGCCTCGCCGCCTCCTCTTCCCGGGCGGCGCGGCAGCACCCAGGCGGCGGCCGCGTGCGGCGCCGTTGGAAGATTTCGAGCAGAAAAACTCTAAACGCCTCGCGGCGCCGCTTGATCGTTACGGCTGTATTGCATCTCGCCGCGCCGCGGCGGAAGTATAAACGACCCCTAAAGCGAAGCCAAGGTAGTGCTATCGCGGCTATGTCGAGGCTCAAGTCACCGCAACAGAATCGTCTGATCACGGAGCCGCTGCGGTACTATCGTGGAACTGTCGCGGCACAGTCGAGGGTCGCGGTACTTTGCCGGCACTGACGCGGCAAATTTTCTGAGAGTCGAGTCGGTATTCGAAAGGCAAATGTTCTATTAATTCGATTCGAAATTACTCGAATGTCATGACTGTAGGAAACCGGAAACTGTCCCTTTCTCTGTCTGAAATAATTTGAGAGCTGTTCCATATCTTTCCTTATTCATGGAAAGCCCAGAAACAAATCTAATCGTGAATGTTGGCGGTAGCGAATTATCAGTAGACTGAAAATACTCTGTAAATACACTGCGTTTCATAACTATTCAGAATTTCCGGACTTGCCGTACATTTTGGTGGTCTGTGGGCAATGCCATCGGAGTCTTTACCTTTGAGAACCCCAGTAAAAGTCCTCCTGCTCAACCATGACTTTTTATTAGTTTTCCGTGATTGATAGATAGAATTGAGACCGTTTCATAACTATTGGTCCATCGAAGGAAAATCCGCGTTTCTTTGCTGGTACAAATGAGACTGGGAAACTGGGGCTACATGGAGGATTGCGGAGCATCTCGGGCGATCGCACAAGTGTTTTAACAACTACCTGAGGGATCCCAAGCGTTATTGAAAAAAGAATGCTAGAGGGCGTCCGAGGCTGCATTCGGAGCAGTATGAAAGAAGAATCGGACGGCTTTTATCGAACTCGACGACGAGTTTCAACTGCTTGCGCAGCGAACTTTCGCTTTCGACGAACAAAAGTACGGTTTGGAGGGCAGTTCAGTTGCAAGAAAACCCAGAGAATTAATCAAGCGTGTGCCAAGACTGGCGCAACGGCACAAGGCAAGCCGCCTTCAGTTTGCTACCCAAAACATCACAAGGGATTGTCCGAAGGTAAATCGATTTTGCTCAAACGATGCTTCGTCGCCCCAATTACTCCAAACGATTCAAGTGATCTGAACGACGAAAGAAGGTCCAATGTGGACGGCCCGGATGGTAGAAGAGTGTACTGGCGTGATCCACTGAAGCCGCCGTGTGTCTTCTCCCGACGCAATTTCGGTGGTGGATCGCTTTTAGTCTGGGGTGCCTTCTGTGGTCAACTCGAACTTGCATTCGTTCCGTGTCGTATGGACACCGAGGACTACCAGAAGGTTCTAGAGAATCGTCTTTTGCCGTTCATCCGATTTCATCGACGCCAGACCTTCACTTTTATGCATGACAACGCTGCTATCCATGGCTAAAAGTGTCCATCGCCAACGTCTGGGAATCAGTGGAACCCACCGTGATCAAAAATCTGGCTCAGAGCTTGACAAAGCGATAGGTAGAAGTTATTTCGAATCAAGGAGGGCACACAAGCTACTAGATCGTTGATTATTGTTGGTTGTCGTGAAAACCTTCGATTTCATTTGGTGGACCAATAGTTTTGAAACGGGTGTTTTTCAGTCTTCGAGCTCTTAAAATTCGTACCAAATCTGAACTTGCGTCTCTGGTTCTCCATAGAGGTTTTTGACGACGCTGAAATCATAGGTGACCACTGCAGAACATTTGAGTTAGAGCGAAACACAAAATTACGGAATTCATAGGTGGGCCTATAGATATGTATGAAACGCAGTGTATATTGGAGCCTGGAGCACTTCTGCGCATTGGGGGGACGGTTATCCTTTCCTTGTTAATCTGGCAAGCGACCGCAGAGGGAGCGAAGAGCAGAGTTGTTTCTCTAACTAAACTATCGGCAGTACAGATTCGGTAAATAGGTCGGATTTTTTTTCTCTGAAATCGCCTAGTAATCGGTCTCGATTTGACGCATGTACCTGTGAAACCTTCAACGCCTTCAGAGCACAAAAAGATTTGCTGAGGATATTTGGAACTCGATCATGGGACTGTAAGAGAAATGTTAGGGTGAGCCTCGGCACTGTTCCCTGTTTATGGGTCGTGGGTGATCGCAATGGTTCATGAGCTCCAGCGTCGCGGTCGATGAGGTACACTGATCGTCAGACAAAGAGCGAGCCTGACTACAAAACCATTAGGACGGGCTTTTTCGGTTTATTTCCGCTGGCTGTCGCTCCGCAAACTCCTGCTGACTGCTCGTAAGCTTCTGCATTGATCCGGATTCCACCACGATGAGTCCGGGAGTTCCCGAATATGGTCCGCTAGTTATTTGTAGATAAACAGACTGCGAAACATTTTGGATCGGGTCGAGACCACCCACACAAGTACGCGATCTAACAACCTGAGCGTTCGCACTAGCCCGCGGTAACATTTTTCTTCGTCTGGTCTTCACTCCACATAGAAGTTAGCGGTTCGGACTTTCCTGTGTAGTATAGAACTGCCGAGTACCTGAGAATTGCTGAAGAACTCTTCTTGTTGAAGTGATCCAAAAAAAGCTGGTTTTGAGCTAGAAAGGGTTGGATGGTGCAAGTATATTCACCTTTTTGTTAGAGCAAAGTTTAGTCAAAATCAACCGGCTGTAATGTTCTTATTAGAACAAAATTCTGGTCCGCAGTTGTGAACAACCGCTATTGCAGTACGCAGCGTGAAGGCAAGCGGGCTGTGGCGAAGATTATTCGTGCCAGGACCACGTGGTCCCAGCAACATTATTTTTGAAATGCGTGCTGCGACAGCTGACCGAAATTTCGCTCCGATAAGGACAGTGGATTAAGCAAACTCTCATATTTTACAGTGCCCGTTTCCATTCAGTATGGGATGGCTTGGAGCTCCGACGGGGCCATCGCTGAACGATGACAATCAGCACTGGTGTCTGCACGCTTCTTTCTATCCACCGCTACTTCGCTCAGGTTGGCTATCTAAAGTGTGGAAAATTCGTCAGTGGCGAGCGGTTGTGGCGTCTTTCACAGAGTTTTCGCGGGGCGACGCGATGGCACCTGTCAGTGCGACGCGCAAATTGCGTCGCGCGAGAATTTAGGTGTGGACGCTGCGCGAACGCTGCGTGACTACGCGCATTAGCTTACGTTCGCACTTTTGCGTAAACAACAAACGGCATTTTTTCGCTGCAATAGCAGAAGTTTTTTCGTATTTTTTAGAGATTGTTTGCGTGTGCGCGACGTTCATCGCGTCGCTTTGCATTGCATTGCAAAGCGACCCAAATGACGCCGCGCGACGGGAAATTGAGCGTCATCTCGAATGTATCGCACCTCTTCACTGTGGACACCTAGTGACGACGCGGCGCGACGTCGCTTGGTCGCTACGTAGGCCACCTAACCGCCCAACAACGAATTGCTGCGACGAGAGGTATGAATGGATTCCAAGGGACCGTTTATACTCTCACCGGGGAGCGGCGAAACGAACCCCGAAGTGGTGCCGCTTGCGGCGCTGCTTATGAATTTGCGCCGTCCGCTTTGAAAACAGACCGCGTCAAATCTGGGCGGGGACGAACAAATGACTTGCGTACTATCGTTGATTGATGTCGGTTTATGGACCCTCTGTCGATTATCCAGCCGCCCGGGACTTCGTTACAACACGAAGTTATTTCTTTATCCGGAAGTCATCAGAAATAGTAACCTAGAGGTTTGGTATTCCACACAGTGTCAGATATTAAATCCGGGTGTTATTTTATTCGACTGCACGATTCTTCCAGAATTTCAATTAAGTCATTTCTAGGTACTTGTTACGTACAGGAATTTGGAAGCAGTGTTTATGATGAAAACCGTTCCCGAGCTCTCACCGGAATTCGAGAGTTGTCTGGTGAACAGCAGCGTCACAAAAACGGCTAAAAAAGGGCCCCAAATACCTAACATGGCCCTGAACTTCTGTGTGAAGCATAATCCCACCCAATCCTCTCAACGGCTATTGATGAAAGCAAACAACGAAAAAAGCGTGTGCGTGAGCGTGTATGCTGCGTTTGAACTGAGCCTATTTGTGATAAAGGTTATAATCGAGGCACTAACTCCTGCCCGGTTCGTTACCCCTCTGGGTGGCTGTTTCTTTCCGTTCGCGCCGACTATAGAACGTCTTATATTTTCTTTACATCGATCACTTCAGCTACGGTCCCCAAGTACATGGCTGGGTACGAAGTGTTTTCCGAGCCTCAGCGGGACATCACTCCTGAATCGGTATGGAAATAGCATAAACTCTTCTTATTTGACATTTTTAGCCCGACCTAGGTCGTTCAATTCGAAATAGTAAATAGCAGTTTTCAAGGCTGCGACTACGATCAGAGCTCAACCTGAAATCCACTATTCCCAGAGGGAAGAGACGCATTGATTATGAGAGCGATCCGCAGCATTGAATATATTTCAATCTTAGTCAAATTGTAAATCAAAGTTGTATCTTCTAGGGAATGATTGCAGTAATAAATCGTCAATAATCATGTATTGCTCACCAGATTCCAAATACTCTCCGTAACTGTGGAATTGGTTATTTGAATGGTGTGTTTGCAAACACTCATTGCTAAATCACATACAGTCGGCATGAATCCTAGTGATCCTTCACGCTCGCGATTAAAGGTTGGCGCAAACTCGGTGCACATCAGTTGCAGCATATGACACCGAGCTTGCGCCTACCTTCAATAGGGAACGCAAAGTGTCACTAGGATCCATGTCGACTGTACCTGTTGCATTCGCAGAAGCGAGTTACGAAAACATAAATTGCAAACCACGCGGCAGAAGAAGGTGGACAGTTTTTTATACTAAATATGTAGCTTAAAATGTTATTCTGGGGTAATATTAATGTTTCCTAAGAATACCATAAAGTCTGGTCACAAGTAAAGGACTAGTTACATATGCGTTGGTGAAAAAATGAGCGATTGGTAGGCTCCGAGAGAGAAACAATTGGAGTACTCACTAGAGTGTTGGAACGAATAATTTTTTTTGAATATTCGAATAAACGAATAATTCGAATAATCCACCACTTTGGATATTCGAATATTCGAATACTCGAATAATATTCGAATAAACCAAATATTCCACTTCTTTGAATATTCGATTATTCGAATAACTCGAATAATCCACTTCTTTGAATATTCGAATATTCGAATACTCGAATAATATTCGAATAAACGATTATTCGGGCAACACTCTATTGCGTGCTATCCCATCCAATCCACTCAGGCAAACTGGGGAATCGACAACAGGTTGATAAGTTGTCATTTCATAAACTGCACTCTCTTGACAACTCAAATCGCTTGCATTTTAAGCCTGAAACCTGCCCGTTGCCCAGCGACCTTCGCCTGTTGTCGCGCTGTTGACATTTGGACATGTCGCGTTTAGCCGCCTATTTAGCAGCGGTCCACTTCCTGCAAGGCTTTTATCTGGCTTAGGAGCTACTTTTCATCGACACGCGTCGCGGTCGGCGCATCGACACGCGTCGCGGTCGGCGCATCGACACGCGTCGCGGTCGGCGCATCTACACGCGTCGCGGTCGGCACACCGACAGGCGGCGTGGTCCGTACATCCACGCGTCGCGGCTGGGTCGCTCAACCTCCACTGAGGCCGCCCCAGGATGGGCAGAGCTTCCAGATGCTGGGCGGGGCCAATGTACCGCATACTTGGGTAATTGAACCGGCCGCACTCTTGTCACTTAAATTCAGCATACACGCTCGTGAACGTGGTTAAGATACTAACTACGGAATTTGAATGGTATGGCTCAGAACGCAACGCCTACGCATTCTGAAGCGTCAAAAACGACCCAAAGTGACGCTACACGACTGAGAAGTCGGCCCCGCACCTGTATCTACCCGCCCCCTGAACTTGCGTCCTGTTAAACAGGGGTGCTGGTCAATTTCCACCGTCGGCGACGTTTGTGGTTCAACTATTGTACCTATTGCACCACCCACAAATGTCAGCGATGGTGACAATTACCCAGCACCCCTGTTTTGAAGGAGACGCTTCAAAATGCGTAGGCATTGTGTTCTGAGCCATACCATTATATTTCCGTAGTCATCTCAACCACGTTTACGAACGTGTACTACGAGTTTTGGCAGAGAAATAGCCGCGAAATAGACGCAAAATGCCTTTTTCCCGAGTAATAGCCGCGAAATATGTAGCCGCTAAATAATGCTGGCCTCGAAATAGCCACCAAATAATGCTCGCCGTGAAGTAGCCATGAAATAGTCGCTAAATTGCCGCCAAATATGTGGTCTGCCTCGATTTAGTTTGGTTTAGCTGAGTTGAGTTCAGTTGACTTATGTGCGGTTTATGCGATGGCGAACTTCCTTGTGCTGCTAAGCCGTGCCCTACTCCGGAATCTCAGCAACAATGAGAAAAAATTCAGAGAGATTTCGTAGTTAGTTGAGATCGACACCGTGTCCCTGGGAACTCGCCGTGTAATAGCTCGCTTCCCAACCCCATGGGACTTCTGGGCGACAACAGACGGATCTGGCACGAGCTTGAAACTACATCCAGCTGGCCGTTCTAGGTGGCTGGAAACCATCGAATTCCAAGTCCAGCATTATGGAAGGAGAGGCTTTTCCGTCAGAATTTAGGCGAAGTCCACCGAGAAAGTAGACAAATAGCATCATCTCGAACCAGTTTGATGAAAATACACATGAAATGGCTCATTCTAGCCATCATCGAGAGAAATTGCCATTTTGCTCAAGTGTTGCTATACTTATGCATCGCTCGAGATTTAAACTTTTTTCTATAAAAGGTTTATTGCAAAATTATTCAAAATGAGACTTCAAAAATCAGAACGACTGCAGAAATTGCCGGTTAGCTTTCGGTGCCTAACACCTTCGTCAGACCTGAAAGCAATCATGTCAATTTCAAAAAATTAATGCACAAATGCGCTTTGTTACGAACCAATATTACTTTCTGAATAACTGAAGGTGAAATAGGCATTTTTAGTGTTTTGACAAAATCCTACGAGCGATTTAATATATTGTAAATACTTGCTAGATCTATATACTGTTTATGAGGTACTAAAGAATTGTGAGAAATTAGGAGTAATTACGCTAAGATGTTTGAAATATAAAATCAGGGCAAAATGGAGTGCGATCTTGTCGAATCCTCAAGCTATCCGTGACTAATATTCGAATTAACCGAATATTTCACTTTGAATATTCGAATATTCGAATAATCCACTTCTTTGAATATTCGAATATTCGACTTATTCGAATATCATTCGAATAAACGAATATTCGGGCAGCACTCTAGTACTCACCTAGCAGTTGACAACAACGACTTTTTGGTCATGAGGTGACATTCATACATTCCATCCGAAAAAATCCGGATAACTTCAAAATCTTTCTCTTCAACCTCCCTCATTACTAGAATTCAGGAAGCGTATTATCGGGTACAGTTGGGTAGAAAAGGTAACAGAGCACTCTGCTAAAAATGAAAATAAAATTGTGGTGCGCGCCAAGCGCGCACCAGATTTGGTTTTGAACCGGCCACACAAGCAACCCGTTTTTTGAAATCTCAGCTCAGGGTGAACGAAGAAACAAGCTCTTAATTGCATTGAAAAGAGCGCAAAAAGTTTGTTCACTTACCCCAAAATGGTTTGGAATGGTTTACCTATGTTTGCGAAAAATGTGAAAAACTGCCAGTTCTCTCTGTTAATCTCCTTTTCTTTTTTAAACGGGGTTCACGATCTTGTTGGTACACTTAAAATTGAGCTAGGGAGCTCATTTTGGGACAGGAGGCTGGAAATGGATGCAGGTCGCGCCTATTCCAATTTGAACTTGATACCTAACCTTTGAAGAGTACCTCAAAATCGTGGGTTTACATACTAAATTAGCCGTGGAGCACGAAAACTTTTTTCTGCTACTGCTGTGGAGACGGGAGTGTGTGGGTAAATCTGCAGCCAATCAACACAGATCGTAGGAGGTGAGTACTGAACTTGTCAGAATTCGTACTCATTGCACGTCATCAACTGATAATCAATATTATCGATTTTCGCGCTTTTTGCACAAAATGCGGCAAGGAGTGGTGATAGCTGATGGGATTGGGTTTTTTTTGTTGGGGATTTCGCTCATCAGTCATTATCGATAATAACCAATCAATCATGTCAAAATTTTCGCCTGTTGCACAAAATTCCGCGATGATTTTTGGTTGTTGATGGCTCTAAGTCGATTGTTTGGGAAATTACTCGAATCATGCAAAATCGGATATTAATGATCATTGATATGGATTTTTAACATGTTGCACGAAGTGCGGCAATGAGTTGTATTTTATGTTTGTGGGTCTTAAGTTTCAAAAATTGTACTCAAACGACGATATCGTCTGTTAGGTGTTTCATCATTCTAAAATGGAAATCGTGAAGCGAAATTGAAGTCAGCAAGGGAACCTTCGTGAAAACTATGTGAAATTTCTGGAAATTTTGCTTACTGGAAAAAGTAACAATTTGAATGCCATCAAGAAATCAAAAAAAAATTCAGAAATATCTTGAAATATCACAAAAATGATTTGGCGTAAAATAGCGAGGAGTAATAAAAAAAAACTAAGAAATGAAGTGAAATAACCAAAAATACGATTTGGTGATCGATCGTTTCACAAGCTTCCCGTTAAACTTATCAAAATGAAATCAAGTGCCCAACGGAAACATTAAAGGCAGTGTTCACGATAAGTTTTTCTTCCGATATCTCCACGGCTTACGGAAGGTCTGGTGCTCTATATAGCAAGGCATGCTTGAAAAGGACACGAAAGACGGGTTTTTGAGCAAAAATAGGTCCTCTCTTGTGTACGTTGATTTTTGAGCGTGGAGGAATTGGCCGCTGTGGCGGATGGTGCCTATCAGTGCAATGAAGCGATCAGCTCACTTATCAGCACTTCCTTCACTTGATCATTCCTATAATCTGAGTCTTCATTTGGTCATTCTGAGGGGGCGGATCTGGGGCACCAGGCGCGTCTGGGGCACCAAAACGCTTGTTTGCAGCCGTTATTTTGCCGCTCCTGGCTCGTTTCTACCGTTCTTTCGACACTGGGAGCCTAGGGTCCTTCTCGCCTATCATTCCTTTTCGGAAAGTCACCGATGATGATCATCGTGAACGCCGCCTTTAAGCCATTTTTGAAAGCTGTAATAAGGGAACCAGCATAGGTCAAGTTAGGGAACGCGACACTCCATTCCATATCGTGCTTGATTCCGTATTGATAAGTTTAACGGAGAAGCTTGTGAAATGATCGACCAACAAATAGTATTTTTGGTTATTTCACTTCATTTCTTAGTTTTTTGTTACTCCTCGCTATTTTATGCCAAATCATTTATATGATAATTCAAGATATTTTTAGAACCTTTTTTGATTTCATGATGGCATTGCCAAATCGTTACTTTTGCCAGGTAGCTAAGTTTCCAGAAATTTTTACTTAATTTTGAATTCCGCTTAGGATAATCGGATTTTTTCGGATAAATAAACATTTTAATCCTCAAGAATGGTCCGGTCTTATAGGTGGTATCGTTTAATCGGTACAGTGCTTCCTAATTGATAAGCAATCTTTGGTTGGGAAATATAAAGGTGAAGAGAGGAGGCTGCTTCTGTAGTTACCCGTTAATTTTTAAACTTCTAAACAATGAATTATTTTTCAAAAAATGAACGCTTCCAAGAGAAAGTGGCTCGGTTAGTCAGAGACGTGATCCAACAGAAAGCGATCAATATGGCGTGCGTGTCGAGCGGCCGTCGCGAAGGCATATTTGTGACCTGTAAATCGATTAGCGTGATTCTACGACGCGTACTGAGTAATTTCCCAGTCGGTTGTCTGCAGTTGTTGAAAGGCTCGTCCGAAAAAATTGCCTCCGCGGCGGCCGTTCGACACGCACGCCGACCGCGTGGGCGGACACTCCCATTCGGACATACTTTTGAAGCTTTCACATCAAATCTACCAAAAAAATGAAGTGTTAATTTCTAGGATGCACGTGGCCTAAAAACATTTCGATTGCTACCAAGAGAGTAGTCAGAGTACGAGAAATAACTCTGCATACGTGATTTCCAAAATGGAAAGGATGCACAAGTAGTATATCCATTACTGTTCATTTTTGTAGATTCGACGTGAAAACTTCTATATTGTTCAATTTTTGTTAGGTTGTGTTTCATACATACCTCTCCCGGAAGGGCCCGTTTGCGCGAAGCCTACCTTCGATCGATCATAAGCTACTTGTAGTTGTACAGACTTTCCGAAAACTCCGAAAGATTTTTTCTATGTTTTCCACCTGAACTGTTGCAAGCAAAATAGTTGCATATATGTTCCACTGGGAATATTCCGAAAATCTCAAACTAGGCCTGAATTCATGAACGCAAACAATAGGCTACACTTGAGTTTACCTCCAAAGACTGCATGCTATTTTCACAGCAAATCCAACTATAGCCCTTGGTTTGCCATTCACTAATCTTAGCCCTGGATGTAGTACTGGTTTATGACTAGTGGGGTGAGGCTTTGCGGGTACGGATGCGCTTGAAGAGAAATATGTCTGCGGCTCAGCAGCACCCATCGTAGCCGAGCAATGGCGAACAGCGTTATCTTCACTTAATCAATCGAGTACTTCTTATCAGCCATGCACCTTCATAATATCTGTGATGGAGGATGTCAGTCTCCGAGGTGTTCACGTTGACCGGTTGGAGTGACTATCACTCTCCGTGTTGTGGTCAATGTCTGCTGGCCAAGGTAGCGCATGTGATGATGAGAAGCCAATACCTTTCCCTCCACACTTCAACGACTTGAAACGAGCAATCCAAGTAAGAGAAGTATTTCATCGCGCAATTGGATTTTACTGAAAAGCTTTTCACCCTCAGATGGCCGAAAAATCTGGAAAGCCGAAAGCAGACGAATCGGACTTCAGTGCTGCTGTAAGGGAGTCAAACGAACGTCGGTAAGAAGTCATTCTTAATATGCTGCAAGGACGAAAGTTTCCGAGAGAAGCAGCGGGAGACTCAGTTATGTCGCTAACTCAGAGCGTCGGAGGGCCGTTTGTCCGTACCCAACACGGAGCGAGGGGTGCTCTCATCTATGTAGCCCACCCCAAGCAGCTCACTCGAGTTGGCTCTGAAATTTTCTAAGTTTCGAATCCGATTTTGTTTCGTTATGAGACAAGCTTATAATTTGCCAACGGCACAACATTCTCACGGAAGTGTAGAAGTTTTTCTCTCCAGAGTTTTCCATGTTTGGGCCTCGATATCACCGTTGAGGCTCTTTCCCTTTTCCCTAGTCTGTTCAGAGTTTCAGCTGCTTACCTCTGGAGAAAGACTGTGTGTGAATGTATCAAAACGCTATTCATTTCTTTTATACCCTACCCCTTATCAATTCGGTATCATCGATTTTGTTTACCGTAAGAATTTTGTGCCGTTGGCAACTTATAATCGTCTCATTATGAGCACCCGTTGTGCTGTTTTCGTACTTTACAGCCCAAGCAGATCCTCAACTGCTGACCTCTGTAGGACGCTGTGTAAATGCAGACACACCGCTCTCCACTTCTTTTGTAATACCTTACCCTTTATCAATTGGGTACAATTAATTTTGTTTACAATGGTCTTTAATTGAACTCAATACGCGAAAGCTTAGGTTCTTGGGAACCCCTCACAGAATAGGTGTGAGGCCATTGTTATACCCCACGACGGGCCTGTCGCGGTCGCAGAGCACTGCTACGTCGCTGTCGCTGAGGGCCAGCCGTCGCTATCGCTCAGGGCCAAGAAACACCCGAAACGATGCAGGATTTGGCTGGGTCGCTGTCGCTGAGACCCGTCGCAGTGTACTGCACTGCGACGGACAGCCGCGACAGCGACCGACTACCGCACGGTTTCCACATCTCAGGCATGACATCCCCTTTCGAACCAGCGACCGCGACAGGTGTTGCAAACTGTTCCTGCGAAAGTATTTTTCCACTGTGTGGACCTGGTCCTAGCACGATTCGTAACAGTTGACCGCACCTACCGCGGTCGCAAACTTCTGGTATAACAATGGCCTGAAGCTGGTTGGCCCGCGGAATAGATCGCTCTCATTATCGGACCATGCAATTGTTTTCTTGCGATTTCGGTGGTAGAATGTTAAAAATCGAAAAGTTTTGTATAGTACTCAGACATTGGGATTGGCGGACCGCCGGCATTTGCTTGGCGAGCAAAAACCATTCGCGGTGTCGGACAGCCATTGGCCGGCGGTCCGCCAAAACCCTGCCAGCGGGGCGCCAGGATGTTGGCCGACCGCTGGCAGTCTCTTGGCTAATATCTGGCAGCCCGCTGTTGAGCAATCATTTGCCAGCGGTCCGCCAGTTTCTTGGCAGACCGATGAGTCGAGGTCGGTCCCTCACCACAGATTGTTGCGTAGGAGATCGCCTACACAACGGTCTCTGAGGTGGGGGACCCACCACACTCCCCCCCCCCCCCCCCACCCTAGCCGTGCGGACTTGCTCCTCAGCCGCCAAAACTATGCTATCCTCTGTAGAGTGACTTCAGGTCACCTTCCAGGGTGGGCATCAAAGCGCCGAGTGAACTCTCATTTTACTGAATCGCCTTATATACCGGCTCGACTTATCAATGAAATCAGAGCGCAAACTATAACATGTTAAAAGGTGAGTAGTCGTCAACTCTCTAGTGCCAACCATGTGACGACTCAGTGTCAAGCGAAGGCCACTGGGCGGTTATGCGCCAGCCGAGTGCCGATTGTTGGATAACTGCGTTTTTATGCGCTCGGTAATTTCGAGGTTTGATTGCCCTTGCCAGCTGAATGCAATTTATCACGCAGCCATCAGGCAGCTGGCACATTTTCGCCAGCGGTCCGCCGCTAGCACTGATTGAGATGCCAAGGATGAGCCAGCTGTCGGCCTCGTAATTGCCAATTGCCAGCTGAATGCCTGCTATCCCCCAGCTGTTGGGCAACTGGCACATATTCGCCAGCTATCCGCCGCTGGCATCAAATGACATGACGAGTGTATGCCAACTGTTGGCCTCGTGATTGCCATTGGCCAGCTATCCCCCAGCTGTTGAGCCTTTGGCAAATTTTTGCCGCCGGTCCGCTGCTCCCAATGTCTGAGTAGTCTGCAGATCACCTACAGCCTCCTGCCATGGCGCAGAAACACACACAAACACATTTTTCGAATTCCTTTTTGAACCAGTCTTTGCTCACCTTCTCCTTCATGATTTTAGCGGGGAAATTCAATGACTCTCAGATTGCATTGCGTCATGACCACGTTGAATTTCGATTCAAACACGTCTTTGCAGGTCGTACGAGCTCGCTAGTACTACGTTCTACTATTGGGGATCGCTTCTCGATAACTCAAACATCACCTGTCTGCTCACATCGGAAAGTAAGTTTTCCCGAGGAAGTGCGCGATTTTTGGCACCCGCTCTAGGCGATAGGGCACATCAACGTCCATGTGTTCTCTTCTGTGGTTAATTGAAATCCAATTTTTCTGTTGTATGAAACTCTGGTTGGTCGAAGAAGAAGCGGAAGGTTTCTTACATTGTCGCCGCATCCTCTTCGAATATAAGGCCGTTAGCATAAAATTCAAGACGCCGGCGGCACAGGCGAAGTATATCTAATGGTTTTTATGGGGGTGTGTTTACAAGTCTGTTGGTACCTGCTCGTTGGTGCCCCTGCTTCTACTGAACCCAGCAGACGTTTGAGTGTACACAGGGAACGTTCGAGCGATATAGCGTGCACAAATATATTGCGAAAGTATCCCGCACATTGCATAAAGGTGTCGCCGTCCGGCACACCAAGGCCTCTGGTCCATAACACCTTAGGATCCCTACCTAGGGAGTTCGTGGAGTCTTTGGCCTTAAGCCACAGTTTCGCCACCCTGAACTGTCGATCGCTGTCGAGTGATATCAAAAAAATTGCGCTATCCAGACTTCTGAGCTATTTCCATGCACCGTTTGCTGCTTTGCAGGAAACCCGCCTCAAGGATAGACCAGTCATCAGCGTCGGAGAGTACAGCATCTACTGCGGTAACGCTGACGATAGGAGAGTGGGAGGCTGTGCAATAGCTGTAAGGAAGGGTTTCAATGGTATGGTCAAGGAGTTCGGCTCAAGGTCGTGCCGGAATGCATTCGTACGACTGCGGGATCACAGAGGATTCAATCTGTGGATAGTGAGTGCTCATGCGCTCACTGAAACCGCCGAAGACAATTCGAAGGATGCGTTTTATGAGGAACTCAATACGTTGCTGGCCAGGATACTTTATCAACATGCTGTTGTCGTGGGGATTGATGCAAATGCGAAGATGGGACTTGATCAAGAATCCGGAGTACTCGGTAAATGGTTCTACCCACTGGAGCAAACATCGGACAATGGCTACCGCCTTGTCGACTTTTGTGAACGCAGGGGTCTGATTATTGTATCGACATTCAAGAGGAATCCTCGCCGCCATCAGCTTACGTGGCAGGGACCAACCCAGCTATCTCCAGAAGAGCAGCGGAAGCGGAAGATGACAACTTTGAAACTACAGCTTGACTATGTCCTGACGAGGAATATTCCAGTATCGAACATTCGAAGATCTAGAGCTGTGTGGGATGTCGCATTCGATTTGGATCGCCGTCCTGTTCTGTTGAACTTCACTGCGAGGATTCATAAGAGGAAGCGAGGGGCTCAGCCTCTCCAGAGGATTGACATGACAAGTCTCAGAGATGAAGAGTGCAGAAGAAATTTTCGACAACGCTTTTCTATTCACATCGGAGTACGGACTAAGAAGAAACTTTGCGACGTGGATTCTTTTGTCAAGTGCATCCAGAACGGTTCGAAAGAGACATTCCCGGTTGTACAGCCTAAGAAGAAGTTCGCCTACGTCTCAGACGAAACAACATCTACCTACAACAGAGTATGTGCTCTCCGAACTGCAGGAAACTTCGTGGAGGAGAAGCGTCCGAGGAGGGAGCTGCGTCGGCAGCTTCGAAGTGACCGCGAACGAGAGTGGACGTGTAGAGCTAAGGAGTTCGAGAAGGCTTGGGAGGAGGAGAATCCGAGGAAAGCCTACACGTTGCTGCGACAGTATAGCGGGAAGATGAAGAGATGTTCTCCTGTCTTGAACATTACCAATGGAGTTGCAGTTGGTGATGCGACGCTGCCAATATGGAAGGATTACTTCAGTTCACTACTGAATCGTCCAGCGCCATCAGTACCTGAGCTCCCGCATGTTCAGAGAGCACATTACGATGTCGGTGAGGAACCGCCGACTGAGTCTGAAGTTTTGGATTGTATCCGGAAAATGAAGAATGGAAAGGCAGGTGGAGATGACAATATCACTGCTGAAATGCGGAAAGCTCTTCATCCTGCTGGGATTCGTGAAATGACCAACACCATCCGTGCTATATGGATGAGCGAAAGGATACCCGATTCGTGGAGACATGCGATCATCGTACCTCTTCACAAGAAGCTATCCGTCACGGATCCTAAGAACTACAGAGGAATCTCTCTACTTCGTGTTATGTACAAGGTTTTAGAACGTATCATTCTCGTGCGACTTATCAAACATCGTGAAAGAACGACCAGAGATGAGCAAGCCGGTTTTCGACCTGGAAGATCGACCATCGACCAAGTGTTCGTCGTGAGAAGAGTAATTGAATCGTGGCAGCGGTATTCGAAGCCATTACAGCTTGCTTTTTTGGACTTTGAAGCCGCGTTCGACTCTCCTCATCGTGATCGATTGCTCAATGCTCTGCGAGCAGATGGAGTCCCGGGAAAGCATGTTCGGTTAATCGAGGACATGAACAAAGGAACAACAGCAGCAGTTCGTACACCTGTCGAATTTACGTCAGCTTTCGAGGCGAAAACAGGAGTAAGACAAGGAGCCGTTGCAGGACCTTTTCTTCTCAACTTCGCCGTTGATCACATCATGCGTAGAGTTGCAGAACAGTTTCCTGCGGATGTGATCCTAACACCATCAGGACGCTCCCTTGTCGACCTGGAGTACGCCGACGACATCGTGGTATTCGCTGAAAACAACGCAAAACTGCAAAGGATTGTGAACCTCGTTTCGAAGTATGCCGCAGCCTATGGACTTCGTCTTCGTCCCGACAAATGCAAGCAGATGTGGGTCTCTCAGAGGCCTCCAACGGGAGTTTGTGTGGACGGACAACGTATCGAACTGGTGGACGATTTCTGTTATTTGGGCTGTTTGCTGAAGAACGATGATAGTTATGCAGCGGATATTCGACAACGATGTGCGAAAGCTACGTCTGCATTTATTTCTCTAACCAAGTGTTTGTGGTCTACCACCATCGCGAAGGAAGTCAAGTTGCGCGTCTACCTATCCGCTATTCGCCCTATCATGATGTACGGATCGGAGACGTGGGTAGCACCGAAGACGCAGATGGAAAGGTTGGATTGCTTGGAGAGGAAGCTTTTTAGGCGTTTGCTTGGATATTTCTGGCCGCGTGTATGCCATAACGAAGACCTTTACAAGGAAATCGACGCAGTACATCAACGCTTGACACGAGGGAGGTGCCAGCATCTCCTAACGCCATCTCAAGCAGCAATGGAATGTCGACTTCGACTGCTCGGGCATATACTAAGAAGAACGCCGGATCGTCTCGTACAACACGCTTTAAGAATGCTTCCAAATCCTGTCTAGAAACGGCCACCTGGGCGTAGGCGAAAGTTCTGGACGGATGTGGTTAAAGAGGATTTGAAGTCACTCGGCATCGAGAGACAGTTCAGGCGCGATGTTTCGTTTCGCAGGAAATGAAATAGTGACAGCTGGATGGAATGTGTTCAAATTCTGGCTGAAGACCGTGACAAATGGACACGGCTGACTACTAGGACGGCACACCTCGGTGAAGATGCGGAATGACCGCGTCAGGCGAAAGCCAACAGATTAAGTCAAGTAAGTCAAGTTATTTATTGGCTTTTCCGGAAGACCATGATCGAAAACAAAGCAACCCAAAAATTGAAGTATTGGGAGTCCCTTTTCGCAAGTTGGTGCCGCTGCATGGGGTCCTCCCAAAACCTTCGAAAAATCATAATTGATTCGAATAAATGCATTATTATGCTTTAACAACAGAAATAGATTAACCTGGGGTGGGGAAAACCGAATCCAAACTAGGATTCAAAATTATCTCTAGATTGACTCTTAAAGGTAGTGTCCACGATGAATCTCGTTCTCGAGATCGAAAAAAGCGGCGAAAACGGGCCAGAATTCGATAAAAAGAAAGTTATCCCGTTGCGCCTTCTTATCCCTGTCCGCCCCCTCGATGTGAACAATTGAACACTCAGATTACAGGAATGATCAAGTTGAGGATGATAAGTGAGCTGATCGCCTGATTGCACTGATAGACATCATCCTTTATAGCGGTAAATTCTTTCACGCTCAAAAATCAACGTCAACAACGGAGGGCTCATTTCGGCTCAAAAACGCGGTTTTTGTGTCCTTTTTAAACGTGCCTTGCTATTTAGGGCACCAGATCTTCTGTAAACCGCGAAGATATCGAAAGTGAAATTTATCGTTAATATTGCCTTTAAATTCGCATATTCATGGTGGTGTCAGAAAAGTCCCTGCTTTTACACGATATGCAATTTCGAGCTCCAATATTTTATCGATTCTGTCATAAGAAACGCTATCTTCGCATAGTTTAGAGAGACAGCGACAAAGACAGTGCACATCAAGGATTTCGATTATTGGTCGATTTGGATGGTAAACATTGCATCGCTTTGCTCGTCGCCGGAAGAATGATCCCAGCCTAAGGCCTAGTGCATACTTGCGTTGCGGCGACGGTGTCGCGGTATAGGAACTGGTGCAGGCCATAAAACTGCGAAATTCACTTGGTTCCTACGCGTGCTGGTGCAGAGCGGAGGCTAGAGACAGTGAGAGAGCGGAGGGTAGACGGAGGTCTCACTGGCAGTGACGCAGGGCTATCGCAGCGTCGGAACACTCTGCGCTACCCCCTCGTTGCCCTTCACGCCGCGTCGATGACTCCGTTGTTGAATGTAATCGATATTGCATCACCCACCGTTGTTCGTCGCTGCGAGCAATGCGGTGACTTGAACTCTGCAGATCCCCTAAGGGGTCCGCAGAGTTGAAGTCGCGGCGTCGCTCGCAGCGACGAAGGGCAATGGGTGATGCAATATCGATTACATTCAGCAACGGGGGCCATCGACGCGGCGTGAAGGGCAACGAGGGGGTAGCGCAGAGTGTTTTAACGCCACGATGGCCGTGCACCACTGCCAGCGAGCGGCAACCGACGCCGCGACAACAATGATTCGAAACTTTTTTTATCGCCGCGTCAAGGCTGACGCTCGGCGACCACTCGCCGGTCTCTGGAACCCTGCAGACCCTTTTAAGGTGTCGCGCCTTGGTCGCGGCCAATCTACACTTTCCCACAATGTGCGCGCTGTTTAGCGCCAGCTGGGCGGTGTGTCGTGTCGTCCTGCATTGCACTGCGACACCGGACACAGTCGGAAGGCACCTATACTCAGAGACAAAATGTTGTTTGTTTTCAAGCTTAGAGAGAGGTCCCTGGCTCTGAATCGTTCTTTTCAATACTCTTCTCGACACTGCGTCTATTCGGAGTTATCGCTTGCTCGGAAATGCCCTCTAATTTGTTTCATTAGTCCCTTTTGTTTTAGAAGGCTTTATGTTACGAAATTATAGAAGGTATTTTTTCATAGTTTCACTTTCGCAAAAGAATTCCACGCTTCTGATTATAATTATAATCTTATCGTTTTACAAGAGATAAAGCATTTCATTTGTGTTTTGATTGAACGTTTCAGGTGCTCGTGAGGTTTGGTGATTCACCAGAATTGATGCTCATGCATTTAGAGTTATGCGACATTTTCGGTGAATCGTAGATTTGGGATTATTTGGACGATTCAAAATTCGAAAAATCGGTTAAATTAGGGGAATCCCGTTGTATACCTGCAAAACCTGTACGTTTGAAGAAGCATAACCTGTCGCTTGCACAGAGTTTGACTGCGCTAATGCATTTGTCAAGGTCTATAAGACGCGTAGATTGTCACTAGCATCTGAAACCTTTGAACAGAAGAAAAAAAAATCCGATACTTCGTATCCTTTTGAATTGACTGTGGTAAAAATATCCCCAAACGTGTGATTAGTGGACGAGTTACACTGTGCGAGGTTCAAGCAGTGAATATTACCGGCAAAACGGTTGAGATGGCGAAGTCGATAGACTCTTATAGCCTGTACTAGAACGCTCACCTCATTAGAAGCATCAAAAATCAGAGTTTGCGCTATGTAGGCCTTAAGGGGCTGAGCAGAGTGCCACGGCGGCGCGGCGCGGCCTGATGATTGAGAGCCGTTTTGATAGATCGCGGCGATCTATCAATACGGCTCTTCATCATCAGATCGCGCCGCGCCGCGGTGGCACTCTGCTCAGCCCCTAAGGGCGAGAGCCCCGCGACAGGCGCTCGCTGTCGCTGGGCCCAGCTACACGACCGTGTGTCGCAGAAATATACCATTGGCCTTACGAGCAAACGGCCCGACATGCAGACATCATTCTGTAGCAATTTAGAGCAGTGCGTAATAATTGACGCGCCAATGGCAGTGCTGAGTGGTCGCGAAAGGTCACGATTTCATCTAGCAGTGAATGAAGGAACAATAAAGTATTATTCAGTGAGTTTTCGCATTGGATTGGGAAATGTGGCCCAACCTCTAAACTTGTTATCCGATGGTGATTCTTCGGATTATGGATCGATTTGGCTAATGCCTCTTCGAATTTCGGGGATAAGGGTTCGATTTGGATGTTTCTTTTGTGACACTATTTCACTTCCGCCGCCGAGCGCCACGGCGAACTGCAATTCTATAATATTGATCGTGCCGCGCCATGTAATAAGTATGATAGAACTGCACTTCCCCGTCCGCTTGGCGGAGGAACTAGGTATTCATGACCTGATATAGGAAAAGGGGAGATGGGAGTACAGGGCAGGGTTATTCGTTCCTTCGGCCAATCGGTAACGTCCTAAGTTGTGAAGAGGCCTCCGTCGATTGGACGATGGAGTTAAAGAACCCGTCCCGTACTCCCATCTCCCCCCTGTACCAGGAGAAGCGATCGAGGCGCGACGCCTGCTCAGAAAAATCAAAACAAGTTACTTGTTATATGAATGTAACTTACTTGAATGTCTCAAGTAACTTACATTTATATTACATGTAAATTGAATTTATCTCGCATGTAAGTTACACTTATGTTACATGTAACTTACATTTATACTTTCGCTATGGGTGGCCATCACGTGACGCAGACGACACGCGACGCAAGTAAAATTTTGAGCGGGGCCATCCCTGCTGGTGTGGGGTTAAGTACATCAAACTTGGGTAATTGAATCAACAGCAACGTCAGTCGTAAGGCTGACCCGGCGAGTGCGTCGTACATACCCCTTGGAAATATCTTCTCGGTCGATTTAAGTTACTTGCGACTTATATTGTGCCATTTAAGTTACATGTAACATATCGGGAGCGGACTGCACATAGTGTCCTATCAGAAATCAAAAACAAGTTATTTGTAACATATCTGAGCCGATGTAAGTTACTTGCGAGTTGTCTCAGGTCAATTGAGATACATGTAACATATCGGATGCGCACCGCACGCAGTATCCCGCCGATATGTTACATGTAACATAAATGACCTGAGATAAGTCGCAAGTAACTTACATCGGCTCAAATATGTTACAAGTAACTTGTTTTCATTCTTCTGAGTGATCGAGACTCCTTTATTACATTCTGCCGCGCCTTACAGTGACGGGGTTCCCGGGGCTTCGGAGCTAAAACCCGGTCTACAGTTGCGAACCACCGCTGCTGCTGCACGCAGCTAGAAGATAATCGTGTCGGGACCTCGTAACCCCAGCACAATTACCCTCTGTTTCAATCCATTATGCGTGGCTTGCGGGTTACAACCTCAGGCAATCGCCGCATCCAATGCGTGTCGAATATTCATTCAACTCGAAGACAAGGTGTTTTCGAGCACAGTCAGGGAACGTGCTGCTAGGGGAGCACGTGCTTCTATTGCATTTCAAATTACAGCACTTGCCTCAACAAATAAGACGTCCAATGCGTGCATGATGCACATTCAACTCGATGAAAAAACGATTATCCAAAAAAGGATGGTATACGATGCACAGCTGAGACGGAACTGAGAGGTCGGCAGCTTCGCCGGTTCAATTACCCAAGTTTGTGATACTCTACCCGCCCTGTCGCTGGAGGTGTCGTCCAATCGCTGACTGCCCCAGATTGTGCTCGGCGAGCTGGCCGGGTCGCACGTCGGTGTGCCAGCCGCGTCGCGTCTGTGTGCTGCTACGATAGCGCTGGGCTACCTTGCAGCACGTACTTCTGCGATTGGATTTTGCGGCACATGCTCCTGCTATGGAAATTTGCAGCACGTGCTGCTGTTTGGAGCACGTGCCCCTGTGATAGAGCCTTTCGATGGGTGCGGTCACTCGAGTTGAATGCACATTCGACACGCATTGAATGCGGCGGTTTTCTGAGACAGCGGGTTTGCGCAGTTGTGGAGCCGACATTCACTCTAATAGCGACATAATATCGAATTTTTTCTACGGTGTTGTGTCGCTTTGCTGGTCGCGCAACGATTTATCCCGGCCTAACATGTAGGGGAAAGTCTATTTCAATCAATTTGGAGGCTGTCTTCGGCCACCAACCTTTGTTCTATCAACGAGCTTAGCTCCACTTATCATCAAGGAAAGAGCTTTGAGTTACAGACGAGTGATCACAAGGTCGCTGACAATGCACACAAATAGCTGTTAACGGCTGTGGTCACGATAATCTTCGATTTTGAGATTAATCGTTAAATCGATTGTTTGGCCTCCGAGTAGAACTAAAATGACGAAGAAGTCCAGAAAAACGCCCTTGAAGGGCGCCAAGTCCCTTACTCTCACCTCGCCTTTTTACTCTCACTGGAACTGTTCGTTGTGACAATGAAATCTTTTGTGGACCTGTCTTTTGCAACTCGCTACTCTCTGTTGCTCCGCTCTTTCTTCTGGACCCTAACTAATACTGTTATGTCTGAAATAGTTTTCCAACTTTTATTAGCCCTGATTTTCACCGTTGAAAACCACCGGTAACATGTCCATCCAATCGGACAATTAGTCCAGGTCAGGGAACAATGCCACTGAAATAAGACGTTTTAGTGCGTTTCTCGCCTTTTCTTCGTAATTTTGGTAACACTTGGTGGCCAACGCATTATTTCAAGTGAAAAACTCTCAGACGAAAGTCATCGTGAACACTGCCTTTAAGAATCGCCCAAGTTGATGCTGTATGTAGGGTTTACATTTAATCTCAGGTAAAATGCGCAGCTAATGAGCTAATAGTGTGTGGGATTGCGAGAAAGTTGCACAAATTTATTGCGGAAGAAGGCCTGCAACCTATTCAGAGACAGTACATTTGGCGTGAGGATCAGGTTTGTTGAATCACATTTTCGCTCCTTTCTCTGAGGCCTGTCAGTAAACAACAGACAGTGTCTCAACAAGAGCTTTCTTACACTTTTATAGTTGTCCCCAGTGTTGGACACTGATAGCGCTGCCTTCGATACGCTCTATGAGGTTGGCAAAGTGCAGAGAAGACGACTCCAGTTTTCTGCGAACAACTCGATACAAGTAATCTCACTAGTCGTTGCCGATCTAAGACCCGAAGAGAGGAACGTAATCCTCAACGATCTCGCAAACTTCAAGGACTTTGGTTGTGTGTAAGTGGAGAGCTTCACTCTATTGCATAATGCTACTTGGGTCTATCGCGTAGGTGTCCACGAGCCCCGCATTCTTGTTGTCTCATTCCCTTTCTCCGTCCATGTTTGCAATACTGTGTAATACCTGCATTTTACAGTCCCAAAAGCTCATGTAAATTGGGTTCTGATCATTTTCAGACACACTCAACGGCTGTGGGGCAGCATGGTGTCGGATACTCAAATCACGATTCTCCTGGAAGACACTGCAGTCCAGTCGTTATCCAGTTATATAACTTCAGATACCAGAAATAATAGCGAGGTCAGCACAAGCTCATCGACCCGTCTCCTATATAAATTAGAGTATAGATTTCTGGATAAAAATTCAACAAATAAGTGGATATTTCGAATGGAACAATAGTTGAAAGAAATTTGTTGACCTATTTAACTACACGAAGACAATGTTCACAATGAAAAAGTTCCTCCTTCTTCCACAGAAACGTAAGCTTTGTGTCCTCCGAGAAGAGTAAGGAGGCAAGTTTGGAGAAAAAATGGCCAGGAAGTGAAAATCTCATGGATCTGCTGACCCTTTGAATCACTCCGCCCACGTCACATATGAGTTGTCCACCCAAAGGAACAGCTGCCGAAATTTTGGATACTCTTCATGTCGGAAAAAATCTAACATTAAAACCACCTTATTTTTCAAGACGTTTTGACTGCAAAAACAGGAAAAGGGTCAATGGCAGTTGGCGTGGATCGCGCTGATACTTTGAGTAACTTACTGTGCGTCAGCGCAAACTCAGTGCGCGTATTCACCAACATGTGCGCACCGAGTTTGCGTCAACGCACAATAAGGAACGCAAAGTATCAGTGTGATCCGTGCCGACTGCACGAGAAAAATTAGAAGCGCGAAAACATTTCCGACGTTTTCATTTGCGGATTTTCGCAGTGCACTAAATAGATCAAACAGGGGCATCTCAATATTTTGGTGGATTCAATGAACAGTTTTTTTCTCCGGAAAGCGAGTGTTTTGTGTGAACGTTTTCCTATTATACTCTATTTTGTGGACTCCCCTACGCCGAAATATCAAAACCAGGATACAATTACCTATCCATCGTGAACACTGCCTTCAGCTGCCGAGTAGTGACTTTCTGTCTTCCAACCATAGTTCGATCTGATCATGGAGCCCACTCTGATCGGTCCAGTCCTAATTTCATTCGAAAGGTAGCGCTGAGATATCTTTTTAGCTTCTGAAGTTCGCCCGACAAATGGCGTCAGTCATAGATTTCTTCGAGCACGTTCATTTCATTCATAAGAAACTTTCGCTTGATGTCTGTCTTCTGACTGCTCACAACACCTTAAAGGTTGGTAAAGGGAAACAATTACGTTTTTAAGGTGTTATGAAATTCTCTGTCGTTGGGTATTGCTCGACGTGTGTTGTGTTTTCCTTCAGCCTCCATGTAAAGAAGTTCTTAGGGGGTTAGAATTCAAAACGGAGATGCACTTCTTCAATTTTTTTGAAAGGCTATTCTTGGTCACAACTATGTACCTAAGTATAACCTAGTCCTTCTGGTAAGGGAATGACCAGATCGAGTCACCAAGACTACCCACTAGGCCGTGTTTTTTTCTAATCGACTACCTCCCGTGGAGTTATAAAAGCCCCATCCTAGCTGCCTGAGTAGTAGAGAAAAAAGTAATGAACCAAAAAATTAAGAGACCTGTAGGCATATTACCGTTAAGCTACCGGAACCTGTCATAATCTCGAGAAAGACAACAAACAGACCCCAAGTTCGTGTTCTACTCCCCAAAATACCACCCTGGACAAAGTTTGGGCAGAAGTTTTTTTCTTGACCTCTGGACCGCTGAAGATATGATGGGCCCCAATTGGCTGCAGATACCAAAAAGATTTCCCCAAACTTGGTCTGGGGTTTTTCGGGGTGCTGAACTCGAGTATGAGGTTCGCTCAGCGTTTTTTCTGGCGATTACGGTAGGTTACGGTAAGTCTAATGTCATATAGCTACCGTAGCCCATAGACTTCCATCCAGAGAGTCCTGTGGTACAGTCCCCTTAGCCGAAAAAAAATATCAAGCTATTTTTCAGACGAACATTGCTAGGAGTTTTCATACAGAAGTTTAGTGGCAATTATTCTGGTGAGAAAAAACAAGCACTTCGAAAGGAGTGCACGGTAAGAAAAATCAGTACCAATGGAAATTTTCGAGGTTTAATCTCTCAACAAGAAGGCGCAATGCGACTCTTGGTTTGAGAGCGTCTAGCGACATGTCCACTTTTTTCGTTTGATGTAAATGGTTCAGTGGTCAGTAACCTTTTTGATTTGAATTATTACGACGCATAAGACAATCGTGTGAAAACAGTGGTAATTAGAGAAGATACAAAGCAAAAAGTTCAAGTCGCCGCAGAGTAAAATATGTTCCATCGGAAGTTGGCCCACACAGTTCAAGCCAAAGCCACTCGTACAGAGTGATTTCTATAAAATATTCTGTTTCCGTGTTTTGTTCTTCTGTGTGCTTGTTCGTCTTACCGATGACGGCTGTTGTCGATAAACTGTGATCAAAACGCCGCCTGCACTTCGACTGTTAAACTCAAAATACCGTGGCAGAAATTTAATCAGCAGAGGGTATCGAACTCGTAAGCTTCCGGTTGGTAAGCCGCCCCCTCTGACTCGGCTCGGTGCTGCTGTTGAAGGGATACATAGATGATATACCATTCGTCATTTTCGTCTTTTCTACCTCATTTCAAAAAATGACTCATAACTTTTTCCCCACTATTACTCGGGCAAATCGTAGGGTGTTCTTACGACTACCCGGAAGGTAGTCTATCGGAAGAACATAGATGTATACTAGGCAGTTCTCGTAACCCGATCTGGTCGTTTCCTCGTGAGATCACAAATTCTCTGTCTCTCTCTCGACAAAGAACGGTGAGAAAATGCGGAACGTCGCACCATATTCCACGGAGGGTTTTTCTAAGATTGAGAATTGTAAGGTTGTATGTAGTTGAGGGATAAATTTGTGATGCGATACGATTCTAGCTTGTCGTCTTTGGTCTTTCAACAGGATTGGTTCCAAAAAGAGTTTACGCGAACGATGTGGAGCGATGTAGGTGAGCTACTTCACAGTCCTAACTCAGATAGTAAGGGCCCGGTCAGAGTTGGTGCTATTTGCATCTGTAACCCACCGACTCCCCCCAACACCCCCCCCGCACCCCCCAACACCCACCCGGTCGATACGTATGTTTAAAATGATGGAGTGAGGTTGAGAAAATCACCCGGTGTATCCATTCAGATATGACGATGACTACGTGGCCAACAGGATTGCACCTGTTCAGAGAAATAGTGAAGGAGAGTATGGTGAAGTAACGGAGGTAGCAGTAAGGCTAGCTTTCCAGTGATACGCAATGTTTTATCATCGACCCGCCCACCCGGTGATTTTCTCATCCACGTATTGCATGGATATCGACCGCGTCGGATACATCGAGTGATTTTCTCAACCTAACTCCAACATTTTAAACATACGTATCGACCGGGTGGGTGTTGGGGGTGTTGGGAGGTGCGGGGGTGTTAGAGGATACACCGAGTGATTTTTTCAGCTTCACCTCACCATGTTGTTCATACGTATCGACCAGGTGGGTGTTGGGGGTGTTGGGGGAGCGGGGGATACACCGAGTGATTTTGCATCCCATTTCCAATGTATTCTGTGTGTATCGACCGGGCTGGAGACGTCGGCTCATCCAACTATGACCGGGGCCTAAGTGGTGAGGTATACTTTGCCGCTGTAATGAGCGACAGGCATGCAATCTTACACAAAGCGCGATGGGACCCGCGTCGAAGCAACGGCATCGGCCGTCGTAGGAGCAGATGTCGCGTGTGGGTCGCAGCGACGTGTCGTGGAGGGCTGACATACTGCAAATGTGCCATAGCCTGTCGCTACCACTGTCGCTGTCGCTGTGTAGTGCACTGTGACAGCGACAAATTTAAAGGGTGGGAGGCGGTCGCTGTCGCTGCGCAGAGCGACGCGACCGTGTGTCGCGAAAGTATACCATACCCCTAACACCGCTCTGACCGACGCCGCTGAAAAGACTCTCCGAGTTGATCGTGGTAGCATGGAGGGCGAATGGTGGTAAGCGAGAGGCTCGCCGGGCTGATTGCGGGAAGATGTTAAGGCGTCGGTCGGATAGCGGGCAGCATTACAGCACTGTCTTCATGCCAGGTCCACCTAGGACGATGGCGGTCGGATTGCGGGGTGGGTGTTGTTAGGTCCGCCATGCGCCCGCGATCCCACCGGTGTTACTGTTTAAGAAGCCATCCCATCCTTTTGATGATAAATACACAATCATCGACCACATACCGTATTTCCTCTTTCAGAAGTAAACGTACTTCTGATTCTTAAGCCTCTATTTCGGACATACTTCTATTAGAGGTGCTCTTCTAAAAGAGGGTGCACTTTAACTATTCAGAGCAATTTTTGAATTTCCTACGATGAACTGTTTGCGTTTCCGGCAGGGATTATCAGTATAGCAGCGAGGAATTGTACGTATTCAAATCTCAGGCCGCAACATGGAAACAACCATTCAAGCTCAATCGGATTGTGGACCTCACAACCACTGGTATCATCCTCATGTTCGAAATCATTATTCACGTCCTTTGCAAAGTCGATTTCTTTAAAAAACGGCGTTACTACAGCATCGCTCTCGTCTATACGTAGAAGAGAAAGACAAATGAATTAGACTCGTGATGACTGAAGCTTCAAAGCCGCTCGTCTTTTGAGCCGCTTGGAGCGATTAAGAGAGCGCTATTTTTGTATTATTTGACAACAGCCCTGCCAGCGCAAAGTTCTTTGCGTCCAAAAGGCGTTGTAGGTAAACGTCCATTATCGGTGGTTCCGGATTTACTTGTGATGTCAACGGTTGCTTCGCTCAAACCATCCAATCTTCATAATGATGGCGAATCTTGGCTTCGGAAACATCGTTACAGTCAACGTTTTTGGCCAGAAGAAACGCATTCTCGAATGATTATCAATGTGAAATGTAGTGTGAAATCAAAATTGCAGTAATGTACCCAAATGAACCTCGCACATCCTCCGCAAATAATCACAGAATCAACTTCTAGCCCTGGGCCTTGATTATCAAAAGCTGTCTCATACAAACAGGATACTACCGAGAAGAGGAGTGTGCGATAGTTCCCTTGTAAATATTCAAATTTTGCGAAAATTAAAAAACAACATTTCGCAGAATCTTGCTTGTCCCAAATGCCACTGACTGACGGATCGCGAAGAGCATAAGCTCGGTACAGGAGGTTCACTTCGAAAGGAGTTGTAGTACTTGTAATAGAGGTGTACTTCAAATAGATAGTGTATTTCTAATCGTCGAGCTTCTATTTTAGATGCATTTCTAGCAGAGAAGTACCTAAAATAGTGGGCGTGCATCTAATATTCAGCCCTATCCTTTCGGTACACTTCTATTAGAGGTGCACTTCAAATAGAGGTGTATTTATAATAGTGGAAGTACGTTATGTAATCAGTAACCAACCAGACTTAGACTTTGATTCAAGCTCTCAAAATGATAGCATTTCTGAGTGCGGATGCTATTTTTTTTGAAATAAACGGTAATTCTGTGACAAACACCTATTTCATCTTCAGGTGGATGCCATGGGAATGTCTGGAAGGCAAGGGCGGAGAGCCAGAACCATACGATCAGATCGCCATTGTCTGGACTCTTGGAACGATGATATGGAGCATGTTTCATAGAGGTTTTCGTAGTTTTCTAGCTGAGACAAAAGCGTTTAAAAAAATAAAAAAGGCGATGAGCATCACTTTACTTTTTCTCTTCAATGGTTGAAATAATTAGCCTAAATGTTGCAAACCAACTCAACAGCAACTAATGTTTTTATCTTTCCAGCTGCGATTCCATATGAGAACGAAACCGTGGCCGAAATTCGAAGTAGAGCATTCCGGAAAACTTGTGGTTTGGACATAATTGAACAGCTTTTACCGGCTGGAATTCTTGAGGTAACAGATTCTCGGGAAACTGAACTATGTACAGTTCATCTACGCAATCGCGTTCAGTCCGCAAAGTGCACGTTGGTTGCGAAAGCGTGGGCGGTTTTTGCCTTTTTTCGTAACGGCGAAAAAAGGCAAAAAACGCCCGCGTGGTCCGACATCCCTGTCTGAGGATGGTCTAATCCGCGCTGCAATACGCTTTCGCAACCATCGTGCAATTTGCGGACTGAACGCGATTGCGTAGGTGAACTGAAGATTCGGTCATGGCAGTCGACTGTGATCGAAAGATAGCATATGCACGAGGCACCTGCTGCGGAGCTCCAAGCGCTTTTTCGGAGCACTCGCCCACTCATCACGTCGTCTTGCGCACTACTATCGAAGTCCTATCAGTCTAACAGAAGAGTGTCCAATCACAGAATGCATTCCTTCCATTGACGGGCGCCACTCCCTTTTATTGAACCAAAAGAGAAATCATAGAACAAATGTGGTCAACGCATATTTCGCAGTCTAGTTCCGAGCGAAACACAACCTGCTCTGATCCATCCGCCAGAACGGTCCACTCCGGTGGCGTGGCGAGTATGGAGGAATTCCTACCGCGTCCGCCCTCTCGAAGAGTATACTTTCTTTACAGTAATGAAATTCCGGTCCGCAGCTGCGGACAAACCCTGTTGCTGCGCGCGACTCGAAAAAAGTCGTGCTGAAACACTGTGGTCCCAGCACGATCATCGTGCGTTGCGTGCTGCAACAGCGGTTTTCCGAAACTGAAGACTAGAATTTCGTTCCGCTGACGACAGTGACTGGTTCAGCAGCGTCGCCATAATATGCAATGGGAGAAAAATGGCAAACGTCATCGATAAACACGCAGTGCAGGAAATCGCTCTGGATGTGCAGACGGAGTACATGAATGACCGGCGACGCCATGGTGTAGCGGAAGGAAAGGCAGGGGCGTCCCGCTGTGGCGGCGCAAAGTCACTGGTGCTTTTCATACTACTTACCGCTTAAGCGTACCGCGCGGTGTGCCGTTTGAGTATAAATGATCTGACGGTCACAAGGCCCCAACATGTCCGCACAGCACGTAACGCTATGTCAGATTTGTCATTTGCTTCTAGCTCGACCGTCAATTTCATTCTTCATTTTAATTGATCAAGGCCCTACTTCACCCGGCTCTGCTATAGCTGGGGCGCTAGAGAATTCATATAATCTGCAAATGCGTAAGAAGTATCTATACTCAAACACCGCGCGGGTGTCGCGCACGTTCGACAAACCCATGTTGAGCTGTATTACCATGCCCATACTCCAATTTTCGCATCACTTGACTTTCGGCGTGATACGTCAGCGCTTAAAGGCAGTGATCACGATAATCTTCGATTTTGAGGTTATTCGCTGTATCGATTAAGTGGCTCCAGGGTAGAACTAAAATGACGTAGAAATTGAGAAAAACGCATCACCCCGCCTCTGAAGTATAACAGTAAGTGTTTGTTGTGCCAATGAAATCTTTTGTGGATCCGTCCTTTGCAAATCTCTACTCTCTATTGCCCCGTTCTTTCCTCAGGGCCCTAACTAATCCTGCTTTGCATGAAATATTCTTCTATTTTGAATTGACCTAATTTTCCACCGGTGACAACCGCCATGAACATGTTCATCCAACCGGACAACTAGTCCACTTTATAGAACAATGTCACTGAAATACGGCGTTTTAATGCGTTTCTCGCCGTTTCTTCGTCATTTTGGTAACACTTGGAGGCCAACGCTTAGATTTATCTGAAACACTCCGGGATGAAAATCATCGTGAACACTGCCTTTAACTAATGGTTTAGGGTAGCAAATCAGCGAGACTCAAGTGTTTAGTGCATGGAACTGCGCAGAATTCGGGTAAAATTCATCCAAAGCCGTAGACGAGCTGGGCTTTGAAACACTTTCGCTAGAAATCGAGATTTCCCAGAATTTTCTGTTTTCTGACAAATTTCGCCCACTCCCAAAGATATCAGGAAAAATCGCCAAAAATGGGCAGAAAACAGAAAATTCCGCCTATCCCGGTTGGCGATGTAGCGTTTTGTTTCCGTGCGCGAAAAACGTCGCAAAACGCCGTTTTCGTAGAAAATTTCGCTGGATTCTGTGTCTCTCAACCTCTTCCGAAAGGAGGTTCAATCAAAGATTCGTTCCTGCATTTGATTTGTTAAAATTCCGATATTCGTTCATTAGCTTTCGAAGCTTCCGAACTTCGAGCCTTGACCACGCGACAACGTGGAAAAATCGAACTATGCAAAACTTTTTTATTCAAATTTTAGAGTCCATTGTAGTAGTACTTCGAAAAACTTAGATATATTTGTTCATTCTGAAAATTGGAAATCGAATGTATTCGTTCACTCGATTAATCAATCCGTCGTCCAGAAACAAAACCAGCTATAATGAGACTAAATAAAACTTTGATGTCTATTCTAGGGATGTACAGTTCTACGACTTATCAATCTCTGTTGCTCTTGATTTTCATACTCCCAGCATATGTACATACAGTACCGTGCAAAGGTCTATTCACAGGGCATTTCCGCGAGTGATGTTTTCATACATATCTTGACTTGCCCTTAGCGAAACCTAATGAAACTTTAGTATGTTATGGGACATCACAACCCTTGCTTTACACCTACATAAAATTGGTTTTTGAAAGTGCAGTTTTTAAATATGGGATTTCTATATCATTTTGTGGTATTACCTAAAATTAGGACTATTTCTTCAAAACATGGCTATTGCAATTCCGAACCCATAGCACTTATTCGCCATTCAAAGGTCTTCAGAACCGTTGTATAGCTATTTAAGAAAGTAGTCTCTATCAGAGTTTCTGTGAGGACCAAGAATTTAACAGATTGGATATAATGTTCGAAAATTCACCCCTACAAAATTATTCACCCGTAATCATTAGAAAATGTGTGCTTTATAAGCTTTGACAAAGTACAACTGGAACATAAATTCCGCTCTTTCTCGATAAAGTCAAAGAGATATACTTAATATGTGCAATATCGCATGTTTCTCTTTTGAATTTATTTCCAAAAAATAATTCGAAGGAGATCAATTCTCGATAAGGTTATACAACGGTTTTGAAGACCCTCAAATGGCGAATAACTGCTATGGGTTTGGAATTGTAATAGTTATGTTTTGAAGGAATAGTCCTAGTTCAAGATAATACCACAAAATGACGAATAAATTCTATATTTAAAGACTGCATGCTTGAAAACCAGTTTTGTGTGCGTGTAAAGCAAGGGTTGTGATGCCCCATGACATACTAAAGTTTCATCGAGTTTCGCTAAGGGCAAGCCAAGATATGTATAAAAACGTTATTCGCGGAAATTCCAGGCGAGTAGACTTTCGCGCGGTACTGTAGCTTCGTCTTTTGCAGCTTCTGCAGTCTTGCTGGGCCGAGCGCTCGAGAAGACTGACGTCTAGGGATGTTCTGAAGGAGCTCAAGAAATTGGAGAAGCATCAGTGATCCTTCATCTGTCCGTCCTACTTTTATACAAAAAAAAACACTTCTTATTAGGAACATTCAATGATAAGGCAATATTTATTGCATATTATTAATTACAAAGTGAATATATTGATCAATTGTTCCCACTTTGTGGCTGATATGTTATTCTGTATTTCCGTATTGAAAATAAATCACAGAGTTATTATGTTTTACGAGAGTTTTTTTCCTTTGTTTTCCGTTTGAACTTTGGTTTCTTTCTTGGGTCCTTGAGGAGATTTCTGGGGTTTCTGAATGGTTTTCACAGTGGTCGTAATATTGCTCAACGAAAGCGTGGTTTTCGGTAGAAATTCAGCTGGATCGATGGCATAGCTGGCGTTAACTTCTTCGATACCTAAATCTGATTGATAAGTAGCTGTGATTTGTTCAATCATATATCTATATTACCTCCTAATCCGAAGACCTTCCACTGTGATGAGGCAAACTCAGCCAGTCGGATGTCTTTGTAGCTCATTTGACCAAATGAAATGGCATGATCCGAGCAGCACTCAAGAACGGACTTTCCCTTTAATAAAACAACGAAGCATCGAGGAACCCACACTTAGTAGTCTAGTGTGTAATAAAATTATACCTCATGCATATGTTCAGCTGGCCTTCGGGTTTGGTAGGCTTGAGTGATCAACGTTTTCAGATCCTTTTCATGAAACAAATGCATTCCATCCTGGAAGATGAAATGAAAATTTTCAAAGCTGCATAGGCTATGAACCGAAGCTGTTCTGTTTCTCATACCCTCTACACAATTCCTCGTCTCAAACTGTCAAAGTCTCGAACTTTGACGTAGTAACAGCGATAACATACCTCATCTACAGGATCAATGGCGTTGATTCCACGCTCCTTGGCACAGGCGATTAGAGCAGTTTCAGTGGCTCTTGGATAAAAGGTTCCTTTGCATTGTGAAAGAATCTTTATTGTCTAAAAGGTGTAGGGTCAGGTCGGCTAGCACCAATGATAAGGCCAATGATAACAGAAAATCAGGTCGACGAGTGTGAAAACATTAAGCGACCACGATCCTACTAATTCGATTTTTTATCTCAGTACATTGTATAAAATTGTTGTATACATGCTCAGCCTTGAATTTCTCGCAAGAGCAAAGCAGCAGTTTGATCGTCAACGACCCACGAGTTCAAGAAATGAAGGAAAAAGGCATACCAGAATAACAGTAGGAAAGCCGTGGAGCTTCTTCAAACACTTATTTGATTTTTTTTTTGAGAGAAAAAGGCTGCTCACCGAAGTGCTCATTACTACGCCTCCCTGCACTGACATTCGTTCTTTTTGGAAGAATGGAAACACATACGAAAGTATCGACCTGAAACGAAATCTTTAGAAACGGCATTGACTTTCGCTTAGTTCCGAAACAAACGTTTTCATGTAGATTCGCCCAAACATCAATGGATTCCGGTGATTGAAACCTTTGACGAGATTCCGCAGATTTTGCACAGACAGGGACCCTTGTTCGTCCCCAATGTACGTCCATTGTGCCGGCACCTTAAAATTGTTTCTCAACAATGAAAGTCATGGAAATCGTCGGGCTGTTCGAAAAGTATAGTTTTTCCCGATATATCAAGATGGTATTGTGAGACCTTGCAACTTCATCGAGGAAATACAGGGGAGCAACTGGGTTTCTGTTTTGACTTTGGCTGAAGCGTGTTGACTTCATCTGGCAGGCATGATCTGCCCTGTTGATCAGTGCGTGCCATGCGCCACTCGACTCTCTCGATTCCTTGATTAGGAGAGAATTTGAGAAAGGATTGAACTCTGAGAAAGCCACAAGTTAGGATTGCTTGATAACGTTTCTCATGACAAAGATGAGAATCTTGTCATAGCCTACCTAGTTGCGCTGATTTCAAGCATCGATCAATGCTAATGGAGGCTATTTTTAAGGTTATTAGTGAAATCTGTTTCTTAAATGTTACCTGTTATAATAATTACGAGTCGTAAACACTTTATATGTACGTACTTATCAACCACCATTAATTTGCTGCTTTGTCGATCCGTGACAGCAAGGTACAGCCCACGGCAAGAGAAAAAGGCGGTGGTGCGGTTGCGTATTTTCACAGAGCATACTGTAGCCAAGGCTGGCTCTGTTTTAAGGATCGATAATGAACAGCTGATAATTTGTTTCTAAGTTACGGTTCTTTCTGTTTCTCTCGTTTTTGTGTGTCATTCTTGCGTTTATCTGTAGCATACAACTTAGATGTATTAGTCTTGTATGTTAGGGAGAAAACATGGTGTTTTCAAACGTTTCCGGTGCATTTTTCTCCAAAAATTGCCAGAAAATCAACGATTTGCCGTCGATCATGGCATGACGTCCGCAGAGACGAAGATCACCCTCGTCGACGGCAATTATTTCACTCAATCTGAGGTTGTGGTCGTCATGTTTCCCAGCCGCAGATGAGCCGGAAGAAACAGGGGAGGAGCGAAGGGCGCGACTGGATAAAACACGGCCCTCGTCCAATCACGAACTTTGCTCCACCTTCGTTTCCCCGTCTCTTTTGCGTTCTGGGAAGATTACGACAATCACCCAATTTTGGGGGAAAAAACACGGGCAGTGTTAAATACGGTAGGTTCTCTCCCCCTCCCCCCCCCGCCCACACACCCACAATATCAATACATCTGAATTTTTCTACTATGGGTCAACGCAAAAACAACAGTAACAATTTCGTCGTCCCTGTACATATGCGATGAGTACAGCAAAATATACAAATCGGTTCATGCTAATCATTTCACCACGGAAGAACTTTGGACACAACTTTTGTACATTCCGTACCAGATCTTGTCGGAACTGAAACGCTAAAGGTCAAAAAATATGGAGAAGTACCCAGCTTCGTTTTGATTCGATTGACAATTATTGGCCGGATGATCAATCGCTCAAATCCGCGCAACGGCCGACCATTTCCTTAGGTTTGCGTACTCTGTGGTGGGGTTATGGGGTACAAGGGCAGCAGTTTTGCAACAGCTTTAATGCCTCCTACTTTAGGGGCTGATCAGTAGGCTCGAAACTTGTTGATTATTTCTTTGAGATAGCGTAAGCGTGCGAGAGCGAGCGGGTGTGAACGCGCGGGGCGCGCGTGAGCGGCAAGCAAAACGTGGGCTCTTGATGAACATTGGTTTTGCGTAATCGCAAGCTCTCGCGACGTATGGACGCTGCCTAAATGCTCCGCGAGAGGTGGAGATCACTAATAGATGGTGTCTTGAAGAAGTCTTGCCTGCCTCAGCCTACCAACAAGGTTTGGCTGGGGAACGATTTATCAGTGGTTCTAAGCCCTCGCACTGCGATCATGAACGGCGCCGAAGCACTAACCCCTGCTCAACCCTTTCATAACACTGAATCGTGCATGCTGCCCTCGAGAATTGACCACATGGAAACACTCGACAGCCTTGTTTAAGAGAGTTTTTAGTTTGGCATTAGTACGAATTAAAGGTATAATGATTGCCATGGCGCGCCAGCCTCTACCTATCTCTGGGAGAATCCGCCGCGTCAGAGCCGGGAAAGTACCGCGACATCCCAATATGCCGCGATAGTTCCGCGACAGTCCAGCAGCAGCTCCGTGATCAGACGATTCCGTTGCCGTGTTTTGAGCCTCGACTTCGCCGCGATAGTACCGCAGCAGCTCTGCGGTGGAACCGCGCCGACTCCGCGGTAGAACCGCGCCGACTCCGCGGGGATGCAGCAGCGAACCCGCGTCGAGTACGATGTACTGTCCTGTGTGGTGAAACTGAATTGTCGCCGGTTCAATGACCCAAGTTTGAGGTACATTCTATACTTCCTTGGGCGCAAAAACGGCGGTGACCACTGTCTTTTTCAGACAGAGGACGTACAACCGCACGTTCTTGTTTTTGTTCCTGGGCCCCCTAGTTGTATTACATTTCTCAATTAACATCGTATGAAATACTCTCGCGGAGCCGCGGCGGCACTATCTCGGAGCAGCAGCGGCACTGCCGCGTTGCCGCTACGCCTCCGTGGTAGTGACGCCGCGGCTCCGCGATAGTGCCGCTTCGGTGCCTGTAGGCTCCGTAGCGGCACTATCGCGGAGCCGCAGCGACGATTTCTCTCAGAGAACCCAGCGCGGTCGTGCATGCCGTCTCCGAAGGTCACGAATTAAAGGCAGTGGTCGCGATGAAAAACGTTACCTGAAAAACTTTTAAAATCAGCTTAGATAGAAAACAGCTGAAAATCTATGAAGGTAGCGCGGTGAAAAGCGGGCTAGAATAAGAGTTTCTAGGGCCCAAAGATGCTAATTCGTGCACACGTGCACAGCGCCGCAAAAAAGATCGCAGCCTCATACCGAGCAGTCAAAAATCATCGACGTCAAGGAGAAGAAATAAATTCAAATTTACGTAATAAAAAGAGTTGACCAATGAAAGCAAGCACTTCAGTCAATGTTTTTGACTAGATGAGTCCGAAGGATAATGTTCATTGATTGAAATTCAATTTCAAGCCCACTGATGTTCTTGATATCAGAGATCATCGCTGCCGATGATGTAGAGAGGGCTCGTTCACCATCAAAGGACAAGAAAGTTTAGGCTTCAAATTTGGCCCGAAACAGCGGTTGATTCGCCATTTTTTCTCATTGGTCCTACTACTCTACACCCAGAAAGGAGTTTAGAGAGGAAAAGAAGACAAGCATATCATATCGCGACCACTGCCTTTAAAGGCAAGGTTCAAGATAAATCTCGTTCTCGAGGTCTCGGTGTGACACACTAAGTTGGCAGATGCTGGAGAGGACAGGGTCGAAGAAAGCAACGAAAACTGGCCAGAAATGAATACAAACGGCTTTGAAAGCTCTCCCGGTGCGCCTACCTATCCCGGTCCGCCCCCCAATCGGACGAGCTTGTGGCGCCGCACACGTTTCGATGGCGAATTGCCAAGCAACTCTGCCGCAGTTAGCATTATCGATTCGCGCAGATTTCGCGATTAGCGCGCGCTTGCCCAAATCAGCAGGGTCCATGATTCTCGTCCACTCCCTGAATTTAGAAACCGCTATTCTGATTTATTCCGAACGTTTTTCTTCCCTGTTTCTTCATTTCTTCACTATTAGTTACCTCACGACCAAACAATCCCATTTTTGGGTTGAACTCGAGTGCGATATTCATCGTGAACACTGCCTTTGATGTCAGACTTACGGCTAATCACATGAAGTCCGCAACTGGCCCTATTGAGGAAATATAGAGACTCACTAGGTAGAATACAAACAATATCCTTTTTGAACAACCTGCTAGAATTCATTCAGTCAACCTACCTCAGAAGAATTCTGAAGAGCAGACTGAAAGTAGGACCAATAGAAAACATTCAATGACGAGCCGGCCAGCACCACATATTGATCTAGAAGCCGAAAAACAATTATTTCAATCAGAACAGCCAAAACGGATTATTTGTTCCAAACCTGATGCCTTCTTTCGAATTTCCTCTGAGTTGGTGTAGAAAATCGTCTGATTACAGACCTTCCCATAAGTGTCCCTAATGGCAGTTATAAAATTCAGTGGCTTCTGAAAATATCGAGATGAGGCAATGAAAAATCGCTGCGAAAATTAGGCAAATCAGCCAAAATTGGAAATGTTGGCAACGAAACTTCTCTTGAAGACTGATTCAAAGCGCTCTGTTTTGAATTTGGGCAGAGGAGAACCGATTACTCAACCGTCTAGATATTCCGTAAACTTCCCAGGAATGCACGTTTTTCAGGGCGAAAATGTTTTTGTATTTTTTGATAATGCCTGGAGGCTGCGGTAATTACATATATGCCACATAATGTTCGACAAACAGGCTGAAACCCTCACTCAGTCAGATATTCAACACTCTAACAAGGGAAACCGTTTTAGGGTAGTCCGGAGGGACAACATGAAGTGTCTTGCTATGATTTCCTTGCTTTTAGTAGTGAACATTGTGGGTGACTCCGGCCTAACAAGGTAGTCAAAAAGGTGTAAGCACAAAGTTGTAGGTGGACTCTAGAAAATTGGTTTTTTCATCTAGTTGATTCACCGGGGCGCTGAAGACGAGAATGAGGTTCGTTTCCGGTTTTTCGAACTATTGTACGCTAATATCGGTAAATGGCCAATTTTCAACTACATAAAACCTACCTTGGTCGTCCTCGAAACCTATTACGAACTTTACAGCCTTCAGCATCTCGAATAACCCTCCCGGACGTATTTTGGGTAAAGGAGAACACAAGGTTATAATTTGCCAACGGCACAAAATTCTCACGGAAGTGTAGAAGTTTTTCTTACCAGTAATTTCTATGTTTACTGCCTGATATCGTGATATCTTTACCGCCAGTGGTGCTCTTTTTCTACGTTCTAATCCGTGCAGAGCCTAAACTGCTGACCCCTGGAGAAAGACGTTGTGTGAATGTAACACACCGCTCTTCATTTCTTTCATACCCTACCATCTATCGATTGGGTATCATCAATTTTGTTTACCGTGAGAATTTTGTGCCGTTGGCAATTAATAATCGTTTAAGGAGCACATAGAAATTTTCAATTTTCAAGGGTCCACCTAAAATTTCAAGCTTGCAACCGCTTGAAATCTAGGCTTTGTCAAAGTCATTCACAAAATTTGCTTCTCCTAGTAAAGAAAACCTCACGGAATACGTTAAAACGGTTGCCCTCGTGAATAGCTTTTACTGGCTGACTTTAGTGGGAAACACATTGCGCACATTTCGGCAACGATGGATCCTTAACAATATCCCAAGTTTCAAATTCTGTGTAAAAAAAGCCCTGACCTTAGCCTCCGGGTGAACGAAAATTATGCATCGAAGGAAAAATAAGGTCGATTCAGGAACATCTGAAACACAAACGGTTGATCACCATCGGAATGAACAAGGCATCTCAACATTTGAAGCTAAAACATTTCTCGAATACGTACCATGTTCAATTCGAGCGATATGGCCAACAGAATCGATTTCGTCAAAAGTGAATACTAGTCCTAGCACATAACCGACTGAGATTCCAACCAGCAAAGGTAGCAGAACTTCCCTGAAAACGAGCAAATTTCTAATAAGCACCTCGTTTCTTTTCAAGCAACTTTCAGGTGCCATTTGTTGTTTAGCAAATCTGAAAACGCGCGGTTAATGAAGAATCCCTAGAATTTGTGTTCTTAATGATCATTCGGATGTGTACCCGCTAGACACCACAAAGGGCTGAAATTTACTTTTACACTATCAACCAGGGCTGCGCGGAAGGTTTTTCCAAGGTTTTTGGAAACGAAAACAGAAGAAAAATTGCCAAAAAGCACCAGAAACGGAAATTCGGAAATGGAAGAGACCAAAAAAGCCATGGGTCGTCTCATTTTCACACTACGTCGCTTCTCATGGCTTGCTGCTCACAATTCGATAACCTATGGTTTTTGACAATGAATTAATAATTATTCGAACTATATATACACAAAATCTTTATGAGACATTCCACGACTTCGAATCATCGCTCCTTGAAAATTCGAAAAGGCGGTTTCGAAAATTACTCAATGTATGTACCTGCCCTTTGAAGCAGCCTGTCCCCCAGAGAGGAATTTAGGCTGTGCCAGGTGTAGACGAACGCGGGCTGCCGCGTCGCCTGTTCAAGGCCGATCTTCAGTCTCTCATCGGCTACTTTTTAGAACCTAATTTAAACCTCGTTTGCCCAACGGAGCGGATACAACACGATTAAATTCAGAAACACTAAAGAAAACTCCTCAGCGGGAAAATTCACTTGTGATCTGCCTCTAACGCACAAAACCCTGAATCTCATCCGACAGCGCTAGCAGTGTGATGGCTATTTTCTTTTACGGTAAAAAATCAGTGGCCAAATTGAATTTGTAGTGATTATAAGAGGTCCTCCATCGATTGGATTTAGATTTTCGCGAAAAAAATCAATGAAATCGCGTCTCGAACATTACACGGAGGTGTTTTATATTGATAGAGGATTCTCAAGATCTCAAACTGTCAAGCTTCACCACTGATTTACCCCAATAAAGGAAAATACCATCACACTGCTAGCGTTGACCGCAGAGATTCAGAGGTTTGTATGTAACGCGCAGTGCCGCTGCCCGTGGCCACCTCATCCTGTCTCCTCTCAGAAATACTCCTGTAAGACGGGCTGGGCTGTACGTGCAAAAAAACGTGTCTCAATTTTCATTGCTGTTGTATAGGTTCACATACGAACAAGCAGACTCTAGCGGAAAGCCCCAAAAAATCATTACGCTTGAAAAAAGCTTTAAAGAACACCAAAAAGCGGCCAGATTCCAGTCACGACCATTTTGTGCCATCATTCTAGAAGAGCGCAATTATAGAATTCCAAACTTTTCGGAGATTCCAACCAGGCTCAGATATTCCATTAAACTCAAGAGATCCAACATGATTTCCAGCCCCTTATGATCCCTTCAAACACGCTTGCCTTGACCCACCACAATTACCCGTGCAGAACTGTTTCTTCCGTTTGCGGGCTCAGAATTCAGAAACGGAAGCGAAACGGAACAGCCCAAAAAACAACGGAAATACGGAAACGGAATAGGAAACTGACCAGTTCCACACAGCACTGCTGTCAATCTTGAAGGCAGTATCCAAGATGAAAACCGCTTTCGAATTCGAAAGTTTCGGAGTTTATGGCAACAACAACACTCCTCTCAACGGCTACTGATCAAAGCAAACAACGGAATTGGCTTCAACAAGATATACGATCATCAAATGAAAAGACCACTCCCCATGATGCACGGATCGAAGGAATTCGCCCCATTTGAACATTGTTTTCTTCTCCGGGTCGATATCTCAGTTGCATGTTCCGATCAAAGGTCGTTGAGTGAAGCAGGCGGGGACTGCGCTTTTTATAGGAGCTCAGGGCCGTGTAGGGCTACTTGGGGCTCTTGTTAACCGTTTTTTCGAAATTTCTGCACTAGAAGGCGGTTCCCATCGTGGACACTGCCTTTAAGCAATTTTTAGCGTATTATTTTGTTTTTTTCGGATTCCCTCTCATAGCTACTGCTTCACGAGGTGGTCTGTACTAGGTAGAGTAGCCAGACATATAAATAAAGTGTCAATTAGAAGTCAGTGATGATAATGTGCAGCCAGGTGATTGGATCAAACTCTGTATAAAAAAGATAAAGATGAAGTCTCGATGTTGTCAATCCCTGATGAGATGCGCCGCACATTCGACTCCGTAATCGCAGAGGCTTTAATGTGTTCCGGGCCTATACAATGACTTGCGGAGAGCAGCTGACTTCCAGGTAATTCCCTTATCTCTCAAGATGGATAGGGGCACAGTGTACCGACTTCGAAGAGATGGAAGGCTTGGTTGGCCTCGGGCGAAGATCGAGCCCGACCATGTGGAAGACAATGGCGCCTCCTGCCACTACAGTAAGCGTCCAGCTCTGAATATTACGAAATAATATTACTTAAGGATACTGTAATCTCACCGTACTATTCCACGTCTTCCAACGGTCAGTGAACGTTTCCCCAATAATTGGTAGTGATGCCTTGTCATAACATCTGGAAAAATGAGGTTGCAACAGAGATTTTCTAGGCAGGGTTTTGGTCTGGTTTCAATCATGCGAGCTTACGAGAGAGCGGAGATTGCGTGAATTTAGTCTGCGTCTTGCGCCACAGAGGAGAATGATCCCTCGGTAAGTGTTCACGCTTTGCTAGGGTGCGTGATTTCGCAAAATCCATGATCATCTACGCCCCACGATATGCTTTATGCGCTTGCTCTCCCACGCTCACGCTTGCTTCAAGGAGGAGGTTTTTTGTTCTAAGCTTACTGCTCCGTCCCTAAAGCAAGAGGCCTTTTACGCCAGCAGAAGTACTGCCTTTGCATCTCATGATTTAACAGCGGCCATCGCAATCAGGGGAGAACGGTCAGCCAAGGCGCCGACTCAAGCTTTCGATCAGCTATCCGAGGCCCACATCCATTTGTGTGTGCGCGCGGCCACCAGCGTTGAGCAGCGTCGAGGAGCGATAGAGAGCGCGCGTTCTCACGACGTATGGACGCCATCGTACCGTTGTGGGGCAGGGGAGAGACGCAGATCATTACAGGCTCTCTCTGCGATCTTAAAAGCGCGCAGGATTGAAACGGAGTATATGCACAGTCGACACAAAATCGTTTATTGGTTCGGTGCGCTTTATCGAAGACATAAACACATAGATGCGCAGATTGCGGGAAGATATAGATATTGGGTCAAAGGCTTGGATTCACGTAGACGCAGACTGCAGGAGAATACGTCGAACGGAAGCACAATTCTGCATCGACTATAGTTGCACGTGAAAGACCTTTTTTGGAACGGACGATACATAGGGGTCATCACAATAGAATTGACATCGGGTTTCGTTCGTTAGCAACAGCACACATATGAGGTAACAGACGCTGCGAAACAAAGGTGACTGAATTCTAGAGCTGTTTCTGGACTCCCAACAAATTGCATTAGCGTAAAGTGCAAGTTCCAGCGGAAAAAATGCTGCCAAGTGTCACAGAAAAGCAGAGAAGGCACATCAGTGTCGAAAACAAGATTATTTCAGACAGAATGGGGATTTAGGAAGCCTTGAATAAGAAATATTTTAGAAGGCGATTCTACCGAAAAGCACCGGTCAAATCCAGAAATTAATTTGGGATGAACCATATCCGACTTCTGAGCATCACCCTTAGCAACGGCTCCAGGCGACACGAAGAAATTTCGTCTTACTGAGCAGAATTTTTTTTCGGTAAAAAAAAGAAACATGTCTCGTCATCACAAATGGTATGACTAAGCTAGAATTACCCTGATCAAGGCCTGGTAGAGATTATCCACCAGACTTCCATCCCAGTTCATTTCCCATGTTTTTCGCGGGTACTACTGGGATGTCCGCAACTATTGGGCTGATGCATAATTATGGAACGCTTTATAAAAATATTTTTATTCAAGAAAAGCAATAACAATATTTAATTAAAAAATGTTTAAATGATCATTCGAGAACATAGTCACCATCCACTTCTAAGACTGCTTCCCATTTGCTTGGCAGTCGGTCGAGTCCACGTGCTAAGAGGGTACAATCCTTGCAGGCAATCCACGCTTTGACATGAGCCACCGTCACCCAAGTCGTCGTATACTTTGCTTGTTTGTCAGTTTTGCAAAGAGCGATTGACAAGATAGTCCGTTGCTGCTTCTGTCGGTGAGTACGGCGGATGTGGGAGCAGATCCCATCCCCTATTGGCGATGGATTCGATTACACGTTGCTCGATATAAGGACGGGCGTTATAGTGATGGAAGACGATGTGGATTTTTCTGCTCGGTCTTTTCGTCTCGATTGTAGCGTTAAGGCGATCAAGCTCGTGGGGAACCCATCCAGCCAATTTCCATACCTTTCCAAGCTTCTTCAGGCGTCGAACTATCGTTGATTGTTTGGGATTAAAGTCCTCTGCCAGCATTTGTGTTGTCAATCTTTCGTCCTCTTCCATAGCTGTCAGAAGTTGTCACCTGATTCGAAGCGTAATAAACCACTTCCGTACCGCACTATCAGTTATTGTTCCTTCGCCAAAAAGTTCGTTGAGATCGCGAAATGGTTGGGCTGCGGTCCATCCCTTCTCGTAGTGGAAAAGCATGAATTGGTGAATATGAAGGTGATTTTCAAGACGCATTTTTAAAACTAAATATTGAGGATTATTTTTATGTAAATATTGAGGACGAAACGCAAATTTTTACTAAAGAGAATGCGCTAATAAAAACGTTCCATAATTATGCAACAACGAAATACTTCGTAAACTCCTTTCCAAAGAATAAATTGCGTAGCGTAATGCGCGCATATGGGTTTTTTGAGGACAAAGCGCAGTCACAGTACTTTTTCTGACCCAATGCGTAGTGCAACTATAGCGCGATGCTGCGGCACCATTGCGTGATCGGTCTCAGAACGAGTGCCTGCGTACTCATGTCGTTCGCGCCGCCTTGGTTTGGACACTGCCTCACTCTCCTCTACTTGCACGACCGAGTGCGGTCGCTGTGCTCCTTATTTCAGTCATAGTACAGTCGAACGTTGCGGTGCATTGGGAACATTACTATTACAGCTAACTCACGATGAGCACCTTCGATGGACGGGTCACTGGCCAGATTCCTTAGAGATCCATTTTAGTGTTCATTTACCCACCGTATCTTTCTCTGCTCTCCAGAATCTATTCATATAGTCATCGCGGTATAAATCAGTATATCTAGTTGTGCTATGTGATGCATGCAGGAGTGTATAGACTTATTTCACAGTATTTGTTTAAGACAGTTTGGATGCGTATTGGTGAAGAGGGCCCCTAGATGGGGACGCCGGGTTTACTACATCGATTTGTAATGAAATTTCTGAGACATCTTTAATACAAGGTATACAGCTTGCCAGGGTAATTTGTGCACGTCATCGATATCGTGTCACTCGGACAGTCGGGGCTTAGTACGTCGGCACAATACCGTTAGTACGCCGGCACAAAGGGATCGGCAGCACCTGTGCTGTAGCTGCTGGTAACAGCAGGATATGCTGGCAACGACCAGGAGCTCCTGCTGCTTGTGCTGGCGTACTAATGCTTTGTTTATCGTGGCACGCGTGCTATTGCCAGCCCCTCTCTCCTAGTGTCTACTGCCACTCTCCTCCATTGATTTGTCTGATACGAATGAACACTGCAGCATCCTCTTGTACGATGGCGGCGGGTATGTAAGGCAGCCAGTCTCGCTGAGGGGGCAGTTGGCCGTTTGAGGCCAGTCCGAGGAGGTGACCTTGTGCCACTTTTCGGACATTAATTTTGAACGCTGAGTGGATCATCACCAGGGCCCATCGCGTTGGAAGCCTCCTCGTTGTGGACCGTGGCCAAGAAGATGCCCTTCCTGTGGACCGCGGCGAGGATGGCCTCCTTGCTGCTGACTGTGACAAGAATAATACCCAACACCGGCAAGGAGGCTGGCAGTCCAAATTCTGTCGATAATGAGCGTTAGTACGCCAGCTTATGTTGGCAGGATATGCTGTCGCAACCAGCAGATCCTGCACACAGGGAGCGTTAGTACGCCAGGTTTGCCCTGGCGTACTAACGGTATTGTGCCGACGTACTGAGCCCCGACTGTCTGAGTAAAGTGAACTGGGGAAACGTGAATTTGATCACGACCCCGCGGGAAAACATGTAGAGTTGTCAAGATCTACTTCATGCAGACGTGGTTGCCCTAGAGGCTTTGGTTTTTTGAGCTGAAGTCCACTACAATACAATATAACAGCGCAGGACCGTGAGTCTCGATTCGAAGTATGTCTCAGCCCATGGATGTCGTCTTCGTCCTAGAAAATGCGAGCAGAGCAGATATAGGAATCTCTACGCCGTTTAGATGGGGTTTGTGCAGTCTGCGCATCTACGTGTTTATGTCTTCGATAAAGCACACCGAACTAATAAAAAAAGAAGACAAAATTCAGAAAAAATGCGGTACAATTCTGCATTCAGAGAAAAAAAAGAGAAATGAACTGACGCCAGTCTTCAAGATAATCACTTTAACATTTCGACGAACTCTTCGTTCCCGACTTCTCCTACAGCTCCTGGGAGGCATGTTCGTACTAATAAAAAATTCTTTCCCATGTATTGATGACAACGATACCCAGGAAGGCTTCTTACTGGAGAATTTCTGATGCAGAGTTCTTAAAAAAATCCACAGATTTCAAATAAGGCAGACTATTGCTTCAGGTACAAGCTGATTTAGATAGACGTAGTCATTCCAATGTCAAGCAATCGCACTACCGCGAATGAAGGCAATGAATCTATCGGTTTGTGTAAGTAGTATTTTCTGTCGAAAGACTTCACATGGGTTTAAATGCGGTAGTGACTTGGGTGGGAAAGGATCAAGCGATACAGCAGAAGTTCGCGGAATCCCGCTGAGCCACAGACATGCACTCGCTACCAGGGATGTGCGGAATTTTCTGTTTTCTGCCCATTTTTGGCCATTTTTTTCTGTTTCCTGTTTTCTGTAAAAATAGGCAAAATTGGACAGAAAACAGAAAAAAAACGCTTACCGCGATTTGCAGCAGGACTGTTTTTTGGATTTTTCGAAGCTAAGCCGAAAGGGTGAGGATGTACTTCACCCAGGCTCTCTGTAGTTGTACCACGCTAGACACTTTTATCTCTCTGTAGTGGTTATCCATTAGGGAATGTGTGGCGTTGTGGGAGAAAACAGTGCTGTTCGCTGTACACGGTCGGCTTCGATCCTCGCCGAGGTGAACCGAACCAACCAACCCTCCAGGATCCTTCAATTTGGAACAGATTCATGTCGGGAGATGAAGGCACTCAATGGGAAGTCGGCTGGTCCCGCAACCCACTAAATAAGCACGAAACCCATTCCTCTAAAAAATGTGCCGCGTAAGTGCCGGCAAAGTACCGCGATCCTCGACTGTGCCGCGATAAAGCCGCAGCGGCTCCGTGATCAGACGATTCTGCTACCGTGCCTTGAGCCTCGACATCGCGGCGATAGTACCGCAGCAGCTCCGCGTTAGAACGTTAGGCTCCGCGAGAATGCAGCAGCGAACCCACGTGGAGTTCGATGCTTCGTCCTGTGGGGTAAAAGGAAATTGTCGCCGGTTCAATATACCCAAGTTTGAGGTACATTCCGTGTTTCCTTGTGCGCAAAAGCGGCGGTAACCTCTGTCCTATTCAGACAAAGGAGGTAACGACCGCAGGTGCGAATTTTTGTTCTTACACTTAGACCCCCTCTAGTTGTCTTACAATTCTTAAATCACTTCATAACAGACACTCTCCCGAAGCCGCTGCGGCGTTATCGCGCAGCCAAAGCGGTGTTGTCGGGTCCCTACTATAGCTCCGCGCTTGTGCCGCCGCGGCTCCGCGATAGTGGCGCCTCGGGGCCTGCCCCCGCCAAAGGGGCACAATCGCAGAGCCGCAGCGGCAATTTCTCTCAGAGTCAAGCCTCTACGAATACCCGCTCCCCAACGTACCCGCTTTGATGTAGCTGGGAAATGTTGGCCCAAACTGTACCATGCACGCAAAACTCTGAATACGTGTTTTAATTCACTGCAACGCAGATGGCATAGAATTCAGTTGAGATGAAGCGCCAAAAAATTGATGATGAGCCTATTAGGCAGATGATAATTCTGCCACAGAGGTACGAGAGGCTCTCAACGGTGGAGCGAACACGCGTCAGGTCATTTATACTCTAACGGCACAGGTGGTACGGGCGTGACTTTCAGCCCTGAGGAGTAGTACAGTGTCAAAATGTGTACACTCAGGAACGGAAAGCTCGCTCCGACTTCAATACGTACTCCTTGTGCAGACATATGTATTGAGCTTCTAATAAATAATCGAGCTTCCATTGCCTGGGAAAAGGAAGGTTTGATGAACATTTGTCACCTCATCGCACTCATAATCTGCGATTCTTGAGCGTCTCTACTTTTTGCACTGGCCAACTGCAAGGTTTTGAAAATTCAATGAAGGAATCTCAAAAAATGTTGAAAAAAGCTCAATGTTTTGAAAAATTTCGTTTAGTGTACGCTGAACACGCTTTATTGATTTTTGGAAATTTTCTGTTTTCCGCCCATTTTTGGAGATTTTTTTCTGTTTTCTGTCGAACTAGATTTTCTGTTTCCAAAAATAATTTTTCCGCACATCCCTGCTCGCTACATGTTGAAATGACAATCTAATGTGTTCAAAACGAGATTCTATCCTTTCAGTGGACTGCTAGAATGTGTATTGTGTTCAGATTGAAAATGAGAATCGACTCCTCATCAGATTTACTTGGATGTTACACTAGAGAAAAGCAATATAAAACCTGTACTCTTTTACAGGGAGTGTGCTGAATGCAGAATTTTCTTGGCTCCAGAACACCGACGTTCATACTCGAATGTTTTGAGCAGTCCGTGGATCCGTTCAGAGCAGCTTATCCGAAATTGCTAGAAAGTGGCTAAATGTATGTTTGAAACGAGTTCTGTGCGAGAGATTTTCAGGCCAGTCGTCGTGCTTCCGCTCGGTTCCCGCTCTGTGTTGTCCGCCTCGTCCACCGTGCTCCTTCTCCTACACACACGACTTTTGATAGTGTGTTGCTCTTCTCATGTACTTCTAAATAAACATTAGCCCGAGTTGTATTGTTTGCAGAGTATCGTGTTTTTACACCGGCTTGCTTTCTGAACTTCTCATTTGGTTCATACAGTCAATCACTAGGGAATCTTATTATTGAATCCACGAATCTTACAGCAGTAGAATTGGTTCTCTTGCCTAGAAGAGGTTTAAAGAAACCGTTTGAAAGAGGATGTGTGCTAGATTATACCACATATGTTATGATTGGGATAGCATCAATGATGAGCGAAGGTTGCCGGTGATTTTCTTAATCAATCTATGAGCTAATCCAGTTACTGTATAACAGTTTGCATTTACGATGCGGAAGATATCTTGTGTGTCAAATGACTGCACGTCACCATCAAATAACACGTTCAATGCGTACACGTTACACATTCAACTCGATGATAAACGATTTTGCAAAAAAAAGTAAAGCATACGACGCACTCTTGGGACGGGACTCAGATGCCGATAGCGTCGCCGATTTGATTGCCCAAGTTTGCGGTACTTGGCACACCCAGCCGCTGGAGACCTCGCCCAAACGCTGGGAGCTCCAGATGATGCCCATCGAGTTGGCCGCGTCGCATTTGGGTGTTCCGGCCGCGTCGCGTGACGGTGTGTGGCTACGATAGCTGGACTATCCTGCAGCACGTGCTCCTGCGGTGCAATTTTGCAGCATCTGCTGCTGTCTGGAACACGTGCGCCTGCACAAGAGCCTTTCAATGGGTGTAGTCACTCGACTTGAATGCATATTCGACACGCATCGAATGCGGCGGTTTTTTGAATATACCACATATGGCAGGTGACAGTGTGGACCCGCAATGAACGACGTATTAATATCGTTCGAAATTCGATACGTTCGACATGGCGCAGCTGTACGTCAGCGAATCATGGCCCTGCCTGATGTTCGCGTATCCTCCTTTCTATCTTATGGACTCCGGGGTTCCAAACTTCTCTCTAAACTAACAGTAAGTGTTTTATTTGGTGCGCGTCTCAAAAAGGAAGTTCACAAGCAAAATGATTCAAAACTCCTGAACAACGAGAGCAGTAAAAGCCGTTCTCTTTCAAAAATACTTTAATGGCAACTCATACGCACGCATACCTCATATGTACACACCATCGCAGATCAAATTTATATTCAAGTTTCTTCCATTCTCTAAAGCTGTTAAAGGCGTTGAAAGCTTCAGTGACCGCCTAGCCCGAGCTTTGAAACTCTGGCCCAAACACGAGGGACTTTCAGTAGTATTTCAAAGATTTGAGGATGAGTTCCTTAAAGGCGTCGTACGCGCTGAAATCCACTTTCCATTTTTTATGCTCAATCCCTTCCTCGGGCCTCTGTGAGAACGTACAACGACCTTGGCTGCTCAAAAACGTACCATTGTGAGCATAGAGAAAGTGGAAAGTAAGGAATTCCGTCAAAAGGGGCCGGCCATTCCGTCAGTCATTTGGCACTTTCGCAATATTTGAGCAGAACGTCGTGTCGCTAAGTACAGGGCATGCCACTGTACGCTGACGCACCGTCGGACGAAAGTGGCATTATCGACTGGAAATTTCTCGTCACACAACGAGCGAGGACGATGTGCAGGGCCCAGGTGAGTATTTTTGTTAGTCAGTGCAAGTCAGTGCAGTCAGTGCATTGTAGTCGCCGGCGAATTGTTTCCAACGCTGCGCCAATGGACAAATTGTAGAACTGCTCCTTGTGCCATCCGCGTAACTATCCCGAGTCGATGCCGGCGCGAATTTCAAACGATTTGCAGAAGGTTTTTAAAACGGTTCTTTCTAGAAAAGTTAACGTTTTCGAGGGGGCTTTTCGCTGACTTTAGTTACTATAGGGGTGTAACAACTCAAAAACGCTCAAAAACGAGACATGGTTTTCAGCGAGTACGATGCCTTTAAACAGAAACGATTCGATATGAGCTTGATTCAACAAACATCAATACATAGAAATTTGTAAACGTGAAGACGACAATATGAGGAAAAACACAAACATATTACCTTGAAGACAAAAATGCTATACCATTTTAAAAAAGGATAAGGCGTATAAAATTTATTGAACGCTCTATCTTGCTGGGTTCACTGTTTCTTTTCCGATAGGAGCGTAAAATGTGAAAGTAGGGGACTAGATTGATCAGGTATCCATGAAACGAATATGCAAGTGGGTAATCTGATGGCGAATCCCTGAACAAGTAGAAATGACGGTCGGATCAATAGATGTGAACACACACACCAATCTCGGTGACCTTGCAATAACCGGCTGGGTTACAGAACCGAAGAGAGGGTTGTCTTCATTCGGCGCAAGTTCGGTGGAATATTGGATAGGAGGTGAGCGTCCATAAGAATGAGACGAAATAAACTAGGTTGAGAAGACCTCAGAAAGGTTTGGCAGCTTAACTAAAGCAATCTAACTAGTTCTTGGTCTTCAGAACACTTCGGCAACTCGAAATTATTTCGCAACCGAGTTTCCGATTAACTGGAAAATGACAGTTACCGTAAAGAGGATTTCAGCAGAGAATGAGGGAGGCGAAATTTGAAAGCAACTCTTGGGAAAACGAAAACGCCTGCAAGTCTTCAACGTGCTTTGATTCAAAAATTTTCAATAATCGAATGATAAAAATGCTCTAGAAGGCTGTTGTTCGGGTGGTTTTTGTGCCAGACGAACATTTTATGACCTATTAAATACGCTCGTGGTGCCTGAATTATGATTCACGTCCCATTGCAGAAGGTATTCAAATGAAATACAGAACCAGGAAACTGGACTAACTGTTGAAAACGAATCTTATGAAAATTGTTGATTTTTTGAAGAAGTTTCAACAGTGAGTTCGGTTACTAACGTTTCGAAATAGAGAAATAACTTTTTATTCATGATTTGGCGCGTAGTTGGATAAAATTTGAAATACTGTCTCGAACAGCCATTTAGAACTAAATTAATCATTGAACGAGTTTCATTAGCTATGAGTCCCTGGATAATTCTAGGCTAAATATCTCTGACTAATGAAAGGGCATCCTAAACAGCTCCATGAAATTTCGTGAAAATTCTGCTTGAGAGAATAAAACAACCATTTTGCGACGATCTTTATTGCGCTGAAATGTTTTTCAAAACAAATGACCATGAAAGCAGCCGCATTGATGACATCGTAGGGGCGATCAGTTGAATTCTATGAAGAATGTTGAAGAATCAATCGATATCGGAAGAAGACCGACCGGTTAGAGGTCCGAAAGAGGTTACTTAGTGACGTGAGGGGGAGAACGAACCGCTCTGCAAATAATCTACTCTCTCACCTCTCCCTCCTCGGCCCACGCTCGGTAATTGACTGTTATCGAAGTCATGCGTTTTTCTCGGTGACACGTTCGCTCCTGCATCCAGGTTACAAAGCAATCTGCCTGAAATTCATAACTCTGATAGAACCTTGCAGGGCAATCGAATTCCTCGGGGGTTCAACTGTTTTTGGGTATTAAATACTGTCTGAATTTCTAGTTAGCCTACAAATGTCTACTGAATCATCGTGAGTATGCGAGGGCGAAAGATTGAGAAATAATAAAAATTGACTCTCGACTCTTGATATCACCTTTAATAACATGCACATATACTGAGACACGGGGGAAGTCCAATTAAAAAAGGGTTTCGATTTGTTTACGAAACGCTGCGGACGACGACACAGCCCGATGCTTTTCGAGCAGCATGTGGCCGTATCGTCGTTCAAATGAGAAGCACGTGCCGCCACACACAGGCGTTCTGCTCGGCCACAACACGCTTTCGATTCGATTACGATGAAATTCGGACGAAGGACGAGTCACGACGCTCCCCCATTAGACACATCGATCAATTGGTCCACAACTGATCAGGCCTCTATCAGCCGGACAGCACGTGTCCTCTGTTTCGGAGGCGAAACTTTATGGGAGATTTTTGACCGCTTTGAGGTTTTCACTCACGGTCCTCCTCAAACAGTCGTGGGGTAGTACGTCGGCACAATAGGGGTTGTATCCCAATGCAGACATCGAATAAAACCCCTCGTTGTAAGCAGACGCTCCTGATAACGCCAGCCTATGTATGTTGACGTTCTACCCCTCGTTGTAATCAGTAGCTGCTGCTAACAGCAGTCTATGGTGCCAACGTATGCTGGGGCTCAACCCGTCGTTATCGACAGCCTGTTCTGCAAACGGATAAAAAATTTGGAATACCACCATCTTCAGCGGTGATGGGCATGGTCCTTGTCACGGCCCGAAGCAAGAAGGCCAACCTCGCCACGGCCAGCAAAAGGATACCATCTGCGCCACGGTCCACAACGAGGAAGCTTCAATCGGGATGAGACATGAAGACGATACCCTCAGCGTTCAAAATTTAAGTCGAAAGTGACTTAAGGTCACCATCTGGGACCGGCCTCAAACGTCCAACTGCCCCCTCAGAGAGACTGCTCGCTTTATTTACCCTCCGCCGTCTTACACCTTGCTGTTAGCAGTAGCTACAGCAGGGGTGCTGCTGATCTGTTTTACCCGACTACAACCCCTACTGTGCCGACTCACTACTCCACGACGGTCTGAGTCAGCGATGGAACCTCCCTCATTGTGAACCGTGGCGATGATGGTGTTCCTGTTGCGGACTGCGGTAGGAAGTGTGGTGGGGTGACCCCTTGGCTGCGAACCGTGCTGTTGTTGCACAATGTATATGCTGCCATGGCACAATGTAGAGGCTGCCGTTGCATAATGTGGAGGCTGCCGCTGCACATTTCAGAGGTCGCCGTTGCACAATGTAGAGGCTGCCGCTGCACAATTCAGAGGTTGCATTGGCACAATGTAGAGGCTGTCGTTGCACAATGTAGAGGCTGCCTTGGAACAATGTAGAGGCTGCCGTTGCACAATGTAGGGGCTGCCATGGAACAATGTAGAGGCTGCCGTGACCAGAGACTCCCGTGGCACAATGTAGAGGCTACCGTTACTCAATGTAGAGGCTGCTGTGGCACAATGTAGAGCCTGCCGTTGCTCAATGTAGAGGCTGCCGCTGCAAAATTCAGAGGCTGCCGTGGCACAATGCAGAGGCTGCCGCTGCACAATTCAGAGGTTGCATTGGCACAATGTAGAGGCTGTCGTTGCACAATGTAGAGGCTGCTATGGAACAATGTAGAGGCTGCGGGTGCACAATGTAGAGGCTGCCATGGAACAATGTAGAGGCCGCCGTGGCCAGAGACTCCCGTGGCACAATGTAGAGGCTACAGTTGCCCAATGTAGAGGCTGCCGTTGCACAATGTAGAGCCTGCCGTTGCTCAATGTAGAGGCTGCCGTGGCACAATGTATAGGCTGCCGTTGCTCAATCTAAAGGCTGCCACGGCACAATGTAGAGGCTGCCGTGGCACAATGTAGAGGCTGCCGTTGCCCAATGCAGAGGATGCCGTGGCACAATGTAGAGCCTGCAGTTGCTCAATGTAGAGGCTGCCGCTGTACAATGTAGAGGCTACCGTTGCCCAATGTAGAGGCTGCCGTGGCACAATGTATAGGCTGCCGTTGCTCAATCTAAAGGCTGCCACGGCACAATGTGGAAGCCGCCGTGGCAAGAGACTCCCGTGGCACAATGTAGAGCCTGCAGTTGCTCAATGTAGAGGCTGCCGCTGTACAATGTGGAGGCTACCGTTGCCCAATGTAGAGGCTGCCGTGGCACAATGTATAGGCTGCCGTTGCTCAATCTAAAGGCTGCCACGGCACAATGTAGAGGCCGCCGTGGCCAGAAACTCCCGTGCCACAATGTAGAGGCTACAGTTGCCCAATGTAGAGGCTGCCGCTGCACAATGTAGAGGCTACCATTGCCCAATGTAGAGGCTGCCGTGGCACAATGTATAGGCTGCCGTTGCTCAATCTAAAGGCTGCCACGGCACAATGTAGAGGCTGCCGTGGCACAATGTACAGGCTGCCAATGCAGAGGCTACCGTTGCAGAGTATAGAGGCTGCCGTTGCATAATGTAGAGGCTACCGTTGCCCAATGTAGTGGCCGCCGTTGCTCAATGTGAAGGCTGCTATGGCACAATGTAGAGGCTGCCGTTCCACAATGTAGAGACAGCCGTTGCACAATGTACAGGCCGCAATGGCACAATGTAGAGGCTGCCGTTGCACAATGTCGAGGCTGCCGTTGCACAATGTAGAGGCTACCGTTGCAGAATGTAGAGGCTGCCAATGCACAATGTAGAGGCTACCGTTGCAGAATGTAGAGGCTGCCGTTGCTCAATGTAAAGGCTGCCGTAGCACAATGTAGAGGCTGCCACGGCACAATGTAGAGGCTACCGTTGCAGAATGTAGAGACTGCCTCGGCACAATGCAAAGGCTGCTGCGGTACAATGTAGAGACGGCCGTTCCACAATGTAGAGGCTGCCGTTGCTCAATGTAAAGGCTGCCGTAGCACAATTTAGAGGCTGCCGTTGCTCAATGTAGAGACTGCCGTTGCACAATGTACAGGCCGCCAGGACACAATGTAGAGGCTGCCGTTGCACAATGTTGAGGCTGCCGTTGCACAATGTAGAGGCCGCAATGGCACAATGTAGAGGCTGCCGTTGCACAATGTCGAGGCTGCCGTTGCACAATGTAGAGGCTACCGTTGCAGAATGTAGAGGCTGCCAATGCACAATGTAGAGGCTACCGTTGCAGAATGTAGAGGCTGCCGTTGCTCAATGTAAAGGCTGCCGTGGCACAATTTAGAGGCCGCCGTTGCTCAATGTATAGGCTGCCGTTGCTCAATCTAAAGGCTGCCACGGCACAATGTAGAAGCCGCCGTGGCAAGAGACTCCCGTGGCACAATGTGGAGGCTACAGTTGCCCAATGTAGAGGCTGCCGTGGCACAATGTAGAGCCTGCCGTTGCTCAATCTAGAGGCTGCCGCTGCACAATGAAGAGGCTACCTTTGCAGAATATAGAGGCTGCCTTTGCATAATGTAGAGGCTACCGTTGCCCAATGTAGAGGCCGCCGTTGCTCAATGTAAAGGCTGTCATGGCACAATGTAGAGGCTGCCGTTGCACAATGTCGAGGCTGCCGTTGCACAATGTAGAGGCTACCGTTGCAGAATGTAGAGGCTGCCAATGCACAATGTAGACGCTACCGTTTCAGAATGTAGAGGCTGCCGTTGCTCAATGTAAAGGCTGCCGTGGCACAATTTAGAGGCTGCCGTTGCTCAATGTAGAGACTGCCGTTCCACAATGTTGAGGCTGCCGTCGCACAATGTAGAAGCTGCCAATGCACAATGTAGAGGCTACCGTTGCCCAATGTAGAGGCTGCCGTGGCACAATGTATAGGCTGCCGTTGCTCAATCTAAAGGCTGCCACGGCACAATGTAGAAGCCGCCGTGGCAAGAGACTCCCGTGGCACATTGTAGAGGCTGCCGTTGCCCAATGCAGAGGATGCCGTGGCACAATGTAGAGCCTGCAGTTGCTCAATGTAGAGGCTGCCGCTGTACAATGTAGAGGCTACCGTTGCCCAATGTAGAGGCTGCCGTGGCACTATGTATAGGCTGCCGTTGCTCAATCTAAAGGCTGCCACGGCACAATGTAGAGGTTACATACTTTTGTGATTCTTTGCCGTGCAGGTTTGATAAACGGTGAAACTGGTTTATTAGTGGCCTGACGTTTCGAACAAATCGTCGTTTTCGAAGGCCTGAAAGCGCTAAAAACCTTAGTGACCTGTGAATTGCTCCATCAAGCGCTTCTCCCTCTACGACAAGTTCAACAAGCCCCAAAAAAACTTGAGTAAGCCACCGAAATCAGCACAGAAACCCACCCACGCCAGTTCCACCAACGACGAGCTCCCGTATCGACCAGAGGTTACAGTTGCCCAATGTAGAGGCTGCCGCTGCACAATGTAGAGGTTACCATTGCCCAATGTAGAGACGGCCGTTCCACAATGTAGAGGCTGCCGTTGCTCAATGTAAAGGCTGCCGTAGCACAATTTAGAGGCTGCCGTTGCTCAATGTACAGGCCGCCAGGACACAATGTAGAGGCTGCCGTTGCACAATGTTGAGGCTGCCGTTGCACAATGTAGAGGCCGCAATGGCACAATGTAGAGGCTACCGTTGCAGAATGTAGAGGCTGCCGTTGCTCAATGTAAAGGCTGCCGTGGCACAATTTAGAGGCCGCCGTTGCTCAATGTATAGGCTGCCGTTGCTCAATCTAAAGGCTGCCACGGCACAATGTAGAAGCCGCTGTGGCCAGAGACTCCCGTGGCACAATGTAGAGGCTACCGTTGCCCAATGTAGAGGCTGCCGTGGCACAATGTATAGGCTGCCGTTGCTCAATCTAAAGGCTGCCACGGAACAATGTAGAAGCCGCCGTGGCAAGAGACTCCCGTGGCACAATGTAGAGGAACAGTTGCCCAATGTAGAGGCTGCCGCTGCACAATGTAGAGGCTACCATTGCCCAATGTAGAGGCTGCCGTGGCACAATGTATAGGCTGCCGTTGCTCAATGTAAAGGCTGCCGTAGCACAATTTAGAGGCTGCCGTTGCTCAATGTAGAGACTGCCGTTGCACAATGTACAGGCCGCCAGTGGAACGATGTAGAGGCCGCTGAAAAACAAAGTAGAGGTTGCCGTGGCATGATTTAGAGGCTGCCGTGGCACGCTGTTGTGATTGCCGTGGCACAAGGCTGAAAAACAAAGTAGAGGTTGCCGTGGATCGATGTAGAGGCCGTTGAAAAACAAAGTAGAGGTTGTCGTGGCATGATTTAGATACTGCCGTGGCACGCTGTTGTGATTGCCGTGATTGCCGCGGAGCGATGAAGAGGCTGCTGGAAAACAAAGTAGAAGTTGCCGTGGAACGATGTAGAGGCCGTTGAAAAACAAAGTAGAGGTTGTCGTGGCATGATTTAGATACAGCCGTGGCACGCTGTTGTGATTGCCGTGAAGCGATGAAGAGGCTGCTGAAAAACAAAGCAGAGGTTGCCGTGGCACGATGTAGAGGCTGCCGTTGCACAAAGTAGAGGTTGCCGTGGCACGATGAAGAGGCTGCTGCAAAACAAAGTAGAGGCTGCCGTGGCACAATGTAGAGGCTACCGTTGCCCAATGTAGAGGCTGCCGTTGCACAATGTAGAGGCTACCGTTGCCCAATGTAGAGGCTGCCGTTGCACAATGTCGAGGCTGCCGTTGCACAATGTAGAGGCTACCGTTGCAGAATGTAGAGGCTGCCAATGCACAATGTAGACGCTACCGTTTCAGAATGTAGAGGCTGCCGTTGCTCAAAGCAGAGGTTGCCGTGACATGATTTAGAGGCTGCCGTGGCAAGCTGTTGCGATTGCCGTGGAGCGATGAAGAGGCTGCTGAAAAACAAAGTAGAGGTTGCCGTGGAACGATGTAGAGGCCGTTGAAAAACAAAGTAGAGGTTGCCGTGACATGATTTAGAGGCTGCCGTGGCACGCTGTTGCGATTGCCGTGGAGCGATGAAGAGTCTGCTGAAAAACAAAGTAGAGGTTGCCGTGGCATGATTAAGAGGCTGCCGTGGCACGCTGTTGCGATTGCCGTGGAGCGATGAAGAGGCTGCTGAAAAACAAAGTAGAGGTTGCCGTGGAACGATGTAGAGGCTGCTGAAAAACAAAGTAGAGGTTGCCGTGGCATGATTAAGAGGCTGCCGTGGCACGCTGTTGCGATTGCCGTGGAGCGATGAAGAGGCTGCTGAAAAACAAAGTAGAGGTTGCCGTGGAACGATGTAGAGGCCGTTGAAAAACAAAGCAGAGGTTGCCGTGACATGATTTAGAGGCTGCCGTGGCACGCTGTTGCGATTGCCGTGGAGCGATGAAGAGGCTGCTGAAAAACAAAGTAGAGGTTGCCGTGGAACGATGTAGAGGCCGTTGAAAAACAAAGTAGAAGTTGCCGTGGCATGATTTAGATACTGCCGTGGCACGCGATTGTGATTGACGTGGAGCGATGAAGAGGCTGCTGAAAAACAAAGTAGAGGTTGCCGTGGAACGATGTAGAGGCCGTTGAAAAACAAAGTAGAGGTTGCCGTGGAACGATGAAGAGGCTGCTGAAAAACAAAGTAGAGGTTGCCGTGGAACGATGTAGAGGCCGTTGAAAAACAAAGTAGAGGTTGCCGTGGCATGATTTAGATACTGCCGTGGCACGCTGTTGTGATTGCCGTGGAGCGATGAAGAGGCTGCTGAAAAACAAAGTAGAGGTTGCCGTGGCATGATTAAGAGGCTGCCGTGGCACGCTGTTGCGATTGCCGTGGAGCGATGAAGAGGCTGCTGAAAAACAAAGTAGAGGTTGCCGTGGAACGATGTAGAGGCCGTTGAAAAACAAAGTAGAGGTTGCCGTGGCATGATTAAGAGGCTGCCGTGGCACGCTGTTGCGATTGCCGTGGAGCGATGAAGAGGCTGCTGAAAAACAAAGTAGAGGTTGCCGTGGAACGATGTAGAGGCCGTTGAAAAACAAAGCAGAGGTTGCCGTGACATGATTTAGAGGCTGCCGTGGCACGCTGTTGTGACTGCCGTGGAGCGATGCAGAGGCTGCTGAAAAACAAAGTAGAGGTTGCCGTGGAACGATGTAGAGGCCGTTGAAAAACAAAGCAGAGGTTGCCGTGACATGATTTAGAGGCTGCCGTGGCACGCTGTTGCGATTGCCGTGGAGCGATGAAGAGGCTGCTGAAAAACAAAGTAGAGGTTGCCGTGGCATGATTTAGAGGCTGCCGTGGCACGATGGTGCGCTTGCCGTGGACCGATGAAGAGGCTGCTGAAAAACAAAGTAGAGGTTGCCGTGGAACGATGTAGAGACCGTTGAAAAACAAAGTAGAGGTTGCCGTGACATGATTTAGAGGCTGCCGTGGCACGCTGTTGCGATTGCCGTGGAGCGATGAAGAGGCTGCTGAAAAACAAAGTAGAGGTTGCCGTGACATGATTTAGAGGCTGCCGTGGCACGCTGTTGTGACTGCCGTGGAGCGATGCAGAGGCTGCTGAAAAACAAAGTAGAGGTTGCCGTGGAACGATGTAGAGGCCGTTGAAAAACAAAGTAGAGGTTGCCGTGGCATGATTAAGAGGCTGCCGTGGCACGCTGTTGTGACTGCCGTGGAGCGATGCAGAGGCTGCTGAAAAACAAAGTAGAGGTTGCCGTGGAACGATGTAGAGGCCGTTGAAAAACAAAGTAGAGGTTGCCGTGGCATGATTTAGATACTGCCGTGGCACGCTGTTGTGATTGACGTGGAGCGATGAAGAGGCTGCTGAAAAACAAAGTAGAGGTTGCCGTGGAACGATGTAGAGGCCGTTGAAAAACAAAGTAGAGGTTGCCGTGGCATGATTTAGATACAGCCGTGGCATGATTTAGATACTGCCGTGGCAAGCTGTTGTGATTGCCGTGGAGCGATGAAGAGGCTGCTGAAAAACAAAGTAGAGGTTGCCGTGGCATGATTTAGATACTGCCGTGGCACGCTGTTGTGATTGCCGTGGAGCGATGAAGAGGCTGCTGAAAAACAAAGTAGAGGTTGCCGTGGAACGATGTAGAGGCCGTTGAAAAACAAAGTAGAGGTTGCCGTGGCATGATTTAGATACTGCCGTGGCACGCTGTTGTGATTGACGTGGAGCGATGAAGAGGCTGCTGAAAAACAAAGTAGAGGTTGCCGTGGAACGATGTAGAGGCCGTTGAAAAACAAAGTAGAGGTTGCCGTGGCATGATTAAGAGGCTGCCGTGGCACGCTGTTGTGACTGCCGTGGAGCGATGCAGAGGCTGCTGAAAAACAAAGTAGAGGTTGCCGTGGAACGATGTAGAGGCCGTTGAAAAACAAAGTAGAGGTTGCCGTGGCATGATTAAGAGGCTGCCGTGGCACGCTGTTGTGATTGCCGTGGAGCGATGAAGAGGCTGCTGAAAAACAAAGTAGAGGTTGCCGTGGCATGATTAAGAGGCTGCCGTGGCACGCTGTTGTGACTGCCGTGGAGCGATGCAGAGGCTGCTGAAAAACAAAGTAGAGGTTGCCGTGGAACGATGTAGAGGCCGTTGAAAAACAAAGTAGAGGTTGCCGTGGCATGATTTAGATACTGCCGTGGCACGCTGTTGTGATTGCCGTGGAGCGATGAAGAGGCTGCTGAAAAACAAAGTAGAGGTTGCCGTGGCATGATTAAGAGGCTGCCGTGGCACGCTGTTGTGACTGCCGTGGAGCGATGCAGAGGCTGCTGAAAAACAAAGTAGAGGTTGCCGTGGAACGATGTAGAGGCCGTTGAAAAACAAAGCAGAGGTTGCCGTGACATGATTTAGAGGCTGCCGTGGCACGCTGTTGCGATTGCCGTGGAGCGATGAAGAGGCTGCTGAAAAACAAAGTAGAGGTTGCCGTGGAACGATGTAGAGGCCGTTGAAAAACAAAGCAGAGGTTGCCGTGACATGATTTAGAGGCTGCCGTGGCACGCTGTTGCGATTGCCGTGGAGCGATGAAGAGGCTGCTGAAAAACAAAGCAGAGGTTGCCGTGACATGATTAAGAGGCTGCCGTGGCACGCTGTTGTGACTGCCGTGGAGCGATGCAGAGGCTGCTGAAAAACAAAGTAGAGGTTGCCGTGGAACGATGTAGAGGCCGTTGAAAAACAAAGTAGAGGTTGCCGTGGCATGATTTAGATACTGCCGTGGCACGCTGTTGTGATTGACGTGGAGCGACGAAGAGGCTGCTGAAAAACAAAGTAGAGGTTGCCGTGGAACGATGAAGAGGCTGCTGAAAAACAAAGTAGAGGTTGCCGTGGAACGATGTAGAGGCCGTTGAAAAACAAAGTAGAGGTTGCCGTGGCATGATTTAGATACTGCCGTGGCACGCTGTTGTGATTGACGTGGAGCGACGAAGAGGCTGCTGAAAAACAAAGTAGAGGTTGCCGTGGAACGATGTAGAGGCCGTTAAAAACAAAGTAGAGGTTGCCGTGGCATGATTTAGATACTGCCGTGGCACGCTGTTGTGATTGCCGTGGAGCGATGTAGAGGCCGTTGAAAAACAAAGTAGAGGTTGCCGTGGCATGATTTAGATACTGCCGTGGCACGCTGTTGTGATTGCCGTGGAGCGATGAAGAGGCTGCTGAAAAACAAAGTAGAGGTTGCCGTGGAACGATGTAGAGGCCGTTGAAAAACAAAGTAGAGGTTGCCGTGGCATGATTTAGATACTGCCGTGGCACGCTGTTGTGATTGACGTGGAGCGACGAAGAGGCTGCTGAAAAACAAAGTAGAGGTTGCCGTGGAACGATGAAGAGGCTGCTGAAAAACAAAGTAGAGGTTGCCGTGGAACGATGAAGAGGCTGCTGAAAAACAAAGTAGAGGTTGCCGTGGAACGATGAAGAGGCTGCTGAAAAACAAAGTAGAGGTTGCCGTGGAACGATGTAGAGGCCGTTGAAAAACAAAGTAGAGGTTGCCGTGGCATGATTTAGATACTGCCGTGGCACGCTGTTGTGATTGCCGTGGAGCGATGTAGAGGCCGTTGAAAAACAAAGTAGAGGTTGCCGTGGCATGATTAAGAGGCTGCCGTGGCACGCTGTTGTGACTGCCGTGGAGCGATGCAGAGGCTGCTGAAAAACAAAGTAGAGGTTGCCGTGGAACGATGTAGAGGCCGTTGAAAAACAAAGTAGAGGTTGCCGTGGCATGATTTAGATACTGCCGTGGCACGCTGTTGTGATTGACGTGGAGCGACGAAGAGGCTGCTGAAAAACAAAGTAGAGGTTGCCGTGGAACGATGTAGAGGCCGTTGAAAAACAAAGTAGAGGTTGCCGTGGCATGATTTAGATACTGCCGTGGCACGCTGTTGTGATTGCCGTGGAGCGATGAAGAGGCTGCTGAAAAACAAAGTAGAGGTTGCCGTGGCATGATTTAGATACTGCCGTGGCACGCTGTTGTGATTGCCGTGGAGCGATGAAGAGCCTGCTGAAAAACAAAGTAGACGTTGCCGTGGCATGATTTAGATACTGCCGTGGCACGCTGTTGTGATTGACGTGGAGCGACGAAGAGGCTGCTGAAAAACAAAGTAGAGGTTGCCGTGGAACGATGTAGAGGCCGTTGAAAAACAAAGTAGAGGTTGCCGTGGCATGATTTAGATACTGCCGTGGCACGCTGTTGTGATTGCCGTGGAGCGATGAAGAGGCTGCTGAAAAACAAAGTAGAGGTTGCCGTGGCATGATTTAGATACTGCCGTGGCACGCTGTTGTGATTGACGTGGAGCGATGAAGAGGCTGCTGAAAAACAAAGTAGAGGTTGCCGTGGAACGATGTAGAGGCCGTTGAAAAACAAAGTAGAGGTTGCCGTGGAACGATGTAGAGGCTGCTGAAAAACAAAGTAGAGGTTGCCGTGGCATGATTAAGAGGCTGCCGTGGCACGCTGTTGCGATTGCCGTGGAGCGATGAAGAGGCTGCTGAAAAACAAAGTAGAGGTTGCCGTGGAACGATGTAGAGGCCGTTGAAAAACAAAGCAGAGGTTGCCGTGACATGATTTAGAGGCTGCCGTGGCACGCTGTTGCGATTGCCGTGGAGCGATGAAGAGGCTGCTGAAAAACAAAGTAGAGGTTGCCGTGGCATGATTAAGAGGCTGCCGTGGCACGCTGTTGCGATTGCCGTGGAGCGATGAAGAGGCTGCTGAAAAACAAAGTAGAGGTTGCCGTGGAACGATGTAGAGGCCGTTGAAAAACAAAGTAGAGGTTGCCGTGGCATGATTAAGAGGCTGCCGTGGCACGCTGTTGTGATTGACGTGGAGAGACAAAGAGGCTGCTGAAAAACAAAGTAGAGGTTGCCGTGGAACGATGAAGAGGCTGCCGTGGCACGCTGTTGTGATTGCCGAGGAACGATGAAGAGGCTGCTGAAAAACAAAGTAGAGGTTGCCGTGGAACGATGTAGAGGCCGTTGAAAAACAAAGTAGAGGTTGCCGTGGCATGATTTAGATACTGCCGTGGCACGCTGTTGTGATTGACGTGGAGCGATGAAGAGGCTGCTGAAAAACAAAGTAGAGGTTGCCGTGGAACGATGTAGAGGCCGTTGAAAAACAAAGTAGAGGTTGCCGTGGCATGATTTAGATACTGCCGTGGCACGCTGTTGTGATTGCCGTGGAGCGATGAAGAGGCTGCTGAAAAACAAAGTAGAGGTTGCCGTGGCATGATTTAGATACTGCCGTGGCACGCTGTTGTGATTGCCGTGGAGCGATGAAGAGGCTGCTGAAAAACAAAGTAGAGGTTGCCGTGGAACGATGTCGAGGCCGTTGAAAAACAAAGTAGAGGTTGCCGTGGCATGATTTAGAGGCTGCCATGGAACGCTGTTGTGATTGCCGTGGAGCGATGAAGAGGCTGCTGAAAAACAAAGTAGAGGTTGCCGTGGAACGATGTCGAGGCCGTTGAAAAACAAAGTAGAGGTTGCCGTGGAACGATGTCGAGGCCGTTGAATAACAAAGTAGAGGTTGCCGTGGCATGATTTAGATACTGCCGTGGCACGCTGTTGTGATTGCCGTGGAGCGATGAAGAGGCTGCTGAAAAACAAAGTAGAGGTTGCCGTGGAACGATGTAGAGGCCGTTGAAAAACAAAGTAGAGGTTGCCGTGGCATGATTTAGATACTGCCGTGGCACGCTGTTGTGATTGCCGTGGAGCGATGTAGAGGCCGTTGAAAAACAAAGTAGAGGTTGCCGTGGCATGATTTAGATACTGCCGTGGCACGCTGTTGTGATTGCCGTGGAGCGATGAAGAGGCTGCTGAAAAACAAAGTAGAGGTTGCCGTGGAACGATGTAGAGGCCGTTGAAAAACAAAGCAGAGGTTGCCGTGACATGATTTAGAGGCTGCCGTGGCACGCTGTTGCGATTGCCGTGGAGCGATGAAGAGGCTGCTGAAAAACAAAGTAGAGGTTGCCGTGGAACGATGTAGAGGCCGTTGAAAAACAAAGTAGAAGTTGCCGTGGCATGATTTAGATACTGCCGTGGCACGCTGTTGTGATTGACGTGGAGCGACGAAGAGGCTGCTGAAAAACAAAGTAGAGGTTGCCGTGGAACGATGTAGAGGCCGTTGAAAAACAAAGTAGAGGTTGCCGTGGCATGATTAAGAGGCTGCCGTGGCACGCTGTTGTGACTGCCGTGGAGCGATGCAGAGGCTGCTGAAAAACAAAGTAGAGGTTGCCGTGGAACGATGTAGAGGCCGTTGAAAAACAAAGTAGAGGTTGCCGTGGCATGATTAAGAGGCTGCCGTGGCACGCTGTTGTGACTGCCGTGGAGCGATGCAGAGGCTGCTGAAAAACAAAGTAGAGGTTGCCGTGGAACGATGTAGAGGCCGTTGAAAAACAAAGTAGGGGTTGCCGTGGCATGATTTAGATACTGCCGTGGCACGCTGTTGTGATCGCCGTGGAGCGATGAAGAGGCTGCTGAAAAACAAAGTAGAGATTGCCGTGGAACGATGTAGAGGCCGTTGAAAAACAAAGTAGAGGTTGCCGTGGCATGATTTAGATACTGCCGTGGCACGCTGTTGTGATTGCCGTGGAGCGATGTAGAGGCTGCTGAAAAACAAAGTAGAGGTTGCCGTGGCATGATTAAGAGGCTGCTGAAAAACAAAGTGTTGTGATTGCCGAATGAAGAGGCTGCCGTGGCACGCTGTTGTGACTGCCGTGGAGCGATGAAGAGGCTGCTGAAAAACAAAGTAGAGGTTGCCGTGGCATGATTAAGAGGCTGCCGTGGCACGCTGTTGTGATTGCCGTGGAGCGATGAAGAGGCTGCTGAAAAACAAAGTAGAGGTTGCCGTGGAACGATGTAGAGGCCGTTGAAAAACAAAGTAGAGGTTGCCGTGGCATGATTTAGATACTGCCGTGGCACGCTGTTGCGATTGCCGTGGAGCGATGAAGAGTCTGCTGAAAAACAAAGTAGAGGTTGCCGTGGCATGATTAAGAGGCTGCCGTGGCACGCTGTTGCGATTGCCGTGGAGCGATGAAGAGGCTGCTGAAAAACAAAGTAGAGGTTGCCGTGGAACGATGTAGAGGCCGTTGAAAAACAAAGTAGAGGTTGCCGTGGCATGATTTAGATACTGCCGTGGCAAGCTGTTGTGATTGCCGTGGAGCGATGAAGAGCCTGCTGAAAAACAAAGTAGAGGTTGCCGTGGCATGATTTAGATACTGCCGTGGCAAGCTGTTGTGATTGCCGTGGAGCGATGAAGAGCCTGCTGAAAAACAAAGTAGAGGTTGCCGTGGCATGATTTAGATACTGCCGTGGCACGCTGTTGTGATTGCCGAGGAACGATGAAGAGGCTGCTGAAAAACAAAGTAGAGGTTGCCGTGGAACGATGTAGAGGCCGTTGAAAAACAAAGCAGAGGTTGCCGTGACATGATTTAGAGGCTGCCGTGGCACGCTGTTGCGATTGCCGTGGAGCGATGAAGAGGCTGCTGAAAAACAAAGTAGAGGTTGCCGTGACATGATTTAGAGGCTGCCGTGGCACGCTGTTGCGATTGCCGTGGAGCGATGAAGAGGCTGCTGAAAAACAAAGTAGAGGTTGCCGTGGAACGATGTAGAGGCCGTTGAAAAACAAAGCAGAGGTTGCCGTGACATGATTTAGAGGCTGCCGTGGCACGCTGTTGCGATTGCCGTGGAGCGATGAAGAGGCTGCTGAAAAACAAAGTAGAGGTTGCCGTGGCATGATTAAGAGGCTGCCGTGGCACGCTGTTGCGATTGCCGTGGAGCGATGAAGAGGCTGCTGAAAAACAAAGTAGAGGTTGCCGTGGAACGATGTAGAGGCCGTTGAAAAACAAAGTAGAGGTTGCCGTGGCATGATTTAGATACTGCCGTGGCACGCTGTTGTGATTGCCGAGGAACGATGAAGAGGCTGCTGAAAAACAAAGTAGAGGTTGCCGTGGAACGATGTAGAGGCCGTTGAAAAACAAAGCAGAGGTTGCCGTGACATGATTTAGAGGCTGCCGTGGCACGCTGTTGCGATTGCCGTGGAGCGATGAAGAGGCTGCTGAAAAACAAAGTAGGGGTCGCCGTGGCATGATTAAGAGGCTGCCGTGGCACGCTGTTGTGACTGCCGTGGAGCGATGCAGAGGCTGCTGAAAAACAAAGTAGAGGTTGCCGTGGAACGATGTAGAGGCCGTTGAAAAACAAAGCAGAGGTTGCCGTGACATGATTTAGAGGCTGCCGTGGCACGCTGTTGTGACTGCCGTGGAGCGATGCAGAGGCTGCTGAAAAACAAAGTAGAGGTTGCCGTGGAACGATGTAGAGGCCGTTGAAAAACAAAGCAGAGGTTGCCGTGGCATGATTTAGATACTGCCGTGGCACGCTGTTGTGATTGCCGTGGAGCGATGAAGAGGCTGCTGAAAAACAAAGTAGAGGTTGCCGTGACATGATTTAGAGGCTGCCGTGGCACGCTGTTGCGATTGCCGTGGAGCGATGAAGAGGCTGCTGAAAAACAAAGTAGAGGTTGCCGTGACATGATTTAGAGGCTGCCGTGGCACGCTGTTGCGATTGCCGTGGAGCGATGAAGAGGCTGCTGAAAAACAAAGTAGAGGTTGCCGTGGAACGATGAAGAGGCTGCTGAAAAACAAAGTAGAGGTTGCCGTGGAACGATGTAGAGGCCGTTGAAAAACAAAGCAGAGGTTGCCGTGACATGATTTAGAGGCTGCCGTGGCACGCTGTTGTGACTGCCGTGGAGCGATGCAGAGGCTGCTGAAAAACAAAGTAGAGGTTGCCGTGGAACGATGTAGAGGCCGTTGAAAAACAAAGTAGAGGTTGCCGTGGCATGATTTAGATACTGCCGTGGCACGCTGTTGTGATTGACGTGGAGCGATGAAGAGGCTGCTGAAAAACAAAGTAGAGGTTGCCGTGGAACGATGTAGAGGCCGTTGAAAAACAAAGTAGAGGTTGCCGTGGCATGATTTAGATACTGCCGTGGCACGCTGTTGTGATTGCCGTGGAGCGATGAAGAGGCTGCTGAAAAACAAAGTAGAGGTTGCCGTGGAACGATGTAGAGGCCGTTGAAAAACAAAGTAGAGGTTGCCGTGGCATGATTAAGAGGCTGCCGTGGCACGCTGTTGTGATTGCCGTGGAGCGATGAAGAGGCTGCTGAAAAACAAAGTAGAGGTTGCCGTGGCATGATTAAGAGGCTGCCGTGGCACGCTGTTGTGATTGCCGTGGAGCGATGAAGAGGCTGCTGAAAAACAAAGTAGAGGTTGCCGTGGAACGATGTAGAGGCCGTTGAAAAACAAAGTAGGGGTTGCCGTGGCATGATTTAGATACTGCCGTGGCACGCTGTTGTGATTGCCGTGGAGCGATGAAGAGGCTGCTGAAAAACAAAGTAGAGGTTGCCGTGGAACGATGTCGAGGCCGTTGAAAAACAAAGTAGAGGTTGCCGTGGAACGATGTCGAGGCCGTTGAATAACAAAGTAGAGGTTGCCGTGGCATGATTTAGATACTGCCGTGGCACGCTGTTGTGATTGCCGTGGAGCGATGTAGAGGCTGCTGAAAAACAAAGTAGAGGTTGCCGTGGAACGATGTAGAGGCCGTTGAAAAACAAAGTAGAGGTTGCCGTGGCATGATTTAGATACTGCCGTGGCACGCTGTTGTGATTGACGTGGAGCGATGAAGAGGCTGCTGAAAAACAAAGTAGAGGTTGCCGTGGAACGATGTAGAGGCCGTTGAAAAACAAAGTAGAGGTTGCCGTGGCATGATTTAGATACTGCCGTGGCACGCTGTTGTGATTGACGTGGAGCGATGAAGAGGCTGCTGAAAAACAAAGTAGAGGTTGCCGTGGAACGATGTAGAGGCCGTTGAAAAACAAAGTAGAGGTTGCCGTGGCATGATTTAGATACTGCCGTGGCACGCTGTTGTGATTGACGTGGAGCGACGAAGAGGCTGCTGAAAAACAAAGTAGAGGTTGCCGTGGAACGATGAAGAGGCTGCTGAAAAACAAAGTAGAGGTTGCCGTGGCATGATTTAGATACTGCCGTGGCACGCTGTTGTGATTGACGTGGAGCGACGAAGAGGCTGCTGAAAAACAAAGTAGAGGTTGCCGTGGAACGATGTAGAGGCTGCTGAAAAACAAAGTAGAGGTTGCCGTGGAACGATGAAGAGGCTGCTGAAAAACAAAGTAGAGGTTGCCGTGGAACGATGTAGAGGCCGTTGAAAAACAAAGTAGAGGTTGCCGTGGCATGATTTAGATACTGCCGTGGCACGCTGTTGTGATTGACGTGGAGCGACGAAGAGGCTGCTGAAAAACAAAGTAGAGGTTGCCGTGGAACGATGTAGAGGCCGTTAAAAACAAAGTAGAGGTTGCCGTGGCATGATTTAGATACTGCCGTGGCACGCTGTTGTGATTGACGTGGAGCGATGAAGAGGCTGCTGAAAAACAAAGTAGAGGTTGCCGTGGAACGATGTAGAGGCCGTTGAAAAACAAAGTAGAGGTTGCCGTGGCATGATTTAGATACTGCCGTGGCACGCTGTTGTGATTGCCGAGGAACGATGAAGAGGCTGCTGAAAAACAAAGTAGAGGTTGCCGTGGCATGATTAAGAGGCTGCCGTGGCACGCTGTTGCGATTGCCGTGGAGCGATGAAGAGGCTGCTGAAAAACAAAGTAGAGGTTGCCGTGGAACGATGTAGAGGCCGTTGAAAAACAAAGCAGAGGTTGCCGTGACATGATTTAGAGGCTGCCGTGGCACGCTGTTGCGATTGCCGTGGAGCGATGAAGAGGCTGCTGAAAAACAAAGTAGAGGTTGCCGTGGCATGATTAAGAGGCTGCCGTGGCACGCTGTTGCGATTGCCGTGGAGCGATGAAGAGGCTGCTGAAAAACAAAGTAGAGGTTGCCGTGACATGATTTAGAGGCTGCCGTGGCACGCTGTTGCGATTGCCGTGGAGCGATGAAGAGGCTGCTGAAAAACAAAGTAGAGGTTGCCGTGGAACGATGTAGAGGCCGTTGAAAAACAAAGCAGAGGTTGCCGTTACATGATTTAGATACTGCCGTGGCACGCTGTTGTGATTGCCGAGGAACGATGAAGAGGCTGCTGAAAAACAAAGTAGAGGTTGCCGTGGAACGATGTAGAGGCCGTTGAAAAACAAAGCAGAGGTTGCCGTGGCATGATTTAGATACTGCCGTGGCACGCTGTTGTGATTGACGTGGAGCGATGAAGAGGCTGCTGAAAAACAAAGTAGAGGTTGCCGTGGAACGATGTAGAGGCCGTTGAAAAACAAAGTAGAGGTTGCCGTGGCATGATTTAGATACTGCCGTGGCACGCTGTTGTGATTGACGTGGAGCGACGAAGAGGCTGCTGAAAAACAAAGTAGAGGTTGCCGTGGAACGATGAAGAGGCTGCTGAAAAACAAAGTAGAGGTTGCCGTGGAACGATGTAGAGGCCGTTGAAAAACAAAGTAGAGGTTGCCGTGGCATGATTTAGATACTGCCGTGGCACGCTGTTGTGATTGCCGTGGAGCGATGTAGAGGCCGTTGAAAAACAAAGTAGAGGTTGCCGTGGCATGATTTAGATACTGCCGTGGCACGCTGTTGTGATTGCCGTGGAGCGATGAAGAGGCTGCTGAAAAACAAAGTAGAGGTTGCCGTGGAACGATGTAGAGGCCGTTGAAAAACAAAGTAGAGGTTGCCGTGGCATGATTTAGATACTGCCGTGGCACGCTGTTGTGATTGCCGTGGAGCGATGAAGAGGCTGCTGAAAAACAAAGTAGAGGTTGCCGTGGCATGATTAAGAGGCTGCCGTGGCACGCTGTTGTGACTGCCGTGGAGCGATGCAGAGGCTGCTGAAAAACAAAGTAGAGGTTGCCGTGGCATGATTTAGAGGCTGCCGTGGCACGCTGTTGTGACTGCCGTGGAGCGATGCAGAGGCTGCTGAAAAACAAAGTAGAGGTTGCCGTGGAACGATGTAGAGGCCGTTGAAAAACAAAGTAGAGGTTGCCGTGGCATGATTTAGATACTGCCGTGGCACGCTGTTGTGATTGCCGTGGAGCGATGTAGAGGCCGTTGAAAAACAAAGTAGAGGTTGCCGTGGCATGATTTAGATACTGCCGTGGCACGCTGTTGTGATTGCCGTGGAGCGATGTAGAGGCCGTTGAAAAACAAAGTAGAGGTTGCCGTGGCATGATTTAGATACTGCCGTGGCACGCTGTTGTGATTGCCGTGGAGCGATGAAGAGGCTGCTGAAAAACAAAGTAGAGGTTGCCGTGGAACGATGTCGAGGCCGTTGAAAAACAAAGTAGAGGTTGCCGTGGCATGATTTAGATACTGCCGTGGCACGCTGTTGTGATTGCCGTGGAGCGATGAAGAGGCTGCTGAAAAACAAAGTAGAGGTTGCCGTGGAACGATGTAGAGGCCGTTGAAAAACAAAGTAGAGGTTGCCGTGGCATGATTTAGATACTGCCGTGGCACGCTGTTGTGATTGACGTGGAGCGATGAAGAGGCTGCTGAAAAACAAAGTAGAGGTTGCCGTGGAACGATGTAGAGGCCGTTGAAAAACAAAGTAGAGGTTGCCGTGGCATGATTTAGATACTGCCGTGGCACGCTGTTGTGATTGCCGTGGAGCGATGAAGAGCCTGCTGAAAAACAAAGTAGAGGTTGCCGTGGCATGATTTAGATACTGCCGTGGCACGCTGTTGTGATTGCCGAGGAACGATGAAGAGGCTGCTGAAAAACAAAGTAGAGGTTGCCGTGGAACGATGTAGAGGCCGTTGAAAAACAAAGTAGAGGTTGCCGTGGCATGATTAAGAGGCTGCCGTGGCACGCTGTTGTGATTGCCGTGGAGCGATGAAGAGGCTGCTGAAAAACAAAGTAGAGGTTGCCGTGGAACGATGTAGAGGCCGTTGAAAAACAAAGTAGAGGTTGCCGTGGCATGATTTAGATACTGCCGTGGCACGCTGTTGTGATTGCCGTGGAGCGATGAAGAGGCTGCTGAAAAACAAAGCAGAGGTTGCCGTGGCATGATTAAGAGGCTGTCGTGGCACGCTGTTGTGATTGCCGTGGAGCGATGAAGAGGCTGCTGAAAAACAAAGTAGAGGTTGCCGTGGAACGATGTAGAGGCCGTTGAAAAACAAAGTAGAGGTTGCCGTGGCATGATTTAGATACTGCCGTGGCACGCTGTTGTGATTGACGTGGAGCGATGAAGAGGCTGCTGAAAAACAAAGTAGAGGTTGCCGTGGAACGATGTAGAGGCCGTTGAAAAACAAAGTAGAGGTTGCCGTGGCATGATTTAGATACTGCCGTGGCACGCTGTTGTGATTGCCGTGGAGCGATGAAGAGGCTGCTGAAAAACAAAGTAGAGGTTGCCGTGGCATGATTAAGAGGCTGCCGTGGCACGCTGTTGTGACTGCCGTGGAGCGATGCAGAGGCTGCTGAAAAACAAAGTAGAGGTTGCCGTGGAACGATGTAGAGGCCGTTGAAAAACAAAGCAGAGGTTGCCGTGACATGATTTAGAGGCTGCCGTGGCACGCTGTTGTGACTGCCGTGGAGCGATGCAGAGGCTGCTGAAAAACAAAGTAGAGGTTGCCGTGGAACGATGTAGAGGCCGTTGAAAAACAAAGTAGAGGTTGCCGTGGCATGATTTAGATACTGCCGTGGCACGCTGTTGTGATTGCCGTGGAGCGATGAAGAGGCTGCTGAAAAACAAAGTAGAGGTTGCCGTGGAACGATGTAGAGGCCGTTGAAAAACAAAGTAGAGGTTGCCGTGGCATGATTTAGATACTGCCGTGGCACGCTGTTGTGATTGCCGTGGAGCGATGAAGAGGCTGCTGAAAAACAAAGTAGAGGTTGCCGTGGCATGATTAAGAGGCTGCCGTGGCACGCTGTTGCGATTGCCGTGGAGCGATGAAGAGGCTGCTGAAAAACAAAGTAGAGGTTGCCGTGGCATGATTTAGATACTGCCGTGGCACGCTGTTGTGATTGACGTGGAGCGATGAAGAGGCTGCTGAAAAACAAAGTAGAGGTTGCCGTGGAACGATGTAGAGGCCGTTGAAAAACAAAGTAGAGGTTGCCGTGGCATGATTTAGATACTGCCGTGGCACGCTGTTGTGATTGACGTGGAGCGATGAAGAGGCTGCTGAAAAACAAAGTAGAGGTTGCCGTGGAACGATGTAGAGGCCGTTGAAAAACAAAGTAGAGGTTGCCGTGGCATGATTTAGATACTGCCGTGGCACGCTGTTGTGATTGACGTGGAGCGATGAAGAGGCTGCTGAAAAACAAAGTAGAGGTTGCCGTGGAACGATGTAGAGGCCGTTGAAAAACAAAGTAGAGGTTGCCGTGGCATGATTTAGATACTGCCGTGGCACGCTGTTGTGATTGCCGTGGAGCGATGTAGAGGCCGTTGAAAAACAAAGTAGAGGTTGCCGTGGCATGATTTAGATACTGCCGTGGCACGCTGTTGTGATTGCCGTGGAGCGATGAAGAGGCTGCTGAAAAACAAAGTAGAGGTTGCCGTGGAACGATGTAGAGGCCGTTGAAAAACAAAGTAGAGGTTGCCGTGACATGATTTAGAGGCTGCCGTGGCACGCTGTTGCGATTGCCGTGGAGCGATGAAGAGGCTGCTGAAAAACAAAGTAGAGGTTGCCGTGGAACGATGTAGAGGCTGCTGAAAAACAAAGTAGAGGTTGCCGTGGCATGATTAAGAGGCTGCCGTGGCACGCTGTTGCGATTGCCGTGGAGCGATGAAGAGGCTGCTGAAAAACAAAGTAGAGGTTGCCGTGGAACGATGTAGAGGCCGTTGAAAAACAAAGCAGAGGTTGCCGTGACATGATTTAGAGGCTGCCGTGGCACAATGTAAAGGCTGCCGTTTCTCAATGTAGAGACTGCCGTTGCACAATGTAGAGGCTACCGTTGCAGAATGTAGAGGCTGCCAATGCACAATGAGAGGCTACCGTTGCAGAATGTAGAGACTGCAGTTGCTCAATGTAAAGGCTGCCATGGCACAATGTAGATAGTGCAGTTGCACAATGTAGAGGCTGCCACGGCACAATGTAGAGGCTGCCGTGGCCAAAGAACGCCGTCGCCCAATGTAGAGGCTGCCGTGGCACAATGTACAGTGCGTTCAGAAAGTATAGGAACACCCCCGAAAATCAAGGTTTTCAAAATCATATTATATTTGGCTGTCAATACTGTTCATAAATGAATTCAACAAGGTGAAAAACCTCTATTTGTTTATTTCAGTAACAGCTGAGCAATTTTACAAGAATTTATTTCAAATTTCAGATTTTTTCGCCGTTCAGAAAGTATAGGGACACAACATAAAACAAAAATTATTGAACAAAGAAAGCATTAAACATACAATCTGAAATGAAATAGCTGCACCACCATTGGTAATGATCTCAAAAATTCTCATTGGCATAGAATTTATCAAACTGGCGATGACGTTTTCATCCAGATTGGCCCACGCTTCGAGGATAGCGACCTTCAGCTCATCTACCGTTCTGTACTGCTTATTGTTGGCATAAACCTGGCGCACAAGTATGCCCCAGATATTCTCTATCGGGTTACAATCTGGACTAGACGTAGGCCATTCCAACAAACGGATTCGATGACGTAGAAACCAGGTTTTTGTAGACCTGGACACATGTACCGCCGCGTTGTCTTGCTGGAAAGTGAAACGCTGACGTCGTGTTCCAGACAAAAATGGCAGTAGATGTGTGCGAGGAGTTTCTTGATATTCCTCCGAGTTCATTCGACAAGAAGTGAAGGCCAATTCCAAAACACCTTCGCTACTGACTGCTCCCCAACAAATCAGCGAGCCACCGCCGAAATTCCGTCTGCTGAAAATCAATGGATCCTTGCGCAGATCTCGCCAGAGGGATCGAGCACCATCTGGTCCGTCAAGATTAAATTTCTTCTCGTCGGAAAAGATGACCTAAAATTTTTTTGCGTCATTTCTCGATTTTTTCCGGATTTTATGAGGCTACCTTACCTTTGCCCAATCAGTTGCCATGTTCCTCTTTGCAAATTCAAGTCGAGCCTCTTTATGCTTTGCAGATAACGACGGGGCCTTCTTCATCACTTGTCGGACAATGTTTTTATCGCCATTTATGGTGTTCCAGACTGTCGTTTTCGAAACACTGAGCGATAATTCAGACTTAATCTGGTTCAGCGACAGTGTGCTGTTGGAGCAGAGCCGAATAATTCTCCGCGAATCTTGATTGCTGATCTTCTTCGGCCGTCCAGTACGTTTTGCAGTACCGTAGGAATCTCGATCTCGCAGGAACTGGTTGATACAGTTGACAGATCTTCCGAGCTGGGTAGCGATTCGACGTTGGCTCAACCCGGCAACACTGAGCGCACAAATTTGAGCTTGTTCAGCAGCAGTTAGAGCAGTACCACGAGCCATTTTAGGAATAAAGATAACACATGTACTCATCTTGAGTTAATGTAGCGAACTTGCAACGGAAAATTTTGTTTGGATTAAAAAATCTGAATTTTCGAAGGGTGTCCCTACACTTTCTGAACGGCGAAAAATTCTAAAAGTTGAGATAAAATCTTACGAAATTTCACAATTGTTATATAAATAATATAACATAGGTTTTCCATGATGCTGAATTCATTGATGAACAGTATTGATCACCAAACACAAAGTTTTATTGGCAACCTCGATTTTCAGAGGTGTCCCTATACTTTCTGAACGCACTGTAGAGGCTGCCGTTGCTCAATGTAAGGCTGCCGTGGCACAATTTAGAGGCCGCCATGACACAATGTAGAGGCTACCGTTGCCCAATGTAGAGGCTGCCGTGGCAGAATGTAGAGGCTGCCGTTGCTCAATGTAAAGGCTGCCGTAGCACAATTTAGAGGCTGCCGTTGCTCAATGTAGAGACTGCCGTTGCACAATGTAGAGGCTACCGTTGCAGAATGTTGAGGCTGCCAATGCACAATGAGAGGCTACCGTTGCAGAATGTAGAGACTGCCGTGGTACAATGTAGAGGCTGCCGTGGTACAATGTAGAGGCTGCCGTGGCACAATTTAGAGGCTGCCTTCGCTCAATGTAGAGACTGCCTTTGCACAATGTAGAGGCCGCCCTTGCTCAAAGTAAAGGCTGTCGCGGCACAATGTAGAGGCTGCCGTGGCCAGAGACTGCCGTTGCCCAATGTAGAGGCTGCCACGGCACAATGTAGAGGCTGCCGTGGCCAGAGACTGCCGTTGCCCAATGTAGAGGCTGCCGTGGCACAATGTAGAGGCTGCCGTTGCTCAATGTAGAGACTGCCTTTGCACAATGTAGAGGCCGCCGTTCCTCAATGTAAAGGCTGCCACGGCACAATGTAGAGGCTGCCGTGGCCAATGTAAAGGCTGCCGTGGCAATTTAGAGGCTGCCAGGCACAATGAAGAGGCTGCCGTTGCAATCTAGAGGCTGCCGTGGCACAATGTAGAGACTGCCGTTGCCCAATGTAGAGGCTGCCGTGGCACAACGTAGAGGCTGCCGTTGCTCAATGTAGAGACTGCCTTTGCACAATGTAGAGGCCGCCGCTCCTCAGTGTAAAGGCTGCCACGGCACAATGTAGAGGCTGCCGTGGCCAGAGACTGCCGTTGCCCAATGTAGAGGCTGCCGTGGCACAATGTAGAGGCTGCCGTTGCTCAATGTAGAGACTGCCTTTGCACAATGTAGAGGCCGCCGTTCCTCAATGTAAAGGCTGCCACGGCACAATGTAGAGGCTGCCGTGGCCAGAGACTGCCGTTGCCCAATGTAGAATCTGCCGTGGCACAATGTAGAGGCTGCCGTTGCTCAATGTAGAGACTGCCACGGCACAATGTAGAGGAACTGCCATGACACAATGTAGAGACCCGTAGAGACTTGCCAGGACACAATGTAGAGGCTGCCGTTGCTCAATGTAGAGACTGCCGTTGCACAATGTAGAGGCTGCCAGGACACAATGTAGAGGCTGCCGTTGCACAATGTTGAGGCTGCCGTCGCACAATGTAGAAGCTGCCAATGCACAATGTAGAGGCTGCCGTCGCAGAATGTAGAGGCTGCCGTTGCTCAATGTAAAGGCTGCCATGGCACAATGTAGAGGCTGCCGTGGCCAGGACTGCCGTGGCACAATGTAGAGGCTGCCGTTGCATAATGTAGAGGCTGCCGTGGCACAATGTAGAGGCTGCCGTTGCTCAATGTAGAGGCTGCCATGGCACAATGTAGAGAGTGCAGTTGCACAATGTAGAGGCCGCCACGGCCCAATGTAGAGACTGCTGTTGCCCAATGTACAGGCTGCCGTCGCACAGTTTAGAGGCTGCCGTTGCTCAATGTAGAGACTGCCGTTGCACAATGTAGAGGCCGCAACGGCACAATGTAGAGGCTGCCGTAGCACAATGTAGAGACTGCCTTTGCACAATGTAGAGGCCGCCGTTGCTCAATGTAAAGGCTGCCACGGCACAATGTAGAGGCTGCCGTGGCCAGAGACTGCCGTTGCCCAATGTAGAGGCTGCCGTGGCACAATGTAGGGGCTGCCGTTGCATAATGTAGAGGCTGCCATGGCACAATGTAGAGACTGCCATGACACAATGTAGAGGCCGCCACGGCCCAATGTAGAGACTGCTGTTGCCCAATGTAGAGGCTGCCGTGGCACAATGTAGAGGATGCCGTTGAACCAAGTAGAGGCTGACGTCGCATAATAATGAGGCTGCCTCGGCACAATGCAAAGGCTGCTGCGGTACAATGTAGAGACGGCCGTTCCACAATGTAGAGGCTGCCGTTGCAGAATGTAGAGGCTGCCGTTGCATAATGTAGAGGATGCCATTGAACCAAGTAGAGGCTGACGTTGCTCAATGTAAAGGCTGCCGTGATACAATTTAGAGGCCGCCAGGACACAATGTAGAGGCTACCGTTGCCCAATGTAGAGGCTGCCGTGGCAGTATGTAGAGGCTGCCGTTGCTCAATGTAAAGGCTGCCGTGGCACAATTTAGAGGCTGCCGTTGCTCAATGTAGAGACTGCCGTTGCACAATGTAGAGGCTACCGTTGCAGAATGTAGAGGCTGCCAATGCACAATGATAGGCTACCGCTGCAGAATGTAGAGGCTGCCGTGGTACAATGTAGAGGCTGCCGTGGCACAATGTAGAGGCTGCCGTGGCACAATTTAGAGGCTGCCGTTGCTCAATGTAGAGACTGCCTTTGCACAATGTAGAGGCCGCCGTTGCTCAATGTAAAGGCTGCCACGGCACAATGTAGAGGCTACCGTGGTCAGAGACTGCCGTTGCCCAATGTAGAGGCTGCCGTGGCACAATGTAGAGGCTGCCGTTGCATAATGTAGAGGCTGCCGTGGCACAATGTAGAGACTGCCGTTGCCCAATGTAGAGGCTGCCGTGGCACAATGTAGAGGCCGCCACGGCCCAATGTAGAGACTGCTGTTGCCCAGTGTAGAGGCTGCCGTGGCACAATGTAGAGGCTGCCGTTGCTCAATGTAGAGACTGCCTTTGCACAATGTAGAGGCCGCCGTTGCTCAATTTAAAGGCTGCCACGGCACAATGTAGAGGCTGCCGTGGCCAGAGACTGCCGTGGCACAATGAAGAGGCTGCCGTTGCATAATGTAGAGGCTGCCACGGCACAATGTAGAGACTGCCATGACACAATGTAGAGGCCGCCACGGCCCAATGTAGAGACTGCTGTTGCCCAATGTAGAGGCTGCCGTGACACAATGTAGAGGCTGCTGTTGCACAACGTACAGGCTGCCGTCGCACAGTTTAGAGGCTGCCGTTGCTCAATGTAGAGACTGCCGTTGCACAATGTAGAGGCCGCAACGGCACAATGTAGAGGCTGCCGTAGCACAATGTAGAGACTGCCTTTGCACAATGTAGAGGCCGCCCTTGTTCAAAGTAAAGGCTGTCGCGGCACAATGTAGAGGCTGCCGTGGCCAGAGACTGCCGTTGCCCAATGTAGAGGCTGCCGTGGCACAATGTAGAGGCTGCCGTTGCATAATGTAGAGGCTGCCGTGGCACAATGTAGAGACTGCCATGACACAATGTAGAGGCCGCCACGGCCCAATGTAGAGCCTGCAGTTGCTCAATGTAGAGGCTGCCGCTGTACAATGTAGAGGCTACCGTTGCCCAATGTAGGGGCTGCCGTGGCACTATGTATAGGCTGCCGTTGCTCAATCTAAAGGCTGCCGTCGCACAATGTATAAGCTGCCAATGCACAATGTAGAGGCTGCCGTGGCACAATTTAGAGGCTGCCTTCGCTCAATGTAGAGGCTGCTGTGGCACAATGTAGAGCCTGCCGTTGCTCAATGTAGAGGCTGCCGTGGCCAAAGACCGTTGCCCAATGTAGGCTGCCGTGGCACAATGTAGAGGCTGCCGTTGCACAATGTAGAGGCTGCCGTGGCACAATGTAGAGGCTGCCGTAGCACAATGTAGAGGCTGCCGTTGCACAATGTAGAGGCTGCCAATGCACAATGTAAGAGGCTGGCTTTGCACAATGTAGAGGCTGCCGTGGCCAGAGACTGCCGTTGCCCAATGTAGAGGCTGCCGTGGCACAATGTAGAGGCTGCCGTTGCATAATGTAGAGGCTGCCGTGGCACAATGTAGAGACTGCTATGGCACAATGTAGAGGCTGCCGTTCCACAATGTAGAGACAGCCGTTGCACAATGTAGAGGCCTCCATGACACAATGTAGAGGATGCCGTTGAACCAAGTAGAGGCTGACGTTGCATAATAATGAGGCTGCCTCGGCACAATGCAAAGGCTGCTGCGGTACAATGTAGAGACGGCCGTTCCACAATGTAGAGGCTGCCGTTGCAGAATGTAGAGGCTGCCGTTGCATAATGTAGAGGATGCCATTGAACCAAGTAGAGGCTGACGTTGCTCAATGTAAAGGCTGCCGTGATACAATTTAGAGGCCGCCAGGACACAATGTAGAGGCTACCGTTGCCCAATGTAGAGACTGCCTTTGCACAATGTAGAGGCCGCCGTTGCTCAGTGTAAAGGCTGCCACGGCACAATGTAGAGGCTACCGTTGCACAATGTCGAGGCTGCCGTTGCACAATGTAGAGGCTACCGTTGCAGAATGTAGAGGCTGCCAATGCACAATGTAGACGCTACCGTTTCAGAATGTAGAGGCTGCCGTTGCTCAATCTAAAGGCTGTTACGGCACAATGTAGAGGCTGCCGTGGCACAATGTAGAGGCTACCGTTGCCCAATGTAGAGACTGCCTTTGCACAATGTAGAGGCCGCCGTTGCTCAGTGTAAAGGCTGCCACGGCACAATGTAGAGGCTACCGTGGCCAGAGACTGCCGTTGCCCAATGTAGAGGCTGCCGTGGCACAATGTAGGGGCTGCCGTTGCATAATGTAGAGGCTGCCGTGGCACAATGTAGAGACTGCCGTTGCCCAATGTAGAGACTGGCTTTGCACAATGTAGAGGCCGCCGTGGCCAGAGACTGCCGTTGCCCAATGTAGAGGCTGCCGTGGCACAATGTAGAAGCTGCCGTGGGATAATGTAGAGACTGCCGTTGCACAATGTAGAGGCTACCGTTGCTCAATGTAAAGGCTGCCATGGCACAATGTAGAGGCCGCCGTGGCCAGAGACTGCCGTTGCCCAATGTAGAGGCTGCCGTGGCACAATGTAGAAGCTGCCGTTGCATAATGTAGAGGCTGCCGTGGCACATTGTAGAGACTGCCATGACACAATGTAGAGGCCGCCACGGCCCAATGTAGAGACTGCTGTTGCCCAGTGTAGAGGCTGCCGTGGCACAATGTAGAGGCTGCCGTTGCTCAATGTAGAGACTGCCTTTGCACAATGTAGAGGCTACCGTTGCTCAATGTAAAGGCTGCCATGGCACAATGTAAAGGCTGCCGTCGCACAATGTATAAGCTGCCAATGCACAATGTAGAGGCTGCCGTGGCACAATTTAGAGGCTGCCTTCGCTCAATGTAGAGGCTGCTGTGGCACAATGTAGAGCCTGCCGTTGCACAATGTAGAGGCCGCAATGGCACAATGTAGAGGCTGCCGTTGCACAATGTAGAGGCTGCCGTCGCACAGTTTAGAGGCTGCCGTTGCTCAATGTAGAGACTGCCTTTGCACAATGTAGAGGCCGCCGTTGCTCAATGTAAAGGCTGCCACGGCACAATGTAGAGGCTACCGTGGCCAGAGACTGCCGTTGCCCAATGTAGAGGCTGCCGTGGCACAATGTAGGGGCTGCCGTTGCATAATGTAGAGGCTGCCATGGCACAATGTAGAGACTGCCATGACACAATGTAGAGGCCGCCACGGCCCAATGTAGAGACTGCTGTTGCCCAATGTAGAGGCTGCCGTGGCACAATGTAGAGGATGCCGTTGAACCAAGTAGAGGCTGACGTCGCATAGTAATGAGGCTGCCTCGGCACAATGCAAAGGCTGCTGCGGTACAATGTAGAGACGGCCGTTCCACAATGTAGAGGCTGCCGTTGCAGAATGTAGAGGCTGCCGTTGCATAATGTAGAGGATGCCATTGAACCAAGTAGAGGCTGACGTTGCTCAATGTAAAGGCTGCCGTGATACAATTTAGAGGCCGCCAGGACACAATGTAGAGGCTACCGTTGCCCAATGTAGAGGCTGCCGTGGCAGTATGTAGAGGCTGCCGTTGCTCAATGTAAAGGCTGCCGTGGCACAATTTAGAGGCTGCCGTTGCTCAATGTAGAGACTGCCGTTGCACAATGTAGATGCTACCGTTGCAGAATGTAGAGGCTGCCAATGCACAATGATAGGCTACCGCTGCAGAATGTAGAGGCTACCGTGGTACAATGTAGAGGCTGCCGTGGCACAATGTAGAGGCTGCCGTGGCACAATTTAGAGGCTGCCGTTGCTCAATGTAGAGACTGCCTTTGCACAATGTAGAGGCCGCCGTTGCTCAATGTAAAGGCTGCCACGGCACAATGTAGAGGCTACCGTGGTCAGAGACTGCCGTTGCCCAATGTAGAGGCTGCCGTGGCACAATGTAGAGGCTGCCGTTGCATAATGTAGAGGCTGCCGTGGCACAATGTAGAGACTGCCGTTGCCCAATGTAGAGGCTGCCGTGGCACAATGTAGAGGCCGCCACGGCCCAATGTAGAGACTGCTGTTGCCCAGTGTAGAGGCTGCCGTGGCACAATGTAGAGGCTGCCGTTGCTCAATGTAGAGACTGCCTTTGCACAATGTAGAGGCCGCCGTTGCTCAATTTAAAGGCTGCCACGGCACAATGTAGAGGCTGCCGTGGCCAAAGACTGCCGTTGCCCAATGTAGAGGCTGCCGTTGCTCAATGTAGAGACTGCCGTTGCACAATGTAGATGCTACCGTTGCAGAATGTAGAGGCTGCCACGGCCCAATGTAGAGACTGCTGTTGCCCAATGTAGAGGCTGCCGTGACACAAAGTAGAGGCTGCTGTTGCACAATGTACAGGCTGCCGTCGCACAGTTTAGAGGCTGCCGTTGCTCAATGTAGAGACTGCCGTTGCACAATGTAGAGGCCGCAACGGCACAATGTAGAGGCTGCCGTAGCACAATGTGGAGGCTGCCGTTGAACAATGTAGAGGCCGCCGTTGCTCAATGTAAAGGCTGCCACGGAACAATGTAGAGGCTGCCGTGGCCAAAGACTGCCGTTGCCCAATGCAGAGGCTGCCGTGGCACAATGTAGAGGCTGCCGTAGCATAATGTAGAGGCTGCCGTGGCACAACGTAGAGACTGCCGTTGCCCAATGTAGAGACTGCCGTGGCACAATGTAGAGGCCGCCACGGCCCAATGTAGAGGCTACCGTTGCACAATGTAGAGGCTGCCGTCGCAGAATGTAGAGGCTGCCGTTGCTCAATGTAAAGGCTGCCATGGCACAATGTAGAGAGTGCAGTTGCACAATGTAGAGGCTGCAGTGGCACAATGTAGAGGCTGCCGTGGCACAATTTAGAGGCTGCCTTCGCTCAATGTAGAGACTGCCTTTGCACAATGTAGAGGCTGCCGTTGCATAATGTAGAGGCTGCCGTGGCACAATGTAGAGACTGCCGCTGCCCAATGTAGAGGCTGCTGTTGCCCAGTGTAGAGGCTGCCGTGGCACAATGTAGAGGCTGCCGTTGCTCAATGTAGAGACTGCCTTTGCACAATGTAGAGGCCGCCGTTGCTCAATTTAAAGGCTGCCACGGCACAATGTAGAGGCTGCCGTGGCCAGAGACTGCCGTGGCACAATGAAGAGGCTGCCGTTGCATAATGTAGAGGCTGCCACGGCACAATGTAGAGACTGCCATGACACAATGTAGAGGCCGCCACGGCCCAATGTAGAGACTGCTGTTGCCCAATGTAGAGGCTGCCGTGACACAATGTAGAGGCTGCTGTTGCACAACGTACAGGCTGCCGTCGCACAGTTTAGAGGCTGCCGTTGCTCAATGTAGAGACTGCCGTTGCGCAATGTAGAGGCCGCAACGGCACAATGTAGAGGCTGCCGTAGCACAATGTAGAGGCTGCCGTTGCACAATGTAGAGGCCGCCGTTGCTCAATGTAAAGGCTGCCACGGCACAATGTAGAGGCTGCCGTGGCCAAAGACTGCCGTTGCCCAATGTAGAGGCTGCCGTGGCACAATGAAGAGGCTGCCGTTGCATAATGTAGAGGCTGCCGTGGCACAATGTAGAGACTGCCGTTGCCCAATGTAGAGGCTGCCGTGGCACAATGTAGAGGCCGCCACGGCCCAATGTAGAGACTGGCTTTGCACAATGTAGAGGCCGCCGTGGCCAGAGACTGCCGTTGCCCAATGTAGAGGCTGCCGTGGCACAATGTAGAGGCTGCCGTTGCATAATGTAGAGGCTGCCGTGGCACAATGTAGAGACTGCCATGACACAATGTAGAGACTGCTGTTGCCCAATGTAGAGGCTGCCGTGGCACAATATAGAGGCTGCCGTTCCACAATGTACAGGCTGCCGTCGCACAGTTTAGAGGCTGCCGTTGCTCAATGTAGAGACTGCCGTTGCACAATGTAGAGGCCGCAACGGCACAATGTAGAGGCTGCCGTAGCACAATGTAGAGGCTGCCGTTGCACAATGTAGAGGCCGCCGTTGCTCAATGTAAAGGCTGCCACGGCACAATGTAGAGGCTGCCGTGGCCAATTACTGCCGTTGCCCAATGTAGAGGCTGCCGTGGCACAATGAAGAGGCTGCCGTTGCATAATGTAGAGGCTGCCACGGCACAATGTAGAGACTGCCATGACACAATGTAGAGGCCGCCACGGCCCAATGTAGAGACTGCTGTTGCCCAATGTAGAGGCTGCCGTGACACAATGTAGAGGCTGCTGTTGCACAACGTACAGGCTGCCGTCGCACAGTTTAGAGGCTGCCGTTGCTCAATGTAGAGACTGCCGTTGCACAATGTAGAGGCCGCAACGGCACAATGTAGAGGATGCCGTAGCACATTGTAGTGGCTGCCAATGCACAATGTAGAGGCTGCCGTTGCTCAATGTAAAGGCTGCCACGGCACAATGTAGAGGCTGCCGTGGCCAGAGACTGCCGTTGCCCAATGTAGAGGCTGCCGTGGCACAATGTAGAGGCTGCCGTTGCATAATGTAGAGGCTGCCATGGCACAAAGTAGAGACTGCCATGACACAATGTAGAGGCCGCCACGGCCCAATGTAGAGACTGCTGTTGCCCAATGTAGAGGCTGCCGTGGCACAATGTAGAGGATGCCGTTGAACCAAGTGGAGGCTGACGTTGCATAATAATGAGGCTGCCTCGGCACAATGTAGAGGCCGCAAAGGCACAATGTAGAGGCTGCCGTAGCACAATGTAGAGGCTGCCGTTGCACAATGTAGAGGCCGCCGTTGCTCAATGTAAAGGCTGCCACGGCACAATGTAGAGGCTGCCGTGGCCAAAGACTGCCGTTGCCCAATGTAGAGGCTTCCGTGGCACAATGTAGAGGCTGCCGTTGCATAATGTAGAGGCTGCCGTGGCACAATGTAGAGACTGCCATGACACAATGTAGAGGCCGCCACGGCCCAATGTAGAGACTGCTGTTGCCCAATGTAGAGGCCGCAACGGCACAATGTAGAGGCTGCCGTTGAACCAAGTAGAGGCTGACGTCGCATAGTAATGAGGCTGCCCGCACAGTAGATGCACAATGTAGAGGCTGCCGTTGCACAATGTAGAGACTGCCTTTGCACAATGTAGAGGCCGCCGTTGCTCAATGTAAAGGCTGCCACGGCACAATGTAGAGGCTACCGTTGCACAATGTAGAGGCTTGCACAATGTAGAGGCTGCCAATGCACAATGTAGAGGCTGCCGTGGCACAATGTAGAGGCTGCCGTTTCTCAATGTAGAGACTGCCGTTGCACAATGTAGAGGCTGCCGTGGCACAATGTATAGGCTGCCGTTGCTCAATCTAAAGGCTGCCGCGGCACAATGTAGAAGCCGCCGTGGCAAGAGACTCCCGTGGCACAATGTGGAGGCTACAGTTGCCCAATGTAGAGGCTTCCGTGGCACAATGTAGAGGCTGCCGTTGCATAATGTAGAGGCTGCCGTGGCACAATGTAGAGACTGCCATGACACAATGTAGAGGCCGCCACGGCCCAATGTAGAGACTGCTGTTGCCCAATGTACAGGCTGCCGTTGCTCAATCTAGAGGCTGCCGTGGCAGTATAGAGGCTGCCGTTGCTCAATGTAGAGGCTGCCGTGGCACAATGTAGAGGCTGCCGTTTCTCAATGTAGAGGCTGCCGTAGCACAATGTAGAGGCTGCCGTTGCACAATGTAGAGGCTGCCAATGCACAATGTAGAGGCTGCCGCGGCACAATGTAGAGGCTGCCGTTTCTCAATGTAGAGACTGCCGTTGCACAATGTAGAGGCTGCCGTGGCACAATTTAGAGGCTGCCTTCGCTCAATGTAGAGACTGCCTTTGCACAATGTAGAGGCCGCCCTTGCTCAAAGTAAAGGCTGTCGCGGCACAATGTAGAGGCTGCCGTGGCCAGAGACTGCCGTTGCCCAATGTAGAGGCTGCCGTGGCACAATGTAGAGGCTGCCGTTGCATAATGTAGAGGCTGCCGTGGCACAATGTAGAGACTGCCATGACACAATGTAGAGGCCGCCACGGCCCAATGTAGAGACTGCTGTTGCCCAATGTACAGGCTGCCGTCGCACAGTTTAGAGGCTGCCGTTGCTCAATGTAGAGACTGCCGTTGCACAATGTAGAGGCTGCCGTTGCTCAATGTAGAGACTGCCGTTGCACAATGTAGAGGCCGCAACGGCACAATGTAGAGGCTGCCGTAGCACAATGTAGAGGCTGCCGTTGCACAATGTAGAGGCTGCCGTTGCAGAATGTAGAGGCTGCCAATGCACAATGTAGAGGCTGCCGTGGCCAAAGACTGCCGTTGCCCAATGTAGAGGCGGCCGTGGCACAATGTAGAGGCTGCCGTTGCAATGAGCTGCCGTTGCACAATGTAGAGGCTGCCATGACACAATGTAGAGGCTGCCGTGGCACAATGTAGAGGCTGCCGTTGCCCAATGTAGAGGCTGCCGTGGCACAATGTAGAGGCTGCCCGGCTCAATGTAGAGGCTGCCGTTGCACAATGTAGAGGCTGCCGTGGCACAATGTAGAGGCTGCCGTTGCCCAATGTAGAGGCTGCCGTTGGCACAATGTAGAGGCTGCCGTTGCATGTAGAGGCTGCCGTTGCACAATGTAGAGGCTACCGTTGCAATGTAGAGGCTGCCGTTGCCCAATGTAGAGGCTGCCGTGGCACAATGTAGAGGCTGCCGTTGCTCAATGTAGAGGCTGCCGTGGCACAATGTAGAGGCTGCCGTTGCTCAATGTAGAGGCTGCCGTGCCGTTGACTGCACAATGTAGAGGCTGCCGTTGCCCACAATGTAGAGGCTGCCGTGGCACAATGTAGAGGCTGCCGTTGCCCAATGTAGAGGCTGCCGCAATGTAGAGGCTGCCGTAGCACAATGTAGAGGCTGCCGTTGCACAATTCAGAGGCTGCCGTTGCTCAATGTAGAGACTGCCTTTGCACAATGTAGAGGCCGCCGTTGCTCAATGTAAAGGCTGCCACGGCACAATGTAGAGGCTGCCGTGGCCAGTTACTGCCGTTGCCCAATGTAGAGGCTGCCGTGGCACAATGAAGAGGCTGCCGTTGCATAATGTAGAGGCTGCCACGGCACAATGTAGAGACTGCCATGACACAATGTAGAGGCCGCCACGGCCCAATGTAGAGACTGCTGTTGCCCAATGTAGAGGCTGCCGTGACACAATGTAGAGGCTGCTGTTGCACAACGTACAGGCTGCCGTCGCACAGTTTAGAGGCTGCCGTTGCTCAATGTAGAGACTGCCGTTGCGCAATGTAGAGGCCGCAACGGCACAATGTAGAGGCTGCCGTAGCACAATGTAGAGGCTGCCGTTGCACAATGTAGAGGCCGCCGTTGCTCAATGTAAAGGCTGCCACGGCACAATGTAGAGGCTGCCGTGGCCAAAGACTGCCGTTGCCCAATGTAGAGGCTGCCGTGGCACAATGAAGAGGCTGCCGTTGCATAATGTAGAGGCTGCCGTGGCACAATGTAGAGACTGCCGTTGCCCAATGTAGAGGCTGCCGTGGCACAATGTAGAGGCCGCCACGGCCCAATGTAGAGACTGGCTTTGCACAATGTAGAGGCCGCCGTGGCCAGAGACTGCCGTTGCCCAATGTAGAGGCTGCCGTGGCACAATGTAGAGGCTGCCGTTGCATAATGTAGAGGCTGCCGTGGCACAATGTAGAGACTGCCATGACACAATGTAGAGACTGCTGTTGCCCAATGTAGAGGCTGCCGTGGCACAACATAGAGGCTGCCGTTCCACAATGTACAGGCTGCCGTCGCACAGTTTAGAGGCTGCCGTTGCTCAATGTAGAGACTGCCGTTGCACAATGTAGAGGCCGCAACGGCACAATGTAGAGGCTGCCGTAGCACAATGTAGAGGCTGCCGTTGCACAATGTAGAGGCCGCCGTTGCTCAATGTAAAGGCTGCCACGGCACAATGTAGAGGCTGCCGTGGCCAAAGACTGCCGTTGCCCAATGTAGAGGCTGCCGTGGCACAATGAAGAGGCTGCCGTTGCATAATGTAGAGGCTGCCACGGCACAATGTAGAGACTGCCATGACACAATGTAGAGGCCGCCACGGCCCAATGTAGAGACTGCTGTTGCCCAATGTAGAGGCTGCCGTGACACAATGTAGAGGCTGCTGTTGCACAACGTACAGGCTGCCGTCGCACAATTTAGAGGCTGCCGTTGCTCAATGTAGAGACTGCCGTTGCACAATGTAGAGGCCGCAACGGCACAATGTAGAGGCTGCCGTAGCACATTGTAGTGGCTGCCAATGCACAATGTAGAGGCCGCCGTTGCTCAATGTAAAGGCTGCCACGGCACGATGTAGAGGCTACCGTGGCCAGAGACTGCCGTTGCCCAATGTAGAGACTGCTGTTGCCCAATGTAGAGGCTGCCGTAGCATAATGTAGAGGCTGCCATGGCACAATGTAGAGACTGCCATGACACAATGTAGAGGCCGCCACGGCCCAATGTAGAGACTGCTGTTGCTCAATGTAGAGGCTGCCGTGACACAATGTAGAGGCTGCCGTTGCACAATGTACAGGCTGCCGTCGCACAGTTCAGAGGCTGCCGTTGCTCAATGTAGAGACTGCCGTTGCACAATGTAGAGGCCGCAACGGCACAATGTAGAGGCTGCCGTAGCACAATGTAGAGGCTGCCGTTGCACAATGTAGAGGCCGCCGTTGCTCAATGTAAAGGCTGCCACGGCACAATGTAGAGGCTGCCGTGGCCAAAGACTGCCGTTGCCCAATGTAGAGGCTGCCGTGGCACAATGAAGAGGCTGCCGTTGCATAATGTAGAGGCTGCCGTGGCACAATGTAGAGACTGCCGTTGCCCAATGTAGAGGCTGCCGTGGCACAATGTAGAGGCCGCCACGGCCCAATGTAGAGACTGGCTTTGCACAATGTAGAGGCCGCCGTGGCCAGAGACTGCCGTTGCCCAATGTAGAGGCTGCCGTGGCACAATGTAGAGGCTGCCGTTGCATAATGTAGAGGCTGCCGTGGCACAATGTAGAGACTGCCATGACACAATGTAGAGACTGCTGTTGCCCAATGTAGAGACTGCTGTTGCCCAATGTAGAGGCTGCCGTGACACAATGTAGAGGCTGCTGTTGCACAGTTTAGAGGCTGCCGTGGCACAACATAGAGGCTGCGGTTCCACAATGTAGAGGCCGCAACGGCACAATGTAGAGGCTGCCGTAGCACAATGTAGAGGCTGCCGTTGCACAATGTAGAGGCCGCCGTTGCTCAATGTAAAGGCTGCCACGGCACAATGTAGAGGCTGCCGTGGCCAAAGACTGCCGTTGCCCAATGTAGAGGCTGCCGTGGCACAATGAAGAGGCTGCCGTTGCATAATGTAGAGGCTGCCACGGCACAATGTAGAGACTGCCATGACACAATGTAGAGGCCGCCACGGCCCAATGTAGAGACTGCTGTTGCCCAATGTAGAGGCTGCCGTGACACAATGTAGAGGCTGCTGTTGCACAACGTACAGGCTGCCGTCGCACAGTTTAGAGGCTGCCGTTGCTCAATGTAGAGACTGCCGTTGCGCAATGTAGAGGCCGCAACGGCACAATGTAGAGGCTGCCGTAGCACAATGTAGAGGCTGCCGTTGCACAATGTAGAGGCCGCCGTTGCTCAATGTAAAGGCTGCCACGGCACAATGTAGAGGCTGCCGTGGCCAAAGACTGCCGTTGCCCAATGTAGAGGCTGCCGTGGCACAATGAAGAGGCTGCCGTTGCATAATGTAGAGGCTGCCGTGGCACAATGTAGAGACTGCCGTTGCCCAATGTAGAGGCTGCCGTGGCACAATGTAGAGGCCGCCACGGCCCAATGTAGAGACTGCTGTTGCACAATGTAGGGGCCGCCGGGGCCAGAGGCTGCCGTTGCCCAATGTAGAGGCTGCCGTGGCACAATGTAGAGGCTGCCGTTGCATAATGTAGAGGCTGCCGTGGCACAATGTAGAGACTGCCATGACACAATGTAGAGACTGCTGTTGCCCAATGTAGAGGCTGCCGTGGCACAATATAGAGGCTGCCGTTCCACAATGTACAGGCTGCCGTCGCACAGTTTAGAGGCTGCCGTTGCTCAATGTAGAGACTGCCGTTGCACAATGTAGAGGCCGCAACGGCACAATGTAGAGGCTGCCGTAGCACAATGTAGAGGCTGCCGTTGCACAATGTAGAGGCCGCCGTTGCTCAATGTAAAGGCTGCCACGGCACAATGTAGAGGCTGCCGTGGCCAGAGACTGCCGTTGCCCAATGTAGAGGCTGCCGTGGCACAATGTAGAGGCTGCCGTTGCATAATGTAGAGGCTGCCGTGGCACAATGTAGAGACTGCCATGACACAATGTAGAGACTGCTGTTGCCCAATGTAGAGGCTGCCGTGGCACAATATAGAGGCTGCCGTTCCACAATGTACAGGCTGCCGTCGCACAGTTTAGAGGCTGCCGTTGCTCAATGTAGAGACTGCCGTTGCACAATGTAGAGGCCGCAACGGCACAATGTAGAGGCTGCCGTAGCACAATGTAGAGACTGCCTTTGCACAATGTAGAGGCCGCCGTTGCTCAATGTAAAGGCTGCCACGGCACAATGTAGAGGCTACCGTGGCCAGAGACTGCCGTTGCCCAATGTAGAGGCTGCCGTGGCACAATGTAGAGGCTGCCGTTGCATAATGTAGAGGCTGCCATGGCACAATGTAGAGACTGCCATGACACAATGTAGAGGCCGCCACGACCCAATGTAGAGACTGCTGTTGCCCAATGTAGAGGCTGCCGTGACACAATGTAGAGGCTGCCGTTGCACAATGTACAGGCTGCCGTCGCACAGTTTAGAGGCTGCCGTTGCTCAATGTAGAGACTGCCATGACACAATGTAGAGGCCGCCACGGCCCAATGTAGAGACTGCCGTAGCACAATGTGGAGGCTGCCGTTGAACAATGTAGAGGCCGCCGTTGCTCAATGTAAAGGCTGCCACGGAACAATGTAGAGGCTGCCGTGGCCAAAGACTGCCGTTGCCCAATGTAGAGGCTGCCGTGGCACAATGTAGAGGCTGCCGTAGCATAATGTAGAGGCTGCCATGGTACAATGTAGAGACTGCCATGACGCAATGTAGAGGCCGCCACGGCCCAATGTAGAGACTGCTGTTGCCCAATGTAGAGGCTGCCGTGGCACAATGTAGAGGATGCCGTTGAACCAAGTAGAGGCTGACGTTGCATAATAATGAGGCTGCCTCGGCACAATGTAGAGGCCGCAAGGCACAATGTAGAGGCTGCCGTTGCACAATGTCGAGGCTGCCGTTGCACAATGTAGAGGCTACCGTTGCTCAATGTAAAGGCTGCCATGGCACAATGTAGAGAGTGCAGTTGCACAATGTAGAGGCTGCCGTGGTACAATGTAGAGGCTGCCGTGGCACAATTTAGAGGCTGCCGTTGCACAGTTTAGAGGCTGCCGTTGCTCAATGTAGAGACTGCCGTTGCACAATGTAGAGGCCGCAACGGCACAATGTAGAGGCTGCCGTAGCACAATGTAGAGGCTGCCGTTGCACAATGTAGAGGCTGCCAATGCACAATGTAGAGGCTGCCGTGGCACAATGTAGAGGCTGCCGTTTCTCAATGTAGAGACTGCCGTTGCACAATGTAGAGGCTGCCGTGGCACAATGTATAGGCTGCCGTTGCTCAATCTAAAGGCTGCCGCGGCACAATGTAGAGGCTACCGTTGCAGAATGTAGAGACTGCCATGACACAATGTAGAGGCCTGCCACGGCCCAATGTAGAGACTGCTGTTGCCCAATGTAGAGGCTGCCGTGACACAATGTAGAGGCTACCGTTGCCCAATGTAGAGGCTGCCGTGGCAGTATGTAGAGGCTGCCGTTGCTCAATGTAGAGACTGCCGTTGCGCAATGTAGAGGCCGCAACGGCACAATGTAGAGGCTGCCGTAGCACAATGTAGAGGCTGCCGTTGCACAATGTAGAGGCCGCCGTTGCTCAATGTAAAGGCTGCCACGGCACAATGTAGAGGCTGCCGTGGCCAAAGACTGCCGTTGCCCAATGTAGAGGCTGCCGTGGCACAATGAAGAGGCTGCCGTTGCATAATGTAGAGGCTGCCGTGGCACAATGTAGAGACTGCCGTTGCCCAATGTAGAGGCTGCCGTGGCACAATGTAGAGGCCGCCACGGCCCAATGTAGAGACTGGCTTTGCACAATGTAGAGGCCACCGTGGCCAGAGACTGCCGTTGCCCAATGTAGAGGCTGCCGTGGCACAATGTAGAGGCTGCCGTTGCATAATGTAGAGGCTGCCGTGGCACAATGTAGAGACTGCCATGACACAATGTAGAGACTGCTGTTGCCCAATGTAGAGGCTGCCGTGGCACAATATAGAGGCTGCCGTTCCACAATGTACAGGCTGCCGTCGCACAGTTTAGAGGCTGCCGTTGCTCAATGTAGAGACTGCCGTTGCACAATGTAGAGGCCGCAACGGCACAATGTAGAGGCTGCCGTAGCACAATGTAGAGGCTGCCGTTGCACAATGTAGAGGCCGCCGTTGCTCAATGTAAAGGCTGCCACGGCACAATGTAGAGGCTGCCGTGGCCAGTTACTGCCGTTGCCCAATGTAGAGGCTGCCGTGGCACAATGAAGAGGCTGCCGTTGCATAATGTAGAGGCTGCCACGGCACAATGTAGAGACTGCCATGACACAATGTAGAGGCCGCCACGGCCCAATGTAGAGACTGCTGTTGCCCAATGTAGAGGCTGCCGTGACACAATGTAGAGGCTGCTGTTGCACAACGTACAGGCTGCCGTCGCACAGTTTAGAGGCTGCCGTTGCTCAATGTAGAGACTGCCGTTGCACAATGTAGAGGCCGCAACGGCACAATGTAGAGGCTGCCGTAGCACAATGTAGTGGCTACCAATGCACAATGTAGAGGCTGCCGTTGCTCAATGTAAAGGCTGCCACGGCACAATGTAGAGGCTGCCGTGGCCAGAGACTGCCGTTGCCCAATGTAGAGGCTGCCGTGGCACAATGTAGAGGCTGCCGTTGCATAATGTAGAGGCTGCCATGGCACAATGTAGAGACTGCCATGACACAATGTAGAGGCCGCCACGGCCCAATGTAGAGACTGCTGTTGCCCAATGTAGAGGCTGCCGTGGCACAATGTAGAGGATGCCGTTGAACCAAGTAGAGGCTGACGTTGCATAATAATGAGGCTGCCTCGGCACAATGTAGAGGCCGCAAAGGCACAATGTAGAGGCTGCCGTAGCACAATGTAGAGGCTGCCGTTGCACAATGTAGAGGCCGCCGTTGCTCAATGTAAAGGCTGCCACGGCACAATGTAGAGGCTGCCGTGGCCAAAGACTGCCGTTGCCCAATGTAGAGGCTGCCGTGGCACAATGAAGAGGCTGCCGTTGCATAATGTAGAGGCTGCCATGGCACAATGTAGAGACTGCCATGACACAATGTAGAGGCCGCCACGGCGCAATGTAGAGACTGCTGTTGCCCAATGTAGAGGCTGCCGTGACACAATGTAGAGGATGCCGTTGAACCAAGTAGAGGCTGACGTCGCATAATAATGAGGCTGCCTCGGCACAATGCAAAGGCTGCTGCGGTACAATGTAGAGACGGCCGTTCCACAATGTAGAGGCTGCCGTTGCAGAATGTAGAGGCTGCCGTTGCATAATGTAGAGGATGCCATTGAACCAAGTAGAGGCTGACGTTGCTCAATGTAAAGGCTGCCGTGATACAATTTAGAGGCCGCCAGGACACAATGTAGAGGCTACCGTTGCCCAATGTAGAGGCTGCCGTGGCAGTATGTAGAGGCTGCCGTTGCTCAATGTAAAGGCTGCCGTGGCACAATTTAGAGGCTGCCGTTGCTCAATGTAGAGACTGCCGTTGCACAATGTAGAGGCTACCGTTGCAGAATGTAGAGGCTGCCAATGCACAATGATAGGCTACCGCTGCAGAATGTAGAGGCTGCCGTGGTACAATGTAGAGGCTGCCTTGGTACAATGTAGAGGCTGCCGTGGCACAATGTAGAGGCTGCCGTGGCACAATTTAGAGGCTGCCGTTGCTCAATGTAGAGACTGCCTTTGCACAATGTAGAGGCCGCCACGGCCCAATGTAGAGACTGCTGTTGCCCAATGTAGAGGCTGCCGTGACACAATGTAGAGGCTGCTGTTGCACAACGTACAGGCTGCCGTCGCACAGTTTAGAGGCTGCCGTTGCTCAATGTAGAGACTGCCGTTGCGCAATGTAGAGGCCGCAATGGCACAATGTAGAGGATGCCGTTGCACAATGTAGATGCTACCGTTGCAGAATGTAGAGGCCGCCGTTGCTCAATGTAAAGGCTGCCACGGCACAATGTAGAGGCTGCCGTGGCCAAAGACTGCCGTTGCCCAATGTAGAGGCTACCGTTGCCCAATGTAGAGGCTGCCGTGGCAGTATGTAGAGGCTGCCGTGGCACAATGTAGAGACTGCCGTTGCCCAATGTAGAGGCTGCCGTGGCACAATGTAGAGGCCACCACGGCCCAATGTCCGCCGTGGCCAAAGACTGCCGTTGCACACAATGTAGAGAGCTGCCGTGGCACGTGGCCAGAGAAGGCTGCCGTGGCACAATGTAGAGGCTGCCATGACACAATGTAGAGACTGCTGTTGCCCAATGTAGAGGCTGCCGTGGCACAATATGGGAGCTGCCGTTCCACAATGTACAGGCTGCCGTCGCACAGTTTAGAGGCTGCCGTTGCTCAATGTAGAGACTGCCGTTGCACAATGTAGAGGCCGCAACGGCACAATGTAGAGGCTGCCGTAGCACAATGTAGAGGCTGCCGTTGCACAATGTAGAGGCCGCCGTTGCTCAATGTAAAGGCTGCCACGGCACAATGTAGAGGCTGCCGTGGCCAATTACTGCCGTTGCCCAATGTAGAGGCTGCCGTGGCACAATGAAGAGGCTGCCGTTGCATAATGTAGAGGCTGCCACGGCACAATGTAGAGACTGCCATGACAACAATGTAGAGGCCGCCACGGCCCAATGTAGAGACTGCTGTTGCCCAATGTAGAGGCTGCCGTGACACAATGTAGAGGCTGCTGTTGCACAACGTACAGGCTGCCGTCGCACAGTTTAGAGGCTGCCGTTGCTCAATGTAGAGACTGCCGTTGCACAATGTAGAGGCCGCAACGGCACAATGTAGAGGCTGCCGTAGCACAATGTAGAGACTGCCTTTGCACAATGTAGAGGCCGCCGTTGCTCAATGTAAAGGCTGCCACGGCACAATGTAGAGGCTGCCGTGGCCAGAGACTGCCGTTGCCCAATGTAGAGGCTGCCGTGGCACAATGTAGAGGCTGCCGTTGCATAATGTAGAGGCTGCCATGGCACAATGTAGAGACTGCCATGACACAATGTAGAGGCCGCCACGGCCCAATGTAGAGACTGCTGTTGCCCAATGTAGAGGCTGCCGTGGCACAATGTAGAGGATGCCGTTGAACCAAGTAGAGGCTGACGTTGCATAATAATGAGGCTGCCTCGGCACAATGTAGAGGCCGCAAAGGCACAATGTAGAGGCTGCCGTAGCACAATGTAGAGGCTGCCGTTGCACAATGTAGAGGCCGCCGTTGCTCAATGTAAAGGCTGCCACGGCACAATGTAGAGGCTGCCGTGGCCAAAGACTGCCGTTGCCCAATGTAGAGGCTGCCGTGGCACAATGAAGAGGCTGCCGTTGCATAATGTAGAGGCTGCCATGGCACAATGTAGAGACTGCCATGACACAATGTAGAGGCCGCCACGGCCCAATGTAGAGACTGCTGTTGCCCAATGTAGAGGCTGCCGTGACACAATGTAGAGGCTGCCGTTGCACAATGTATAGGCTGCCGTCGCACAATAATGAGGCTGCCGTTGCTCAATCGAGCGACAGCCGTTGCGCAATGTAAAGGCCGAAACGACACAATGTAGAGGATGCCGTAGCACAATGTAGAGGCTGCCGTTGCACAATGTAGAGGCCGCCGTTGCTCAATGTAAAGGCTGCCACGGCACAATGTAGAGGCTGCCGTGGCCAAAGACTGCCGTTGCCCAATGTAGAGGCTGCCGTGGCACAATGTAGAGGCTGCCGTTGCATAATGTAGAGGCTGCCGTGGCACAATGTAGAGACTGCCGTTGCCCAATGTAGAGGCTGCCGTGGCACAATGTAGAGGCCGCCACGGCCCAATGTAGAGACTGCTGTTGCCCAGTGTAGAGGCTGCCGTGGCACAATGTAGAGGCTGCCGTTGCATAATGTAGAGGCTGCCATGGCACAATGTAGAGGCTGCCGTGGCACAATGTAGAGGCTGCCGTTGCTCAATGTAGAGACTGCCTTTGCACAATGTAGAGGCCGCCGTTGCTTAATGTAGAGACTGCCGTTGCACAATGTAGAGGCTACCGTTGCAGAATGTAGAGGCTGCCGTTGCTCAATGTAGAAGGCTGCCGTGCACAATGTAGAGCTGCCGTTGCACAATGTAGAGGCTGCCATGGCACAATGTAGAGGCTGCCGTTGACACAATGTAGAGGCTGCCGTTGCAGTGTAGACTGCTGTTGCTCAATGTAGAGGCTGCCGTGGCACAATGTAGAGGCTGCCGTTGCACAATGTAGAGACGCATACCGTTGCCACAATGTAGAGGCTGCCGTACACAATGTAGAGACTGCCGTTGCCCAATGTAGAGGCTGCCGTGGTACAATGTAGAGGCTGCCTTGGTACAATGTAGAGGCTGCCGTGGCACAATGTAGAGGCTACCGTGGCACAATTTAGAGACTGCCGTTGCTCAATGTAGATACTGCCTTTGCACAATGTAGAGGCCGCCGTTGCTCAATGTAAAGGCTGCCACGGCACAATGTAGAGGCTGCCGTGGCCAGAGACTGCCGTTGCCCAATGTAGAGGCTGCCGTGGCACAATGTAGAGGCTGCCGTTGCATAATGTAGAGGCTGCCACGGCACAATGTAGAGACTGCCATGACACAATGTAGAGGCCGCCACGGCCCAATGTAGAGACTGCTGTTGCCCAATGTAGAGGCTGCCGTGACACAATGTAGAGGCTGCTGTTGCACAACGTACAGGCTGCCGTCGCACAGTTTAGAGGCTGCCGTTGCTCAATGTAGAGACTGCCGTTGCACAATGTAGAGGCCGCAACGGCACAATGTAGAGGCTGCCGTAGCACAATGTAGTGGCTACCAATGCACAATGTAGAGGCTGCCGTTGCTCAATGTAAAGGCTGCCACGGCACAATGTAGAGGCTGCCGTGGCCAGAGACTGCCGTTGCCCAATGTAGAGGCTGCCGTGGCACAATGTAGAGGCTGCCGTTGCATAATGTAGAGGCTGCCATGGCACAATGTAGAGACTGCCATGACACAATGTAGAGGCCGCCACGGCCCAATGTAGAGACTGCTGTTGCCCAATGTAGAGGCTGCCGTGGCACAACATAGAGACTGCTGTTGCCCAATGTACAGGCTGCCGTCGCACAGTTTAGAGGCTGCCGTTGCTCAATGTAGAGACTGCCGTTGCACAATGTAGAGGCCGCAACGGCACAATGTAGAGGCTGCCGTAGCACAATGTAGAGGCTGCCGTTGCACAATGTAGAGGCCGCCGTTGCTCAATGTAAAGGCTGCCACGGCACAATGTAGAGGCTGCCGTGGCCAAAGACTGCCGTTGCCCAATGTAGAGGCTGCCGTGGCACAATGAAGAGGCTGCCGTTGCATAATGTAGAGGCTGCCATGGCACAATGTAGAGACTGCCATGACACAATGTAGAGGCCGCCACGGCGCAATTTAGAGACTGCTGTTGCCCAATGTAGAGGCTGCCGTGACACAATGTAGAGGCTGCCGTTGCACAACGTAGAGGCTGCCGTCGCACAGTTTAGAGGCTGCCGTTGCTCAATGTAGAGACTGCCGTTGCACAATGTAGAGGCCGCAACGGCACAATGTAGAGGCTGCCGTAGCACAATGTAGAGGCTGCCGTTGCACAATGTAGAGGCTGCCAATGCACAATGTAGAGGCTGGCGTGGCACAATGTGTAGGCTGCCGTGGCCAAGTAGAGGCTGCCGTTGCTCAATGTAGAGGCTGCCGTGGCACAATGTAGAGGCTGCCGTTGCATAATGTAGAGGCTGCCGTGGCACAATGTAGAGGCTGCCATGACACAATGTAGAGGCCGCCGTTGCCCAATGTAGAGACTGCTGTTGCCCAATGTAGAGGCTGCCGTGGCACAATGTAGAGGCTGCCGTTGCACAATGTAGAGGCTGACGTCGCACAATAGAGGCTGCCGTTGCACAATGTAGAGGCTGCCGTGGCACAATGTAGAGACGGCCGTTTCACAATGTAGAGGCTGCCGTTGCACAATGTAGAGGCTGCCGTGCACAATGTAGAGGATGCCGTTGAACCAATGCAGAGGCTGCCGTTGCTCAATGTAGAGGCTGCCGTGATACAATGTAGAGGCCGCCACGACACAATGTAGAGGCTGCCGTTGCCCAATGTAGAGGCTGCCGTGGCAGTATGTAGAGGCTGCCGTTGCTCAATGTAGAGGCTGCCGTGGCACAATGTAGAGGCTGCCGTTGCACAATGTAGAGGCCTGCCGTTGCACAATGTAGAGGCTGCCACCATGCCGTGGCACAATGTAGAGGCTGCCGTTGCACAATGTAGAGGCTGCCACGGCACAATGTAGAGACTGCCGTTGCCCAATGTAGAGGCTGCCGTGGCACAATGTAGAGGCTGCCGTTGCATAATGTAGAGGCTGCCGTTGCATAATGTAGAGGCTGCCACGGCACAATGTAGAGACTGCCATGACACAATGTAGAGGCCGCCACGGCCCAATGTAGAGACTGCTGTTGCCCAATGTAGAGGCTGCCGTGACACAATGTAGAGGCTGCTGTTGCACAACGTACAGGCTGCCGTCGCACAGTTTAGAGGCTGCCGTTGCTCAATGTAGAGACTGCCGTTGCGCAATGTAGAGGCCGCAACGGCACAATGTAGAGGCTGCCGTAGCACAATGTAGAGGCTGCCGTTGCACAATGTAGAGGCCGCCGTTGCTCAATGTAAAGGCTGCCACGGCACAATGTAGAGGCTGCCGTGGCCAAAGACTGCCGTTGCCCAATGTAGAGGCTGCCGTGGCACAATGAAGAGGCTGCCGTTGCATAATGTAGAGGCTGCCGTGGCACAATGTAGAGACTGCCGTTGCCCAATGTAGAGGCTGCCGTGGCACAATGTAGAGGCTGCCGTGGCACAATGTAGAGACTGCCGTTGCCCAATGTAGAGGCTGCCGTGGCACAATGTAGAGGCTGCCGTTGCATAATGTAGAGGCTGCCGTGGCACAATGTAGAGACTGCCATGACACAATGTAGAGGCTGCCGTGGCCAAAGACTGCCGTTGCCCAATGTAGAGGCTGCCGTGGCACAACATAGAGGCTGCCGTTCCACAATGTACAGGCTGCCGTCGCACAGTTTAGAGGCTGCCGTTGCTCAATGTAGAGACTGCCGTTGCACAATGTAGAGGCCGCAACGGCACAATGTAGAGGCTGCCGTAGCACAATGTAGAGGCTGCCGTTGCACAATGTAGAGGCCGCCGTTGCTCAATGTAAAGGCTGCCACGGCACAATGTAGAGGCTGCCGTGGCCAAAGACTGCCGTTGCCCAATGTAGAGGCTGCCGTGGCACAACATAGAGGCTGCCGTTCCACAATGTACAGGCTGCCGTCGCACAATGTAGAGACTGCCATGACACAATGTAGAGGCCGCCACGGCCCAATGTAGAGACTGCTGTTGCCCAATGTAGAGGCTGCCGTGACACAATGTAGAGGCTGCTGTTGCACAACGTACAGGCTGCCGTCGCACAGTTTAGAGGCTGCCGTTGCTCAATGTAGAGACTGCCGTTGCACAATGTAGAGGCCGCAACGGCACAATGTAGAGGCTGCCGTAGCACATTGTAGTGGCTGCCAATGCACAATGTAGAGGCTGCCGTTGCTCAATGTAAAGGCTGCCACGGCACAATGTAGAGGCTGCCGTGGCCAGAGACTGCCGTTGCCCAATGTAGAGGCTGCCGTGGCACAATGTAGAGGCTGCCGTTGCATAATGTAGAGGCTGCCGTGGCACAATGTAGAGACTGCCATGACACAATGTAGAGGCTGCCGTGGCCAAAGACTGCCGTTGCCCAATGTAGAGGCTGCCGCTGTACAATGTAGAGGCTGCCGTTGAACCAAGTAGAGGCTGCCGTTGCATAATAATCAGGCTGCCGTTGCACAATGTAGAGGCTGCCGTGGCACAATGTAGAGGCTGCCGTTGCACAATGTAGAGGCTGCCGTTGCACAATGTAGAGGCCGCCGTTGCTCAATGTAAAGGCTGCCACGGCACAATGTAGAGGCTGCCGTGGCCAAAGACTGCTGTTGCCCAATGTAGAGGCTGCCGTGGCACAATGAAGAGGCTGCCATTGCACAATGTAGAGGCTGCCGTTGCACAATGTAGAGGCTGCCATTGCACAATGTAGAGACTGCGGTTGCCCAATGTAGAGGCTGCCGTGGCACAATGTAGAAGCTGCCGTTGCACAATGTAGAGGCTGCCGTAGCACAATGTAGAGGCTGCCGTTGCACAATGTAGAGGCCGCCGTTGCTCAATGTAAAGGCTGCCACGGCACAATGTAGAGGCTGCCGTTGCCCAATGTAGAGGCTGCCGTTGCACAATGTAGAGGCTGCCGTTGCACAATGTAGAGGCTGCCGTTGCATTAATGTAGAGGCTGCCACGGCACAATGTAGAGACTGCCATGACACAATGTAGAGGCCGCCACGGCCCAATGTAGAGACTGCTGTTGCCCAATGTAGAGGCCGCCGTTGCTCAATGTAAAGGCTGCCGTTGGCACAGTTTAGAGGCTGCCGTTGCTCAATGTAGAGGCTGCCGTTGGCACAATGTAGAGGCCGCAATGGCACAATGTAGAGGCCGCCACGGCCCAATGTAGAGACTGCTGTTGCCCAATGTAGAGGCCGCCGTTGCTCAATGTAAAGGCTGCCACGGCACAATGTAGAGGCTGCCGTGGCCAAAGACTGCCGTTGCCCAATGTAGAGGCTGCCGTGGCACAATGAAGAGGCTGCCACGGCACAATGTAGAGACTGCCATGACACAATGTAGAGGCCGCCACGGCCCAATGTAGAGACTGCTGTTGCCCAATGTAGAGGCTGCCGTGACACAATGTAGAGGCTGCTGTTGCACAACGTACAGGCTGCCGTCGCACAGTTTAGAGGCTGCCGTTGCTCAATGTAGAGACTGCCGTTGCGCAATGTAGAGGCCGCAACGGCACAATGTAGAGGCTGCCGTAGCACAATGTAGAGGCTGCCGTTGCACAATGTAGAGGCCGCCGTTGCTCAATGTAAAGGCTGCCACGGCACAATGTAGAGGCTGCCGTGGCCAAAGACTGCCGTTGCCCAATGTAGAGGCTGCCGTGGCACAATGAAGAGGCTGCCGTTGCATAATGTAGAGGCTGCCGTGGCACAATGTAGAGACTGCCGTTGCCCAATGTAGAGGCTGCCGTGGCACAATGTAGAGGCCGCCACGGCCCAATGTAGAGACTGGCTTTGCACAATGTAGAGGCCGCCGTGGCCAGAGACTGCCGTTGCCCAATGTAGAGGCTGCCGTGGCACAATGTAGAGGCTGCCGTTGCATAATGTAGAGGCTGCCGTGGCACAATGTAGAGACTGCCATGACACAGGCTCAATGTAGAGGCTGCCGTTGCACAATGTAGAGGCCGCAAAGGCACAATGTAGAGGCTGCCGTAGCACAATGTAGAGGCTGCCGTTGCACAATGTAGAGGCCGCCGTTGCTCAATGTAAAGGCTGCCACGGCACAATGTAGAGGCTGCCGTGGCCAAAGACTGCCGTTGCCCAATGTAGAGGCTGCCGTGGCACAATGAAGAGGCTGCCACGGCACAATGTAGAGACTGCCATGACACAATGTAGAGGCCGCCACGGCCCAATGTAGAGACTGCTGTTGCCCAATGTAGAGGCTGCCGTGACACAATGTAGAGGCTGCTGTTGCACAACGTACAGGCTGCCGTCGCACAGTTTAGAGGCTGCCGTTGCTCAATGTAGAGACTGCCGTTGCACAATGTAGAGGCCGCAACGGCACAATGTAGAGGCTGCCGTAGCACAATGTAGTGGCTACCAATGCACAATGTAGAGGCTGCCGTTGCTCAATGTAAAGGCTGCCACGGCACAATGTAGAGGCTGCCGTGGCCAGAGACTGCCGTTGCCCAATGTAGAGGCTGCCGTGGCACAATGTAGGGGCTGCCGTTGCATAATGTAGAGGCTGCCATGGCACAATGTAGAGACTGCCATGACACAATGTAGAGAGCCGCCACGGCCCAATGTAGAGACAGCCGTTGCACAATGTAGAGGTTTCCATGACACAATGTAGAGGATGCCGTTGAACCAAGTAGAGGCTGACGTTGCATAATAATGAGGCTGCCTCGGCACAATGTAGAGGCTACCGTTGCCCAATGTAGAGGCTGCCGTAGCACAATGTAGAGGCTGCCGTTGCACAATGTAGAGGCCGCCGTTGCTCAATGTAAAGGCTGCCACGGCACAATGTAGAGGCTGCCGTGGCCAGAGACTGCCGTTGCCCAATGTAGAGGCTGCCGTGGCACAATGTAGAGGCTGCCGTTGCATAATGTAGAGGCTGCCACGGCACAATGTAGAGACTGCCATGACACAATGTAGAGGCTGCCACGGCCCAATGTAGAGACTGCTGTTGCCCAATGTAGAGGCTGCCGTGGCACAATATAGAGGCTGCCGTTCCACAATGTACAGGCTGCCGTCGCACAGTTTAGAGGCTGCCGTTGCTCAATGTAGAGACTGCCGTTGCACAATGTAGAGGCCGCAATGGCACAATGTAGAGGCTGCCGTAGCACAATGTAGAGGCTGCCGTTGCACAATGTAGAGGCTGCCGTTGCTCAATGTAAAGGCTGCCACGGCACTATGTAGAGGCTGCCGTGGCCAAAGACTGCCGTTGCCCAATGTAGAGGCTGCCGTGGCACAATGAAGAGGCTGCCGTTGCATAATGTAGAGGCTGCCACGGCACAATGTAGAGACTGCCATGACACAATGTAGAGGCCGCCACGGCCCAATGTAGAGACTGCTGTTGCCCAATGTAGAGGCTGCCGTTGCTCAATGTAGAGACTGCCGTTGCACAATGTAGAGGCTGCCGTCGCACAGTTTAGAGACTGCCGTTGCTCAATGTAGAGGCTGCCGTGGCACAATGTAGAGGCTGCTGCCGTTGCACAATGTAGAGGCTGCCGTTGCACAATGTAGAGGCCGCCGTTGCTCAATGTAAAGGCTGCCACGGCACAATGTAGAGGCTGCCGTTGCCAATGTAGAGGCTGCCGTGCTCAATGTAGAGGCTGCCGTTGCACAATGTAGAGGCTGCCGTTGCAATGTAGAGGCTGCCGTGGCACAATGTAGAGGCTGCCGTTGCTCAATGTAGAGGCTGCCGTTGCACAATGTAGAGGCTGCCACGGCACAATGTAGAGACTGCTTTGCACATGTAGAGGCCGCCGCCAATAGAGCTCCAATGTAGACTGCTGGGAATGAGGCTGCCGTGGCACAATGTAGAGGCTGCCGTTGCATAATGTAGAGGCTGCCGTGGCACAATGTAGAGACTGCCGTTGCCCAATGTAGAGACTGCCGTTGCTCAATGTAGAGGCTGCCGTTGCACAATGTAGAGGCTGCCGTTGCACAATGTAGAGGCTGCCGTGGCCAGAGACTGCCGTTGCCCAATGTAGAGGGCTGCCGTTGCTGTTGCACAATGTAGAGGCTGCCGTTGCATAATGTAGAGGCTGCCGTGGCACAATGTAGAGGCTGCCGTTGCACAATGTAGAGGCCTGCCGCTGTAGAGGCTGCCGTGGCACAATGTAGAGGCTGCTGCGCCTGTTGCATAATGTAGAGGCTGCCACGGCACAATGTAGAGGCTGCCGTGCATAATGTAGAGGCTGCCGTGCCCAATGGCCAATGTAGAGGCTGCCGTTGCACAATGTAAGGCTGCAATGTAGAGACTGCCTCTACAATGTAGAGGCTGCCGTATGTAGAGGCTGCCGTTGCTCAATGTAGAGACTGCTTTTGCACAATGTAGAGGCCGCCGTTGCTCAATGTAGAGACTGCCGTTGCACAATGTAGAGGCCGCAACGGCACAATGTAGAGGCTGCCGGAGCACAATGTAGAGGCTGCCGTTGCACAATGTAGAGGCCGCCGTTGCTCAATGCTAAAGGCTGCCACGGCACAATGTAGAGGCTGCCGTGGCCAGAGACTGCCGTTGCCCAATGTAGAGGCTGCCGTAGCACAATGTAGAGGCTGCCGTTGCATAATGTAGAGGCTGCCATGGCACAATGTAGAGACTGCCATGACACAATGTAGAGGCCGCCACGACCCAATGTAGAGACTGCTGTTGCCCAATGTAGAGGCTGCCGTGGCAATGTAGAGGCTGCTGTTGAACCAAGTAGAGGCTGCCGTTGTATAATAATGAGGCTGCCTCGGCACAATGCAAAGGCTGCCGTTGCTCAATGTAGAGACTGCCGTTGCACAATGTAGAGGCCGCAACGGCTGCACAATGTAGAGGCTGCCGTAGCACAATGTAGAGGCTGCCGTTGCACAATGTAGAGGGCTGCCGTTGCTCAATGTAAAGGCTGCCCACGGCACAATGTAGAGGCTGCCGTTCCACAATGTAGAGACTGCCGTTGCCCAATGTAGAGGCTGCCGTGGCACAATGAGAGGCTGCCGTTGCATAATGTAGAGGCTGCAACGGCACAATGTAGAGACTGCCATTGCGCACAAATGTAGAGGCTGCCACGGCACAATGTAGAGAGAGGCTGCCGTTGCAGAATGTAGAGACTGCCTCGGCACAATGTAGAGGCTGCCGTGGCACAATGTAGAGGCTGCCGTTGCACAATGTAGAGGCTGCCGTTTGCACAATGTAGAGGCTGTACCGCTGCAGAATGTAGAGGTTGCCACGGCACAATGTAGAGGCTGCCGTGGCCAAAGACTGCCGTTGCCCAATGTAGAGGCTGCCGTGGCACAATGAAGAGGCTGCCGTTGCATAATGTAGAGGCTGCCATGGCACAATGTAGAGACTGCCATGACACAATGTAGAGGCCGCCACGGCCCAATGTAGAGACTGCTGTTGCCCAATGTAGAGGCTGCCGTGACACAATGTGGAGGCTACCGTTGCAGAATGTAGAGACTGCCGTGGTACAATGTAGAGGCTGCCGTTGTACAATGTAGAGGCTGCCGTTGCACAATGTAAAGCCTGCCACGGCACAATGTAGAGGCTGCTGTGGCCACAGACTGCCGTTGCATAATGTAGAGGCTGCCGTGGCACAATGTAGAGGCTACCGTTGCAGAATGTAGAGACTGCCGTGGTACAATGTAGAGGCTGCCGTGGTACAATGTAGAGGCTGCCGTTGCACAATGTAGAGGCTGCCACGGCACAATGTAGAGGCTACCGTTGCAGAATGTAGAGACTGTCTTGGTACAATGTAGAGGCTGCCGTGGTACAATGTAGAGGCTACCGTTGCAGAATGTAGAGACTGCCGTGGTACAATGTAGAGGCTGCCGTGGTACAATGTAGAGGCTGCCGTTGCACAATGTAGAGGCTGCCACGGCACAATGTAAAGGCTGCCGTGGCCCAATGAAGAGGCTGCCGTGGCCCAATGTAGAGGCTGACGTTGCACAATGTAGAGACTGCCGTGGTACAATGTAGAGGCTGCCGTCGCACAATGTAGAGGCTGCCGTTGCACAATCTAGAAGCTGCCGTTGCACAATGTATAGGCTGCCGTTGCTCAATCTAAAGGCTGCCATGGCACAATGTAGAGGCTGCCGTGGCACAATGTAGAGGCTGCCCTTACCCAATGCAGAGGATGCCGTGGCACAATGTAGAGACTGCCGTTGCACAATGTAGAGACTGCCGTGGTACAATGTAGAGGCTACCGTTGCACAATGTAGAGGCTGCCGTTGCACAATCTAGAAACTGCTGTTGCACAATGTAGAAGCTGCCGTTGCAGAATATAGAGGCTGCTGCGGTACAATTTAGAGACTGCCGCGGTACAATGTAGAGACTGCCATGACACAATGTAGAGGCTGCCGCAGTCGCATTGAGTGAGGTGGCATCTAATCCGTGTCCTGTAGACAACGGTGAGTGTCTGAGTCGATGAATATGCGGAACGCAGCGTCGGGCGGAAGCAAACCGATTAAGCCAAGTAAGTCATAATTATGAGGGTTCAACCTATTGCGCGGGGAGGGCTGATTTGTGGATTTGGGTCAAGAATCAAATATGATAACCTGCAGCACACTCTGCTTTTAGTCATAGATATGTAGAACTGATGATGAATCATTATAAACGTGACCTCAGTTACGCCCTTCCAGCAGAACGACGTCTTTTCTTGGAACCGCCCTGTTCATTAATTTTTTTATCTCAGTTATTCAAACGAATGATATTTCCTTTTTGCTTTTAGTTTGTCCCACATTATGTCGTTCATGTTGTCGTCGGAACTGGTTCCCCGATATTTCTGTTGTTGAACTAAGCGAGGGCAAACTCAATCCACCCTACAGCCCATTGTTACCGAAAATCGATGTCACGCCGCTATTTTTGTGGGTTACGTGTGTGACATGAGGTTTGTCTTTCTTGCATGAGGAATTAGGAGAAAGCCTGAGTTCCCTGCAGTTATAGTGACTGGTTTCGAAACCGCTTTCTATGCTGATGCATATTCTACTGCAATCTTGCCACACTCTGAATTAGAATTGAGCACTTAAAAGGTAACGCGTTCTGTCTTCGGGAAAATCATCAGAGGGAAGCTTTTTATGTTGAAATTTCCTCGATTTTCCTGAAACGGTTCATGATTTGAACTATGACCTTCACCAAAAACTGGAGTCCATGAATTTCCAACAGAGCTGTCCCATTCCTAAATGATACTATTCAGTGACACAACTAGTGTAGGTTTTTCCTGAACAACGATGGCGCGATTTTCTTTGGAGCAATGGCATGCCACCGTTTCTGACTCATCAGCGTCAATTCGAGCCCAGTTTCGGTAGACGCCCAATGACAAATGCGTCGCGCGCCCATTCTTTTCAGGAGTTTTCTCAGACCACACCTACTGCCCAAAGCGATTCTCATACCAACTTGTTGTCGTCCTCCACAGGCTTCAATGGTCGATTGTCAGAATTGTCCACTTCACAATGTTATTCTGAGGTCCCTTATATGTAGCGTTGTGGTTGACAAGTAGATCCATTCCTTTATTCAGCGATCTTCATCCCTTACTGTGATACGCTACTTTTGTCCATGGTTAATTGTGATTGCAGAACGGCTATTCAGTTCCGTGACCACTCAGTGTCCCCATCATCGCTTGAATTTTCCGCAATTCTTGTCGTAGTCAAAGACCTTATTTATACTCTGGCGTTAGTAAAACGCCTCATGGGCATCGCTACCGCTAGCCGGGTGACTTAGGCACATTCTAATGAATTCACCGTCTACGCGGAACGATTCAATGTGCCCTGCGTGTCTGTGGCACGCAAGCTCTATGTCTTCGGCCGAAAAGACTGACCCGACGATAGGTTTCTCGTTGATCATGCACATAAGTCCGCAGTATTGCAGACAGGAAGTTTGGATAACGTAGGCAGAGCTTCGCTTTTCCATCACTCCTCTCATGCAATACTTATTATTCATTTCTTCTTCATTTCAATTTCCTTTCATCTCTGCCGTATACTACAGCATGATTTTCATATCTGTTCAGTGTTTCATATAACAACTATACTTGGTGGATGATATTGAAACTCTGACTATGGGATTTACTATTATTAATTTGGTGATTTTGACAACCATCAAAAATTTGCTTAAAAAATTTTGTTTTTCAATCAAAAATACACATGTTGTTCTGCCTAAAATTGGTATTGCAACCTCCCATAGAGTCTACGGTAACGGAAAACGGCGGCACTGCGGTTGGGGACTTCCACTGACTGTATTTTACAGGCCTTAAAACGGCGAAATTTACTTGGTTCCTACGCGTGCTGGTGGGGAGCGGAGGGTAGAGACAGTGAGAGAGCGTAGGGCAGACGGAGGCCGAGGCGGCGCGCGCTCCGCTCGCGCCTAGAATGATGTGAATTTCGACGTTTTATAGAGGGTAGCCTTGGGTGGCTCGGTTCCAAGTTGTGAACGTCCCACTATAATCAACGACAAGTTTGTATTTTTCTTGAATTTTGAAGAAAACTATTTGGAATCGTTGAAAAACGATGAGTTTTACCCCCTCATACACGCATTTTCAATACAGCTATAGTCTATATCATAGATACACGCAAGAATAACAAGAAAAATAGAAAATTCTCGAAAAAAGGAAATAACATGAATGTTATCTATTTTTCTTGTTATCCTTGGGTGTATCTATTGTGAAGACCTCATGGTACTGATAATGCGTGAAGAAGGGGCGAGGGATTTATCGTTTTCTATCGTCCTGGTGTTTTTTCTTCAAAATTGAGAAAAACACAAATTTGACGTCGATTATGACGGAATTTCCGCAACCTAGGACCAGGCCTGCCATGTCTACAGTATGCACTATTCTTCTCGGAGAAAAAATCCGGTCCGCAGTTGCGGACTATGACTGTTGCATTATGCAACACCATGATAATCGTGCTGAGAAAAAGGTTAAGCGTCTCAAGATTCTAGAACAATTTTGAAACCTTTGATGGAGGAAGTCTGGAGTACTGTTGCAAGAGGTTCAAAACGTGGCATTCGTGGAAGATTAAGGTCTACAGTACCGAGCATAGTTTTTGCAAAAAAGGATTTTTGCGTCGTTTTTTCCGCCGCATCGCCATAACTCGCTTCAAAGTTGACGAAATTAGTTTTTCCAGGTAGTTTTCGTGTTCCTCTCAGTGCGGCGAATGTAATGGTATGTGTACAAATCCCTTTCAACTCCGGTATTTTGTTGAAAAAATGTGTATTTCCTTGTAAAGTTCAAATCGACCACAGCTCAAAACATGCAGATTTCTACAATCATGACCGTCTGATCAGCTCATAATGAGGTATCTAGAGGTGCAAATATGCCATTTTCGATCAACTTCTGAAGTTGAATGTATCATTTTGCAACACTATCGCATAGGACTAAATGAATGCAATTCAGATATGACACTAGAATTGAAATTGGACCACTTTGAAGAAAGTTACGGCATTGCGGCGGTTAGAAACGCCGCAAAATGCTTTCTTTGCAAAAAATTGCTCGGTACTGCACATTAGGTTCTTCCGTTGATTTTTCTTCAAAGGCATATAGCTATGAAATTGACTTTTGAGCTCTCTTTATGAGAATGTAGATTTGGTCCTAACAAAAGTATAATATAAGTGGAAAAACCTGGAAATTTGCGGGTAAACGCTCAAAAACCAGTTATAGCGGCTAATTACAGGTGTCGGCACGGGAAATGCTTGCTTATCCGTCTTTTATTCCGCTATTAAAGTGGTCAGTAGTCTCCAGAAATGGTCAGAAATTTCTTTAGAAGCGAAATAAAAGTTGACAAAACAGGTTTTTACACACATTTCGATAATGGGGGGGGGGGAAACGGGAGGACACCAAGCACTAACTTGTTCCTCATTGCTTTCTCTCCGATTTTCTACTTATTTTCACTTCTGTGATGGCCTGATCTACCATTCCATGGAGATAGCACAACAACTGATTTTATCGCGGACCCTGCCTTTGATATAGAGAATCGACTACTTTTGCAGCCTTCATGTTGAGGTTTGGCAATGATGCGTTTTGAATTAGCAGTTTGTTTTGGGGAGGGTTTCTGTGTCCGTGTAATAACACTACTCTAAAATTTTTGTATACATAGCATTCTCCTGTATTCACATTCTTAAGAGGAAGTTCTACATTTATATACGTGTATAACTCAAGTGCATTAGTGTTACTGAAAACGGAGTGTTGCCGGTGCAATTTAGACAAAAAGCGATATTTTCTCCCATCCTGTTGCTATGAGCCAGCCCTGAATGGGCATTGTCGAATGGTATGAGTGACGAACGATGATGTTCTTACCATCTCCATCTAAGTTTCTCTTTTGTAATAAGATTCAAAGCATCATGGAATTGTTTCATGACATGAGTTTATTTCCGGAACGTAGTGTTTACAATTCTATAGAGTCGCATCCTGACTGCGCATAATTCCGCTCAAATAGGCAGTTTACCGAAGTTTTATTATGAATGGATTTCCCAAAAAAGAGGAGGGATTTACTCAGATTGGGTCTGTTTGCACAAACAATTGTGACCATTTGGGAGTGATTCACTGACAGAAACTGTTCCATCGATTCGACTCTTATTTTCTGCTTCTTTCCTGTCGGCTTTTCCCTTTCCCGGCACTAAAAATGGTGCTGGAAGTGGGACGGCACCCGCTGACTGTTGCATTTTGAAGACACTTTTGTTTACTATGCACTAAAACACTCGCAGTGTGATTCACTTCCGGCAACCTATCCTGCTCTCTTGTTGCAAAAACATTTGTACGTGCGTATTATACTTGGGCAGAATCGAATGATCGAATGACCATCCGATTAAAAAGTCCAGTTCGATTGAATTGATGAAGTCGATAATTCAAAATTTTTTAATTCCGGGTAAATAAAAAGTCGCTCATTCGAAAAAGGGCGAATTCCGGCTTGTTCGAAAAAGCCAATCATTCTAAAAACGTGGTTTTCGACATATTCGAAAAATTTGCAGCTCTCAAGAGCTCCTGGGAATGATGTTAGAAATCGCGAATCTTCTATGAAGAATCAAAAAGGCTTTGTGCATGCCCTAATTAACTTTTATGATTGGGTCCGGGATTTTCACGTCTCCTTCCGAAACTCCTTCCTTTTTCACGGTTGATGTCTTCACAAAATATTTAGCAATGTACAGTAAGGCCCTAATTCAGAGTTCGATCGCTGTACGACGCGATGGTATGTTTTGAATGCAGATCGATGTGCGACGCGATCTCGATCGATGCGGATGGTTATCATCCCATCGCGTCGCACAGTGATCGAACTCTGAAAGAGGCCTAACCGCTAATCTGGAGCCGGCTCTTAAAGTCATCGGTTCCTACAAATTCATTCAAACATTTAAATAGATCGCAAATAATTCCCATGTAAACTCTTATCAATACACATATTCTGCTTATTCGAAAAAGTGTATTTTTTAACCTATCCGAACAAGTCGATAATTCGAAAAACGTGATTCTCGACTAATTCGATAAGTCGATTTCTGAAAGTTGGGCTCCGCAAAGAGTCAAGGATTTGGCATTGCTCCTAAATGTCGTGAAATTGTCTTATTGGATTTGGCTCTCAACTTGATTTTTCAAATGTAGTGAAATTATGTCGAATTGATTTGGCTGTGATGATACTATATGCAGATAACATAATCATTAAATGTAAGTGAAATTGTTGCAAACGGATTTGGCAGGAGCTCTATCAATTACCACAGTCAAATCATGCGTCAGGAAGGTCCTCTGGCAGAGCGAATGAAGACAAAAAGAAAAAAATAATAATCCTCCAGTCAACAATGCTGAACGAAACGTGGCCTTATGGGCTAGAATTAAGGATTTCCAAATGCTATTCTGCCTTTTCAAGTGTGGCCTTTTCAGGTACCAGACCTTCCCTCACCGATGAGATAAAATTCATGAAAACGAAATCTAACGCAATTTACTCGCTACTGACTATGTCTTCGTGTCCTCAACGCTTTTCTACGGTTCGCATTGTATAGAAACTTTTGCTGCTAGGTTTATTCACCTGTTCTTCCATTCGATTCAATATGCGCTTCAAGGAAACCCCCTTCCTGACGCGTGATTTGACTGTGATAATTGATAGAGCTCCTGCCAAATCCGTTTTGACAACAATTTCACTACATTTAATGATTATGTTATCTGCATATAGTATCATCACAGCCAAATCAATTCGACAATTTCACTACATTTGAAAAATCAGAGTTGAGAGCCAAATCCAATAAAGACAATTTCACGACATTTAGGAGCAATGCCAAATCCTTGACCTTTTCTGGAGCTAACTTTCAGAAATTTCACAACTTTTTACAAGGGTTTCCCTTCTACAATATCGTCAAGCTCTAAAAAAGGCAAGTTGTTTTTCTTTGAAACATAGTGGTAGAAATGAAGAAACAGCTGTACTAGGATTACGCAAGATAATAAGTTTGCAACGCTTGGCTTCCTACAGACAAGATACAAGGCATATACTTTTTGATTTAAAAATTCGAGAAAATGAAGAAATGAGTTTTAAAATGACCCAATTGTACAGGGTTGGGGCACAATCCTAGACAGGGGAGAGGGGGCACCCACCATTCAAATTCAAGACGCCAAGTGAAATGAACCACCCATTGGTAAGGCTACCCAGTCAGGAGTATTTTGGCATGAAGTGCTTCTATAAAAACAATGATTGATAAGCAGTATCAGACATCTTTTATCAGAATTTTCCATCATTTCTATGAGTCTTGGGTGGCCTCACCCCGTCTAGAGATAGACCCAGGGTCAGTCGCTCTAGCCAAACTTCACCGGTTCTTGTGCTGACGTGGCTTCGTCTGCGCCGGCCCATATGTCTGATTCGGAACAAGAACGATAGTTAAATACATCGTATGCGCGCAGAAAACCGTATATTATTTTTTCCATGTTTTTGCGTAGCTTGGCCCCTCTAGTGAACGAAAATGTTGAAGGGGCCCATGCGAAAAAAACCTTTCATTCTTCTTTCAACTCCCTTCTTCATTACAAAGAAAAGTCAATCCAGACACATTGTAAATACGAATTTGAATTTCGCGCCAAAATCATTTTCAGGAGTTTTTTGCATGTGGAGTTCGTTGCCGTAACTATTTTTTCTGTTGTCTTACGGTCGCACCAACATTTCTAGGAAAAAAGTGCTAGATGACTGGTGAGTGGTGGCGGATATTAATCTTTGACGCCTTCGAATCTCATCGTCCCAACATTTTTGACGCGCCAAAGTTTACCAGTGTGGATCTACCGGGCTCAAATCATAAAATTGAGCCTGAAAATGGAAATTGATTTCCAGCACGAACGATAGTTAAGTGCGCTAGAAGAGGACTACCGTAACCTTAGGAATGATGTTATTCGGCTCTCTTAAAGGCAGTGGTCACGATGAAAAACGTCATCGAAAAAACTACGAAAATCAGCTCAGGTGGAAAACAGCTGAGAAAAACTATGAAAGGTAGGGCGGTGAAAAACGGGCTAGAATGAGAGTTTCTAGGGCCCAAAGAAGCCAGTTGTGCACACGTGCACAGCGATGATACGAATCATAACGCAGTCTCATGCCGAGAAGTCAAAAATCTCATCGACATTCACAGGAGGAAATAAATGCAAATTGACCAAATAAAAACAGTTGAGCAATTGAAAAAGCACTCAAAATTAATGTTTTTGCCTAGATGTGTACATAAATCCGAAGGTTCATTGATTGAAATTCAATTTCAAGCCAGCTGATGTTCTTGATATAAGAGATCATCGATGCCGATGATGTAGAGTGGACTCGTCCACCATCAAAAGGCAAGAAAGTTCAGGCTTTAAATTTGGCCCAAAAGAGTGGTTTTTCGCGATTTTTTCTTATAGGTCCTACTACTCGAGACCCAGAAAACTGTTTAGAGAGAAAAAGACGACAAGCATATTTGATCGCGACCACTGCCTTTAAACAAATTTGATGATACCCAATTGATCAATGATAAAGATAAAAGAAGTGAAGAGCGGTGTGCCTTCATTGCACATGCCCCGTCCCCAGAGGAGTCAGCAGTTGAGGATCTGCCTGGACTACAAGCAGAAAAACAACACCAGCGGTAGTGAAGATGTAGCGAATTCGAGTCAGAACTTAGAAAATTTTAGAGCCAACTCGAGTGAGATTACAATAGCCTTGTTCTGGCGCAATTGCCTATCGCTCTTGTTGATTCGGAGGCATGACTTGCATACGGTGTCCTGGACATTAAACGGAGGTCCCTGCACAGGTCCCATGATGTCCTGCACCACTCTCTACTGAGGTCTACTGCACAGGTCCATGATGTCCTGCACACTCCTACTAAGGTCTTTTACACACGTTCCGCATGATGTCCTGCACACCCCTTCTGGGGTCCTGCACACGTCCCATGATGTCCTGCCCACGTCTACTACGGTCCTGCCACACCTACCTAATGATGTCCTGCACACTCCCTGCTGAGGTCCTGCACAGGTCCCATGGTGTCCTGCACACTCCTACTATGGTCTTGCACACGATCCATGATGTCCTGCACACCCCTACTGAGGTCCTGCACAGGTCCCATGATGTCCTGCACACCCCTTCTGGGGTCCTGCACACGTCCCATGATGTCCTGCACTCCTACTAAGGTCTTGCACACGTTCCATGATGTCCTGCACACCCTACTGAGGTCCTGCAGGTCCCATGGTGTCCTGCACACTCCTACTAAGGTCTTGCACACGATCCATGATGTCCTGCACACCCCTACTGAGGTCCTGCACAGGTCCCATGATGTCCTGCACACCCCTTCCAGGGTCTCACACGTCCCATGATGTCCTGCCCCATACTGCTACGGTCCTGCACACGTACAATGATGTCCTGCACACACTCCTACTGAGGTCCTGCACACAGGTCCCATAATTGTCCTGCACACTCCTACTAAGGTCTTGCACACGATCCATGATGTCCTGCACACCTCCTACTGAGGTCCTGCACAGGTCCCTGATGTCCTGCACACTCCTACTAAGGTCTTGCACACGTTCCATGATGTCCTGCACACTCCTACTGAGGTCCTGCACAGTCCCATGATGTCCTACACACTCCCTACTAAGGTCTTGCACACGTTCCATTATGTCCTGCACACTCCTACTGAGGTCCTGCGCACATTCTACGACGTCCTGCACACCCCTACTGGGGTCCTGCACGTCCCATGATGTCCTGTCCACTCTACTACGGTCCTGCACACGTTCCATGATGTCCTGCACACTCCTACTGAGGTCCTGCACAGGTCCCATGATGTCCTGCACACTCCTACTAAGGTCTTGCACACGTTCCATGATGTCCTGCACTCCTACTGAGGTCCCGCACACATCCTACGACGTCCTGCACACCCTACTGGGGTCACTGCACACGTCCCATGATGTCCTGTCACCATCCTAATACGGTCCTGCACGTTCCATGATGTCCTGCACACTCCTACTGAGGTCCTGCACAGGTCCCATGATGTCCTGCACACTCCTACTAACGTCTTGCACACGATCCATGATGTCCTGCACAGGTCCCATGATGTCCTGCACACTCCTACTGAGGTCCTGCAGGTCCCATGATGTCCTGCACACACCTACTAAGGTCTTGCACGTTCCATGATGTCCTGCACACTCCTACTGAGGTCCTGCACAGGTCCCATGATGTCCTGCACACTCCTACTAAGGTCCTGCACACGTTCCATGATGTCCTGCACACTCCTACTGAGGTGCTGCACACATTCTACGACGTCCTGCACACCCCTACTGGGGTCCTGCACGTCCCATGATGTCCTGTACACTCCTACTACGGTCCTGATACACGTTCCATGATGTCCTGCACACTCCTACTGAGGTCCTGCACAGGTCCCATGATGTCCCTGCACCGCTCCTACTAAGGTCTTGCACACGTTCCATGATGTCCTGCACCTTCCTACTGAGGCCCTGCATTCTACGACGTCCTGCACACCCCTACTGGGGTCCTGCACACGTCCCATGATGTCCTGTCCACCTCCTACTACGGTCCTGCGCACGTTCCATGATGTCCTGCACTCCTACTGAGGTCCTGCTGGGTCCCATGATGTCCTGCACACTCCTACTAAGGTCTTGCACGTTCCATGATGTCACACGTCCCATGATGTCCTGTCCACTCCTAATACGGTCCTGCACAGGTCCATGATGTCCTGCACACTCCTACTAAGGTCTTGCACACGTTCCATGATGTCCTGCACACTCCTACTGAGGTCTTGCACACGTTCCATGATGTCCTGCCCTCCTACTGAGGTCCTGCCCACATTCTACGACGTCCTGCACACCCCTACCTGAGGTCTCACATAGTCAACCGACACTTCAGCACATCCTGCGACCTTCTTATCGATGGTGCGCTTTGAACGAATACGCGCCGCGGTCAAGTACATCAACCCGCACAGCGTCCTCTTCCGAGCCGGACGTTCAAAGTACACCACCCTGGAGAGCAAGATGTTTATATGGAGTCTAAGAAAACAATGACTGATAACGAAAAACCCACCATTTTCATAAACTATTCTTGAGAGGCCGGTTTCTGAGTTTCAAACGCCCCTTAGGGGCCCAGAAGTCATTATGGTGAGTTCTGACAATTATTTTCGTCATTCCCGTGGCCGATTACCTCTAGTCACTGCAATTTTCGAGCGATTTGGTCCACGCCTTCCAAAAAAATGGTTTCGACGGACGGAGGTGGAGGCGGAGGCGGAGGCGGTGGCGGAGGCGGAGGCGGAGGCGGGCGGTGGTGGAGAACGTTTTTGCGTACTTTGAGAGGTCATAACTTTAAGCGAGGACCACTTGGGATGGTTGCACACATATGTAATTTCTTGCAGCGCGTCGAATAGTGTACAGCTCATACCTCTATTGACGGTATGAATAGGTGATCTCATTGTAGGGCATCCGCGCGGGAAGAGATCAAAGCCGAATCCTGGTGAGCGCTTCGCGCTCACCACAATTAATAGGAATAAAGTTCAATTTGCCTAAGTATGGTACCCACTTCTTCTGTTATACATAAAGATCCGGATAGTTGACTTATCTTTTTTTGACTTTCTATGAGTCTAGTAACTTGAAGTGAACTATTGGGAATGACCGGCTTGGTAGTTATAGGCTTTTATGAGACCTCGCATCAGGGTAGAACCACTGTACACTCATCAAAGGATAACCGTCTAGAAAACCCGTTCATGCACCTTGCATTGACATTCCTGTAGAGTCATTACGGAATATTTTGTGGTGGTTCTACTCAGAGTTCAGCAACGGTTGCCAATATCGCAAGTTCGGGTCATTAGAGGCCTACGAGCAACAAAGTGTTTGTACGTTTCACCCAATGGGGAGGGGTCGTTTTAAATGCTGAGATTCTGATGGGCGGTTCGTCTTGTTCCTCCCAGAAGGTGTTAGATGTAGTCATACATAGTAGTGCCCTTTGGCACTTCCATTGTTTACCTCCAAATTGAAGCCGGAGTTTTTTGGTTCTGTACCGAGGATTTTAGGGGATCGAGCTCAATGATATTCTCAGGGGATATTCTGGAAAAGTTTGTCAAATTGAATCTTTCGACCCTCTACGAAACGAATTTTCCCTGGTTTGAGCTAAACGAAGCTGCATTTTGTGGGGTCTATTTTCGAGGGTGCAATGGGCACTGCATCTGCTAGAGTACTATGAAGGGAAACAAGCTAGCACCCAAAAATCTGTCAACAAGTCGGAAGAAACTAGTAAATCAATTTTTTTTAGATGTGACTAGGCTGCGAAATGTCAGCGGTATCGTAACGGCCTGCCTAATTCAGTGGGCTAAGGCTAATGGACAACATCTTAAATTCTCCTTCTATAATGCTCAAAAAATGTTTTTTGAAGATGCCTAACGCCCCCTCCCTCTGGGAGAATCTTTCGCACTAGTACCGTGATGCTTGCGCGATCCGCAATGGTACCGTGTTCGTCTCCCCCTCGTCCCGCGATCCGCGTCCGTTCCGCGATAGTTACCCAATCGACCCATCCGTTGACATTGTCGCGCTCGTATCGCGATGGCACCGCGATCGTTACTAAGTTTACCTCGCTATTACCGTGTTGCACTCGCGATCCGCAATGGTACCGTGGTGGTCTCCCTCGGCCCCGCGCTCTCATGATCTGCAGATTTCTAAAGCATCGCGAAATACGGCACGGGCAAGCTGTTATAGCTCCGTGTTTATCTGACAGGCAACACCGAGAGGGCATGGATGATAGGACAGGGAAAGAGACTGGCAGAATCTCGCGATCGTTCTGCTATGGAGCATGGTAGGAGCATCGCTGAACAAACGCGGTACTGTCTCTGTTCGAGACCCCCGATAGCCCCATGCTAGTATCCTCTCGGCCTCTACCAGAAACCGGGGGGATTCTATAGGTGAATTTTTTCCCGCGATCGCGGGGGATTCACTCAGAGCCAGCTCTTATTCTAAAAAGGATTTCCAGCCACGCAACGTTGCTCCAAAAATTTTTCAGATGCCTTCTCGAGACCTATTTGCTAAATATCATCGCTAGTTTTCAACTTATGATTTCCGAATTTTGCTGAATTGGTTGTTTGTGGTGCTTTACTAAAAAATTCTCATCTTAGGTCCATAAAAAAATTCATTTTTCGTTGCTTTTAAAGTTCCAGACGATAAGGCCGAAAAATTTAAATTTCACGATTAAAAAAAGTAGTGTATTCAAAACTTGGATATATGGAATTGAAAGCTAGTGCAGTTGGTATCGATGAGCTCTAAAATTCTGGAGCGATTTCATTTCTTTCCCAAAGCAGGCTTTGAGGAGTCCTATCAACATTTGCACAACACCTTTTTGTGTGCTCCTACATACATGCTTGAAGCAGACGTCTGCTCGTTGTCTGCGAGCTACAGGAGCGTTTACCGAAGTAGGCAGATCGTCACGGTACCGTGGAAACTGATATTTCACAGTCTAAGCGCAGCTACTGGTTTTTTCTTCTCGAGTGTTCCATGAATTTGCAACGGAGTTTGGATGCTCGCCAGTTTCTCTACAGTATTATTTTTGAAGATCCACGATCTGTCGATATATAGACTCTCGCAGTTTCGTTGTGCTCAAGTCACTGAAAACCCGTTTCGGAACGAGTTGAAAAAAATTCTGAAAAAGATGGAAGGGTCCTCGAGAACCCTTTTCTTTGCTGAGAACCCCCAAAGTCATGAAAAAAAAGAAATTTCGGATGAAAACTAGGTGTCTTTATTCTTTAGTGGAGGAACCAAAAAATCTACTCAAACCGAAATTCAAAAATTGAAAAAATGTCCTGCGCGCTGACATAAATAGACTCTGTTTCATTCCAAGTAAACTCATGTTTTCGGTTATCACAGCGCGGAGCGGTGGCTTTTTCGTCGAGACCTCCTTATTACTAGTTATATTTCACCGAGGCCCACTGCTTCGCTGCTGGTGATATTCGAAATCAACAGGTCACTAGGGATGTACCAGAGCTTATGTGAACGGGTAAAACTGAAACAGCTTAGACAATAGCCGCATTCATTGCGTGTCGGATATGCTTTGAACTGAAGTCAATACCATGGAAAAGCTCTATCGTAGGGACACGTGCACCAAACAGCAGCACGTGCTGCAAAATTTAATGGTATGATCACGCGCTGCGAAATTCTATCGAAGGAGCATGGGCCGTAAGGTAGTCTAGCTCTATCGCAGCAGCACATCGACACGCAACGCTGCCAGCTCGCCGAGCACCATCTAGAGCCAGCAGCGGTTGGACGAGATCTCCAGCGGTTGTACAGGAAAGTTGGTTGCTTGAACCGGCAACACTGCCGACATGCTGATAGCGACCTGCCTCCAGAGTGCGTTAGTTTGGTTATCTTGGAAATGGTTTCCTGATTAAATACGGCTTATCTCGGTTTACACGTGATGCACTGATAACCCCTTTCATACATAGTAGAGGTTGAGCCTAAATCGAAAAATCGTTTTTTCATCAAACTCTGTGTGTTTCATGCAAGCATTGAACGTCCAATTTGTTGGTGCACGTGCTGTAATTTGTAACACAACAGGAGCACGTGCTCCCGTAGCAGCACGCTCCCTGACATTGCTCGAAACCGCCTTGTCTTCGATTTGAATGTATATTCGATACGTATTGAATGCGGCTGTTGTCCGGAAAGGCGCTTAAACTTTTTCGTACTCTCTCATTCTGGGAATTGATGAGCCATATCTAGACTGAAGAAAAATGTTTTCTTCCTGCTTGTGGCCTTCTACTATGTATGCTCCGACGAAGGTGAAGGAGCGTCCAATGTCAACCATGAAAATTACTAACTTTAGGGTCCAGGTGTCACTCCCCACTGAACTTGTTTTCTATATGTATCTTTACAGGCAACCCTCATGGCAAAAGTCAGCGGGGAAGCAAAGTCGACGGCGAAGCTTAGGATTATTTCGTTTTAATGATGTCGATGTTTCTTCACCGTGTTCTTCTCACTCATTCCGGTTCTGAAATCTGTGTAGTCTGCGAAAACATGGAGTTACTGACCCAACAACTAGTATTTTCAAGTATGACGGAGTACTGTGAGGAGTAAAAGGTTAACAACGTCATTTAGCTCCTCTAAAGTGTATTCTCTTATAAATTTTGACTCTTTTTGATCAGTTCATCGCAGTAATGAGATGTAGATCCCAGTTTACTATCGAATAACAATGGGGATGTTCTCTGTTAATGTCTGCTGTTTAAAAACGCATGAATCGGCCACAATTCAACCTTCTTCACACTAAACTTCTTCTATTTTGTACATTTCCACTAGGTAAGTCTCGTTGTTAGGTAACAGGTCTACTGCCGCTTTCAAAAAAAGTGAGTGGAGCCAGTAGACAGATGCAGGAACAATGCTATCTTCCGAGTATGAGCCAGGAGATTTGATTACGAGTTGGGATACGGTCGACCAAATGAGCTATGGCCCAACCTTGATCCAAGAGTGCCACTAAACCGACGAGGTCATTTTCAGAGAACGAAGATATTTCCGGCTCCTGAAATGCATTTCGGGTACCCACTAGACTGAAGTTTCTTGTGATGTGATGTGATGAATTGGAATTTCGTGCCAAAATCGTTTTTGAGTTTTATCTGCGTTTGGAGGCCTCGTCACTGTTATTTTCGACGTTTTTCTACATGTGGAGTTTGTGCCGTAACTGTTTTTCATGTTGTTTGCCGGTCAGATCTACATTCTATGAAAAAGTGCTAGATGACTGGTGAGAACTGGTGGCGGATCCTCATATTCAACCTCTTCCAACCTCATAACCTTAGGTTTTTGAAGCGCCAAAACTCACCGGTGTGGTCTACCGGGCTCATTTATGAGATTGAGCCCAAAAAATGGAAATTGATTTTCAGCGCGAACGATGCCTTTAAGGTAGTTGTCCCGGACCACCTGGACCAACATTATGCCTGACCTTGTCACCAATGGTGTCTTTTTACCTGCTACAACTCCACTAATTTACTTTTGAATGATCACATATGAACGCAATTGGACTAAAATGCAGATCTTGTGCAGCTATGAGCTTGTCCAATCGAGCCATAGGTTTGAGGCTGACTTCAATCTCAATCGAAGCTGGAGTCTGATGCGACTTGTCATAATTCGTAATGTTTCGGACCTCATCGTACGATTCATCAGTTTTTTATGCTACAGATGTACACCCTCTTTCTGGGCGATATTTACTCGTTCAATCGGGGACATGGGGGGGGGCGAGGGTAAGGTTTAGTGTGCGTGCATGGGGAGCAAGGAGAGTTTGCGACTGGCCCGAGTAAACTTTGCTTCGGAAGAGAATGCAAGGTTTCTATCCGGGGGTGAAAATGCGATTGCCAACTACGGACATTGCGCAGGGACGGCACATTCAACGCAGAATTCCTCAGGGGGTTAATATACTCTGCTTTACCGGCTGTCTAAGCATGAGGTGCACAGTCTCTGTGTCTTAGGAAAAGTAGTGAAATAAGGAAGCATGTGCGGATTCCAGGTGAGAAACACTAACTACTCGACTTGACCTCACTCTGCTTGTGATATGGCTGGAAGGGAAGAGAACATCAATTTATTTGTCGACACTTTACCGTACCTGTCTTTCCTCAATGCATGTGAATCCGGTTTGTTTTATAATTTGAGGGTCAGGATTACTCATACAAAAATAATCATTCTACACCAGTTGCCGTTCAAATCTGCCATTGAGCGAATCTGCTTTCGTCTAAATTGATCGCTGACAGTTTATCGTCCTTTTATCCACTCCCATAAATTGCAAACGCAGCGAGACTGATCGATTCGGCAAACACAATAATATATTTCATGCTTTGAAATCGTCACACTCTGCATGGGAGGTTCTGCAAATCGGTCTCTATTTAATGACGTATGCTTTTTTAAGGTTCTGTGGCCAATACTACTCAACCTTAGTGCTTGAATTGGCAAACCGAATCATAGCTTAGTAGTCACTTAACCCACTCATAGTCCCATCCTAGTGGGTTTAATAATAATAATAATAATAATAATAATAATAATAATAATAATAATAATAATAATAATAATAATAACAATAATAACAATGACTTACTTACTTGACTTAATCGGTTGGCTTTCGCCTGACGCGGTCATTCCGCATCTTCACCGAGGTGTGCCGTCCTAGTAGTCAGCCGTGTCCATTTTTCACGGTCTTCAGCCACAATTTGAACACATTCCATCCAGCTGTCACTATTCATTTCCTGCGAAACGAAACATCGCGCCTGAACTGTCTTTCGAGGCCGAGTGACTTTAAATCCTCTTTAACCACATCCGTCCAGAACTTTCGCCTACGCCCAGGTGGCTGTTTCCAAACAGGATATGGAAGCATTCTTAGAGCGTGTTGTACGAGACGATCCGGCGCTCTCCTTAGCATATGCCCAGAAAGTCGAAGTCGACTTTCCATTGCTGCTTGAGATGGCGTTGGGAGATGCTGGCACCTCCCTTGTATGAAGCGTTGAGGTACTGCATCGATTTCATTGTAAAGGTCTTCGTTATGGCATACACGCGGCCAGGAATCTCCAAGCAAAAACCTAAAAAGCTTCCTCTCCATGCTATCCAACCTTTCCATCTGCGTCTTCGGTTCTGTTCACGTCTCCGATCCGCACATCATGATGGGGCGAAATGCGCATAGGTAGGCGCACAACTTCACTTCCTTCACGATGGTGGTAGACCATGCTTGGTTAGAAAATTGAATGCACGGGCCAGCTTTCGCACTTTATCGTTGTCGAATATCCGCTGCATAACTACCATCGTTCTTCAGCAAACAGCCCAAATAACAGAAATCGTCCACCAGTTCGATACGTTGTCCGTCCACACAAACTCCAGTTGAAGGCCTCTGAGAGACCCACATCTGCTTGCATTTGTCGGGACGAAGACGAAGTCCATAGGCTGCGGCATACTTCGAAACGAGGTTCACAATCCTTTGCAGTTTTGCGTTGTTTTCAGCGAATAACACAATGTCGTCGGCGTACTCCAGGTCGACAAGGGAGCGTCCTGATGGTGTTAGGATCACATCCGCGGAAACTGTTCTGCAACTCTACGCATGATGTCATCAACGGCGAAGTTGAAAGAAAAGGTCCTGCAACGGCTCCTTGCCTTACTCCTGTTTTCACCTCGAAAGCTGACGTAAATCCGACAGGTGTACGAACTGCTGCTGTTGTTCCTTTGTTCATGTCCTCGATTAACCGAACATACTTTTCCGGGACTCCATCTGCTCGCAGAGCATTGAGCAATCGATCACGATGAGGAGAGTCGAACGCGGCTTCAAAGTCAAAAAGCAAGCTGTAATGGCTTCGAAAACCGCTGCCACGATTCAATTACTCTTCTCACGACGAACACTTGGTCGATGGTCGATCTTCAGGTCGAAAACCGGCTTGCTCATCTCTGGTCGTTCCTTCACGATGTTTGATAAGTCGCTCGAGAATGATACGTTCTAAAACCTTGTACATGACACGAAGTAGAGATTCCTCTGTAGTTCTTAGGATCCGTGACGGATAGCTTCTTGTGAAGAGGTACGATGATCGCATGTCTCCACGAATCGGGTATCCTTTCGCTCATCCATATGGCACGGATGGTGTTGGTCATTTCACGAATCCCAGACGGAGGAAGAGCTTTCAGCATTTCAGCAGTGATGTTGTCATCTCCACCTGCCTTTCCATTCTTCATTTTCCGGACACAATCCAAAACTTCAGACTCAGTCGGCGGTTCCTCACTGACATCGTAATGTGCTCTCTGAACATGCGGGAGCTCAGGTACTGATGGCGCTGGACGATTCAGTAGTGAACTGAAGTAATCCTTCCATATTGGCAGCGTCGCATCACCAACTGCAACTCCATTGGTAGTGTTCAAGACAGGAGAACATCTCTTCATCTTCCCGCTATACTGTCGCAGCAACGTGTAGGCTTTCCTCGGATTCTTCTCCTCCCAAGCCTTCTCGAACTCCTTAGCTCTACACGTCCACTCTCGTTCGCGGTCACTTTTAAGCTGCCGACGCAACTTCCTCCTCAGACGCTTCTCCTCCACGAAAGTTTCCTGCAGTTCGGAGAGCACATACTCTGTTGTAGGTAGATGTTGTTTCTTCTGAGACGTAGGCGAACTTCTTCTTAGGCTGTACACAGGAGAATTACCTCTTTCGAAGCGTCCTGGATGCATTTGACAAAAGAATCCGCGTCGCAAAGTTTCTTCTTAGTCCGTACTCCGATGTGAATAGAAACGCGTTGTCGGAAATTCCTTCTGCACTCTTCATCTCTGAGACTTGTCATGTCAATCCTCTGGAGAGGCTGAGCCCCTCGCTTCCTCTTATGAATCCTCGCAGTGAAGTTCAACAGAACAGGACGGTGATCCGAATCGAATGCGACATCCCACACAGCTCTAGATCTTCGAATGTCCGATACTGGAATATTCCTCGTCAGGACATAGTCAAGCTGTAGTTTCAAAGTTGTCATCTTCCGCTTCCGCTGCTCTTCTGGAGATAGCCGGGTTGGTCCTGCCACGTAAGCTGATGGCGGCGATGATTCCTCTTGAATGTCGATGCAATAATCAGACCACTGCGTTCACAAAAGTCGACAAGGCGGTAGCCATTGTCCGATGTTTGCTCCACTGGGTAGAACCATTTACCGAGTACTTCGGATTCTGATCAAGTCCCATCTTCGCATTTGCGTCAATCCCCACGACAACAGCATGTTGACAAGGTATCCTGGCCAGCAACGTATTGAGTTCCTCATAAAACGCATCCTTCGAATTGTCTTCGGCGGTTTCAGTGGGCGCATGAGCACTCACTATCCACAGATTGAATCCTCTGTGATCCCGCAGTCGTACGAATGCATTCCGACACGACGTTGAGCCGAACTCCTTGACCATACCATTGAAATCCTTCCTTACAGCTATTGCACAGCCTCCCACTCTCCTATCGTCAGCGTTGCCGCAGTAGATGGTGTACTCTCCGACGCTGATGACGGGTCTATCCTTGAGGCGGGTTTCCTGCAAAGCAGCAAACGGTGCATGGAAATAGCTCAGAAGTCTGGATAGCGCAGTTTTTTGGATATCACTCGACAGCGATCGACAGTTCAGGGTGGCGAAATTGTGGCTTGTGGCCAAAGACTCCATGACTCCTAGGTACGGATCCTAAGGTGTTATGGACCAGAGGCCTTAGTGTGCCGGACGGCGACACCTTTATGCAATGTGCGGGATACTTTCGCGATATAGTTGTGCACGCTATATCGCTCGAACGTTCCCTGTGTACACTCAAACGTCTGCTGGGTTCAGTAGAAGCAGGGGCACCAACGAGCAGGTACCAACAGACTTGTATACACGATAATAACAATAATATAATAATAATAATAATATTGACTTACTTGACTTAATCGGTTGGCTTTCGCCTGACGCGGTCATTCCGCATCTTCACCGAGGTGTGCCGTCCTAGTAGTCAGCCGTGTCCATTTTTCACGGTCTTCAGCCACAATTTGAACACATTCCATCCAGCTGTCACTATTCCATTTCCTGCGAAACGAAACATCGCGCCTGAACTGTCTTTCGATGCCGAGTGACTTTAAATCCTCTTTAACCACATCCGTCCAGAACTTTCGCCTACGCCCAGGTGGCCGTTTCCAGACAGGATTTGGAAGCATTTTTAAAGCGTGTTGTACGAGACGATCCGGCGTTCTTCTTAGTATATGCCCGAGCAGTCGAAGTCGACTTTCCATTGCTGCTTGAGATGGCGTTAGGAGATGCTGGCACCTCCCTCGTGTCAAGCGTCGATGTACTGCGTCGATTTCCTTGTAAAGGTCTTCGTTATGGCATACACGCGGCCAGAAATATCCAAGCAAACGCCTAAAAAGCTTCCTCTCCGTGCAATCCAACCTTTCCATCTGCGTTTTCGGTGCTGCCCACGTCTCCGATCCGTACATCATGATAGGGCGAATAGCGGATAGGTAGACGCGCAACTTGACTTCCTTCGCGATGGTGGTAGACCACAAACACTTGGTTAGAGAATTGAATGCAGACGTAGCTTTCGCACATCGTTGTCGAATATCCGCTGCATAACTACCATCTTTCTTCAGCAAACAGCCCAAATAACGAAATCGTCCACCAGTTCGATACGTTGTCCGTCCACACAAACTCCAGTTGAAGGCCTCTGAGAGACCCACATCTGCTTGCATTTGTCGGGACGAAGACGAAGTCCATAGGCTGCGGCATACTTCGAAACGAGGTTCACAATCCTTTACAGTTTTGCGTTGTTTTCAGCGAATAACACAATGTCGTCGGCGTACTCCAGGTCGACAAGGGAGCGTCCTGATGGTGTTAGGATCACATCCGCAGGAAACTGTTCTGCAACTCTACGCATGACGTCATCAACGGCGAAGTTGAAAAAGAAAAGGTCCTGCAACGGCTCTGCCTTACTCCTGTTTTCACCTCGAAAGCTGACGTAAATCCGACAGGTGTACGAACTGCTGCTGTTGTTCCTTTGTTCATGTCCTCGATTAACCGAACATACTTTTCCGGGACTCCATCTGCTCGCAGAGCATTGAGCAATCGATCACGATGAGGAGAGTCGAACGCGGCTTCAAAGTCCAAAAAAGCAAGCTGTAATGGCTTCGAAAACCGCTGCCACGATTCAATTACTCTTCTCACGACGAACACTTGGTCGATGGTCGATCTTCCAGGTCGAAAACCGGCTTGCTCATCTCTGGTCGTTCCTTCACGATGTTTGATAAGTCGCTCGAGAATGATACGTTCTAAAACCTTGTACATGACACGAAGAAGAGATTCCTCTGTAGTTCTTAGGATCCGTGACGGATAGCTTCTTGTGAAGAGGTACGATGATCGCATGTCTCCACGAATCAGGTATCCTTTCGCTCATCCATATGGCACGGATGGTGTTGGTCATTTCACGAATCCCAGACGGAGGAAGAGCTTTCCAGCATTTCAGCAGTGATGTTGTCATCTCCACCTGCCTTTCCATTCTTCATTTTCCGGACACAATCAAAACTTCAGACTCAGTCGGCGGTTCCTCACTGACATCGTAATGTGCTCTCTGAACATGCGGGAGCTCAGGTACTGATGGCGCTGGACGATTCAGTAGTGAACTGAAGTAATCCTTCCATATTGGCAGCGTCGCATCACCAACTGCAACTCCATTGGTAGTGTTCAAGACAGGAGAACATCTCTTCATCTTCCCGCTATACTGTCGCAGCAACGTGTAGGCTTTCCTCGGATTCTTCTCCTCCCAAGCCTTCTCGAACTCCTTAGCTCTACACGTCCGCTCTCGTTCGCGGTCACTTTGAAGCTGCCGACGCAACTTCCTCCTCAGACGCTTCTCCTCACGAAGTTTCCTGCAGTTCGGAGAGCACATACTCTGTTGTAGGTAGATGTTGTTTCTTCTGAGACGTAGGCGAACTTCTTCTTAGGCTGTACAACCGGGAGTGCCTCTTTCGAAGCGTCCTGGATGCATTTGACAAAAGAATCCGCGTCGCAAAGTTTCTTCTTAGTCCGTACTCCGATGTGAATAGAAACGCGTTGTCGGAAATTCCTTCTGCACTCTTCATCTCTGAGACTTGTCATGTCAATCCTCTGGAGAGGCTGAGCCCCTCGCTTCCTCTTATGAATCCTCGCAGTGAAGTTCAACAGAACAGGACGGTGATCCGAATCGAATGCGACATCCCACACAGCTCTAGATCTTCGAATGTCCGATACTGGAATATTCCTCGTCAGGACATAGTCAAGCTGTAGTTTCAAAGTTGTCATCTTCCGCTTCCGCTGCTCTTCTGGAGATAGCCGGGTTGGTCCCTGCCACGTAAGCTGATGGCGGCGATGATTCCTCTTGAATGTCGATGCAATAATCAGACCACTGCGTTCACAAAAGTCGACAAGGCGGTAGCCATTGTCCGATGTTTGCTCCACTGGGTAGAACCATTTACCGAGTACTTCGGATTCCTGATCAAGTCCCATCTTCGCATTTGCGTTAATCCCACGACAACAGCATGTTGACAAGGTATCCTGGCCAGCAACGTATTCAGTTCCTCATAAAACGCATCCTTCAAATTGTCTTCGGCGGTTTCAGTGAGCGCATGAGCACTCACTATCCACAGATTGAATCCTCTGTGATCCCGCAGTCGTACGAATGCATTCCGGCACGACGTTGAGCCGAACTCCTTGACCATACCATTGAAATCCTTCCTTACAGCTATTGCACAGCCTCCACTCTCCTATCGTCAGCGTTACCGCAGTAGATGGTGTACTCTCCGACGCTGATGACGGGTCTATCCTTGAGGCGGGTTTCCTGCAAAGCAGCAAACGGTGCATGGAAATAGCTCAGAAGTCTGGATAAGCGCAGTTTTTTGGATATCACTCGACAGCGATCGACAGTTCAGGGTGGCGAAATTGTGGCTTGTGGCCAAAGACTCCATGACTCCTAGGTACGGATCCTAAGGTGTTATGGACCAGAGACCTTAGTGTGCCGGACGGCGACACCTTTATGCAATGTGCGGGATACTTTCGCGATATAGTTATTGCACGCTATATCGCTCGAACGTTCCTGTGTACACTCAAACGTCTGCTGGGTTCAGTAGAAGCAGGGGCACCAACGAGCAGGTACCAACAGACTTGTATACACACCTCCCAATAATAATATTAATAATAATAACAATAGTAACAATATTAATAATAATAATAATAATAATAATAATAATAATAATAATAATAATAATAATAATAATAATAATAATAATAATAATAATAACAATAATAATAATAATAATAATAATAATAATAATAATAATATTAATAATAACAATAATAATAATAATAACAATAATAATAATATTAATAATAATAATAATAATAATAATAATAATAATAATAATAACTAGCAAGACCTAGCGAAGTTTTTGCTCAAGAAAGCTTTCACGTGCGCCATCTTCCTGAATCAGACAACTGTGTTGACTGACTTCTGCCTGCCCGAAAGTTGCTGTCCGTATGGACTCTCCTGAGCAGAACAGGCTGCCGGACGTTTACAGCAGGGTGTAGGGTATAAAAATACGGCATAAAAAAGCAAAACATAAGGAGTCAGCGGTAGATCGTCGGTTGCTACCGGCATCATATTTACAACTGACCAACGCCAAGCCCCTGTTCACAATAAATGAAATAGGAACCTACGTGGATGATTATCTTTTGAGAAACAGATTTCGATAAGCTCAGACTTTCAGCGTATAAGAACTAATATATGGGAGTTAACAAATTGAAATGACTGAGCGGTTGTAATGAGTAACGAATAGGGAAGGAGCTACTGCTTGTTTCCTGAGATTGGCAAGAAAATGTCTCCGGAGTTCTGCGCCCTCCTCAGAAAGCGTCACACGCTTCTCAAGATACACGTTTTCCTATCTGTTTTCATCGCTAGAAAAGGTTAAGAGCACGAAAAAAAATGCCCCGAGGCGCGCAAGAGATGGTTTACGCAGATTTTTTGGTAATCAATATATGTCCTACCCACCCAAATGTTGGTACTATTTCATCCCAGTTTTGATCGGCCATTGCTGAGATCCATAGGACACACATACACACACACATACACACACACACACACACACACACACACACACACACACACACACACACACACACACACACACACACACACACACACACACACACACACACACACACACACACACACACACACACACACACACACACACACACACACACACACACACACACACACACACACACACCACACACACACACACACACACACACACACACACACACACACACACACACACACACACACACACACACACACACACACACACACACACACACACACACACACACACACACACACCACACACACACACACACACACACACACACACACACACACACACACACACACACACACACACATCGGGACATAACTGCTTTAAGTATAAGGATAATAATAATAATAATAATAATAATAATAATAATAATAATAATAATAATAATAATAATAATAATAATAATAATAGTAACAATGATAATAATAATAATAATAATAACAATAATAATAACAATGATAATAATATATTATTGTAGTAATAATAATAATGTAGTATTAAGTTGGCGTAAAATAAACGCGTTGTTTCAAAAAAATCATTCTTCCCTCGCTCGGCTGACCTCTTTTGGCAAAGTGTGATATAGCACTCGAAAGCGCTTTTCTCTCTCTACCCGACGATTTCTCGAGAAAACCAAAGCAGGCAGCAGCGAATGTTTATCCACACGTGTTCCATCACACTATTTTGCCAATGGAGGTGTTTATACGAGTTGTACCATGTTTCAACGTGTCAACTTCCTGAGTGTTCAGAGCGATAAACGTGATAAACGTTATGGACAAACGGTCGCTGCTGCCTGTTTAGAAGGGCCCGCTTTCTCTCGCATCCAATAAACTCTGTCCTGTCTCGAGTTTTACAATAGATTTAAAGGCATCGTACGCGCTGGGAACCACTCAGCTTTTTTTGGTTTGAATCATTGGTTGGGGGCGCCTGAGAACGAAAAAAAGAGTTTGGTCTGTCACCGAGGCATTATTGGGAAGATATGGGAGATCGAATGCCTCCAATCCCGTCAAAAAATGTCCGGCTTTCGGGCAGCCGTCTTGCATCAAATAGCTTTTTGATAAGCTACTTTCCCTTCACTTTTGATGCCAGGCGGCCTTTTCTGGCGGAATTCGATGCATTCGATCTTGCATATCTCACAATAATGCGACAAACTCTACCTACGCTTTCAGGAGGGCCTAAGCAATGATTCAAGCTCAAAAAACAGTGAGTAGTTTTCAGCGCTTACGATGCCTTTGAGTGTGTGGTGGGAGTACTGAATATATTAAAGTGTTGAAATTTCTTTCTGTGAATGCGCCAAAATAGCTTTGGGTGACTGAACATCCCCCAACGAACTAGATGATAGCACTAACAAGGGAAGTATAAAAAGCGTAGGTCGGATCTGCCAAAATGACTAGCATGGTTAGTATCTCTTCTGGCTCAATAGTAAAAATGCGCAGTATCCCGCCGCGAGCCGCAGGCTCAAAAAAGTTATGAGCATTTTTCAAGCCTGGAGAAAAGGCAAGGGTACCACCCATCAGGCATTTTTTTTTGGAGTTTCGAAAAATTTTTTCGGATTTAGCTCAAAAGTTGTATGTAGGGGTAATCTAGGGTGATGAACACGAACCTGGAGTCCATTTGTCGAAATTTTGAGGTTTACTGTAGGTTACGGTAGGTAACATGTCATTTAGGGGTCAAAACCCACCTTAGTATTTTGAAAATCGACAAACGGACGTTAAATTCGTATTCTCCACCCCGAATAACCCCCGTATACAAATTTTGAGTAAAATCTGAGATTTTGACCAAACTACCGTATACCCACCGTAATCTACCGTAATCTGCAATAGATAGATAAGCGGGCTTCAGATTCGTGTTTAGCACTCTAAATAACCCTCAGCAAATGATTTTGAGACATATCTATCGAAGAAAACCGGAAATCTCGAAAGTGGCGTTTTTCCCTCAAAATTTTCCCCGGTTGGGAAGCTTCAAACGAAATGAGCCGAAAACTTTTGAAAATCGACCAATAAATTACAGAATCGTGATCAGCGCCCCAAAAAAACCCCCTGGGAGAATTTTAAGTCAAATCTGGAACATTTTTCTAAAACGCTTCCAGAGCCCTCATCAATTGGTAGAAATAAGCGCCCAACCGAAAATCCGCACAAGTCCAAAACGCTGTCAGTCTGGACAAAGTACGGAAAATGTTCGTTCACCCAAAATTTGCTCAGGGTGGTAGTTTTGGGTGCTGAACACATTTATGAGGTCCGTTTCCGGATTTTTCGAAGAATAACGCGCTTTTTGGAAGGTACAAAAAGCACAAAAAATGAGCTTTTCAAGCTTGTAACTTCTTGGAACCTGCGGCTCGCGGCGGGATACTGCGCAGTTTTACTATTGAGCCACAAGAGATACTAACGACACTAGTCGTTTTGGCAGATCAGACCTACGCTTTGTATACTTCCCTTGTAAGTAGAACTGTCCCACGAGTTTTTGGATGGGGAGAACTTCGCTTTTTTTCAAAAATCGCAACTAGAAAAAGTTTCAATTTTCGGAAAAAAGCAAAATCCACTCCAATAAAGATTTTTCGCGAGTTTGTCTGGGTACTATCATCTAGTATTTTAAGGGACCGATTACTCAATAACCCACAGCCCGTTTGGGGCTTTAATAGAAAGCGAATGTTAACATTTTAAAGGCAGTGTTCACGATAATCTTCAATTCTGAGATTATTTGCTATATTGATTGAGTGACCCCCGGGTAGAACTAAAATGACGTAGAAATTGGGAAAAACGCACCAGAAGTACACGAAATCCTTAGGTATCTCCCCGCCTCTTAAGTATCACAGGAAGTGTTTGTTGTGACAATGAAATCTTTGTGGACCCGTCCTTTGCCATTCTCTACTCTCTATTGCTCCGTTATTTCCTTGGAGCCCTAACTAATCCCGCTTTGCATAAAATATAAAATATCCATTTTTGATTAGCCCCAATTTTTTACCGGTGAGAACCACCGTGAACATGTTCATCCATTCGGACAACTAGTCCATGTTATTGAATAATGTCACTGGAATACGCAGTTTCAAAGCGAATTTCGCCGTTTCTTCGTATTTTTGGCAACACTTCGAGACCAACTCATTGTTCAATGTGAAAAACTCGGAGACGAAAATCATCGTGAGCACTGCCTTTAAAACATGCAGTACTTGCACCACACACTGAATTCAGATGTAAAACTTGAAAATGTGTGAGTGTTTTCGGAATGCGAGAGAAAGCGTGAAATAGAGGAAGGAACGCGCTCTCGACCGTCTTATCACGCTCTTCCGAAATAGCTCAACCGAGAAAAAAGAGAAAGATTCAAAAAACGACCATCTATCATTCGCCAACCTAATAAAATGTCGCAGGGAGTTTCCAATGCTTGTTCGTCTCCTCATTGATCTGTTTCTAGCTTGTTGGATTTTTTGAACATCATTCCCGCTTTTTTACGTTTTCCAGCAGAACCCGTTGGTTTCCAATTAAAAAAAAATCTCCAAAGGTCATGCTTACTTTTGTGTTCATTTTTTTTCGATTACTCAGCTTTTCGAAAAAATATCCTTTTTGAATAAATACAAGTTGTCAAAGACGATGTGTGCAGCGTTTGCCGTGGGTGCAGTGAACAACGCCATGAGTAGTGATTTCCGTGGGTGCTGTGACGATCGCAATGTGTAACCATTTTCAATCATTGCTCGGTGTGCCGTGAAGAACGTCATTTGCAGTGTATGCCGTGAGTGCCGTGAAGAACGCCGTGTGCAGTGATTGTCGCGGATGCAGTAAAAAAACGACATGTGATGTAGTTGCTGTGAGTGCGGTGAACAACGCCTTGTGTAGCGCTTGTCGTAAATGCCGAGAAGAACGCCATTTTTAGTACATGTAGTGAGAGCCGTGAGGAAAGCCATGTGTAGAGATTGCCGTAAGTGCAGTTAAAGCGCCATGTGAAGCTGTTCTGTGAGTGCCGCGGACAACACCATACGAAGTAATCGCCGTGAAAGCCGTGAGGAACGCCATTCTTAGTGTATGCCGTGAATGTCGTGAATAACGCCATGTTTGATGATTGTCCTGAGAGCCGTGAGCAACGCAGTGTGTAGTTACTGCCGTGAACGCAGCGAAGAACGCCATAAGTAGTGATTGCTATGCGTATCTAGAAAAACGTCGTGTGTAGTGATTGCTGTGAGTGCCGTGATACAACTTCATGTGTAGTGATTGCCCTGCATGCCGTGAAGAACGTCATGTGTAGTGATTGATCTGCGTAGTGGGGAGGATGTCATGTGTAGTGATTGCCTTCATAGCCGTGAAGAACGTCATGTGTAGTGATTGCCCTGCATGCCGTGAAGAACGTCATGTGTAGTGATTGCCCTGCGCGCCGTGAAGAACGTAATGTGTAGTGATTGCCTTCCGAGCCGTGAAGAACGTCATGTGTAGTGATTGCTATGCGTATCTAGAAGAACGTAATGGGTAGTTATTGCCGTGAGTGCCGTGAGCAACGACATGTGTAGTGATTGCCGTCAATGCAGTGAAGAACGCCAAGTTTAATGATTGTCCTGAGAGCCGTGAAATACGCAATGTGTAGTGATTGCCGTAACGAACGTCCTCTGTAGTAATTGTCGTGAGTGCCGGTGATTGCTATGCGTATCTTGAAGAACGTAATGTGTAGTGATGTCCATGAGTGCCTTGAAGAACGTCATCTGTACTGATTGCCGTGAGTGCCAAAAACTACGCGTTGAGAGATACTCGTTCCCAGCCATCTCTTCACCTTTGTAATGCTACACGAGCATTTGCTCTCCGTCTTCGACCTCATTCTGACAAAAAAAGCCTCTCTCTCAGTGTCAGAATTATCTTCAATGAGCGGACACGTTGGTTTTGCAAAACATCCGTCACCTTGTCGTTATTTCCTAAATTTCCTATGTGTATGGAAGACATTTCAGATGGCAGCAGCCGCTACAATTCATCCGTCAGCGTCTTTTGACGAGGACCGAGCTGCCGAGTCGCTGGAACGAGCGATGCGAGGCTATGGAACCGACAAACAGAGAGTGATCGACATTCTCGTTCGGATCAACAACGCCCAACGTCAAATGGTAATCGTTGTGTGCTCCCTCACGGAATATTGTGCAGTAGGGAGGTGCCGCCTTAGAAATATGTTCATATAATAGATCTAAGGCAGTGTACACTATAACTTTCACAAACGTGTTCTCAGCGGTGTATGAAAGGTCTGGTGCCCTATACATATAACAGTATGACACCGCTAGGGGGGGGGGGGCACACAGGAATCAGTTGGAGAATGAATGATACAGCTTTCAAAAGTCGAAGTATTTCCATGGAGTCTCCACGAAAACAATGACTGATAACGCTATCAGGCAAATGATATCAGCCCGAATTTTCATTTTCATAGATGAATCATTTCATTTTCTTGAGTGTCCCCCCCCCCCAACGGTTTCAATCCCATATAACAGGCATTCTTGGGAAGCACACGAAAACTGTTTCTTTGGGCTAGGATAGGGCTACATTTGGTTTATTTAACTTCTATTTGCAGCATTGATTCCTATCAATGCTAGCGATATAGCTCACTCTGCAGTACTTAATTGATTCGAATATCTCTTGTTATGACAGTGTTGAATTTTCCTTCACTCAAGCACGTTGAGGAGGCGGTCTGGAGACCTCAGAGCGCTTGCTCGCGGCTGTTCTTTTACTACTCCAGACACGTTTTCTGTCGTTATTAGGCCTCTTTAAAAGTTCAATCGTCGCGCGACGCGATGGGATGATAAATATGAGCATCAAACAAGATCGCGTCGCACGTCGATCTGTATTCAAAACATGTTATTGCGGCGATCAGCGATCGCACTCTGAAAGAGGCCTTAGGCGCAAGATTCCTAGATTCCACCTCGCCTAACACTGACAAGGGAACCACAATAAGTCATAGTGACCATTCCAAATGAAATGTAGTTTTCTAGAACTATTTTAGGACGAAAAGTCCGAATATGCCCATCGCAGCTGCCTAGACCCACTCTGAAAAAGTTATAGGCATTTTTTCTCCGATTTTCGCACTTATTGTACCCTCCAAAAAGCGCATTATTTCTACGAAATTTCGGAAACGGACCTCATAATCGTGTTCAGCGCCCAAAACTACTCCACTAAGCGAAGTTTGGGTAAAGGAACATTTTCTAAACTTTGCGCAGAGTAAGAGCGTTTTGGACTTGTACGGATTTTTGGTTGTGCGTTTAATTATCCTTATACTTAAAGCAGTTATGTCCCGATGTGTGTGTGTGTGTGTGTGTGTGTGTGTGTGTGTGTGTGTGTGTGTGTGTGTGTGTGTGTGTGTGTGTGTATGTGTGTCCCGCGGGTCTCAGCAATGGCCGATCAAAACTGGGATGAAATAGTACCAACATTTGGGTGGGTAGGACATATATTGATTACCAAAAAATCAGCGTGAACCATCTCTTGCGCGCCTCGGGGCAACCAAGTTTGTCCGTGGGGCGCGCATTAGGCCGTGGGTCATGAAAACCTCCATGAACCATCTAGCGCTAGACGGGCTACGCTCTAATCGTAGCGACAGGTATTCTGTAGTATACGGGACGCTGTACAGAATCGCTAGGATTTGGGTAGTGTGCAGGACCTCAGTGGGGGTGCGCAGGACGTCATGTAAAGCGTCCAGGTCTCAAGTGGAAGTTTGCAGGACGTCATGTAAAATGGGCAGGAGCCCAATGGGAGTGTGCAGGATCCCAATGAAAGTGTGCAGGACCCCAACGGGAGTGTGCAGGACGTCATATTAAGTGTGCAGGGCCCAAATGGGAGTGTGCAGGATCTCAACGAAAGTGTGCAGGACCCCAATGGGAGTGTGCAGGACGTCATATAAAGTGTGCAGGATCCCAGTGGGAGTGTGCAGGACGTCATAGAAAGTGTGCAGTACCCAAATGGGAGTGTGCAGGACCCCAATGGGAGTGTGCAGAACGCCATATAAAGTGTGCAGGACCACACTGGGAGTGTGCAGGACGTCATAGAAAGTGTGCAGCACCCAAATGGGAGTGTGCAGGACCCCAATGGGAGTGTGCAGGACCCCAATGGGAGTGTGCAGGACGTGACATAAGGTGTGCAGGACCCCAGCGGGAGTGTGCAGGACGCCATAGAAAGTGTGCAGGGCCCAAATGGGAGTGTGCAGGACACCGATGGGAGTGTGCAGAACGTTATATAAAGTGTGCAGGACCCTAGTGAGAGTGTGCAGGACGTCATAAAAAGTGTGTAGGACCCCAGTGGGAGTGTGCAGAACGTCATAGAAGGTGTGTAGGACCACTATGGGAGTGTGCGGAACCCGAATGGGAGTGTGCAGGACCCAAATGGGAGTGTCAGGACGTAATAGAAAGTGTGCAGGACCCCAGTGGGAGTGTGCAGAACGTCATAGAAGGTGTGCAGGACCCAAATGGGAGTGTGCAGGACCCCAATGAAAGTGTGCCGGACCCCAATGGGAGTGTGGAGGACGTCATAGAAAGTGTGCAGGACCCCAGTGGGAGTGTGCAGAACGTCATAGAAAGTGTGCAGGACCCAAATTGGAGTGTGCAGAACCACAATGGGAGTGTGCAGGACGTCATAGAAAGTGTGCAGGACCCCAGTGCGAGTGTGCATGACGTTACAGAAAATGTGCAAGACGTCACTAAGAGTGTAGAATTGAAAAAAAAACCGAGATTTTGTTTTTTTTCATGCTAGTTCTTAACCTTTTCCAGCGATGAAAACAGTTAGGAAAACTTGTATCTTGAAAAGCGTGTGACGCTTTCTGAGGAGGGCACAGAACTTCGGAGACATTTCCTTGCCAATCTCAGGAAACAAGCAGTAGCTCCTTCCCTATTCGTTACTCATTACAACTGCTCAGTCATTTCAATTTGCTAACTTCCATATATTAGTTCATATACGCTGAAAGTCTGAGCTTATCGAAATCTGCTTCTCAAAAGATAATCATCCACGTAGGTTCATATTTCATTTATTGTGAACAGGGGCATGGCGTTGGTCAGTTAGGGGAATAACATGTTTTTCCTTATGATGACAGAGATAGTAATGCGAGAATATTCGCTTGGGAGCTTTACAAATCGGAAGGAAGGTCAGTGGATTGCGATATAAAGGGAGGAGGGACGGAAGGGGCCGTAAATGTGATGCCGGTAGCAACCGACGATCTACCGCTGGCTTCTTATGTTTTGATTTTTTATGCCGTATTTTCATACCCTACACCCTGCTGTTGTAAACGTCCGGCAGCCTGTTCTGCTCAGGAGAGTCCATACGGACAGCAACTTTCGGGCATTCGGAATACAGTCAACACAGTTTTCTGATTCAGGAAGATGGCGCACGTGAAAGCTTTCTTGAGCGAAAACTTCGCTAGGTCTCGCTAGCACCAATTAAAGGGCCCTCGAAGCGTTGTAGAAAAATAATCCAGATTTGACTGAAAACTTGCTCTGGGGGGTTATTTGGGGTGCTGATCACGAATCTGAGGTTCGTTTGTCGTTTTTCCGAAGTTTTCGACTAAATTTGTCCAAAGCTTTCCACCGGCAGAGAAAATTGACGGCAAAATCAACTTTTGACGATTTCCGGAATGTGACGACAGATGTGGCTCATACCGTTCCTCTGGGGGTTATCTGGAGTGCTCAACACGAATCTGATGTCAGTTTATCGATTTTTGTCAGCCCACGGTAGATTACGGTGGGTATACGGTAGTTTGGTCGAAGTCTCAGATTCGTCTCAAAGTTTCTATGCGGGGATTATTTGGGGTGCTGATTACGAATTCGATGTCCATTTGTTCGAATATTGAGGTGGAGTTTGCCCTCTAAATGGCATGTTACTTACCGTAACCTACAGTAAACCTCAAAATTTTGACAAGCGAGCCCCAGGTTACCCCTATGTACATGTTTTTAGCAAAATCCGGAGAAAAAATTTGAAAACACCCTAAAAATTCCTTACCTTGCCGCGAGGCTTTAAAAACGCTCATAACTTTTCTCAGAGCGGGTCTAGGCAGCTGCGATGGGCATATTTGGACTTTACATTCGAAAATAGTGCTAGAAAAGTACATTTCATTTGGAATGGTCACTATGACTTATTGTGGTTCCCTTGTGAGCTGCGAAAAATTACCGATCATGATTATAAAGAACACTGCCTTCGAGAGAATGCATAAACCCGGAAATAAAAAGCAAGTTTTAAAATAAAGTGTATGTCTAAGCCTATGTCCCTGAAAAGTCGTAGCACGCTATAGGAAAACTTGAGCCATTTTGGAGCCTCTCAGAAGCTACTGGGAATCTTTTTAGCAGTGTATGTGGACGGGATGGTAAACATAGCTGACGACTCAACCAAGCTCGAAAACGATGAAAGTAGTTCGGAGTAACGCTTTTCTGGAAGAACAAGTCGGGTACCGATTCATGTTTAACCATGCTTTAGATCAGGACTCCGTACAAGACCCGATATGGCAAGGACCTAGAAATCGAACTCAAGAGAGAACTCTCGGGAGATTTGGAAGAAGTTATAGGTGATTTCGATTGCACTGTAGCTATAATGTTTAGTAAATTCCACCAAAAGTTGCACATCTACTTACCCATTGACAAGCGGTCAAATGGAGATCAATGTGCATGAAACTTATTGCAGCACAACCGCTCTCGCTCAACCAGTGGCAAGCGCGCTGATATGGGATTCATGCATATTTATCTCCAGCAGACCGCTTCTCATTGATAAGTATATGTGCTATTTTTGGAGGATTACACAATATTTCTGTTTGAATGTAACATTTATGAGCCATGCGATAACTGGTTAGCGCATCGACGACTTCAAAATCGCAGGATATTATGTTAGTAAGGTCTGCGGCTGTGACCACACTTAAAGGCATCGTTCTCGCAGAAAATCACTTTCTATTTTTCAGGCTCAACTTCATGAATGAGCTCTGTAGACCAAACCGGTAAACTTTGGCGCGTCAAAAACGTAGGGTTATGAGGTTGGCACTTCCGACGTTAAGAAAAACTTCGGAAGTATTGCACTGGACACACCGAATTCGACGGAGGGTGCGAGAAATGAAGTTTTCGGAAGGTTTTTGAATGCGTTTATTTCTGGAAAGCTGGCAGTTTTTGGGGCTTTTTTGCTATAATCGCTTATCTCAAGAGCTTGCCAACACAAAAACACAGAAAAATGAGACACCGTTTTTTGCGCGGTCGATGCCTTTAAATCGTTTTACGAACACCGCGCACCATGCAAAATGCCTTGTAAGGCCGGAAACATTATTCTTGCGACGCGCGACCGCAGCAATGCATTTTCAGTCATCTCTGAAGTTTGGATTTCCGTTGCGTCCCCTGTGACTGAAAGCATGAACCCGGTTTTAGGTACGGCCCCTCTCTTATTTTTCTTCCTCTTGTTTGCTCCGCTCCAATGCGAAAGCCGCCCTTTTTATGCGCTAACGCCATTTGCCCTGTCATGCTCCTGGTCATGGTGCACTCCGGAGAGTGCAGCGCGTCAAGCCAGCGCTGCCTTGATCGTCCTTCGAGTCTTCTTTCCAGGCACGCCAAGCTCGAATACAGCCTTGCAAACGGTATCACTTCGATCGCGATGAATGCAATCAAGATTCACTAAGTTTCTCGGTAATCGGAGCAACACCAAAACGTTTCCGGATGTTGTCGTTCGTGACGTGGTCCAAGAAGGTGACACCGGCTGTCCAACGTAGCATTGTCGTCCAATTCACACCGATCCTTCGCTCTGCGTCCTTGCTGTCAGGCCAGCACCCTGCTGCTTACAGCGCAGCGTGCCCCGGATCACAGTATAGTAAATCTTAGTCATTCAAAGCCGTTTTTCGCCTCTGGGAGAGCGTCGTCTAGATCCGTTTTCAACACTGTTCTGCTTCTGAGGTCTACGACAATTGTTTTCCATTGAAAACTCAAGGACCAAGTTTGTAGTGAACCGTGCCTTTAAGAGGCCAAGCTAATCAAAACCATGAGAAAAAATGTGGTTTTCTGCGCGTACGATGCCTCTAGTCTTGCACGTACCGTTCGAGATACGGATTATCTTCAGATACCCGAAATCCCTTGATCCCCATTCAAGAGCGACCATGGTGATGGTCTCAGCAGGCTCAAGCCAACGCCTCTCTTAATTGAGTAGAGCAAGACGGAACAGATTTTGTTTCTAACCACGTTTCTCGATCAGTAGTCGTGCGGCGTGAACGGCATTCGTGGTGCCATGGTGCCACAGTTGGCAACGAAGCCACACTAATTGTTCGTGATCTATACAATTTCAAGGATCAGAAGATCGATGATGCGTTCGAAGATTTTCATGCTGTGAGACAGTAAACGTATTAGGGGACCGGAAAGTAATGTCGTTCCTGTTAACGACGTATTATGGGTGGTTTTGAATGCAAATTCGTGTCAAACGAAGAGGGATTTGGCAAAAAGTCTTAGCCAACCAGGTCGACCATCCAAGAACAATTGAAGCAGATTGGGAAAGTAAGCATAGCAGGTGTTTGGGTCCCGCATAATCTGTCTGAACCGAACAAGGCTAACCGATCAAGCACATGCAACTTATTGCTTCAAGGACACAACACAGTAGCGTTTTTAATGCTTGTCCACAGGAGATGAGAAATGGGTTCTGTGTGATAACCCAAAACGCAAAAGACAGTGGCTCTCTTTAACTGAAATCCCTCGGAGTACTGCTAAGCCAGGTTTGCACCCTAAAAAAGCGCTTGTTTGTTTGGGGAAGTATTCGCCGCATTTTTCGTTTTGAAATGCTAAAACCTGGACAAAATGGTAAGGCAGACTTCCACAACGAACATTTACAACGAGTAAGTCAATCTTTAATTGAAAAGTGGCCAGCGATTGTCAACCGAAGAAGCGTCAATCTCCAGCATGACAATGCAGACCCCACTGCGCAAGGCGAACACTAGAAAAATCAGTGAGTGGGGTGGGGGTGCTGCCTCATCCACCATATTCGCCCGATGTTGCACCATCGAATTTTCACCTATTCCAAGCGCTGCAACACTTTTTAGGCGTCAAAACATTTGCAAATTTGGATAATAGGCAAAATGCCATCTCTGGATATTTTGCCGGAGGAACAATTAATTCTTATCGATCAGGGCTGGGATTCATGAACGCTAAACCGGGGGTCCCAGCAGGGTTTGGTTGAAAACGTTCGCAAACCAGCGATTCATCATCGCTAGGTTTGGTCAGGACTGGGCTGCGCCTGGGTCCCATGTAACCACACCTCCGAGGTGACGGTTGGGTTTGGTTTGGTCCCAGCTGGGAGGGGGGGGGGAAGTGATTCGAAATGGACACCCTTGTAGAAAAGTACACAGTAGTAGTAGTGGCGGATATCTTGACAAATTAGAACCTGTTGCTAACAAGTTTTGACAGGCTAGAACGCATTGTTTTCAACTCACATTTTTGTATCGAAGAAACGGAATTGACGGTCGTACGTTTCTGCAAGGGTGTCCAGTTGGCAATAGCCCGGCTGGGGCAGCTAACAAAACCAACCCAAACCCTACCGGGACCCAATACGTTCATGAATCCTAACACAGGGGTTGAAAATTCGTTCACTAGATGGCAGAAGGTTATGGACAGTGATGGGGAATACATTCATTGATTAAAAATAAAGACTCGTTAAAAGTGTATGTGCTTTTATTTAGCGTAAGGAAATGACATTAATTTCCGGCCCCCTAATATTTGGTAATGATTCCCACAACCTACTGGACTACCTTTAGTCCTCCATATCTGGATGGTCGTGCTTCTTTGCTAGTCTTCGGGTGCTTTGTTCTCTGCATGCCATTTTGTGGGAGTCCATCGTTGTGACCTGCACATCTCTGCTGTCAGATCGTCTTGCCCGCCACCTTTCCCATCCTCTTATGCCCAATTGCCGTCTTCACTTCTTCGGTGGTAATAGACTGGGCAGCATCTCTTGTGAGTGAAAATTTAGGGATAGGCGGATGGGGAAGCTCCCACGTAATGTTCTCGAAGTAGTCCCCCCCCCCTCATCGCCTTCCCACGGTTCATAAGCAGCTGACCATGAATGTCAATAACACCATAGAACTTCTCGATGTCTTCGGCACCACGTTTGCGGGATTCCGCAAGTCAATATACTAGACGTTCACCGACCAGCTTCTCATACGCTGGCTTCGCTCTCGCAACGGCCTTCTTAGCAGACTTCTTTGCGTCGCAGCACCTATTTCTCACAGTTGTCCGGTACCTGATTAGCTACAAAGGTGTGGTACACTTTCTTATTTTCTTAGCGTGAAGACGAGCTGGCGGATTACATTGATAGCCATGATCACAACAAGAAATATATTTGCTCGTAACTGACCCCGCGCATTCGAGTACGACCAATGACCTAGTGCTGGGTGTGTGCGGGCTACACTTCCGTAGCAAAATACTATGTGTAGAGGAGAAGATTGAATTAGTTCTCTGCACCGTTGGGACAGGTAAAATTTACGTAATAAATTCAGTCTGATGAATGGACGGGGCTGCGACTGTAGGTTGCAGCGCGCGAACCAAACCCCGTAAGCCAGTGATGCCGCCAACACCGCACGGCCAGCCGCCTGGTTGATGCGTCGGACTACATGCAATACGGAAACCATATTAATTGATCGCTTCTTTGTCGTGTCTGCTGACATTGTTTCGCATATACTGTTCACTTCAGCAACAGTTTTGCAGTTGCGCTTATGCAAACACCGACAAAGCGAGACGTAGTGGATCTCCAAAAGGCCATCAAAGTAGGAAAACATTTCAGTAACTTCCAAGTCGTTGAAATCTCGATTTCAATCAATTTTTCCTAGGGTTTCGGCACGAATGAACGAGTTCTGATTGAAATTCTCGCCTCGCGTTCCAACGACGAAATACGAGCCATACGGTTGGTGTACTTCACATTCTTAGCCCTTTTTTGTTGATTGACTCCAATGAATTAACCAGGTTCTGGGAGCATCCTCTTACTTACCGCTTGTACAGTTTTAATGCGAGTTCCGCCCTTCTAATTCCTTGGTGTAATATCTCCTGTCTTGCGCCAGTACAGGGTGCACGCCAGAAACCGCACCTGGTGTTATAAAATCATGGGGAAGTGGACTCGTAGGACACAAACGTAGCCCAGCGCTAATCGGGCCAAGCGATGGCGTATCGCCAACTTGTGAAGATTTTGAAACAAACCCAGCTGGGACCAACACTCGTTCGTGAGTCCCAGCTCTAATCCCTAGTCGTCCATCTCATCTTTTGTCCCTAACACAGCAATCCTTCATTTCGTGTCGTTTCCCAGCAAGCCAGCACTCTGCAGCTTGGGGCACGATGGGGTCGAACCACAGTTGGATGAAGCTTCGACCTTAGGCGATCGGGCAAATTCTTGTTACATAACCCTGCGAGTATCAACCGCCATTTCATCAAAACTACGCTGGCGTCAGAGCTGATTTCCCTTTCTAGGCCAAAGCCTATTGCGGTAGTCGAACCAAGGTTCCAGCAGGAATCAGCGCGCGGGTGCTCAATGTCATCGATAGTTACGGAGTCACGGCCGTTTCCATCGGTGGATAGATATCCGGTCTTCTTTTCATCGAAGCGAAGTCGGAATTGAGATAACAGCTCACTCCAGACTTCTACCAGGTTGTCCAATAGTTCTCGTTCGAAAATTTCACCATTTTTAATTTTTTTCAACTTTATTGAAAAACAAGTCTAATCAACAATATAATCACCACAGTTATCCACAACAGTGGCCAATCGATTGGGCAGGTCGCCGATTCCCTTCGCCCAGAACTCCGGGGGCTGCGACTCGAACAAGTCCGCGATGTCGGATTTGAGGTTGTCGTAGTTGATGAATTTTCTTTCGGCCAAATGGTGCTTTAGCGGGCGGAACAAGTGGTAGTCGGAGGGTGCGAGGTCCGAGGAATACGGCGGATGGGCAACCGTCTCCCAGCCGAGCGTCGCCAACTTCTGCTGGGTCTCCTTCTCCACGTGGGGGCGAGCGTTTTCGTGTAGCAGGTCGACCGAGGCCCGTCGGGGACGCTTTTCTCGGGTGGCGGCGGCTAGTTTTTCGAGCTGATCGGTGTAGATGGAGGCGGTGACCGTCCTGCCTTGCGGGAGCAGCTCGAAGTACAGCATGCCCTTGGTGTCCCACCAGCAGCAGAGCATGATCTTCAGCAAGTGCAGGTCGGCTTTCGGCGTCATCGGCGGCTCTTCTCCGCGCGGGATCCAGACGTAACGGCGGGCGACGTTGTCGTAGAGGATCCAGCTCTCATCCCCAGTGACCAGGTCCTCGAGAAACTCCTTGTGACGCGGACGAAGGAGGAGGGACTGGCAGACGGCCACGCGGCTCTGCTTGTTGGCGTCCGTCAGACGGTGGGGGATCCAACGGGCCAGAACTTTGTGGTAGCCGAGTATGTTGAGTCGATTGTGGATGGTGGACTTGCTGCAGCCGAGCGTCGTCGCCAGTTCACGGGTGGTGGCTTCCGGCTTCTCTTTGATACAGCGACGGACCTCGAGGTTCGTGTCGCCGCTCTCGAAACGATTGAACCAGCGGCTGACTGTGCGTTGGGACACTGCATCCTCCTTGCACGCTCTGCAGATGTTGGCGACCGCGGTGCCCGTGTCGTTGCCCAGCAGCCACTCGTAGTACACGAACGTACGAATTTGACCTTGGTGTTTAGCTTGTACTGGTAGCTAGACGCGGCGACTGCGCCTTATATACCCCTAGCGTAGAACTTTGGAGAACCTTCTAGAAGGTTTTTACACTTGCCTGATATTATAACACTTCTAAGGAAAATTAAAGAATTTTGAAAATTTTCGGACAGGAATTATTGGATGGCCTGGTACTTGCCGATGTAGGCCAGTTTTAGATCCAAGTATTAGGCCTCTTTCTGTGTGATCGCAGTGCGACGCTGCGATCGTGTGCATGACGATGCGACTATCGCGTTGCCGTGCAATGTACAGCGATGCGATCGAGGCATCGGGTCGCCAAACTGTGCGATTCCAGCACTCTTTGAGACGAGCGTGTCTCTGCGGCGGTCTGACCGTGCGATGCGGCCTTATCGATTCGCGAGTTTTCAACTCGATCGCGTAGCAGTGCGATCGTATTCTGAATGGGGCATAGCTGGTAGAGTATTTCAAACGAATAATATCGATTTTCCAAAAAAACTCCTACATTTTCTCTAAGACGAGACGGTTTTAACAGCCCTTGGTACCATACATTACGTGTGGGGCAAGGTTTCCATAATTGGTGAAAAAGTAAATTTCTGTCCAATTACAGAATTGCGGATTGCATTTATTCGATTATTCAAACATTCAAATAAAAACTCAATTAATTACCTTCGGCATGTTAATGAATAGACGAGAACCCACTTTTTGATCAAATATGAGAACCTTTCACTTACCCTAAGGTGTGATAACAGCTGCTGTTGAAACCATTCCGATCATGAAGAGAAAACTATATTTATTCGAAAAAATCGATATTATTCGTTTGATATGCTCTAATAGCTGGAGAACAAGTTCTGAACGAGATCTGGTCGTTAACAGCGAAAAATTTATCAATTAGGTGTACTCCCAGAAAGGTTTTTTTCCGAATTTTGTTTGAGCCACGGTATGGATGGGTTTTCTCAGTTGGGTGAATTCATTGAGAATCAGACAATTTCTAAAGTGTTCAGGAAAAAGTTTGAGATTTGGCTCAAAACCTAGTGGTTGGGGGTCTTTCGGAGTTTCCGACTCTAATTTTTTTCTGTAAGGGTTATTTGGGGTGCTTGCGTTCATTGCGTCTGTTTTCGAAATAATAACATAGGTTACGCCAGCTTAATGGCATTACATCTCCCGCGATCTACTGTAAATCTAAGAATATCGAGAAACGGATCCAGAATCATATTCAGGATACCACAAAAAGGTGTTGGCTTAAAGGCAGCATACACGCTGGTAATCGTGGTTGGGATAATTGCGGAAATGAAATGGTATGGCTCAGAACACAACGCCTACGCATTTTGAAGCGTCAAAAACTACCCATATTGCCACTAAACGCGTAAGAAGTTGGCCTGCCTCTGTATTTTTCCCTACTTGGTTTAGCTGATCTCCTCAAAAAGAGTGGAGTACAACAAGTAAACCACAAACGTCGACGACGGTGGGAATGGTCCAGCACCCCTGTTTTGGAAGGGAACACAAACACAAGGGGCGGGCAGATACAGCGGCTGGTCTAACTTCTTACCCGTGTAGCGGCAGTGTGGGTCGTTTTTCACGCTTCATAATGCGCAGGCGTTGTGTTCTGAGCCATACGATTCTATTTCCGTAGTTATATCAACCATCTTTACGAAAATGTTTGCTGTCTTTAAGTGTGAAACATTTTGCCTGAGCACCTTGAATATTGAATGATGAGTACTCCGACCTGTCAACACAAAGGCTCACAGACCTCTCGGCAGCTCTAAACATTGATTTTGAAACACTCTCATCTGAATGGAAATTATTTCTTTGCAAATTTCCAGATCGACAGAAAAAGCTCTGCTTGTAAGATGGGTGAAATTGTTGAATAGAGCCTATCGAAGCAACCGGAGAGAGTCCCGACCGTCCGCAGTACTTGTGTGATTCAGCATTGGGCGACTCTGTATCGGTAGGGCCGCGCAAAGAAAGAACTCAGAATGTTATACCACTGCTGCGCCAAAATGTCTTTGAATGATCACTCTACACACTGGTTAGATTATCGAAGCAGCGATGTATACCTGAAATCAACAAATCGCCACAACTCATCTATCTCCCTCTTATTCCCGAGTTGAGGAGTTGAGTACCCTTTCGAAGAGGGGTCGATTTCCACTGATAATATTCTAAGTCAAGAGAAGACGTTTGAAATCCTGCATAGGGTTGAAGTTTTCGACTACATTCACCTTGTGCACCTCATACAATTAATGGCTAATTTTAAGGAATACATACTATACGACGTTCGACAAGTCGCTTGAGGAAGCTGTGTGGTCGGACACCTCAGGAGACTTCCGACGTCTTCTGATAGTTTTGATTCAAGGAAATCGTGACGAACATGGTAACGCGCTCTATCACAAGGCTGTGCAGGTCTGTTCTGTCTTCAACTTTTACCGCCAAGGTTTTATTCTTGACTGTCTCGTTTTTAGAAGAACACTGACATCTCGCAGTGTCATAGTTGTTTAAATGTTTATTATGAAGCTTTCAATGTTTGCAGAGAAATATCGATATTCTAGAATCAATTCTGGACGAAAATTTCGAACTTGGAGAACTCAATATATTCTTGGAGTTCCAATCAAAAATCAAAATTAAATTAAAATTAAAGTCACTAGCTACTAGTTTGGAATTAATTGTTATCCAAGGATAAGGGGGAGTCCCTGGAACTTTGTTCCTAGATTGACGAGCTCTCGGAGGATAACAACACAAAAACCCATGTCAGATTTAGCATCAATGGAATTCACAAAATGAACTAAACATTTGATTTGTACAATAATACCATTCTACCGTTTGCGTATAATAATTGAAATAAAAACTTCTAGCTACCTTCTTCACTGAAGAGCCCCGGGGTAGCTAGAGATATGAATTGTCTGAAGACAGGGGCGAAACAATTCGTATTTGAAATTATTCTAATATATTCTATATTTGATAAGATTCCATTCCAGTTACCGATTAATATTCAGTGGCACGAAAAAGAACGGAACCGACATAAGGGTGTTTCTCTTAATTGATCCTTTTTGTTGCGCTTCGTTTCTCTGAATGGAATTGGCGCGTTTATTGGCAGGACCAACCTTAATTGTCGACATCCCCACCGTAATCTAACTTAGTCTTTCTTGAAACTGAAATTGATCTCCATAATCGTATGCAGCGCTCCAAATAACCCCCCCCCCCTAAATAAACTTTGGGTGAGGTTTTTTTATTTCCGGTGCCTCAGAAATCCTCTAGGGCTCCTTCCCTCTATGGGACTGCAAAGGTCGAAGCAAAAGTTCAGCTCGAACATCCTACAGGTGGTTATTCAATGCGCTGAACACGATTGTTAGTCCTTTCTCAGTTTTCAGGTTATGTTGCTGGGTTACGGTAAGGTCATTTACTCACCGCTAACTATCGCAGTTTTGCAAAAATAACCCAATTATTCGACTGATATATCTTGTGTATATCCAATTCTGTGCTTCAGGATATGGAAATTTCTTCGCATATTCATAGGTTGCGGCAGGGTGTTTTGAAAAACACCTTACACCTCATTCAAACTTTTGCGATAGCGGCAAATGCCGCAATTATCAGTGGAAAAATAAGAAATCAGATGTCTGATACCGCTCTAAAATGTGAAATCAAGTGTCTGATAATGGTATCAGACATCTAAATTCTCATTTTTCTTCTGATAATCCGCGGCATTTGCCGCTATCTCAAAAGTATGAATGAGGTGTTATAGTCATTTCGAAGCTCCCCTTCAGTACCGTCTCCCCTCTCAATTGGTCGGACTGCGATTTTGATATTTGTCCAGAAAATCCGTCCACTCGTTGTTTTCATTGCAGGAGGCTTTTTTTTGTTTCCACCATTCCCGTCTAATTTACCTTATCTGAATTAGAACAATTATTATAGCTATAACTTTGATCCAGGACTAGTTTTTTTACGTTAAAGAACTAACTACGAAGATCAAATTCCAACGATCCAGACACATCGTTTCTCAATCAAAAGCTCTCCGATGGCAAATGTGTTGCTCATCAACACATTGTATGATGAATGCGAGTTTCGGTGCGAAAAATACGGATACGGCAAGGGTTCGAACTCGTCACTTCTCCATCAACGGCAAGGATTCCCACTGCGCTAACTGCCCACGTAGGAATCGAAAAACCTCTTATGAGCGTGTGCAATCACACTGTAGGACGATTTATGGTCTAAGGTTGAGATCGGTCCATCACAGGATGCTCTAGAGATTCATAAATATCAAGCTGCGACGCGTTTGTGACTCAAATGCGAAAAACACCCATAACTTCGTTCAGAGAAACGGAGCGCAGCTATGTGGGTCAAATTCAGCTTTTCCGTCAAGAGTTGAGCTTGAAAAGTTGTTTCTGTTCATATTGGCCACTCACTCCTAGTGGCTTTCCCTTGTCAAGAGTTCGCGTAACATCCTCTCCAAGTCTCTTCTTTCGGTGAGAACCTTTTTCAGACCTGAAGTACATATAATAGTTGAGAGCTGCATGTAATCGTATCAGCAGCGAACTAGCCTGGTCCGCATTTGGTTGTGCTTGACCACAAACACGATTAAATGGGGCTATCCTTACATGGGTCCTTAAAATGTCAGATGCGCCTTAGCTTTCCTATTATGTTATTCCTGCAGTATTCAAAAGCGGTCCATGTTATTATGCGATGATCTATGGTGCTTCGCTCATTTTGTCTCTGTATTGAACGTTCGACTGCACCATGCACGAGTTGATATAATGAATTTACTCGACCTATGTTTGCCTTGATTGGAGTCTCTTGAGAAGTCCTCAGAAAATCATGTAATCAGTAGAACAGTGGAAAGAGTGCTTCTGCCACCCTAGTACTCCTTTCCCTGTCTACTGATCACAAAACTTTCTGAGAACTTTCGTCTGAACAAGGCATTGCAGGTGGAGCATGTTTGTGCGTAACCACACTCTCATATGCTACTTCTATCCTCATAAGACCCTGAAAAGGCGAGTGTGCTTCTCAGATTCGGTGGTGGACGAAATATGAGCCGCACAGGCAGCCATGCGTTTTCCACCGCACTGTTAACTCCATGGACGACATGCTCGTTGACAGTCTGTTTCACGCATCAGGAAAGGTTAGCACTGCAGGAAAAAAATTACCATGACTCTGAGCATGTTCAGCATGCTCAGAAATTTGTGGGGAGTTCCCGAGGACAATAGACGTGATCTGGTCGTTATCACTCGGTTGATGGGAGAGGAGCGAGACGTTCCCCCGGAGGGGGACTTCTCGCCCCTCTCCCCTCGCATTATACACAACGATAAGGCGTTCGAAACAGTCAACCCGGGGGGAAACAAGGAAATTCAGCTTCACGGTTGTTCCCATCGCCTCCCCCCCCAAACATGATGAACGCGAAAACAAAGCCGCAGCATATACGGTGATGCAGACGGCCTAGTCGCGAGGTGGTCTCGCACCTCGCAAGTTGAGGGGGCAGATCTGCCATTCAAGGACTACGTAAGGCATATCTGCCTGGTTTTCAGAGGAGCTAATAAGCTTCTCTATAACCTTTAGTCAGAGGTGAATATATTTGGACCGATCGCAGTTTTTTAGGATCAGGAGACTGTCGAAAGCAGCGAGTCCTAGAAAGCTGAAATTTGATGAATCATTGAACAATGGGAAGATCAGCAGTCGGAAGGTCGCGGGAAGACCTGCAGTCGGGAGAACAAGAGAACTCCTGTTGTGGGAACTTTCCCCATTACTCTGCTGTCGAGACGTCCCCTTCGCTTCCCCCCCCCCAATTCGGGGGAAGTTCCCCAGTTGTTTCGAGGGAAGTTCTGCTGTCGTTCTCGGGAACTTCTCCACGAATATCTGAGTGTGACATCTGTCGAGTGTGACAACGTTTCCGACTTTTGAAGACTTAATTTGTGGGGGATATCAGATTACTTATACTCGGAAAAAATTGAACTCTCAACAGTTGCGATTAAGGTGCGCTCCGAGAAAGGGCAGTGGAGCGCTGCAAGTTCATTGCGAACCCGCCAGTCCGCTGTCCACTTATCACCCCAGAGTAGCACGGTTGCCGTTTTCGTTGTTTAGGGGGGCAGGAATGATTGCTCCCGCCGGCTGGTAGCCATCCAGCTCCGCTGCCAGCCAATAGGAATGACATTCGAAGTTTTCCAAGGTTCAATTGATGATTCAATGATTCCTGGCAAAGATTAATGCAAGGCTTACGTCGAATTGTGCGTAGCTGTCATGAATACTCCTCCTTTAAAGATTTCACAAAGTTTAATCCTACTCCAAGCCCAACTTCAGTTTCTTTATAGTTGTTGTGGCCAAATTCAACTTGTTTCAGATTTTTTCCAATAAACGCTCGCTGCAAGTAAAATCAGATTTGCTTAGAAAACCATCTAAGAGAGATTGCTGCGAAGTGGCTTCGTTCTCGAGAAAAGGCATAAAACTTACGTGATTCGCGTGAATTACTTAATTCTGTTAATTGTTAATCTGAGTGCGCTTTTGTCTAGACATCGTTTTCCTAATCTAGGAACAAGTTCACTACTTTCTATATAGACTGAGAAGCGTGAAGCAGGCTAGGGAAAAATTAGTCCATACTTCGAAGAAAATCCTCTGAACTTTTTGGTTCACCTTGTGAAGAAAAAACATCAGGTTGCCTGCTCGACAATCATCCTACAAAGTGTTGTGTGTCGTGGTCTTGGTGGTAAGTGGCCATTCACTAAAAAATTCTCAAAATCGTTTTTCAAATTCAACATTCTCTCGCCTTGAAGATTTCCGCGAAAAATTCTAAAATCCCATCATCCAAGATCGAAAAATTAATAAATCTGAGAGATAAACATAACTTGCTCGGATTAGTCTTGGCAGAGGAAGCAGCGAAGCGGTCGGTCATGACAAGATATAACAGTGATAAGGAGATTTTGACATGATAAGCTCGATGAGCCTTGGGCCCCCGTCATAGTCTGCCGAAAGCGGCCGTCCTAGTCCCACCCGGTCGATAGGTATGAGAAGCACGCAAAAGGTAAGAAATGAAGTGATAAAAATCATCCTCGAATGATAAAAATCGTCCTATGATATGATAAAGTTTGACCCCAACTGATAAAAACCGTCTGGAATGATAACAATCCACCTGATACGACCAAGGACGACATAGAGAAGGTGGAATTTTATCAGTTGAGGATAATTTTGATAACCTCTTTTCGTCCCGTCCTGCGTGTGTCTCATAGATATCGACCGGGTGGGACTAGGACGGCCGGTTTTTCGGCCGACTATGACGGGAACCTTACTTCGACCGACTCGGAATGAGGAAGCTAGGCTATACATGGACACATTTGCACGCTTTCAGAACCCATTTTTACTACCGCTAGTTCGATCAAAGTTCAAATGGATACGAAGAACTGTGGAGGAAGTGTATGCATGAAAACAGAAAAAGTGTCTCGCATATACATACATGTGGCCTACTCAGGCAGAAGCGCCGGCTGAGGGGGCAGGCAATACCGGCTGACCAAACATTGTACCCGGGCATCCTCCGGTAATCACTGCCCCCTCAGCCGGTAAATGGTGGAGCGCTCAGCCGGCAAGTGGTGTCTCCCTCACCCCGCGTTCACTGCCCCCTCAGCCGGTAAATGGAGGTATGCTCACCAGGTATTAGTTGCTTACCGTGTGAATGATATACTTAGGTCCGCAGAAGCAGATAAAGCCCCTAGTAGGCCCTTCCTATTCCCCAGAGCAAGTTCGAGGTTCGTGCTTCATCCCTGAAGCGGTAGACCTCGTCTTGCTTCAAAATTAATGAACTGATCCGCTGCCACGCCTCACGGTCACAACGAACCTTAAGAGATGGGGGGTCAATTATACAAATCGAGGGATGACCACACGTTCGAATTTCATCACCAGAATCATCACGATTCCCATTTCGCCCGCGCCGTATGTGGCCCTGGTTTGCCTTACTCAGATAATAACACCGGCTGAGTGGGCGGAGAAGTAGGGTCGCCCGCTGAGCAGGCAGGCTTATTTTGGGGGCGGAGCGTCTTACCGGCTGAGCGGGCGGGCATGCGTTTTACCGGCCCTCAGCCGGTAAAACGCATGCCCGCCCGCTCAGCCGGCAAGGCGCTCCGCCCCCAAAATAAGCCTGCCCGCTCAGCCGATGTTATTATCTGAGTAGTGGTCCAAGGCGCTGTGTTGCGTAGACCGGTGGTGTGTTGGTTCAGACACTTTGACAAGCGAGAGTTCTGCATTCAACGCCACTCTTCATAATAAGTCTTGCTCCAAGGTGCCAACCACAGAAGGCATCTAGGTGTCACCGAACTCAGGTTGACTGCCTCTTTAGAGTCACCACATTGGGGGATTGCTTCTTCTTCTTCTTTGCAGCCGCAGGAAGGTTTTTGTCAAAGGTTCAAGAAACGGGCGACTTAAACCGGATTCGTCCACAAATCCATTGTTGTGAGAGTGGTAGGCCTCTTTGGGCATTCGAATAGGTGTTCAGTTGTGTGGCCACGGCTACCACAGTCCGGGCACTCGTCCGGCTTACTGCGATCGATCTTATGCAAGTATGACATCAGCATAGGGGAATGACCGCAGCGTAACGAGGCAAGGGTACTTCTAGCCCGCCTACCGAGTTCCATCTCGGTGTCGCTGACTATGGGTGGTACGACCCCCAATATGGGATTGTCGGTCATCCTACTCAAGTGATCCCTGACGAACTTGGTGTGCTCCGCACGTAAAAGACGCAGACGATCCAGTTGGGAGTCCGTCCATCTTTGTATATTAACTTTCTCGGGAGCATCCGCAAAAGGCCTTCTGATATGTCTCTCTCTCACGGGATTCATGATCCTTCTTAATGGGGGTCAGGCTGCTTGACAATGTTAATAACTAGTTGCTGGGCTTGGAGTTGGCAGTGCTCCTTAACTGGCAGAATTCGGGCTTCAGCATGAAGATGTTTTACTGGGGTGCTTTTAGCACACCCTGTGGCAATCCGAAGAGCAGCATTTTGGACTCGCTGCATCTTTGTCCACGATGAATCCGATATCATGTGCTGCCATACCGGTGCAGCGTACTCCAACGCCGGCTGCAATATTGCCTTTTAGGTGGTCAAAATTGTCTCCTTGTTACTTCCCCAAGACGTTCTTCCCAGAGCTCGTAGGACGTTGAGCTTTGCTTTCTTTGTAGCCTGTTTCTGCTCAGTATTCTTGTGGAACCTCAACGAAGGATCCAAAACTAGGCCGAGCAGCTTAGGAAAACGTGCAGCAGGCAGACGAGCGTCTTCCCAATTCACAACGGGGTGAGCGCAGTGTTCCTTAGGGTCAGTGGAGAAAACTGATACAGATGATTTAGCGGCAGAGACAGTGAGCATCATATCATCGAGAAAGTTCTTCAGAACGATGAGGTAGCTATTGATCTTGCGTGCAGCTACATTAATGTCTCTGTCCCGGCACAAGATGGTGATGTCATCCGCATACGCAACGACTTTGATGTCACTCGGGGGGACGGGCAAATCCTCCAGGTAAAGACTGAACAGAGCAGGCGATAGAACTCCTCCGTGAGGGACACCGGCAGCGATCGGGATGCTATTAGAGACATGTCCCTGAAACAGCACTTTTGCTCTGCGCCCTTTGATGAGTGCAGTAATCCTTCGCTTCTGCCAAGGCGGGATGGTGGACCTCAATAGCTTCTCAGACAGTATGCCCAAGTTGACAGTGTCAAACGCCTTCGTGAGGTCCAGGACTACTCCAACAGTGCGTTGAGGCTTGGTGGCGTTGAAGCCATCCAAAACATAGCTCACAATCTCCAGCAGCGCCGTGGTGGTAGAGTGTAATTTGCGGAATCCATGCTGGTGCTGCTGATTGTTATTATGCTCGGCAAGCTCCTTGACGACCAGTTTCTCAGCGACCTTTGCGATTGGTGATAACAGACTTATTGGCCTGTATCCCTTAGCCGTCGATGGTGATTTACCTGCCTTAGGCAACGGAATAACGCTTGCCATTTTCCAGTCTTGGGGTACGATGCACGTGCGAAAGGATGTGTTGATGACGTCAGCCAGGATTGGCATAATCTCAGTCGGCAGTTTCTTCAAGACCGCTGGACTAATGCCATCCGGCCCTACATCCTTCGAGTTGCGCATCTCTTTTACCACCTTTTCAATCTGCGCGGGCGCCACTGCTCCTGCTTCATTCATGAGTGGCAACTTACAGAGCTCTCTTACAGTCACTCGATTCTGTTTCCCTCTCTTAGCCTGAGTTATGAAAAAATTCTTTCCGAGAGCAGTTGCAGCCTCCTTTCCCGATTTGAAGACTCCATTCTCGAACTCGATCGTAGAGTAGTTGGTGGAGGTGCTCTTGCCAGAGATCTTCTTTAGAACTTTCCAAGTTGACGCTCCATCACTCTTGAAATTCATCTTCTCCGTGAATTTCTCCCAACACTCCTTCTTGTGCTTGTCCAGATCTCGCTTAATCTCGCTATCCAGCTCAGCAATGGTCGGATCCATGTGATCTGCCACTCTCTTTGCATCCCTTGTCCTTATCTTCTCCAAGATTTCCCTGGTGACATTGAGAAAGAAGGTCTTTTCTCGGCCCTCCGGATTGGCGGCTTTCATTGCCTTGCGAATCGCGTCCGTCAAGTGACGTTCTTTCTGGTGCACGTTCCCATTCCATGGGTAGTCAGCCACATGGCGAAGTGCCACCTCCCTGATCAAGCGCCAGTCTGCAAGGCAAAGATTAAGATAAGACCTTTGACGGATACCTGAATAAGGAGCAAGAGAATTAGAGAGATCGACATGGACAAAAACGGGGATATGATCACTGGACAGAGTTATAGCGGTAGACCAAGAGCAGGCGCTGGAGAGATTAGATGATACAAGAGAGATGTCTGGACTAGAGGATCGGCCGTTGGCCGGGAGACGAGTGGGCTGATCATTGTTGAGAATGACCAGATCGCACTCCTCCGCCCATTCTTCGACGTCTTCTAATCTAGCGTCAATGCCAAGCGACGAGCAGAATGTATGAGCATTGAAGTCGCCTGCGAAGACAACAGAGGGTGAAAGGGAGCATTCGTACAACTGCTTGAGTGGGGGAATAGGGTCATAAGATTGGGGACAGGAAGTGGTAGGAGGGATGTAGAAATTAAAAAGAGATATAGAGGTTTTGAGAGAGAGATGGATAGGTAGGTACTCGAGCGTACCGTCCTTTGGTGTGTTTGGTATGATATGAGAGGGTAGATTTGATAATACGAAAGTGGAAACTCCTTCGCCGAGAGCTGACCTTGGAGCATGATAAGCAGTGTAGCCAGGAATGTTAGGGTGACGTGCGGTAGCAGAAGGAGAAAGTTTGGTTTCCTGAACCATTATGACATCAGGATGATGAGTACGAGCAAAAAGAGAGAGTTCAGACAACTTGGCACGAAGGCCATTGAGGTTAATATGAACAATAGAGAGGGGGCGGATGGTAAATGAGGAATCAGAGGTACTGAGGGCAGAGCACAGAACACAACGGAAGGAAGGATCGTGATGCCTCACAGAACTGAGGCCCGAACAGGAGAGATGCACCCACCTTTGGCATTCGAAGCACTGGACGCTGGTATGTCTCCTGGTAACATCCTTGCCGCACGTGGCGCATGGGTACTTCTGAGCGGGTCCTGGATTCCTCTCGACGCCGGCCATTTGTAGTAGAATCCTTAGGAGAGCTGCAGCCAGCCAGCATCTCTCCCATGACAAAAACCCTCCACGCGGAGGGGTTGACGTCGGTTTGCACGGAGGTGGTCTTCGTTCCTCCACACTGCCACGGCACGAACGTACGACATCTCGGCAGCAGGGGATTGCTACTGGTCCAGATTCGTGATAGCGTTATCAATTTTTGTTTTCACGGAAACACCGGGGAAGTTTTCGACTTCTAAAAGCCGTATCATGCAACCCTCATTGAAAACCTGTTGGCACCTAAAACCCTCCACCCCTAAAATAGTTTTACATCAAAGTGTGTGTCGACGCCGTGTTGAAGTTTGGTAAGTGATACAAACACGTCAAAACTCACTGCGTATGGCGGAGGTGGTGAAACGTCTGTGGTTTATCACGGCGTAACTGTGCTATTTGTCGGAACTTATAATCATTCAGTAATACTTAGGTTTCAGGCTGCCCAAGCGATTCTGAGGTCGTCAGATAAGAAGTCCGGAGTCGACAAGTTCGATGCTGTAAGTAGCTTTCTACAATTCCAAAAAGTGGACTAAAATTTAGGAAGCCCTTCTCTTTGTTCTCGCGAAAAACGGTTGTTGTGGTATCCTAATGAGAAAGTAGTGACCATCAGAAAAAAAAAAGAAAAAAAAATAGTTGGAATAAAAATGTAGAGGAAAAAGTTAGAAACTACAGGTCCCCATTCAACGAGGTACCATTATAAAGGCAGTGTTCACGAAGAAAAGTTCAACGTTTTTTTGGCTGAAACGTAAGCTTTGGGTCCCTTTTTTCTATGAAGATTAAGAATGGAAATGCCACGAGAAACGGCCGGTAAGTGGGTGAAAATCTCGTGGGCCAGCCAACCCATTGGGCCACTCCGCCCACGTCCTATAAAACTTGCCCTGAATTCGTGGTTAGATGATGAATTCGTGGCTGATTTCCGATCGAAAGCCCCGCTCTTCCCTCTATTCTCAACTTCTCTCTTTACTCAGGTCAGCTTGTACACATCGGCTGCAAAAAACGGGAGTTGCAAGCCTTGGACAACTCGTCCACAATGCTTACCCTGCTGAATTCCGAGGGGCCATAACTCCGTTTTCAGGGGGTCTTGTACGATTCCAGGGATATCATTGAAATCAGACTGGGACCGTTTTCAAGATAGGCGGAAAAACACAAAAACGATTCTTATCGTGAACACTGCCTTTAATGTTTGTTCTGCCAAATTTTATTGTTCCCCTAAAGGCCGAGAGTCTGGGCAAAATTTCGTTCCGGAGTTTCCTTGTTAAAGGCATCGTACGCTCTAAAAACCACTCACCGTTTTTTCGATTAGCATGATTTTCCTGCGCCCACCTAAGAACGTAGGGAGAGTTCATCCAGTTGAGAACGCCTTTTCGTAAAGATAAATGAGGTCGAATGTCTCAAATTCCATCAAAAGAGGCCGGTCGTCCGTCGGTCATCTGACACAATTTGCTGTCAGCCATCATATGAGTAACTGAGCAACAATTGGTATAGTACTACTGAGGGGAAGTTGATTGAATGTATGTATTATACGATAACGTAAAGAATTACTTTTCTACACACATCGGTTAACCTTTCCTTATTCACAACTCACTTCAAAGAAAGATGACCTTCTTTTTTTGAGCGTGAGATTGTTGGTCAAATCAGCGATCTCTAACGATCGACTCTTCCTTTCTTACGAGTCGATTGAGAGAATTTCGGTCTGTAAAAGGGATGTTTAGTGATTTTTTCGTAGCTTTCTTCAACTTAGTTGTTATATCCTACTAACTATACGCTGCTTGGTGTGTGTGACCATCTGTGTATGTGTGTGTGTGAGAGAGTGAACGGAAATTCGGTCGGTTTGTTTTCAGAAATGAAGGAATTCGGTTTGTTGTTGTGATGTGATGGCGTATACTGATAACACGATATTATCAGTTTCCTCTGTAAAACGTTGCTGAGCGCCTTCATGGGCGGCTGCATGTGCAGTAGGTGCCCTGGGAAAGTAGACGGGGCTTCACTGGGAGTGCACCGGGCGCCGAAACAAGTAGGCGCGACTCAAGTAGGAGTGCGTCAATCGCAGGGGTTTTGTGGGGGACCAACTGGGAGTGCGCCGAGAGCCGCGAAAAGTGTGTTGGACCTAACTGGGAGTGCGCCGAGTGCCGAGTTAAGTGTGTTGAAGCTAACTGTGAGTGCGCCGAACGCCGGGAAAAGTGCGCTGGACCCAACTGGGTGTGTGCCGAGCTCTGAAAAAGTGTACTGGACCCAACTGAGAGTGCGCCGAGCGCCGAGAAAAGTGTGTTGGACCCAAATGGGAGTGCACCGAGCGCCGGGAAAAGCGTGTTGGACCCAACTGGGAGAGCGCCGAGCGCCGGGAAAAGTGTGTTGGACCCAACTGGGAGAGCGCCGAGCGCCGGGAAAAGTGTGTTCGACCCAACTGGGGGTGCGCCGAGCGCCGGGAAAAGTGTGTTGGACCCAACTGGGAGTGCGCAGAGCGCCGAGAAAAGTGTGTTGGACCCAACTGGGAGAGCGCCGAGCGCCGGGAAAAGTGTGTTGGACCCAACTGGGAGAGCGCCGAGCGCCGGGAAAAGAAAGTTGGATCCAACTGGGAAAGCGCCGAGCGCCGAGAAAAGTGTGTTGGACCCAACTAGGAGTGCGCCGAGAAAAGTTCTTCGGACACAACCGGGGGTGCGCCGAGCGCCGAGAAAAGTATGTTGGACCCAACTGGGAGTGCACCGAGCGCCGGGAAACGTGTGTTGGACCCTACTGGGAGTGCGCCGAGCGCCAAAAAAAGTGTGTTGTACCCAACTGGGGGTGCGCCGAGAAAAGTGTTTTGGACCCAACTGGGAGTGTGCCGTGCCGAACGCCGGGAAAAATGCGCTGGACCCAACTGGGAGTGCGACGAGTGCCGAAAAGAGTGTGTTGGACTTAACTGGGAGTGCGCCGACGCAGGAAAAAGTGTGTGGGATCGGATTTGGTTTCGACGAACTATAATAACTAAGTTCTCATTTGAAAATGAGAATATCATTTAAATGCGTCAAAATACACGCCTACAAGTACGCCGCGAAGCGGCGTGGGTGTGCACCTTGTGTATGTATAGGATACTAGAGCTTTCATTATATATGGACAACTCCATATATAATGAAAGCTTGAAAGCATTGTGCTTTTTCACTTTGTATGCGTTATACAACCTGGTCTCCTACACAACTGCACTACATTCTCAAAAGTCGTTTCAGGATTTGCCTGATCCTTTGAGTAACTTTCTTTGTGTGGTATTTGAGTGGTCTTCAGGAAAATAAGAATCCAACATATTTTTTATACCTATCTTGCCCCTCTCTTGAGAAAATTTACAAGCTGCACGCAGATAAGGACAAGAGGTGTGGTACACCACATAGAGGGGGAAGTTTGACCGAGAAAGCCCCGACTGATTAAGATTTGCTGACTTCACAGGTCCCTAAGTAACTGTGGGGTTAGTTTAGATTTTTTACGTATGAGGGGTCTGGTTACGATGGAAACCACACCTTGTTTACATTGACTGCATATTTGTGTAAAGTTACACATGGTATGTATTTCCAGTTCAAAATCCTGGCCACGGAAAGTCCGAATCAGTTGGCCTATGTCCTGTCAGAGTTCGAACATATGGCAGGATATTCGATGGAGAAGGCGATTGAACGCGAATTCAGTGGTGACATGAAGAACCTTCTACTGGTTGGTTTTCTGGCGCTCACCTATTTAGCCCTTGTTTCTTCGTTCATAGCTATGCTGCTATAATGATTACGCTGTTGGTTGTGAGTAGTAACGAACCACCTAGCTTTGGATAGTACAGGTCCCTCTGGTATTTTTAAACATCGAAATCATAGCTTCTACTTGACTCCAAGTGGCTGGAATCCGTTTTGATGACAGAAGTTCATTTGATTAACCCACAGATCTAAAAGAAAACAGTCCAATTTGAATCAGATATATTTACCATTATTTTAGTCACAGGATACTTTGGGAATACTAGTATTGCATCAAAAACAAGCAGTCCCTCTGTGTGCAAAAAAGATAGAGAGGACAATATTCTGATTCTGCCTCCGCAGTAAATAGTTTAAAGATCACCTCGCTGCATCTCGGAGCAAGGCCAGGGTACGGCACGGGGTGTGAGAGGTTCCGATGTTTCCCTCTATTAAAAATGTTATAACTTTCTTTGTTAACGAGATTTACCCGTGGAACTGTGATGAGGTGAGGTTTAGGTCGGGTAGTGGTCTAAGGTACTTCACAGCCCCAGGAATGGGCTTTTTCGAAAAAATTGCTAGGTGTGAGGGAACGACAAACTCGACAATTCCCACCTAGTTCCATACATTTAGATGTGAGGAAATCGTCGATTTTGTCGTTCCCTCTCTGAGAAAATTCGCCGCGTTAGTGCCGGAAAAGTACCGCGACCCTCTACAATGACGCGATAGTTCCGCGATAGCACCGCAGGAGCTCCGTGATCAGGCGATTATGTTGCCGTGTCTTGAGCCTCGAAATCGCCGCGTTAGTACCGCGCCGGCTTCGCGTTTGAACAGCATCGGCTCAGAGAGGAGGCAGCAGCTAACCCGCGTGGAGTACGATGTACTGCCCTGTGCGGTCAAACGAAATTGCCGCCGGTTCAGTTACTCAATTTGAGGCACATTCGTATTTCCTTGAGCCCAAGAGCAGCAGTAACCCCTGTCTTTATCATACAGAAGACGTGACAACCGCGGAAAGCGTATTTTGTTCTTAGGTCCCCTAAGTTGTATTGCGTTTCTTAATTAACTGCGTATGATATACTCTTCCGGAGCCGCAGCGGCGTTGCGGCGTTGCCGTTACGGCTCCGTGGTAGGGCCGCCGCGGCTCCGCTAGAGCGCCGCTTCGGTGCCTGTAGACTCTGAAGCGGTACTATCGCGGAGCCGCAGCGGCAATTTCTCTCAGAGCGCACCTAGCAATTTTCTCGAAAAAGGCCTTTCCTGGGGCTGTGAACCACCTAAGACCACTACATCGGACCTTACCTTATCCAATCACAGTTTAACGGGTAAATCTCGTGAAAGTGGTAATAATTTTAGTAAGCAAAATTTTGTATAAAATTTTTTTGGTACCAAAGAATAAGGTTCCAAAATGTTGCAAATGTTCCAAAAATCGTTTCTGTATAGGTGGGAAATAAACTTTTTTTGCTTATACCACCAAGGGACGTACTTTTTTCGACTTCACCTATATACTGTGGTGCCTCTCCGCATCAATCGTTCGACATGAAATTTTCTGGGTTCAAGCACAGGTGTATAGCCCACCGTCTACGCCTAATAACAGTTCTCATTGTTTCGGTTCAAGTCAATTACACCAACTTTTCCTTCAAGGTGGTGTAGTGCAATTACACCATACGTCATTTATCCGCCGCCCAATAACTCTCCCGCTTCCCTTCCATCAATTAAACCTCTTTCATTTTCACCTCATGCGTACGTTCAAACCATTTGTTGATTAACCTTTTTTAAATTGGCCCCGTTGTTTCGTCATAATCCAACTGGTTGAAAATTTTCACAACGTTTTACACGATTTTTGGATGTTTTTTGCCGTAACTGCAGTTTAACGTCGCAGTGCACGTTATGGTATGTTTACACAAGGTGCTGAGTTGATCACAAAACGCTTGGCTCCGGGCGGGATTGAACCAGCATATTTCCTTTCCGGGGGAGCGCCTTATCGCACTGCACCATCGAAGCCCCAGCGCCGCTCTCACTCAACTGCTCGGTAAATCTTCACCGATGCAATCATCCTTTCACCAGCATAACGGGATGAAGCAGGTATACAGTCAGAGACTATTTAACAGTCGTAGACCTGTCAAGATGATGCCCTAGTTAAGTCTTACACGATTTTTGGATGTTTTTTGCCGTAACTGCAGTTTAACGTCGCAGTGCACGTTATGGTATGTTTACACAAGGTGCTGAAAAAAATAGTGTAAGACTTAACTAGGGCATCATCTTGACAGGTCTATGACTGTTAGATAGTCTCTGACAGTATACCTGTTTCATCCCGTTATGCGGGTGAAAGGATGATTGCTTCGGTGAAGATTTACCGAGCAGTTGAGTGAGAGCGGCGCTGGGGCTTCGGTGGTGCAGTGCGATAAGGCGCTCCCCGGAAAGGGAATATGCTGGTTCAATCTCGCCCGGAGCCAGGCGTTTTGCGATTAACTCAGCTTCTTGTGTTCACAACGTTTCTCTACTGGTTCTCCTCCTTCACTCTTGACCTGGAGTTTAAATATCTCTGCACTGTTTGCACTTAATATGTCACCATTTACAAACAATTATCTACCAACATTATTTATTACAAGAAACAAAATTCACTGAAACACTTATTCGTGAACATATATCAGTTAATTATAAAAACCACAAATTAATAAAAACGCAGTGCATGTTCACTTTCGCCTCCTCCTTTTGGTGATTGCCTCCTGAAAGATTTATGAGCAAGGCCCAGACCTCCCACCGTGATGCCTGACACCCCGCGCCGTACCCTGAGAAGGCCCAGCTGCCAGATTTCGATTTCGAGATTCGCACTCTCCGATTTTCACATGTATTTACCGGAAAAATTAAGGTTTCAGAGTTCAGTTCTGGCTCAAATTTGGAGTATGAGGATGTAAAATGAATGCGTCACGGTGATGCCATGAGAGCTCCTCGAGATTTTGCGCTCCGGTCGATACGCGCGCTTCTGACCGCAAAGAATTGATCGTTATTATCGTGACTTTTCTTGGCCAAGTCCGTTCCTCCATGTTTGCGCTAGTGCAAACTCCTCGAATGTGCAGTGCAGGAGACGAGATGATCGGGAAGTACGCCCAAGGATATTGGTGAGGGCTTCAAAGTCGTATATCATGACAGCCCTAGAACCACCGATGGCGTTGGCATTGTTGTGCCTGAACGCTTCCGTGATGCGATTGCCGAACTGCATCGCTTTGACGACCGTTTGATAAAGATAATCATCGTCAACGAGAAACAACGCATTTATTTCTTCTCAGTGTACGTCCCTCAGACGGGTTGTGCGGACCAAGTGAGGGATGATTTTTAGAGGATGCTCGATAAGAATACCGCCCAGGTACCGTCAAAAGACATGCTCAGGCAAACCATCGCTCCGAGCGGTACCGGAGAGCTATGTCATCCCTCGCTCTCAGCATGGGTTCTGCAAAGATAGGTCTTGTGAGACAGCTTTACTCACTTCTTTCAATGATTGGTCTTCAGCAGTGGAGAATAAGGAGATTGTATGTACATGTTGTATTCTTTGATTTTGCAAAAGCTTTTGACAGAGTACCAACATATAAATTGGTCAAAAAATTGGAAGCTGTTGATATTCATCCTCGGGCAGTCCAGCGGATTACTAGTTTTTTGCAGAATCGCACCTATGAGGTTAGAATTGGTAATGAGCTATCCTCAATTCACAGCATTTCTAATGGAGTGCCACAGGGTGGAGTTTCATCTCCACTTCTTCTCTTGATTTACACCTCCGAATTGCCTGATGAAATTTCTCGTTTCGACGTTACTTGCACCATGTACGCAGATGACATAAAGATATACAAAATCATTCGAAGTTCAAGCGACATAGAAGCGCTCCAGGCTGCTATTGATCATGTAAAGAATTGGTCAGATCGGTGGGGGCTACCCTTAGCTCCTCAAAAAACCAAAGTGCTCCGTATTGGCAACGATTCTGCAAATATCGCCTATACGTTAGGCTCAGAGGTGTTAGAATTTGTGAATGAGGTTAAAGACCTCGGATTTATGTATAATAGTAAACTTAGTTTTGACAGTCATTACAGACGTATAGTATCCATCGCATCCCACCGGACTTACAACTTGTTCAAAGCTCTTCGCTCTAGGAATGCTTTGACGCTCGTTAGAGCATACAAAACCTATGTTAGACCACTCCTTGAGTCGAGTACCACTGTGCTTTCACCATATAAGAAGAAGGATATCGACTACTTGGAGTCAGTGCAGAGTAGTTTCACTCGTAAACTCGCTATTAGAAGCTCAGGGCTAAGTTATGAGTTTATACCGAATGGAGTCCTTAGGCGGCATATATATTCTTTACCTAGTTTGTTGAATAGACGAAAGAAAAATGACCTTATTATGGCTTTCAAAATTTTAACAAGGAAGGTATCGATTCCCTTCACGAACTTTTTCACTTTCGCTAATTCCAGGGGTAGGAACAATAGGATTCGATCCAAGGTTCCGTTATCAAGAACTAAAATAAAGTCGAGTTATTTTCCAGTAAGAATTCTTACGATGTAAACAAAACATTTAGGGTTGATTGGTTTCGAATGTCACTTAATTTGTTCAAGTTAAAGGCTAGAGAACTTGTGCTAACAGAGAATTCCTGAAAGTGTTGTGCTATAGGTATTTTTATAGGGTTTGCATTACTGAAGATTTCTTTTTAGCGCATCTATTTTATGATGCAGTGATATCATATTGTTATTCTCAGTCATATTTTGTTTGTTCTACGTAGGTTTTCCTACGTCTATCAGTAAATAAATAAATAATAAATAAATACTCGAGCGGCGCTGCCTCTCCGCTCCGAACGAAAATTAGCCATCTACTCGGGCCACAGCAGCCGCTCTCCGGGCCACAGCAGTATCGCTCGGAGCGATCTCCGGTCCCAACTGGCACTGCGGTCTCTGTTCGGGCGATTTTCAAAAATTTCCTAATTGCTATTTTTTCTTTATTTCCGCCTCCTCTGGAGAGAATTAAGCCTGTTAAGAGGATAAGGTACCTGTTACAGCCTGTGGGTCGGGAGGTTAATCGTGCCACAGGCCGCAACAAGGATACCATCCCATCATTGCCAAATCAGAACTTAGTTACATACATATTATCGTACTCGGAACCCATTCTGGTCTCATACACTTCCCCCAGCGCGTGACGCACTCCTGGTTGGGTCCCGAACACTTTTCTTTTCTCGGCGCTTGGCGCACTCACAGTTGGGTCCTCCACACTTTTGTCTAAACATGCTGACGGTCCTGATATCGCATCCACGTAGCACAAAAAAGGATTCAACGTGAAATTCCCGCGGGCGGGCCCTTTTTCTCCTCGCCTCATTCGAGTCCACGTTCTCTTTCTATTCATAAAAGCAGTTTTTCTGCCTCAACTGTGCTTACTTCCAGAGCTAAAATTCTGCCCCTTGTACTAGATTGCTCCTTCAACTGAGGTGATTCTGCTAGCTTGCTACCCATAGTCTTAGCATACTTCGACTTCTTCACCCTCGAATCCACAGGAATACGGGCAGTAAGCTGGCGGAATTACTTGAATAGCAGTGGAGGGCAATCTGTTACACGCTGTGCGGCTGCGCCGCGCCCGCTTCAACTCAGTGGCGCCCGGCTTAGTCATCGCAGGCTTGACGGAACGGTGCCGGGCTGGCTATCAGAAATGTGTGAAAGGAAATAAATTTATCAGGAGACGAAAAATTGAAATGATAGAACCAAAACGGACCAAAGAGCCCAAAATTAAAAAAGACAGAAATTATTTAGCATCTAGCAATGCGTCAACAGCTAACTTTTTTTCCATTTTTACTCGGAAATATAGCAGAATGTGAGCGCAAAAAAGGCCGGAAAGCAAAAAAACAGAGGGCGAAATTTTCTTCATATCCCTGGTATCGTCAATCTTTGGATGCGGGGAAACCAACTGAGAGCGCGCGTATCGTGCGTGTAGGGTGGCCACGTTACGTGTTAAAAACTATCGATATCGCTCGCCACTAATTTTCCGATGGTTAACATTTTCCATTTTTCTTTCGGTAAATATGGTAAAAACGGTAAATTCGGAAAAGTTTCTAGATCTCGGTTCCTCTATATACTCCATGCAAGCAAAAGAATCTTCAGAAAACCGTGTATATGAATATATGAATCTCATTCCTTGCTCGGGGGTGTGTATACAAGTCTGTTGGTACCTGCTCGTTGGTGCCCCTGCTTCTACTGAACCCAGCAGACGTTTGAGTGTACACAGGGTACGATCGAGCGATATAGCGTGCACAACTATATCGCGAAAATATCCCGCACATTGCATAAAGGTGTCGCCGTCCGGCACACTAAGGCCTCTGGTCCATAACACCTTAGGATCCGTACCTAGGGAGTCATGGAGTCTTTGGCCACAAGCCACAATTTCGCCACCCTGAACTGTCGATCGCTGTCGAGTGATATCCAAAAAACTGCGCTATCCAGACTTCTGAGCTATTTCCATGCACCGTTTGCTGCTTTGCAGGAAACCCGCCTCAAGGATAGACCCGTCATCAGCGTCGGAGAGTACACCATCTACTGCGGCAACGCTGACGATAGGAGAGTGGGAGGCTGTGCAATAGCTGTAAGGAAGGATTTCAATGGTATGGTCAAGGAGTTCGGCTCAACGTCGTGTCGGAATGCATTCGTACGAGCGCCCACTGAAACCGCCGAAGACAATTCGAAGGATGCGTTTTATGAGGAACTCAATACGTTGCTGGCCAGGATACCTTGTCAACATGCTGTTGTCGTGGGGATTGACGCAAATGCAGAAGATGGAGGACTTGATCTGTGAATCGAAAGTACTCTTTGATAAATGGTTTCTACCCAGTGGAGCAAACATCGGACAATGGCTACCGCCTTGATCGACTTTTGTGAACGCAGTGGTCTGATTATTGCATCGACATTCAAGAGGAATCATCTTGCCGCCATCAGCTTACGTGGCAGGGACCAACCCGGCTATCTCCAGGAAGAGCAGCGGAAAGCGGAAGATGACAACCTTTGAAACTACAGCTTCGACTCATGTCCACTGACAGAGGAATATTCCAGTATCGGACATTCGAAGATCTAGAGCTGTGTGTGGATGTCGCATTCGGGATTCGGATCACCGTCCTGTTCTGCAAGTTGAACTTCACTGCGAGGATTCATAAGAGGAAGCGAGGGGCTCAGCCTCTCCAGAGGATTGACGCATGACAAGTCTCAGAGATAGAAGAGTGCAGAAGGAATTTCCTGACAACGCGTTTCTATTCACATCGGAGTACGGACTAATAGAAGAAACTTTTGCGACACGCGGATTCTTTTTGTCAAATGCATCCAGGACGCTTCTGAAAGAGCGCACTCCCGGGTTGTACAGCTCTAAGAAGAAGTTCGCCTCTACGTCTCAGAAGAAACAACATCTACCTACAACCCAGAGTATGTGCTCTCCGAACTGCAGGAAACTTCGTGGAGGAGAAGCGTCTGGAGGAGGAAGTTGCGTCGGCAGCTTCCAAAGTGACCGCGAACGAGAGTGGGCGTCTGTAGAGCTTCAAGGAGTTCGGGAGAAGGCTTCTTGGGGAGGGAGAAGAATCTCGAGGAAAGCCTACATCTGTTGCTGCGCGACAGGTATAGCGGGAAGATGAAGAGATGTTCTCCTGTCTTGAATCACTACCAATGGAGTTGCCAGAAGTTTGGTGATGCGACGCTGCCAATATGGGAAGAGATTACTTCAGTTCACTACAAGATGGAGATCGTCCAGCGCCATCAGTACCTGAGCTCACTGCATGTTCAGAGAGCACATTACGATGTCAGTGAGGAAGACCGCCGACTGAGTCTGAAGTTTTGGATTGGTGTCCGGAAAATGAAGAATGGAAAGGCAGGTGGAGATGACAACATCATCTGCTTAAATGCTGGAAAGCTCTTCCTCCGTCTGGGATTCGTGAAATGACCAACACCATCCGTGCCATATGGATGAGCGAAAGGATACCCGATTCGTGGAGACATGCGATCATCGTACCTCTTCACAAGAAGCTATCCGTCACGGATCCTAAGAACTACAGAGGAATCTCTCTACTTCGTGTCATGTACAAGGTTTTAGAACGTAATCATTCTCGAGCGGCACCTTATCAAACATCGTGAAGGAACGACCAGAGATGAAGCAAGCCGGTTTTCGGACCTGGAAGATCGACCATCGACCAAGTGTTCGTCGTGAGAAGAGTAATTGAATCGTGGCAGCGGTTTTCAGAAAGCCATTACAGCTTGCTTTTTTTGACTTTGAAGCCGCGTTCGACTCTCCTCATCGTGATCGATTGCTCAATGCTCTGCGAGCAGATGGAGTCCCGGAAAAGTATGTTCGGTTAATCGAGTGACATGAACAAAGGAACAACAGCAGCAGTTCGTACACCTGCTCGGATTTACGTCAGCTTTCGAGGTGAAAACAGGAGTAAGGCAAGGAGCCGTTGCAGGACCTTTTTCTTTTCAACTTCGCCGTTGATGACATCATGCGTAGAGTTGCAGAACAACAGTTTCCTGCGGATGTGATCCTAACACCATCAGGACGCTCCCTTGTCGACCTGGAGTACGCCGACGACATTGTGTTATTCGCTCAAGAAAACAACGCAAAACTGCAAAAGGATTGTGAACCTCGAACTTTCGAAGTAATGCTGCAGCCTATGGACTTCGTCTTCGTCCTGACAAATGCAAGCAGGTGTGGGTCTCAGGAGGCCTTCAACTGGCTGGAGTTGTCAGTGGACGGACAACGTATCCGAACTGGTGGACGATTTCTGCTTATTGACTGGGCTTGTTTGCTGAAGAACGATGGTAGTTATGCAGCACGGATATTCGACAACGATGTGCGAAAGCTACGTCTGCATTCAATTCTCTAACCAAGTGTTTGTGGTCTACCACCATCGCGAAGGAAGTCAAGTTGCGCGTCCTACCTATCCGCTATTCGCTTCCCTATCATGATGTACGGATCGGAGACGTGGGCAGCAACCGGAAAACGCAGATGGAAAGGTTGGATTGCACGGAGAGGAAAGCTTTTTAGGCGTTTGCTTGGATATTTCTGGCCGCGTGTATGCCATAACGAAGAGCCTTTACAAGGAAATCGACGCAGTACATCAACGCTTGACACGAGGGAGGTGCCAGCATCTCCTAACGCCATCTCAAGCAGCAATGGAAAAAGTCGACTTCTGACTGCTCGAGGCATATACTAAGAAGAACGCCGGATCGTCCTCGTACAACACGCTTTAAAAATGCTTCCAAATCCTGTCTGGAAACGGCCACCTGTGCGTAGGCGAAAGTTCTGGACGGATGTGGTTAAAGAGGATTTAAAGTCACTCGGCATCGAAAGACAGTTCAGGCGCGATGTTTCGTTTCGCAGGAAATGGAATAGTGACAGCTGGATGGAATGTGTTCAAATTGTGGCTGAAGACCGTGAAAAATGGACACGGCTGACTACTAGGACGGCACACCTCGGTGAAGATGCGGAATGACCGCGTCAGGCGAAAGCCAACCGATTAAGTCAAGTAAGTCAATTCCTTGCTCTTTTTCAAACATCAAAACAAACCTCCGGTTCAGGTTAAGCCCTTAAAGATCTTCCTATAGGCCTGGCAGAAAACAAAGCGTAAGCTCCTAAAACTAATCATTTTCGATTCTTTCCGCATTTTCCGGCATTTTTTCCGGAAATCGGAATTCGGAAATCGGAAGGTCAAAAACCATCGGAAATCGGTAAATTGGAAATCGGAATTCCGCTCATCCCTGCTCCCGAGGCGTCGTTTATACGACCACATAAAAAAAACTTGTGGCCAAAATTCATGCGCCTGCTACCTTTACCAGATTCTTAAGATATATGTACGTGAGTGAGCTTCCCACTTGTGGAAAAGAAATTCCGATGATTTCAGGCTCTTGTCATGGTCGCGCAGAGCAAGTCGAAATTTTTCGCTCACCAGATCTACAATGCCATAAAGGTACGTTCGACCAACCATATGTAGGTGGTGGGTGAAGTGCTCCAAGCTTTATCCGGTGGCACCACTACGCAACGTATCTATGGTGGTTAGAATCCTCTATGAATAGGATTATCCCACAATTCAGCCGAATTCGTCGCCAAGTCCCCGACTGAAATCAATGACAATTGGCGCTATGTTATTCGGACGATCCCTCTGTGACCCTCGTTTCCTGACGCCTCGAAATTCGTAATTATAGTCTGTCACGCAGTGGAAAAAGAGGAACGGCGGCGGTCGCGTCGGCGGTGTTGTTGTTGGCCCCATCGGCGATGGCGGGATCGAACCGCAGTCGCCGGTCCGCCAGGCGACCTTCGTCACCAATCTCCCAGATGGGCAATTGTCGACGAGGAAAAAACTGCGCAAAACCGCTGCGTGTGCGAGCGCAGTTCTTTCATGCACGCATTTGGAAAACCAACATAAAGCTGAGTTAGACTGCAGTTCACTATAAGCTTGGGGCGGATTCGTTCTGACCCTTCACTTCAGGGGTTAGAACTTTATGGGGAAACTTTGGGTAGAAGGATGAGTGCTGCTTTGTACGGATTTGACGTAAACTTGTGTGAGAAGCTGGTACAAAAAGACATGCTCAATGGAGCGAGAGTGTAAAGTGGCAGCCAGTAATGAATAATATTTATGTCTCCTCAACTCGATTCGAAGGTTTTTAAGGGCTCTTTTTGGATTTTTCACGGTTTTGTGTCGACTGAACCTTATCACCCAGCATTTGCCGCCCATAATTTTGCCATTCGTGAAGCCACTGATCACCGAATACTTTTCGGTATCTGGGCTGGGATTCATGAAAGCGTACCATGGGCTGCAGTTGGGTTTACCTCCGAAGAATGCGTGCTGTTTTCGCCGGTAACCCAACTCTAGCCCATAGGTTGCCGTTTATGAATTCCTGAATTCGTGAATTGACACAACTTAAACTGACAGTCGACGAGTGAAGGCTTTTGGACTCTTCGAAATGGTTCTACAAACTCACCGATTTCTACCGGAAACGGAACTTCAGCTTCGTTCAGGTTATACGTATGCGGCTCTAGGACCGAATTTACCAACAATTGAGCCGTGGAAGGGTAGGTATTACCCCGGACCCTCTTCAGTCCTCAATGCTCACTATCTCGTCACCATCTTGTCACTTCTGCCACTTTAAACAATGGTTTCATGTGTGACGAAAACGGCTTCTAAAGAGCATATTCGGATTCTAAGTCCAAAATGGTTTTGGGAACGTACAGTCCCATATAATCGGCAGAGTTTTTTTTGAATTACCTTTCCATATGAAATCATAGTAGTTGTCACAGCATAACAGCATCATTGTAGATATTGATGCAATTCCGAATGTCATATCCATTCGAGCATCCCCCTTCACGTATTCGCTTTTTCTGCGGTCCCAGAGAGAAAGAATAGCTATAAAATTTCGAGTGCATGCCTAAGATTTGTGTGTACATATATGGCTGGTAATGCAGGTGGGTGAGCTAATTATCCTGTCACAATATGGAAACGTATGAGGTAGAGGAAAAGGAGGCTGTCGTCTCGGAACCATTATTGACCCGCGAATGAACCCACACTGACGAAGGACAGAGTGAGAAGGTGTTCGATTCGATGTGAGGTGCGACGCCCTGAGCTTTCAGGGTTTCTATAGAGTTTTCCGGACCAGTCTTGAAGGATGGTTCGTGAGATTCTCGATTCCTTGAGGTGGTTGACGGTGACCGGATAAACACACTCTGCCAAAACGACTTTTTTTGGGCGAAACTACTGCTGCTCAATTTTCTTTGATGTGGTGCAAAATATTTTCGGGCTTCTCCAATTTCTGCGTATAGATAGCACTCACAAAGAAACTACTATTAGCCATACTAACCATTTCGGATAAAATGTACTTTTCTAGAACCAATTTTAGACGTAGAGGTTGAATATGCTCTTCACAGCTGACTAGAATCACTCCGAAAAATATTATAGGCGTTTATTCCCTGATTTCTGAACTCACTGTACCTTTCGAAACGCCCAGAAATCTTTCGAAAATTTGGAAACGGACTTCATAATCGTGTTAAGTGTCCACACTATCCCCCATGTAGCTTGGATGGAAGAACATTCTTCGAATTTATCATAGGGGAATAGCGTTTCGGGCTTTTACGAATTGTCCATTGAGCGTTTACTTATATCATTTAGGGGTTCTGAAAGCGCTCAAGAAAAATGTTCCAGATTTGACTCAAAACTTACCCATGTGGGTTATTCGCTGTGCTGACTACGAATCTGAAGTTTATTTGTCGATTTTCCAGAGTTTTCGACTTTATTTGTTCAAAGCTTTCCATCGGGGGAGAATTGATGTCGAAACGCGCCCTTTGACGATTTCCGGTATGTCACGATAGATATGGCTCAAATTGTTTGGAGTGCCGAACTCGGATCTGAGACCAGTTTGTCGATTTTCGACAGCTTAAGGTAGATTACGGCAAGTTTATGGTAGTTTACTCAAAGTCTCAAATTTGTCTCAAAAATTTATGCAGGGGTTACTTGGGGTGCTGAATACGAATTTGATGTTCATTGGTCGATTTTCGAAATGTTAGGGTAGGTCTCAGCCCGAAATGACATGATACCTACCGTAACCTCCAGTGAACCTCAGAATTCCGACAAGCGGACACAAGATTCTTGCTCGGCACCCTAGATTACCCGTGCATACAAGTTTTGAGTAGAATCAGGATTTTTTGCTAAAACACCTCAAAAATTGCCTAATGGATACCCCTGACGCTTTGACAAACGCCTAGAACTTCTTTCTAGAGTGATTCTAGGACTGGGAAGAGCATTTTCGGACTCTACGTCTGAAATCGGTTCTAGAAAAGTACATTCTATGTGGAATGGTTCGTATGGCTGTTAGTAGTTCCCTTGTCAATCCTTTCGGGATGTCCCGTAAGAAGTTTACCGTGGCGCTATTTGACATAAAAGTTTGATGACATAACGAAATATTGTGGGACAGGGTCTCTCTACACACCGAGGGAGGTGATGTCTGGCCTTTCGCGGCTTCAACTCCACTCGGGACCGCTTCGCTTGCATTGCGTGGCGTGACGCGTCGAACTGCAAAAACGGGACAACTCCTCCCCATGTGTGTAGAGAGCCCCTGTCCCAAATATTGTTGCTCTCTTGGCTAAATTCCGGTCCTCCGCATTTGCGGACTACGGAATTGCATCATGCGACACGAGTTAATCGTGCTGGGACCTCTTGGTCGCGGCACGATTCACCCTTCTCCCAGTGTGATTCTCACGTGTCGCATGATGCAACAGCCGTAGTCCGCAAATGCGGACCGGATTTCGGCCCAGAGAGCAACAGTAATCAATTGCGTAAGTATGTCATAGAGGCGCCAAGTACAAACTCACCTTCCCTGACTTTTACTGCATGTATGGGTATATACGTAGAGCGGAAGAATAGTGAAAAAATACAGGGTGGTACATATGTATATGCTCGAAGACGCATCTTATTTACCATTATCGCTTACAATAGTTTCGTTCCTGCCCTTAGACTATTGCAAAGAAATAGGAAGAGGATGATTGTGGTTTTGATGCGAAGAGCTTCCCCGGAACTCATCAGTAAGGAGGGAAGCTCTTTAAAAGACAGTATTCGCGATAAAAAACCGTATTCTAGTTTTCAATGTTTTCGAGCAGTTATGTTCACTAAGTAGAGGCTACTATGGAAAAATCCGCTTAGAACTCTCAAGTATCGGAGAAAAACTGTCTAAAGAAACTTGTGAATAATTCAATTATGACTGTTACTGTCTCGGGAGACCGCAGACAAGCATCAAATCTGACGTCGAAGATTGTTTGCCCCATTCAATATTCTTTGGTCAATGATATTGCACTGAAAACTCTTTAGAAATAAAATGGACCAATGCACATGCATGGATTTTGGAATTTCTCGCGATAAAAAAATATTCAAAAATCGGCAATTGTTGCTCTGGTTAAACGAACGCAAGACAACTGTTATATGACTTGGGCGCGGTTATCCAATTTTCGGCTGATTTTCGTTCCTACCCTTCTTAGAGGGACCCAAAGGGTTTTTTCTCGAAAAACCGGCAATTTTTTCATCGTGAACACTGCCTTTAAGTCAGAAGGAGACATTTTACTGACTATAGCGAATGTTTAGAGTATAAAGGGTGAGCGATTAGGAGTAGTCGCAGCTCTGAACTGCATCACTTCAGAATCGCTGATTTGCTCCCTTGCGAACTATTTCGAAAAAGTCCGCCTTATTACGGATCACTGGCTCCAGTACAGGGTGAAAAGGCCGAAAATGCCAGCGGAAGTCATTGAAATTATTGCCTAGGACAATGGTGACCAGAATTAACGAATAAAACCTCGAGGATCCTGATTGTTATCGATATCTTAGGTAGGTGATGACCCCCCACTGAATCCGTTAAAAGAAATCAAGGACCATCGTTTGATGTGCGAAACGTTGACATTGAAAATCGAAAAATTCTTAAAAAAGTTACCTGAAAATGTTTTCTCTCAGCTAATACAAATCCTAAAGAAATAAAAATGAAGATCGAAGGGACTTGAAGGTTCTGGAGATTGACAGCTTGCCACCTTGAATGAGTGGATTTTTCACACGTTTCACAATGTTTTCACGGCGTTGGCTCGTTTGTAGAAAATTTTCACGCCAGATAACTGCCTCGAAATACGTTGTGAATGTGTCAAAACAGACACTCTGGTGCGGAAGTGTTAAAAAGCCAACACTTTACCGCGATGGCACTTTGTTAACCTCTTGAACATAACATTGAGTATCAAACGGAACAGAATTTACGCAATTACCCATATGAAAAGCACTTAATTTGTGAAATTCGATGCAAATTCCTCTGCTGTGAGGCTCCACTTCAATGCGAGTGATAGCTTACTCTACCAACGCGTAGCTAGATGCATTCGAGGGTGCGGCGCGTATTCTACGTAAAAACAAAGGCTAAATTCGAGCCAGTGCTCTCTCTGACGCTAAACCCGTGTATTCTCGCTATAATTTTTTAGCGAGAATCTGCGGATTGAACGACGGTGTTGAAATGCAATCTCAAACCGGCGCTGGCTACGCGGAACACAGGGATGCCGTTCGAACAGTGTTGGCCAAGTCAATCCACAGATAACTTAACAATCTATGGGTGGTCGTGGAGGGTGACTCTACGTTGCTCTCTGGAAGACCTTGCTAGGAATAATTTTGGCCGCTGGTATGCTGCAGGCCGTGGTGAAGAAACGGCGATGCGCTCGATCGCAGCGGGGATCGTCTTTCTATTACGAATCAAGACTGGGTGGGTCGATCGACCGAGTGCTGCAACGAGAATAAGCGTAGAATATGCGGGTGCTGTGGCGAGAATTTACGTAGAATATGCGGGCGCTGTAGCTAAAATTTCACCAACTGAGGCTAAACTTTCCGTAACTTACGTAAATTCTTGTGTCAAAATTAGACTGGATGCCTCCGAAACCCTGGGCATCTCCGGTTTCCGTGTGAGGCATCTAGCTACGCGTTAGCGGAGTAGTTACTTCGCGCTATAGGATAATATTTGCCGCGACGCGAACGCATGCATCGAATCAGGGCGTCTACAGTTCGCCTACATTCAGTCTTGTTACCAAAATCGTATGTCTTGACTTACTTGACTTAATGGGTTGGCTTTTGCCTGACACGGAATCGTTTGTATGTACACTACATAAAATTTGTACGCTTAATTTGAAAATATCGATTAGTGCTTGAATGTAACGGCTGCGCATCAGCATCAATGCGCACGCTCGCTACTGTACACTGGTCGAGCATTGACGAGTTCAAAACTTTTCCGTTTTTCTGTGGGCAACTTGGGAGGGATCGCAAATCTAATTCGGCCCGCTCAGAACAGCGAACTCTGAACGGGAAAATTTTTCTGGAACTTTCGTTTTTTTTCGAATTTGAATTTCTCGCTAAAGTGAGTCAAAAACGAAAAACGCTCACCCCTGTTTGTGGAAACCACGAAAGCAGTCCCCACTTTCATGATTGGCCCATGCACCCCGCCGGGGTTTAGGTGAGCGCGTGTTTTGTGTCGCTGCAGGTGAGGTATGTTGCGCAATCAGGTAGATGATGTGAGTAGATAAGGAACAGATGGACGGACACACAGACGAACTGGACAGACAGACGGCCACCCACATGGGGACAAGGCTATTCACTTCACCCTCTCATCAGGGTCATCCAAACCCAAACAAAGCCTCTGACTTTCAGGGAGTCAGTGTTCGTGACAAGGATTTAATCCGTGTGTTAGTGTCTCGATCTGAAACCGATCTGGCCGCAGTTGCTGTCGACTATGAGCGGATCTTCAAGAAACCTTTGCAACAGGTCTGGCTGGGACTCATAGATCATTTCTAGCCTTATTCTGATCTGTCTTAGGTGATCCGCGAGGAATGCAAGGGTGCATATCGAGACGCTCTGCTCAGTATCGTCAAAGGCAACAAAAGCAACTATTAAGACTGCTTACTAAAGCTCTTCCGTAATTTGCGTCATCGCTTGCTACTCTGCAAATTTTCTGACCTATTGCTTTCACCAAATAAAGACTTTTCCTGCCTGAAATCCAATGGTAATTCTATGGAAAATATTACATGTGTACATACGTATATTATGTGTACACTACATAGTGCAGCACATCCATTCTGAAGACATGGGTTTAGGATATCGAACGAACCCCCTTCCAATTTCAGTGTCAGCCACTCTAAACCTTCCCCTGCAGTGTCTAAATCGCTCTTTTTGTGCCGAACAGATCCAAACGAAAATCTATCCCGAATGGCCGGATTAACCCAGTCAAGGCCCGTTGTGCGTACTTTGAGGTGCCGCCGTTTAACGCGAACGCCAACTCAAACTTTTCTAGGGCTGATTCTACTTTACGGCTTCGGGCTAATAGACAGCGTCCAGTTTGCGCCAGGTAAGCGAGCTATTTGCAATGGTACAGTCCACGGCAATAGAAAAAGACGGGTGTGTGGCTTCGTATTTCCACTAAGCATACTGTAGGTTGCGGACGTCGCGCCATATTCGACGGCAGATTTGTAGTTTTCTATTCTGAATTGTGAAGAAAAAACATCGGAAACGTTGAGAAGCCGTGAGTTCCCGCACCCACATTATCTATACACCTAAAGTCTCTCTCATTGATATACTGTCGGCATGAATCCTAACAAAACATCGCGTTCCCGATTGAAGTTTGGCGCAAACTCGGTGCATTTATGTTATAGCATATGTCACCGAGTTTGCGCCAACCTTCAATAGGAAACGCAGAGTATCACTAGGATCCATGCCGACGTTATATACACAGGAAAAATAAGAAAGAAAAAGATTTTTTTCTAGCGGGGAAGGGAGGAAACTCTTTTTTTTCTTATTCCTGCATGTATTCATGGTAAAGACTTTAGATATAGTGGTAATGTTTGTGTGTGGGGAAACTCACCGTTTTTTTTTCGACGTTTCTGATGTTTTTCTCTAAATGGCAGGTGGCAGACGAAGATTTGAACAGAACTGAGCTAATTTCCATGCTTCCCGACAAGTCATTGAGATATCTTTAATGTTCACAAGATGAGTTATGGTTTGCCAGTGCAAAATTTCTTTCACGTTCACAGATGTTGGCGATGAATATCAGTGGAGTGAGAAAAAGCTTGTTATAAGCACAAAAAGTTTCGGAGAAATCCGTTTCTGAAACATCAGAGGTATCAAGGAGTAAGGAATATCAAGAAGACCAGACATTTGAACTCCTCAACTCGGGACAGTCAATGAGCGAAAAAAAAAGAGTGAAAAAGAAAGATTACAAAAGATTCCTAGGCAAAGACAGAATTGAAAGCAACGGAAGGAATCTCTTTCTCTTTGCCGCCGCGGCAAAAGCTGCTCTTCCAACTATGTAAAGCGATATGTAACTAGGTGGAAGTGAGCAGCTGAACTTTTGCCCATGATAATGAGGGCGAAATGCTCAGTTTGACAATGGAGCTCGCTTGACACTGGTACGCATTAGAGTATATTAAACGAATAAAAATTTGGATATTCGAATGAACGAATAATTCGAAAAATTGACTTATTCGAATAATCGAATAAACGAATTATTCGAAAAATTGACTTCTCGAATAGTCGAATAAACGAATTATTCGAAAATTTGACTTATCGAATAATCAATTTATTCGAATGATTCACATACGAATAATTCGAATATCTGGCCAAAATCGCGAGTATTCGATTTAAAGTACTGACCGATTGCGCATAATTGAACCCCGTTCGCGGCACCACCAATGTTTTCGACAATTTTTTGTATAGTATGGCATATGTAGATCAAAGTTATGCCAATGAACTTCCACGAATAATACGTTCTACATTATATAGCATGAAGGTATTCAGACTAAAGAAGCTTCTGGAACATCTCTCGTATCTCTTCGGGACCTACTCGAGCAGACGGAAAACAGTATCGGTTACTTCCGATCAGAATTTCGGGGGTGATGGTCGCAATGTATGCCGCAGGAGAGGCGGGAGAAACCCCGTGTTCTTTCCTATCACGCGCATCACTCCTCCCTCGTTCGTCCAATCACGCGCACCGCTCATCCCCCGTTTCCCCACCTCTCTCGTGGTTGGAGTACCTACATTGATACATTACGACCTACATACACCTGAAATTCGGCGCAGAAGGAGATACTCCATCATTAGGTTCTTGAATATATCATTTTGAATATTGGAGTATGCTGATTATATTTGAACTTTCTACCAGCTTGATTGGAGACGTATGTATAACCTCTGGCCCGCGAAAATGGACTTGTGCCGGAGATTGCTTCCCATTCTTCTGAAATTATTCGTTTATACGGCCGAATACTCGAATAATGGACCTTTCAAATATTCGAATAAACGAATTATTCGGGAAATTGACTTTTCCCAGTCGTCGAATAAACGAATTATTCGAAAAATTGACTTTTCCGAATAGTCGAATAAACGAATTATTTGAAAATCTGACTTTTCCGAATAATCGAATTACTCGAATACTCGATTATTCGTTTATTCAATCGAATATTCGTTTTCCGAATATTCGTTGATCAATGACGTTGACATAATCTAGTACGTATAATGTAAAAGGCGGCGATCGCGGTTACTGCGGCAATAACTATCAAAAACATTCTGGCCACCATCGATGCTCTTGCCGCATTTCTGCGTACTTATACCTGTATCAGATGGGGGGAGTATTGCCCAACTATACCTTTTGCCGGCATTCTCATATGCGACGTAATCATGTGTCCACTTGAACCTGATTTCGTAAAGTGTGTCCGAATGAGACTGGCCAACCATGCGGCCGTCGTACGTGGCAGGCGGGTGTCGCGAGCGGCGCTCTGTGAATGGCTGCGGGGGAAGGCTCTCTGTCGTTTTTGAATGCTCGTCCGAGAGCGGAGCTCGCGACAGCCGCCTGCCACGGACGACTCGGACACACTTTACTATTCCAAAGCGCTAATTTCGCCGTTGCTCAGAGTGCGGCGTTTGTCGCGCGTGTCAAGTCATGGCGTTTTGGTCCGTCCCTTGGGACTTAATCTCGAAAAAAATTACAAGTGATTGAGACCAAAATGACCCCCAAATCACAACGTGACAAATTATGCAATCACAACGGCGATATTCCTCTCAAAAGGGACCAATGGCCGGGGAATTGAAAAATTACTTTTTTAGTTATCCTCTTCAGAATATACAGCAGGCCGATAAGGGAGAGTAGAAGTCTGCCTGTTTCTCACACATTTTTTTTAATTACAATTTTTCGAGTTTGGTCAATATTTTGCATTCGACTGAAATTCGGACCTTGGAGGTCACTGAGGGAGCAGAACACGAATTTGACATCCGTTTATCAATTTTCGAAAGAATACTGCAGTTATACGGTATTTTGGGCAAGATGACGGACTGTGCAGTTTGATGTCCGTTGTTGCATTGACTGAAATGATTTATTGGAATAAACTCATTGTCCACGTTGAAGAAAGTTTTGGGATAGTTGTCCCGTTTTTGCAGTCTCAAAAAAATGAAAACAGATTACATGTAATATAAAAGGCCTGAATTAATATACATGCAATATAAATTGGCCAATGTATATTACTTGCAAATTATATCCACCGATGTATGTTACATGTAATATATCGGTCTCTCGCTCGCAGGCCAAAAGTCACACGTAATATGTTTTCGATGGTAAAAACATGATACTTGTAACATAAGAGACGTTTACAATATACTTGTAATACATCTCCGTCAATGTAAGTTACATGTGAATTATCTCTACTCAAGTAAATTACATGTAGTATAAGTGTAACATAATTCAAATATCTCCAGCAACTGAGGGCCCATGCTGAACACCTTCTGCAAACCCGCACAGCATACGGGCCGCCTCATAACTTACCCATGAGCGCAGGCCATTGCATTGACTTTCGATGGGGTGGTCACTCGCCCTGGCCGAGTCGTTGCTCTCTCGCTCCTCATGATCCGTTTTAATCGTGTGGAGGATTGGAGGGAGCGGCATACAATAATTTTTAAGCAAGCTTTATACCACTGCTTCTTAAATGAAGCTGTGGGATCCAAGCTTGCAGCTTCAATCATGAAGCAGCAAGCTTTAAGCTCCTGGGATGTCCAAAAGAGCTCAAAGCTCGCTGATTCGTGCCTGAAGCGGTGGCCTGGAACTTGCCGCTCCAACCCCTCAAAGCATCGAGCTTCGACTTGCAGCTCTCATTGAGCTACATGAAATATAAGTGTATGTTACATGTAATATAAGTATATGTTACATGTAATGTAAGTGTAGGTTACATGCGATATAAAGGTAATATACTTGAATGTTTCAGGTATATTACACTTTATATAACATGTAACATGTTTTCATTTTTCTGGGTTTGGCACGTCACGCTACTCAATTCAAGACAAGTGGTCCCGAGTTGAGTTAGAGCTGTGCGATTAAAAAAACTACTTTGCTACTATCTCTAATAGCTCCCAACTTCTCTCTTCTTGGAACCTCGGCATTTGAAATGATGTGTTTTGCTATGCTTCTGCCTTGCAGAGTTTACGATGGAACTTTATGGAGCGGCCTGACGTTTCGACGTTACCGTCGTCTTCAGAGCCTGAGAGTGACGCAAGATTAGAACATGAACTGCGATCAAGCGCTCAAACCGCCGAGGCATTTTCGATGTGCCCTCAGAGCCACACCGGAAAAACCCTCAATTGAGGGGTTTTCCGGTGTGGCTCTGAAAAGCATCGCTTGATCGGGTAGTTCATGTTCTAATCTTGCGTCACTCAGGTTTGAAGACGACGGTGTCTGAAACATCGAACCGCTCCATAAAGTTCCATCGTAAAAACCTCGCAAGGCAGAAGCATAACAAAAACTATCTCTAATATTACTTCCTTCCGATTCACTACTCATCCGCGTACGGTTTATGGAACCAATTCAGAATTTTTCAAACTCCTGTGTCATACGCCACATGTTTGCCTTGTCGACTAGAGCGAGTGGATGGTTTTCCACCCTAAGGTGTGATCTTGATCATGTCATGAATGAAGGTTAATGCCAATTTTCCAGGAGGATTCTAGGACTTGCACAGAAATATTGTTCTAGATTACCCGTTTAGCCCCTACACTCGTGGGGTATGATCGGTTTTCAGAGAGAATATGCTCACACTTCTCTTCTAGTCCTTGTCGATAAGTTCGCTGCAGCCCATTCACTACCCTTGTAAGCCGGCCCTGGCCCGCAAGCGCTCCCGGTAGTTAATATATTTAATTCTACTTTTCAACTTCAATTTCAAAAACGATTCAGTCTTGTCGGACTTTGAATTTTTCTTTGCTTGTTTTCAGTGTTTAGTGTATATAAACACTACGCGCAATCTTAAAAAAACCACAGATCTTAAAAAATAGAAGGGCCAAAAATGAGGCCTATCATTGGATTTGACAAATTTGGAGCCGGGTCAGGCCCCGCAACGACACAGTATGCTGTGCCGCATAACAAGGGTGCAGCCTTCCGCGCGTTATCCTCTGTAAAGTGTTCCTCAGCATTTGGAGGTACACGATGCTTACGGTTGTATTTTTCTTTTTTGTGCGTCCAACTCGAATATAACAAAAGCCCTACGAGGAGAGGAACCAGAGTTCTGAATCGAATGAGCCCTAAAGAAAGCGTCCTATGACTTCTGTGGATGAACGCCCGCATCAACCATTCAGAACCCAGCTTCAACTTTAATTCTATCGCTCCCTGGGTGTGACCTTCATTAAACAACACGTCGTCCTCATGTATCCCAACTCCACTACAAATCACTTCCGATTGAAGCTGGTTCTCCACTCCCACCCGCCGAGTACTAGTTATGCATTTAGTCACACTTTCCGATTGACTTTGTGATGATGTGACGGCCGTCCTCCCTACAATAAATCGACTGGGAGTCCGCAATCATGCGTGACGCCATCGTGGACGGGCCGGCAAGGTTCAAAATGGCCTGATTGTTTGCAGACAGCCGCCGCCGCTGTGACACCCTGAATCTAACCCCTACAGTAACCTTGGGGTGGCGCGATAATCTGGCAACCGCGACCTTGTGCTATGTAAACAGACGCAACACTCGCCTGAACACAGATTCTTTGCATACTGTAGGTGATAAGAGGTATACTGTAGGTGGCAAGAGACGAGGACGGAGGACAAAGATGGGTGAAGCTAAGCCCCTGAAGACTGACTTCTCATCCCCTGTGAAGAGCAGGTTATGAAGGCGAAGGTGGTAAAATCGGACCACCAACCCTGCCAGGGACAAGTTCGATGAGTGAAAGAGTCGTATTTTTTGTATCCGGGGAGGGAGTGGATCAGGCTAGAAAGGGTCACATGGCAGGAAAAAGTAGCAAGATGAAAGGGAGAAACCGCTAGTGCAGTGATTTACGAGTGCATTCAATGGTCATGACGCAGCCTGACGACCTGGCGGCTCACGTAAGTAACACCTAGGCGCTTCGCAAGAACAAAGAAACACACATAAAGTTTCAGTTGGAGAGAGATGCGCTGATACGGAGAGTTACGGCATGGATTTGAAGTTTAGCGACAAGACGAATTTAATAAAACGATTGATTCGCAAAAATATGGAGCACTGTATTTAAAAGGTTTCAAACTGACTCGAACTCAAATTGATAAATCAAACTAAAACTCAGATTCCCAGTCATTAAAATGCTAAAGGACTCGCGCTATGGTAATTTGACCTTCAAGGGCAGTGTTCACGATGCAAAAGTTGACTGTTTTTTTTTGCAGAAACAAAGCTTTGGGTCCTTCTAAGAACAGTGAGAACGGAAGTGAGACGAAAAACGGCCAGGAAGGGAATGAAAATCTCGTGGACCAGCCGATCCACAACGCCCACGTCCTATAACAGTTGTCGACGTCCGTTTTACCGTAAGAACAGGCACCGAATTTTCGAATATTTTTTTTGTCGCGAATGGTTCCAAGATCCCAGCATTTACACACCCTCTTTTGACCCTTTTTATTTTTGAAGAATTTTCGGTACATTTGGTACAGGAAACAGAAAGCGAAGACACTTACCTAAGAATTTTCAAGCGCGTGACCATTTTGAAGCGCGAACTTCCCTGACGTCAGGTTCGATGCGTTGTCTTCAGTCTTCCGAAACACACAAGCAGGCACAATCAAATTTTTCATAGATTTCTCTGAAGAGTTTTTCTCCGGTATTTCAGTGTTCTGTGTGAACTTTTCCCTATTAATCATTACTTAATGGACTTACCTACAGAAAAACATCGAAAGCTATAATACGGTTTTTTATCTTGAACGATGCCTTTAACTCCACTTTAGTTTGACCATCATTTTGACCAAGGAGAAAAACCAAATTTTTAAGTCATGATACACCTTCAGAAATAAAGTTCGGTCATAAGCTTGAACATGATTTTTTTTAATTCTCGTCTACCATGGTTTCCAGAACAAGACTCTTGTGGATGGCAGCAAATGATTGCGTCATGTCTAATCGTTGAACCAGAATTAACTAGAAAACTCTAATGTCCATTTAGGAGCAAAATCACGCCCCGCAATAGAGAACAACCGCTTTCGCGACACGCAGTGCAAGCAAAATCATTCTGGGGCTAATCAGTTTGCGCGATTCTTACAACAGCGGTTGTCTGCAACTGTGGATCGGAATTTCACTCTAGTAGGGACAAAACATATCTAGCGCCTCCCTTGTGAGCAAACATACTCTTCCACATGTACGAGTCTTGAGAGGAAATCCTGAACCACCTTTTTGGACGAGTAGGGAACCTATGAGAAACGTCAGATGAATTCGAATAGTCAAGCTAGATATCCCCATGCTAACCAAACTTGCTCAATTTTTTATTAATTCTTCGAAAGTCCCAAAACTATTCACCTCTTTTTTCTTAAATTCCCTAGCTCACCATTTTCAGATAGAGAGAGAACGGGACGAAAACGTCCTTCGATCCAGCAAACAGCTGTCGTCGAATCGTTACTCATTTTGGAACGTCGTTCCATAACAGGTGGTATTAATGCGCCAGGGTGCAGGTTTGTGCTCGAGGCTGGACTCAGGTAGACAAAGGCCTCATATCATTATTTTTAAGGTACATATATGCCCCAGATTAACTAATCTCGTCTCACCAAACCCTGTAGAAACTCTATCTACGTGAGCCGGGTAACGCCTGCCGATTTTCGGCTTATCACCGTTGTTTTCACACCTCATCATCGTCAGAAGCCGCGCTTCGTCTTCCACTAATGATGATGGCATTGTTGGCGTGCGGCAAACAGGGGCCAAGGGAAGGGTCTGGGGGTAAGTGGGTGTGAAGTGCCACTTAAGACCCAGTCAACAGACCCCTCACAGAGAGATTAGCGCTGCATGCGGGGTTTCTTCATCTACGAGTCACCCGTAACTCGCGATTTTCGATTGGTAGGTCCCAATCCCACTTCGTACCTCTTTCAGCCGCTGTCAGCATCCATCGAGTCCCGACAACGATTGAGCCTCGCAACGACGGAAGTTTGCCGTCGTAATTACTACCGGCCCAGGGTATTGATAGCTTTAGTCATCGCCGCGATGCGAAATTGATTCGAAATATAGGTTTCGGCAGCAGGAAGGTTTCGCCAAGAATTCCAGTGGCTTCTCCTGTACATAGAAGTAACAAAAAATACAAATTAAAAAGTTTCAAGCGAACACTGCAATAGAATTTTAAACAACTCTGCATGGAAGTCAAAGGTGTGGCGCATTTCTGAATCATTACAGAAGCACATGTAATGATTGATTTGAATTTTACCTTCATTTTTCTAAGTGTCTCGTTTTACAACGACGTAAATTTGCAGAGCTGATCATTCAAGAAGCCCAATTCCCTATTATAATTGCTACTGACAGTGTTATGTTAACTACGTCAGAGGAGATTGAGAATTCTGGTCCGATCTAAAAATAAGCTCACAAATTGGCACAAACTTCTCCCTGAAACACGAAGGGGTCCCCCCTAGGCATAAGACCGTTGGCTATGAAATAAACTCCACCAACTTTCTGGAAACCTGCTATCTGTGAGAGAATGGTGACAAAGCTGCTGCTACACCCTCCAGTCGGACCCTTTTTACAGAATAAGGGCAAGGACGAGAGGGAGTTGGAAGATGTGCATACGGCCCCTGTTGACGATCACCCGAGCTCCCAGTTTTAGGAGAAAGCCACTGAGCCCATTGTGTCATGAAAGATCTCACGACATTCTGTCGCTTTCTCGTGTTGCTTTTCGCTCTCTTTAGTAAGTCCCACACCGACTTGGTCGTTTTCTTTGATCTTCAAACCCGGCACCGAGCGCAAAGAGCCGAGCCGGAGACCTCGTGTCAAGGTGCATGCGATACCATATGGTCGATTCACCTGCGATTCCGGCAGCTTCCGCTTTCACCTCCTGTAATTATCCCTTCTCAGCCGCCCTCAGCTCGGCCACATTGCGCTGTCGCCACATAGACGAACCCGAGACTTTCGGAGGAAACCTCCATCACAAGAACTTCAATGCACGCACTTGATAATCAGGGTATCTGATCGAAAAGGCTCGGTTCATGAAAAAAAATAATGCAAGTTCACCTGACAAAATTTCTGAAGTGTTGGGGACCCTTCTAAACATTTTATAAGTCTAAAGATAAGAAAATTAGAAGATGCTTCGGTCATAACCGTACTAATAACGTATGAAATTGAGTTCTAGACTCTACTTATCAGTGCCTTTTGTAAGTCAGAGTGCTTTTCGGTCGGAGAGGGGAAATTTCGACTTTTTACATTCTAAATATGGTTGATGTAGCCGCGAAAGGGATAGCTGCGGACCACCCAACAATTCGCGTCGCGTGCGCCAATCGATTCCCACATTTATCGTGGACGCACACGACGCAGCGCAGGCTTCTGAGGTGTCCGCAGCTATCTCTTTCGTGGTTACCTTAATAATAGGATAAGAAGACATTAGGTATATATTTGCAAGCAAATCAAAAATCTCTCCCATGCACCACTTACACCATCTACTAAAGAGAAAATAACGTTAATTCATCAAGAGACGTCTGCCGCGAATATACCGCGAATTCACCGCGAAATCACCGTGCAGATGCGGGAAAGTTAGAGCGAAAATCAAGCAATTTCACCGAAAAGTCTGCCACTAATTCACCGCGAAAATACTGTGATAACGCAGCCATCATTGAAATGAGAGCTCCCTAAGAAGCCTACTATAGTCCCGCCGCAATAGAAGGAAATTGATCGCGCGGCGTCGCAACATCATTGCATGCTGTCGCGCGCTTCGGCGGCATGACTCTGATTGACCCTTGTGTAGCAACGGATACCTCAAAGTCGCTATAAAGTGAAGGGTGTGTGGGGGTTTACTATATGATTCCTGGTTTACAGTGGATAAAATCGCGGCAGAATCTCGGCATTTCCGCATGATCGCCTGGTTGAGGCAGTGGGATTTCGGCAAATTAAGGGCATCAATGCTATCGCGAGTTCGCGAGGAATCTGCCGCTTCGGCTCCGGCCCGCGATTGAGGCGGCGGGTTACCAACAAGCTCTCGGTAGCCTTCCAGATAAGGTCAGCGAAAATCTTCAGACCACTATGTATTCAACGTTCTTATCTTTTTGTTCCTTTTCCTTCTCAGAGAGAAGTGAGTTACAACACTTTTTCCAAGCATGAATATTATCCTAAACTTCCGTGATTCAAAATGATATTTTAGAAGTAGTGCTCAGCTCATGAACTGACGAGAACGGGAAGACGAGATATCGCAGTATCTGAAGATGAGATTTCATAATGTCTTACAAAGCCCACTGAGATTTTTTTCTTTTGTCCTTGTCAACGTTTGACCGATCCTTATCCATGCCGCATTGTTTAATCAATTGATTCATCTATTCATGAATTGTTCATTGCTGCTCCATCATTCAAATGAAGGGTAATCTGTAAATATGTCTAATTGTGTGCCCAATGAGAAACCCTCTGCTGCTCTTCGATCCGAAAATCTTTAAGAAAGACTAATTTTCTTGACCATACTTTGCTGAAAATTTTGTTTGCTACATATTATCAGCCATGTGAATGTGGTTGCGCGGATTTACATAAAGCAGCACAGGGCAACAGGTAGCAGTCAAACAAGGAATCTGAGCAGAACTTAATTTGAGACATGGAAAATTCGACTCTGCATTTATTCAGTTTTCCAAAAGTGAAAAGCCTACACCAGTTGTACCGATTGTAATACACGAAAAAAGAACGGATAGACCACGCAATACGCAAAAAATAATACATACTGCAATAACATTTAAATTGACATGGCATCATCAAGTGAGCGGCTGAACCTGCTGAAAAAATCACTAATCGCTCAGTTTCTCTTTCGATGAACATACTTTCAGAAATCAAAGAAACACTCAAGCAACCAAACATTTTTAACTACAGAAACATTCAAGTACCTAAAAAGCAAGAAGTTTAAGATTCTAAAAGACGCAAATATTGAAAACTAACGAAGTCAAAATTTCAAATGTCTAAAGAATCGAATATTAAAATACACAAATATTCTACAATACCGTTCGCAGGTCATAATGCATGCGGTAGCACTTTCTCGCGTTCTAGCGCCCTATCTAAGAACTAGCTTCAGATTCAATATTTTTCGGATTCTAAAAAATTGGGATCATGGTCAGATGATCTACTCAACGCTATAAAGATTGCTTGAGATGAAGCTTAAACAAAAATGTTGCGAGAAAATTTAGCTCTCCCCTCCAGAAATACACGCATTCTGATCAAACTCTCGAGCGGTACTGTTCTTATTCGAATAAGGTTCAACTATTTGCTCATTTCGGTCCCGAGCCTATTCTGCACCCTCATCAGTGTATTGCTCAACTGATCCTCCGGGTTTTTTCAACCGCAAGCCCCCCCCCAAATTGTCAAATGTTTTGCGGCAATACAAAAGTTCGCAATCAAAGAACAGATCCATTATGTGCTCAAGACCTCAAGACTTTTCTTTCCACCCTCTTCTGGGATGGCAGCTGATATTTACGAAGAATTTATCAGAGCTTGCTTCAGCTTGAGTTGTCTTCTTCTCAAACCGTCAGGATAAGTTATGATAATTGTCTAAAGAATAAATAAATACCTGACAAAACGTTACACTTCCTTACCAGCAAATTTTCAAAACCAGCGGTTTGACTGTTAAAGCAAAACCGCCATATTACCGCTGTTTTTGTGAAGAAAACTCGTTGCGACTTTTTTTTGAATCTGAACAAGACAATTTGGCGGTAATGACAATGATTTTACCAGAAAAAAAATGCTATTTCGCTGCGCTACCAGATTTTTTTTCTTTGAATTTCATAATATATGATAGCCGGAAGTTTTCAGGATGCTCCCATCTCCACCTGATTTGAAGAACTACTCCAGAGTAATAACGGGTTTTCGTTCGTTTCCCTGCCCTGACCAGCATCCATGCTGGATCCAGCGAGTCAAGAGTCCTCGCGAGAACTACCGTAACTCGACTGAGGATGAAAAAACCGTGCGCGGCGGCAAAGAGCTGCCTGTCCGGGCTGCTACGGCTGCTGCTTTCAGATCGAGCTTGTTTTCCACCCCCGGTTTTCCCCCTCCCTCTCCACTCTTTCCATCCAGCTATAGAATATGGTATGTATGTGCGAGGCGAGAGTGTGTGGCGAGAATAATTGCCTGTCTCTCTCTCCTTCTCCCTCAATAATTGCATACCGCCGCTGGCTGCTGCAGCTTCTACTCTTTTGGGCGATCTAGTAGAAAGCAGTACCGTAGTTGAAGGTCCCCTCGAGAATGAAGTGGCGGCATGCACCCCCTGCTGTCACAGGTGGCCGCTGCCAACGGCAGGAAACCTCAGGTGGTGCCATTGGCGTCATGGCGCCAGCGGACACCAACTACTCACGCTTGCTCACCTCAGGTACCCAGTCAGGCTAGAATCAGCCCCTGTCAAAGCTGTGAACGAGTCTGTAGCTCTGGGTAACATCAGGTGGTCTACTGTATTCCTGGCGGTCTCATTAGGGCTTTGAGAGTTTCCCACGAAGAGGTTGTCAAATTAGGACATTTTGGTGCCATCATCAACGAAATGACAAAATTGTAAAAGGAATAATGGCGATGCCGTATAATTTTGATTCTTCATGTTGCTTTGGTAAAACCGTGGCAGTTCATCTAGATCGGCTCGAAGTCTTCAATGAAAAGCTATCTTTTTCGATTGATGGGCAACCCACGAAGATGTAGAGAAACCTCCTCGATAGATTGCAGTAAATAAGTTGGGCGATAGCAACTAAAAACTTCCAATCGAAAGAAACAAGAAAATCCCGTAGGACGAACAACGTTCACAAGCTCTCGCATGATGTGTATTCGACTATTTTAGTAACAAAAATAATTCACTCAAATAGCAAAATCAAACGTAAGAAAATTCTAGCTGAATATTTCGTTTTTAGAATAAGTCACTCTTTCCTCGTCTTTCCTCGCCTAAAAACTGCGAGATGTTCGTCTTATTGTTGATTGGTTAGACTTTGGTAGATCACCGATGCAGGTTACCAAACAACCATAGTGGAGATTCCAAAGCTTCCATAGAGGCGCTTTAGTTAACCTAGGGGGACCGAAAATTCTGAATGTCCGGAAAAACATTGTTATGGGCTAGCAAGGGAAATTTCAGCTCGTCTTTCCTCGCCTAAAAACTGCGAGATGTTCGTCTTATTGTTGATTGGTTAGACTTTGGTAGATCACCGATGCAGGTTACCAAACAACCATAGTGGAGTTTCCAAAGCTCCCATAGAGGCGCTTTAGTTAACCTAGGGGGACCGAAAATTCTGAATGTCTGGAAAAACATTGTTATGGGCTAGCAAGGAAATTTTCAGTGATCTTCCTGCATAATCTTCCGTAAACATTCGAAAAATAGCATCGCATTGAGGGAATCGCCTGAATCACCGAAGCGCTTCCTGTTGAATTTCATGCTTAAAGCAGAATTTAACTCGAATAATTTGTTTTTTTTTCTGAGGTGCAAAAGCAAAGCCGCAGGAAACGGAAACACAAATCACAATAAAGTTTTACTGAACAATTTGAAAGCGCAAATAAGCATGGTTTAAAAGGCGGAAGTTATGACACTATGATTCAGCTCGTCAGCGAGCTTCGGTGGCGGCTCGGACTACGGAGTAGCGACAGGTTTCCTAAATTAGGGTTGAATGCTCAATTTCTGGGTTGAGTAATAAGCATTTCGTTTGAACCTGTTTTTCTTCGAACAAATTTGAGCGCTGCCTTGGCAAAGCAGATCCACGTAATCGAGAAATATTTTTCTCTTTACTCAAGTGTAGACTTCGTTTTCCAACGAATTGGATTTCCCTGTTTTTCTGGCGTCTGGAATAAAATTACAAAGCAGCGAAAAAAAAATATTTCGACATATTCCCTAATTCAACTCTCGACAGATTGGCCGGTCGGGAAAATGGGCAAAAATGCATAGGAGACATATTTGTTTTTCTGTTTATTTTATTGAATTTATACCGCGATAGTGTTTTCTCAATAGAAGATGGTATTCACAAATTCATCCCTCAACTTGGCCTTTCAAAATCAGCATCTAATGATTCAAAACAGTCCTCCACAAGCCGAATTGATGTTTGCGATCATGCCTATCCTTCGTCATTTCTCAAAATTAGGAGAAGTTGTGGAGAGGTGAAATCGAGTAGAGCCGCAGCTTTTTTGCTGCCGGAAAATTTGGCAGATTCTTTTTTCAAAGAAAAATGAAGCATAAAAAATGAAGCATAAGGTTTGACAAAGCATGCGCTTTACCGAGCATAATACTAATATGCGAAAAAAGCAGCAACCAAATGAAAAAAAATTTACACAAGACAGAGCCCGCTCTCAGAGCGGATATACAGTCGGCACGGATCGCAGTGATACTTTGCGTCCCTTGTTGTGCGTTGGCGCAAACTCAGTGCACGTATATTATAACATATGTATGTGCACCCAGTTCCCGCCAAGGCATAAAAAGGAACGAAAAGTATCAGTGCGATCCGTACCGACTGTATGCACTTCGGAAAGTATGGCATACTGAGTGACAATTGAAGATGCGCAACCAGGCAACAATTATTGATGACGTCTAGCATGAGTAGTTTAAGGACGGATGGGTTTCATTTTGATTCAATATTTCTCGAGATGCTTTAGTTTCCACTGAAGTAATTATTTATGTACGCATATGTATAACGTTAGTATGGAGAAAAAGGCAGAATTGAAAAAGATGTCGGGACACCAAAGTGATGGCCCACACATGGATGCTACAGGCTGGAATCAGGAATGTGCGTAATAGAATTTTTGTAATTCGTTAGTAGTCAGTCGTTGAACCGATCGAAACCCTCGTTAGTCGCTAATCGTCAAAAATCCAGGCTTTGAATGTAACCACAGTTGAGGCAGAAAAAACCCTCACGAATAGAAAAAGAGGGAAGGCATGAAGAGATGTACTGTGCTTCTTCGAGCCAAATTCCGGTCCGCAAGCGTCTGGACACGCTTTGCGGCAGCACGCGCTCGAGTCAGTCGGGTTTCCAGCGCCAGAACCGTCTCGATGTGGCTTTTCTATACAATTTTCTCCAATCTTTCTTAGTTTTCAGTTTTCAAAACCCGCTTAGAGTCAGCAGATCGGCGGCTGCAACGCTGGACGCTCTTCCTCCTCGGGAGCGTGTGGCCGCAAAGCGTGTCGAGACGCGATTGCGGACCGGAATTTGGCCTAGACAAGCACAGTACTCTGACATTCGCTTGGGAGTTGCCTCGTAGGGCGGGGCCGGTTACGCCCACTTTTTTCGGCTGCTCTACATTTTTCCCACGTCGCGCCGAAGGCATGGCCGAAAAAAGTGGGAAAAAAGTGTTGAAAATGTGGGGCGACTCCCAGGAAAAAGTTCCCCCAGCTCGCGACTTTTCTTCGAACGCCACTCCCGAGCAAAAACAATCGATACGGCGCCAATTTTCCTATGACAGCCTTACCTTCGCAACTCTAGTTTTTCGCTCTCATCTTTCTCTTATCTTTTCTAATCTTATATTTGTGTGATTAATTTCGGACAGTTGTTCGCGTTGTAATTTCGCATCCTCAGCAAAAATTCTGCAACATTCTTGAAGATTCGAAAGCTTTCTCACATTTTTCTGGCGGAATTTTCCCTAAAATTATTCGTAATTCTAACGTATTTTGTCGGGATACTCCGGTAATCTGCTAAAATTTTTCCCTATGGCGCAACATTTTTGGAAAAACGTGAGATTGGTCGCGATTTTCCCTTGGAGGCATCGTACACGATGAAAACCATATATTAGTTTTCACGTTTTTTTTACAGTTTGGCCTCTTTGGTGAACGAAAATGTCGAAGGGGCCCATGAAAAACTTACATTTGTAACGAAAAATCGATCGGAACACATTGTAAATATGAGCTTGACTTTCGCGCCAAAGTCGTTTTTCAGGTTTTTCCGGATTTGGAGACATGGTCACCGCCATTTTTGAATTTTTCCTGCACGTAGAGTCTGAACCTCAAATGTTTTCCACATTGTTCGACGGTCACATCAACATTCAACGAAAAAGTGTTAGATGACCGACCCAGGAGTGCTAGATGATCGACCCCACAGCAGTTTTCAGGTGGCCATAACTCTTAAGTGGAGCACTTTCGCAGCCTCCAGCTCCGTGTGCAATGACAGCTAGCCCGAATTGTTTGATTGTACACAAAAAAATCGAATGTGATTTTCACCGTGGACGATGCTTTTAAATCACTGTTAAGTGTCTGGTAAAGTCAGAATTCTACAGAGATTAGTGATATTTGAGTGAAAAGAATCGGCCTGAGTGCTGAGTCTATCGTGATTTGTTTATGTACACTTCCAACTTGTTGAATAGTTTTTTGCTCAAAAAATGTTGATAATCTTCACTTTCTCAGCCATCCTTGCTCGCTCGTTCACACTTCTCTTCTTTCCTATCGCTGATTGTTGGCGTAACGACTTTTGCCGCTAATGGTTTCTTCTTCTTATCTTTTCTGTATAACTTATTTTTCCTTTCTAGCATTATGTACAACTCTGGCAGGAAGATCAAATCAGCAAGGTTATCAGCTTATATACAGGCTGAGGTTCGCTAATGGGAGACGTTAGAGGGGCGTCTGACTCTGCGCAAGGTATGGACTACACACTTCTCATAGAACTCGAAAATTGAAAATTCTCAACTTATGTGCAATTTCAGAAGCGAAAGGTGATCTACATAGAGACCGACAGCACCAACGCGGGAGGCGCCGCGGACAAGTTATGACGAGTTCTGTTTGGAATAACGGTTTGGCGTGAGGTGTAGTATTAGAGAGGGGGGGTCGGACCTCCGATCAACCAAGAACCAAGATGGGTTTATACCAGGCGTGGGGGGGGAGAGTGTCATACCCTCAGTATGAAAAATGACGGCAAACAGATACAGCAAAATCAGATCAAAATAAGAGGTCTAACTAATACTTAAGATCGAACTTAAAGGGCGAAATGAGACTGGGGATCGAAAAAGAAACCAAAAAGTGATCGACATCATTGTTGTTCTTTTTATATAATTAGCTTTAGGTGTGATACAATGGATTGTATCGCACCTAAGAATGAGTCTCCATATGGTTTTCTCGACACAGTTTTTTTCGCTCTAAACCCTACATACTGGTGGTTTGAATGTCTTTGCGTTCAGCTCCTTTTCTGTGAAGATTATGGTTAGATTATGGTTATTCAAAGGATTGTTTTTTTTTCGTTTTTAGCGAATTAGCTGTTATCTGCGATGATCCTGCAACCCATAGCTGTGTGACTTTTCTCCCTTTTCTGATCTTGAATGTGTTCATTTGTGCTCAAAATGCAATGTAAGAATCTATTGTTCTCTTATCTTATTTGTTGGAAATAGACAATTGTTATAGTTTTTGAAGTTGTTTTGATATCACTTGTTGCTATCTTATTCACTTCCCGCTGCTGTACTGATTGAGGTTATAGTTTTAATCAATAAACAATGATCTACAATAAATTTTCTTCTGTGAGAGGAATGTGAACTGATATGTGCATATGATATAGGAAAATACACGATTTCACGACGAAATTCGCAGTGTTAGAAGAGTGTGAGACAACGATTTTACTACAAAATTCGTGGTGTGAAAAGAATGTGAGGCGACAATTTTACCACAGAGTTCGTAGTGTGAGAAGAATGTGAGACGAGAGTGAGGCTAGAGTGAGGCGAGACGGCATCTCATCGGGCAATAACTAGAGTCGCCTCACTTTTTTCCTAGCTGGGGCTAAAATTTCACCGTAATGAGGCAACGCCGGAGCCGATTTGGCGGGAGTTGCCTCGATGTCACGAGGCGACTCTTACTTTTCATCGAGGCGACTCCCAAGCGAATGTCAGAGATGGGGAACCAAGTAATTCTTGAACTCTTCGATTTTTTTCGGTGCAGAATTTGCTGCTCTGCGCTATATGATGTCATATGTACAGTTTACCGCCTCAGGCACTCGAGGGAGGCGAGCCTCGTTCATTTTCGCTCAAGGGGGCGAGCCTTGAACCGTGATTTTGGGCGGAGACTTGAGGGGGACGGCGCTCCGACCACCGTTGAGCCAGCCCTCAGCGCTGCGACGCGTGCATAACTACTGGGGCAGTTTTCCGCCGTGGAGCGCGCAATCTGAACTCTGTTTTTTCTCTATTCCATATGTTTCGCTTTCCATTTTCCCTTCGTGTTCACTCATTCGAAATTGATTTTTGGGTCTTTCCCTCGGTATGAATGAATAAATTGTCGATTCAGAGTTTTTAGTCTCTTTTGAGGCGAATGTCATTTTCAATGACATTATTTTAGGATAAAGAATTATACATAGTTAAGTATGAGAGTGAGATTCTTCGCATACTAAATATTAAATCCATGAAAAACGCATAAAAAGGCAGAAACAAGAAGGGGATGAAATTATGAGACCACGAAGTGGTCTCATATTTTCAAAATGTTAAGATGAAATTCAACGTGTTGCAGAAGGTCTTCTTAGTTATATCTGGGTCATTTCCATGCCCCCCATGCTAAAATGTAACAGAATGATTTCCAGACGTGATGTGTTAGGCTCCATGTGCGAAGTCACAAATTGTGAATACATATCAATTGCTCAAGAGGTACAATACCCGCGCTAAGTTTTGTAAAAACGTGGAGCACCTGGCAAACGTGGCGAAAAAAGCGTCCGATGCCTGTAACTTCTTTAAGTGAAGACTTTTTCGAATTCTGAAAACGCTATCATATTCACAGATCAACTTGCTCTCTAATTATGTGACTTGTGTGTCGAAGTTCCCTACAATCGTTTTGTTTTTGAAGGAAATAGTTTTTGCAATCGTTTTTTAAAAACGTCGCGCGCGGCGAAGTGCGGCGAAACTTTGAGCAGTATTTGTACAAGTAATGGAGGAGCAATATGTATGCTTTTTTCATAAATTATGTGCAGGGTTTGTGTTGGTTGAATTCTCGAAATCTGTCATTTAAGGGTCCAGGGTTTCCGCAAAAAAAAACTTCAACTTTTCAGGTAGTTCTCAAGCGTGTGGCATGAAGGATTTTGAAAATTTCACCAACACAACCCTTGAGATTCACTCACCTGCAACTTATTTATGAAGAAAGCCTACAGATTGCTCTTCCATTATTTGTACAAATACTGCTCAAAGTTTCGTCGCATTTCGGCGTGCGCGACGTTTTTGAAAAACGATTGCAAAAACTATTTCCTTCTAAAATATGGCGATTTTAGGGAACTTCGAAACATAAGTCACGTAGTTAGGTAGCAATTTGACCTGTGAATATGATAGCGTTTTCAGAATCCAAAAAAAATCTTTATTCAAAGAAGTTATTAGGTATAGAAGTTAATGTGCGCGTTTTTGTTGTTAGTGATATTTTGTAAAAAATAAAATTGTTTTTATATAAGGAATTTTATGTTGTAATGCTCACTGTATTATCAGCTTTCTATTGATATATAACTTGCTTCACGTACCTTATAAAAAAAGTATTATTTTAGTTTCAGAATATGTCAACTTTTGTGCCGGAAAAACGCCATTTGCGGGAAGCTCTCCTTTTCCTTTTTCATCTCAACAAGAAATCCACTGACGCGCTCCAACAGATTGCCCAAGCTTACGGGGATGCTGCTCCATCCATAAGAACCTGCCAAGAATGGTTTCAGCGTTTCAAATCGGGTGATTTTGACGTTAAGGACAAAGATCGACCAGGACAGCCAAAAAAGTTCGAAGACGAAGAACTTCAGGCTTTGTTGGATCAAGATTCGGCTCAAACGCAAGAACAGCTCGCGGCATCTCTCGGCGTCACCCAAAAAGCAATTTCTATTCGATTGAAGGCAATGGGGAAGATTCAAAAGGAAGGAAAATGGATCCCCTATGAGCTCTCAGAACGCAACAAAGAGCAGAGAAAAACAACTTAACAATCTTGTTGGACCGATTCCAAAGAAAGTCTTTTTTACACCGCATCATAACTGGCGATGAAAAGTGGGTGTACTACGACAATCCGAAGCGAAGAAAATCGTGGGTTAGTCCTGGTGAAACAACAACTTCGACCGCAAAACCAAACATCCACGGGAAGAAGGTCTTACTGTGCATATGGTGGGATCAACGCGGTATACTGTACTATGAACTTCTTCAACCTGGCGAAACAGTTACTGCGAATCGCTATCAACATCAACTAAGCGCAATTGCGGCATGAAATCGAAGCAAAGAGACCAGAATGGGCGAGTCGACACGAAAAAGTCATATTGCTTCATGATAACGCTCGACCTCATGTTGCTCGAACGGTAAAGGATACGCTAAAAGAGTTCAAATGGGAAGTCTTACCGCACCCGCCGTACTCTCCAGACATCGCCCCGTCGGATTATCACCTTTTCCGGTCAATGGCGCATGGTCTAGCGGAGCAGCGCTTTCAAGATGGCCAAGATGTCAAAAAATGCCTCGATGAATGGGTGGAGGCCAAACCAGAAAAATTTTATTATGATGGAATCCATAAGTTACCCAAACTCTGGGAAATGGTTGTTATTAATGACGGAAATTATTTTGAATAAAAATTTTGTTTAAAGGCAGTGTTCACGATGAAAATTATTTTTCTGTTTTCCCACCTATCTTGAAAACGGCCCCACGCTGATTCCAAGGATATCTCTGAAATCGTACAAGACCTTCTGGGAATGGAGTTATGGCCCCTCAAAAACTGAGCTAGGGAAAATGGTGGACGAGTTGGCCGAGGCTTGTAACTTGCGTCTTTTGGCGCCGGTCTATGCGAGCTGGCCTAAGTAAAGAGAGAAGTTGAGAATGAAGGAAGAACAGGGCTAATGATTGGAAATCTTCGCTCATCTCACGATCTTGAGCATTCATTTGTTTACGTCGGTGGGCGTGTGATGTGCTTTTGAGGTTTGCCTCGCGCTCGAAATGGCAACTTCAGGCTCTTTTGGAGCTTTTCCTGACTCGTTTTCATGCGTTCTTTCGACGTCAACGTTACATTGTGCCCCTCCACTACCCATTCCTAGTGGAAAGTGAAACACATTTTTTATCGTGAACACTGCCTTTAAGTATGTCCAGTTTTCAATAGTGTAAAAAGCGTAAAAAAACGCGGAAATTAACTTCTAGACCTAATACATGCATCGGACGCTTTTCTCGCCAAGTTTGCCAGATGCTCCCCGTTTTTACAAAACTTAGCGCGGGTATTGTAAGTTATCGTGTAATGAAACCTTTCAGGCGAGAAAGAGTTCAAAAATTTCACAGTTTTAGCACTGCGAATCTTCTGGAATGCGAGAGGAGCATTGTGGTCAAGAAGACGACGATGACCCTGCCGAATCAGACGTACAGCTCGTAACTGCTTCAAGAAACATTTCTCATAGCATCTCCTTTGCAGTACTGGGGTCCGTTCCAAGAAAATTTCCACGGGAGGAGATCGTATTTGATAAAGACACTAACCAAAAAAAGTTTATCAGACACTGTCCATGTACGACTTTCAATAAATCTCGGCATTGGCAACGTTGATATTGGCAGGTGTTATGTGCAGCTTCAAACCGAGTATGATACAGATTTATTCGGCTGACGTTTCGGCGTCTTCGCCTTCTTCGGGGCCTGGAAAGTTGAGAGCAGACAGTCTCAGACAATCTCAAATGAACCTATCTTTCAGCCTATCACTTCATATATCTCACCAGACCCATTTTCCTCCCATGGAAACCTTCTTGGAACGCACCCCTGAGCATTTACATCTTTTGTAGTCATATTTCGGCTTTGTTCTGGCTGTTATTTGCTTCTGTCTAGTGTGCCCTGTTTGTCATGCATCGGATGTTTTTCCCAAGTTCTGCAACCTTGCCATTACTTTCATCCAGGTAGCTGAATGCGAGAAGCTGCCATTCCGGTGATGTTATTTTAGTACTTGAGGCGGCTTTCACATATCATTTTTTCAATTAGCTTCTATGATTTTTGGGAGCAAAACTAAATTCATTTCGTTGGACATTTTATGAAGTGATATCGGTACAAAGGTGTGGTGTGGAAGCCGACTGAAAATATTGTAAATCTTTGTTATTTGATGTGTATTATTAAGGTGAAAAATTATTGTGATAATTGCAATCAACTAATAAATGTACATAGTTGTAAGTTTTAGGGTTGAAATCGTCCTGAATGACGTGTAAGCTACGAGAGCTATGCATATTCTGGGGTAGCTTAATATTATATTTGGGATGACCCGCGTAACCACTACGAAGTAGACCCGGGGTAGGAGGGTTCCGCCGCGAAGTGAGTGTGGGGGCGCCGGCCTCGTTCCACTGGCACGCTAGCCTTGTCATGGAAGGAAGGCTGGCGTCCTGGTGGAAGTGGGGCTTGCCCCCCTCGAGCATCTGAGGCAGCGTGAAAATGCGATGGTGCGGTTGCGGTCGACGCACTAACACTACGGTGCAAAACCTGACACCCATATTCTGGGTGAGTTACTGTTTTTCTTTTTTTCACGCTCGATTCCGCTCTTTTTTGTTTGTTACTCTTTTAGTATTAAGACGAGGGGCTTCTCTAGTGCGTGAGGGGAACTCGCCATCTGTTCTGGCTTCGTAGTGTTTTTTTTGAATTATATTTTGAAAAGGCGGCAATCTCTTCTCACGCACCAACAAGTACATAAGTAAAGCCCTTGTTCGTAATATTGAAAGAGCCAGAAACAAAAGTTAATCAGAAACAAATGTGAAAAAAGGAAAAACATCAACTCACCCGGAATATCAGATCTGCTGTCGATCGATGACGAAATCTGGCAAAGCGCCAGGTTTTCCACCGTAGTCTTAGTGTGTCGACCGCAACCGCACCATCGCCTTTTAACATTGCGGTAAATTGTATGAGATCTACCCCGAGAAGACAACACGGAAGTGAGCACCGACATTGCATCAATTGTTCTTTGCTCAGCGTCACGAGCCGAGTGCGCGCGTGGTTTGGAGCTTGTTCCCATAATGGGGGAAGATCGGTAGTAATCAGCACCGAAGTGAAAATTGCACCCATTGAAGGGTCCCAACATCCCTTTATAGAGATCCCATATCTTGAATTTCGACTGGAAATCCGAGAAAGGCGCCCTTTATCATCCAATCATCGGATACAATTCCTCTCAATGCGCAGCTGTGGCCTGCAGGTATAGAACGCTATTATCATTTCCATAGTGAAATGCATAAGACGTCTTGCATAGGGAAGTATTCCCTCCATTCAAAAATATTGAATCGAAGGCGAGCTGTAGACACCACGATTCGTTGTGGGCGGTCGCAAAGCGGTGACAGCGATGGGCCACGCGGCTGCTCAGTGATTGCCGCGACGCGACCGCCTACTGCGATGTAGAGCGTTTGACACTCAAAAAATCGCTCCTCTCTCATCTGCAAATGCTAATACTCAGCTTTGCTTAAGTTCCGATGAGTTTAAATGGGTGATTTGTAGGCAGTGTTCACGATAGGAATCGTTTTTCTGCTTTTCCGCCTATCTTGAAAACGGTCTCATGCTGATTCCAGTGATGTTTTTGGAATCGTACAAGACCTTCTAGAAACGGAGTTATGATCCTCAAAAGTTGAGCTAGGGAAGCATGGTGGACGAGTTGTCCGAGGCTTGTAAATTCCGTATCTTGCAGCCGATGTATGCGAGCTGACCTGAGTGAAGAGAGAAGTTGAGAATGAAGGGAAGAACGGAGCTAATGATCGGAAACCATCGCTCATCTCACAATCTCGAGCATTCATTTGTTCACTTCGGTGGGCGTGGAAAGGGCATATGGGGTGTGACGAGCTGACTGTTGTCCAACTTTGGGGCCGTAGGGGACCGTTCCCAGCTCATTTTTCTTATTTTTTTTTCAACGTTAGAGATGCGCTAAACCCCGCAGGTGCCGATCTCCACCATAAAATCAGACATGGCTTTTATCGTGGACACTGCCTTCGAATCTTATTTTTAGATTATGTAGAGCTGGCCCCTGCATAAGGTTATGGGCGACGCTCTGGAATATTGATTTGCTCAAAAACAGAAATATATGGGATTACTACAAAAGGTTTGAAAAATATAGCGGCTTTAGATTTTTTGAGATTTCTCTGTTTAAGGACCGAGAAGTTTTCAGTTTTTTTTTCCGTTCTCAAACTGGGATTGCTTACGAAAATATTTTTGACGTAGTCCACTGATAGTGCTCTCTGTAAAAATCTCCGCTGGAGCCGGTCAGTGTCGGAACTGGTCTAGTGAGCGTACCATAAGGTCGCGCGGCCGACACGAAGTCGCACAAGTGCCCTGCTGGACCTTGCGTAACTTTTGATTGAAGTAATAATGTGGGTTTTCAGAATTTCGAAACAGTTCCAGTAGAAATAACAAATACTGAAAGGGTCACTTATTTTTTACCACCCACCTCGAAAAACCAACGGGTAACAATGTACAAATCCTGGTGTAATCCTTGGGTTGGAGCGCGATGTGAATGATTTTCTAACGAAATCTGGGATTGCTTACGAAAATATTTTTATTTCGTTAGTCGTTAGTCGTTAGACCTAACACCCAAAAAGCCCGTTAGTTGTTAACCTCCATAGTCGTTAGTCGTAATTACATTCCTGGCTGGGATCATACTACCCACAACGGGCGGCGCGACGTATGGTTAATCACCAATATCGATCGAGAATCAATATGCCTGATATGCACTGTGGGGGTCGCGAAAAGTGTGATTCCAGCTTTACTCGACAAATGCTCAGAAAAACGTTCACAGCTTCCGTAGTTGAACTTTGCTGAGTCGAAGGGACCTGCGCGATTCTCAGACCGAATTACCTGCGTCTCTACATACAGAAACTAAACAAATGTGGTGAGAATGTTTTTAGGACATCATTACTACATGAAGTCAAATTGTTCTCTCTGATTATTCAATATCATGTGGCTCCTGGAGGCTGCGAGAAGAATCACCCGAAATTTCTCAGTATTACGCACTTGAAGGTGATAAACTCGAATTCGAGATTCGTTCTCCGATCTTTGCTAGATTACGTTAGACTACGTTGGAGTGACCGTCTGAGAGTCAGACTACATTTCAATGCACATGATTTAGCTGCGCCTTCGTCCAAGGTGGTTGATCTAGGGAAAGCCAACCTCTACTGCCAGGTGAGGGTTTTCATGGTAGTTCTTTTCTCCAGCGAACTCGGGAAGACAATCTCGAACAGTTTTCATCCTCCAGTGCAAGGAACATGAAGCTCCTTTCATGGAGGCGGATCCCAGCTTTCGCCTATGACTCTTTTGTCTTCGATAATTCTACGACCGGGTGTAATGCTTTCACAAGTTGGCATCTTGAAAATATTTTTCCCCTACTTAAAACCATTATTTCGAACTTGTAAGGCAAATTATAAAAAAACAAGTAAATCTGCGCAAAGGTTGTTTAATTTTCACATAAATTTTTAGAATGTGAACACTGTTGACACTTAATTCCTCTTACTAGAAAAAAAAAGTAAAAAGAAAAATTTTCAAGTTTGAAAAAAATTATATTTGTTGCCAGTTTTTATCTACACAGCTGCATCGAGGTGAAGTTGAAAACTCCAAAGTGCTTATTTTTCCTTCCCCACGACCCTCAGTGAACAGATTTTTTTTCAAATCTCCATTTAGCAGTCAGAAGCTTACCTATAGTTAGTCGTCTTTTAAAACAAATTTCAACCATTTTTCTCTTGAGGTTATACCTCAATTTCGAAATAAAGGATGTTTGCGAAGGTCTTGAGCGTGTACGATTCCATATGCTGCTTGCACAAACTTGGTCGGGGGCACAAAAAAAATCCCCGTGCTACCGTAGTCGCAGAAAGGCGCAGAAGAAACGCAAACTGGTCCTGACACCACGTCCCACAGCGCTCAAAACATTCACCCCACACCAACCGACGCCAAAACAATAACCAGTTCAAATATTATAGAAGAGACTAGCAGTAGCTGCAAAAACTGTAGAGAAACGTGACCCGAGAGGAGAAATTCCATAAGGTAAGACCGTATGGTCCACGGAGTAGAGCCGCGGTACAGATGCATGTGTCTGCTGCTGATGTTGGGGGAAGAGGTGTCAATTACGTAGGGAGCAGACTGGATTTTATGGCGGTTATTATCCGGCTGGAATGAGGGTTGTAATGACGGGGTTGGCCCCCACCGCGCACAAGCACACAATCTCCGTCTGCTTCCTGTTTTCTAGAATTCAAGTCATCAATGCAAATCTTGGGTTAATCCCGAAGTATTACTACATGGGTATTTTCCACTCTTCAGATTGTCCCAACGCCGCAAATCAGGTGGTTCGCACCTCAGACACCTTAACTCGTTAGGTAGGGAAATCTGAGGAGCGAAAACGTTGCCGACCGATCTGACATGGCTGGTGAGAACTTGCGTTATCGGGTGTTATATGACCCTGGGGGAAACTTTGTGGTGGGAAATTCTCGAGTGGTTATGGGTTCCCTTAAGATGGAACATGGTGTGAGGAACTTTTGGAATTATTTTGCAGAATAACTCATTCCAGATGACAGTTTACTATTTATGTTAGTGGACGGGCTGATCACGAATGTATTGTATGTGAAGCCAGTTTGCCGGTTTTTGAAGGCACACGGCTTTCTCTATTGAGGAGTTTTAAGTTGATTTCGGGAACCAAAAACTTTCAAATCTTTAAGATACCGCATGGCGTCGTTGGAGAGCTGGGGCGGCGTGTTTCAGCGCTCACGAAGAGGACTAGTGAGACGGAAACGCTGTGGAGAGATCGGCATACTGCACTTATCCATTGCGGTCCCTACGGCGGGAACAAATGGAAGCTTTGCTGTTCTGTTCAACTCAAATAAACGCAATTACGCGGGGAGATCACGGTGGTTTGTGGAATTCGGTACGTTATGCCCTGAGCACGACATGTGCTTCAGGGACGCCCCTGGTTCGAGGCTCCAGCGCATAGAGCGCGAGGCATCTCCCCAGCCCACTTTGCAAGCGTACACGTAATTCCTAGTGCATACTTCCTGTGACACGCGACAGCGACAGTGCATATCAGCAATATCGATTTTCGATCGATTTATACAGCAAACACTATGTTGCGTCGCCCGTCGCGGGAAGTATGCACTAGGCCTAAGGAGGGGAGGGTGTCGATCATCAGAGGTGACTTTTAATGATTTCCGAGTGGCAAGGATAGATTCGGCACAGAATCAGACTTGGGATCATTTTCCTAATCCAGCACAAACCTTAGGTCCATTTATCGATTCTCAATAAATTTTCGACCTGTTGACGTAGACTACTCTAGCTAAACGACACTGAACCATCGTAACCTACAGTGAACCTCAGAAAAAACAGACCTTAGATTCAGGTTCGGCACCCAAAACCTTTAAATTCCAAGCCAAGTCCGTGATATTTCTTTCCGGAAATCCATGAGCATTAATTTATGTGCAGGCACCCTTACCTCATCGCGATGTCTCCAATGCGCTTCTCACTTCTATCAGACGGCTCCGGGGTTCACTTTCAGATTAAAGGGCCAAAAATGATTTCAGAAACACATATTTCTAATGGGACTGCTTTTCCCGTTAATAAGACTTGCCCCATCAGAGGACTCCTCACTTCCTTCATCAGCTTGTCACCTACATATATTTCTACCCATTAGACTCCATGTAGTGGCTAACTGCAGAAGAAGTTAGCTTAATCATATGGACATACTACTGTGCCCGTAATCCTCACAAATCTTCTAAGGCCCCTTAGGTAGGATTTTCCTTCTACGAAGCCACCCTGATAGCTCTGTATCAAGTGTGAGGTCGGCGGACCTGCAACCAAACCCAGTCGCTGGAACCTCACTTCACCTGTTGATTACATACTCTTATTTGTTAAGTAGTTAGTCGATTGAATCATCGGTTCTTATCCCTTCTTGTGATCGTCCCCGTCATCGTCCCGCAGTGTCTCAAGGCAGGTTTAAGGGTCAGGCCAGACCTCTTGATCGCGTGTAATTATGAGGTGCATACAATGGTGGAAGCAGCGGGAGACCGAGTAGGGGAGGGGGGGAGACGTTGTCGTGTTGAACGAAAACCCCCGCCGAGACGACGACGACGGCGATTTCAACGAGTTTTCCTGTCTATTCTCCATCGATTCGCGAATCTCTCATACAGTAACCCCTGAGACCGTGGGAGGAATCGATTCGAGAACTGGAAAAAGGGGGACGGTAGTTGATGCGGTTGTCGTCGTCATTCACTCGAGAACTGGGACGGGGTCGTTACAGACGACTTCTATAGGGGTAAGACGACTTACTGTACAGAGAAAAAAAGGAAGAAGAAGGGTTTCTGGATGGGGAGGTCATTTAATAGTCGAAATAGTAAAAGTCACAGGGTTATGACTTTAAGTGTATGGAAAAAAACCACCATAGTGAACAGCAGAAGTTTAACACGTTTACACTGGACTGAGCGTTCCGACACGTTGAAACCACAGTTCAAAACAGCTGCTGGTAGTGAAAGCTCGTCAAAGTATGGATTCAGAGCCGTTTTAAAGTTTGATATAGGGCAACAAAAATGTCAGAGAAAGTAGTAGGGCAATAGCGAGGGAACTGTCTTTGGTTTACAGCGGTGCTATTTATTTGAACCTATGATCCCCAGAATGCATTTTTGGCCTATATTTCTGGGAAATAACAAACGGCGACCATGTGACTCGCAAGCGCGTCTCTTGGACCCTTGTTCCTTCGGGCGGATAGAGATCAATTTTGTGATCTCGAAGGGCCATAAGGCTAGTTGGAATTCGGCGGGATCGATCCTGACCGTGTATGAATGCAGAGAGAGCGGAGTCTCTTCGACTGCGCCTCATGCTCCAGAATCAAACTTGTTGAAAAAGATTTGAAAAAAAAATGAAAAACGGATGAAATAAATGATGGAAAGGAAGCTGCATAAGGACCTGATATGATTTGGTAACTCTGCCTTTTCCTGGATATGTGTTTTGAGTTTATACCTCTTCGTGCTCTAGTTTATTCTTATTCACGCTCACTCCGAGCAGAAAACTTTCATGTTCATCCAGTGAAAATGAAGTATTCCAAAAAAAAGTTTGGGAAGAGCCTTCGGCAACTCGGATTGCTCTTAGATTAAAATTCAGTACATGCCTATGTGAATAAGCTATTAACAATTACTGAGTTTAACCTGTGGAAGTTCGCTCAGAAGCATTTAGCTAAACGGATTAATTTATGATCTTTGCATTCAACAAGTTCCATGAAACTGCTAATTGCGTAAATAAATCTTGTTAGTATGACTAAAAAGGCAAGGAAAAACTGCATATGCAGTTTGAAATTTAATTGAATTAAACGATTTTGAACAGGAAAATTAGCAGATGTTTTTTTTAAGTGGCAACATCCAAAAAAACTTGATGTCGGCTTAATAAGAGTGAGCATCACAAACTTCCGGACGGATTAAACATAACAAGTGTAAAAATAACGATAATTTTAAAAAAATCCATTGAAAATTCAAGTGTCTAGCAGAGTTACACACATCACGATAAAATGCAGGCGCTCCAACAAGTTCACATTAGACCGCACGTTTTGACACAATGACACCACATTTCATAGCAGTAATGGGTGGTAAAAAACCGTGAAGGTTAAGGTCCGGCGCCGTTCAATATAGTGCTACAAGGAGCGAATGATGCGACTCTTCTAGCTGAATCAGAAGTTTGGATAGCTCCAGAGAGACGAAGAGCATGGGACGAGGTCAGCCGTGTGGAACAGCTCTGAGCCTGAAAACGACTGCTGAGAGGCTGTATGGGAGCGTGAGTGTGAGCGTGAGCGAGGGGAGAGAGCGAAAATGGGCAAATTATCGAGTCCCACCAAATTACGGCCAATCACCTGCTAATAATACGGTAATTTTGTCGATTGCTTTGCGGGTGGCAATTTTGTGTGCTGGCGAATGTGCGTGTGTGTGTGTGTGTAACGGAATGTGTGCGTTCGCTAGACGGAGACGCGGCATCGTTGGCGTTCCGAAAGGGATTCTGGGGCCGTCGGGTAGCCTGAATCGGGACCTCGGGCACGCTTTCATGCCCCGACAGGGCTACCAGCTCTATTCAAACGCAAACGGCCTTGTGCACAGTTAATTATGGGGCTGATGGAAACGGAAAAAGACAAAAAAATGACGACTGACGGGAAATGGCATGCAGTGGGGCAGAAAGGCTGCTGGCATACGGAAACACTTCGCCCTTCAACATAATCAACTTCACTTCATACCAAATCAGGAAAAAAGAGGATGATTTTGCGTTAAAAGGTAGCATTTTGGCAGCGTTGCAGCTAGAAAGAATTCGTCGCCTTCGAATCATTTGATTGTAAGCTTCAACAAATAGCAGAGTCACGCCACGGCAAACCAAAGACGTTTCACCACCTTCGCCCATTACTTCACGATTTCACATGTTCATAGCAATATATATCAGACTTCAGCGCGGCGTCGAGTTCGAGCCATTACCCGACAAGTTTCCAGCACCCATAGTCGCTTTCAACTATGGTGTGAACATGTCAAAAAAGTGCTGTTAAATTTGAGCCCTTTGAAACGCCTGTAATCTACGACGGTGTTACTTTGCTATGCACCTGAATTGGTGATCCAGTTTTTGAGTTTCAGATTTTTTGAATAAATATTCCAATACATCCCTGCTTCATAGTAGCGGAAATCAATTAATAATCTTCTCCTTGTGCCAAAAACGCAATAAAGCCAGTGAGAAGCGATTTTTTTCATTTAAACACTTATTTCAACTCAAAACATCTTAGCCTGGGTCATAGAGTTCGCGCAATAGTTTTAGTCTAATGAATGGACGGGTCTGCGATGGTAGATTACCCCGCGCGAATCGAAAATCCATTTCCGAAAGGGGCCACCAGCCCCGCACGGCAAGCCACCTGGTCCATGCGTCAGACTCATTCGAATAAGGGAACCATACTTTCTGCGACCGACGGGGAAATACAATGTTCACCATCGATATCGACTAAGAATCGATGTGCCTGATATACTACCCTTATCGGGGCAACATTCCGCTCCGCAATAGCGGACCGCCGCTGTTGCAGCACGCAGCACGACCATGAGCGTGTTAGCATAATGGGCAATCGTCCACCACGATTAGCATCATGCAGCGAGCTACAACAGCGGCTTTCCACAAGTGCAGAGCGAAATTTCGACACTAGAAGGACAGCACGTTATCGCGGCGGTCCGCTGCGAGAAGTATGAATGAACTTGGCCTTGAGGAAAAGTTATAAATACTTTCTTTTCAGTTTTTTATTTTCATAAAACACTAACAAACAATTTTTCCTGGTGCTAGACTTAGGTTTCGGGATTCATCGTTATCTGGAAAATGGTTTCGTCGTCCGCAAAGGATGGATACATGAAATTAAGGATACGCTGACGGAGCGCATCAAGTTGAATGTCGTGGGGAGCATAAGCTGCTTCTTGAAATCAAGGCTAGTGTATCAGCCTTCAGCCTAAGACCCAGCAGAAATAACAGGCAGGCAGAAATAGATATCCTGATGGGAGAGTCAAGTCGAGAAAATGTTCCTACCCCGAGACGATCCAAAGGGATGAAACCTGAAGCAGATTTCGAGTGAAATAGTTGTGGTAGAGTGTCGGGGCAAGTGGTGGCTGGCTGGTTGGCTGCTGGTTGCTGACTTTGAAGGGCGTATAGGAGCTCGCCCCTCGGTCAATTATTAGCAACTATCCGCAAATTATGTGTCATTTTGCGAGCAATTTCGTCTCTCCCTCTGCTGCTGAACGCGGCCGCGGCCTGAATCACGATCGACGCCAGGGGCTCTCCAGAATCCCTCCGCTTCCTCACTTCCTTTTGACGCTGGCTGAAGGGGTGATCATTTATCATTGTGCAATAATGGACAACCCTCTAATTTGACAGGAAAGTTTTACCACTAACGGGCAGGTTTAAGAATGTTGGAGAAACTTGAATGTTTTGCGCCTGCCGAGAATGTTCCGTCATTCAGATTTACGGGAGCATAACTCTGTAGAGTAGAAAAATGTGAAAATCAGAAATTCGATTATAGCTTCAATTGTATAGCCGAGTGTCCTTTTGAGGAAACCGGCGTTCCAACATGTTTACACTTCGTTGGAAGTTCTGTTACGGTGACACCACTGTTCAAATCAGTTACTGGTGGTAGAATTATGTGAAAGTATGAATGCACCGTAAAGTTAAAGTTTGAGATGACACTACAAATATATGAAAAAAAGAAGTGTTGAACAAGTTTGGTGAAGCGTTTTTTGCTTTTCCATGTGTTACTGTGCTATTTGTTGAAACTTAGAATCGACCTAGTGGAATTGAAAACACAGAAAGCTGCCAAGTGATGTTAGGCGAGATTCCATAAGGAAATTCAGATATAACCGAAGCAGTGAAAATCGAAAATAATCTCTTTGATAGCATAATTTGCGTCAAAATTTGCCCAACCCGATTTCGAATATGTCCAGTTTTTTTTTCGAAAAGTTCGGTTGATTTTCAAAATCGAAATGCATACTTACAAGGCATGGACAAAATGCGCAACTCTGATTCAGTGGAAAAATTTACTGCTGAAAAACCTAATTTTTCCGATAGAATTCATAGGATTGGTGAGAGTACCGAAGTGAGCTCCATAGTCCAAAGTTCACAGCCCCTACAAACCACCACCATGCTTCTTTGGCAATGTTATCGCAGGTAAAAAGCGTCGTTTATACTTTCGTCCCCGTGCGGCGAGGCACAGTTCGTTTCTGTGATATTGATCACACGGCGCAGCACGATCAATGCTAAAGGACTGCTTTTCATCGCGCCGCTCGGCGACAAAAGTATAAACGATGCTGAACACGATTTTTCATTGTCCTACGCGTGATGCCGTGAAGCCGCTGTGATGAAATTCCCGAAATTACCCTAAACCCGTCTTTCAGAGTTGGAATTCACTCCATTATAAATATTCTAAGGCGGTGCAAAAGAAAGTCTGCTGATGGATTCTTTCGGGATGGATAAAGTATGGCGAAAGGGAAGTTGAACCCGATTTTCTCATTTGATAACATTTCGAGATAGAAAATTGCGAAATCATTTTTTTCCAGAAACTGAACTGAAGAAACTTTTAGGCTGCCTCTACCTGATTTTAGTGAGGAGAGACAACAAAAGATGACTGAACAGGTAATTTCAAAATACTTATGGATTTCAGAGGGTTGATTGAAAAAAAGGACTACCTAAAGCAGGGTGGGAATCGTTTGTATGATATCTTTGCCAAGTTTAGTCTTGTGATACCTGCGCGCGGCGTTCGCCACACCTGCACGTTTTGAAAAGTTGTCTGCTAAGAGAATGGATTTTTTTTTTGAAAACATGCAATAGGCAGTGAACGTGTTGAAGGCATCAGACGCACGAGAAAGATGTCGAGATAACTAGGCTACTGGGATCGTATGGCCCCTATTAGAACGCTAAAGCCGTAGGAAGCGTCAAAAACAAGTCAAAACTACTGAATTTGAACAATGCGAGTGGGAACATTTCAACAACCCCCCCCCAAATACAAACTCGTCCAGGTTGGTCGTTCGAAAACGGTCACTTTGGCTGATTTTCGATGCTTCCAACGAGGTGAGCTTTCTAGTACAGTCTGTAAGAGTATATCGGCATCGATATCTCAACCATATTGTCCTTAATATTCGCTGTTTCAACCGCGCGCGGACTAACTCGTCCACTTACACCCGATAACAAAAACAATCGTTGATCCTCCATTCGTATACAATTCTTGTTGGATTTTTCGTTAGTTCACCTAACTACCAGCTCCGAACCTTCGAATTATGTGAAAAAAACCGATATCATTTTGAGCGTGTCTGCTGCCTTTAAGTTTTCCTTGTTTACTGCGATGGTAATTTGATAATCACTGAAACTTGGAATAAGAGAGTACGAAATATCAAATTTCCCTTTTTTCTCAACTTTTTGTTTTTTTTTTGTTATGAATTTCAAATATTCATAGTTTTGTCCACCTGTGTATAACTGTTATCTCGGGCTCAAATACCAGTCCAAATTTTCGCTCACCGACAAGCTCATTTACGAGCATATTCCCGAATTCGAACCCTTTTTTCTGGGAAGATGCGCATACGTAGTCCAGTGTTCACTTCAGAGGTAAAATAGTATGTGAACCATATGACATCACTCTTCTGCTAACCTAATAATGGCAAAAGTGACCTAGTGTAGAGCGCTTCCGCAGTAATTTCCCCGTCTGTAGGATTTCTTCCTGTCCTGGCAGTTCAAAGCGCAGTCCCACCCCTTCCCATGATATTATCAGTCGGCCAATGGGCGGAGGTGATTAGCCAGCTGGCGGGTCGAGTCGTTTTTTCGGGGGGCCAGAAGGAAGGGGGAGAAGATTGCCGGTGTGTCCGACCAGGCACCGCCAATTAGCTGCAATACCAGCACCAGCCCGAAATAAATTGCTAATTCCAGCGGTAATTCGCTAACTATGCCGTGTTATAATCGTCCCAAGCCAAGAACTCTCTCTTTGGCGCTCAAGGGCCATTTCCGAGCTTCGGAATGCTTTCTGTGGTCATCTGAATCCACTGATAAGAAAGCCACAGTGACAGCTCGATGCCTATGGGGGCGTGTCTCAGCTCAGGGAGGCGGGCATTGGCCTAGGGCCAGATTGGGGCTCGTCCAATAGCAGCGGGCCGCCCTCCTCCGCACATAGACTGCGCACCATTCGAAGACTACCAACCAAACCACCGTCTCTCCACGCTCGCACCCTCGCTCGCCAACTCGCCTCACTGCTAATGTTCAGGCTAAACCTTAATCAAACCCAAACGATTACCTTAGAAGGATGCACTGGTTTTTTAATGGATAGTTTTATCTCAACAAGATCCTTCTTTTTGATGAATTTCGAGTGAAATATTCGTCTATTTTTCGTATTTCGTAAACAATATTCTCCCCTTTTATTCTCCATCGACTATATAAGGTCCACTTACAGCAATCATACTTCGAATCCATATTTATGCCTCATCTTCTTCCCTTGTTTCCTCCCCATTTGCCTACGTTGGGTACGCCATTCTGCTCTTGTTTCTCAACCACCAACACGGATTTAATGTCAACTACTCGAGAACATTAATTATGTCTCAGTTTTAAGGATTATTCCAAAAAAGATTTTTTAAAATTTTTTTCCTTCATTTGATTTCTTTCTTAAGTTTCGTCACGATTTTGTGGTATCTACATCCAGTCTATCCAAGAATTATGCGAAGAGATTTTTCGAAAAAAATCTTACGCTTGAAGAGTTCGAGCCGAGGATTATTTTCCATCCTTGAGTTCATTCGAACAAAAAAAACAAATACTAAATATGAGATTAAAAAGGGTCTGAATTTCGCTGGAATTTTATGAGAAATAGTTATTGCTCAGCTTTCAGCTGGATTCAATCTGAGAGAAAAAATATTTTTTCACAAGTTGATTCTAACGTTATGTAAGACACCGTTTTAGTGGTTATCCAATTCAAACAAAGAGACTACTAACGAAGTTTTGTTAAATCCATCTCGCCGATCAGATTCTTTTTTTGAATTTAGGTGGTGGCGGCTTTCCAAATGAGAACAATTTATCTTAGACCACTCATAGATTGCGCTCGGCCTGTCGCTTAAATTGATTCTGAGACCGAAGTATTTTCTCAATTTTTCGAGCGCCATTTAAATGGACACCAGATTCATCTTCATCAGGAAATTGAAGTTTGAGAGAAATATGTCACTAAAATAAAAAGTAGGATTTTCTTTTGATTGCGTGTAACCAATGGAGGCGCAGGAGATCCATCCAGCTCAGTTGACACCATAAATACTTTTCTACATTCATGAAAATTGAAGTTTTTTTCCGAAGTCTTTTACCAATTGTATGTCTAGCGAATATTTTATCATAAAAGTCCCGAATCTTCAATGATTCCTTATTTTCTTTCTCGATTTCCGCCTTAACAGTTGAAATGTATTGCATTTCTATTCCCGGATTTCGTTTGAGCATTTTTTACCGATTTCACCCACACGATTTTCCAGATATAACCATGGATATGGACCAGAAGCCTTTCGTAGATTATGGCAGTTATTGCTATCCGACAGCGGCAGCTCAGGATTTTTCGGCTAGATCACAAGTCTCGCCGTATTTCTACAACTTTTCCACGAGCACTGCTTCCACTATGTATTCGCAACAGCCCACCCATTTCATGTACCCCCAGGCGGCCGCCAGCTCACCCGAAGGTTTGTTCCATCTGGTAAATACGAGGGCATTGACGTCATAATTTCGCATTTTCAGATCAGATGACTGCGAAAATCATCGAGGGAGCCGAGGTGAAGATTAACGGAAAGGGCAAGAAAGTCCGAAAACCGCGCACCATTTATTCTAGTCAGCAATTGCAAACCTTACAAAAGCGGTGAGTTTCATATTCATGCAAGTTATAAATAATAGTTTCGATTTGTTTGAAAGTTCAGATTCACCAAGACGCAATATCTGGCCCTCCCTGATCGAGCATCGTTAGCCGCCGAATTAGGACTCACCCAAACTCAGGTGAATAAATAGCATTTTTCTATTTATATAACATTCTATAAACTCTATCTGTTTTTCCTTCTACCATTTCCGGTTATTGATTTCTCGTTTCTCCTAGAAGGATATTGCCTGCAATCATCTCTCCAACTGTCAGTCAGTCAGGCTCCGTCCGCAGTGTTACTGTAGTAACCTGAGCCCACATGGACAGGCTCAGAGACCGAACAATGGGGGGCCAACTATCCAGAAAAGACATGACATGTGTCGCATTACAAGCGCTTAAAAGCCTTTTCGCCGCTGGATTCTAATTAATCTATAAGTAAGACTAACCCTGGATTTGAAGACGAGTTTTTTTTTTCACCCTGTCCAATACCCGCCGCAATTCGTTCGGAGAGATTGGCGCTCACGCAGGTGGTAGATCGTATCAGGTAGCACGTCACTCAACGCAAGACAACATATGCGGATGGCTATCTGATGGCGCATCTTGTCAGTATGTCAGCAGGAAGTTGCGAGGTCAACCTGTGCTTTATCTCATAGGGTTTTCATGGATGAAGCCTGGTTTCACGAGGGTAGAATCCACCCCTGAATTCTTTTCTCTAGGGTTAAAACTGTTAATTTGTATTTTTACTTACAAGAATCGCCAGGTTATTTCAAAGGCGAAAATGGCACCTGAGGACTAGTTATAGCATTGAGTGACCTGTGACCCCTTTCATCATTAGGCCACACCACAATCACATCGTTCCGCGCCAAGCTCATGAGATAACGCTGTTTTCGCACCTCATAACTCGCCTCACGGATATTTTTAAAGGTGTTATTCCCCTCAGGAATTCCCTTTCTGGTGTGACTTATCCACAAGGAAATTGACGAGTCTTTTGTTCTAGAACGCTTAGTAGAGGAATTTTAAATTTTAGCGTTAGGTCGAACATTTTTTAAAATCTAACACTTTTCCAAAACGCGAATAGTTCAACTCCAGTTTAGCTAATTACATAATTTTTTAATTCATTTGTTCACAAAATTGGACGAAAATTCCTTCAACTTCTTGCTTCTCTCTGTCTTCATACTCTTTTGCTTTTGTGCTTTGTTTTTGCAATGTGTTTAACCGTCTTTTTTGTCATGGTGACTTTGGTGAGTTTTACTAACCGATTTTGTACGAACGCTAAATAACAATTCTTTTATGGAAACCATATTTGGCTCAGAAGGTTTCAAATTCGGTTGAAAAGCGTCGGATTTGAGTTTGAACATGACATAAGACATACCTGCTATTTTGAATTTTTTTTGAAAAAAAAACAACTCTTTTTTAATTATTCAAGCTGTTTTTGAATTCTAAAAATAATGTCTGTCTATTGACCCAGTTCTGTTGAATATCCGAATAGCAGTGCCCGAACCAACTCCACAATTTTCTTCGACTGTATTTAAAACTTCAGACCTACAGAGATTTCTCGTTTGATTTGACGTTAGCTCGGGATTTTTTTCTGGGCTCTTCTATCTTTGGATAATCAGTTTTTTTTACTCAAAGCATTTGAATATTCGTAATGGTATATTCATGATAAACTATAGCCACTCCATTCTGAGTCCGGATAATCAGTAGTTCATAATCGTAGGGTTCGGCAGGCTTTACTCAAAGTAATGACGTTTACCAGAAGTTGACTCGTCTTCAGAAATCGTTTGCTTTTAGAGCAATTTTGTGTTCGCCTATGGCGACACATCGATATTCTGTACCTAGTCAGTACTTCTGGAAGTTGACAACCTGTTAAAAAAAGCAAAAGCCTGAGGACCGAAGTGTCCTGGGGTGATAAGGGGCTATTATTTGTTTTCTGTGAGACAGTACTGAGCCCAGGCGTTGGCCAGCTCCTGACCAAACGTTTTCGTTTTTCATCCATGGAGGCTTGTCTTCGAACTGCCGTCGGCGCTAAACGGCTGGCGGCATCAGCGCGGTCTCGTCTGATATGATTTAACCCATCATTATGAGACCGCAAACCCACTATTGACACTACTACAGTAAGCCTCTAATTGTCACCTTTTCGTAGAGTGCAAGTTGTGTATGTGTGAGTGCTGGATAGAGTTAGACATGTAGAAGCTGGCTGGTTGGTTGGACACAAAGCCGCTTCTCCCCCTGTCCGACGCCACTTCTCTCGGCCAGGGTTGCTCAGAAAAACCTGCACCACCTCATCTAAGAAGAACCCTTGTGACTCTGAAGTGGCCGTGTTTGATCTTTTTTGGCAACTCTTCGAGCAGCCACCTCGCTAAGAGGCCATAATGCCCTTTTACGAGGTGAAATGGCCTTGCGTTTTACAATCCGCCCCGGACGGGTTGCGTCTGTGTGGACTCTATGCCCGCTTTTGTCCTCTCAACGTAACCAAAATCCATAAACCCGACTATTTCAAAGAGGTGTTTGAGGTAATGGCGGTCAGTCGATTGACCGCCGCTTGCGTGACCTTTTCATCTGAAATGACTCGAATTCTGGAAGTCGTGGCTGTCCTGCTCCTCCAAATTCCTTATTCTTGCCCCCACAATCCACAATCAGCATTGCTGGTGGCAAATTTGACATGAAATGGAACGTACTAGAAATGATCCTTTATCATCTTCCTAATGAACTGAGAAAGGAGTCGGTTTGAGTTTTCAAAAGAAATTTCTGATGCGAACTCTGAGGTTGAAATTTAGATTGGAGCAGCTTTTCAAAGTGTATAGCGGAGTTACACCATGGTGAAATTTTACGAAGGTTTTCAACATGTTCATAGTAGTCTGCACATTTTGCCACATTGGCACCACAATTCTAAGCAGTTTGGATGGTGGGAACACGTCGAAGTATGGCGTTGGCGTGGTAAGGAAAATTGATATAGAGCTAAAAAAATGTCAAAACGAGCAAATTAGGTTCAATGAAACCTAAAGCCTATATTGCTCAAAAGAGTACGGGCAGAGCAAGCATCGAAGTGGTCGATCCCACCAAAATATAGCGGTTATGAGAAGATTTCATTATGATAAGCCTGATAGGTCCTTCTTTCCATCCTAGGAATATGGGAAAAGACTATATACTCATGGGAAGATGATGGACACCCCATCAAATCACGCTTTATCAATTCCGTAACTTTGGTGCAGCGTTTTTGGAGTCCCAGAGCAATAAGAAGAATAAATAACTTTTCTTTGTCTTTATGCTCAATCTTTAAAACTATTATTTATTGGTCTACCCTGCACCTCACCGTCGCACGCCATTGGAAATGTGACAGTTTTTTTTGGATATTTCTCTCGAGTGCCATAGTGTTCGGAATGTAATTAGGCCATCGCACCTTTTTTTTCAGAGATAAGCTACCATTTTTGTCTGTTTATGAGATTTATTTTTTTATTGGGGTGAAACGTAATTATCAATATGTAATAGCTCCAAAAAATTAGTCATTGAATGTGATCAGGTCTCTTTAGAAGATGCATATTGAAAGTTTGTGCTAATGCTAATTTTCAAAGATTCTGAAATGTCCTGAAAGCCAAGTTATTAATAAGTGTGAAACGCCATATTGGAACGAATAAAGGTTAACCATATTCTTTCCGGACGTCGGTTACGATGGAAATAAAAAAAAACGTGGTCAGACTATGCGGGCACTGCAGAATACTTATGGAGATGACCCGTATGCATGTACTTATAAAACAAACTTATTGTTAGACAAATGTACAAATAGCTGTGCGAAATCAGGTTAGGTTGAATCGAAAAAGTCAAGATAAAGAATTCTCTCCGCGTGAACATAAGATATCGTCTGTATTACCAGTGGAATTTCTTGATAGTAGGGAAGATTTTTTCGCAAATTTTGTTCGGCTTTTCAACGAATCACGCCCATTGTGTCGGGCTTCGAGCCATTAAACCGATAGGACGTCCCATCTTTCAACTCCACCTAATCCATAACTTTTAGCCACTTCATGGATAATAGTATAATAGATAAGCCTTATGTGAAAGTTTCAAGAGGAAGAAACTCGAATTAAGAATCAACATTTTGACACTATTCCCATTGCTCCGCCACGGACCCCATGATGAGGGCGAGATTCATGGGCCATTAAACAAGAGGTGATGAGAACGGGGTTCGGAGGAGGTCACCGCAGCGCTGGATGAACAGTCTTCTGCGGAACTTTTGATTTTTGTAACGTTCTGTTCCTGTAGAGTATTTTCAAGTCCCTTGCTCTGAAGGCCCTGAAAGTTTTCAAAAGAAACCAGTCTGCGCCCAGTTTTTGTCGGAAATTGAATAACACTTTAGTACCCTCAAGTTTTTTTAAATTCAGTTGCTGTGACTGCTTTATGGGTTTTCATCTTATGAGGGGTGAGTGTTCTCAATAGGACTACTGGTCTTATAGTTGGAACTGTTAGAAAAAAATAAAGTGAAAATTTAGGGGAGAGATTCAAAGTCTGGAGCTAGAGACTTTGATTACAAGTAGCGGGTGCATTTAATACCAATATTTTAAATTCTTGAGGTTTAATAACTAGCTAATGATTTTTCGTACCCTCATCTACATAGCTTATTGTTTGTACCTGGTTCTCTGTTTTTTAATCATGGAAGATTCAATTTTTTAGTTTTCTCATCTGTTTTTACATGAATTATTTCTGATTCGGAGGATCATTGATTCACAGTGGTTTGATAGTTTTGTCGAAACGAAGCCTAGCTACAAACTCCGCTCGCAGCATTATGTGACTTCCTAGTTTTTCATTGATGAAATGAAATTGATAATAGATGTTTTTATTTTCGTTCGCGCTCTGTGAACTTTCAAGCGGCTTTGAATTTATTTATTACATTTCAACTTATACTTGTTGACCTGATTATTTTTGCAAAACTTTTTTTGCTATGTTAGACATTTTCCGCTAGGAAAATAGGCAATTTTTGGGCTTAGCCATTTTTAATCAATTTTTCATGAATTTATGTTTTTTTCGTTATTGAGATTGCATTAAGAGAGAATGCTCATAACGACGTTGTTATATTACCTTATAAACATGATACCGGATCTTAGTCCCTAATTTTGAAAACGAAATACAAATCAAATTAAAAAACAACAAAAAAGTTTCGACTAAAAAAGTTCATCCATGAATAGTACCATCTCATTGTTGCTTATGTCTACCGCCTCCCCTCATGTAAACTGGCAAATATTCAAAATTTAGAATGCCGCTAAAATTTTGCCGCATTAGCGCTGTACTCCCCTGCACTTGAAAGTTTCGAAAATTAGCAGAGTAACAGTTGGTCAACGTGCCAAAACGTGCAGTCCAATGTGAACGCGCTAGAAAACCTGTTGCTCAACGGGGTGTAACTCTGCTATTTGTCAGAACTTGTCTACTCACCCCCCCCCCAGTCATTGTGGACCGTCGAAGCCTTTACTTAGAAAAAAGGTATAACTAAGTCACTGAGAAGCATTTCTTCTATTATTTTTGGATTCTATCTCCGTTTCCGCTGTGTTGTTGGGGGTGTTCGAATTCTCCGTCCTCGAAAAGGGCATCGGCTGCGAACGGATGACCGTCTCCACGACTACCGTATTCGGGCAGCCAGCAACCATTGTGGGACGTCGATTATCATTCTCGAGACCATCCGGTTGGCGAGTTCTGTCTCGTCGGCACGCGAGTAAGAGCAGAGCGCATACGCGAATTGCGATTTTCCGCCCCGTGAACACCTGCGTCACCTGTGCTGACTGCGTACGCGCTTCGACTGGCCTACTCCCAGCCGCGCGCTACCGTAACCCCCTATACGCGTGCGACCTCCAAGCGCCGGCATCCACCACCACGGCGCTGGCCAATTATCCAACCCTATAACAAAGAACGCACGCTCACTTCGTGTAGGACACGCGTGTCCGATGACGGAGTGACGGACTGACTGACTCGATGCATGGATAGATGGAAATGGTTCAATGTTGACGGGGGGACATCCGGTACAGTGATATCCGCTATGCTAGCCTTCCGAAGAGAAAGTCGCGTCCTTAAAAAGCAGTAGATGACTTGAAACAAATGAGTTATGCTTAGGAAGTACAGCATTCGACTAACCACACTTTTTTCAGGTAAAAATCTGGTTCCAAAACCGCCGATCCAAGCAGAAGAAGTCGAAGGGCGGTGTCGAACGCACGTCGGATGAGGAAGGCGAGTCCGAAGGTCGAGCTGATTCCACCCCTCTTGAAGACTCCGGCTCAGCGGTGACAGCGGCTGACTGGCAGCACATGACCGGTCTTCCACCTCCATCCGCCACGGGTCTGCCCCCAAGCGGTCTTGGTCCGTCCTCGTTGCCACCAGCTGCCGTTTTGCCGCCGGCCACACAACAACAGACGCAACAGACCGTCGTTCCGCCCGGTGCCGCCGGCCTGATGCCTCCGCTGTCCACGTACGATCCGCTCAAGTACACTGGCAGTGATGAGCTGAAGCCATTCTATGATCAGTCCGCCTATTATCAACCTTACATTCTACCACATTCAGGGTACAGTGGTTATTAATAAAATGTATAGAGTCAATTTTCGTTGTTTGTCTCATGGTCATGGTGATTCACGGAGACGAGCATGGTGCGGTTACCGACGTCTTTCAAGAACTTTCTAAACCGAAATAGGCCTATTTTAATTTGAAATGTATAGCAGAGTTACACCACGCTCAACAACAGACACACGTTCACACTAGATTGCACGTTTTGACACCAGTGTACAAAACACTGACAAACTCTTAGTTGCGACGATCAGACCGCTTTGAAAAACTCCATTGTTTCCCTGAAACGTCTGTCGCTCATTGGCTGCTTGGTGAATGTCTGGTTTATTCCGGAACACCTTGCAATTGCCCCGAAACTAATGCAGCCAACTGGCGAAACAGTACTGCGAATGGTTAGTTGGAACCTGTGCACGTAAGGAATCAACCTCGTGTTCTATATAGGACTAGAAACATGTCAAAACGTGAAGGATAGGGCGAACGTGGTCAACCGTGGCGTTATTTTTCTATTTCTTGGAACTTTCAATCGTCACTTCAAACCGCTACATACTCGTTCTTGAATGGCTGACAAAGAGCTGAGCGGCAAAAGTCGCAAGCGCCAGCGGGCTGCAAACTGTCCCGATCTTAACCATTTGCAGTTCGATAAAAGTTTATTTCACGCCTAATCGTGTTGCAATTGGCGACGCCTAGCTCTTCGTCAGTCTGATCGATAATCGCGATGTTCACGCTTGCTTTATCCGAGATTTTCGTTCAAAAATTGATCTTCGATGGCCCCTAGGGGCCACCATGGGGCTTGTGAAGCCTGTCCAACACTCCCATCCCTGTGTTCTTTGTTCCTTTTTTTTGTTTATATTTTTCATTTTTCTCCATCATATGTAGGTTTTCCACTCACACACAAGTCCCCAAGCAATTCGTTTACGGATCTTCTGTGTTTATTTTTCTTGATTAAGTTATTGATTGGAATCGATTTATGATTCATTGATGATCGATTTTGTGCTATTATGATATGAATATGGTAATGTTTTATCATCTCATGTGTGGCATTGTGGACCAAGTCTTGCCCCGTTTTGTCTTGTCAGATTGATTGTACATGATTTATATAAATTTTAATAACACTAATCGCTCTCTTTTTTGGCGCTAAAATTTTTATAGAGGTATTACACGAGTGTTTTTCAAATACTCGCATATGGGGCTCAGCGTATAGCAGAGTTACACAGCAGCAACCGAGAGGTTTTTTGACTAGTTCTTCTTCAAAATTCAGGGAAAATTACAAATTTCCCGTCGATTATGGCGCAACCTACAGTATGCTTAGTGGAATTACGCAACCACACAACCGCCTTTTTCCGTTTCCGTTGACTGTGGTTTCGACATCATGCTATAGGTACATAGCTCATAACTGTTCCTTGTTCAGGTATGATAGTCTTGCTAAACTTTCAGATAGAATCTTTTTGGGTCAATAGAAGGGACCACTCTCTTGACATCACTTTTAATCCTGAAGTCGGCAAAAAAAATAACAGATTGCGTTGTAGAGAAAATAGCTCCCCTTGTTCGATTTCCTAACACTTCTAATACTCGATGCACAGATTCGAGATAGGGGCTCTCGCACACTAAGGGAGTAGTTGTCTCGCCTTTTGCGGTGCTAATTCCTCTCGGGAGCGGTAGCGGGACGCGCCGAACTGCAAAAACAAGACTTCTTCTGCCTCTGTGTGGATTGATCCCCATCCCACAGATTCTTCAAGAAAAAAAATCGAATTGTTTTCTCCAACCTCAAAGGTAGTGTCAACGATGGAAACCGCAGTCGAGTTTACTCCAGAAGTCGAAGGCGCTATCGAAGGCGGGCTCGTAGTAGCAGCAAAGTCGAATAAAACGGCTAAAAGAGAGCGAAAAAATAGCCTTACAAGGCCCTGAGCTTCTATGTAGAGCAAAATTTCCGCCCAGTCCTCTCAGAGGCTATTGCTCAAAGCAAACAACGGAAAATCGATTTCAGCAAAAAAAAAAAGAATAACAAAAGATCAAACCATTTCCAGTGATGCACGAACTGAACAAATTCACCCCTTTTCAATGTTGTCTCCTTCTATCAGCCGATTTTTCAATTGCTTGTATCGATCAGTGGCCGTTGAGGGAAGTGGGCAGGGATTGTGGTGACACAGAAGTTCAGGGCCGTATAGGGCTATTTGATGCTCTTTATTAACCATTTTCGACATTGCTGCTGCCATGAGCCCCACATCTTTTAATTTCCGGTGGAAACTCGAAGACGATTTTCACCGTGGACACTGTCTTAGAGCATTTTACCTAATCCTGATGATTTCTCCTCCATAGAGTTGGGAACCCCCACAAAGTTTGAGCCACACCTGAGACTTTGAGCAGAGCATCGTATACCTATCGCAACCTATCGTCATTTATTCGCACATGAAACAACTTCAGATTTGTGCGGAACAGCACCTATTCTGCCCAAAATTTACGCATTACGCGTTCATCTCATCGAAAGACCATTGTAGGGAAGAAGTTCCTCCATCTACATGCAGAGTAACTATAGGCAGCTCTGGCAAACACATTTGGCTCCTACGCTCAAGAACGGTTCTACAAAAAAGCATTTCTATTGAAAGGGACGAATTTCCCAGAATCCCTTCACTGTGGCTACCGCTGTTTGAATGGTCAGAACCAGAGATTAGCAAAATTCCGAATTTTGCGCTACGGAACCCGATTTAAGTATTTTCGTGTTTTGATTTAGTTAATGTCTGCTCTTAAAGGCACAGTACACCCTCAGAGATGAATTTTGAGATTTTCGTGTAATTGTGTAGAAGACCCCTTCTGTATACCACTTGCCAAATACGTTATCTCAATTCCTCCAAACAAGCGAGCTATAAGCGATCACCACAGGCCCGACCCCCTTCGCTCACCACCACAGGCCCGACCCCCTAACAGAATTTCGAACTCAATAGCGGCTAGATGGATGTGTGAATTCCAACAAGACATCGTTCTTCAGTCCATTGCTGGGCTATCTCCTTGACCTGGCTCGCTTTCGCGCAAAGATTGAGAATGAAGAGAAATACAGGTCTGAGACAACTCGTCCACCATTTTTTCACCCTCAAATCTAGGCATCTTTGAAGAGCCATAACTCCGCTCAAAGGGGGTCTTGGTCGATTTCATAGGTACCACTGTGATCAGCGTGTGACTCTCTCCAAGATAAGCAAGAAATCTGAAAATTAATTTTCTGGGAGTCCTGTCCCTTTAAAGGCATCGTACGCGCTGGAAACCACTCAACGTTTTTTTTTCAGTTAGAATGATTTTCTGGGCCCGCCTAAGAACGTAGGGAGAGTTTGTTCGGTTAAAAAATGCGTTATTGTGAAGATAAATAAGGTCGAATGTCTCAAATTCTGTCAAAATAGGCCGGCCCTCCGTCAGTCATCTGGCACAATTTGCTAACAGCCATCATATAAGTAAATTATCAATAATTGATACAGTACAGCTGAGGGGAAATTGATGATATATATTATACGATTACGTGAAGAACGACTTTTCTACACATCGATTAACCATTTCTTCTCCACAAATCACTTGAAAGAAAGATAAAGTTCATTTGATCGTGAGATCGTTTCTCAAAACAGCGATCTCTAACGATCGTCTCTTCCTTCGATGGAGATATTTTCGGTCTGAAAAGGGGTTTTCGGTGATTTTTTGCGGTTTTTTCAACGTTGCTCTTATATAGGGTACCAAAGCTCTCATTATATATGGAAAACTCGAAAACGAAATCCATCGTGAACGATGCCTTTAATGCTGAGCTTTCATGAGTTGCCCAAGCGGTTGCGGGTCAAAATCATCATAAACTCGTTCATGGAAGTCAAAGAGAAGGAATGTTCAACCCTGTGTTTTTTTCTTTCAAAGTTAGTAGGGTATTCTCGAGGAATTCGGCCTCCATTCTCTTCCTATTGTCTGCTTCTTATGTGCTGTTTAGGAGTTCACCTGGGCTATTCTGACCCGCGATTCATCAACAGCGGAAACCTGTTTCTCGACCATAACTCACAGCGATTCAGCAGCGCATAATTGTTGATTGAAAATTGCCGAATATAAGTCATCTTCTTTTCCGATCGAATCGTTTCGTGTTACTGTACCAGGGAGGAAGAGTGAGTGGAAGCATCTGATGAGCGAAGATGGGAAGTGGTGGCTCCTGCGGGCCTAAACTTGGCCGTCGGCATATCGCGCTTCGTCTGTGAGGTGCTGATCGCTATCGAAAGCGGCTGCTAATGGCATAGAGTAACACCAGATAACAGGCATGCAGCGGTTTCTTTGATCCTTTGGTTTCGCCTTTATTCCGGTAAAAAGAGAGGTTGTCAAGGGAAACAGTTCCCTTCATTGGCATACAGAGTTCAATATCAGCTTTCACAAGGAATTTATTTCTTTCCGAGAAATGCTTTCTGTAGTATCGAACATGCTATCAACAGGAAAAGTGTTTCTTCTGCGATTCCTTCTATGCTTCCAAGTTCAGGTAAAGCGCCACGTTCCACCATTTTATCAGCGATTTTAAATTTTGAGAAATCGAATACCTTGGTAATGTAGTCTTTATGCCAACTTTGAAGAATTCATCAGAAGATTTTGCAATTTTCTATGACATTAGTGAATTTTCAAAAGAATGCTCAGATGAAATCTCTCAACGCTTTTGACCACAAAAAAATCTTTCTATGAGGATTTTGTTTTCAGTATAGGTATAAAAGTCTCCCACAAAATTCGATAAATCTATTTTATTCCCGTTGTTCCTATATACTCAATTTTACATTTTCTCAAGTGCTCCAAACCATAGGAAACTACGTAGTTCTTCTAAAACCTTACCCAGGGAGCATATTCGAGTTGATGATGGACAAGTAGAGCTTCAGTAGATTTTGGAAGGTTGACAGAGGATCGCGATTCATTATAATACGATATGACTGGTAGGAGCTTTGGGCTCCGGAGGAACACAAGAACGTCAAAAATTGGATTTTGACTTTCAAGGCTCCCCTTGGTACATGAACTTGCTGAAAACACGATTCAGAGTGCAATGAAACCTCGTGTCAAGATACGAGGATGGGAAGCATGGGTCATTCATAAAGAGCTCTGAATGCAAATTTGGCCGGAGGAGCTGTTTTCCTGCATGCGTTCCATCGCTCCATTTATTGTAAGGGCCTGACAGAGAATGGTCGTGGTCCCCGTGCACGAAGCAGGGTCAAGCAATGTTGAAAACCTTGAAACATTGAGGAGTCGCACCACCGGATTTTTTCGACTAGTTTTTTTTTGGTTTTAACTCAGCTCCACCACAGAATGTTTTTCAACCGCTGGTAGCCTGAATGCTCGTCAAAATTGCAGTTGTCCAAATAGCGAAAAATGGTCTTTGGGGACCTTCCAGTGTCGTATAAGTTGCACTTATGGGCCGCGACTCAGCGATTCGGTAAAATAGACCGGCAGTGGAGCTGCAAAAAAAGCGAGCCGCTCATGTAGAGCGAAAAACACAAAACAATTCCTCGTTGGAAAACGTGGTGTGAAAAGACCGTTTTTTTACAAATCGCCCTTTCAGTCTTGGTTTTCAGTTTGAGAAGGCGGCTGTCGAGCATAAGATGCATCTACTGGATGGTTATCGAGAACTACATTACCTGCGTTTTTTTCCAAAGAATTTTTTTCTGAGATTTCTTACCTCACTGTTTTCACATGATGAGGCAGAAAATCAGGAGACAAATTTCTTTAGAAAAATCCAGCTAATGTAGTTTCACGAGCATTCAAATCTTCAGCAAAGTGGGCAGGTCTACCTTGAATGCAGCGGGGCCATTGTTAGGGAGGGGTAGCAAACCTTTGCCACGAATGGAGAGGGTCGCAAAAACGAACGCACTTTGTCGAACCAATTGCTTGACCCTGGCACGAAGCAGGAGGAGCAACAGACGAGTCAGCCGACCATAGGAAACACGCGTGGAGAGATCAGCTGGATTCAGAGCGCTTTTACATGCTTCAGGAGCAGTTCTCTTCGAGAGTCTAAGATAAAGGCAATCTAACTACTACGTGGACGGATTTTTCTGGGGTGGTAGTAAACTAGCCGAAACTGAGAGTTACGAACCATGATCATGGCACGATAACCAAGAAGAATTGAGGTGTGAGACATCGATGTTACCCTCGAACCAACTGGGAACTGCCACTTAATCGTTCGCAAAAGTGGCTGCCACTGGTAAACGAACCCGCGAACGCCGCTTCATCAACAGCGACACATCGCTCTGCACCAATGTGCTTTGATCTACGCACGAGAACTAATTCTCATCATGAACTTATGCACATGCATGTGTAAAATTCGATGAGTGCGGATCTGAACCCGTGGTCGCACTGACAAGGGCAGCGCGACATCGCACTACGCCATGCATTCATGGACCGAGAGACTTTGTAGAGGCTCGCCTAGGTTCTTGAACCCTGCTCCTCATAAATCAACAATTAACACTTTCTCAGTAGACACAGTAGCTGTGAAAATGATTAGAGCAGAAATACTAGTTTCCGATTAACTTGCAATTTCTCTTGGACAGTATATGCTTGTTCTGTGTAGAGTCACTCCTTCTCGTCTTCTCGCCTTACTTTCGTTGATTGATCCATTCGGCTGAATGTTTTACCTCTGTTTGCTTTTTCTTTATCTAGTTTTAATGAGTATCATGCGATAATGATTTTTCTCGTCGATGTTTTCAATTTAACGAGAAACGTGAACTCAGGTGAAACTGGCCGGAGAAACCTGTCACAGGAATAGCTAGGGCTAAAACTTGCCGCCAGGTTGACATGACAGTCCTTGTTTCAAAATTTCAGGTCTACTATGTTTTTCTCAATCATTGATTATGAGAACCTTACAACTCACTTTGAAGTGGTGGCCATTCGATATTTACTTTCTCGAGTAGCTAGAGAAAAGAGAAAACACACACATTGTCATTTCTGCCTCCGCAGTACTTCAAAGCCTGTCTGAAAAATACTTTTGAAAAAAAACCTTGTAGATAGAGAAACCTTTTCATTGAAATTGAAAAGAATTCCAAACTTTCCATGAAAACAGCTTAAAATTAAAGTACTTTCTTGTTCGGTTATTCTTTGTTATTTTAAACATTTTCGGATAAGTGCGAGAAATTTTCTGATATTCAATCCAGTCACATGGAGATTCGGTTTTCGGAATTAATTATTCACTAGGCAAATTTGAAGCTTCGATCCGAGATTTTTCAAATACTTTGTTGAAAAATATATTCATTCACGAGTTCTCGAAAAGTACTTCGCAAATAATTTTTTGAAATCACATGCTCGAAAAAGATAAATTTCGTACTTATCCAAAAGACTTCGATTAATCTATCATGTAAAAATTTTTAATGATTGAACCCAGTCAATGAAGCCTTTCGAAAATTCTGAATGCTTGAACAACTTCGATTAATGCCTCACACGTTTTCTTCGAAGAAAAGCAGTGAATGTTTTCAGTTCCGAATTCGGGACGCTCAACAAATGCCGTTATGTTGGCTACGTATTCGAGAAACCGAATAACTGGAAACATCTAATGAATCGATTACTCAAGAATCCCGGAATGTATCGAATATCATAAAAACGATTAATTGAAATAACAAGATGAACTGAATAATCGAAAAACATAAAATTAAAATCTCCGAATGAATAAAACATTCAAGTAATCAAGGTATTGGACTAATTGATCGTTCCGGTTTACATTCTAGTCGATACTGCGAAGATTGAAATGACAAGGCATAAGTTTTCTCTCTTTTTGAATTTTGCATAGAAAAGAAAACAAAATAAAACTGAAAAACAAAAAATACATGATCACAACAAAAATGAATAGTAAATTTCCCATGAATTTATTTGAAGGAAAAAACAAAAAGATCTGAAATTTGGAGTTAGAGACTTCAACATCAAATTTCTGAGCGTTCTGGTCTAGTTAATCCACTGACAGGTTTTTCGGTCACAATAATCTCAATTTGTAGTCCTCGTAAAATCGAAGAACACAAGAAAATCGAGCACGCAAAAATGCTCAGCAAAGAAAATGAATTAGAGGGAAGCAGTCAGCTGAACGAGGGAAGCAATAATTGGCTATTGATCGCGTTATCACTGCGCATGACGAACGGTGCGCCAGCCGTTGGGGGACTGGCGTATATTTACACAGTTCTTGGCCCAATCACGGCTCCAGTGATGATGGGTGAGAAACTTCCGGAGTTGGCGGGTTACGCTAAAAAGTCCTCTCGAGGACTTCTTAGCCTAACCCGCCATCGCCGTCAAACGCACTCCTCAACATGCCCAGTGTCTCATCATTGACATGTGAAAGGCGCCGATTAATGAGCGAACATCAATGTTCGCGATCGTGAGTTTCAAGGGGTAACAAGGAAGTTAAGGAGCAGTAACTTCGAACTTTCACTCCAAGATTTTTATAGTAATTTATTTTGGCTCTAGGTATTAGTACGCCGATTTCAGCTCAAGACTGATAACCTCATAGTTAACATCGATGTTAAAAGCTCTGGTTAACATCGTAGTTTGGCAAAATTACTACCACCCCTGCCGCTCGTAGCGTTTGGGAGACCAACTCGTCCACGTTTCTTTTTTTCGTTTACTAGGACTACAAACAATCTGCGGCACAGCGTGATTTCACCATGACATATGTACCACGTTGTGCGGCCTCGTCGCGATCCAACTCTGCTCGGCTCTCCGATGTAGCGGTGATGGGCACGCAGCACGACTTTTCGCAATTAGCAAAGTTCAATAGCAGAGCTTTTTACGTTGAACCTGGACCGCCTGGACTGTGGGCGTTTGCACTTTTCCTATTGAGATGAAGGGCTGCAGAAACTCTCTAACACATGCGCTTCGATCGGCGCTCGAAATGAAGCAACCATACGCTCTGTACCTGCTGGTGGGCGTGAACCGGATTCGCCACAAGTACTCGAGCCTTTGCTGGCTTATGATAGTTACGCCATTATCATGTGATCGTGGGCTGATACGATATTTGAAAAACGAATGAAATGAGAAAAGGAGGGCAACAAGAGGTAAGCCGAAGGAAAATATCAGAATCGAATCTTTGCTAGGCCTTTTCTTCTGAGACAAAAGCCGTTATGTACCTTATGCCCTTGCCTATATTGCGTGTTTTGTGTAACCTTGGTTATGTGTTTTGAACTTCTTAGGTAGGTAAATTTCGTCTGCCCACTTTTACCCTGGAATTCATCAGAAATACATATAGTCATTCTCTAGACGGCGGGTAGCCGCGTTGAATCTTTGGTTGCTCATGTCGAGCGTGTGGGGTGGCGCCGTCATATAAAAAAAACGACCGATATGGCACAGCGTTTCATTTTCCCCACATTTTCTACAATAGGGACAGAAACCATTTTCATGGCAAACACTGCCTCTGATGACAGAGTGGACGGTTGTAAGCATGATCGAGCAAACAGCTTAGATGGGCTCCCGCACGGCTTCTACCACAGCGCCAACGCTGCTGGGAGCGAGCACAACGAGTGTGGGTGACAATACTTGAGCAATCCAGACTCATCAGAACACAAACTGACGTTTGGGGAAATAAACTATTGTCAAGAGTATTGTCACTGTCAAATGGAAGTCGACAAGATCAACAGCCTGGCTGATTGAGGCTCAACATTCCCACTTACTAGGTAATGCTTGCATTCTGACGTAGGCCGTTATAGAGCCTTTCTTTTAGTTAACGTTTGTGGTTGGGAGAATGGACCGTCAACAAAGCTATAAAAAGCCGTTAGTGGGAGGTCCCCAACCACCTCATTCAGAATTCGTCTGCTCACTTGGCGGTTTGGAACGAATATTTTTTTCGGTACACTTCTGGCGATAGACTTCCATACTTGCGTTTTCCACCAGAAACACAGCAACTATTCTCTTCTCAGGAATGAAAATTACGACCAAATTTTACTAGATTACGACAAAAATTTAGTAAATTACCAGAGATTTTTACTAGATTTGGGCAAAGATTACTCGAAAATTTCACATAAATCTGTAAAATTTATTCGAAATCTACAAAATTTTGCTAGTATTTTACTCGTGTTTTCACTAAATTTACCACTGTTTTCCTAGTCTTTTTTTTACTAAAATTTACTGGTAAACTACTCGTTTTTTGATAAAAATTATAACGATTTCGAACACTTTTTCAATACACTGATTTGATTACTTGCATATTTACCAGAAACATTTATTTACGAGCTCCATCACACCAATGACCGGATTCACAGACAGAAAAAAAAAACAAAATTCTACTTACAGAGATGCATTGTGTTTCAAATTACTTGCGAAAACCAAAAAACACCTATTCAGACGCTCGCGGTTGTTCAAATAGAATTTTGATTGCCGAAAGCGCAGCTTTATTGACTACACAATTAATTTGTAGATCAGATATGATATAATTATCAACTCTTCTACACCAAATCCTAGAATCTTTCTTTCATAATAGTTTGATACTCTTCTTCTCGCAACATTTATCTGGCTAGGTTTTGCCAATAATGGCTTCTTCAGACTTTCAAAAATGCAATAACTTTTGCGCTAACAATAAGTACAAAGATATTATACAACGCTAGAAAAACATACCAAATTCAAAAATGATTAGCAGCGAGATGGTTGAGAGCGCTGAATATCGTAGGTGTTACAGGGTGTTATAGACAATACATACGACAATTATGGTGATGTAGGATTTGTTCACCAGCCGCATTAAAGAATGAGAATCCCAATGGTGATTCTCAAGTGAGGGAGGAGAGGCTCGGTATTACAGGGAGTACCAAATATTTCAGAATAATCTAATAAATCGATTGTTAGCCACAATCTCGGAATGAGTCGAGCTCTCTTTGGTGTTCAGACATCAAGTAAGAGGGGAAACATTCTATAATCCATAGCAGACTGGAAATTTTCCCATTCACAGATTCAAAGTTATCTTTAGTCTGCCATCAATTAAGGAAAGGTTGAGTACTGCTTGATGTCTGAAAATCAAATACAGCGCACGCCATTCTGGCATTGAATGAAAAAATGATAATTGGCTGAAATATTCGAAATTATTCGATCATTATGCTCGGTGTCAAGTGATCAATCTCACCAAATCGTTTTTTTTCGCTTCCATAACCTTTCTTTCCAGTAGACGAATCAAGTGTCGGTGAAGGGTGAAGTACCAACAAATCGGTCAAGGGCGCGCTTTCACAGCTAGGGCCTGGTGCATACTTCCCGCGACGGGCGACGCGACATAGTGTTGGCTGTAGAAATCGACCGAAAATCGATATTGCTGATATGCAGTATCGCTGTCGCGGGAAGTGGGCACTAGTCCTAAAAGTCGTTGTTCGATGTTCCGAGGTAAGGATATGAGGCAGTATTTGTAACGCCCTTCGGTGTTTATTTAGACTGTCTTAGGCCCCCGTCAGACCTCGTCGAAAAACCTGCTGTGTCCGAATGAGTCCGCGGCGGAAAAACCGTTCTCGACCGTCTGCAACCGACTGAGTCCGGTTGCCCCAACCGCCACCCAGTTCCTCTGCGAAACACGCAGTCGATAGTCAGCGGCTGCAGTAGGTGGGGGCAGAGCGCAGACGACGAGAGTCGGGATACGGCGGAACTCGGCAGGTCGCAGTCGTCCGAAGAAAATGCACCCAAATCACGTGAGAAACTCCTATATCGACCGGGTGGGGTGAGGATGATTTTGGTTGGGACGCAGCGGGACTCAGTGGGACTCAGTCGGTCTATTGGCCCCGCCCTTGTAAGCATGAGAACCATCAGTATCGACTGGGGGGATTGCGTTGGGCACCAGGCGGTCGCAGTCGGACTCAGTGGGTTGATTTTTTCGCACCCGTCTCCCACGAATTCGGTGCGTATCGACCCGGTGGGACTCAGTAGATCCACCGACTCTGACGGGGTCCTTGAGCCTGTAACACCTACGACACTCAGCGCTCGCAACTCCTTGCTGGCAATCATTCTTGGATTTGATGTATCTTTCCAGCAGATTGCATCGTGTCTTTGTACTTATTGTTAGCAAGTACACCATTGCATTTTTTAAGCTCTGGAGAAACCGTTACTGGCAAATGCTAGTCAGATAAAAGATGCAAGAAGAAGAGTATCAAACTTTCATGAAGGAAAGATTCTAGGATTTGCTCGGGGAAAAGTGATGGATATATCATTTAGTCCACAAATTAGTTGTGTAGTGATTGGATCTCCACCTCTATCAATCAAAGTTCTACTTGTGAATCACAGGTGTTCGTGCTGGCGTCGAAGTAGGAGTTCTCACGGGTCCTACTAAAATTTCAATACACACTATCACACCAATAGTGATGCAGTCTGATTTCAACTAAATGAAAATCCGAAGCCCTCACGGACAGCTAGCTCCAATCGCATGCTCCGGGTAGTAAGAGAGAATGTGTCTCCTCCTCTCGTAATCACTGCAAGGGACAAATTTTCATACAGCAATAATGATAAAATCAAAGAAAAATTCGAAACCCATATTTCAGGCGTGCACGGATTATAATAATTTTAAACTGCGATAGCATGCCAAATTGGGGTATCTCTATTTCGTTTTCTATTTCTTTCTATTTCTATTTTTCTAATATATGACCTAGTACACAGCCACGTACGCGACATACCTAATTTTACGCACAAATCAGAATTTCCTTCTAATTCCGTGTTGATTGATGTTTTTTGGGATTTCGCGGAGTACTTACGAGTTTCGAAAGGTGAATAATCACTGAATGATCATTGTTCGCTCTGTTGACAAAATGTGTTCACTTAATCGAGTTGGCTCCATGCCATTGCTCACCTGCGTGCGTACGCGTCACGGTCCGGCAAGCGTCGCGCGCGCGGCGAACGCGGAAAAGCCGCCATCGTGTGAAAGAGTCATCTGCACCATATATGGCAAAACGGTTATCGTTAGGGGCATAAAACGAACACATCAATTCAAATAATGCTCCAAAACATGCTAGTTTACTTGATTTTACTTGAATGCTGGGATATCGCTTCGTCGCTCTTACCGCCGCGCGCGACGCTCACCGACCGCAACGCAGAACGCACGGGTGAGCAATGACCGCTCCCCAATCGAGTTGAACACAATCGTACGGCGTACGAAGTACGCCAGCGACTTGGAATATCAGCCCTCATGAACTCAGGTTAGAAACATAAGCGAGCTGGCTCACTATTGCCGGGATCACCTTTTTTATGAATTGAAGGGGGATATGATCCGGTGTATCTGAAAACGAATTCGGCCATTCGGCCAAAAGCTCAGATAGTTCCCCTTGATACTGTGAAAACTTTCACTTACACGTTATCGCTGTGAATTAACGATTTGCGCGTAAAATTGGGCGTGTCGCGTACGTGGCTTAAGCCCAAGGGTTCGTCGTGTAATAGATTAAATTAAATTAAATTGAATTGGGTTAAAAATTTTGGGCCTTGAATCGAATTGAGTACACAAAACAACACACAACTGAATAAGCAAAACAACGAACTAGGCAAAGGAAGTGAATTAATTGATAACGTCAGCAAGCTGGCGGAGTTGGAGTCATCGGTGTCAATCAATCGATCAGGTCAAATCGTGTCAAATCGTGACAAAGCTTGACGTGAATGGCGATGAGTGCGTTTGTCCTACTATGACTTCTCTGCCCTCTATTATCGTTAACTACCTTCTCCGATTTCTCCGCATCTCTTCCGTCTCGTTCTCTGGGGGGAAGGGGGCAAGCGCCGTAGGCGAGCAGGGGCCTCCCCTGGGGCGGCATGCATGAACGCTCCGACGAGGGTCAGGGAGCGTCGAGCCACGGGACGGCTCCGAAGGGCATGGCGTAAATTGGAGTGTCGAGTACATAAATGCACTTTACAACGCAAATTTTACGCGCGCAGTTTCTGTCGTCCCAGTCGCGTTTGCCTCTAATTATTGAAATCCATGGGATGTCAGAAAAGTACCAAAGAGCGACTGGCTTGACGAAAAAATGCCGCGTGGCGTAGAGTTTACTGTAGAAGATGCATTCATGTCTGCGACACACCAATTTACGCCATGCACTTGGGGCCGTCCCGTGGCTCGACGTTACGCGCATGGGACGCGGAGCGGCTCCCTGACCTTCTTCGCAGCGTTCATGCATGCCGCCCTTGAAGCCCCCCTCGGGAGAGGTCCCTGCTGTCGCTCCTTTGAGTCGAAAACGGGCTCTATTGTCCGACGCTTGCCCCCCTTGCTCGCAGAGTCTGAGAGGGTTATGGAGAACCACAAGCACCCACGTCAATGCAACAAAAAATAATTCGCGATAGGATAGAAGAGTAAGGAAGAGATTGTCGGCAAAAAATGCAGCAACAGCAGATCATTAGCGCTCCGAGGCTATTCGGCGGAAGCGCGCCGCTTGCATGACGAGTGGGTGTGGCCTTGGAGTGTGAATGATTTGACGCCATGTCTGAGCGTCATGCGCGGGCATAGCGTCAGTTGCTCAATATGCGCGCTTCCCATAGCACGATACACCGCCATCGTTATTGTGCCCGAATGTGTTGGCACACCGCATTGAAGTTGGGCGCGTGAAAAATCAGAGGACGCGCGAAGATTTCTCAATGTGAGCGCACATTTGATGGCGCGATACACTGTTCTGATGTACGTACGCACACATTGCCGCTGTCACGACTGTTGGTTTTGAGTGTAGTGGTGCCGTCACACATCATCCAAACTGTGCGCGTGTCAATTCAGAGGGCGCGTGAAGTTGGCGCATATGCATCTCGATGGCGCGATACATTACCTTTGCTCTTAAGCGTGGTTTTGCAGATACTCACCATTGAAGGCGAGCGCGCTCACGTCGATGATGCGCGCGAACTCGACGCACTATGATCGCTCTCGCAATCAGCGAGCGCGTAAAGCAGCATTAATGTGTCTCACCGCGTTTTTCGAGGTTGTAGAATTGGCGTGATTTTTGTCGCAACATCTTGCTCTTGTCTCCGCATCGTCAACTATGAAATGTCGCATCGGTTTCGCGCGCTCATTGAACGTGTGCGTGAAGTTTCAACGATGTACGCCAGCACAGGCGCGACTGCGCGTAGCGTACACCCGCCTTTCTCTTAACCAACTGCGTTCTCGCAACCATGCCGCTCATCAGGTAGACGTCCAGTAGGTTTTCTACGTGCCTGGGTCAATCCTTCCCTCTTTTTACGAGAAACTTCCGAAGTGTCACAATTTAGTAAAAATCGAACAAATTTTAGTAAACTACCACTGGAGCTGATCATCTACAGTAAAATTTAGTAGTAAATCTCTAGTAATTTACTGAATTATCACCACTTACAGAGATTAGTGAAAAATCTCTAGTAAAAAGGTAGTATTTTAGTAAAAAAAAACACATTTACCAGAGATTAGCCGTAAATCTCTAGTAAAATTGTCGTACTTTTTAAACCTGAGTTCATCAAGGCAATCTTCAAGCATGAAAATTAAGGCGCACCGTTGTGCGTGATCAATGTATCCATGTCTCATATTTGACCGAGCGTTTTGATTTCCTACTTCTTTAATACAAATAGAATTTCGTTGATTGGTTCGGTGGTTTCTCAAGCAATGAGGAGGACCTACCGCGCACAGAATTTAGCGAACAGTACTTAGCGCGCTCAGGAACCGTTCCTACCGCGGACAAAGACTTCATGGAGAACTGACCGCGAACTTGCATGCCCCGTGATCCTGTGGGTCGCGCGCAGCCACACATATCAGACTGATCGCGTGCTGGGCGGTAAGGTACCGGCAAAATCACGTCGACTACGATGCGCTGTCCTGCGTGGTGAAACTAGCTCAAAGCTGGTGCAAGCCCATGTTTGAGATACACACCACATTTCCTTGGTTACGCTAGCGCGAGTACACTCTGTCCCAACCAGACAGAGGGCGTGACAATCTTAGGTGCTTATAACTATTAAGGTGCTTATAACTAATAACTAAAGGCATCGTCCACGATGAAAACCGAATTTGGGTTTATGCGTTCATTCGGACTAGTGGGCCATGACAATGTCACTCAGAAAGTTTGGAGTTACAAAACCGTCTCTGATTGAAGATTCGCTTACCTGAAATTGGCTTCCTGGGTTTGGGGGGCCGGCCTTGGGGTCGATCCGTTGTTACAAGGAACAAAGCTCCTGGGTTGCTGACGGCGGGCGTGCCTTGACGCGTCGTAGGGCGCAATACACACGCCAGTCAATTTCGAATTCGGCACCGATCGAAAGCAGCCGGCAGCACTGGACGCAGCAGGTGAGTAGCCCATTTTAATTCAGCTGAAGTCGTAGTTGAGCGGCATCCTCGGTGAATTGCTTCCAACGCAGCGCCAAGGAACGAAGCGTAAAACTGTTCCTTGCATTCTCTGCGCAACTATCCCAAGTTGATGCCGGCGCGAAATTCAAATTTGCTATGAACTTTCTAAAAATGGGTTTTTCTCAAAAAGTTGACGTTTTTGAGGGGGCGTTTTGCTACCGTTAGTCACTCTATGGATAGTACAACACGAAAACATCAAAAACCCAAATATGGTTTTCATCGTGTACGATGCCTTTAAAAATGAATATTAATCGAGTTACTTTAGGTTGGTCCTACATTTGTTCAAAGGCACAGTCCAACCTCAGTATCGCATTTCTGGCTTTCTGCCTATCTTGAGAACGGTCCTACAGTGATTCCAATGATATCTATGAAATCGTTAAAAACCCCCTAGGAACGGAGTTACGGCCACTCAAAAATTGAGCTACGGAATCATGGTGGACGAGTTTTTCGGGGCTTGTAACTTCCGTCATTTGCAACCTATGTATGCGAGCCAACCAGAATAAAGAGAGGCTGAGAGTGAAGGGAAGAACGGGGCTCTTGATCAGAAATTATCTCTCATCTCACCACTATTGAGCTCGAAAGATTGTAAAAGGGGCGTTCCAAAGTGGCTTCCGGGCGTGGGCGCCCCAGGGTGGCTTCCTCGTTTATCTCGCCTATTCAGATGAATTGAGAGCTCGCACTTGCCAGGTGTTATATACGGTGGGTCTACTTCACAACTGTATGGAAATCTCAGATTTCGTAACTAAGCTTGCACTATGCCTTTAAGCGCACCGACCGCTAGTCAATTTAGAGCACACAAAGTAGCCTGATGGCCGCTGACTCCTTACTCGTTCCTATCTTGCATCGCGATCGCTCATCCACGCAGTTACCTGAGTTAAGGCATCGTTCGCGCTGAAAACCACTTTTTATTTTGTGGCTCAATTCCATGAATGAGCTCGGAATGAGCAAATTGTATGAGGTTGGAAGGGGTTAAAGATGAGGATCCGCCACCAGTTCTCACAAGTCGTCTACTATTTCTTCATACAATGTTGATGCGACCGTCAAACAACATGAAAAACAGTTTCGGCAGAAAGTCCACATACAGAAAAACTTCAATAACAATTTTGGCCCAAAATTTAAATTTTACAGTGTGTTTAAATTCATTTTTCTTTGAAGGTGAATCAAGGTTTTTCATGGACCCTTTCGACATTTTCGTTCACTAGAAAGACCAAGCTACACAAAAGCATGGAAAAATATTATTCGGTTTCTCCGCATACAATGTCTTTATTATGTGAAATGTGTTGCGTTGAGTTCCTCTTTGCATAAAGATTCATTTCAATTCTAATTATTGCACGGAATGAGCCACCAAGTCAAAGAATGAAAAAATCTCCGATTTTAAAGATGAACAGCGGAAAAAACAATTTCGGTGAAAAGTATCTCTGCACCACAAACCCTGCCCTCGAACAGAGAACTCTTCGAGGACAGGGTTTGTGGCGAAACATACATCCGTTTCTTTTTTGCACAAGCGTAACCTTTGGATCCTTGTAAAGAGGAAAGAATGAAAGAACGACGAAAAAAGGGCAAAGAGAGAGTAAAAATTGCATGGATTAGCCGACCGATCGGATAAGTCCAACTATAACATAGAAGAGTTATCAATGCCAGGAAATAATTTCTGATGTCGTGAACATTATACATTTGTCGCGAGAGATTCTAACATCAGGCGCAATGAAAAAATTTCTTATAAGGGGATTTTTGGAGGGAGAAACACAACGGGACGCAATACTCAACAAGATTACCGGCTTCGTGAGCACTGGAATTCAATTGAAGTTTTCCTGTGTCCCAAAAGATTACGGGGCAACTTCCAAAACAATTTTATGGTGTTTTTTTTCTGATCATAACCGAAATAGAGCCCCATAGATATGCCCCTGAATTTTTTACAGAGCCATACAAAACACAGAAAAATGAGGCACGACTTTCGGCGCATAAGATGGTTCTGAGGCTTATTTTACACTTCCATCACTGATCGCCGCGATGGAATGTTTTGAATACGGATCGACGTGTGACGCGATCTCGCTCGATGCTCATTGTTATCATCTGATCGAGTCACTGGGCGATCAAACACTGAAAGAGGCCTCAAGCGAGGTTCAGAGTTTTCGCGGGGCGATGCGATGGCATATGTCAGTGCGACGCGGATATTGCGTATCGCAGGTACTCGTTGCGGCGTCTGTTGCCGCTCGCCGGCAGTGACGCAGTGTGGTCGCAGGTCTGGGCGATTGCGCCGTTCGCGAATCAACAAGAAACTCGTAAACAAGAAACGGCAATTTTTTCTAGCATTTAAACAATTTTTCATATTCTTTTACGTGCACTTGACCCTGCATAGATATGCTTATTTTGTTCCTTTCATTGTTCAATTTGGTTGTGTTATTGCAATAACGTTTTTGAATATTATGGTCGTCGAGTCTGTTGCCGCTCGCTGGCAGTGACGCAGTGCGGTCGCGGGGTTGACACACTCTGCGGTGTCCACCTCGTTGCCCTTCACGCCGCGTCGGTCGCTCCGGTCGCCGAATGTAATCGATATTACATCACTCGGTGCTGTTTGTCCCTGAGAGCAAGGCCGCGTCTTGATCTCTGCAGGCCCCTGTAGGAAAATCGCGCGTCATTTCGAAGGTATCGCACCTCTTTACTGTGAACACCCAGCGACGACGCGACGTGACGTCGCTTAATCGATACGTAGGCTGATTGTAGCGTCGCGTCGCGCGCGAATGAACACTGAACGTCGCCTAAAGCGTGAAAATATTTCCGACGTTTCGAATCCGGCTGCACCAAACACACAAAATAGGCGTAATCTACAGACATCAAACCCTTTTATGTAGGTTTTCCCAACAAATTCTTTGTGGAAGTAGAGGGCTTCGAAAAGTCTTTCTTGCTGCTGCACTTTGGGGCTTACCTGCACGAAAACATCAGAAAATAGAACGGTTTTTGAGGTGAGCTCCGCCTTTGACAGATTACTTTCATTGCAGTGTTTCATGTGAACCTTGCGATACACCTGATAAGAATAGGAACACGTTTCTCTCAATTTCTTTCAATTTTCCTAGCAATCGTTGAGAGTCTGTTTCATCCAAGTATCTGAGAAGAGTAACTCACTTCTATTGAGGTTGCTCTTTTGAGAAGACGAAGAATCTCTTGCCTCCAGTCGGGATCGTATGATCTTGCCAATTAGCGGTGTCGACTCGATTCGCCGTGAATAATGTCGTCCCGTCGCCGTCTTCGTCTCCCAATTAAAAAGCTCCACTGATGCTTGGGAACGCGCGAAATTCCATGGGAGAATGCAAAACGACCTAGAGGACCGTGTCTTCGGCTCGAAAAAGAAGAATCCACACGAACTTTCGAGGTCAGCATCGCACCGGCTCTGCCTACATTCTGCGAAAAACATTTGAGATATTGAATGTTTATTCCTACAAAAATGGATTGGTCTGAGACCCAATAGAATGCTAGTTTGACTGAGCCGGTTTGTACCGATGCAGCTGCTCTCGATCCAGAAGACAGCGAATTGGCCTCGTCAGAAATACGTCGATCAGAAGCGCCACCAGGTAGGCAATAGTACTCGCAGACACTGCAGCATAGATCTTAAATGCAATCAATGCGAAGATATCATGCATTTTCATTGTGGAATAAAGCAAGAAAATTCTCTGTGTTTCCTCTTCTTCTATTTAAACCCCTTTTTCCCATTAAAGACGCTCGCAACAGCGGTTGAGTTAGGATCCACAACTGGGTCGCATGGCTCCTAATAGAATGCTCATGTCGTTGGAAGCAAAAACGACTCAAAACGACCGTATCTGAGTCACATTTAGTCAGCGAAATATGCAGCACCCGCCCACTATCTTTACGGATCCCGCCCCTCAGTACAAACGAGTCAAATTGATTGCTCAAATACGATCACTTTAGTGGCTATTTAGTCCAGCCCTTAAGAATCTACTGGCATTGACATCTCAACCGTTCTGTAGCTGGCTTCACTATTTCAACCGAGAGCGTGTGCTGCGGCATGAATCGTCCACTACCATTCCAATATAAAATCAACCCAATATGTTTTCTTTGCACGGCATTTTCGTCGGCTTCCAATACTACATACCCTCCATAAAAAGTCGTAATTCACATCATTCGAGACGCGAGCGGCGCGCGCGACGCCTCGGCCTCCGTCTGTCCTACGCTCTCTCACTGTCTCTAACCCCCGCTCCGCACCAGCACGCGTAGGAACCAAATGAATTTCGCCGTTTTATAGCCTGCACGAGCTCCAAACCCTCGATTTATGGCATAAAATCGATATCAAATTTGAGCTTGCATATTGCCTTTTGCACCATTCTGTTCAGCAAAGGTTGGAAAAGAGCCCCTTCCTCGTTTGGATGTAAGGATCCCAAGAGGCGAACAGTACACAGCACATTGAAATTTTTCCTTTGGATCGACAACTATTCCATGAAGTGATGAGCGGGATTTTGCACCAACTCCCTGGCCGTTTCTCGTAGTTCCTCCTCCTTTACTTACTTGGAAGAGACCCGATGCATCTTTACTGCCCAGATCCTTTCAAACTCAAAACTTTCCGTGAGACCTACTTGGAATGCTTGACACAAATCTAAGGTCTATTTATCAGTTTTGAATAGATTGCGATTGGTTAGGATACCTTTGGTGAAGCATCAGATTTGGGACAAATCTTTTTTGGTGTGGGGTACAGAGTCAAAGTGCTGACAAAGATTCGAATTTCATTGATCGGTTTCCTAAGCTTTAATATACAGAACGCTAAATGAATAACACTACTTCAACAGTAATTCACACTGGACCTCAGGATATGAACAAATGAATCTCCTATTCGTATTTAGCACCTTGAAAAGCCTCTCCCAGTCATATACCCTGAGCAAGTTTTTCGAGCACACTAACACTTGCTCGGTCGATTAGCATTATCTTTCCTCCAGGCTCGAGAAACACCTATAACCTTCTCCAGGGGGAGTGCATACGAGGGCACTTTTGGATTCAACATTCAAAAATGATTCCTGAAATGCACTTTTCAAAACGGTCACTTTCAGTAAACATTCTTCTCTTGTTAGTATCTTTTCACACCTTTTCCCCTAGGCTCCTTATGCAGCGTATACAGTGTCATACAGAATCAAACAGACCGTTGCCTCGGACCTCGTCGGAGTTAATCCCTCCCTCTCAGTGACTAAATGTTTCAAAAAATTTGGACACTTTTTGTGTCCCCAAGATCTATTAAAGGCATCTCCTGAATTTTTCAAATTTGGCCCTTTTTACGTGACCCCCCCCCCAAATTTCCAATTTTTCAAAGTTTTTACGTCCCCCTCCATAGTCAGTTGTGTTGCGTACAATCATTTTGGGATTAAGTCCTTGGCTGAGTCATCGAGGGCATCAAAATGTGCTATGAGCTCATTGCGCCTGAAAAATCATTCCCCACCACTGCAATGAAATAAATCAAACGGTTTCATAAATCCAGAGAATGACCCCACAATTCGTGTTTGAAATGTTAACCCAAGAAGTCGCTAGTAAGGAGAGTTTGTATGTGCGGAACTGGTTTTCATAGCCGCCAGTTCGATGCCAGCTGGGGGTCGTTTTTTCGGTATGGGTTTGGAAGTGAGTCACTTTGATCCACTTCTGAGTGAGAGCTGAGTGCAATGGGGCGAACTGTTGAGGTGGTGAATAACGAGGTGGCCAGCAGCCAGCAGCCACACACAGAGGAAACCCTGTCCGGGCAAAAACTACACCGCCAGGAAGCCGTGTGGGCCGAATGAACAACAGAAATGAAGAAGCGGCTGCCGGTTTCGAGGGGCTGGCCGGATTTATTCTGCAACACTAACACTTTATTAGCTCCTCGCAAAGCTCACAATAATTTCGAGTACATTGCTCTCTAAACGGGTGGCGTTCTCGACCAAAAACAATTTGTACGTGTCTTTTAAGTCGCTCTTTGAAATACAATAAAAAGGAAGTTATCGGTGAAGGAATCGAAAAATTGGTAAATAGAAACCTTTCTCAGTGAATAGTGGGTGGAGTGGGGTGAGTGGGCGAGACCTCTGTCCACAAGGAGTAAGGAAACATCCACCAGTACAGACCTTTCGCCGAATCTAGTCCAGCGAATGGACCAAACCCGACCAATTGTCGCGGTCGTGAGGCACCACTGCGGGGTGTCCACAGCGAGCTACGATCTACTGTCGCGACCCCGTTCATTCCCTCGACTAAATTTCACGAAAGCTCTGTGATCAACATGAAATCCTCTGTGGTCAACATGAAATGTGCAAGTGTTACGCGAATTCCCACGAGGGAAAAGCGTTCGAGCGCGAAGTGTTCAACCTTAAAACCCTGAAACTAAGCGATCTTTCAATTCATACGGCTATGAAAGCTCAGGCGGTTCAAAAGCCATGCACTTTTCACCGCGAACAGCTACGTCTATGTGTGGTCAACAACTGCTAAGGGAAACCTATGCAAAGCGCGCCCCTAATATGTAAATGCGCCAAGCCCTATCTTATTAGGCCGGGTTTACAGTTTACGCCATGAGCGACTTGATGCGATTCCCAGCAGACACGCTCAAAAAAGTTGTTGAGATAACTACATTAGTGGGATCTTGAGGGCCCTAGAAGAGCCCTCACGAAAATGGAAGAGTTTAAAACGAGTTAAAATGACCGTATTTGAGCCGTAATGAGTCACAAAATCATCCTTTCTCCGCCCACCGATACGGGCTCCACCCTCCAATACAAATGTTCAAGGCTCGATTACAGTCATTTCGGCTCATTTTTTCCGCTTCTAAGGTCGTAAGATTTCCAGAGAGGGCCGTAAGAGTACACTAGCGTCGTTATCCCAACAAATTTGTAGCTAGCTCCGCTATTTCAGCCAATGCGGAACAACTCGTCCACTTCTGGGCCAATATAGAACAAACCGTTATATCTTCATTTCAGTTGACTTTTTTCGGGTTTTTTCGTTATCTCTGCTTATCAACAGCTTCAGACGTTCAATTCATTCCATAAAATTGATATCATTTTCGAGCGTTTATGCTGCCTTTAATATCGAGCCAAGTCGACAAGTCTGATATTCATTGTCGCTGTCGCTTAAAGTATGGACTCCATTTTGAACTTATGAGCTATGTATGATGTAATCTAGGCAAAGATTGTTCGGAATAAAGGTTGTCTGAAAAAATCTGCGGTTCCGAAAGTGATGCACTTTTTCAAAACAATTTTCGGACAAAGATTTTGAGGGTGCTTTCCAGAGCTGGCCACATTTTCTCCTCACAGAGATGTAGGCGATTTTATCTACTATGTATAGGGAGTTTTCGGTGATAAGAACAAAGAGCTCGTTAGTTTTGAAGAAATTATTCTCAGAATTTTCTAGGAGAGAAGTATTTCATGTGCTCATAGGCAGCGTTTGCGATAAATTCAGCCAGCTCATCTCGGACTCGGATCGTTATACTGAGAAGAAAAATAGTTGTTGAGCCCAAAATGAAAGTTCGTCATCTGAAGAAAGCAGTGGGATGCGGAGAGCGATTTCCGGAGCAAGCGATGACACTACCATGAGTCTCGTTATTAGATCCGTTTACCGACTTCTACAGATTACGGTTGGCTATGCGGTAGTCTGAGTCTCTGATTTGACCCAAAATCTTCTCTGTAAGGGTTACCTGGTGTGGCGAACAAGGCTCGCGGGGCTCATTTGTAGATTTTCGAAATAATAAGGCAAGTTCATTTACCTGATTGGCATTAAAGTCTCGTTATTAAAGATTGACATCAAAGTCTCGTTACTCATACACGCTCAAAAATGCAATCGAAATTATCATCTAAACCGGAGGCTTCGAGTTGCTAGTATTGAGATTGGCGAGAGAAACCAGAAAAAATCAATGGAAATGAAGTGACATCGGGTTGTTTTTAATTCGGTGGAAAATGGACACCGCGCTCGCAAAGGCGCGCGAGTGCAAATATGATTGGACAATGTTGCTTCACTCGCATGGCCGGGGTGGTGAACGTTTACGCCGTTTGAAGCCTCGAAAACGAGCCAAACCTTTTTTCAAGCGATTTTAAGCAGCGAGAAGTGGAACCCCGCCCACTTTGCCTGTGGAATCCCGCCTTCTCATACAACGTTTCTGCTTCAGAACGATCGCTTTGGCTCGTTTTTGACGCTCTCGACGACGTAGGCGTTTTAGTACAGTGCGTTGCAAAGTTGTACGACATACCCCAATTTCCACGGTTCCAAACTTCGCGTCAACTGTGGAGACAAACGGTAAACGCCAATCGATGCAGCACCCTCGAAAACCCCTAGGTACGAATCTTCATGAAATTAGAGCCACTGGCAGGAAACTGGCAACGGAATTTGTCAAAAATGGCCGTTGCAAAATTATACGACATAGCTGACGCTCTCGCAGAAATTTCTATTCTACACCATCTGTATCAGTTCGTTCATGGTAAGAACCGCTGAAACATCGAGTTATTAGCCTTAAGAAATGTATTGGCGCTGAACCACTTCGAAAACTTTGTTTGGTATGTTTCAACCCAGCTTTTTGTGATCGCCCCTTTCAATCTGCGTCCATTTGCTTATAACGGCTAGTTTCAGCGGAGCCACACGCTTGTATTGTCTGTTCTGGATGTAGATTCAACGCCCATGTACACCTCACACGTTTTCCACAGGGTTGAGATCCTGCAAACCGGCCGGCCGTTCTAGCAAATTGGCAGGAGCGGTCTGAAACCAAGCCTGCGTTGCCCTACTGACAAGAAGTGAAGGCGGAAACGGAATAGAAACAACTGGAAATGATTTTCCGGCACATTCTGATAATCTGTGTAGTTCATAGGTCATGTGGCAAAAAGCTGGTCCAGCTTAAAACCCCACCTAGATCCGCGTCAATGCACTATTCTTTTTCCTACGAAATTCCTACTCGAGGATAAGTTCGGGTCCTTGTGTGGATCCTTCGAACTCCTTTTCTATCGTTCGAAAGCAAGTGCAATCCGAACGAGCTTGATCAATTCTATTACATTTATTTATTTCTGACCAAGCATTCCAAGCCTTGGAGAGATCCACAAAAGGACCCGAACTTATCATTGAGTAGGAATTTCGGAGGAAAAAGAATACTGCATTGACGCGGATTCAGGTAGGGTTTTAAGCTGGACCAGCTTTTTGCGACATGACCTGAGAACTCCACAGTTTATCAGAATGTGCCGGAAAATCATTTCCAGTTCTTTCTAGTCCGTTTCCGCCTTCACTTCTTGTCAGTAGGGCAACGCAGACTTGGTTTCAGGCCGATCCTGCCAATTTGCTAGAATGGCCGGCCGGTTGGCAGGACCTCGACCTAGTGGAAAACGTGTGAGGTATTCTTGGGCGCTGAACCTACATCCAGAACAGACAATACGAGCGTGTGGTTTCGCTGAAACTAGCCGTTATAAGCGAATGGGCGCAGATTGAAAGGAGCGTTCGCAAAAAGCTGGGTTGAAACCTACCAAACAAAGTTTTCGAAGTGGTTTAGCGCCAAGTCATTTCTGAAGACTAATCACTTGATGCTACTAATAGTTCCCACCGTATACGAACTGATACAGGTGGCGTAGAATAGAAATTTCCGCGAGAACATCAGCTATGTCGTATAATTTTGCAACGGTCATTTTTGACAATTTCCTTTGCCAGTTTCCTGCTAGTGGCTCTAATTTTATGAAGATTCGTACCCAGGGGTTTTGAAGGGTGCTGCATCGATTGGCGTTTACCGTTTGTCTTCTTAACTCACGCGAAGTTTGGAATCTCGAAAATTGGGGTATGTCGTATAATTTTGCAACGCACTGTATTGGTCGTCTGAGGTGATTAACGTAGTTATCTCAACTACTTTTGCGAGCATCGACGGCACCTCTTTGAAATTATTATGAGTTCGCGTATAACTTCGTTCACTGTAAAAGTAGGCAGATCTGAAACACACACTCCTGCGTCTCCTTCTCTCCCACACTTTCTCGCTTTTTCTACCTTGGCGCTGCACAAGCGCGCGAAGGAAGATAACGTCGGCGTGGATCCGGAAGAGACCGCGTTTGCTGTTGAAGTTTGGCGCAATCTCGGTGCACCTATGTTATAGCATATGGCACCGAGTTTGCGCCAACCTTCAACAGTGAACGCGAAGTCTCTTCCGGAACCACGCCGACGTGAGTAAATTTGGCTCCGAAGCAGAGGATACACGTACTGTACGTGAAGAATGGTTCTGGAAACACATATGTATGTTCTCTCGAATTGCCACATTAACCATAAAGAGTTTCACTGTTGGAGGAGGTGAAGCTAATGCAAACAAGTTGGGGGGGAGGCGAAAGGTGGAGAGGCGGGACATTTAGCAACGTGAGGTCAGGGTCAAGGTATCTTGCCCCTCTACAAAAACTTTGCTGCTGTAAAACATGCACTTCCAAAGCATTGCTTTCCTTTTTGGGAGACTATGAAATGTTTCAATAGTACTGAATAGAGACCAGATGATGTCAGCGCTCCTTGGCTGAAGCTTGGGAGGCGGAGACGACCGTAATCGCCGTTGTCGCCTGACGGACGGGTGAACGCGAGAAGCGGCACATCGTCGTGCTGAATAATGAATGAGCAGCGGAGACGCGGCACTTTGGCGAGAAACGCAATCGAGTAGGCGCCGATCACGCCTTGTTGAATCAACACAATATATTATTCGCATAAAGCGGCAATGAGACGAGCAACAGCCGCCAGAAACCGCCCTAGGGCTGGAGAGACGGGGACACTTTGATTGGAGGGGTTAAATGGCAACCGGATGGAAATTATTTAGACTACCTATGCTAGTACAGAGCCATCGACTCGATAGAGAGATCATCACTGAACCAACTTCGCTCACACAGAAACTATCAAAAAATGTTTGTCTCTAAAAGTGCTACGGACTGATTTCTTGCCTGTGCGTTCAGTTCATAAGGTAAAGATTTTAAGACGGAAATTTCGTCTTAATGTGAAAACCAACCCACCGTACTCCAGTTCGTTGCATATGACGGCCGATTCAGGGATGAAAAGAAGTACAGAATGATTGGCTCGGCGACAATGAGAGCAATCCAGGTCAATTTAGACAAAGGCGAAAAGATCCGCCACGTGAGAATGGCATGGATCCAGGCTGAAAACGAGTGAAGGATTTTCGAAATAAAACGAGTATAATGTTTCTGTAATGTTGCGGAGCAACAACTTGTGAACAGTGGTACAGCCAGAACAATTTCAAAATACATCAACAAGGTGATCTCATAACTTTAACACTTAGGAGACCGCGCGTTCCACGGCTAGCCGCCGTAGCGGACCGGCGCGCTCCACGGCCAATCACTTTAATGAGTTTTTAAACTGATTTTTTATTATGATTGCCTATGTTAAAAACAGATATATGGCGCTCAATATCCCCATACCAGTTATGGAAGTTGAATTAAGCACAGATATAAAAGCAATAATTAGAAGGAATCCGTTTTTCTTAAAGTTAAACGAAAAAACCGAGTTTTTCGCGTGGGTGCGCAGTGTGGACACGAGGTCCCAGGAGCAACACAGCCGTGAGTGTGCAGTGTGGAAACGCGGCCCACTAAGTGTTAGGCCTCTTTCAGAGTTCGATCGCTCTGCGACGCGATCGTGGGCACGGCGACGCGACCGTCGCGTCGCCGTGGAAATCGCAGATTTTGGAAGTGTGAATGCCCAATCGCGGAAGTTGGCGACCACGCACTTTTACGTACACATTCTAATCGACGCCTGTTTCATGTTCGCGGTGTCGCGCAATTGGCTAGTATGTAATTTATGATAAAAAGGTGCATTGTGCTTTGTCATTTAACTTTAACTTTATTACACGCCCTTGCAGACGTGTAGAAACATAGAAAGGGCAGAAAAACAACGAAAACATCGAGGAACTTGAAAATGAAAAGTTTCGAAAGGAAAAAGCGTAAAACGATTGATAGATCCTTTCTTGACAATGAAGGTAATTTTTGACAAGTGTTTTGAATTTACTGAAGTTGATCGGTATCTGAACAGTATGACTCATCTTCAAGTATTCCATGCCGTCTCTGAAGATGGAGAAGCTGCGCCCCAAAGAGGTGCGCGGCTGACGGAATTTAAGCTTGAACCTTTCTCCCCTAGTATTTTATTCAACCAGTTTGAAAAATGAATGAGCTTTGAGACCCAGTTTTCCAGTTATAATATTATATACCAAAATTAAATCATTTTTTTGTAATGTAAAGTATCCAAATTAAGCATACGATTCCTCACTATGCCAAGGGGATTACTCCTATACGTGAAGCCAAGAGACCTTATGAAGACCTTCCTTGTGAAGTTGTTTTGCACTCTTTCTAGTTTGGCAACGCAGGTTTTTTAATGAGGAAAGTAGATACAGGTACCATATTCAAGAACAGATCGAACGCAAATTTTATAGGCTGTAACCAAAAGCAATGGACCTTTAGTTTTCAGCGATTTGAACAGAAGGAAAAGTTTCTGTTCAGCTTTCGCAACAATACTATCTAAATGCTTATCAAAATTCAACTTCGAATCGACAAGAAACTCTAAATCTTTAACTAGGTTAACATGATGGAGTATTGAACCATCGATATTGTACCCGCCTTCCGGATTAGTAGTTCTACCCAGGTGTAGTACTTGACTTTTTTGAGTGGAAAGAGGGAGAAGGTTTCGTTTAGACCATTGAACTACATTGTCAATTGTGATTTGGATCCTAGTTTTATTGTCACCCTCAAGTGTATCGTAGATTTTTTTATTGATAATAATCATTTTATGATGATAATTATTTTGTATTATCATTGTTTTGCCTACTTATACTGATTTTGCCTGAATCAACGTGAAAAAAAGAGGAATTTGAACGAGGACATATGAAGCGGTGGCCACGATCGGTCGCGTCGCCGTGCACTGCATGGCGACGCGATCTGGCCATCTCAGTCGCCCAATCGCGCGATTGGGAGACTTTTCCCGCGATCCTGTCTGAAAGGCCGGCGACCAGATCGCGCGACGCGACCAGATCGATACACAGTGTTTTCATTCGGTCGCGTCGCAGAGCGATCGAACTCTGAAAGAGGCCTTAACCTCATCTATCAATCGCAGAAAAAAAAAAGAAATCCCAACCGCACTACTAACTAGGCAATCTTGCATGGTATTCCCAATCCTTAGAAAAATGATGAGTGCTTTCTGCTCAATTATGACATACTCTAACCAAATCTTAAATCAGATTTTGCTGCGGACCTTCCGAAAAAAGTTATAATCGATCACTACATATATTTTCTAAAGTTGGGCTGCACTCGAAGTTTGTGCATCTCGGATAGATTTGGTTCAAAAGCCAACCCATTTTACGCACTGAACTTGAATCTGAAAAACAGAAAACTGGCCGTGCTGGCTGAAAAATTCGTTCTGAGAGTTCCTTCAACATACTTAGACCTTGACAATCATCATACCGTTGGATAGCTCTTCTCGCCTGGATCTTGAAGAACTTTTGAGATCCGAAGGAGTTCTTGAAAAGGAACGATAAATACGCGAAAATGCGTCCCGCGCCTTCTGAATAAATCCTACATACAGCGGTACTTAAGGACTTCCTTCGAATATCATTGTTCCCACTGTAACCAACACTGAACCTCAGAATATCGACAAACGGACTCCAGATTCGTGTACTGCACCCCATATGACCACCGCATAAGAATTTTCAATCTAATCCAAAATATTTTTTACGAAGGTGTTCGTTTTCAGATTCGAAGATTTACCAGAAAATATTCATCGCTTTTATAATGGTGAGGACAACCATTCCATCGTGAGTAGCCCCAAATTCGTTGACTGCCGATCACCGCAAGGATTCGGACCATTCTGGCGAGAAAAAGGGTGGGATAATCATGACATTCCAGCAAACACCAATCGATTTACGAAACTCATTATTGATAATATTATTTGAATTTGTCGCAAAATCCCATGTGATGTATGCAGAAATCATGGCTTACAAAATGATCCGTGATGTGATAGGTAGAGGAAGGAAAGTAGAGATATGGCCCAGAGTGGACGATGGAAGGCCGCATAGAAGGCCAGAAATAGAGGATGGCCGGCGGAAGACGTTGCAAACGGTAGTAGCGAGAACATTACAAACAATGCCGCTAGCGTTGCCACAATCGACATGAGCACTGTTAACAGCTGGAAAAAATTGGTGTAGCTGAAGTTAGTGATCTGCGGGGGTTGTAACAACATCATTCATCTAGTACCTTTCCAAAAATGTCTTTGTGAACGCGAACTCCATCCTCGTTCCACATGCAGACGCCGAACAGAAATGCGACTAAGACTGGAGAGACTCGCGTCAATGGCGACACAAGTAACTCGTCCAACATCCGTTCGGTTCGCTCCAGTCTGTAAACGCAGACGCTTGTTGTAGCACGAATCAAATTGCTTCCCTTTTCGTTACATGAAAATGCTGTCATGAATTAAGTGGTAGGGGTAAATGACTGTTTTCCAAAGTTCAAAACTTTTTTTGGAGCGGTGATGAATCGACAGCCGCCACCTAACAGCACAGCCGGAGATGCCGACTCGTATTCAGCTGTAGCTGTCCATGACGCGTTGAACTGTAAGCTCTTTATAACGGAGTGCAGAAATTCTTGGTCCGCCACAGGTCCTCCGCTCAGCGAAACTCACGGCCGGCCCGCGGCGATTAGTGGCTGAAACGGACGGTCCGCAGCGCTTGCAGGACAATCCGCGGCGAAGGCGCGAAGGCAATTGACTTCACCGCACGATCCGCGGCGGTTCGCTGCGCTTGTCAGGCAATCCGCGACGCCAGCTGGATGGTCCGCAGCGCATTCCCGGCTAAGGTGAGGGATCATTCGGTTGTCGGACGCGGTCCGTCCTCGCTGTTCTCTGAGCTCTGGCCTCCACTACTACGGTAATCCAAGCGTTCACGGCCGACCACGGTATGCATCGGCGACCTCGTAAACGATCGAAACTTGACCGCCGCCAGTAAGCACCAGCTGGACGTCGGAGACTCATGGTGGGCGGGTGAGGGGCAGTAGTGACGTATCGATCTCCTACGGGGCCATCGAGGCACACTGGGATCGGCCGAGAGTGCATCGATTACCGTAGTAGAGGGACAGCAGAAGGACCAGTGGCGGACCATTAGGTTGACGAAATTCTTCATGCAATGCTGACCAGCACCTCCACTCACCCGACGGGCATGTATGATGGCTAGCGAAGAGATCTAGGGAACAACCTCGCGACTTATACGTCAAGCAATGACCACAGAGCGTATCTCGTGGAAAGAGGGTAATGGACGGAAATGCACAGCACCAAAAACTTCCCCCCATAGCCTCTTCTTGTCAATTAAAATCTTCCTCAATCTGAAGAAATCGAACTCTGACAGAAATTGTCGCTGCGGCTCCGCGATAGTGCCGCTTCGGAGCCTACAGACACCGAAGCGGCGCTATCGCTGATCCGCGGTGGAACTACCACGGAGCCGTAGTGGCAACGCGGCAGCGCCGCTGCGACTCCTCGATAGTGCCGTCGCGTCCCCGCGAGAGTATCTCATACGATCTTAATTAAGAAATGTAATACACCTAGGGGGGCCTAAGAACAAATATGCGCGTGTTTGGTTGTTAAGTCCTCTGTCTGATAAGGACAATGGTCACCGCCGTTTTTGCGCCCAAGGAAAAACGGAATGTACCTCAAACTTGTGTAATTGAACGGGCGACAATTTCGTTTCACCACACAGAACAGTGCATCGTACTTCATTCGGGTTCACTGCCGCATCCTCGTGGAGCCGGCGCGAATATAACGCGGAGCCGCTGCGATACTATCGCGGAACTATCGCGGCAGAGTCGAGTTTCGCGGTGCTCTCCCGGCACTGACGCGGCGACTTCTCTCAAAGAAAGTCCTGAGAACCCTCGCTCCGAATTTCTTGAACGGAGAAAATCTTAAACTCGCACATTCGAAATTCTTTCAAACAATTTTTCTAAAACTTCATTCGTTCGAAACCCTTTTCGAACGAGAAACTTTCGATTTTCGTTTGTTCGTCATTTTTTAGGTGCACTAAGTATTTAATTCTGAGGTGTACGTGGCTGACGCGTATTCTAATATTGATCACTGTCGTTAGTAAACTCGCGATAATATTTACCTACGCAAATATTTTGTCAAGGACAATATTAACCGAATATCCATAATTTTCAATATTATTACGTTTAATAAAAGAAATCTATTAAGAAAAAATTGGTTCCAAACAGTAATCACTCACGATACGGGCTCTGCGGTGAGGAGAGGAGCTGGAGGGAGAGCACCAATGAAGGCGCGGTAGAACGTGTATGATATAGAAAGCGACATGATTAAGACTGCAATCAACTGAAAAAAATTCATTCGTAAAAAGTGATTAAATTACATCTAACTTTTTTCACTGACAATTTTCCAGATGCGGACCACATGAATGTTTAGCGTGAACATTCCTACTACAAAGTTACGAGCAAAAAACCCGCGGTATTTACAACGTTTCAAGCACGCAAGCCCACCAAGTAAAGGGTAATAGCACAGAGTAAACTTCGATTTGTTAAGAATAATTCAATTTCTTCTGGTAGGTTCCAACGTCGTTCAAAATTCTCAGTGAACTGGGTCTCACTCGAGGCGAACCCAAAGATAACGGTTGCGTTCCTAACCTATCCTATGTAAAGTCTGCCCGAATAAGACTGTCCGCTCACGCGGTCGGCGTGCGTGTCGTGCGGCAGCAGTAACGGCATTTGTGAACATGTAAATCGATGAGCAGGAATGCTAGGCGAAAAGTGAGTAATATCCCAAACAGTTATTCGCGGCCGTGAGAAGGCTCGTCAAAGAAAAGGCCTTAACGAGGGCCGCCCGATACAAACGGCAACCGCGTGGGCGGCCAGTCTTATTTGGACAGGCTATAGTCTCTCTTTATTCGCTCACAAGCTAGGGCTTACTTTGGAAAGCAGAAGCCTAGTTCTGGCTAAGTAGATTAGCACTATCAAAGGCACGAAATAGATGGCCTCGAGAGAGACGACGTGGCCAAAATCAATGCACTGAAATAACAGATTCACAGCTGAATACAATAGAAAATTAAAGTTTCCAAAACCTGCCGTGTTTTTTACACCAAAAAAATTATTAATGAACAAGAGATTTTTCCACCAGCTGCTTGAGCACCGCTCCACCTGAAAGCTACATTGTCGACAGTATGTCTCGAATCTGACAGGATGGGTAGGGAAGCTTACCGTATCCGTGTGTATCCATAAAGGACCCGCCGAGAGCTCGGGGAACAATATCCACATGAAAAGTACGCAAAACGCGTATGCAGGCCAGAATCTAAACAATGCGATGAAGGAATATGTCGAAGGTGATCTCCCCTTGTTCATCGAGCCATGATTTCGTTACGCTTTAAAGGCAGCATACACGCTCAAAAATGATATCAATTTTATGGAATGAATCGAAAGTCTGAAGCTGTAAATATTCAGCGATAACGAAAAAAACCGGAAGAAAATTGACTGAAATGAAGTTATAACGGTTCGTTCTATATTGGCCCAGAAATGGACGAGTTTTACCGCATTGGCTGAAATAGTGGTTGGGATAAAGACGCTAATGTACTCTTACGGCCCTCTCTGAAACTCTTACGACCCTAGAAGCGTGAAAAATGAGCCGAAATGACCGCAATCGAGCCTTGAACATTTGTACTAAAGGGCGGAGCCCGTATCGGTGGGCGGAGAAAGGATGATTTTGTGACTCAATACGGCTCAAATACGGTCATTTTAACTCGTTTTCAACTCTGCCAACTTCGTGAGGGCTCTTCTAAGGCCCTCAAGATCCCACTAATGTAGTTATCTCAACAACTTTTTTGAGCGTGTCTGCTGCCTTTAAAGGCACAGTACACCGTCAGATATGAATTTTGAGATATTCATGTAAATGTGTAGAAGACCCCTCTTGTATAACACGTGCCAAATGCGAGATCTCAATTCCTCCAAATAAGCGATATATAAGCGACCACCACAGGCCCGACCCCCTTCCGGATTTTCGACCTCGATATCGACTGGATGGATGGATGAATTCTTAACCAATCACCGTTCTTCAATCCATTGCCGGACTGACTCCTTATCCTGGCTCGCTCTCGCACAATGCTTGCGAATGAAGAGAAATACAAGCCTGAGACAACTCGTCCACCAATTTTCCACACTCAAAATCTTGGCATCTTTGAAGAGCCATAACTTTGTTCAAAGGAGGTCTTGAACAATTTCAGAGATACCACTGTGATCAGCGTTTGACTTTCTCCAAAATAAGCATGAAATATGAAAATTAATTTTCTGGGGGTCCTGTGCAGGGGTGTGCATTTTCCGTTTACCGATTTACCGATTTTCCGAATTTACAGGTGTTTTCGGTAAATTTTGATTTACCGATTTACCGAAATTTTCTCGAAATTTACCGAAAATTTTACCGAAAAGAAAAGTTGGGTGTTTTTAGCTCAATCGGCCTACTTCTTACTCGTATTTTACGGCTTTGCTACTGTTATGGCATGCCTCTGGCGCGATATCCTTCTTCATCCTTCTTTTTGTTACTCTTTGTGACACTTTGGCTTACTTTCTGAATAATCCAACGATCTCTTCGCCTTTTGTGTCACTTGCTTCCTCTTATCGAGATATTTTTCCGAAAAATACATATTAGTAGAGTCCTGAAGCAGATATTCCAGAAACTGGAAGATTTTTTTGGAGCCCCCGGATACAACACTGAATCCACTGCAGTTCTGGACAAACTCTATTGTGAAATCATCGTACCCGCACCTTTCCTCACTGACCAATAAGTATTTTTGCGCGCCTCCTAGCACAGCTGAGGCGCAAAGGATGTTTTTCTCAGCTGGCCTGAGTTTGAGTGTCCACAGAAATACCTTGACGACGGGAATTTTCGAAATGTTCCTTTTTTCTTAAATTCAACGTCCCGCTGATTGGGTTCAGCCGTTGAGCTCAGTTTAATATTTAAAACTCACTCATTATTTGCACTATATCCGAATGCACTATTGAAAATGATACATACATATCATTGGTCATTTGTGCTATTGTATGGAATATGTACCAAAGTCGAAGTCAGAATTTTTACCGAATTTTCCGTTTTTACCGTATTTACCGAAAAAAAAAAATTCGGGAAAAAGTTTCGGTAAAAAATTTACCGAAAATAATTTTCCGCACACCCCTGGTCCAGTGCCTTTAAACCCTAGATATTCTCCGGCGCGGTGAAATATTTCCACGTACAGTCCGTGGCTTGCATCCTCAAGAAAAAAAAAATATAAAGGCTGTGGTCACGATGAAAAACGTCATTGAAAAAACTACAAAAATCAGCTTAGATCGAGATCAACTGAAAAACTATCAAGGAAGCGCGGTGAAAAACGGGCTAAAATTAGAGTTACTAGGGACCAAAGAAGCCAGTTCGTGCACACGTGCACAGCGTCGACCATAAAAATCGCAGTCTCATGCCGAGCAGTCAAAAATCATCGACATTCAGGTGAAGAAATTCATGCAAATCTACCTAATAAAAACAGTTGAAAAATGAAAGAAAGCACTTCAGTCAATGTTTTTGACTAGATACAAGTACATAAATCCGAAGGTTCATCGATTGAAATTCAATTTCAAGCCAGCTGATGTTCTTGATATAAGAGGTCATCGATGCCGATGATGTGGAGTGGGTTCGTCCACCATCAAATGACAAGAATGTTCAGGCCTCAAATTTGGCCCAAAACAGTGGTTTTTCCGCAATTTTTTCTTACAGGTCCTACTCCTCGAGACCCAGAAAAGGGTTAAGAGAGAAAAAGATGACAAGCATATTTGATCGCGACCACTGCCTTTAAATCTCACCGGCGGCTGGCGGTATGGTAAGCTGTGCTCTTCTCTCGGCCTGAATCGATTAGCGGACCGGCGCACGCGACCGCCGCGCCAGCAGCGGATGATATTTAAATGTCTTTTCTTGAGGACGAAAGCCTCGGACCTAACTATACGTAGGCAATGCTGCACCTTGCAAGATTTAGGCACACACTTAGTAGTGCGTACAACGCCAATTTCAAAAGTGGAAAACAATCGGCTGGATGTAAATTTGGGGAATTTCCAGCGATAGAGTTCTCAACGATCCCATAACGGCACAGTACGCAGTGCGCCGGGGCGTGTAACTCCAAGGAGCAGCTTTCCGCGGATTTTCGTGTGTAAAGTATGTCCAAAAGAAACTGTCAGCCCCCGCGGTCAAAGTGTGTTTCAAACGGTGATTGCGTAGGCAATTTTCGGACCTGCGAATCGATTAGCAGGAGTACAAGACGCCTATTAATTGAAATTGTAGCCAGCTGTTTGCAGTCGCCAAAAAACGTCCAAAAATACCCTTTCGGCCGTTGCCCGACACTCACGCCGACCGCGTCGAAATAAACTTTTCATTAAGCGGGTATCGTTATATCCAGCCTCGTCATCATTGGTGGTATGCGAAAACGAGAATAGAATGCGGTTGCAAGAGGAGTCGAGCTGCTATTGGCGATATACGAAAGAAGCGAAAGCAAAGGAAAAAAAATATGACCGCTATTGGAATACCGTATAAGTGCAATCATTCGAATAGAGAGGCCAAATAGAAAATTATGTTTCGACCTGATTCAATACATAGACACAAGGCTGACCTTATCAAGGTAACTCGAATAACTTGAAGAACATCCTTCACGGAAGCGACCTCTCCATACAGCAAATATGTGCAGTAAAGAGCGGACAGGGCCAGCAGACCGTCCACAAGATACGAGTAGTTGTTGGTTAGATGAGCGGCTACCGATGGCACCGCATCATACGAAAATGCAACGTTCTCTGCAATTACAGACAGGTCAAGATAATATGAAGATTAGTTGAACGCAGAATGAAGGGGCATCACATGGCGACCTGTACTGATATTTGTGTGTGTACCGCCGATGGTAGAAAACTTTCAATTTAATTTTATAATGGTTCAGTACAAATAGAGCCAGAAATACGCACAAGACGTTGAATCCAGGAAAAAATTTTCGTCCCCGCGAGTACCGTAGCTAGCAGGAGAACTAATCCCGGCAGGACCCGCCTCCAACGGCGACGCACATCCGGCTCGACAGCGCTGGCTTGCGCTTTGCCAACTTTTTTCCGGCCAGCGTATGACTCATCGCCTGGCGGATAATCATTAGCCGGCTCTCGTATTGATTAAGCGATGTTCATTCATGTAATGTAAAGGGAATTCAGAAAAAAACTTCAAAAACTGTGAGTAAAGAAACAAACTTCGAACGGAAGTGCGAAGGACGATAAATAATGCCGGAAAATGAGAAAGTTAGAGAATTTTAAAATTTAGATCAAAATTAGAGAAAATTAGGTGATTAGAGCAATTCTTCCGAGGAAACTTTGTTTATACCAACCACGTTCTACCCAGAAAACCAGTGTGGCATGACGAAAACCGATCCTTACCCCTTCCGTCGACTCCGTTACCCCTTCGATGCTTGCCGGCCTAACATCGATGATTGCCGGAAAGGCTGGCAAAGCGCCAGCCAGCGCCGTCGAACCGCATGTGCGTCGCGGTTGGTGGCGGGTCCTGCCGGGAATTGTTCTCCTGCTAGTTACGGTACTCGCGGGGACGAAAATTTTTCCCCTGGATTCAACGTTTTGTGAAATACGCTAATTTTATAATGGTTCAGTACAAATAGAGCCAGAAATACGCGTAGTACTCTAGCGTGGCAAGCACCTGTTTAATTTCGTCAGCTTGATTATTTCCTAAAGTTCATTTGCGTTTATTTTTTTCCACTCGTTCATGTGCTCCCACCCATGAAATACGCGGTAGGTCTTTTCTGGTGGTCCGACGATACATCGCCCCTGAAATTAATAAGCTTTACTGCGCTTCTCTGGGCCAAAATCCCGTCCGCAATTGCGTCTCGACACGCTTTGCGGCCGCACGCGCTCGAGTCAGTCGAGTGTCCAGCGCTAAAGCCGACTCGATTTTGCTTTTTATACATTTTTCTCCAATTTTGTTTGGTTTCCAGTTTCCAAAACCCACCTAGAGTTAACAGATCGGCGGCTGCGGCGCTGGAAACTCTTCCGACTCGGGTGCGTGCGGCCGCGAAGCGTGTCTAGACGTGATTGCGGACCGGAATTTGGCGCAGAGAAGTACAGTAACAGTAAAGGGGCGACTGGCCTATTGCAACCGCTGAAATACTTTTTTTAATACTGCGCCAAAATAACTCCTTTAGAGCTGTCGCCAACGGTGGTATGTAGTTCGAAAAAGAGATAATCGCATAGCTGGGAAGATCGTGTCAGTAGAGACGAATTTTTAGCAATAGGGGCACGTGTGGAGGATTTTCTTCTGATGAACATATATTTATGGAAGATCCATGAAATTCCCATATTCACGAACACCAGAAATGTTGAAATGACTGTTTCCATATCGAATCACGGCAAAGCTGGAACCGAGCCAACCATGTTTTCCGTTGCTGCTGACACTCTTGCAGTCAACCTCCATTGATTTCTCTGGTACGAGTGAAAACTTTTTCTACAACGCCAGAGGGTATGTTTATAGCGCCCACTCTCCTTGGGAGGGCAGGGGGCCGGATGTTGGTCATCCGTCTTGGCGTTCCGGAATTCAACGAAGTCAGCCCTATCTTATAATGTGTCGGACTGCGCCGTCCCGCAAACTGTGAAAGGGGCTTAAGACCCGTTTCAAAAGGTGGCCTCAAGACATTTTCTTAACATTACCTTCAGAAGCAGAGGGTATCATCTCCAGGACCTAACGTGAGCGAAGCTCGTTGTTAAGAACCGTAACAAGGATGACCTCCTGTTGTGGACCTTGACGAGCTTGGCTTCCTTGCTGCGGGCCGGGCAATAGTGATACCTTGCACTGGTAGATGGAATGCTGTATAGGACTCGTTCCTTATTTAGTAAACTTGCTGCAGTTAGCAATACGTTTTTTTACTGATAATGAGAGGGTGCACTCCGACGATGTCAACGAGTTTAGTTCCTTGTTGGCAGCAGCAAAAGCTGCTCATAGCACGGGCTACCAACAAGAAAAAGTCGAAACCCAGAATGGGTGCATGCTGCTGTTAGCAGCACCTGCTGCTGACACCAAGGGGTCAGATTCGAACTCGGCCCTAGAGGGCAGCCCCCGAAGGCGTTTTTCGGACAAACTCTTCCATGTCTGCAGACAGCTGACTGGAAAATCAGTCTCGTTTGATATTCCTGCTATTCGATTTACAAGTTCAGTAAAAGCTCTGCGAGGGTCGCTGGCCACGCATGCTGACCGCGTGGGCAGACAGTCTCATTCGAACCGACTTTACGTCGCTTCGATTCTGAAAGCGAAAACATGTTGAAAACACCGTTGCTGTCCAAACACATCATAGGCAGCCTGCACGCTCGTAAACGTGATAGGGATTAACAATGCAAATCTAACGGTACTCCTTACATCACAACAGCTATGTACGACGTTTGAAGCGACAAAAGCGACTCTTACCGCCGCTATATGAGCAAGAGAACTAGCTCAGCTCAGTGTGTGCCCACCTGCTGTGTTTGCCCTCCTCATCCAGAACAAGGCTGCTGTGCCACCCCCACCTTCGGCGACGTGTATGGCTAAGCTATTGGGCCGCCCAGCTTAGAATGTACATAGTGGCAATAAGGGTTGTTTTTGACGATTACACTGGCGTAGACGCTATAGCGTGAGGTGTGCCATTTCACTCACGTTTTAATATGAACCACGCTGACGAGAGTGTATGCTTCTCTATAAAGTACGCGCGCCAAAAGGCGTTGGATGAGCACGTTGTGCCGCATATTCGTGCAGAAAAGATGTCATTTCAAAAAACCATTAATGCTTGCATCAATGCTCACAGAGACAATTCAGTTTTTCTTTCAATTCGTAGTTACCCACAGAGCTTCCTAAAATTTTTTCCAGAATCGTTCTAAGTAATAAGAAAGCCAAGTCGCTATACATTGGGTCCATCTTGTACTAAGCCTAAAACATGATTTTCCTTTCTAGTTGATTGAATGCACAACATAGGAGGCGTCAGTTTAACCAGCTCGCGCTGCATTCCAGCGGCGACGCGATCGTAGCGGTATTCTGTCACGCTCATCGCCTGTACAAGCCGAATTGCTCGTTGGCGCCTCGAACTATGTGCAATCGATCAACAATCCATCTTTCCTTGTTCTATTCTTTCAACCAAAGGACGCTTCGCAGCTTCTCGGGATACAAAATGATTATATATTTCGTAATTCACGTCGGTCTGTAGAGAAATCCCGTTCATATGAGTGTGTGCGGAGCAAGCAGTGAAGATCATGGCAAAACATGACAGTGTTAAGCCTAGTTTTGACTGCATCGCTGCTGTTTTTCATCGCAGCGATTTTGCACCTGCTGCTGCAGCGATGTAGCAGCGGCAGCGATTCTGTTCATAGTGCATAGGCCCACGGATGATAGAAGAAATTCAATCAATCAGTGAAATTAATGACTGGTATTCATCAATAACGCGTTTCGACTCGAAAACACTGATCTTGTCATGTGGAAGGGTCAACGTTCATTAGACGAAACGTGTCATTCGCAGGCAATTGCTCCATCGCTGCCATTTTGGCTGCGATGGAGCGATAGTCAGCGACCATTGAGAATCGTTCTTCAAGCAGCGATGCAGTAAAACATAGGACTTCGTCGCCGCGACCCAGCGATGTAGGACGTATGCCACGAAGCGATCACGATTGGAGCGGCTTTCCATTACGCGCGATGAAAAAGGAACAGTTGTCCCTCGCATGGCAGCAGCGACCACCTGCAGTCAAAACTAGGCTTTAGAGAGATTTTGACGAATTAAGCCCAATACGTCTTACATCGACCGGCACGAAATGAGGGAGTTAGGGTATAGGGTTGTTTCTCACCGATGTAAGGTAGCATGAGATTGTAGACCATGGCGGTTATCAACCAAATGAACGTGATGAATTCCAAGCCATGCAGTGCATGAAGACTCTGTGGAGCGCTAAATGAACAAAAACATGCAAAATTTAAATCTGGGAGGTTGTTTTCAAGCAGAACTATAGAAACATTGCATGTTTCGACACGCGTTGGCTATTCAAGAAGTTTAAACAAAAACGAATTATACATAAATCGATATACTTCTTAAAAGAGAGAGCCCGACTTTGCGAGAGTTTGCCACTGTCCATACTAATTAACTATTGTGAGGGTTGGAAAACTGACCGCTTAGTTGAAAGTGCACGATTCAAGTTCGCTTTGATATTCAGGCACATCCAGAATGACGACTGCGAGTTGAGTAAGGTAGCAAACGTCTGCAGGACAAGCCACAAGCAGATCACAACTCTGAAAACACTCATAAAGTAGGTCAGAATGCGAATGTCCACCCACGCGGTCGGCATGCGTGCTTATCTACCGTCGGTTCATCTGAGGGGTCAGCAGCTGACTACAGCTGCATTTGTCTGATCCGGTGTCTATTTATGCGGTGTGCGGCCTTAATAATAATTTTTTGCGGTAAACACCGCGATCCCACAAGCAAATCTGCGTCGACTGTGTAGGTCTTCCTCTGCATTAGTCGAGCGAATAGACTAGATGCGAACATTTGGTTTCACCGATCGGCACTCGTGGCACCACCGTCCAGTGATGCTTCGATCGCAAGCGAGGATCTTCCGCCGCATTCCCCTTCAATCGTGATAAGTGATATTTGGTTGCGTTTCGGACCGCGGTTGCTGCCCGGTCGAATTTCGAAGATTTCCCATTTACTCTTTATTATTTATTCCCTCCTCTTCCAAACAGGATGAAGCCTCTTAATAGAATATGGTACATGGCAAGAAGATTAATCCTGCCACAGGCCACGGCAGGGATACTATCCCGGCATGGCCCGCAATGTGGAAGCCTTCCTCACCGCGGGCCATGAGGGATACCCTCAGCCGCCAAAATTGTCCTCCTGAGAATAGCAAATCACCTCACAGGAATGGCCTCGATAGGTACGATAAGAGCCGTCTTTCAAACCCGCTGATCACAGGTGATGGTCGTGACGGCAAAAGAGGCGGGGCAAACTCGTTTTCTATCCAATTACGGTCATCGCTCCTCCCTCGTTCGTCCAATGGCGCCCGCCGCTCATCCCCGTTTCCTCACCTCTCTTGCGGCTGAAACACGTTACGACCACCACCCGCTGATCACGTGACCCTCACGTTATCACTCTAAGAACAACCAATCTCCAAATCTCTAGCGATGGCACCGCTGTCGCCCCGAGAGCGACCGAAAGGGGACCGCGGTGGCATTTCGATCTTCGGCCGCTGTCCGAACGAAGAGGCCTACTTGGGAGAAGCCCATCCCGCTCCGAGCGATGGTTTGGTCAGAGTAAATCTTGCGAGAGGTTCTGGGTCGTTTTTTACATCTAACCATGTAGCAAGCCCTAGTCGATTTCAAACTATTCATTTCGGCAAATGTAGCAACCGAACGCAAAGACCGCCTCTAAATTTTGGCCCAACGAAAGCAACAATATCTACTGTTCGTTAGAGAAGGTTTTCCAGTCGAAACTCTACTTTTCAGAGAACGGCGAACTTTTAAGTTTTACTGTAGTTTTACCGTTTTCTCTTCCGTATTCCCAATATTTTTATAGCTTTTCCAGCCATTCTTCTTTTTTCTCGGTCTTCCGAGTTCAAAGACCGAAAGATGATGGTGTTACGCATGCCCCATTGGCCTGCAGGCTTGAGGAAGTAGTTAATGTATGGAACGAATACACCATTCCAAGTGAGATTCAACGCGATATTTGAACCAGCGTTTTCTAACATCTATACATCTCCGGGGATAGGAGGTTACAAGCAAGAACTAGCATACAGGTAGGCGCAAAATTATGAGTCAACCCTAATTAAGGCATCCAGGGGAGCAAGCGCCGAAGTTTTCTTAAAGGCAGTGTTCACGATAAGAATCAATTTTCTGCTTTTCCGCAAGTCTTGAACACGGTACAATGCTGATTCCGATGATGTTTTTGGAATCGTACAAGACCTTCTAGGAACGGAGCTATGGTCCCTCAAAAATTGAGCTAAGGAAACATAGTGGACGAGTTGTCCAAGGCTTGTAACTTACGTCTTTTGCAGCTAATGCATGCGAGCTTTCCTGAGTAAAGAGAGAAGTTGGGAATGAAGGGAAGAACGGGGCTATTGATCGGAAATCATCGCTCATATCACAATCTCGAGCATTCATTTGCTCACGTCGGTGGGCGTGGAAAGTGCATCTGGGTGTGACGAGCTGACGGGTGTCCAACTTTGGGGCCGTAGGGGACCGTTCCGAGCTCATTTTTCTTAGTTTTTTCAAAGTTAGGATTGCCCTAGGCCCCGCAGCTGCCGATCTCGACCAAAAAGCAGACATGGTTTTTATCGTGGACACTGCCTTTAACGACAACATTACAGCTGGAATCAGGACTGTTGAAAACCCTGGAAGGCAAGGTTTCAGAAAGGTCGATTCACTCTACAGCAACTGCCGGAAGTCTTGTGAAAAAACAGCTATATGAAAATGTTGGATTAAATGTCTTTAAAAATTCTTGGCGATTTTTGTGGGGCACCCTGAGAAGAGTAGAAAGAAAAATCTGGAAGGAAAGACGTAAATGTAGTTAGCCCGAAGATAGCAACCTACAACATTATAATAGCGGACGTAGAAAGGCGGACGTCCAACTCGCAGTCGATTAGCGTCTTGTACGGAGAATAACCTGAAAAAGCTATACACCAGTAACTGAAGTTTTGGGGAAAATTGGAAAGCTGAAAATGACACTGGGCTCTGTACATGGCCCCCACCAGCGATGGGGCTTAGCTCATGCTTCCTGCGACAAGTTAAGCAACCATTCAAAGTTGGTCTCACACTTTAGCTGTAACCTCGTAACGGAAGTATGTATTCTCTGCAAGCACAAATGGAAGAGTTGTCCCGCCTTTAGCAGTTAGAACTCCAGTCAAGACCACTTCGCTTAAAAGGAATAGCTTGATTGGCCAAACTGCAAACAAAAAGTCAACTCCCCTATTTCCGTGTACTGAGATCTTATTATTGCACTAGGTATCTCGCTATTGCTCTCTGTGACGGACAGGCCCGGGTGCAGAACACAGTGTCATCGCTGTTAGGGTGCATCACACATAACATACGCCTTTTCCAGAAGGATATCGCCGCGCGTTGGGGCAGAATGAGAACCATGAAATCAATCGACATTTTATCGCACGTCGATTCGTGTTGAGAGTATGAGAGGGGTCACAGCGTGCGTCTGCAGATATACCCGCAACTTCAGACAAAAAAAGAAAAACCAACAACAGCAAAAGCGGACACCCCGTTGCTGTTGCTGGCGCTGCGCTAAACTGCCAAGCGGAGAGATTGAAGTGATCACCAACTGTGGCGGAATCTCTTATGTACATATAGTGCGATCAACACCGAAGCCGACACAATGACGCGCCGCGGCCCTACCGACATGGTTCATCCCCGCGTAATCGCGTCGCAAAGCGAGCTGGCTATAAAATGTTCCAACGCATGGAGTTGTCGCTAAACGAAACACCTTCAAGGCAGTGTTTACCGCAAAATTCATCTTCTCATTTTCGTCGAAAATCAAAAGACAGGTGGCTCATTGCCACATTAGCGTCAGAAACACGAAAATCGGGCCCACTAGAACCCTATACGACCTTAGTTCCGCTAACGCAAGACCTTTTTGCTAGCGGAAGGTCTTGCGCGAGCGGAATTGGAGCCAAATAAGGCTCTTCCGCTCTTGTTCGTTTTTTTTTTCGAAGTGGATGTTGCAATGCCTTTCGATTTTCGACAAAACTAATCAGACGAATTTTATCGTGGACACTACCTTTCACTTTCAATATATCCTAAGTTGGCGGGCACCTAGAAAGACAGAATAGTTATGTGGCATGTTTGTGTCGGCTGCTGAGGAACATCGATTCAATCGCGATCAGTCATTTGCGCATCTCAGAACAACTTCCAACTCCCTGTGTGGGACTAGAAGCAATGGTTTTTTGCGCTGTTTTTGCCTTTTGCGAAACACTCAATCTGACATCAGCGCGACTTTGTAACCTCAACCTCATAGTGTTTGATGTTTTTATTTTTCCAGGTTTTTCAAGTTTGGGCTGCATAGGCGAGCGTGGCTGATATCAGAACAAAAAATGGAAAAACCTTTGATCAAATGATGCAACTGGTCGTCAGTGCATGAGCTAGGCATGCAGGCACCCAGAACGATTGCGAGAGGGTCCGTTTGCGCGCAGCCTTCTTCGACCTGAAATGGAAAATATTCACCATGAGAGTGTCTGCGCATATGTATGCATTAGGTACCGGTAAAACTCACTAAAGAGTCTGGAATTTCCATTTCGATTCGGCAATACCGCCCGTCAAATTTGTCTTCGCTTAACCATGAAAAGCAATGATTCAACAAATGACTTCAGATCTCAAGCATTTGTTAAAAACTATTATTGATGTTATAGCTACTCTGGTCCAAGGACGTTAGCTAGGGCATAAGCGTTAGTTATATCACCCACTGATTTTAAATAAAAGCTTACTGCGTAGTGTATCTAGAATTGTGCCATGGGCGAAAGTATGAAGAAAGATATATAAATGCATCATACAAATTCAAACCTCCTCAACTGAGTGCAAAGTTCGTAATCACCGAGCCAGTAGTAGTTGCCATCACTGACTCCAGCAGCAGGTTTTCCTAATGAATCCCACCCTGAACCACACTGAATCAAACGATGACCTGTAAAAATCATTGAGAAACCAACATGAGATGGTCCACTTGCTCGCTTCCCATTTGTGAGCACATTCCGAACAACGATCAGCACTTTCGGTCTGCCCGGGACACATTAGTGAACCTGAAACTGTTATGTTATGTTATGTTATGTTATGTTATGTTATGTTATGTTATGTTATGTTATGTTATGTTATGTTATGTTATGTTATATGTTATGTTATGTTATGTTATGTTATGTTATGTTATGTTATGTTATGTTATGTTATGTTATGTTATGTTATGTTATGTTATGTTATGTTATGTTATGTTATGTTATGTTATGTTATGTTATGTTATGTTATGTTATATGTTATGTTATGTTATATTATGTTATGTTATATTTATGTTATGTTATGTTATATTATGTTATATTATGTTATATTATGTTATATATGTTATATTATGTTATATTATGTTATGTTATATATTATGTTATGTTATGTTATGTTATATTATGTTATGTTATGTTATTCTATGTTATATTATGTTATGTTATGTTATGTTATTCTATATGTTATATTATGTTATGTTATGTTATGTTATGTTATGTTATGTTATGATATGTTATGTTATATTATGTTATGTTATGTTATGTTATGTTAATGTTATGTTATGTTATGTTATATTATGTTATGTTATGTTATGTTATGTTATGTTATGTTATGTTATGTTATGTTATGTTATGTTATGTTAATGTTATGTTATGTTATGTTATGTTATGTTATGTTATGTTATGTTATGTTATGTTATGTTATGTTATGTTATAGTTATGTTTATATTTATGTTATGTTATGTTATGTTATGTTATGTTATATTATGTTATGTTATGTTATGTTATGTTATGTTATGTTATGTTATATTATATTATATTATGTTATATTATGTTATGTTATGTTATTCTATTATGTTATATTATGTTATGTTATGTTATGTTATGTTATAGTTATGTTATGTTATGTTATGTTATGTTATGTTATGTTATGTTATGTTAATGTTATGTTATGTTATGTTATTATATGTTATAGTTATATTATGTTATGTTATATTATGTTATATTATGTTATGTTATATTTATGTTATGTTATATGTTATGTTATGTTATATTATATGTTATGTTATGTTATATTATGTTATATTATGTTATGTTATGTTATATTATATTATGTTATGTTATGTTATGTTATGTTATGTTATATTATGTTATGTTAATGTTATGTTATATTATGTTATGTTATATTATGTTATGTTATATTATGTTATGTTATGTTATATTATGTTATAAGTTATGTTATATTATGTTATGTTATATTATATGTTATGTTATGTTATGTTATATTCTATGTTATATTATGTTATGTTATGTTATATTATAGTTATGTTATGTTATGTTATATTATGTTTATATTATGTTATGTTATGTTATATTATGTTATATTATATGTTATGTTATGTTATGTTATATTATAAGTTATGTTATATTATATTATATTATGTTATGTTATATTTATGTTATATTATGTTATATTATATTATGTTATGTTATGTTATGTTATATTATATTATATTATGTTATGTTATGTTATGTTATATTATGTTATAATATTATAGTTATATTATATTATATTATGTTATGTTATGTTATATTATATTATGTTATGTTATGTTATATTATGTTATATTATATTATGTTATGTTATGTTATGTTATATATGTTATGTTATGTTATATTATGTTATAAGTTATATTATATGTTATATTATGTTATGTTATATTATGTTATATGTTATATTTATATTATGTTATGTTATATTATATTATAGTTATGTTATGTTATATTATATTATATTATATTATGTTATGTTATGTTATATTATATTATGTTATATTATGTTATGTTATGTTATGTTATGTTATGTTATGTTATATTATGTTATGTTATGTTATGTTATATATGTTATATATATATTTATATGTTATATATTATGTTATATTATGTTATGTTATATTTATGTTATATTATGTTATGTTATGTTATGTTATATTTATGTTATGTTATATATGTTATATTATGTTATGTTATATTATGTTATATTATATGTTATGTTATGTTATGTTATGTTATGTTATGTTATGTTATGTTATATTATGTTATGTTATGTTATGTTATGTTATGTTATATTATGTTATATTATGTTATATATTATGTTATATTATGTTATATTATATGTTATATTATGTTATGTTATGTTATATTATATTATGTTATGTTATGTTATGTTATGTTATGTTATGTTATATTATGTTATGTTATGTTAATGTTATGTTATGTTATGTTATATTATGTTATATTATATTTATGTTATATTCCTATATTATAACGTTATATTATTATTATATTATGTTATATTATATTATGTTATGTTATATGTATATTATGTTATATTATATTATATTTATGTTATATTATATGTTATATTTATGTTATGTTATGTTATGTTATGTTATGTTATGTTATATGTTATATGCTATATGTTATGTTATATTATGTTATGTTATGTTATATTATATTTATGTTATGTTATATTTATGTTATGTTATGTTATGTTATGTTATGTTATGTTATATTATGTTATGTTATGTTATATTATGTTATGTTATGTTATATTTATGTTATGTTATATTATGTTATATGTTATGTTATGTTATGTTATGTTATGTTATGTTATATTATATTATGTTATGTTATATTATGTTATGTTATGTTATGTTATGTTATGTTATGTTATGTTATGTTATGTTATATTATGTTATGTTATGTTATGTTATGTTATAGTTATGTTTATGTTATGTTATGTTATGTTATGTTATGTTATATTTATGTTATATGTTATGTTATGTTATGTTATGTTATGTTATGTTATATTATGTTATGTTATGTTATGTTATGTTATGTTATGTTATGTTATGTTATGTTATGTTATGTTATATTATATGTTATGTTATGTTATGTTATGTTATATTATGTTATGTTATATTATGTTATGTTATGTTATGTTATGTTATGTTATAAGTTATGTTATATTATGTTATGTTATGTTATGTTATGTTATGTTATGTTATGTTATGTTATGTTATGTTATATTATGTTATGTTATGTTATGTTATGTTATGTTATATTATGTTAATGTTATGTTATGTTATGTTATGTTATGTTATATTATGTTATGTTATGTTATGTTATGTTATATTATGTTATGTTATGTTATGTTATGTTATGTTATATTATGTTATGTTATGTTATGTTATGTTATGTTATGTTATGTTATATTATGTTATGTTATGTTATGTTATGTTATATTATGTTATATTTATGTTATATTATGTTATATTATATGTTATGTTATGTTATGTTATGTTATGTTATGTTATGTTATGTTATGTTATGTTATGTTATATTATGTTATGTTATGTTATGTTATGTTATGTTATGTTATATTATGTTATGTTATGTTATGTTATGTTATGTTATGTTATATTATGTTATGTTATGTTATGTTATGTTATGTTATGTTATATTATGTTATGTTATATGTTATGTTATGTTATGTTATGTTATGTTATGTTTATGTTATGTTATGTTATGTTAATGTTATGTTCTGTTATGTTATGTTATATTGTGTTATGTTATGTTATGTTATGTTATGTTATGTTATGATATTCTATGTTAACGTTATGTTATGTTAATGTTATGTTATGTTATGTTATGTTATGTTATGTTATGTTATGATATGTTATATTATGTTATGTTATGTTATATTATATGTTATATTATGTTATGTTATTATGTTATGTTATGTTATGTTATGTTATATTATGTTATGTTATATTATGTTATGTTATATGTTATGTTATGTTATATGTTATGTTATGTTATAGTTATGTTATGTTTATGTTATGTTATGTTATGTTATGTTATGTTATATTATGTTATGTTATGTTATGTTATGTTATATTTATGTTATGTTATGTTATATGTTATGTTATATGTTATGTTATGTTATGTTATGTTATGTTATATTATGTTATGTTATGTTATGTTATGTTATGTTATGTTATGTTATATTTATGTTATGTTATATGTTATGTTATGTTATATTATGTTATGTTAAGTTATGTTATGTTATGTTATGTTATGTTATGTTATGTTATGTTATGTTATGTTATATTATGTTATGTTATATTATTTTATGTTATGTTATGTTATGTTATGTTATGTTATGTTATGTTATGTTATGTTATGTTATGTTATGTTATGTTATGTTATGTTATGTTATGTTATGTTATGTTATGTTATGTTATGTTATGTTTATGTTATGTTATGTTATGTTATGTTATGTTATGTTATGTTATGTTATGTTATGTTATGTTATGTTATGTTATGTTATGTTATGTTATGTTATGTTATGTTATGTTATGTTATGTTATGTTATGTTATGTTATGTTATAGTTATGTTATGTTATGTTATGTTATGTTATGTTATGTTATGTTATGTTATGTTATGTTATGTTATGTTATGTTATGTTATGTTATGTTATGTTATGTTATGTTATGTTATGTTATGTTATGTTATGTTATGTTATGTTATGTTATGTTATGTTATGTTATGTTATGTTATGTTATGTTATGTTATGTTATGTTATGTTATGTTATGTGATTTTCGCATGTTAGTGTTACAGTCCGTGGCAACGGAAAAAAGCGGTATTGTTGTTGCTTAGTTCCACTAAGCATAATGCAGAACCGAGCCAATGCTGGCTCGGTCCCAACTTAGCATAACTACCTGGGGGGCAGTCGATCAGAAGAGCTTTGTAGGTACATAGTTGTGTCAACCCGATCTGGTCATTCCCTTGTTAGTGACAATACAAATTCGCCCTACTGCATTTTTTCTTTGTCACGGACTGTATGTTATGCTGGTTAATGCTATGTCATACAACGTTATGTGATGTCATTTGTCATGATTATAATCTTTATACTTCGAAATAAACATGCCTAAGGTTTCGTCGGTATCACAGAACAGTTTCTCGAAACCACTTCGACAGTGCTTATCCACATCGAGTTGCCGCGAAAAATTACCTAGAAATGATTTATAAACGAGTTCGTTCAGTGAGAGTTCCGTTTCTGGAAAGTGCTCCTGAAGCAGGAATACTAGATTTTTTTTGTGATCACCTCTATAACACGTTGACGAAGAACCACATTTTTCATGACTGTCCCGCCGAGCGATGCGGGTGCAGCACATTTTTCTTTGGTAAAAACCTGGTAATTTCCGAATGAATGAGTGATTATTGTTTAAAAAAACAAAAAAAAAGAGCCGACGAAATAAACTTCGATCTCTGCAGTGTTCGAACTTTTCCCAAAAGTATCATCCACTATTAAAGAATTTCAGTCGGTGGAAAATTAAGATCTCTCAGAGTATTTTTGTGTGGGTAACCTTGTCAATAGGAGCCATGGGTTCTTTCGGATGACGATTTAGGCGACCTCATTCAAAACATTGACGACTTGCCACTCGACAGAGACATTCAAGCACACGGTTGTTCGGATTGCGACGAAGAGACATCTCAAAGCTATTGAAAAACGTGAAAATAAGCTGTGAATACCGATGGGTGGTTCGTTAATGCCAAATTAAGTTATATCTTAGAGCAGCAAATTTCGCATATACCATTGCACGCCAGTTCGCGACACCGTCGTCAACGCGTGAAGCAGCAATTAGTTGTGCAATCGATCTGTTAGAACGGTAAAAAGGCAAGGTTTGGTCACATCTCTACATTTCCAAAGTTTGGGCTAGATAGATCGGCTCGGTCTAGGTGAGCCCCAAATAGAAATTTCGTAAACTATGAGACCTTTGAGAAATGACCTCTATCCTAGGCTTTGGAGTGATATTTACTTCCGTTTATAGCGTGCGTCTGCGCGCGTATGCTGCGTCTCCTTAGCCCCACACTTTCTCGCTGTTTCTCCTCTCGCTCCACACAAGCGCGCGAAGGATCACAAGATAGGTAATGAATTACGGTATTCACAGTATGATGACCCCGACGAAATATCGATATCTCTGTGTATTTGGCTCATCGACTCGCCGCCACGCGGTGGAATCACCGCACTCGCAGCATATGCGGCACTGCTGGGGGACGATTTTTTGGTGAAGAAAGTCTAGACGATGGCTCAAATGCTATTACTGACTCCAATCAGGATGAAACAACTCAATGTAGCTCATTTCTCCTGCATTTGTAGTACATTTTTGAGAAAACCTGCAGCCTGCGCTCTGATTCAGCGGAGAAGCTCAAAAATGATATCCTGCCCGGACCCTGCCTTTTACTTAAAATACACTCACAGAACTCTGGCATCGCTTCGAGGCTGAGATGAGGAATTGTTGGTAGTTTGTACTGATCCAGAGGTCGAGGCCGAGGCGGAACTCGGAGTGGGCATAAAGAACAGGTGAAAGCACTCGAGACGATAAAAATCAACCACCATGTGAGCATCTTGCTTCGTTCTAATCAGTGATTAGCGCAACGGCTTCAGTATGCCTCGGCAAGCACCTGAAAATACAATACGGATGTTACGAATTTCTACAACTCCTGTTTTTTTTCTATTCGGACGCAGCCTTGACCAACTGATGCATACATACATATGTATTATAGTAGTACAATTCCGAAAAAATGTCGCACGAACGAAAATTGAAAAATTTTCGATCGAAAAATTTCGAACGAACGAAAAATGAGAAAAAAATTCGAATTTCGGAAAACTTTCGAAATTTCAGAGGTCGAACGAACGAATTTCGAAATTAATCGTAACTTCAATTTTTTCTCGAAATTAGTTTGAAATTTCGAACTTTTTTCTAAACTCGCTCGGAATTTCGATTTTTTTTTGAAACTTCTCTTGAATTTCGAATTTTTTTTTGGAATTTCGTTCGAAAGAGTTTCGAACGAACGAATTTCGAAAAAAAAACCTAAAAAAATCGGATTTCGAACTAACGAAAATTGAAAAAAATTTCGTTCGAAGAATTTACGAAAGAATGAAAACGAAAAAATTTCGAAAAATCTTTCGAAAATTTTTCCAAAATTTCGTTCGTGTACAACTATTATATGTATGTATATTTTGTCGTACCACACGTCTTTATTCTAAAATGGCTGTATGATTCAGCAGTCCATCTTCTTTCCACAGATGGATTAAATAACAAGTAAGGGAAAAACGTCCTTTGAGTCCTTGAAGGGGTGTTCGCAGAAGAAAAAAACTCACACATAACAATGAAAACGAGCTGGTTATTTAGAGATAGACAAATAAGTACACAACACATTGTTGAGAGCCGTACTTGAACTCTGAAGGGGTTGGAAACAGGGGTGTGCGTAAATGAAACTCTAAATTTCGTAAATCGTAAATCGTAATTACGGTTAAACCACCGTAAATCGTAAATCGTAAACCGTAAATCGTAAGCAGCAAATTGTGACGACCGCTGAAAAATATTTTAACAAAGAGCTATTTAGGGTTTTTTGATTTCTGAGCTGCAGATTTAGCTATGAGTATGGAAGGGAGAAAGAGTGTGCAGATTTGAGCGCCCACCGCAGGCTCAATACATACGCCTCATGCAGTGCTATGTTCACGAAAGGCATCATACTAATGGTTCGAGGAAGGAGCTGTACTTAGGCTAACTCAGTTGTTTCAACGCGTAGGTCGATGGAATGCCATTCCTAAAACCGCTCCATGTTGACAACAAAGTTAGGCAAGCGTGCGACGCCCGAAAAATGTGTCTGCTAACTCTAAGGCCCCGTCACTGTCGTCCGATCGGTTGTTGTCAGCACGGCACTTGCGGACTACAGCTATTGCATCATGCGACACGTGAGAATCGTGCTAGGACCACTTGGCTCCGGCACGATTCACCTTTCTCCCAGCACGATTATCACGTGTCGCATGATGCAACAGGCGTAGTCCGCAATCGCGGACCGGAATTGAGCTCAGAGAACTATAGTACATAATGCAAATCGGGTGTAGAAAATGTGGCCGGACTGAGCCAGCCTGTGCCTTCCCTGACAATGGGAATTTACCAAATCGCTCATTCAGATCTGAAAACCCCCCAAATGTAGCTGGACTGTACCCGCATAGCCTGTCCTGTTCCAGCCGTGGCCGTCTCGGTCGATAGGCATGTGTTTCGCTCCTCACTGGAGAAGAAAATCCCCCCCCATTCTGACCGGACTGAGCTGGCCGTAGTGCGCTCGTGAACGCCGGCATAATCGACTGGCGTGCGTCCAACACACTGAGGCATCTTTCATAGTCCTCACCGCTAAAGCGGCACGCGCGTGACCCGCGGGACGAGAGGTAAGCCACTATGAAATCTCCGGCGGCACCGCCATGGCGGTGCGGATAAAAGTCGGGCATTAACTGTGACATGCACAGAAATTCCTGGATCGCATTTGCGTATGCGGTAGCGCAGGATAGTCCCAGAATTATTTAAGTTGAAGTGGACTTAAATCGAGAAGCAAGTATTGATAGAAACGGTAATACCGCCGCGGCGGTTTGGGCGGCGCCGCTATGGCGGTGCTGGTGGATTATGGAAGTTCTCCCGCGCGTCCCGCGTGTGCCGCGCGGTAAGAACTTTCACAGTCCACCGCCCTTCCCGCCGTCACGCGCGTGCCGCGCTTGCGGTGAGGACTATGAAAGATGCCTAAGGGCGTCGCAAGACAGAGCAGGATCACTAGGGACGGATGAGGACGGCTCAGAATTACTAGCGACGTCGAAGGACGGTTCAGTCCGGATTTGGCCGACTATGGCGGGACGTGAAACAAGCTGCTGGGCCACAGGTACACACTTATATCTGTGATACTTATCCCTGAACGTTAACGCCATTGTAAGCGTTGAAAACTAGCCAAAATGACCGTATTTGAGCCACTCTGAATAGCCGAATTCGAGGCCTCCCCATTTGCTACTCAGGCGATTCTGATTGTCCTGCCAATAACAGTTGAGACCCGGAGATTGGGAGAACGAGCCGAACTATCAGGCGGCTCCGACTCCTATTCGGTGCGAGTGGGGGCCGAGAATCGTCTGAGTTTGTTTCGCTTCTTGATCTTTGTGCCCTCTGCGTAGACGTAACCTTCTCAAATGACGGGCTAGAAGCAAACTTTGAAGCCATTTTTGGCTTCATTAGAGCACCTCGCTCTCGATTTGTTTTACGCCAATCAAGTATTGAGAAACAGTACGGTTGCTCATCATGAAAGCCTCGAACACAAAGTTCCTTGTGAAGTGTTTTAAGCTGCATTGCGATATAGACGACAGCTAATGAGACGCGCGCAACGCGGATCTGGTACCCAGCGCCTCCAACTCCGACCGCGTAATTATAATAATATAATCACGTCGAAAATTGATGATCAAGTCGCGCTGGAGCGAGAAGCTGGAGTTGTACCTATCTCCTGGCCAAAAACGTTGGTTTACGAAAAATGAAATAGAGCAGGTCAAGTGGAGCTGCCTCGCATTTTACTCCCATTGCATGTATTTTTATTTACGAAAATTTACGATTTACGGTCGAAAATGTCGTAAATCGTAAACCGTAATTACGAGGCCAAAAAACACCGTAAATCGTAAAATCGTAAATCGTAAACCGTAATTACGCACACCCCTGGTTGGAAACCCATATGGGGTGGATGCTTGTTTTGAATACACACGCAGAAGTTTTGTTCACACTCACGTTCACGTTCGAACTACCTTCTCCATTCGTGCGAACTGCGGTTTGTTAATCGAATACACGGAGTGGACTGCGCTTGGCAGCGATTCGGCTGGTACATGTGAAGCGTGCAACGGGAAGCCGCAACGTCGCGGGAGCGCAGCACGCGGCGCACTCAACCGTCCGAACTGGTCCTAGGCGCCTCCCACTCTGTGCATTCGATCATCATCAAGCCCTAGCAACACTTCCACCGTCGCGTGCTAGCAGAAGCTGGTGAAGGCAGTGCAAGGTGCGAATTCCGATCTTGAAGCCTGCCCCTCACGAGTTGAAGCTTTTTCTACATCGTCGAGCCTCACAGTCACGGCGACATGAATAATGTATTCAACAGTATTTTGCCCCCCCCCTGATGCTACAACATTAGGGCGTTGTCGGGCCGCACCGCTATGTAAGTACATGTAGTGACATCGTAGCAGGCGATGAGGTCAGTCCCCTAGTTGTACTGATAAGTACATAGACTCTGTTTCGTTCCAAGCGAACTCACGTTTTCGGTTATCGCAGCGCGGAGCGGTGGCTTTTTCGTCGAAACATCCTTATCACTAGTTATATTTCACCGAGGCCCACCGCTGCGCTGCTGGTGATAATCGAAATCAACAGGTCACTAGGGAAGTACCAGAGCTTAATTCCTGCGCAGATTCAGTTTGCAATCCTTTTTCGTTTGGACCATGCCAGGTCTTTGTTCCTGTTATCACACCACAAGGTGCACACCCCGCTGCTTCGCGGCGTACTTGTGGGCGTGCTTTAGGATGTATGAAATATCTAAATTGCAGAGCAGTGTCTCGCTGTGCTCAACAGCCTTAAAGGCATCGTACGCGCTAAAAACGGTGTCTTATTTTTCTATGTTCTGGAGTAGGCAAGCTCTTGAGGAAAGCGATAATAGCAAAGAGACCCCCAAAAAACTTCTGATTCGGATAGGTAAACGCGTTTAAAATCCTTTTGAGAAGTTGACTTTTCGCCCTCTCCGTTGAATTCGGTGTATCCAGTGCAATAAGTTTTCCTGAGCGCCTGAAGTGGTTTTACGCTTGAAACATTCTATGTGAGAAAATTTCTTTTGCCTTTCTTCTACCAAAATCACCTAAAAATAAAAAGCTTGCACTGTGCAATTTTGGATGATAAGTGCTAGATGGCTGGTGAGAACTGGTGACTAATCCAAATCTTTAACCCCGTCCAACCTCAAAACCCTAAGTTTTTGACGCGCCAAAGTTTGCAGGTGTGGTCTTTCGGGCTCATTCATGAAATTGAGCCAGAAAAATGAAAAGCGGTTTCCAGCGCGAACGATGCTTTTAAGCCCGTACAGTACCGCACAATTTGTTGCAGAAAAAGCAGTTGCGGCGTTTTTTGCGCTCACAAAGCGCTGCATCGCCATAACTTGCTTCAAAGCGGTCCCATTTCAATTTTGAAGTAAATTCTGAACTGCCTTCATCGAGTTCTTCACGATAGTGTTAGAAAATAATATGTTGAACTCAAGAAATTCATCGAGAAATCTAATATTTGCACCACATAATCCCTAACTATAAACTGGTCAGACGATCGTTATAGCAGAAATCTTTCATGTTCTGATCTGTGGTCGACATGAATTTTAGACGGAAATACACATTTTTCAACAGGATACCGGAGTTGGACTCTCTACATTTGCGTCACTGAGAGGAACACGAAAACTACCTCTAAAAATCATTTCGTCAATTTCGAAGCGAGATATGGCGATGTGGCGCTTTCTCTGAAAAATATTGCCGCGACTTTTCCGCTACTGCCCCGCAACTTCCCAGCGACCCTTGACTTTTCCGCGTCTTTGCCGCGACTTCTCCGTGGGTCAAGCTTTTGCAAATCTACCGCGACTCCATCAGGACCCTTCCGCGACCTTACCGCGATTTGGTCAATGAAGAATAGTCCGCGGATCTGCCCCGCACCTCCACCGCGACTCCTCCAGCAGGCGCCAAGCCGAAGGAGTTGAGGCAGAGTCGCGGCAGTATTTCTCAGAGTTTCATGAGCAGAATACGTCACAAAAAGCTTCTTTTTCAAAAAAAACTTGCGCGTTACTGTATGTTTTCTCGGAAATCAGTTACACTGTGCTCAATCAAGCTCACGCAGGGAGCTTTCGCAATGCAATGCATAACCCTTTACAGTCTGACACAGATTCGAAAGAAAAGAATTTACGGAGGAAGTTATGACACACTTTTTCATGGATCGGTGAACATTTCGGCTCAGATTGATGTCCTGCTCAGTTCTTGAACTCATCGCAGAAAAGAAAGGAACAGTTGAAGCAATAGGCATGCATGAATATGCAGTAGAATGTTTGCTCACTGACACGGGAGGTCAATCACCAAGGCTGCATGTGTGGACAGTGTGTGTGTGTGACAACCGGGTGTCAATTGTTAACGACGGGTGGCGATGACTAATTTCCGTTCATTGTCACACACATACACACTATAGTTGTACACCGTTTCAAAAAAATACGAAATCTCGAAAAAAATTTAAATTTCAATTTGTTTCGGATTTCGTTCGTTCGACCTCCGAAATTTCGACATTTTTTCGAAATTCGTTCGTTCGAAATTTTTTCGAACGAAAGAAATTTTTTCAATTTTCGTTCGTTCGAAATTTTTTCGAACGAAAATTTTTCATTTTTCGTTCGTTCGAAAAGATTTCGAACGAAAAATTTCGATTTTCGTTCGTTCGACATTTTTTTCGAAATTGTACAACTATAATACACACACCAAGCCAAATATAGTTAGTAGGATACCCTGACCTGAATCCATGGAGATCGCATGTCATACTATTTTGTTTATTGAAATTCACACAACATCAGAAAAACATGGGGTTCATAAAAACACTAAGCGAACACTCAGAATCGAGCTAATCTGCAAAAGATTATACATTCTGTTCTGTAAAGAATCCTCTATTCTCGAAGCGAACGGAAAATGGGATGGTTTCATTGCAACTCAGAATGAGGGTTTTCGCGGTTTTCCAAATCCAGTTAAATGCTGCGGAGATGGCAAAACAACTGTCACTATTGGACACCTATACAGCGCCGAGGCGGTCCAAAGGAACAATTGTACATAGAAAAACTCTGCAGAATCGATTATTCGAAGAATCTGTAGAGTCAAGGTACCTTCATTTCTAGCAGCGACTCGCAACGCTGGGGTACGATATCGCTTATTTTGGGCTACGGTGATGATCAACGCGGCGTAAAAGGCGCCAAGAGAAGATCGCAGTGTTTTGACATCGCCACGGCCCCGCATCGCTACAGGCAATCTAGGCCGCGACAATAATGCTGGAAAACAATTTCGTCGCCGCGTGAAGGCCGACGCCTGGCAACCACTCGAGGACCGCTGCCAATCTCCAGATCCCTTCAGGTGTCTTTAAAGTTCGCCGCCGAGCCGCGCGGCGAACTACACTTCTGTAATATTGATAACGCGGCGTGGCATGATCAATATCACAGAGTTGCTATTCCGCTGCGCCGCTCTGTAGCGAAAGTGTAAACGACCCTCCACACACGCACAATTGGAAATCAACCAAGTTCTAGCCGGAAAATTTTTTTTAGCGTTGAGCTTGCTTGAACATCAGAAAAATAACAAAAACAGCACTTCAACAAGAAGAGGAATAGGACGAGGAAAGATTTGTACGATGGGAGAGAAAAACATGGGCGAATTCAACCTCAATGCACAAGGATCCCTACGCAGCTATATTGCAGTGTTATTCAGAAGGTTGTGTGTACTATAAGACCTACGCATAGTCGGGCGACCGAAATCGCGCCGCATGGTGTGAATGAAGGGCAAGCATAAAGCTGCGTAGCCGTCTTCTACTCAGTGCGACGTTTGCCGCACGACTAGGCATGGACTCAACCACACGACAAGTTGCAGCAATGAGAAACCGGGAAGTTTTCAATAAAACTGGACATTTAGAGCAACATTGTCTCCTACGGCTTGATCACTTCGTGACAGCCGAAGTAAGGGAATTTTCCCCATCTCTTGAACGTAAAGTTTATGAGCAATCCGCAGTTGGGTGGAGCCCGCGTCAACTTATCCGTCAGGAAATTACAGGCTCTCCGGGATGTGTTCTCAGAGGCCATTATAGTGCATATTATGGCACCAGCCGAGCAAAAAACCAGTAGACTTTTTTTGTCCCTACCTGGACAAACTCGAAGTTGAGGGCATCGTACGCGTAAAAAGACTTGTCTTTTTTTTCGTTATGGAGCAGGCTAACCCTGGAGGATAATAGCAAAGAGGCCTCAAAAAATTCTCGGATTCCAAAAAAAATTGTTTGAAACTCTCCCAAACAATTGCTCTCCCGCCCCCTCCGTCAATTTCGGTGCGTCTGCTGCAATAAGTACGTCACAAGGTTTTTTTCTAAACGTCGAAAGTGGTTTGGCGCTTGAAATTTATTAGGTAAGTAAATTTCCTTTGTCTTTCTTTTCATTATACTAGAAAAAGGTAGCTTTCTCTGCGAAAGTTCGAATGTTGGGATTTTCCGAGAAAAGAATTTTCAATACCGCATTATTGTCTGCGCCTGGCGCTTCTGTTCCTCGTGCTACATAGATGAATGGGGAGAACTGATGGCGGATCCTGATTTTTAACCACTCCAGCTTAAAGGCAGTGTTCACGATAATCTTCGATTTTGGGATTAATCGCTAAATCGATTGTTTGGTCCTCGAGTAAAACTGAAATGACGAAGAAACCGAGAAAGCACCATAAGGGAACGAAATCCTTTTCTCTCACTCCGCTTCCTTACTCTCAGTGGACCTGCTTGTTGTGACAATGAAATCATTTGTGGGCCCGTCCTTTACAATTATTTGCTTTCCGTTGCTCCGTTGTCTTCTTCGGACCCTACCTAATACTACTTTGCCTGGATTATTCTTCCATATTCAACTGATCCCATTTTTCACCGATGACAACCACCGTGAACATGTTCATACAACTGGACAACTAGTCCAGGCCAGAGATTAATGTCACTGAAATATGACGTTTTAGTGCATTTCTCGCCGTTTCTTCGTAATTTCTGTAACACTCGGTGGCCAACGCTTTGTTTTGAGTGGAAAACTCGGGAACGAAAATCATCGTGAACACTGCCTTTAAGTATCAATGGAACTGTTCGTTGTGACAATGAAATATTTTGTGGACCCGTCTTTTGCAATTCTCCATTCTGTGTTGCTCCGTTCTTTCCTTCGGGCCCTAGTTGATACTGTTTTGCCCAAAATAATCTTCCATTTTTGATTAGCCCTTTTTTTATCGGTGACAACCACCGTGAACATGTTCATCCAATCGGACAACTAGTCCAGGTCAGGGAACAATGCCACTGAAATAAAACGAATTAGTGCGTTTTTCGCCGTTTCTTCGTGATTTTGGTAACACTTGGTTACCAACGCATTGTTTTGAGTGGAAAACTTGGAAACGAGAATCATCGTGAACACTGCCTTTAAGAAACAGACGTTTTTGATGCTCAAAATTTCACCGGTGTGGTCTAGCGAGCTCATTCATAAATTTGAGCTTGAAAATAGAAAGTAGCTGAAGGCGAAAATAATGCCCTTATGTTGGAAAGGCTTTAAAAAATGATCTACCACAGCAATGTAATAAAAAAGGAGGTAACAGGTAAGGAAAGCCATAAAATAGATATGAGGTGACGGCGATGCTATCAATCAATAGCGTTCGAAGTGATAAGAACTATCGTCCGCCTTTGGAGGGTTCATCATTCGTCCTCGCTACTGCCTGAAATAAACACCGGACCGTGCAGCATTGGAGAAACCGAGGAATCCTAACAGAAAGAGTTGATTGGATTTGATGATCAAGCATATGTATATTTAAATGACTCATTTTTTCAAAATGGAAGTATGAAATTTCCACAAGGTTGGGCTCCGCGGAAAAAGTAAAAGATTTGGCTCTGCTAAAAATGTTGTGAAATTCCTCTAGTTAGATTTGGCGCTCAACTAAATCTTTCAAATGTTGTGAAATTGTTGCAAATAGATTTGGCGTTGAACAGTCATAAAATGTTATGAAATTCCTCTTGTCAGATTTGGCCTTTACCGAAGCCTTCAAAATGTTGTGAAATTGTTGCAAACGGATTCGGCTGGCTCACCATCAATAACCAAAGTCAAATCACACGCCAGGAGGATTGGCGCGTCATCTAATCAGGGTCAAACCCTCGCCAATTACTGAAGCCGTCGGAGCGGACAGGAGCCTCTCCGACGGTTCCGCCACCAATAAACCATTTTTCCGCCAGCCAACGCGTGAAAAATCGCAAACTAATACAAAAATGACACTCTGGATTGTCTCCAGTCTGCCTTGATGCAACTTATTGTTAGGGACATAGTGGCGTTTTCTTATGTTTTGCTAGATTTACCGCTCTTTGGCTTGTTCTGAATCAAACCCAACGCGGAATTCTTTTAGACGTGTGATTTGACTTTGATTATTGATAGTGCGCCTGCCTAATCCATTTGCAACAATTTAACAACATTTTGAAGACTTCGGTAATCGCCAATTCTAACAAGAGGAATTTCGCAACATTTTATGACTGTTCAACGCCAAATCTATTTGCAACAATTTCAGTACATTTGAAAGATTTAGTTGATGGCCAAATCTAATAAGACGAATTGCACCACATTTTTAGCAAAGCCAAATCTATAACCTTCTCCGCGGAGCCCAACCATTTGGAAATTTCACAGCTTTTTCCAAGGGCTTCCCTTCTACAGCAGACCCCTAAAACGTGTTTGTGTACCAAAACTCATCATTCTTCGAAAGCAACGCAGCAAATCAGTAAATCCAAATGACTGAGCGGTTGTAGACTCCGGCCAACCCCTAGTGACCTGTGCATTTCAATTATCACCAGCAGCGGAGCGGTGGGCCTCGGCGAAATATAACAAGTGAACACATCTCATGATGTGCTGCACACTCCTATTAGGGTCATGCACACATTTCACGACGTCCTACACACTCCTACTGGGTCCTGCACACATTTCGCGACGACCTGCACACTCCTACTGGGTCCAGTACACATTCCATGATGTCCTGCACACCCCTATTAGAGTCCTGCACATACTTCACACCGTCCTGCACACTTTTACTGGGGTCCTGCACACATTTTACGACGTCCTGCTTACTCCTACGGGGGTCGTCACAAGTTCCATGATTTCCTGCACACTCCTACTAGGGTCTTGCACACATTTCACGAAGTCCTGCACACTCCTATTGAGGTCCTGCACACATTTCATAATGTCCTGCGCCCTCCTACTGGGGTCCTGCACATATTCCATGATGTTCTGCACACTCCTATTGAGATCCTGCGCACATTTCACGAGACCCTGCACACTTTTTCGGGATCCTGCGCACATTTCATGATGTTCTGCACAATCCTATAGGGATCCTCCACATATTTCACGATGTCCTGCACACTTTTACGGGGTCGTGCACACATTTCATCATGTCCTGCACACTCCTACTGGGGTCTTGCACACATTCCATGATGTTCTGCACACTCCTACTGGGGTCCTGCACAGTTTCCATGATACCCTGAACGATCCTATTGGGGTTCAGCACAGATCTCACGAAGTAATGCACACTCCTACTGAGGTCCTCCACACATTTCACGAGGTCCTGCACACTTTTACCGGGGTCGTGCACACATTTCATGATGTCATGCACACTCCTTCTGGGGTCCTGCACACATTCCATCATGTTCTGCACAATCCTATAGGGATCCTCCACACATTTCACGAGGTCCTGCACACTTTTGCCGGGTCCGTACACACATTTTATCATGTCCTGCACACTCCTACTGGGTCTTGCACACATTCCATGATGTTCTGCACACTCCTACTGGGGTCCTGCACAGTTTCCATGATGTCCTGAACGATCCTATTGGGGTTCAGCACAGATCTCACGAAGTAATGCACACTCCTACTGAGGTCCTCCACACATTTCACGAGGTCCTGCACACTTTTACCGGGGACGTACACACATTTCACTACGTCCCATACCAGGGAGCAAGGTGTTTAGATATATGCAGTCCCTATGAGAACAATAGCTGATAACGGTATCAGAAGTCTGATGTCGGAAACTCCTTTATTTTTATGAACTAATCTTGAAAGGCCGTTTCTGGGTTCGAACCACCCGTTAGTGGCTCAGCAGTGAAAACGGTGAGTTCTGACAATTATTTTTGGCATTCCCATGGTCGATTACCCTTAGGTGCAAAAAATCAGGCTATTCGGTCCACGTTTTCCAAAAAAATGAAAGTGGCTTGGCGGTGGTGGAGACACCAAAAAATTCGTTGATTGGGGGTCATATTTATTCAACGCGGCGGTCCTCCTGGATAAAAACATGTCCACTTACGTAGCTTCTTACGGCGATTTCAATGGTGTGCTGCTTTTTTCTCTAGCTACGGTGTGAGTGAGTGATCTCTCTGTGCGGGTTACACGCGGCAAGGAATCAAAGCCAAATCCAAGCTGATAACAGAACGCTCGTGTTCAGTACGTCTAGTAACCACTCGGAGATGGAGTTTGGAGCCAAAAAAATTCGACCTTGCGATTAAAAAAAGGGTTAGAGGGGGGATCCCGCGCCGCCGTGTGGAATGCAATTCTAAAATATTGAACACGCGGCACGATCGATATTACAGATTTGCATTTCGCCGCGCCGCATGGCGGCAGAAGTATAAACAACCCATTGTGGTATATAACTGGCGACTGAATAACGCATCGTCTACCCTTGCTACTATGTAAGATGCCGCCGAAAATCCTTGCTGTGGCTTTAGAACCTTGAATCTCCTGTGCCTGACAAGGGAGCTACTCTTAGCCAGTCTGGCCATTCTTGATCAAATACCCATTTCCCGAACCGTTTCTGGCGTACAATCCGATTGTGGTCTTCGCAGCTGCCTAAAGCCACTCTGAGAAAAGTTATAGGCGTTTTTCGCCAGATTTCTAAACCTATTGTACCTTCCAAAATGCACACTAGCCTTTGGAAAACCCAGAAACGGACCTCATATGTAATCATGTTCAGCGCCCGAAACAACCTTCCTGAGCAAGGTTTGAGTGAAGGCATACCTTCAAATTTTGCCCAGACTGATAATTTTTCGATGACAAATTTGCAATTGCAAAAATCCGATGGCAAATCGCGACTTTTAACGATTTCCGGAGTGCTCGGATAGATACTGCTCAAATTGCCCCTCTGAGGCTTATTTGGAGAGCTCAACACGAGTCTGATGTTCGTTCATCGATTTTTACAGATTTCGGTAGATTACCGTGGGTATACGTTAGTTTGGTCAAAGGCTCAGATTGGACTCAAATTTTGTATTCGGGGGTTATTCGAGGTTGTGAATATGAAACTGAACACCCCTATACACAATTTTGAGCCAAATCCTAAAGTTTTCTTCAAGACACCCTAAAAGTTCATGGGGGTATCCTTACCTTGCCGCCAGGCTTTGCAAAACACGTATAACTTTTCTCAGAGTGGTTTTAGGCAGCTGCAGAAACCATATTCTGATTCTACACCAGAAACGGTAGTAGAAGAGTACATTTCATCCAGAACGGCCAGGCGGAATAGAAGTAATTCCTTTGTGAGTCTATTTCACTGTAGAAATGGCTATATCGCGCTGCAAAATGATAAAAGGGTTATTTATTACATAATCCTTGACACGATATGTAATTTTCGTGAATTTGAAAAAGAAAGGTTAACGAGGAGATTCGAACCCTTGCCACACGCTCAAAACTTTCCCTCCTACCGACTACGCCATCGATGCTACTGGCCAACATGTTAAGTTGTTCGTAGACTAAATAGAGGTGCGTTGACCGGCAAGTTTTTGGAGCTTACAAGGTCAATGACTTGATCGGATGGTCACCTTTACTATTCTTCTATCTCAGGCATAGACATTCCCGAGCGGAATGAAATTTCTACCATAATCTCACACAAGTTGAACTTTCCTTGCCATACCATACAGAAGAATTACAAGGCTTCAGCAATGGTTAAATTACTTCATTTTATTGCGTCATTGTCAATAACCTGCACATGGCTCCCATGGCGGTGCGGAACCAAAAGAGATCAGTTAAAACATTCAATAAATTACTATATGCTAATGAAACCTCAATAGCCTCTCTGTTAAAATCCAGGCAAATATAGTCGAATAAATAACTATTTCAGACTTCACTATGGTGCTGCGTAATCGCATCAAATAAATATATTAATTCAATTTGAATAGAAGTGAATGGCATTATTGAATGACATCGACAAAGCCTGATGCAGCACCTATCGACAAACAAATGATAGGCCTATGAGACAAACAGGCCATGTCAGTGAAGCATAAACACAGTGCGTGCAAAATCACAGATCCATAATCTATCTCTATTCCTTGTACCATCTAGGGAACAGCCACTGTGGATTCGAATTGATGACAGGGGCCAAGTCGATCATTCGTGGCTGCTCACATATCTATCGTAGGCATCTTGCGTAGGGTCTTCTTGTGTTATGGTTCCGTAGTTAGTATTCACCGCCACATTGGCATTGAAGGCATCTGTGAGCTTCCCATCGCGTGCCATCGGAATCCCCTGAGGGGCTGCAAGTGAATGAAGCATCATACAAGGTTCAAAAGATCGCAGACACAATTGTTTAAGAAAGGCTTGAGCGTTGGAAAAGAGAAGCCCTGAACAGCCTCTGGCATTGAACCTGATATTTATGAAACACTCTAGCACTTGATTTCTATAACATCAGAACTGACAAGACGAAAGCAATTGTTTGTCACGGCCGTAGGTACATACGGATAACGCTTTCTGACTGACAGCCGGTCTTTTAGAGGGTCTGTTTCAGCCGGCTGAAACAAACATGGATACGTACCATACTCAGACATCGATGGGGAAGTTCCCGAAGAGAATAGACCTGATTTTGTCGAAATCACTCGGTCGATTTGTCCAAGAATCACTATGAAGCACGTTTGAGACAGTAGATAGGGGAGAGAACGAGGGAAGTTCCTTTCAGGTTCAATCTTTGGCATTTCCCAGAGCATGATGAACGCGAAAACAAAGCCACAATGCATGAGCGGATGCAATCTTGAATGGTCTCGCTCCACCCCCACCCCCCCACTCCCCGATTCGGGGGAAGTTTCCCAGTTGTATCGGGGGAATTCCGTCATCGTTTTCAGGAACTTCCCCACTAATGTCTGAGAGAGTACTTTTCGACTTTTTGCTCTGCTCCGTTTTCTGAACGTCTTGGAACTACTAAACCTCCTATCTATAGAAGTGCGAAAACTACTCCGATCGCTCGTATAGTTATACTCTGTTTATCTTTAATTGCACAAAACACGGTCCGCCAATAGTCCTCTAATGGGCCCGCTAGTACCGTAGTGTACGTCCACGACGCGTTCTCGGCAGACCCGGGTGTGCACCCGGTGTGCAGAGCAATCGATTCGTCAATGCCGTCACTCGGCCACCCACCCTGCCACCCGGGTCTGCCGAAAACGCGTCGTGGACGTACACTACGGTACTAGCGGGCCAATTAGAGGACTATTGGCGGACCGTGTTTTGTGCAATTGAAGATAAACACAGTATAGTTGTATCGATCTTGCGTGTATATAATCGTTTCTCATTTTGAGATCATTCTCAGGTGCTCTGTTCTGTTCAACTCTAGTAGAACTTCAACATTCGACTAATGGGAAAAGATTTAGGAAAGAGCTTCACCAAAGTACGGGAAAATTCTGGAAGATTTTAAGAGATTACTTTCAGATTACTCAGGAACTTCCAGTCAGGGAAAACAATATTGCCTGGTAATCCGCCATTATCGCACACAATTTTCGGACCCAAAAAAGGAGTTGGCATGTGGGAGCCAGCATCTCTTTTGGTCATCACGTGAGCTTCCGTTGCACACGAAGAGAGAGTCCTTGTAGTTATTAGATAGATTTCATGGCAAAGTCGACGGATTCACCCACCCATCATGTCCATTTCGTCCTCTTCGAACATTCCGGTGCCGTACTTGATACCTTCATATTTGAAAAGTTTGTTTAGTGCGTACCCTCCTCCGCACATGATAGCACATATCAAGGCATACAGCAGGAATGTGACTCGAGTGCCTGAATACCAAGGCTGACTAATGCGTAACTCAAGTCTCAAATGCGGATTCAAACCACCAGAGAACATTAATTACCTAAAATAGAGATGACCGTGCCACCAACGATGCTGCCCACACCTTTGCCTATGCCATGGTATACCAGTTGCAGGATATACTGAGCAGACGACTTGATATGAGGAGGAGCGACAAGCGAGATGTACGACGAGGCCGACGCCCAAACGGTGGCCAAAGCGAAGCCTAAGAACTATAGTTGTTATGGCGGAATCGACTCGAAAAGAGAAAAACTTGTTTTTTTTTTCGAACAGCTAGATCCTCCTTACCTTACTTCTGACATCTGTTTTTCTATCTTTGTGGAAGAGGTTTTCAAGTTGTTTGAAAGGGAGCACGAGCAGAACATTTATTTCTCTTCAAACCTTTCATAGGCTCTACTGCGCGGTATCAAAGAAATTCGCGAATCAGCGGAGCGGAATCAGAAGCTATGTATACGCCTGTCCGTCAGGGACAAAGGAGGGGAGTTCATAGTAATGTGTGCAAATTGACACTTCAATGACGGAAAATCACCTCCAGGATGGAGCCATTTACAACGCTTTCTCGGCGAAAGAGTTCCAAACGCAGTACCGCAGGTTGAATAGGGAGAGGGCAAAAGTGGGGAAAGCGGATGGTTCAAGCCCCAATTTCATAAAATGGTTGAAAACTGACACGCCAAGCTGTCCAGTTCTTTATCTCTGCGTAGAAACACACAAATGCTTGCAGGGAGAAGACTTTTTCAACATTACCCCCCACCCCCCGCTATCGAAGCTAGGCCGATCATCAGCTGCGTGGGCGACCTACAGACACAATTGCGTAAAACAGTCTCTACGACCACATTGTAATACGCCTGATTGTGCGATTTGCCCCGCTGGCAAGGAAGGAGATCGCACCGCTTGCGATGTGGTCTAAGGCAGCGTCCATACGCTGCGAGGGTGCGCGATTACGCAAAATCGATATTCATCGAGGGCACACAATTTGCTAGCCGCTCACGCGCGTTTACGCCAGCTACCAGACGTTTACGCCTCCTCTCGCTCTCTCACGCTTGATTCGGAAGAGATGGCGCCACTTTCGAGACATCTGCTTTATCCCTCAAGCTATAAAAGCCAAACCTACCTCAAAGCCAATGCCCTCGTGTCTTACACGCCTACCAAGATCATCCTAAACTGTGATAAAGGAGCAGCAAACGGGTCAATTGGGGGGGGGGGTGATCACCAGGTCAAGCGTTTTCAATCGAATCAACACGGGGCGACATGCACTTGCCGATGTCTTTCTGCCTCTACAGGGCACCTGTCAGCGTTGGATAGCGCTGAGGAGCGCTGGAGGGAAAGAGTTCTTGCCACGTATGAACGGAGCATAAGAGTTTTCTTGTTAGCTGTGGGGCAAAAAATACATCGTGGAAACATCGCGGCCGCTCCATGTCAGGATCAAAGAACACCTAGACGGCAAGGGAAGCCAACGGAAAAATCTACAGGCTTGAGGCGCGTGGGGTCATCGCCCATTATGGTGGCGACTTTGATATCGAGGTCGAGATCATGGCCCGGGCGACTGACACCGCAGCGCGAAAAAAAAAACTTGGAGGAATTTTTCGTACTGGCCTATAACCCGCAATTCAAACGGAAGGGAGAAGGCCTATATGTAATTTGGGAGCTCGAGCCATACGTAAGCATCGCCCTCTAACATCAAGTGTTCGTCTACAGCAAGGGTGTGCGTAAATGGAGAACTTTTTTTCGTCAAACCTTAGCCGTTCATTTTCGAAAAAAAAGCTTTAACTCGTTAATCCCTAGCCCTGGTCTTCAGCTTTTCTTCTATCGAGGTTCCACGCTATCCTGAGTATTAGCGAGTTCCAGGCTAGTTACGGTACCTTCTCTGTTTCTCTCTCCTATTAACGCGTTGGAAAATTTGAATTTCAATAAGATTCAGGCGAGATAGGGCCGAGCAAAACATATTTTCTATTTGATCTTTCCAGAGTCTGAAAAAGGAGGTTACTTCGAAAAGTTAGCTAGAAAGGACTATCACGAACCTCGTGACGAGTGCAACAATACACACATTCATAGCACAGCTGTGCATTCAATTTTCAGTGCGCTCATCGTTTCAAGGCAGCATACACGCTCGTAAACGTGGTCGAGATAACTACGGAAATAGAATGGCATGGCTGAGAACACAACGCCTACGCATTTTGAAGCGTCAAAAGCGACCCACCATGACGTTACACGAGTGAGCAGTTGGGCGCCCAGTATTCCGCCCCCCCCTGTATTTGCCGTGCTCCTCCGAAACAGGGGTGCTGGGCCATCCCCACCGTCGTCGATGTGTGTGGTTTCCTTGCTGTACTTACTGTACCACCCAAAAATGTCGACAACTGTGGGGATGGCCCAGCATCCCTGTTTTGGAGGAGCACGACAAATACACGAGAAAAATGCAGGGCGGGCCAACTGCTCACTCGTGTAGCGCCATTGTGGGTCATTTTTGGCGCTTCAAAATGGGTAGGCGTTGTGTTCTGAGCCTTACCATTCTATTTCCGTACTTATCTAAACCACGTTTACGAGCGTGTATGCTGCCTTTAAAAAAGGTCAAATCACTACGGTGTAAACTGCACGTCAGCGGAATGCATAGCGTTTTCGGAATTACTGTATGTGGAATTGATAGTGGGAGCTTCACAGACCTTGTAAAACCTGCAACGGTAGTACCAACCAGGGATTATCGAGCCAGCTGAGTATCAAAAATCGAATCACATTGACACCGAGGCAGATGTACATCACCTGAAATCCACAACATTTCTTTTGTACTACATTTGCGTAGCGCTGCAAGAGTGCACATTGTCAACACCGCTGGTTATAAGGGGAGAGCGAACGCAGCTGGGTTACCACAATGTGGAAGGGTGGCTTCTGAATTGTGTGCATGGATCATCCAGCCCGCAATTCACACACGCTGCTCTGAGTTCATTTCTCAGACAGGGATGGGAACCGAACTGGGCGACCTCATAGTTACTCATCCCTAGCATAGAAGCGGGGGCCAGTGACGCCGAGTTACAAGGGTGCTCGGGCCAGTGATCACGTGTCAACGCCTGGTTGATTCCCATCTTGTAGACCGGTTCTATATCCTCCTCTACTTGAATGCGCCCTATCGATCACCTGGACCGGCATGCATGAACGCAATAAAGGGGTGGGAGGAATCGCGTCGCGTCGCACCGCGCGCGAAAGTAAACGTCGAGCGCTGAGACCCATGCGCGGAGGGAAGAGCGAGAGAGAACATCCAGCACGGAGGGTCCCATGCAGGGATGAGCGGAATAAAAATTTTGAATTTCGGAAAACGGAAATCAGAACAAAATTAAAGTTTCGGAAATCGGAATAAAAATTAAATTTCGGAAATCTAAAATCGGAAATCGGAACAAGTTTCAAAATTTCGGCAATCGGGAAGCGGAATTCCGAAGCCAAAAAACTGCGGAAATCGGGATTCGGAATCGGAAATCGGAACAAAGTATACTTGCCAGAGGCATCGAAAAGTATGTCCTTGTGCCTTTTTCATTTTGAACCCTAAACCATTACGAATCAAATTTCTGATCCCATGGGAATCCCATTAGGGATGTGCGCAATTGAGACGAGAGACTAAGAGCTTTAACGACTACCGGGCCTTTTTTGGTGTTACATCGAACGACTAACAACAAAAAAAATAGAAGATTTCCGCAAGCAATCCAGAAATTCGTAAGAAAATGAATACTCACTATTATCTCTACCCAGTGGAGGGATCACACCAAGCTTAACCCATATATCGGTGGCGGTTGTTCGGGACATATACAGGCAGGACGGCACGTCCTGATACTTTTCGTTCGCTAGTGAAGGTTGGCACAAACTCGGTGCCATGCGTTATAAAATACATGCACCGAGTTTGTGCTAACCTACAGCAGGGAACGAAAAGTACATATCAGTGCGATCCGTGCATACTGTACATATCCTCTGGTTTAGAGCCAAATTTTTTCTGTTCCCTCGCGCGCTTGCGCGGAGCGAGGGCAGAGACAGCGAGAAAGTGTGGGGAGGAGACGCAGCGTACGCGCACAGACGCACGCGATGAACGGAAATAAATCACACTCGGAAACAGGATACGGATGTCGTGCAAGATATTCATAACCTACAGTTATTGCTTGTTTCTAACGAAACGGCTTCTAAAGTCTTGGATATCAATATTATGGCACCGAAGCGAAGTCACGCAGCTAGCGCGACGTCGCTTCGGTGCTTAAAGGCACTGTTCGCGATAAAAATCGCTTTTCTGTTTTTTTGCCTATCTTGAAACCGGTCCCATTCTGATCCCAATGATGCTTCTGGTATCGTAAAAGACCTTCTCGCGATGGAGTTATGGTCTCTCAAATATTTAGCTAGGGAAAATGGTGGACGAGTTGTCCGAGGCTTGTAACTTCCGTCTTTTGCAGCCAATGTATGCGAGCTGACCTGAGTAAAGATAGAAGTTGAGAATGAAGGAAAGAACGGAGCTTTTGATCGGAAACCATCGCTCAACTCACGATTTCAAGTGTTCCTTTGTTCACGTTTAGGGGCGGAAGGGGGCGGGACTTGCCCACAGCGGCGGGGTTTGCCCACTTTTCTAAGCCGTTCTGCGGCTCCTGGGTAGCCTTTCTTCCCGTTTTTTCGAAGCTGTTCTGCTTCTGAGAGCCACGAGAAGCGTTTTTCATGGAAAAATCGAGGATGAAATTTATCGCGAACACTGCCTTTAGCGAAAGCGCCATATGCAGAGAACGTTCCACAATATATGAAAATCGATTTCGAATCAGTCGTTCGAAGGGAATAATTATGCAGAGACGACTATTAGTAGTTCCAGATGTGCAAGAAACGCATCAGTTTTCATGTGACGCCATTTCCATGCAAAAAGTCACGTCACATCGAGAGTTTTGGCCGAGAAATATCCGCGGAATACCCGACAAACAGCCCACTAGGCTCCGCAGTGGCTCCTAGTGGGCTATTTCTCGGTTATTTCGCAGTTACATATTCCTTGGCTTTTCCTGAAACGGACAAGAAATAGCCGAGAAATAACGGGAAGTCACCAAAAGTACCCGAGACGCAGCCATTGTCGGCTCGCCGAGCCGCCATCCAGGGCGGCCAGCGATTGAGCGGGGCCTACAGAGGCCAAGCGAGGTTCGAGTACCTTAATTTCGGATAATTGAACCGACGGAGGTGTTGACATCTGAATCATGCCTCTGGAATGCGTCGTATACTTACCTGGAGAGCATTATGTCTCGGCTATTTTGCGACTATTTCTCGGCTATTTTGCAGCCGATTCGCGGCGAGCATTATTTGACGGTGATTTCGCGGCTAGTACGCAGCATGCAGGCATTTCGCGGCTGTTTCTTGACTAAAACCCTTAGAGGGCACGGTTCAGCTGCTAAACCAATCGATAACCGTATTAATCGCCCCGACGTGACGGCTGCAACGATTCGAGGTGTCTACAGGTCGCCTTCACTGCATCCGGTGAAACGAAGCATAAACTACATAAGACATTTCGCGAAGTCCGCATTGAACTATATAATGTCAAGCACTGCATGCAGGTCACAATCATAATTCAGTTGATCGTACGATATCTGAAGAGATAAAACTAAAAAAAAATCCTAGAATTTTTCGACCTCTGCAGTGCTTATTGTAAAAGTCTAGATTTCTAACGGCTAAGGATTAACGACTAATAAGGGCTTTGGCTCATTGAGCGACTAAGGACTAACTAATTCTAAAATTTCAATCACCCGGCATCCCAAAAAAATTGTGTTGCGCCAAAGGCAGTGCTCACGATGAAAAAGTTTTTGAGCGGCAACGTAAGGGTCCCTCTAAGTAGAATAAGGATAAAAGTACGATGAAAACGGCTAGGAAGTGGGTGAAAATCCCGTGGCCCAGCAGATCCATTGGATCACCACGCCCATGCCATATAACAGTTGTCCACCTTTCATTTCACCAGAAGAACAGTTGCCGAATTTCTGATCACTCTTTATTCGATAGGATTCTAATATCCAAGCATATGCATTGAGCAATCTAATTTTAAAGAGTTTTCGCTACAAGAAAAATGAAAGAAAGTTAACTACTCAAAAATTTTGAAGCGCAAAACCAGTTCAGACGTCTGAATCGTTCAAAGTCCGCAGTACCCCGGAACACACCAAACAGGCGCAATCAAATATTTCAGAGATTTCTTTGATAATAAAGAGTTTTATGCGGGTTTCCCCTAATAACCTCCACTTCGTGGTTTTGCCCGCTCAGAAACACAGAAGACTAGATACATCTTATCGGGAACACTGCCTTCAGCAAGGCTTGAAAGAAGTTTAAGAGTCTCAGCTCGTCAACTTCTGTCAGTGGATGCACGTTAAAATTATTTCCGCATTTTGTTCCGATTTCCGCACCCATTTTTCGGGAATCGGAAAGCGGAATTCCGAGGCCTAAAAACCTGCGGAAATCGGAATTCGGAAATCGGAATTCCGCTCATTCCTGGTCCCACGCTTGGGGTTTTCAAACCCCGTGTTAGCGTGTTCATGCATGCTGCCCCTGGATTCTAATTCAGGCCCATTACACGGCACGAGTGTGGGCCCTTTCACAAAAACTCCGCAGTGGGTAGAGACCTGGCGTAGGTTCTTCCAAGTCCTATCGATTGGCATGGGAACCCTTCGCCTTCATGATCCAAGGACTTGGGCTAGGTTGACCGGGTCATAAGGATAGGCTGACCGGGTGGTGGAAACCGAGCTCCGACCCTAAAATTTGTCGGGGACTCAACCGGTCACTATGATTTGCACTGAAATGCACCCAAAAAGTGACCGGTTGAGTGACCATTTTCTGCCTGAGTTCAAGCCTACATTGGCAAACCTCAAGATTGTCTTTTTTGTAGACATCCAGCAGTTTTCAATGTTCAACTTGACAGCTGTCTACTTAAGGTTTGTGTAATCATATAGTCAGACAGTTTATATTGTGCGTTTCACAACCATACGAACATACTGAAACTTGACATTTCTGAGAAAAAAACATTTTCACAGCCATATCGTCATTATTTTTTTTCGGATTCTACGCACAACATAAGGGCGGAGAACAAGTTTTCGTTCCCTCAGCCCAACTACAACTAATTTTATTACAAGTCTATGATCTCGGACCGTTTCAAAACCATACGAACACCTACGAATGTAATTTTTCATAAAAAAAATCTCCATTGAAGTTATAAAATTCCAATGGCTCAGGTGCGTGAGTTAACGAGTAATTCTGACATATAACCCAAAAACTCTGCACCCCTTTGAAGGCAGTGTTCACGATAAATTTCACTTTCGGTATCTCCACGGCTTACGGAGGGTCTGGTGCCCTATATAGCAAGGCATGCTCGAAAAGGACACGAAAGACGCGTTTTTGAGCAAAAATAGGCCCTCTCTTGTTTACGTTGATTTTTGAGCGTAGATGAATTGACCGCTAGAAGGATGATACCTATCAGTGCAATGAAGCGATCAGCTCACTTATCAGCACTTCCTTGACTTCATCACTCCTGTAATCTGAGTCTTCATTTGTTCATTCTGAGGGGGCAGATCTGGGGCACCAGGCGTGTCTGGGGCACCAAAACGCTTGTTTGCAGCCGTTATTTTGCCGCTCCCGGCTCGTTTTCTACCGTTCTTTCGACACTGGGAGCCTAGGATACTTCTCGTCTATCATTTCACTGTGGAAAGTCAACGAGGATGATCATCGTGAACGCTGCCTTTAATGAAAATTTTCTCGTAATCTGGCAGATCACTCCAGCAATCTGTCAGAGCTTCCCCGTAATTTTGTGAGTTTTCGCCTCCAACATCCAGTCTTTCCCGTACATGGTTTTGCTATATAACTCGATAACTATTTCCTGACAAGGAACGTTCTGTAGCAGGGATGCATTCTCATCACGATTCACAGTGAAGGGTCACCCTCTCTGTGGCCCAAGGACGTGTCTGCTCTTCAAGATTATCTTCGCTTCCTGAGAGCACCCGGGCTAGCAAGCCACAGAAGATCACAGGCTCGAGCCAAGAGGAATAAAATGTCCCTACTTTTCTCCCCGTATATCGCGCGACTTTGAGAATGGGGATCGACGTGGGCACTGCTTCAGTGAGGAAAGATTGGTACCATGTTCAACCTCGAAAACCATTTCCAAACTTCTTGTTTACCTTGAAAGCAGTGCTCGCGCTATATTTTTTTGCTAGGGCTATTTGCGAATGCGAATGCTTGGTCCCGAGAAAAGCTAGGATGACGAAAGAATCATAGAAAAACGCTTCAGAAGCGAACGGAATCATGTGCCACACCTCCACTTCTTTTTCTAAAAAAAAACTGTTTGTTGGAACAATGGCGTTTCTGTGCCAGCGCTATCGTTTTTCATCCAATTATTCACAAGTCACAATGACCGATATCTCATTCATGTAATCTAGTCTAGGCCAGAAAGCGACTTCACACAAAGCAGATATTTAGCGCATTCTCGACGCTTCTTCTCAGACAATCGCCTCATCGATTGGGTGTCGAATATGCATTCAACTTGAAGACAAGACAGTTTTGAGCACACTCAGGTAACGTACTGCAAGGAGAGCACGTGCTCCTATTGTGTTTCAAATTACAGCGCGTGCCCCAACAAACAAACATCCAATACGTGCATGATACACATTCAACTAGATGACAGAACGGTTTACCAAAAAAGGAAAGCATACGACGCATTCAAGAGGGGGGTGTTCAGATGTCGGCAGCGCCGCTGGTTCAATTACCCAAGTTTGCGACGTTTGACCCCGGCCATCCGCTGGAAACCTCGTCCAACCGCTGGCAGCCCCAAATGGTGCCCGACGAGCTGGCCGAGTAGCACGTTGGTGTGCCGATTATGTCACGTATAGCTGTGTTGCTACGTAAACGCGGGATTACCTTGCAGCGGGAGCCCCTGCGATGAAATTTCGCAGCACATGCTGCTGTTTGGAGCACGTCATTTTAATGGGTGTTATCACTCGAGTTGAATGCATAATCGACATGCATTGAATGCGGCGATTTTTTGACTGAGTAATGTTAGCAAATAGGGATGCCAACGTTTCATTCAAAAATCGGTACAAAAATTGCTTTCACGGAAAACGCTACCTTCCATGAGAAGCAAAAGAACTAACCTTTACATGACCGAACTTATTGATGATTTGAAATGTGTAGAAATATGCGATGATTTCTGATGCATGGTTTACCACAGAGAGAATACCAAATAACACCGGAGAACCGCCCAGATCCTGTAATCGGAATATATAAAATACTGCGCTCTACAAAGTGTGGAAGGGCGAAAGACAATGCACACATACGCGACGAAAAATAAGGTAAGTTCTGCTTGAACCCTGACACTAACAAAGTAACACTAGCGAGATAGGCCTAGTGCATACTTCCCGCGACGCGCGACAGCCACAGTGCATATCACCCATAACGATTTTCGGTCGATATGTATGACAGACACTATGTCGCGTCGCCGGTCGCGGGAAGTATGCACCAGGCCATAGAGAGCTGAACTTCTTTTGTCATTTTGCTATAGTCGCGCATTGCCAAGTACTCTGATACCTCGTGAGCATGACCTTTTTCCCAACTACCTGGCAATATCCATGGCTTTCCATTGGGGATTTCCGTTTGAACATCACAGGTGTTCGTGCTCAGAGAAGGTTATTTATTTAAGAAAAGCCAAGACTTTATATTGAGCTTAAACCAACCGGTTTGTAGCGCAACTCCAAACCTAAAATCCTTAAAAACGCCAGAAGACCAGCCGGAATTCCACTTTTCCGGTGATCCTCAACCACCGGTTTCCTTAGCCTTTACTCATCCCCTAGGAAAGACCCAAGTTGCAAGTATGCGGGGTACTTGCCAGTCAATTCCTTCACTGTGCAAAAGCTAAACTTGCATTCCCTTCCCTCACGTGCTTGTTGCCTACTCCCATCGTAAGGTTAACTTAAATAATGCGGCTGTATCAAGGGCCAGAAGGAGTTAAAGGGAAATTTCAACGGGAGTTTGTATGAATGTCATGAGAACCATTGTTCGCTCTGCCATGATTTACGGATCACAACTGCTCGCATTACAAGAAACGCAGATGGGAAGGTTTCATGGCACGAAGAAAAAAACCGTTCAGACGTTTGCTTTGATATTTCTGGTCATATATATATATATATATATATATATATATATATATATATATATATATATATATATATATATATATATATATATATATATATATATATATATATATATATATATATATATATATATATATATATATATATATATATATATATATATATATATATATATATATATATATATATATATATATATATATATATATATATATATAATCTTTCCTAGCTTTGTTGAGCATAGATTCTCACGATTCCCTTACCAAAATAACCGCGAAGTCCACCTGAGGGTTGCAGGCCTGAAAATTGCTCTCATCGATGCCAGCATTGCGGATCGAAAGCGACATAAGAGTTTCTGCATACGTGGCATTTTGTGCAACAAGCGTAGACTACGAGAAGAGCTTTTTTCAGATCTATGGCGTCGAATATCTTTGCTCAATCAGCGAATCTGTTGTCAGTTACGTGAGAGGCAAAGTGCATGTTTTGGGAGAAAATTGGATTCGATCAGATCAACCGTCGCACCGATACAACAGTCATCGTTCATCCAAAGAAACTGTGTTCCTCCAAGCCGCCACATGGTTATAGCGACTGACGGAGTGGATAGCGATATGCAGTCTGTTCTTAACCTTGGTACCTCTTTCGCAATAACACCGAGGGTAGACAGATCTATCGTAGATAGAGCACTTTGTGGAGTACACCAGTTAGCCCACACTCTACGCTGGAAAGAACATCGTGGCCCAACAGTGCTTGATCGCAGTTCAACAATGATGTCATCAATGCCATTCAAGACCAACACAATTCAATTACCACCACCATGCCGTGACATAGACGTCAAAATAACAGCACTCGAGCAATCGATTCACCGTATCTATCTCAACGCTTCGAATGAACCTTATCACTCCAATCTAACTCCGACTGAACGAGCGGGGATGAAGAAACTGCTGCGTGTTCGAAGTACATTAAGATTCACAGTTGGGGACAAGTGCGGATCGTTTGTTGTCATGCCTCAAACGTTGGACAAAACAATCACAGCACAAGTCCTCTCGGACTTCACTGTTTACGAGGAATCAACGATGTCATCCTTCGAAGAATCATGCAGAAGAGTGAAAAGCGCTGTCATGTCAGTGGTGAAAGACCGTATAGGAGTTGCAATGGCGAAACGATTACATGACGCGACCCCGACGTTACCAACGCTCTACAATCTGGTAAAAACGCATAAAATCCCTCCGACTGCTGATACCATGCTGCTCACTGAGAACGATATTAAGACACGACCAATCATTGCGTCTTGCGGTGGCCCATCTGACCGCATTAGTTGGTTCCTGGCGAAATTACTTTCGCCACTTCTACGATTCGTTGGAGCACATATCCCGAATGTCAACGAGTTCCTCTCATCACTTCGCCGGTGTCCCGTCCCAAGATCAGCGCGGTACGCCAGTTTTGACGTCGTTTCATTATATACGAATGTGAACAACGCGGATGCTGTTGAAGCTGTGCTGTCACTACTCGAAGATCACCATAGTGATGTACCAACCATGGGACTCTCCATCTCGGATATAAGGATCCTAATCGAAGCTGCACTAGGCTGCAACACCTTTGGCTTCAATAACAGACTGTATAAGCAGAAGCGTGGACTAGCAATGGGAAACCGAATGGCTCCACTTTTGGCAATCATTTTTATGGACAAAATAGAGAGATCTTCACTAAGCGTCGACATTCTGTTTTATAAGCGGTACATCGATGACGTATTTGTCGTCAGCACGACCGAGGAAGAACTTGAATCGACATTAGAGAGGTTAAACGCAAAGGATGCTAACGTAATCTTTACCATGGAAGAACCGGGAATGGACGGCTTCTTGCCGTTTCTCAATACAAAGGTACGAATAGTTGAAGGACGAAAAGAACATCTATGGTTCAAGAAAGAAGCATCCACAAATATTTTGTTACATGCAAGGAGCGCTCACCCATTGTATATGAAAGCAAATGTCGTGAAGAATCTAATTAAGACGAAGTCGAAGCTGGGGTCATTTGTTGATCCAGAAGTGGACACCAAGATCGCAGCGATTCTTGACTGCAATGGCTACAATCCTGGAAACATCAGAACATGGAAGCCCTATAGTACACCAGACGGCGTTGCTCTCGTCCAACCATACGTCAATGAGAAAATCGCTCGTGAGATAAACGCTGCCGTAAGGGTTTCTCAACTTCCTATTCGTCTGATTTTTCGTACTCCACCGACGTTGAAGGATATTTTGACATCTTCAAGGATTTACGAAAGCAGATGCCGGGATAATACTTGTCGCTACTGTCAATCAGAGAAAATCTGCATGCTTCGTGGCACTGTATACCTCGTCCGCTGCAGAGGACGTGGAGAACGCTATGTAGGTGAAACAATGCGACCACTGAAGGCACGTTTGGATGAACATCGGAGGGCGTTCACTAATCCGGCCTCCTATCCTAACAGCGGTTTCTCGAAACATCGAAACATAGCTGTGAGAACGCGCCTTTATTCGATGTATCTGTACTTCATCGGCACTTGATGCAGCCACTGGAAAGAAAGATTATGGAAGCGAGAGAAATTCAGCGCTTACGTCCTGAAATCAACGCGAAGGAGGAGCTCTGCGATTTGATGAGATTGATCACTTGATACCGGGCCTATCCTCCTCGCCCCTCCCTTCCCTTGAGAATTGCCTTAGTAATTCTCATCCTTGAATGTGACTCGTCGGGGTAAGTCCTGCATGACCATATCTGTCGTATCCATTGACCTACGTTTACGACATTCAGCGCTCGCAACATCCTCGCTGACAACCGTTCTTGGATCTGGTATGTATTGCTCATGTAACGGTATCATATCTCTGTAATATGCGTGCATGTTATTGCATTTTTGAAGGTCTGAAGAAGCCATTATTGGCGAAAGCTAGCCAAAATAAAAAGTGGAAGAAGAAGAGTCTCGAACCATCAAAAAGAAATATATATATATATATATATATATATATATATATATATATATATATATATATATATATATATATATATATATATATATATATATATATATATATATATATATATATATATATATATATATATATATATATATATATATATATATATATATATATATATATATATATATATATATATATATATATATATATATATATACAGGGTGTGTATACAAGTCTGTTGGTACCTGCTCGTTGGTGCCCCTGCTTCTACTGAACCCATCAGACGTTTGAGTGTACACAGGGAACGTTTGAGCGATATAGCGTGCACAACTATATCGCGAAAGTATCCCGCACATTGCATGAAGGTGTCGCCGTCCGGCACACCAATGCCTCTGGTCCATAACACCTTAGGATCCGTACCTAGGGAGTTCATGGAGTCTTTGGTCACAAGCCACAGTTTCGCCACCCTGAACTGTCGATCGCTGTCGAGTGCTATCCAAAAAACTGCGCTATCCAGACTTCTGAGCTATTTCCATGCACCGTTTGCTGCTTTGCAGAAAACCCGCCTCAAGGATAGACCCGTCATCAGCGTCGGAGAGTGAACCATCTACTGCGGTAACGCTCACGATAGGAGAGTGGGAGGCTGTGCAATAGCTGTAGGGAAGGATTTCAATGTTATGGTCAAGGAGTTCGGCTCAACGTCGTGCCGGAATGCATTCGTAGGACTGCGGGATCACAGAGGATTCAATCTGTGGATACTTGTGCTCATGCGCCCACTGAAACCGCCGAAGACCATTCGAAGGATGCGTTTTATGAGGAACTCAATAAGTTGCTGGCCAGGATACCTTGTCAACATGCCGTTGTCGTGGGGATTGACGCAAATGCGAAGATGGGACTTGATCAGGAATCCGAAGTACTCGGTAAATGGTTCTACCCAGTGGAGCAAACATCGGACAATGGCTACCGCGTTGTCGACTTTTGTGAACGCAGTGGTCTGACTATTGCATCGACATTCAAGAGGAATCATCGCCGCCATCAGCTTACGTGGCAGGGACCAACCCAGCTATCTCCAGAAGAGCAGCGGAAGCGGAAGATGACAACTTTGAAACTACAGCTTGACTATGTCCTGACGAGGAATATTCCAGTATCGGACATTCGAAGATCTAGAGCTGTGTGGGATGTCGCATTCGATTCGGATCACCGTCCTGTTCTGTTGAGCTTCACTACGAAGATTCATAAGAGGAAGCGAGGGGCTCAGACTCTCCAGAGGATTGACATGACAAGTTTCAGAGATGAAGAGTGCAGAAGGAATTTTCGACAACGCGTTTCTATTCACATCGGAGTACGGACTAAGAAGAAACTTTGCGACGCGGATTCTTTTGTCAAGTGCATCCAGAACGCTTCGAAAGAGGCACTCCCGGTTGTACAGCCTAAGAAGAAGTTCGCCTACGTCTCAGAAGAAACAACATCTACCTACAACAGAGTATATGCTCTCCGAACTGCAGGAAACTTCGTGGAGGAGAAGCGTCTGAGGAAGTTGCGTCGGCAGCTTCAAAGTGACCGCGAACGAGAGTGGACGTGAAGAGCTAAGGGGTTCGAGAAGGCTTGGGAGGAGAAGAATCCGAAGAAAGCCTACACGTTGCTGCGACAGTATAGCGGGAAGATGAAGAGGTGTTCTTCAGTCTTGAACACTACCAATGGAGTTGCAGTTGGTGATGCGACGCTGCCAGTATGGAAGGATTACTTCAGTTCACTACTGAATCGTCCAGCGCTATCAGTACCTGAGCTCACGCATGTTCAGAGAGCACATTACGATGTCAGTGAGGAGCCGCCGACTGAGTCTGAAGTTTTGGATTGTGTCCGGAAAATGAAGGATGGAAAGTCTGGTGGAGATGACAACATCACTGCTGAAATGCTGAAAGCTCTTCCTCCGTCTGGGATTCGTGAAATGACCAACACCATCCGTGCTATATGGATGAGCGAAAGGATACCCGATTCGTGGAGACATGCGATCATCGTACCTCTTCACAAGAAGCTATCCGTCACGGATCCTAAGAACTACAGAGGAATCTCTCTACTTCGTGTCATGTACAAGGTTTTAGAACGTATCATTCTCGAGCGACTTATCAAACATCGTGAAAGAACGACCAGAGATGAGCAAGCCGGTTTTCGACCTGGAAGATCGACCATCGACCAAGTGTTCGTCGTGAGAAGAGTAATTGAATCGTGGCAGCGGTATTCGAAGCCATTACAGCTTGCTTTTTTAGACTTTGAAGCCGCGTTCGACTCTCCTCATCGTGATCGATTGCTCAATGCTCTGCGAGCAGATGGAGTCCCGGAAAAGTATGTTCGGTTAATCGAGGACATGAACAAAGGAACAACAGCAGCAGTTCGTACACCTGTCGGATTTACGTCAGCTTTCGAGGTGAAAATAGGAGTAAGGCAAGGAGCCGTTGCAGGACCTTTTCTTTTCAACTTCGCCGTTGATGACATCATGCGTAGAGTTGCAGAACAGTTTTCTGCGGATGTGATCCTAACACCATCAGGACGCTCCCTTGTCGACCTGGAGTACGCCGACGACATCGTGTTATTCGCTGGAAACAACGCAAAACTGCAAAGGATCGTGAACCTCGTTTCGAAGTATGCCGCAGCCTATAGACTTCGTCTTCGTCCCGACAAATACAAGCAGATGTGGGTCTCTCAGAGGCCTTCTACGGGAGTTTGTGTGGACGGACAACGTATCGAACTGGTGGACGATTTCTGTTATTTGGGCTGTTTGCTGAAGAACGATGGTAGTTATGCAGTGGATATTCGACAACGATGTGCGAAAGCTACGTCTGCAATTAATTATCTAACCAAGTGTTTGTGGTCTACCACCATCGCGAAGGAAGTCAAGTTGCGAGTCTACCTATCCGCTATTCGCCCTATCATGATGTACGGATCGGAGACGTGGGCAGCACCGAAAACGCAGATGGAAAGGTTGGATTGCACGAAGAGGAAGCTTTTTAGGCGTTTGCTTGGATATTTCTGGACGCGTGTATGCCATAACGAAGACCTTTACAAGGAAATCGACGCAGTACATAAACGCTTGACACGAGGGAGGTGCCAGCATCTCCTAACGCCATCTCAAGCAGCAATGGAAAGTCGACTTCGGCTGCTCGGGCATATACTAAGAAGAACACCGGATCGTCTCGTACAACACGCTTTAAGAATGCTTCCAAATCCTGTCTGGAAACGGCCACCTGGGCGTAGGCGAAAGTTCTGGACGGATGTGGTTAAAGAGGATTTGAAGTCACTCGGCATCGAAAGACAGTTCAGGCGCGATGTTTCGTTTCGAAGGAAATGGAATAGTGACAGCTGGATGGAATGTGTTCAAATTGTGGCTGAAGACCGTGAAAAATGGACACGGCTGACTACTAGGACGGCACAACTCGGTGAAGATGCGGGATGACCGCGTCAGCCGAAAGCCAACCGATTAAGTCAAGTAAGCTATATATATATATATATATATATATATATATATATATATATATATATATATATATATATATATATATATATATATATATATATATATATATATATATACAAAGATCAATTATTAGTGCATGTATCGAAAAGAACGCTAGACCGCCTTGAATGCGCTCCAAGGGAGCTTTTGAGTCGTATCCGGGAGCGCCCACAGGGATGTAGGCGAACCAGCTGGGCGAACGCAGTGAGGATATGAAGATACTCTGATTAAAGACAATCCATTCCTTTGTAGGTAGTTAAATAGCGACCGACAGGTGGATTAAGTTTGAATTGGGGTAGGAAACAGTCAAAAAATATCCGCGGCCCTGATTTTATGCAGGGATGGCACACATTGGCGAAAATGCGACTGTCGACGTCAGGTAGGAGCCAGCCGATAAGGTTATACTTAAAGTGTGCCCGAATGAGAATGGCGACCCACGCGGTCGGCGTGCTTGGCAGGCGGCCGTCGCATGTGTCGCCCTCGGACGAGTGTTGGATTTCAACGACGGCCGTCCCCTCTCACACTGATTGATCGGCGCAGTGCTTGCCGCCAGCCGGTGCCGGCCTCGTTCGTTGTCGATGGCGGTGGGGACTTTTCGCATGCTCGACCGAGTGCGGCGAACGCGACGGCCGCCTGCCAAGCACGCCGGCCGCATGGGAAGCCATTCTCATTCGGACGCACCTCACCTAAGCACTCGCTCGAGTACGGTGATGGACCAAAAATATTAAATCAATGTAAGCACCGCAATTATCGCACTTCTATGCAAAAAAACAACTTTTGGAAAAAAATTGAAAAATACGAGGTAAAAGAAAGGAAGAATGTAGAGTGTGCAAATCAGAAGCCAAAAGCGTTACCTGTAGATGCCAGTAGAGGAACGAGAAGACTATGCCAGCTCCGAAACCCATTACGATCACAGAGGCCAGGTAGATGAACAGATGAGTGTTAGCTAATGCCTTCACAGCAATCCAAAACGTACTTTCGGATGCCGAATCAGCCTGAAAGCTCACTGATTTCTGATTGAAGAAGCAGAACTCCGCAATATGGCACTTCAATATACAGTTGACCGCAATGTTAAAAGGACATGGTGCGGTTGCGGACTCGCACTAAAACTACGGTAGAATCTGGCACTTTGCCAGGTTTCGTCATCGATCGGCGCCACAGCTGATATTCTCGTGAGCAGAGAGACGATGGTTGGCGCCGATCGATGACGAAATCTGGCAAAGTGCCAGATTCTACCGTAGTTTTAATGCGAGTCCGTAACCGCACCATGTCCTTTTAACATTGCGGTCAACTGTAGAAGATTTGATCCGATTAAAATGGGTTATAATATGTTCTCACCTGAACCTGTCGAGCCCTAGCCTTCTCGGCCACCACATGCGACACTTCGGCTTCTCGTGTATCCATAACCAAACCACCCACCTCGTCTGGACGAGCTGTCTCATCACCAAATTTGAACTGCGTCGCTGAAATAAGTTTTCAATGAAAGTGCGAGCTGGACGTCTCACGAATAAGACATGCTGTACACATGGAACCAGCGATTACAATACGCCTCAAACCAGAGAAAAGGCATCAAGTTCGGTCGACATCATTATCAGATCGAAAAAATGAAGAGTATGCGCCTTTTGTGGCCGCCAACCGATATCGAAAAGGTTGTGATAAACTTCTATACCAAGTTAATTAGGTCAACAGAAGAAGTTGGCAAATTACTGCCTGAAGCATGAGACGCTCATCCTCTTGACCCAAATAAAAGGTATATGACACACAGCATAACGCATACGCTGTTTGACCCACAATGCTATTCCCTGAGTAAGCAGTTGTCCTTACCCTGTATTCACCCGCCTCCTGTATATGTTCTCCTTCTACGAAACCAAGTGGCTGTGCAACCCCGTCGTCAACAAAGTGTGTGAGCCATCACACACCCGTTGCCGACGGTGAGGTGGAGACAGCACCCTTGTTTTGTAGAAGGGAGCCAAATACAGGGGGCCAGTGGATACAAGGTGAGGACAATTGCTTATTCAGGTAGTGGAATAGTGAGTCGTTTTTGAAGCTTCAAACAGCGTAGACCTTGTGTTTAAGCCGTACTGTCCGATTTATAATGTTATCCTACTGAGCGTGTACGTTGCCTTTGAACGCGGCACCGTTCTTATGGGCGAAAAGTTGGAGAAGAACAAAGACATCATCCAGATCAGATGGGGTCGGAGTTCAACTATTTAAAGCGAATGGACCGCAACTGAGGAGTATTATCGCGAAGCACTTCTCGTGGAGAGATCCGTACTCACGCCATAACGATGCTTAAAAGGTTTACCGTAACTGAATAGCGACCTATCAATTGAGATGGGATGAAGACGCAGAGCTAGTCCGACATACAATACCGCTGTTAACACAAGAAAAAAAGCAGCGAAATGGGCAAAGTTGGCAGCATAAGATTCACTTGGCTATTGTTTGCTTTAGAATACTCCAATCCGAAATTTGTTGCCTGAAAAATGGGTTTACTCGTGGTTCTTCGGGTTTTCTGCATACAATTGGAACCAGCAGCTCACGCTGAAGAGAATGGTCTTATTCAAACTTAGATTGGAGCTCGCTAATGCAAGTCAAAGGCAAAAAACGTTTTTATTACCAGCTTACTAGCCCATTTGATTCCTTTTTTTCTTTATGTTAACAGCGCTTTTGTAGCTGGGATACATTATAGCGTAAAAAGGCCATCTGTAGGATAAGAGAACTCCAGCAGATCTGTCATACTCAACATTGCTAGCCGGAAATTAAAGGAATCCTAAGAGCCATGAAAAACAGACCACACCCGCGGAGCACAGATTACTGAACACCAATATTCACTTCCGACGCAGATCCACTCCTGCTCGTAGTCCGGTCAGAATAACAACTCGGAAAGGCATATGGTTCGCCATACGGACGACCGATGAAGCGTATAATCAACAATCAGGGACCGCATTTATGAAAGATAAACCCACAACTTGTGAGAAACTCGAAAAGCGACGTAGAGGCACAGAGCACAGGAAACGCGGAGATTCAAATATTTACGTTTCACTCGCGAATAAGGCCGGGATCATACTTCCCGTGACCGGCGACCGCGACTTTGCATATCAGGCGTTACGATTTTCGGACGATATTGATGGTCGCGTCGCTCGTCAGTATGACCCCGGCCTAAATTTTTCATGAATATTAGCCCTGGTTATCAATGATGTTACTACCCTCTAGCCCGCTCTCCCACAAGGCCGTGCTGATTAGTTCAATATAGAGCCAACATGATCCAAGGCCAACAAAGACTACCAGTGAAGCATGGCGAATGCAGCTGTAGACAACAAGTTTCAACAAATAGCAGTGTTACACTGTGCTAAGTTAGAGACGCTCTACAGATCATATTATGCGTTCTGAAATGTTTGTAGCCCTATAGATACACATCAGTATGCACGGTATGAAATCCATGCTTTCACAGGTTTACAACTGTTGTGAAACTTGAACTGCAGTCTTAAAAAGTCAAAGTCTGCAGTCACTTGTAAACGAGTTGAAACGCTTGTTGTTCACCGTGGTGTAACTCTGGTATACATTTGAGAAGTTACAATCGGGTGAAACAAACCTACATTTCGTAATCGTAATCTATATCTGGTAGCAAGATATTTCAGTATTAACCTTCAGTAAATATACTTACCGAGAAGCATTGCAGCACACATGAAAATGCTGCACATCACGAAGCACAGCGTGTAGTTCTTCTCGGTGGTGTTACTAGTTGGACATGGATGGTTGCGGAAAGTATCCGAGTAATCCAAGCCTGAAGCAAAACACTATATTACCTCATGGAACCATCTTTCGTTTGTACTGACAGAATCCATCAATTCAAAATGTCACACATCGTTAAAGAACTGAGCAGGCCCTTGGAAAAACACGGAGTTAATTTATGATCACGCAAATTTCATAGGGTATGCACCCGCAAATGAAAAATGACGTCATTGTGCCCTTTCGAGGCCATTATCGCAGGATGAAATTGCACACTCACCAATTCCCATGACGAACATAGCAAGTCCCCAGCCGACCGATGCGAACAGACGAATTTTGCCAAACTGCAAATACAAGGAGATTTGAACGAAGGCGACAATTGGAGATGACGGACATTATGTTTCTGCTGTGGAGCCTTAGAGAACTAGCAGTTTACACATTCCAAATCTAGGCACATAGGGTGAGCATTTTTGTGTTAATGCAATAATTTTTCACCAAGTGTTTCGACAATGCCCCATTTTTAGAGTCTTTATCACCTCTTGAAAGGGCCAGTTAGAAAATTTTCACTGGTTGTTTCCAAAACTGCAAAAGTGAAGCAAGAGATGTTAAAGACTGGAATATTTCTCTTCAAAAGCTTCTCGAGATTTTTATCTTCTCCAACTAATGGAGACCCATAATGGGACAGGCTACCACCAATCATACCCGATTTGAACTGTGAGCTGAAATTTTGGGGAAAAAAACTTGTAACTTGGTATGTACCAATCATAACAGTCATAAAGCCACTTGCTTCGTGGCAGGTTCTGAGCGATTCGAGAGACACCATGGTGTTAAGCGTGAAATTCTCTCCCAGTTAAATAGAAAAGCAGAAAATGATCCTGATATTGGACTATTTCTTTCGAAGAGAACTTTAACATAACAAATCGTATCTTATTTTCGAATCTTTTGACAAGTATCTAGGTGTATGAAGTAAAGGTCAACAGCAAAAAGACCCCACGGAATTCTCAAGCTTAGGACGAATGACTTTTCGAAAAACTTCTAAAACACTTAATTCCCCCACCTGAGACTGCTTCGCTGTGTATTTGGTGCAGCAGAATTTCGATCGTATGAATCGGTTTTGCGCTTTAAAGGCGTAGTTTAACCTGAGCGGTGATTTTTGATATTATAGTTCACCCGCCTTGTAGTGCGACCCTATCAAGCGCTAAATCTCAGCTTGCTCAAATAAGCGAGAGAAAACGAGGAACGGAAAATTTTTTATGTGCAGCGATGCCCAATAGCAGCAACATGTACAATGTACATGTTCTTGGTTTTCTTTTCGTGGCGGTGTGTGTAATTTAGCTTTTGCGGCATTGGGAAGGGGCCGGCTTTTCCCCCGTAGATTCTCCCTTATTTGGGGGAACTGGGATCCCTTGTTTGTCAGTGCCCCGAGTAGAATATAAAAAATTACGTACGAGGTTGGACTGTTCCTTTAAACTTCTTGTGAAAGCGACTTCTATTCATGTTCCTTTAAAGGTTTCTTTAGGAATGAGAATGTTTTGGTACGCATAGTCGAATAGGAGGATCTCTCGAGATGAAGAGTAAATCACAATTATTCCTTTGGATGGTCAACTCTTCATTGTTATAAGAGGGCTGATCTGGTGGCTCGGGTGATCCACGCGTTTTTCACCTGTTTGCTGGAAGCTTTTTATCGCTCTTTCTCACTTACAAGGACCCACAGATTACGTTTCTGCGGAAAAACTGAAACCTTCTCAGTCGCGAAACCTGCCTTCAGAGCTTAGTAGCTTTTAAGAATAACGAAAGGTTAGATACTTAGGACAATGAATATTCGGAGACAAAAACGTCGTTGGTTAAGAAAAATAGACGGAATTTCATGAACAGACCTTAGCCCTAATTGAGTTACTAGGCATGGATCCAAGTAAGGGTTCAATTGAAGTATGCGATCAAACTCCACGCCTTTCTAGAGCCTCGGCAAAACTTTGATGCTTTCAGAATCCATGTTAAACTAGCTGACCACACAACACCAGGGGGGCAGTTCGTTTTTCTGCGCTCATCGTACGTCTAATGAAACTGCGTCCGCGTCCAAGAAGAAAATGTGCCTACCTCTTGTGGATTGTCACTGGTAGCATTTAGAGTGGCCGCGTCGGCAAGTGCCAATGCTGGCGAGGAGAAGAACTCGCCCAAGGCAATCAGCAGCAACAACAACATGAACGCCTACAAAAAAAATCCGATTATGGACAGAACCAAAATTTCAAGCATGCCTTCGAAACACATCTCTTTCATTCCTAAGCGGGCCCCGGTTGTGCGCGCGTATGCTGTTTCTCCTTCTTCCCCACACTCACTGTCTCTCCAATCGCTTTGGACACGCCCGGAGAGGAACAAAGTGAATTTCACTTTGAAGAGAGATTGTAAACAGCAAGCTACAGTAACGTAATTCGATTAGCAACTTAAAAACAGCACATATTTCTGTATTCAATCAGAAATATTTTCAAATTGGCAGCTATATTACATTCATCGGCTTTTCCTTTTTGTACAGACCAGGCATGAGCGGGAATCTGCGTTTCGCATTCCACAACTCGCATCTTCTAGTGTTTCCGACATTACGCGTTTGACATTCCTAAAACCGCAGAAAGTGCTGCGGAAGTGTTTGGTCTCTTGAGGGAAATGGCTTCTATTTCCAGACTTCTCAGCATTCAGCAATCCCAAAACCGCAAAAAGAAACTTGTATGCAAGTCTTCTGTGCAAAAAACTTCTGTGCAAGTCTTTTCATTCGCGCACGTCATTCCCGAAAGCTGAGAAAAAGCTTGTGCTGATACCCGATTTCGAATGTTTCATATTTTACTCTGCCTCTCATTTTGTTCTTTGTTTCAATGATGATAAGTTGAAAAAAGCAGTTCCCCGAAAATTCCAGGAAAAGGCCAAACTCGCCCCAATGTAGAAATTTCGCTATCTTTCCCTTATAGTATCTTTCTCTTCCGTCTTTTCTGACTCGAATATTCCACACACTTGAGCATCCTTGAACGGAGAAAAGAACAGAGCGAGGAAAATTCAAAGATTTTCGGTTCACGAGGCCCCTATATCCAACCAGGTCGTCATTTTCGAAAAACAGTAAACGCCTTCAGATAGAGGAAGAGTTGGAGTTTCGAATCGTATATATGGTGTTCGTATTCGAGTCAGTCTGACGCATGGATCAGGCAGCTGTCCGTGTGGTGTTTACGGCATCGCTGGTCAACGGGGTTTCGATTCATCAGACTAAATTTATTACGTGAACTCTAAATCACACTCCAGCGGAAGATAGCAGACTGATAAGGGAAAATTGCTGGCCTATGTGTATTTGGTGCGGAACTTTCGGACACACCTGATATGTATGAAAATAGTCGTTCTTGTGATACAATTTCGATAGGGAAGATGTGAGGGAATCACCTGTTCCACCGCCGGCTGCCGGTACACTCTTGTAGAATGCGGTGGCGATACCAGTATGCCGTATTCGTTTTCATCATAGTTGCACACCTATAAAGATGTTATCAAATAGCACTCTCTTGCTTCGAACAATTCTCAGGAGCTATGGCAAGTCCGTAACCGCTCTTCCAAACTACATATAGCAGGCTCATTCTCTTCAGTCTAATTCTGAAGTGGAAGAATCGAACCGTAAGTTGACGCTAGCTCAATACATAAAGCCATTACTCTTATATATTGCCTGTTTTCTCGAGGTCCGTTCTTCATTTCGCTACTAATAGAGGCGAAAATTAATGGGTGATGGTGAGAATCAGCTAAGTCTCCCTGAAGTTCGTTTGATGATTCGATTTTCGAGCTTTCAATAGCGTTAACGTTTTGGTGCTCAGATGTCTTTCACCTTAGCCTTTCCAAACATTTGGTCTGTTGAATCGTGCTACCCTTCCGGATCCTACCACTCTAGAGTGAGTCTTTCATGACCCAACTGCTCTTGCTGCGGTCCCTTACGCAGGTCACTCAAGATGTTCTGATGAAAAAAAAAACGGTGTTCTGATGCAATGCTGTTCGGAACTACTCGTTTTCATTGACAAGACCTTTTTTCCGGGTTGTTTGACAGTTATTTTGTAAGGCACTGCTTTTCCACCAATTTGGCAATGAGTAGTTGGATGAGGATGTGGACTTCCTCGCAGTCAAAGCAAGGGAAGAGGCAGACTTCCCACGCTCGGCACTCGTCTCTATATCGGATGTTCGATGCAAACAGCGTTTGAGGGCGGATCGGGGAGAGCTTCCGGATAGGGTGTAATGCTTCGGCTAGAATTCATTCGTAGTAGCAAAGAGAAGACCCAGCTTATACATTATTCAAGGCCAGTAACTCAAAGGGACAGAGCAGATATAAATTCTGTTTTTAGAATAGATAGCGGATAAGATTAGAGTTTCCTAACAAAAAGTCGCAGCCGACGTAAACCGGCTGCAATGCTTACTCCCCGACTCAAAATGTACCGAAACCCGGGGCGTGAGGTAGTCTTTGAAATAAATGGTGTACAGAACCTGAGGAACCTCAATTTGCCTAAAATTAGTCACTGAGTACTCGGCATCGCTATTCGTCCCTCCATTTCGCAAGCAAATGTGGGACCTACTACGATAGGGCCATTTTGGAAAAGAGGTTGCTTGCTTAAAACTTATTGCCATGTGCGTCCTGATCTGCTAAGGCGCAAGTCATACTTCGGCTTTTCGCCGCCGCCGTATTTTGTGGCGAATCTGCACTTGGTGAGGTTTCTATGCTGAACAATAACTGGCCTCCCGCGGAAGTCACCGGCAGCGATACGACGAAGTATAACAAAGGTCTAAAACAATGCCAGGACGAAATCAGCCAGCTCTAGGAACAGCAGCATCCAAGCTTCTACTTTCGCTTCCCTGGCACTGCCAAGGCATTAAACTTCAACCTGTTCCTTAATGTTCTCTATCGAGCTGTACATAGTTTACCAACTTCTATCATACCCTCTATGAAACGTCGTAATTCACATCATTCGAGGTGTGAGCGACGCGCGCGACGCCTGGGCCTCCGTCTGCCCTCCGCTCTCTCACTCTCTCTCTCTAAGGCGCTATTCATACTACTCGTGGCGTTTGTGTATGAATGGCTTGACGCCCCGCCCGCGCGGCACGCGCGTCACCCTCCGCCCGCTGCAGAATTCATACTGTCACTCGGAACGCCTTGGCGTTTTCATCCACTGATATTATTCATCGATCGTCTCACTCATTCCAGCTTCACCGCTCCGCCATGGCATCGCCGCTGGAGTATTCATAGTCTCCGCAAGCGCGGCACGCGCGTCACGCCCGTAGAAAATATTCATACAGAAACGCCACGCCAGCGCGGCACGTGCGTGCCGCGCTGGCGTTGAGTAGTATGAATAGCGCCTAACCAGCAAGCGTAGGAACCATGTGAATTTCGCCGTTTTATAGCCTGTAGATAGAATTGATCAATTATCGATTTTCTCCGGAATCGATAAAAGGTATAAAAATCAGTGAAAAATCTTTAACAGCACACAACCACTGACCTTACCGCCTTGATGTCTTCTGGGAAAGCCAAATCTAACGAAAATGGATGCCTAGAATTTGACAGAGACCGATTTTGATCAAGTCCTCTACAACAAACCGCGAAAAGGGTTTTTGTCGGGTATCACTGAGCGGGTGACCATATTTCTACGTACAATCGACAATTGGATCTATCGGAACCCCAAACTCATGCTCAGTTCCTCCGAGCTCCATCGGTGATCATGGCACTTGTAGCAAAAAAAAAAGGAAAGAAAAGTCAAAAAAGGACGGAACTAATCAAAACCATAAGAACATTAAAACCGAAAACTACAAATCGGCCAACAACACAGAAAAAAGGAATGAAGACGAACTATCAATTGAAAACAATACCTGCTCACTGGTGATGTACTCCGGTGCTTTTCCTGCCACGATGTCCTCCTCATTGTCGAAAGTGCTCAGGTCGATGATTTTCTCTATTATTTCTGAAAAAAATATGTTGAAAATGCATTTACGTGTCCTTGTCATACCAAGTGATGAACTAACGATTCTCTGCTCGACGTCTCGTTCTTCCAACAACTGCTTCTTTCAGCATTCCGAGGGCTCCACCGCGAACTACCTTCCCCGCCGGCACTAACATCATCTGACATGTTGTGTTGGCCTCTACAAGCAATCAATTCCCACCTAATGCAAGACAAGGGCGAACTCAACTGTGCTGCTTACCCGGAACAAGGACCACACAGTACGGTGTGACTGGTTGCACAAATCCAACAGCTAGAGTGAAGACTATTAATGATCCTAATGAAAATAACAGCAACAGCTTCTGCTTCCTAAAATTAAAAGAGACTAAGCTAAAATCGGAGAGATTCGAATTCGGACCCGCGTAAACCATAAAACAAATGAAAGGCTGATGAGGGCTCAAAATTATGAGTCACTCGTGAGGAGGAAGGTATTTTGTGCTATGTTCTTGTGGACGGCTTGATCCTCTATGCTTTTTCTACAAGTCCTCGAAAGCATTTGGAGATACCTGTACCTCGAGCTCAACGTAATCAAAAACTTAAAGCAATTCATAGCACTTTATCTATCAGGAAGTTTTCTAGTCGTTCATAGTGCCAGCCGGATACTGAGATGTCCTAACACAGATTATGCTAGCAGCAGACGCTGTTGGTAGCAGCACGTGCTGCTGACAACGAGGAATGGTACCTCGAGTGGGTTTTTTTTTTAGTTCAACACCTCGTTTTCAGTAGCACACATTCAAAAAATAGGAACAGAACTCTAAACTACCAATCCTCTACTGTGGTTAGATAGCATCCTTTCACGGCCTGATGGAAGGATGCCACCCGCACTGAGGTCTTCGCCTACCCCCCCCCCCGCCCGCCGTCCTGAGAACCAATCCCATCATCCTCGCCACGGTGTACAAAGAGGAAGCTTTACACGCGATTAGTCATGGGGATGATTCCCTCTCACGAACCGAAAATGACGTCCAGAAAACGAGTCAAGGCTTGATTCTAGGGCTGGCCTCAAACGGCCAACTGCCCTCTTACTGAGCTTGGGTCGCCTACATCGTCGTAGGAGAAAAACCTGTACCGAGTTTACTCATTTCAATAAAATCAACAGGAGTTGCATTCCACGCTGAGGGGATGAGCAGCATACCGAAGGAAAAAAATTGTTTGACAAAACCGACTTACGGCACAGAAGAGGACATGCCTAAGTAGAAGCACGGCATGCTTACGGGCACAGTTCAACCTTAGGAGTGATTTTCGATATCATAGTCTGCCCAAAAAGTATAGCAACCCTGCCGAGCGCGAAATCTCAGCAGTTCGCTCAAACAAGCGAGGAAACGCAGGGAAAAGTTGGCCCTGCCCCCATCAGATCCACAGCGAAACCAAGCGTTTCGTCCCAAAGAGGGAACCAACACCTTTTCAAACGGCAAAACTATGTGCGGCGATCCCCTCAACATGTACAATACCAGTGCTCTTGGTTTTCATTTTGGGGAGCTTTTCCCCCGTAGTTTCACGGTTACGATAAGGAACTGAAACCCCTTGGTTGGCAGAGTTGTTCCAGACTGTGTCCAGAGTGGATACCAAAAATTTCTCTGAGGCTCGACTGTGCTGCAATGTGCGCTGTTGAAAAGTGTACGACCGTGTTCAAAAGTTAGATTGCGGCTTCGAGAGAGAAATCTTAATTTAAAACACCATCCAGATAGAGTGCATATCAGTCTTACTCAGTCCCTCCAGTTATTTGCGAATCAATGCTTTGCTCATCAATGAAGGTGAAGGCGGAAACCTTGATCCTTCCAGGATGAGCTTTTCTGAGAACAAGGCAATGACTTCAATTTGATTTCAAGATACTGAATGAAACTCTTTGGTCCTGTGTGCAGCATTAACTGCGATTAACATTTTTTCGGAGAAGACGAGCGTCAAGCAGCGGGCATGAGCACGTTAGCACATTTAAAGGCACAGTACACCCTTAGATATGAATTTTGAGATTTTCATGTAATTGTGTAGAAGACCCCTCCTGTATAACACGTGCCGAATGCGAGGTCTCAATTCCTCCGAATAAGCGAGATATAAGCGGCCACCACAGGCCCGACCCCCTTCGCTTACCACCACAGGCCCGACCCCCTTCCTGATTTTCAAACTCGATAGCGGCTATATGGATGGGTAAATTCCCACAAGTCTCTGTTCTTCAGTCCATTGCCGGGCTATCTCCTTATCCTGGCTTGCTTTCGCGTAACGATTACGATTGAAGAGAAATACAGGCATGAGACAACTCGTCCACCAATTTTTCACCCTCAAATTAAAGGCATTTTCAAGGAGCCATAACTCTGTTCATATGGGGTCTTGGACGATTTCATAGAGACCACTGTGATCAGCGTGTGACTCTCTCCAAGACAAGCATCAAATCTGAAAATTAAATTTTTGGGTGTCCTGTGCCTTTAACCTACCCAGCACCGTGCACAATCCACAAGCCAATTTTCATCATATCAGCCAGTTAGTGTGCGTATACCACCGGAATGACGTTTTCGAGTTGTTCCAAAATTTGAAAAAATCGCATTTGCCTAGTCTGGGTAACCCTACATGTACTAGAGTGAGGACCGAATATTCGAGTTCGAATAAATATTCGATTTTTTTGAACGAATTTTTATTCGAACATTCGAATATTCGAAAAGTGTGAATATTCGAACATTATTCGAAATCGACTATTCGCAAAAGGTGAAAATTCGAATATTATTCGAATTCGACTATTCGCAAAGGTGAATATTCGAACATTATTCAAATTCGATTATTCGCAGAGGTGAATATTCGAACGTTATTCAAATTTGAATACCCGAGCTGATCTAACAAAAAATATGAAAATCAGCTCGAATAAATGAAGGGATCGACACTCCTTTCAAGACTGATGTCATTTTCTTCACTACTCCATTGTTCGATTTTTCCGAACGCAAGAGCTAAATTTTTCCCCACACCGTCTGATGAGGCTACTAGAACGGTTCTAACAGGGGGAGCCACATGGCAATCGCACTTGGCCACTCCCATTTTTTCATGCCGCTGCGCAATGATAACACCCACCATAGCTTCGTTGGGTGGAGCCATGTACTCCACCAACCTTCACCTCTGGGCAGATGAAGGAGGAACCTCCATCATTGGGAAAACCGGTGACAACCGGTGAAACGTCCCGAAAAAGAATGAAAGTGACCCAACACTCATGCAAGTCACTTTCGTAAATAACTTTTTTGTGCGTGGAGATAGAATTCTGCGTCAACTTGTGCTTCCAGCTTGGAAAAATATTTTCTCGATCCTTCAGCCTAATACATTTTACGAAACACCGCTTTTTCGGCTATAACTCTTTGACCTGGCGAGGGTTGTTTTTGAAATCTACGTACAATTCTGCGTCAAATGATATATCGGGTTCCTAAGTGTGCTCGCTCTATAAGCCAGCCAGGTCGGTGCAGCCGAGCCCCGTTGTTGGCTCCAGCAGAACTCTGCGCCTCTCATTCGAACCATAGAGGCGAGAGCACCCTAACGAGATAATAACTATGGAGCTCGGCTCCACCAATCTGGCTGGCTTATGGGGCACGCAAAGTTAGTTAGGCTCCTCGAATAAGCTCCTTAGGCTAAGTTAGAGCGGAAAAGTTGATTTTGTAGCATTCTTTGCGTTGTAGCCATAGGTTCGTTGGGGTGGAGTTAGCGGTCCGAGAGGTGAAGGTTGTTTAGGATACCTGAGTGGGGAATGGTGAAGGTTCCCTAAAGACTTGCAACTTTAAAATTTGACGCTTTCTCAATCCTCTTTTTCTTGCATTTGGTATACTTTTCTTTTTAATCATTAATTTTGAAACATTTTTTTCGTTAGATGACCTCCTTTTAAATTCACTATTCTTTATGAAATTATCTGCCTAAGTCATGAAAAATTTCCTTTGAGCTGTTTCGGGGTCAAAATTTTTTCGGAAAATTTTTTCAAGCGATTTTTGAAAAACTACCCACTCTTCGCTCATAAAATTCTTGCCCTTCAGACGATTCTTTGAACGGAGCTGTTTCCAAAGTCTCCATGGAATTTTGCGTCGAATAATGTTTTCATGTTGCGAAAAATACGTTTCCAGTCTCTCAGCCGATTTCAATTTATGAAGTAACGTTTCTTTCACCAAAAGCAATCAGTTTTTCTTTCATAACTTTTTTACCCTAAAAGATAGCCCTATAGTGAAGGTTGTTTTCGATATATCGATGGAATTCTGCGTTGAATAGTGTTTCAAGTTTAGAAAAATATGGCTGGAAAACCGGCAGTGACACCCACCCAATCTTGAAAATGACTTGCATGAGTGTTGAGTCACTTTAATTCTTTTTCGGGGCGTTTCACAGATTGTCACCGCTTTTCCCAATGGTGAGGGTTCCCCACTTCACCTGCCCAGGGGTGAAGGTTGATGGAGTACATGGCTCCACCCAACGAAGCTATGGTGGTAGCCCATACAGGTTTAGAGATGAGTCGTGCCTTATTAATTTCAATTGTAGGTGGAAATAAAGCGTTGGAAGAAGAATTCAACGTGTTATGCTGCTCACTTCGTACTCTGCCAACGCGTAGCTAGATGCCTCCGAGGGCGCGGCCTGTAAGGCGGCGTTTAGAGTTTTCGCGGCGCGACGCGATGGCACATGTCAGCGCGACGCTAAAATCGCGTCGCGCGGAAATCAAGGTGTGAACGGCGCGCGAACGCTAGGCGACTACGCGCAATTGCGTAATTTCCGCAATTTTCCGCACCCAGGCAAAACTAATCAATATTCGGTCTTATTCTGTTTATTTTAGTGTGATGTACCATTTTTATCTTTTATCTGTATTATTATGGCACATTTTTGTTTTCGTTGCGACAACTTGCTTCTTTAATGACGAAACAATCAAAAAGACATCGGGAGCAAATGATGCTTAGAATTTGTTTTGAAATTGATAGTACAGAATAGGGATGTTTCGGTGAAATGAGACCGAATTATGCTTGTGTCGCTTGTAAACCGTAAAAAAAACTTTATAGCTCGTCAACCCTTTGAAACCATCAACCTCATCCCGCTGTCCTTAAATATGCAGACAAAATTGTTTGCAGTATCATCTAAGAACAATACAGTAACCCATGACAATTTCAATCGACCTAGTCTTTGAAAAGGTTTGAGAAAATTGAAAACGCCCTTGAGTCCCCGATGATGGAAGAAAAAATGATGACAATCGCTCCGCCACCATCGCGTCGCGTTGCATTGCAACGCGACGCGATGGTCGCGGAGCGATTATAATTTGCGCATCAAATTCGATGTACCGCGCGATTATAATTTGCGCATCAAATTCGATGTACCGCGCCTCTTCACTGTGAACACCTAGCGACGACGCGACGCGACGTCGCTTGATCGATACGTAGGCTAATCATAACGTCGCGTCGGGCCGCGAATGAACTCTAGGCGCCGCCTAACGCCGCCCTACTCCACGTAGCGATTTACGGACTTTAGCTACGATAGCTAAGACCCGCATACTCTCGTGTCGAAGGTACAAGGGTGCAAATTCTAGGCGTATTCTATGTAAAAACGAAGGCTAAATTCGATACATTGATCTCTGTGGCTGGCCGTGGAGGGTGATCAGGTCGCATATCTACTTACCAATGAGAACCGGTCAGCTAGAGATCAATATGCATGAGTTGCTAGGCAACACGCTCGCCACCGATGGAGCGGGAGCGGTGTAGTCCAGTGAGTTTGATGTACATTGATCTCCGAGCAACCGCTTCTCATTTATGAGTAGATGTGCAACATTTGGTGGACTATACTACATACGCATAGCTTCATAAGGGTTTCTGCATACTTTTGATGTATATGGAAAGTATGGAGAGCTGAAAACTCTTCAAATGTTTATTTTTGAGCGCTGGAATAATAGTAGAGCTATAGTAAAAGTGATTCTACCAAAAATGTTTGACAGTAAAGGATGAACATTTAGGAAAACGCAAAGCCGCTGTGTTTGTACCGAAATGAATGTGCAAGCGAATTTCGAAGTAGCTGCACGAAAAAATGGAAAGAGGAGAACGGAAAAGGGACAATTTAGAGAATGGGTGTAAATCGTCTTCCGACGAAACTCTCAAAATTTTTTTTCGTTATTAACAGTCAAGGATTTGGAATATGAAGCACCGAGCACATTCTTTCTGCAAAATGGGGGTTTCGCGACGTTTTTGCGCGCACAAGACGCCGCGTCGACTGCTTCATGGTGGGTCCATTCCAATTTTGAAGTGATTGATCTGCTCTCAACTAGTCTCATACAATATTGTTACAAAATAACAGATCCGATTCCAGGTATCCATCGGAAATTGCTTATTCACACCTCGACTATCCTCGTTATGAACAGGTCAGGCATGTTAAAGGAGGTAACCGCGATAAAAAAAGTTGTTGAGAAAACCATAAAAAATAAGATTGATTTGCAAACGGCTGAAAGACCACTGAGGTTACGGGGCAAGAAACGGGCTATAATTAGAGTTATCAAATTCCTACGTTGATGATTCGTGCACACTTGCGCAACTCCGCCCAAAAAGATCTCATGTGTGTATAGTCAGAATTCATTGACATTCACATGCGTAAATAAACGCAACTTCAGCTAATGAAAACAGTTGAACAATGTGAACAAGCACTCCATTCAATGTTTTAATCAGATGAGGACAGAAATATTCGAGCAGGCCAGTCCGAAGGAAATTCGTCATGTCGATGGGAATTCCGGGAGGAAAAACACATTTCACGGCAAAATGCTCAAGTCAAAAATTCTTTTTTACTAACCATTGAGAGAAAAACAAAGATTCCACTGAAAATTCACTATGTCAATTTTGAAGAGAGTTGTAGAGATGAGCGCCGAAACGCTGCAAAACCCCGCTTTCGCAAAACATTTGCTCAGTTCTTCATGTAGAAAAATACAAAAATGTTGATTCTATTTAATGTTACTTCAGTAACTCGAATTTTTTCCTCGAACAATCGAGTTTTCGAACAAATTGAAGATTCGAACTTTAAAATTTCGGATCAGGTTGTTCGATAAGTTCTTGCCGTTTTTTTGAATTTTCGTTGAATTTTTTTTATTTTCATTTAATTATTTTAATTATTATTTTAATTATTATTTAATAATTATTTTAATTATTTTAATTATTTTATTTGATTAAATTTTTTTTATTTAATTTTAATTTAAATTTTAAATTAAATAAATTTTTAAATTTTGAACTTCGCAAACCAATATCGAGCAGTTCTTTCAGCTATGGCACCCTCTCCGTATACGGCACAAATCTCTCTAGCAGCTTCCGTGGCTTTGGCACCTCGGTTAAACGCAAAAAGTAGATGGTGTCGAAAATGCTCGTTTTTGTCGACTTGACACTCCATTTAAATGCTCTAAAAATTGACAAAAACTAATCGAAACAAAAAAACCAAATAGACTTTCTTGCAGAGCGAAAAATTCTCTTTCGAATAACACAAAACATTTTACCAAAAAATTTCATTTCGATCGCTAGTTTTTTAATTTAAAAAAACGGCAAGAACTTATCGGACAACCTAATAGTTTATTCGAGTGATTGGATGTCGATTGTTTTGGTCTTGCCGAATGAGGACTTGAAGACTCGCCCGACGTACATAAGTGCATACACGTAACAAGTGTAAGGACCACAAATCATAAAATGATATAATACCTTGGGCCGTTTCGCAGTTTGGATAAGCGCCTATTCCCTATGTGGTTGGTTGTTCTTCTCCCACATCTCCTACCTAGCAAAGCGAATGGCAGGTGCGCAGCACATCGATTTTCGTTTTGATGCAAGAATACCCTATGCGTTAGTGGACTTCAATAGTTTGCCTTGCATAGGACCCGACATAGAAACAAGATATGAACTGAATGCAATTAATCATAGCAATTCATCGTTTAGAAGGCGAAATCACAATAATGCGTGAGTTTTCCCGTTCGTCATCTTCTATACTGCCTTTATTCGGGAGTGCACAAGCCTCCCTTTTCACCCTCACTCGCTTCTACAGTATTGCAGCACTGCGGCGCGGTCTGCCGCGACCCTCTCCCATCCAATCTCTCTCACCCCATGTGCCAGGCATCGACCATCGTATGACCATCGCCCGATCGTCCGCATGACCAGCGATCATGTTCAGGGCCGGTGAGTTTTTTTTTCAAAATTTCCACCGTTTTCAATTGTTTAGGTGTTAATTTGAATGGTATCGTATTGGCTAAAGATTAGGTTTCACTCAGAGCTTTATACAATCCTTCGTGCTACCAAGAAGTTGATAAACCGTTTGTTCCCTTTATTTTCAACAAAAAAGTCACCCATTCTGAGCAGTAATTGTCTGCTTCGAATTCATGGCTCATCTATACATTGCCCATTACAATGACATTCTAAATAATATCGAAACAACTGAAAACGGTGAAAATTTTCGGGAAAACTCACCTTCTCTGAACAAGATCGCCGGCCGTGCGGACGATCGGACGGTGGTCATACGAAGGTCGATGCCTGCCACCTGGGATGGAAGAGATTGGATGAGAGTGGGCCACGACAGACCGCGCCGCTGTGGTGCAATACTGTAGAAGCGGGTGCGGGTGAAAAGCGGGGCTTGTGCACTCCCGAATAATGGCAGTATAAAGCTTTGGCCACTTCATCCCGAAAAACTTGCACTGAATCATAAACTCAAGCACTATTCCGTAACCTCAAAGGCATCAAAGGACATTTTCAGTGAAAGCATCAGAATGCCACAATTTGTACTTTCTACACTTGTACAAGTTTCGATTTTCCTAAGAACTGCGAATAGGCAATCTAGGCTTATTCACCAAAGAGGGCTATTTCAAAAGGGGGAATCGCTGAAAACAAAAATAAAAACTATAGGAAGGCAATCCTCAGGGGAGCAACTGCGGAGGGGATGACGATAGAGAGCCAAAAACACGCGGCAAGACTAATTTACACGACGAATTAATGCAGCAAAACAGAGGATGACACAATTCAATATCAGAGAAGAGGAAATGAGAAAACGTGAAAACATGTAAATGGAACAAAAACAGAGGAAATACATAAAACTGACCTGAAACGGCTGGCAAAGGAACTCCAAAATGGCCCGGAGGCAAACTCGACTAATGGCCGAGAACCAAGAAGCATACCAGCCTAAATGAAACTGAAAATTGAGAAGAAAAGAATAAGCAAAGAATATAGGGTAAGTTACTTTGCACTGTTCAAAACATATACCGTTTTTACACTGAGAATCATTTTTTCAACTCAAACAGAAACTGAGTATAATTCGATGCACATAACAATACAAACGTTTGAAGAAAATATGAATGGCCACATAGTTTTTTAATAGAATTCTCGGAGAAATCAGCGGAGAAGTCGAATTTCTGTGCATTCTCTGTATCAAAAAATTGAACTGAGTTCACATTTGTTGTGGGAATAAAATGTCTGCATAAAATAGGAGAAAGAAATGGCGGGACAGGACAGGAATCCATAAAAAAATTGGTGATCAAATAATGGGATCTAAAAGCACCGTGCACGAAAAAAAGCCTAGAAATCATCACCAACAATGGAAAGCTCAGAGGCCCACTGTGCCGACTATGTCGAAAAAAAAACAGCAAAAAATGGCATCAATTTGCATTATACGGCCTTAAACTTCAATGTAAGGCGCAGGCCAGGGGTACGCGTTGATTAAAAATATTTTCCGTTAGGTGCTAATCATTAATTTTCGAAAAAAAGAAGCGCGTTAACCCGTTAATGCTTTAACATGTCAATTTTGCATTTCGTTAACAATTTAAGAGAACATTTGCTGACCACAGCAAAAATCAAAAATCGTAAGGGATCCCATATCAGTCGGTGACATAATTCCACTACAATTAACGGAATAAATTGCCGTGATGTCAAGAATTTCTCCTCAAGCGTTTTCCGTTCATTCTCGGAAAATCTACGTTAACTCGTTAATGTGTTAACATGTTAACGTTATAACCACCCACTACTCTCAACGGCCACCGATCAAATTAAACTAGTGAAAAATCGGCTTTAGAAATATAAAAAATAACCAAATGATTATAATTATTCCCCATAATCCCCGGCTAGAACAGATCACCCCGATTTGATTGATTTTCCTTCCTCGGAGCCGATTTTTGAGTTTCTTGCTTTGATCTGTGACATTGGGGGGGAAGGGGTGGGCGGGGAGTGCGCCATCTGTGAAGTTTGAGGCCATATAGGGCTAATTTGAGCTCTTTTTTAGCCGTTTTTCGACATTGCTGTAACCATCAGCCACGGGCCTTTCAAAATCCAGTGGAAACTCGAAGACTGTTTTAATCGTGGACACTGCCTCCAATACATATGCAAGATGCATTTTATTAGAGAGTCATTCTTCCTCTTACATTTTAGAGGCTTGTTCGTTATGACCGTGTAGCTATATGAATATGTAACAATAATAGACAATTTTTAAATTCTGCCTGCAGAGCTTTTCAGTTCGAAGAGTGAATAAACTTCAAAATTGTGAAACTAATTTCAATCTTTTGTTTGCTTAGATTAACGGCAGTGTTGACGATAATCTTCAGCTTTGACGTTGTTGGCACAATCGATAACGCGGCCCCGGTTAGAACTGACATGCGGAAGAAATTGAGAAAAACGCACCAGAAGTGTTCCACTCCCACTGTGGCCCGTACCTTGAATGGAAATGTTTGTTGGGAAGACAGAATTCTTTGCGCACTCGTCTTCAGAAATCCTCAGTTTTCTATTGCTCCATTCTTCCCTTTGGATTGCTAGCAAGCACAGTGTTTGGAGTACATCGTGAACACGACCTTTTAAGACGTTTTCCGCGCAGAGAATCACTTTTAAATTCTTTTTAGTCAACTTCATCCTCGGTATCTGCTTAGGCGCTATTCATACTACTCAACGCCAGCGCGGCACGCGCGTGGGCGTGGCGTTGGTGTATGAATGGCCTGACGCCTCGCCCGCGCGGCACGCGCGTGACGCCTGCTCCACCATGTCGGCGACGGCCGTAACAACTCTTTCATCATTTTTATTGTTATTCCATCTTCAATGTTATTCCGTTTCATCATAATGAATTTCTTTACTGCTACCATGATAGTGAACGCGTGTACAGATTTTGCTTGCTCGGTGAAGTTAAGGCCCCAATTCGCTCCGCCATGACGTCGCCGCTGGAGTATTCATAGTCTTCGCAAGCGCAAAACGCGCGTAACGCTCGTAAAAAGTATTCATACTCAAACGCCCCGTCCACGCGTGACGCGCGTGCCGCGCTGGCGCTGAGGAGTATGAATAGCGCCTTAGGACACTAGAAAAATCAAGCGGGGTTGAACTAGCTCAACTCTACTCGGAAGAACCGCTAGTCTGTTTCAGAATTTTCACACGATAGCTCGCCACTCTTACCGCCCTTCCACTTCATAAAAGAGAATTGAAAATCAGGTATTAGATAGAGTAGTTTTGGACATCTCACCAGTAAGCACACCTTCTTTCTGCCTGATCGCGGCCTTCTAGGAGTGAAAACTAAGACAGAAAAGACCATTAAGAAAAAAGCGGCCTCCCCACACACCACTTTTTTTAAAGTCAGTGGTCACGATGAAAAATGTTATCGAAAAAACTACAAAAATCAGCTCAGATCAAAAACAGCTCAAAAACTATGAAGGTAGCGCGGTCGAAAACGGGCTAGAATTAGAGTTATCGAGACCCTTAACTTCCAGTTCGTGCACACGTGCACAGAAAGATCACAGTCTCATGCCAAGCAGTCGAAAATCATCGACACTCACAATTGTCAGAGGAAGAAATAAATGCAAATTTACCCAATAAAACAGTTGAACAATGAATACAAGCACTTCAGTCAATGTTTTTTGACTAGATGTGTAAATAAATCCAAACGTTCATTGATTGAAATTCAATTTCAAGCCAGCTGATGTTCTTGATACTAGAGATCATCGATGCCGATGATGTGGGGTGAGCTCGTCCACCATCAAAAGGCAAGGAAATTCAGGCTTCAAATTTGGCCTAGAACAGCGTTTTTTTTTTCGCGATTTTTTCTTATAGGTTCTACTACTCTACACCCAGAAAAGGGTTCAGAGAGGAAAAGAAGACGAGCATATTTGAGCGCGACCACTGCCTTTAATGGGCGATTTTTCCTACTTTTCGGGTGATTTAAAATTTTTCCATCACCATTGTGAGTCTGTTCTACCCAACCGCTTAGTTTCGGTGACCATTGGCAATGCCGCCACACCATGAAGGACCATAAGAAATTTTTGATTTTCAAATGCATGTAGGTTTCCGGCAGTTGATAGACAGTTCTAAGTAACTCACAATAGCTAGAAAAACATTTCCAGGTAGTTTTGGGTTCCAAAGGAGAAAAAAACAGCTGAAACAAAAAACTTGTTTTTTAAAGTTCGGCTGCGACTTCCAAGTTCAGAAATTTAAATCAATGTTTGATCCCGATTGAAGGTGTGTTTAGACCTCTCCTTTGAACACTGTCTTTCTTCGGAGAGCTATCACAGAGCTTTCCAATGGAAAGCCAGAGGCCAAATTCATCATTGCATCAACAGTGGGTTTGTGAGTTTGGGTTGGGTTACGCGCCAGCATTAGCGCGCGTGTACACGAGCTAAACCCAACCCAAATCGACAAACCCGGGCCTAACGCAATGATGAATCTGGCCTCAGGTTTACCGTGAAAATTGCTGTCAATAAATCCGATACGTTATGGATGACCGTTGTTCAGTCGTATTTCAGGATAAGGTCACTATTTTGACAACGAGGGTAGAAATATTTTTCCACAATTTTTTTAAAGATTAATCATCAACACGTTGCAAAAAAAATACAATTTGAATAATCTGGTTCGTTCGAACAAAACACAAAATTGGCCAGCGGCAACGTACCATCAGTAAAAATTAGTGGAAGTTCTTACGTGAAAGTGACGCGATTTTCATCAGTTTTTTGAAGGCACAGTTCACGTTGAAATTCGATTCCGTTCACACTGGGGACTATAAGTGGTCTAGTACCCTGAATGACATATAAGCTGAGCAGATCCTTGAAAAAAAAGCGGAAACCACATTTTCAACGTAACTAGGGCCAATTTTCCTCCTTACATTGAGAAAAGAGGAACTGACAAGCATAAATGAATGATGTGGAATTTTTATTGTCGCAATCAGTTTTTTCGTCGACGTGAGTTTCTCATCCAAGGGGGGATTTCAAGTTAATTAGAGGTGCTTCTAAATTTGAGGTGCTTCTATTAGAGGGATTCTAGAGAATTTTTCCGGGTTGTTTCCTCATATTTGCTTGGTTCATTAGAGAAGCCCGACAGGTTTAACCTTTGCAAATACCACATTCAAAACATTGTTTGCTCAGTCTATGTACATGTATGCAAGTTCTGTTTTCCTTCCAGTTTCTCCTTTACATAGAAAATCACAATGAACTTGAAACTTGTGACCATCTGTGCGGGTTCATTTATGAGCAGTACGTTATAAGCAAAGATATTTGGGGCAGATACGTTTTTAGAGTAAATGTGAGCTTCACCTGTGCAGCGGTCATGCCGAGTTGTTTGAAATATACAGCCAGAAGTGGGAAAAGTGATCCGAAAGAGGCGAAAAATGCAAGGTAGAATAGGCGACAGATGAAGGCGTTTCGAGGGAAAACCCGCCCGAATATGGTTACCGTACGTTCGCCAGCCGAATTCTCCATGATGAAGTCACCTGATGGGACAGGTTACTGTACGGCGGATACAATGTGCTTAGCAGAGTGACAGACAGATTGTGGTGTTAGGACGGGGAAGGGTTGCCGATTAATGCGGCAGCAGCAATGGAGGCATAGGGACCTGGCTTGCTGGATGTCGGCTTCGACTGAGGCGACGATCAATGAGTGGGAAGCAACGCCGACTGAGAGTGAGGGAAGGCGAGTTCGAGAGCGGAGAGAACGACGAAGCGAGACCAGAAGACGTCGCTCACCACGCATGCCCCATTGACGACGCCCCAAGCAATCCCAGGTGAGCCAATGGCCTTCTGAAGACAAGGTGCAAATCTGGACCTTTCAGTCGGAAGATTATGTACTTGACGATTTTGTGAATCTGTAGAGAGAGAACTAAATGGAAAACCACTGGACATCTAGGTGACCTTACGAAGATGTGATGTTCTGCCCTAACCCCAAACCAAACGCATTGCAGGCAGTCGGGTATAGGCCGTTTTCTTTTGTTTTCAAGTTCAGCAATGTTGCTTTGCCTGATATACCTATGTGGTTTCAGTTCAATTCAAAACTTTTCTTCACATTTTATTTGTACACAATCCGTTGGGGACAGAGTGTCCCTATACCGACCATAGTAAGCGAGCAGAATCGTTAGCAAGCAACAAAGCTATTTTAAGAAGAAATGGATATCCCGAATGAGATGTAGATCGCCAGAAATGTTTTTGACTTGAAAATCCGTGGATGTCCTCCGTTAGCCGGATTCATCAACGATAAAACCACGGTTTTAGGGTATGTTTTACCCCGAACTCTCTGCACTCCTCAATTATCTACGCCTTTTGTAGTTGATAAATCCGGCCCCAGAGCTTATTGAACTCACTTCAAACGATCAGCACGAAAAAGTATAGGCGCTTGCAAAAACGTGCCTGATTACATTTCCTCTCCAAGTTTTTTTTGCTCCAGTCAACGAATTCGAGCTTTGCGTTGTGAAATAGTTCTAGAAATGCATATTTAATTTGCAGTGGTCACCTTAACTGAAAGAAGATTCACTTTAAAGGCAGTGTCCACAATAAGAAGCATTTTTCTGTTTTTTAGCCTCTCTTAAAAACGGTCCCATGCTGATTTCAACGATGTCTCCGAAATCATACACGACCTTCTGGGAACGGAGTTATGGTCCCTCAAAATTTGAGCTAGAGAAGCATCTCAGACAGCAGGTGCGGGCGGATCGCTGGCTTTTGGCGGGCGGATCGACATCCCCCCCATCCGCCCGCCAGTGGCCCGCGGTCCGCCCGCCAGGAGCCAGCGATCCGCCCGCTAGTAGCCAGCCATCCGCCCGCCGGTAGCCAGCGATCTGCCCGGCAGTAGCCAGTGATCCACCCGCCAATAGCCAGCGATCCACCCGCCAGTAGCCAGCGATCCGCCCGCCAGTAACCAGCGATCCGCCCGGCAGTTATCATCGATCCACCCGCCAGTTATCAGCGATCTACCCGCCAGTTGTCAGCGATGTACCCGTAATTTGAACCCCTTCTCCTTTTGATCCCTCGGGTCGGGGACCAATTCTTAAAGGCACAGTCCATTCTCAAAATCGATTTTCTGTTTCCCTTCTTATCTTGAAAATGGTCTCACGCTGATTCCAATGATGTCTCTCTAGTCGTACAAGGCCCCCTGAGAACGGAGTTGTGGCCCCTCGAAAATTGAGCTGCTGAGGCATGGTGGACGAGTTGTCCGAGGCTTGTAACTTCCGTCATTTGCAACCTAAGGATGCGAGCCGACCTGAATAAAGAGGGAGGCTGAGAATGTAGGGAAGAACGGGGCAACTGATGGGAATTCCTCACTCATTTCGCCACTGTTCAGCTCGAAAGATCGTAAAGGGGCGTGCTAAAGTGTCTTCATGGTGTGGGCGCCCCAGGGTGGCTTCCTCCTATATCTCGCTTATTCAGAGAAATTGAGAGCTCGCACTTGGCAGGTGTTTTATAAGGTGAGTCTACTTCACAATTGTATAAAAATCTCAGATTTTGTCCCTGATCTTGGACTGTGCCTTTAAGCGCCTATGACGCAGTGTTAATCAACCCAAAGAGTTGACTACCTAAACATGTTGAGGAAAACCTGGGCCAAAAAATCCGGTCAAAAATTTTTTACTGCCCAAGAAACTGAAGCCCTGAAGTTTGTGCTGCACCCTAGACCCCATCCGGCGTATAGTGGACAACATATCGCTTTGATATTTTGCTTTCCTTATTGTTTCTTGGAGCAAAGCCGATGTGCCTATGTTATACATAACTTGCGTGCACCGAGTTTGCGCTAACAATAAGTCACAATAAGGAACGCAAGGTATGTGGGCAACCGGTGCCGGCCGTACTTCTGCACACCTCAGTACTGCTCATCTACCGCCTTATACCCACATAATATTGAATCAATTCGTTTACTCCGTCCCGTGTCTCATATTCTACCCTTTAATGTTTGAAAACTTCATTTTTCTCAGACGTTGGTTCACGCCTCTTCGAACACCAGACACGGCAGTGGGTCAGGCTCTTCAAAAATTGAATGCAATGCCCCAGTCTCTTAAAAGAATTACGTCCAGCCCGCCCCGCAGTGTCCGAACAGGAGTGAAATAGCGCTCCGCATTTGCAGATAAGGTCTGTTGCAGCACGCAGCTTACGAACAATCTTGCTGGGACCTAAATGATAGTGCCGTGACCCCGTAGACCCAGCTCTAGTATATCCGAGCTGCTCGCTGCAACTACGGTTGTTTGCAGCTGCGGACCCAAAGTTAACTCCGATTAGGGCAGTAGAGATTTGAAGCTCATCAGCTGCGCTAGTAGTGTACTTTGCGGTTCGATTGTGCTCCAATATGGGGCGCAGGTTGGATATTGTGAAATCATTCACGCGACCATCCTTTCAGGGCGCCAGTTCACAATCACCCTGAAAAGTTCTGTGGCCATATCCATGAAACTACGGGAGCCTCCCGGAAGGGATCCTATAAGCAGCCAGTGTATGCGTTGGGCGAACTTTGGACCTTCCCGGGAGGCTCCGTTTGTTTCATGAATACGGTCAACTGCCTAAATTGCGCTAAAACGTGTTGCTAGCTACAACTAGTGGCATTGTCATCTTTTGGCAAATGAAGTAAAATCACATCGTGCTAGAGCGGATAATTTGGCTCACTCGGCACTTTCACAAAGTTAGTAAGGGCTCCCTACATTGCCTAAGTTCCAGAAAAATCTGCATTGTGGGTCTCGAAATAGCGAAATTCTATTTACCATGCGTTCCTGACTGAAGGTTGGCACAAACTTGGTGCACCTATGTATTAGCATATGGCACCGAGCTTGCGCCAACGTTTACTAGGAACAGAACGTCTCTTCAGGATCCATGCCGACCGTGCATTTCAAATGTCGTAATTCGACTTCTTTGAAACTCGGACTTTCGGGTTCTTACCTTTCGTATCCTCCCATAGAAAATCCTCAAAAATGTGGTCAGTCACGGTCCACATATCCGAATTGGGGAACCTCATCACTCGAATTCAACACTGCGCCCACACAGCTAGCCTGCACGCTAAACCGGGACACCGCCTGCACGCCGACTCACGACGCGGCCGGCACAGCGACACGCGGCGCGACGACTCCTCCCAACCTCTACTTGGGCCTTCACCGAGTGAGAGGGACCTCCAGATAGGGTTCAAGCACCGCAAACTTTAGTAACTGAACCGAGGACGCCGCTGCCATCTGACTCCTGCGCCTGAAAAAATGCGTCATATATATCTACTTCCCTCGAAGGAGGCTCGCTTTCCCTAAAAACAAGGTTGACACCAGCTTAGTTGTGCCCTGAAAGAAAAGACCGAATATCGAATAGATTTGAATGACTCCCTTTTTTAACGTCCGATTTTTCAATATATTCGAATGGCTTTTTTTGAGGTCCGATTTTTGAATCTATTCGAATGACCCTCTTTTTCCGAGATCCGAATTTTGAATAGTTTCGAATTAAATCGACTCGAATATTTTCGAATAATTTTTCGAATAATTTCAAAGCGACAAACTGAAAACAGGCCAAGTGAGCCGTCAGTGGATGATCGTAAATTATTCCAAGCGCAGGAGAGGCGGGGAAAACTCGGTGACTCTTCCATTCACGCGCTTAGCACCATCTGTGTCGAGAATTTAACGATATTGTATGGTTTCTATCATATTTCTATATAGCCGCGGCGTAGATGTTATTCCGCCATCTTTTGAGCGACGCGCTTTTCTCTCCATTTCTAGCATACACCATATGTTTTTTTCAAAGACAACCGCTTCCCAGAATTGGGATACTTGCGATAAACTGGGAAAATTAAAGAACACGTACTCTAATGAGCTATTATAAATACAAGGTAATCATTATAAGATCACTCAACAATTAAGCAACATCAAGAAAAAAGCGACATATAGAAGTGAAACAACTATGACACTGAAGTAGAGATGGCGGATGGGGGTTTATGGCGTGGCAGTGGATCAATAAATGAACTCCAATCCATTCGTCATTGATTGACCAGTTTCACCGTGTACAATTTGAGCGGGCGGATCGCTGGCTATCAAGGCCCTGGCGGGCGGATCGCCGGCAAGTTGCGGGCGGATCGCTGCATCTCATAGCTCAGCGGGCGAATCGCTGGCTATCAAAGCCCTTGCGGACGGATCGCTGGCAGGTTGCGGGCGGATCGCCGCTTTAGAGCTTGCCGGCGATCCGCCCGCTAGCGTGATCAAGTTTCCCAGGCGCCGCTATCCGCCCGCCAAAACGCAGCGATCCGCCCGCAAAGGCTTTGATAGCCAGCGATCCGCCCGCCGAGGCCACGATGAGCAGCGATCCGCCCGCAACTTGCCGGCGTATCGCCCGGAGAGGCCTTGACTGCCAGCGGTCAGTCCGCACCTGTTGTCTGAGGTGGACGAGTTGTCCGAGGCTCGTAACTTCAGTTTTTTTGCAGCCGATGTACGCGAACTGACCTGAGTAAAGAGAGAATGAAGGAAAGAACGGGGCTATTGATCGGAAACGATCGCTCAGCTCACGATTTCAAGCTTTCATTCGTTCACGTCGGTGTCCGGGCAATGCGCTTTTGGGGTTTGCCTTGCGCTCAAAGTGGCAACTCCGGGCTCTTTTGGAGCTCTTCCTGGCTCCTTTCCATGCGTTTTTTCGACGTTAACGTTACAGGGTACCCTTCCACTACCCGTTACTAGTGGAATTTGAAACACATTTTTCAAAACACATTTTTTTTCGTGAACACTGCCTTTAAGTGTTAAGTTCAACTCGTTTATTGCTAAGCAAACTGAGGCTGCTGGTGTAATGCAAGGGAAAACTTAACGCGGTTTCTCAAAAAGAGTGAGCATTGCAATTGAGTCCATGATATGCGCGGTGAATGCGGCTTGAGCCATGCACCTGATTTCAACATTTTATAGTTCCAATTTAATAATTCACAGCAGTAGATAAACGAAGTTGATCCTTCCAAAACCTACCTTTATCTCCGAATGACTGGAAACGGACCTCATAGAGTGAGCGCAATAACTTTGGTCTAATGAATGCTCGGATAAAAACAACCTACTTCCCGCCGGCCAAGTCGTGCTAGTCGACTTCGCGCGGCTCCAATTTTGTGGGCGTGACAGAGAGCCCCACTTCCCGCGGAGTGCCGGCGGGCAGTCGGCTATTCCTGGGTTTCATCGAACACTCACTCATCGATTCCCACTTTGATATCATCATTGCACCACCCACTAGAGTGGAGCCAATGAACGATTACTGAGCAGAGAACGCTGTGTTGAGACTCTTTCCAAACCCGCGCTGTGTGCGACGCTGGTCTTGGGCAGGTGAACCACTGTCCGTTAATGGCATCTGCGAATGGGAAGACTGTAAGGACCAGTGGGTGTAGAAAGCTTCCCCTTATAAGCTCACTCCTTACTTGTCAAGAGCAGTTCAAGATGAAATCCCCAGAAGCGCATTTATGAAACTTTCTTTAAACAGGCCTTTACTTAAAGGGTGATTTTTGAATATGCCGCGAACTGTTTTAGGACTGCCTTCTGTCAGTCATCAGATTAGTCGTAAGGCGGTGGCAGAAGGGCAGCAGAGTGCTTGTTCACTGTGTACGGGCAGCCAACGAAACGGCGCTTCCGACTGCCCGCGACCGTTCTATTGGCCTTCCGCGGAAGGGGTTCTCAGAAAAATCAAAACACTTGTAATATAAATGTAACTTACTTGAATGTCTTAAGTAACTTACATTTTTATTACATGTAACATACATTTATATTGCATGTAACTTGAATTTATTTTGCATGTAAATTACATTTATGTTACATGTAACTTACATTTGAATTTTCACTATGGGAGGCTATCACGTGACGCAGAGGACACGCGACGCAGAGAGCGCATCCCAGACCACACAGTACGCAAAAAAACGCTGTATGGGGCCTTTTCTGCTGGTGTGGGGTCAAGTACCTCAAATTTGGGTAATTGAACACACAGCAACGCCAGTCGTAAGCCTGACCCCACGATTGCGTCGTACATCCCCTTTTGAATATCTTCTCGGCCGATTCAAGTTACTGGCGACGTATATTGTGCCATTTAAGTTACATGTAACATATCAGAGGCGCACTGCACACAGTGTCCTCTCAGAAATCGAAAACAAGTTACTTGTAACATATCTGAGCCAATGTAAGTTACTTGCGACTTATCTCGGGCCATTTGAAATACATGTAACATATAGGAGGCGTACCGTATTAGGTATCCCGCCGATATATTACATGTAACTTAAATGACCTGAGATAAGTCGCAAGTAACTTACATCGGCTCAGATATGTTACAAGTAACTTGTTTTCGGCCTTTTATGTTACAACTAACTTGTTTTCATTTTTCTGAGTTACGGGACGTCGGCTATTGGTACCGCGGGAAGTGTGATGTCTCTATCTGAGTGAACGGGGTTACAACGATAGGTCACCCCGCGCCATTCGTAACCCCATTCTCCAGTGAGGCCGCCAACCCTGCGCGGCCAGCCGCCTGGCCCAGGCGTCAGACTAGATCGAAAACGAAAATTTTAGATTAGTGTTCACAGCACCAATGACTGACCCCACTCGAAAAAAGCTATTTAAGGAAGTGAAGTAACCAAAAGTATGATTTGGTGATCGATCATTTCACAAACTTCTCCGTTAAACTTATCAAAGTAAAATCAAGCGCGATATGGATTGGAGCGTTGCATTCACCTTGCTCGACCTATGCAGATTCCCTTATCACAGTTTTAAAAAATGGCTCCATGTGTTCGTTGCGCGCTTGATTTCGTCCGATCTCTCGTCTGTCATTGACCACCAAATCGTGTTTTGGTTATTTCACTTCATTTCCTAGCTTTTTTATTGCTCTAGGATATTTAACGACAAGTAATTTTTTGAGATATTTCAAGATATTTTGAGAACTTTGTTGACTTCTTAATCTTAATGGCATTGCCAATTCGTTACTTCTGGAGAGGAAGCTAAATTTTCAAAAATTTCGCATGATTTCCCCGTAAGTTCCCTTTCTGACCTCACTTTTGCTGCACGATTTTCATTTTGGAATGATGAAACATCTAACAGACGATATTGTCGTATGAGTACAATTTTTGAAACTTATGACCCACAACAATGAAAAATACCACTCATTGCCGCATTTTATGGAACATGTGAAAAATCGGTATTGTTGATCATTAATATTCGACTTTGCATGATGAGAATCTCCAAGTTCGACTCCTGATAAACCTCGGCATCAGAACAATGTGTTGAACGTACGTCTGTGGCACAAACTAGGTGATAGGATGACTTTATTGACTAACGTTTCGGCGGAATCGCCCTCGTCGAAGTCTGTTCAAAAGTCCTCAGAAAATCATGTGATCATTAAAACAGCCAAACGGGTACCAGAGTGACAGAAAGTACCCTAATCATAAATCAGACTCGGATTCTGAATAGGATACTTTCTGTTACTCTGGTACCCGTTTTGCTGCTCTACTGATCACATGATTTTCTGAGGATTTTTGAACGGACTCCGAGGGCGAATCCGCTGAAACGTTAGTCAATAAAGTCATCCTACCACCTCGTGCGTGCTACAGACGAACGTTCAACACATGATGAGAATAATTTCTGAAACAAGCGTTGTTGTTAGAGCCATCAACAATCGAAAATCATTGCGGCATTCTGTGCAACAGTCGAAAAAATTCGATATTATTGATAGGTATTTATCGATTATGACTGATGAGCGAAATTCACCAACCAAGAAATCCAACCCCATCAGCCATCACCATTGCATTTTGTGCAGAAAGCGCAAAAATCGATAATATAGATTATCGATCGATGACGTGCCATGAGTACGAATTCTGACAAGTTCAGTGATTATTTTCGACGACCAGTGTTAATTGGCTGCAGATTAACCCACACACCCTGGTTTCCACAGCCGTAGCGTGCCCAATCAGTTTTCGAGCTCCACAGTGTGTGTACCCACGATTTTGAGGTACCCTTCAAGCCAAGGTAACAAGTTCGAAATGGATTAGGATCGACCTGCATCCATGTCCAGCCTTTGTCCAAAAATGAGCTTCCTCGCTCAATTTTGAGTGTACCCGCAAGATCGTGAACGCCATCTGAGAAAAAGGAGATTAATTAACAACAAAAACGAGCGGGTTTTCACCTTTTTCTCGAAAAGCAGTAAACCATTCCAAACCATATTTGAGGGGTAATACCATCTTTTGGCGCTTTTTTTCAATGCAATTTAGAGCTAATTTCTACGTTCATTCTGAAATGAAATTTCGAAAAAGGGGTTGCGCGCGTGGCCAATTCAGAACTAAATCAGGTGAGCGCTTCGCGCGCACCAAATATCTACGACATCTGAGAGCAATGTCAAATCCTTACCCTTTTTTGCGGAGCCCTACTTTAAGAAATTGCACTTTGAGAATTATCTAACGTATACCGTGTTTTGCTTTGTATCTCTGAAAATCGTGTTAAATGTAATGATTCTATGGTCATTTTACCCGATAAGAACACGAACAGCCACTTTGTCCACCACATCACCCGATTTGTGAAATAGTGGGTCAAAAATATTAATACCACAGAAAGGGCGCTTCACGAGTTGAGCAAAGCCATGACAACTCATGAGGATTGCGAATGAATTGTGATTAGTTTCGCTCCAATCAATCTCTGGTAGATTGGAATCACCTAGTACAAGAGCCGGCCAAGGACATATGGAGAGGAGACTAGTACATTTTGGACTGCAACGCTTTCGTAAACAATATATGCTCAGACGATTGGCCGCTCGGAGCGGACCCGGACAGCAACCCGAGCGTCGCTGTCTCTCCGCTCCGAGCGAAAATCGTGCATCTACTCGGGCGACCAAGGTTGCTGTCCGGGCGACTGAGGTCCGCTCGAGGTGACGTCCGGTTGGATTTCCAACAGAGTTGCTGATAAGGACACGAGTGCTCCATGGAACTGCGTAAGCCGTGTCGTAATAAGCAAGTTGCGCTTGATGCAAAGCGTGTGACGCGTTGTGAGCTGTGAGTGGCGCTTCATACAAAGCGTGCCCCGCTGGGCTAAAACTAGTAGGGCTTCGTCCAGAGCGCGCGGCGCGCGGTTTGAAGCTAGCAGCGCTTTATCTAGGGCGTGCGCTGCGTGGTAAAAAACCAACAGCGCTCCATGCAGAGTGCGCCCAGCGTGGTTTGAAGCTAGTAACGCTTCATGCAGAGCATTCGCCGCGTGGTTTAAAGCTAGTATCGCTTCACCCAGAGCGTGCCCCGCGTTGTAAAAAACTAATAGCGCTCATGCAGAGCGTGTCCCGCGTGGCTTAAAGCTAGTAGCCTTTGAGCCAGGGCGTGCCACGCGTGGATTAAAGCTAGTAGCGCTTTATCTAGAACGTGCGCTGCGTGGTAAAAAGCCAACAGCGCTCTATGCAGAACGTGCCCCACGTGGTTCAAAGCTAGTAACGCTCCATGCAGAGCAATCGCCGCGTGGCTTAAAGCTAGTATCGCTTCATCGAGAGCGTGCCCCACGTTGTTAAAAACCAATAGCGCAAAAATCAGAGCGTGCCCCGCGTGGTTTGAAGCTAGTATCGCTTCAACGAGAGCGTGCCCCGCGTCGTTAAAAACCAATAGTGCTCCATCCAGAGCGTGCCCCACGTGGTTCAAAGCTAGTAACGCTCCATGCAGAGCGTGTCCCGCGTGGTTTAAAGCTAGTAGCCTTTAGGCCAGAGCGTACCACGCGTGGATTAAAGCTAGCAGCGCTTTATCTAGAACGTGCGCTGTGTGGTATAAAGCCAACAGCGCTCCATGCAGAGCGTGCCCCACGTGGTTCAAAGCTAGTACCGCTCCCTGCAGAGCAATCGCCGCGTGGCTTAAAGCTAGTATAGCTTCACCGAGAGCGTGCCCCGCGTCGTTAAAAACCAATAGCGCTCCATTCAGAGCGTGCCCCGCGTGGTTTAAAGCGAGTAGTGCTTCATCCAGAGCGTGCGTCGTGTGGTATAAAGCTAGTAGCGCTTTATCTGGAACGTGCGCTGCGTGGTAAAAAGCGAACAGCGCTCCATGCAGAGCGTGCCCCGCGTTGTTAAAAACCAATGGCGCTCCATTCAGAGCGTGCCCCGCGTCGTTTAAAGCGAGCGTGCCCGCGTGGTTTAAAACTAGCAGCGCTTCATATAGAGCGTGCGCCGCGACGTAGAACCTGAATCTACATGATGCTGTGGAAAGTAGAGCACTGCAGTCTTTGGAAGGTATTCGAAATAGTTGCACTACACTGTATTACAAATGCTGAAAACTAGTTCATTAATCAAAATATCAAAATTCAACAAAGAAGTGTGTATACTCCTTTCACGGAACAATTACGCTAAAAAATCTGCATTAACAATGAGATCCAATTTCACAGACTTCAGAAGCCTTTCAATCGCTCCTAGCAGGTTCTAAGCATGCGACTCCAGCAACAGTGGGGGCACCTAAAAAAGCATTCTCCTCAGACCAATCATAAATAATTGACAGGGTACGTCAGGTAAGAAGCTACCTCATCCTCGGTCTTTGCAAAGTCCTCGTCAGCAGCCTTGGTTGCCGCTTGCGCGAGTTTGGAATTAACAACAGATGCCAAGAATTCAACCGTAGACATCACTGGGTTACCAGATTGAGAGAGCGGCTGCGGTCGATAGGCCAGTGGTCCTTGAATGAGAAATTGAATCGATTGTGAGCAATCTACAATCCACAGATACCACATTTAAAAAAACTACAAAAAATATAACTGACCCAGAATTGAGTCTAAGTCAAGATACGGGTGGTACGAATTCCACCGCGATCCAAACAAAACCACTCAACGTAATATAAACCCACAGTCAGAGGTGTGAACTTGAAATGGAGGTGAATTTAATGGGTTAAGCTTTTTTGGGACTGTATGGGCACTCAAGATTACAGAAAATCTCAAAGTCCAAGTCCAAGGACAAAAATCGCTCGATTGCTCACCCACCCCTCAGGATACAACGGTCGAAATATGAGGCCTGCTACCGATCTACAGCATCTGTTCTCAGTGGGACAAACACGGATTCGTTCCGCACATGCCACCATCATTTCATGCTCCTGAAGCCATGAATAAATTGTGTGGGGGGGGGTCTTAGCGCCTCCCAACAGGGGGAGATGGGGGCGAAGTGTCATGATTGGAGAAAGCACCGTATAGAGACGGCCCGCTCTCCACGTCCCTATCGGTTGTATCTTTTATTCTGACGCCAAGTAACTTTCGCGCCATAAATGGGGGAGAATGACGAATGGTTTTGATGCGCATCATCGCGGCGAATTTCAGCTGGGTGGTGGTCGTTGGAGTACCTCAGGTCGAAGGCCGGACCGGACTGAGTAGTGCTCCCCCGCCCCAGTGATCCGGAGCCGTCCTCTACCATCCGTAGTGACCCTGCACCGTTCTGAGCCGCACTTAGACCTTCTTCATAGTCGGCCGATCGGTTGTAGCCAGCCCGGTCGATGAGCATGCGAAGGAGGTGCGAAAAATTCATCCGTGATGACCGCACTGAGCACGTATGTGCCGCCCGTGGCCATTCCGGTCTATACGCATGCAATACGTTGCTCACTTAGGTCTAACAATCCCCTCGATGTGGCCGTACTGAGCCCGCATGGTCCCTCCTGATCCAGCTGTGACCGTCATGGTAGATAAGTATGGAATGCATTGATTGCTGAGGTGGAAATCCCCGTTACGGCCGGATTCAGCCACGCAGCGATTCCCCTCACTCGTGACAGTGGTTTGAGACTCTCTCTGGCAATGGCCGCGTTAATCCGCCATAGGCCCCGCTCATATGGGCTGTAAGCCCGCACCCTCGCCAAAACAACAACTGTCTAAACAGCAGAAAAAATGGTTCTTCCGCGCCTTCAGTGTTACAGTCATCACACTGAGGGGCCGTTAAAGAGCGCTTCGGTAAAATAAGCCTACGCTTTAGCTAGAAAAAAAACAAGTTGACCATCTAAAGCGAGAAATTGCAAAAATTTGCTCGTTGGAAAGTGGTTAATAAATCCCGTATATTTCCAAATGGTCTTTGAAGTTTTCCTTCTAAAATACAGCAGTTTTACAGAGGGTGCACCCATTGGAGGTTCATCGTAGAAGACTTCGGCTTCATGCCATAGCTCACTCGCGTGAGTACGCGTCGCGGTTCGATTAGTCTCGCGCGCAAGGCGAACGCTAAAAACACACCACCGTTTAGAAGTCTTCAGTTCTCCATACGAGTAAATGGGTATCGATTATGACAAGAAATGAAGGCAGGAAAGCTAATAACGCTCCAGGGCATGCCAGTTTATTAGATTTCACCTAAAAGCGGAAATGCCGCGTCCCGCCCATCGCCTCGCGCGCGACGCTCACCGACCGCGACGCAGCAGGCACAGGTGAACAATGTTCGCCTCCCGTTTTGCCCAGAGAAATCGTTTTTTTTTGCTATTTCGGTATGAGCGACTTCAGTTAACATCCAGGTGGCCAGCGGATATTAGACAGGCCTGAACAACTCGAAGTTGTGTAAAAAACATTCTGTGGCGAATTCCATTTCAAACTAGAGAGACGAATTGGAATATTCTTCTATGCGACCCACTATTGTGCTCTCAGGGTTGGTAATTTTCACCGTTGCTCGCCCCTGTTCTGAACACAGATAATAGTGAGAAAATACCATTTACTGAGCTTCTCCGTGTCATATTCCGCTCCGCAATTGCTTATCGAGACGCTTCACGGCCGCACGCTCTCGAGCCGGACCAGATTCCAGCGCAGCAGCGGATCAGCTAATTGTAGGTGGTTTTTCGTTTCCATTAATATGCTTGGTTTCTTCTGTGACTCGAGCCGCCCTTTTGTGTCTCTTCATATATTTAAGGGTTATATGTATACGCATACTAATTTTTCCTTCCGGGTGCCTTCGCAACAACTTCTAAGGGAGAAAAAAATCAACGATGGTAGGTACTTTTTATTTCACGTTTATTTTTGTAATTCCTTTCTTTTGTTTGTTTTTCTACATTCCAATACCTTATTTGATTGTTTGGTTTCTGGGATAATTCCGGTCTCATCTCAGAGTCGATCGAATTCGGGATTAAACCGGAACTATTTCTAAAAACACAAACACATGAAGAGAATAACGCAACTAACTAAACAATCATAAAAATTATTTGAATGTTAAAAGAACAAATGAATAGAGAATCCCATAAATAAACAAGAATAAAAAAATTAACTCCAATCGGTAATATTTTCTGGGAAAATTTTCTGCCCTGGAAGTTGTTGCGACGGCATCTGGGAAGAAAAATTTGTGGGCATGTATACAGATATAACACTGTGAAATTTGAAAACACAACAACGTGTTTAATCAGAGAAGGAATTAAGAGTAAAGGTAACATGAAGGAAACCCACGTACAATCAGCTGTTCGGTGCTAGAAACTCGTCCATCTTGATACGCAATTGCGCAGCGGAATATGATGTGGAGAAATACAGTACATCAATTAGCAAATAGCAATTACTGTCAATCTCTTGGAAGAAGGGGAGCCGCGACGCTGCTATGATGGCTTCACAATGGAAGTCGAGCGAATGTTTTTGGAAAAACACAACGGTGAAATTGGACAAACAACCGCTCCTCTCCCAAAATAACTTGATAACGGCAGCATCGCGTTTCCTAGAAACAAAACATGAACCATACACGAACCACAAAAGAAAAAACAAAGAATAATGAGTGGAAGGTCACAAAAACTAACCCGTCGAACGTAGAAGGCGCCGCGACGCCAGGGGATCGTGTCGGGACCAGTTAAAACTCAGTAGGGCGCACTGCGTCTCTTGCTCTCTCGCTAGAGCACAGCAGTCGCCCGGACAGCGACCGGACAGGGACCGTCGGTTGATTTTTCAACCGAACAGCAACCTCGGCCGCATTTTCAGCCTCGGCTGCTGTCCGGGCAGTGACGTCATAAGTGGGAGGAGCCGGTCCCGCTCCGAGCGACCAAATGCCTGAGTGCAGTTAAGATTTCGTAGCCTGAAGGGATTGGTTTCAAAAACCATGTAATATGAAAAAATACTCTTGAGCGAAATAGCTACATCGCCGCCAGACGAAGTGTTTTTATCGTGACGCGGAACCGAGAAATGTTCAGACCAGGCACCTAATCTCTGGTTCATTGCAAGTGAACTCCTGTTTTCGATTATCATAGCGCCGAGCGGTGGCTTTTTCGTCGGAACCTTCTTATCACTAGTTATATTTCACCGAGGCTCATCGCTCCTCTGCAGGTGATAATCGAAATCCACAGGTCACTAGAGATTTTAAAGAGTCCACCAATAATTTTTTTTGAATTTCGAAGGCGTGAGGTCCTCCTTGAATATGAGTAAGTGCTTGATGTTATAACCTCTTTACAATCACAGTGGTCACGCATTCTGAGAGTTCTTAGCTTTTTTAATAATTTTACCAGAGCCTTCGAAAATGACATTTTTTTGAATTTTCAAGCTTCTGTGGCCCGAAACTAATTGCCCAAAACGTTACTAAGAGGGGTTATAAACTAGGGAGTGTTATAAACTGTCACAAACCTTATGTCCACTAGTTGATTCTCAGAATAGCAGCTTCAGCTATTTGGAATAAGTACAGTAAGTCATCGTTTCAAACTTTTGTGCCTTGAAGGCAATCCCTTGTCTGACTAACTTTACCCCGATTCTAATTGTGGTGCGCTCTTCGCGCGTACCACTAGTAGAATTGGGGTAAAGTTAGTCAGAAAAAGGATTGCTCCTTCCTGGCTGCAATTATGACTTGCTTATTGAAAAAAAACTGGTAGTCAGCAATCCCTAAATCAAAAACGAATTCACTTCAAACTCAAAAAATGCACATTCAATAAAATAGTATACTTCAAACAAATACTCTGCACGTCATGCCACAAGAAAAATAAGAGATGTTTTTTTTCTTAAGGATGGCAATTCAGAAGTTTTCCAATAACATTCAAACGATGCAGAAGTTCCTCGCATCGGGCATGGATGAAATGACAACATGTGAAGTCTTCTAAGAACAAGAGGTAATAATGCAAGAGCAACGAGAAAAACCACAAATAAAGCCTGCTCCAATCGAAGTGTGACCACACATGTCACCCACAGAAACGATTAGCCTTGGAGCAAACCGGTCGGCTGTGGGAATTTGCCGTGGAACAGGCGGTCTCTTGAAGGCAGTGTTCACGAAAAATTCTGGATGTTCAGCTCGTTACAGATTAGGATGAGTCAAGAGCTTATTGTGACAGCACCTTCAGGAAGAACTGCAGAAAATGACCAGTAAGCACTTTCTTTTGCCTAAGCAGGACCTTTTGTGTGACGTCCTATTTTTGAGAACGTAAGAATTGACCGATGTGAAGGAATGGAGTCTTTCCATGTGATAACGTGATTCACCTTATCCACTGCTATTTATTGAAGCCATTACCTTTGTTGACCGGCTGCTAACGTGTTCATCATTCTTCAGAAAAGATCAGTTTGGGAGGCGGAGTGGTCCGATGGGTTGAATGGCCCACGCGATTTTCACCCACTTCCCGATGGTTTTTCGTGATTCTCTCTTCACTGTTTTCATCGTAGGTTCCAAAGCTCACGTTTCTGTAAATGAAAAAAAACAGATATTTTTATCGTGAACACTGCCTTCAAGTGTTAAGAAGCCTTCTAACAGCCATCCATGGCCTTCCCAATCGATATACGTTGGACGGGAAACACTCTACACCGTGAATAATTCAACAAATCGAAGAAACAATTGAAATCGTTCTGCAATATTTCTCTGCCAATGGGTGACCAGTGCTCTGGAATCCCGGCGACGGCGATGGATCGAAGGAGCTCCTTCTTGGCGCAGCTATCTTTAGGTACCGGCAAAGAGGTGCTCCTTGCAGGCGAGGCCATGTTCATGTTTTGATCTCTCGAAGGCAGGGTATCACTTCTCAATCGTTCCCGCAGTGGCTCTTTTCTGCCAAGCGATCTCTCTTGTGCGTTACTCTGTCAAAAGCCGTGGCGAGAGAACTCAGCTGATGAGCGAGGGTAGCCAGCACCTTATTCACACTTCGGTACGCTCTTCGCACCATTAACCTCTTCAATTACTGTTCTCAGCTCATCGTGCCTGAAGTGATCTGCAGCAGGGCTGCTCACGAATGATGTGCTATCCACAGCATATTTACGAAATGACCTCACGAGGCGACCTTTTCTTGCTTGCGTGTGTAATCTCGCGAGTCGCACGCGGTGCCGCTTGTTTCTTTTGTGCCGAGAGCTCGAGTGATCTCGACCACAAATGGAGAGCACCAGTTGAAGAATATCGCATTCTTCTTCTTATTGTTCTGATGAAGCTTTCGGGTACTTGCGGTACATGTAGGGGTACCGCAAGAACAGAGCTAGCAAAACACCTGAGAATTCGCGTTAAAAGAACAAAACCACAGGAAAAAAGCAGTATGGAGAAGTATAAAAACGTGGATAAAGTTGAATTTCTAAAAAGATACTCTGCTTTAGAAGACTGCAAAACTAAAATTTTCGAATGTGCTAGTTTTCTATTCTTAATAGTTTCGATAAATGTGTGCCGAAAATCGTGTTTGTGTTTTGGAAACGTGAATAATATCGTATCCTCCCGCTGTTCTGCTGAAACTTTCGGTGTTTGAGATGAACACAATCAACCCACTTCTGGTAGAAATTTAACACGGATGGTTACCTGGGAGTCAGTTGTTTGGGTTAAAATGACTGAATCACAAATTACTAATGAGTCCATCTGTGGCAAGCAGTACAGCTTATCAGTAGGACCGCCAGAAAAATTCCCTCAGTGGCAGCATTTTTTTTCCTTCTCAAGAAGGACAGTCGGAGAATTATACTCTGTTTATCTTGAATTGCACGAAACACGGTCCGCCAATAGTCCTCTAATTGGCCCGCTAGTACCGTAGTGTACGCCCACGACGCGTTCTCGGCAGACCCGGGTGGCAGGGTGGGTGGCCAAGTGACGGCATTGACGAATCGATTGCTCTGCACACCGGGTGCACACCCGGGTCTGCCGAGAACGCGTCGTGGACGTACACTACGGTACTAGCGGGCCAATTAGAGGACTATTGGCGGACCGTGTTTTGTGCAATTCAAAATAAACAGAGTATGATAAGCGAGTATTGCAAGAGAATTTGGATGTTTAGACACTGATACGTGATTCTCGACTTGTCCACTGCAATAGAAACCGACTTTCTGCAATGCGGAATGCACAGAACTTTTAAGCTGGATACGTTGCTTCTTAAGTGGTCTGATTACCTACTGCATGAGATCTGTAGTATGAAATAGCGCTTGATGAAGTAGTTTCTCAAGTGTTTTTTAAAAACAAGGCTCAGACGAGGGCCACAACGCCGAAACGTTAGCCGAATAAGCTATACTATACTAGGCTGTTGTTATGAGGACATTGTTCTATTTCATCGACAGTTGCGATGCCGAGATTCATCGAAAGTCGTAGATGGACACTGACTCAACAGACCATTCTCCCAAATTCCAGTTTGTGCTGAATCACTCCCTATCAAGAAAACGACATAAAAATTCACAAATTAACAATAGGTTCACGAGGGGAAGTGAAGCAAAGACAAGATGATCGTGTACAGGAGGCTTCTGCCAGGAACGTCGGAAACTTTGGCTCTCTCGCTTCTTCATGCCGTCTTTTGCGTTGCAGGGAGCCATACTGGTTTAACACTGCTGCTCATAAGCGTGGCATTAAACTGAACCAGAAAATACGATCTGAGAACTTAATAAAATGGCTCAGCTGAGATACAGAATTAATCAAATGCAGATAACAGCACATAATTCGATCCATCTCGACGAATCAGAATAAAGGGAAAATTGGAAATATAAGATGAGTTTCCCTAGACTTTATTCATACTTCGTGTCAATGGGAGTTGGAGCGATCCACAAGGAAGGTATAGGCAATTTCAAGGTGGATAAGGCTTCGATCGTGTCCTCCACACTAATGCTCTAAAATGATAGTAATAATCTTTTACAAAACTGATGACTTCTAAGTCAAAAGTAATACAGGAGAGCCTTCAAGGGATATGAAACCTGACATACCATCGTATTGGTGGCCGTTGGAGCGATCCACATGAACGGAATAGGCAATATCGAGAATATCGGAATAGGCAATACCTTTGATGGTGAATATATCCTCCATACCGTCGCTACAAAATGTTAGTATTAATTTTTCACACATTACAAAATAATTCACTGAATTGTCGGTCATTGCTCACTACCGTCGCTACAGAATGTTAGTATTAATCTTTCACACATTACAAAATAATTGACTGAATTGTCGGTCATTGCTCACCGTAGATACTGGTGACTTGGAAAGTCGAGTGTAACGAGAGAGGCTTCAAAAGATTTTCAAAAACATATTGGTTTGGCCAGCTCGTCATCTTCCCGCGGTGCAGGCTTCGTTACCTCCATTTTCTACCACGGCGGCAGCGTTGACATTTTCCTATGTTTCCTTGAGTTATCTGCTACTTTCTGTGGCTGTTGTGGTGGCACTAAACACAGGCATAGGTATTTGCGAGCAGGATGGTGGTTAGAAGACAATGGTCATCTCCATACCATGACTTTGAAATGTTGGCATTGATCCTTTAAAAATTACAAATAAATTGCCGCTCACTACTTACCATAGCTACTGGCGACGGCGTAATTCAAATAAAACACAAGGGAGGATTCAAAAGATATGAAACATACTGGTTTGGCCAGTTCGTCTCCTTCCCCAAATGGAGGCTTCGTTACCTCTATCTTCCATCACGGCAGCGACGTTGATATAATCCTCTGTTTCCTTGAGCTGTCTGCTACTTTCTGACTGCTGGGGTGGTGTTGAACTCAGGCATAGGAATGGAGTGGTACTAACTTAGAAATGATCCGAAGCAGCGCTAGAAAAAATAATCACGGATAGAAAACGATATTGACTAAGTTATTAAAGACACAAAATACTGAGGGGTGGCCCCCTCCTTTCAGAGTACAGCTTCCGTAATTTTCCATCACGGCAGCGGCGATGACATATCCCTGTTTCCTTGAGATGTCAACTACTTTCTGACTGCTGGGGTGGTGTTGAACACAGGCATAGGAGTGGAGTGGTACTATCTGATAAATGATCCGAAGCAGCGCTAGAAAAAACAATCACGGTCAGAAAATGATATTGATCAAGTTATTTAAGACACAAGATACTGAGGGGTGGCCCCTCCTTTCAGACTACGGCTTCCGTAACATTCCATCACGGCAGCGGCGTTGATATATTCCCGTTTTCTTGAGTTGTCTGCTACTTTCTGACTGCTGGGGTGGTGTTGAACACAGGCATAGGAGTGGAGTGGTACTATCTGATAAATGATCCGGAGCAGCACTAGAAAAAATAATCACGGATAGAGAACGATATTGATCAAGTTCTTTAAGACACAAAATGCTGAGGGGTGGCCCCCTCCCTTCAGAGTACGGCTTCCGTAATGCGCTCAAGTGCGCTCGCCTAATCGAATGGCATACAGCCGACAACTATGGTATCCGGTTACGGTACTAGCCGTGGGAGGACCTAATGATTAAATCATTAATCACATGCGTACAGGCCCGAGCAGACTGGATACCGTGTAATAAAAGAAATGAAAAAAATGAAAATGAAAAATAATGGTCTCGCAAAGAAGAGGTCTACTGTAGACCGGGGGCAAACCCAAACATTTTGACCGTTCCTGCTTTGTGGGGGGGGGCACTATGCCGTGATGCACTTGGTCGGCCAAGCCCATTTTACCGTGCCGCACTGAAGTAAACACCAGAATCTATTCTGTTGTTCAAGAGTACGAGCAGTGTGGACGGGGAACGTTTTGCAGATAAGCTCCTTTCAGCTTTTAGGATCATTTCTCATTTAGTACCACTCCAGCTACGGTAATGACTGGCAAATGACTTGTAAATTTTAAAGGATCAATGCTAACATTTGGCAGTCATATTATGGAGAAAAGTAACGTCGCCGAACCCCCATACGACTCGCAAATAACTATACCTGTATTTAACAGCCCTGTTCTAATAAGTACCGTAGCCGGAGTGGTACTAACTGAGAAATTATCCGTAAAGCTGGAAGGAGCTTCTTCTGAGAAACGTTCACCGTCAAAGCTGGTCGTACCCTCAAACAAAATAATAGATTATTGTGGTTACTTATTAGTTCAGGGCGAAAATGTAGGTTGAATGTTAATGACTTACCACACTTGCAATCCTACCCTAATACTATGTTCCTAATCAATGTTAGTGCTATACGAGCAAGCATTAAGTTTTGTTTGGACAAAAATAGATATAAGGCTTCCCCGGAATTCATAAATAGGAAGGGTAGCCCTATAACGCACTATTGATTCTTAGGTGCAAAAAAATAATAACAAAAGCCAAATTAAAAGTATAAGAATAGTATCAACGGAAGATGAGAACAAAGAATTAACAGTTAAAATCAGGGGGGAAATAGCGAAACATAAAAGGAAACCGTTCGCGCAGCAATGAGTGAGGAATCCGTCGTGCAGGGAAAATGATGACTTAGCACGTCTGATATAGCAGTCGATTTGGCTGCGTACATGGAGTTGCGAAAGACAGCGGCACAGGCTGCCTGAGACCACTGAAAAAAAAACAGGTGTGTAATAAATTTGGAGGTCTGCGCCTAACATCCCCATCACAAGTCCCACGCCTAATTGAAGAGCTGTACATACAATAGAGAAGACCGGGTCGTATGAATATGGAACTTACAATGAGATGAGCCATTGAAAACTTAGATACAAGTGACTCAGCTATCTACATCTAATGAATTTTTAACCATTTATTACTTGTGGGGCAATTATTATGAGGCATGAAAAGCGAACACTGATCAATATTCACCTACAAACGGTACTGAACAAGTTGGACAGAAAATATACCATATTCAAATAGCAAACAAAAGCAAACAATACACCCTATTAATCAAAAATGGATCAGTATGGACGGAGGGTGGAGGGATTGGATCGATTGCTCGACGGGTACAGAAGAAGAGATTGCTCGACGGGTACAGAAGAAGAGAGAACGGTAGTGATTAAATTATTCTCCACACGGTGGACCCGATCTACTTAGTTTCACTTCACCCCCGCCGCAGAGACGTTAACTGGACACAGACGCCTTTGTTCAAGAGTGCTTTTTCGAACGCAAGCTGCGAATTCTGATTGGGAAGGGTGTCCGGCAAGGTGGTACAATTCCATCAAAGCTCTCCACGTCTGCCCTTCAATATGTAATGTGTCGACTCGACTGGGGCGACAGAGGCTTGAATATTGATGGAAAGAAGCTCTCGATTTTGCGGTTGGCAGACAAAATTGTGCTGATCAGTGGCAGCACGACGGGGATGACTGATTAAGAGATGATGAGGGAGTTAGATGGTGTATGCAAGGCGAATGGTCCAGTGATTAACATGAAGAAAACTGAGACGAAGGCAAACCTGTGGTGCGATGATGGGCCAGTTTACCTCAGCAAAAACCAACTGGACAAAGTCTACAGCTACGTGTATCTGGGTCGAGAACAGGGATGTGCGGAATTTTTTTTTTGAAAACAGAAAATCCAGTCTGACAGAAAACAGAAAAAAATCTCCAAAACTGGGCAGAAACAGAAAATTTACAAAAATCATTAAAAAGTGCTCAGCGTACACTATATCAGTTTTTCCAAAGCATTGAGTCTTTGAACATTTTTAGGTTATAGATGGTTTTTAGCACGATTTTCAAAACCCAACAATTGGTCAGAGTCATAGGTACAGGCGCCCAAAAAGTGCAGATTATCAGCGCGGTGACAAAAATTCTTTTTCTAATTTTCCTTTCCCCAGGCATTAGCAGCTAGATTACTCGATCGAAAGCTCAATATGTATGTGTAAGAATTACGTAGATACGAATCAGCCCTTTCTTAGTTTACATATAATGACACTGATTTTGGAATAACTGCTGATTCAAGCACTGTACTCCTCAGTGCCCGAAAGCCACGCGCGCAACGCACGGCTGTTCGAGTATAAATGACCTGATGCATCTCTCGCTCTACCGTGGTGGGGCTGTGGACTCAGGTTACATTAAACGTTAACCTATTGGCTTACCTTTGGTGGAACTAGCCCTTGGCCACAAGGGAAATTCTACTATGGATCGCGGTTCACTTTTTTTAAAATGTTTTCTGCCAAATTTTGCCTATTTTTACAGAAAACAGAAAAAATGGCCAAAATTGGGCAGGACACAGAAAAAACGAAATTCCGCACATCCCTTGTCTAAAAGTCAACATGGCAAACGACTTGACGAACGAAATCGGTCGACGAATAAGAGCAGCCTGGGCAGCCATGGGCACAATTCGAGAGGTGACCAATGAGATTCAGGATGTTGAAGGCATCGTACGCGCAGAGAACCGTATATTATTTTTGATCTTTTTGTGTACCTTAGCCTCTCTACTGAACGGAAATGTTAAAAGGGCCCATGTAACACCATCATTTGTAAAGAAAAGTCGGTCTGAACACAAATTCGAATTTGAATTTCACGCTAAAATCTTTTGTTTTGCCAAAAAGTTTTTTCTGCATTTGCTGACTTCGTCACGGTCATTTTCGAAGTTTTTCTGCATAAGGAGTTTGCTCCGTAAGTGTTTTTCATTTTGCATGACGGTTGCAGCAATATTTCAAGAAAATGATTGTGATTGTTGAGAACGGGAGGCTGATCTTCATCCCCCTCACCTTACGATTTTGACGCGCCGAGTTCACCAGTGTGGCCTACCGGACTCATTCGTGAAACTGAGCACTAAAAACGAAAAGTGATTTCCAGCGCGAACGAAGCCTTTAAGCTGCAGGCTCACCTCTTCAACTCCATTGTACTGCCAGCCCTTTGCTATGGTACCAAAACATGGGCTCACAATAAGGGCATCTCTGTCACCATGAGGACCGCACACAAGGCATTGGAGATATGTCTTCTGAATACAAATTGACGGAGGCAGTGGCAGCAAGGGCAGAGCAGTCATGAGCTTCGGAAGAAGTCTGGTATCCGGAACGCGTTGTCCTATATCGAGTCTGCGAAACAAAGACGGGCAGAACACGTTGTACGCCGAATGACGATAGATGGAGCACTAGGATCACATACTTGTACCCACAATGGTTGAAAGGGCTCTAGGCCGTCTTGCAACGCGTTGGGCTGACACAGTTAACAAGTCATTCAAACGGAGAGGTCTCCCACACTGGAAGACTGTTGCTATTTCCAGGAAATCCTGGAGCGAATGTAGTGCACATCGAGAGGACCATCGATGAAGACCAACAAGGTGTCAAGGTTTTTTTCGAAAACAACAACTTCTGCAGTTTCTGTTATAAACAAAGACTTCGAGGCATCAAACCTCATAGTTGAAAACTGCCAGGTAATCTTCGGTTAACGATATTTACAGGTTGGTATAAAAGTACTAAAAGCGACACCTATCAAGCTGTAGAAGAATTAAAATTCATACTCTCAATTCGTTCATTGTTTACAAGCCAGTTGAATTCGACGTGTCGATGTATTTTTAACAATTGAAAAAACTGAGTATAGTGCAGTGATCGAATTCCTTGTTTTGGAAGGTTTATCAGCAACAGAGATTCATAAAAAAAAGATTAGAGTACCTGCTTCTCCATTCCCAACTGTACATCGATGGGTTTTAGAGTTTGAACGTGGTCGTAGAAGCGTTGAAGATGAACTACGTAGCGGACGACCAAAAACTGCAACAACACCAGAAATCATTGAACAAGTACATAATATTGGTTTATTGGTTTATTGTGGCCAATTACAGCGTCGAAAGCAAGATGAACAAAAACAAAAAAGGTGTGATCAGCCTTCAAGAATAGCAATAGCATGACAAGTAATTGATGCCCTTCTGCTACGGAAAAATTGTGCTGCGTAGAGTAGTTTTGTCTGGAATAGTAATGTGAATGTATGTAGCTCAAAATGTTGGACAGATGTGTATCAGAAATATTGTTAGTCAAGATCCAAGTTTGACTAAGCGTGAAATTGCTAACAACATAGGCATCTCAGGCGAACGAGTACTCAATAATATACATAAAGAATTACGTATGAACAAGCTGTTCAGAAAGTTAGTGCAGCATTCGTTCACAACTCAACAAAAACTCACACGAAAGCAAATTTGTCAGCATCACTTGAACCTTTTTAAAAAGAATAAAACCGATCTTGAGCGTCTTTTTGTAACTATGAATGAAAATTGGATCTATTTACCACCATGATACTAAATTGAAACAAGAACGATCACATTGAACTGAGGCTAGTCATTCAATCGTGGAACAGTATTTTGCAGAGCTTCCGGTAAATCATTACAGAGATGGTATGAAATTAATGCATGATCATTGGAATAAGTGTATTGAAGTTCAGGGAGATTATCTTGAATACAAAACTCACTTCATTCAAAAGTTCACATTCTTTTATTTTTGTGTTCAGTACTTTTCAACCAACCTGTATTATGAGAAATGTCAACAACATATTTTCACGCAGAACCGAGCTTTTCTTTTTCTGCACGTGTTTTCCATTCGATTTTTGAAAAAATTGAGAAGTATTTATATAACAATAATCGTTGATTGGCGAATACCTCGTAGCACACAACAGTGAGGTTTGGTGCAGCGAAATCTTGGCCTAGGAGAAAAAGTGCAGAAGTTGCAATTTTTGAAAAAATACGAAGTTCACCCCAATGAAAAGTTACCGAAAATCTGTTTTGTTGCTGCGGCATATGCACATAGTTGTCAAAGGCACGTATACAGTTCCTCAATTACTGGTTCAGTGCCTCCATAGGGAAGAAATATAAATATTTCGTCGGTTTTCAGGCATTCACACAGGCACGCACTACCACACACTACATTTATTGGCAAAATTCTATAAACGAGTTTCACAAAGAGCGCCAAAAAGTATTATATAAAGAAAGAAATACGCTTTCGAACGCACAACTATAATTTGGTGAACTAGGCGAAATTGGCGAGAAAAAAAATTAGAAACAGAAACACTACGAACTTATTCCTCAACCCGAATTGTAGAATCACTCGAAAACGCTAAGAACTGCAGACAAACACTAAATTCCCGTATTTGAATCTATAATTCCCCTCTTGCAGAGGAAGGGAGCATTCTGCGCTTCTGAGAGGCGTGTATATCACGTATATCACGTCATGTATATCACGCTCGGCCAAAAGTCCAACTTTGAGAAATTGAAAGTCGACAAAGTCAGACAGTGAAAAAGTTTTGCGGCAGCCTAATCCATGCCCTAGTCAAAATTTCAGAAATCACATTACTTCTCAGCCGGCACAGCTCGTTTATTTCTCGTGATTTTTTTTTCAAATGAATATGTGCATTATTTCAGGAACTCTTTAATCGCTTCACTGAATCAGGCTTTAGCCTGGACTCGGATTCGCGAGACGAGAGCGCCGCGTCTAAGTAATGTTGCCGGCGAGGATAAGATAGCGCATCAGTAACATTCCATTGTCTGTGTGAATTAGTTCACTGTACAGCTCCCCACGCTTTCGCTCTTCGGTACTCATATTTACGACTGATTTGGATCATTTTACGCTTTCACTATATTGCTTGTGAGATTCCTGTTAGCCATAGAAAACAGCAGTTTGTTTTCCACCTCTTATGTTTGAGGAGCTTACACCCTTTTTTACCTGTTTGCGACCGGGGAATTGTGAGCTTTTCTTTGGTCAAGTACCCTAATAGGTTTTTGCAGAAGGCGTACGAACAATAGTCTTGTGTGAGTGTGAAAGAACAAACCCTTGATTTTTTCTCCCAAATCCAAATTAGAGAATGCTGGAATTGTATTTTTCACATTCAAGTCGGATACTCCTCTTGCGAAAATGGGAACATTGTAAACCGTTTGGAATCACGTCATGAACCAAAAATGAAAATCTATGTTATTATCTTCTTGTTCAGCGTCCCAAATAACCTCCCCGAAGAAAATTTGGGCTAAAAATATTCAAATTTCGAGAATCTAAATAAAATGAAATTTTTTCGTATGCGGTCTACCCAGGTGCATTTAGGGATTTCAAACAACTTTATTATGTTTCTGTTCCACAACATTCAACTGACCATTTTTCGAAACTCCAGTTGGCGCTGGAATCAGTCCACATTTCGGCTTCCACGATGAGGGGGGACCAACCACTCAGTTGCCTAGGCTCCTTTTTTCCCCCATTGTTGCCGTGCCGAACTATATGAGAGTCTTCTAGCCTTAGTCATACCCCACGCCGAATTTAATAAGTGGAAGACTGACTATCTGGCTCGGGAACCTCCATTGGGTGGCCCCTTTGATTGGGGGACAAGAGGAAGATTAGTGAGAACTGTTCGGTAATGTCAGTTGTTTATTGAATTTTGTTTTGCTGGGAGTAGACGAATAGCGATGGCAACCATCCATTTATTGCTTTTGACATGCCCTTCTCCGTGTTGTCGTTTTCAGCGAATTTGCATAAAACTTGCCATTATACGCTATGTACGATTTTAAAGGCTGTGGTCACGATGAAAAACATTATAGAAAAAACTGCAAAAATCAGCTTAGATCAAAAACAGCTGAAAAACTATGAAGGTAGAGGGGTGAAAAACGGGCTAGAATTAGAGTTTCTAGGGGCCCAAAGAAGCTGTTTCGTGCACACGTGCACAGCGATGACGAAAAAGATCGCCGTCTCATGCCGAGCAGTCAAAAATCATCGACATTCAGAGGACGAAATAAATGCAAATTTACCTAATAAAACAGTTGAACAATGAAAGCATCACTTCAGTCAATGTTTTTGACAAGATGTTTACATAAATCCAAAGCTTCATTGATTGAAATTCAATTTCAAGCCAGCTGATGTTCTTGATATAAGAGGTCACCGATGCCGATGATGTGGAGTGGGCTCGTCCACCATCAAAAGACAAGAAAGTTCAGGCTTCAAATTTGGCCCAAAACAGTGGTTTTTTCGCGATTTTTTCTTATAGGTCCCACTACTCGAGACCCACAAAAGGGTTTAGAGAAAAAAAGACCACAAGCATATTTGATCGCGACCACTGCCTTTAAACGTCAATACTGAACACTCTTTTTCGCCCGCTCATTAACAGCCTGCGAGCCCAGCTGCGATTTTTCTTTTTCTTGCATCTACGAGAGCGAATGATTCCTTCGGAACAAAATCAGGTTAAATGGCAAAAGAATTTTACCATTACCAACGTGGACTACCACGTCGCTACGCGGCGTAGTTATGGGCGTGCCTTATCGACTTTCTTGATTTTTGAATAGACACACATTTCCATCAGTATTTCTGCACCGACTATGGGACAGGGTCTTTCTACACACCGAGGGAGGAGTTGTCCCGCCTTTTGCGGCTCTAGTTCCACTCGGGACCACTTCGCTTGCATTGAGTAACGTGACGTTTCGAACTGCAAAAAGGGGACAACTCCTCCGCCGGTGTGTAGAGAGCCCCTGTCCCCCGACTATGTACCTCCGTCCACTTCCCACAATCAACTCTTCCGATCCTTAATGCTTTCATACAAAATTTCGAAATTGCAAATTTTTTCTTCGCTACTTCATGAGCGCAATCGAAATGTATTCAACGACAAATCGCAATCCTACTTTCGTTTTGACAGATTTCGAACAGAAAGCCTGCATCGTTTGAGTTGATTTATGAGGCTTGTAACGATGCTTCCCTCTCAACAACCCCCCGACCCCCGCCCCCACCTCTACTCCTGCTCCATTACTTTTGTACAAAAAAAAATGGAAAAGGTCTTGTTCTTGAGATATTTCATCAGACTCCGCTCAAGATTTCATTTTCGAATATCGATTTTCCATCAGTGTCAATAATCGTCCCACAATCCGCATATCCATTCAACGCTTACTCAAAAATTCTCAAGTGGTATGCTTGTATTTGAGCTGTTTGATGGAAATTCTATGGTTTCCGTATTCAGTTTAGTATGACACATGGACCAGGCGGCGGGCAGTGCGGTGTTGGAGGCTTCACCGGCCTACGGGGTTTCGAAGGCGCGGCGATCTACCTTCGCGGCCCCGTCCATTCACCAGACTAAATTTATTACGTGAACTCCAACTCTGCAACCCCTTGTCCCCTCACCTTCAATCTCCACCCATAACCCACGCGTTCATTATACACTAATACGAGGCATTATAAAGGAATCGGATTCCCAGTCAAACGGACCCAATGACTTAAACACATGCGTCCACTCAAATTAGGCAATATAAATATATGTGAGAGAATTTTGGACGCTCTTAAAGTTTTGGCCGAGAAATCGCCCCGAAATAGCCGCGAAATGCCTGCTTGCCGCGTAATAGCCACGAAATAGCCGTCAAATAATGCTCACTGCGAAATAGCCGAGAAATAATGCTCTCCAGATGCATTCTCCAGATGTATACGATGCATTACTGAGGCATGATTCAGACGCGAACACCCCCCGTGGGTACAATTATCCAGGTTTGAAGTACTTGGACCTCGCTCAGCTTCTGGAGGGTAAACCTACGAAAGGTAGCCATGGTGTATTCCAACCCCTGAAGAGACGGGAGAGACGGGAGAGACGCAGTGACCGGGCTGTCGCTAGCCCCGTGTTGCGTCCAATCAGGAACCTCGCTCCTCCCACGCTCCTCCCTCATTTCTCCCGCCTTTTCAGGGGTTGGAATACACAATGGCCACCACCCCACGCCTAACCGCACATGGCCCCGGATGGTGGCTCGGCGAGCTGACGACGGCTGCGTCTTGGTTACTTTTGGTTACTTTCCGTTATTTTTCGTTTGTTTTTCGGCTATTATTCAAATATATCTTATGCGTTTTGTGAAAAACCGCTAAATAGCCACGAGAAAGCCAACTGCGCTGCCGCTGCAGAGCCTGGTGGGCTATTTCTCGGCCAATTCGCAGCTATTTCTTGGGCGAAACTCTCAGAGTACTCACTGCGATCTTTTCGCAATATCACTGTTGTCCTCTCATTGTCAGAGATGTAATGTTTTATAGCAGACTAATCGATTTCAAATCCAAATTTGCAGGATGCGCATAACTGTGATTGTTTTTGCGCTCGTCTTCGTTGGCGAGATATCTTGCGTATTCATGCCTTCCTTGTTGGGTTTATTCAAGGTCCAGCGCCAACCACAACGAAAGAAAAACAAAGTGAGCAGTTCTCATTCAATGAAAATTTTGAGGAATTTTAGTGTGGTAAAAAGGCACCACATCTTCCTCATACGCCTTTAGACTTTCTTATTCGTTTTCCTGCAACACTTACAGTGGACTGCAGAGTCTCCCCCACTGCGAGGAGCCATTCTTGTAGGGTTCCGCTTATCTTCATTGTCAACTTAAAAGGACCGTGCGCTCTACGGCTGATCGACGCTGTGTACCGGCGCGCTCCACGGCTAATCGTTTCAGTGGGTGACGCGATTGGGCACACGGTCCACTGGGAACCGCCTTAATTAGAGTAGGTTTCCTCATATGGTACGTGCGAATGCATGAAAGTGTAGCGCTTCACAGAGAAATCCATTTTCTAACAAAGTTTGAGTGTTTCCAAATTGGCTAAATTCTCCACTTCGTTCGCGCGAAATCTTCGAAACACAACCTTTGCCGATTTTTCTGGGCGAACTGGTCACAAATTCCGTTTTCGTCTCTCCGCTTGCAAAATTTCAGTAGGTAACAGCTGATTGTTTGAAGTGTGTCGAGCGAAACTAACCTGAATTACTTGGAAATTGATAAATGGGCGGACTTCAAATCTGTGATACACTAGAAATCCTTTGAAATACGTTTCAGCTAAGTCAGAGACATTGACCTCCTGAGGTCTGTCTACATGAGCTGGCGAATATGTCTTCGAAAATCGAAAAAAAGGCACTAGATTCGTGATCAGCACCTCCAAGTAATCCCCCTCCCTCGGCCGAGTTACAGCTAAATCTAAAACTTTGTCTACGGCTAATCTGCCGTAGCGGGAAGAAGTTTGATAAAAACATCAGATTGAAAATGTACATCTGAGTTGCCCAATGGGCGAAGTTGCGGCGAAGACCGAAACGTTCAACTACGGCTAACCTACTGCAGCCGACTGGAATTTTTTTCAAAAATAGTGATTTGAACTTCAGCCTGTTGTTTAGCACTCGAAGTAGCCCCTGGGGCGACACACCCTAACTAAACACCGGAGTGAAGCTTCAGAAAGATCTGAACCACTGGCCTACTACGATTACCTACCACAACCGGAGGTGCCTTTTCGGTTATGGACTAGCGGACTTTAGGTTCACTCAGGTTGCATGACCCGTTTAAGGGTAACCAGGTTTTATTAGTAATAACAAAATCGTATTCGAGAAAGGCTTCTTTCTGTGGAACTTCAAAAATATTCAAAGTTTTGTGGCGTGGGTAAGCAGTGTAGACATGGGATCTCTCGAGCTGATCACTGTGCACCCTGTGGGGGCGCCTTGCGGGAATTCGTAGTGTTTTCTAATCATTAACGCGATTCCGTCATCAGCTCGGCGTTAATGGACGGATACATCCTCAAGAAAACAGCCCGATCCCATCCAGATGCGATTTCTCAACTATTCAGCTCTGAAAACTTGCAGGAACTGAGTCACTGAGTCTCAGCAAAAGCATCATTTACCAGACTTCGCTACTGAATTCGATTTCTTAGAGAATGCGACAGCGGAGTTATTGGTGGAGAAGCTGCGAAAGGATATCGAGAGTTTGAAGCGCCAGAGCGAACATGGATTCGCAGCGTGAGTTTCCGATTTATTGAAGATTATCACTTTAGAGAATCTTCACTGCCACGCTCAAGCAACCTGCTTTGACGTACGTCGAACTGCGTGTTTTTGTTACAAAGAATAGACAAAGAGCACGGCAGAACAATAAGAAACTCATAGATTAGATGGTGCTGTATACTCTGAAGAGCCACTTAAATTTCCATAGTAACAGAAAAGAATAAAAAGGGATTACCCGGTTGAGATGAGGGGTTCATACATTTTTATGTTTACTCGTCGAAGCTTCACCATTTTTGCCCAGAATGTGGTAACACGGAACGCTTCGGTGTACGCCAACCTTGACTGATTTACCGCAGCGCTATCCAGCTTGAGCCCCTTACATACTCAGACAATGGGGCGGACTTATCGCGCACAAAAATTGTTGAATAGTATGGTTTCCGTTTCCGTTTTAGTCTGACGCATGAACCAGGCGGCTGGCCTTGCGGGGTTGGCGGCCTCACTGGAGAATGGGGTTTCGATTCGCGCGGGGTGATCTACCGTCGCAGCCCCGTCCCTTCATCAGACTGAAGTTATTGCGCGAACTCTACTTACCGTGCTCAGGAACCGTTTCTACCGCGAGCAAAAATCCGAGTAGAAGTGATCGCGGACAAGTTTCGATTGTTCGATATCTTTGCGCTGTGTGTCCGACAGAAGTGCGAACTTATCGTGCGCAGCTACTGGTAAGTAGAACTTACCGCGACTACAAATCGTTTCTATCGCGTACAGCAATGTAATTAGGACTGATCGCGAAGGACGTGCATCGTATTCCGGCTGATCGCGAGCAACGGCACATATCGGACTGACCGCGACGGACCCTGCCTCGACTACGATGCACTGTTCTGTGTCGTAAAACGAGATCGTCGCCGGTTCAATTACCGAAGTTTGAGGTACATCTATCTCAGACAGTGCGGCGGACTTATCGCGACGCCGATTAGGGACGAGCGCGTGATCAACGGCGATCAGACCGCTGCTTTTGCGCGCGGTCAGCTCTAAATGGGTTCGCGATCAGCTCTAAATGGGCTCGCGATCAGTACGCCTGTTTAAAAAAGGACCGACCGTAAAAAATCTGTATAATTTACTTATTAATTATAATACAACTAAGTGGAGCCTAGGACCAAAGTTAAGCACCTTCGGGCGTTACGTCCTCTATCTCGTAGGGACAGAGTGTACTCCCGCTAGAGCAACCAAGGAGATACTACAGATGTGCCTCAAACTTGAGTGATTGAACCGGCGAGAATCTCGTTTTACCACACAGAACAGTGAATCGTAGTCGAGGCAGGGTCCGCCGCGGTCAGTCCGATATTTGCCGTTGCTCGCGATCAGCCGGAATACGATGCACGTCGTTCGCGATCAGTCCTAATTACATTGCTGTACGCGACATAAACGATTTATGGTCGCGGTAAGTCCTACTTATCAGTAACTGCGCGCGATAAGTCCGCACTTCTGTCGGACACACAGCGCGATGATATCGAGCAACCGCAAATTGTCCGCAATCAGTTCTACTCGGATTTTCGCTCGCGGTAGAAACGGTTCCTAAGCGCGGTAAGTACTATTCGACGATTTTTGTGCGCGATAAGTCCGCCCCATTGCATGAGTATAGTATCTCCTTGGTTGCTTTAGCGGGAGTACACTCTGTTCCTACGAGATAGAGTACGTAACGCCCGAAGGCGCTTAACTTTGGTCCTAGGCTCCGCCTAGTTGTATTATATTTAATAACTAAATTATACAGATTTTTTACGGTCAGTCCTTTTTTAACCATGCGTACTGATCGTGAGCCCATCTAGAGCTGATCGCGAACCCATTTAGAGCTGACCGCGCTCAAAAGCAGCGGGCTGATCCCCGTTGACCACGCGTTCGTTCCTATTCAGCGTCGCGATAAGTCCGCCCCACTGTCTGAGTAGCTGGTAGCTTCGACCTAACTTGTCGAAGCGACTAACGATACTGATATCGCTCGGTGCCGCGACTTGAGATCGCTTCGTCCAGCAAATCGAAATTGCTCGGGCGGATGCGATTTTGCGTTAAATGGATGGACAACTACTGACGGCACAGCGGGAATAGAAAACAGTTTTTTAAACTATGGCTCATTTTCAATGAGACAGATACTTGAGAATTAGTAGTAACCGTCGAATGAGAGTAATCATTCACTTGTTTTCCGGTAATTTCTATTGAAGTAAGAATATGTTTCGTGAACTTTTCGTTAGTGGTAATGATGCCATTCTCATGTGTTTTGATGTGTTCCGCATAACACATCGCAGTCAGTTGTGTATCAGCAAAACGAAAAAGCAGTGCCATTGCAGGCAGCAAAGTAAATAATTCTTATTTTTACCAATCGCCATGACCGTAGTTTTGATTTTTCGGATCCGGCAATCGGTTACCTACATAAATAGTAGTACAACTGCTCACACTTCTACGGAAACTACTACCCTCGATCGCGGAAAACTTTATTGTATTCTAGGGTGAGAGAAAAATCCCGCCAGATTGTTGAACACAAAGCACAGTCACATACATAGGCTGCTGTCAGATGCACTAGCCAGTAGATTTTTCTCTCCTAAGAAGCCAAAAGTAAGGCAGCATGGTGGCTAACCGAAGAAAATGTGTTCATCAAATTATCTGTTATTTATTGGTCTACAGAAAGGTTTATTGAGAAAAGCGGTAGGTTGGTTGGAAGAGTTGTAAACCAGCCTTGAAGTTGCCGAGTTGGTGCCACGAACCTGCTGAGTCGTGCCCTGATAGGCAACGATTCGACAAATTCGCGGTAGGTTCACGGCGAATTCTATCAAGACCGGAGGGAGCGCCTTTCTCATTGTCAGTTTTCGCTATCTGTTGGCACCAGCAAGCAGAAGGTGTCAAACTACAACATTTTTAACACTCGACAAGATTTTTGCGACATAAGACGAAAGCCAGATTTAGTCTGCCTTTTTGACAGATTGGTACCCGCATCTCTGAAAACTCAAAGACGAAGTTGCGGTGACTGAAATACGCAGGCTAATCACTAAAGTCACCACAATGGGATCCCATTTTATCCAATCTGCCTAGGTTGAAGTTCTCGTTGGAGGAGATTATTCAATAAAGGATGAGCAATGATAAAAAAATATAGTTAGATGCAGAGCCAACCTTCATTCCAACTTGGAACGTTATCTTGCCGAAAATTCGAAGTGTCTTAGTAAATATTGAGAATTGTGAGGGCTATGTGCATGAGATTTATGAGAATTGCAGAGAAACGCGAGTGGACGGCGAGAAGAACTACGACACTCACTACATTTTCGGAGGTGGGTGAAGTTCACATGATTAACCTAGCAGTGCAGGATGACTTTGATCACTCAGATGTTGGGAGTGTGAAGCAGTCTACGTTTTGTGCGCAAGGTCATTTGGTCTGGATGAATGCGGCCGCGCTCTCTCGCGTTTTTAGGAACCTTTCTTTATAACTCGTTTCGAATTTAATCTTTTTTCGAATTTGAAAAGTCATTTAGGATCCTAGTGAGACGGGCTTAAAGTTCCAAAAAGAGTTGGAGGAAAAATTTTAGTGTGCCATACAGTACCGCGCAATTTTTTTTTGCAAAAAACGCGTTTCGCGGCGTTTTTCGGGCTTACAAAGCAGCACATAGCCAATACTTGCTCCAAAGCGGTCCGGTTTCAATTTGAAGTCATTTTTAGATTGCTTTATTCAGTTCTGTACGATGGTGTTACAAAATAATAGTTTCAACTCCAGAAGTTTACTGAAGATTGCATATTTGCTCCACAATATCGCTCATTATGAACTGAACGGACGGTCATGATCGGGGATGTGCGGAACAGTTCCGTTTCCGTATTTCCGGTGCTTTCTTGGGCTGTTCCGTTCCGCTCCCATTTCCGAGTTTTTGGGCCCGGGAACGGAATAAAATAAAGCAACACGATCTATGATAGTTGGTCTAGGCAAGGATTTTCAACGTTTTTATGAGACGCGGAAAATTAAACCCGCTTTTTTCGTGTTCAAGCGAATATCTAAGCTTGGATGAGATCATTCACGAAGTTTGGGGGCCTGAGATTGGAACCCTATAAAATGATGACACGAAATGGGCGTGGTAGGAATACAAACGTCTTTTGAGAAATATTTTGCAGAAATGTAGCTTTTTCTCTGAGATTCAATGCTTTCGTGAGGCTTTTCTTCTTAATTTCACTTTTTCGCTTGCTTACCGCCACGAAAGCCACAAAAAATCGAGATAGTTTATGTTTTGCACGTGCAGCCTGTCTTCCAGAAGGGAGTCTCTGCGGAGACAAGCGGAGATGAGCACGGGAAGCGGCGAGGCTCGCTTGAGACAGATCATAAGAGAATTTTCTTAGTCATGGAGCTTTTTCTAATTTTTTCAAGTTCAATCTTTTTGGTATCCACTCAGATAAGCAACTATGGTTCGAAAAAAGAGAAAGTAGTCGCTAATTATTCAAAAATTGACTTCTGATTGGCCTTGAAATACACTTGGTGTCGCTTGGACTGCTTTCTGGGGGACAGGATGTACACCAGAGGTGTGCGGCTACGAAAAATAGAATTTCTGCAAACGGCAACGGCGAACCCCCAAGACTTCCAGAAAACTGCAGTCGGCATGCGGCAATTACCGCACACCCCTGAAGGGCGGCTTTCCATAAGCGAGACTTCAAACCGTTAAATGCCTCGTAGTGACTCATTTTGAATAAGTATCAGTTTATGGACTGAAATCATTGGCTATTGAATAACAGCTGCGGACAATGAGCAGCAGTGTGAATGAGAAAACCTAAATTTTTTTGTTCTCTTCAGTTTCCGGGTTTCCGTTTCTGGCTTTTTCTGCCATTTTTCTTCTGTTGCCAAAAATCTTGAAAAATAGCTCCGCACAGCCCTGGTCATGATAGCGAAAATCTGTTGTGTTTTCACCTGTGGTCGATGCAAATTTTAGCATGAAATGCACATTTTTCGACAAAATATCGGTGTCAAAAAAATGACATCATACCATTACTTTCGCTCCACTGATAGGAACACAAAACATACCTGAAAATCTCATTTCGTCAACTTTGAAGCGAGTTATGGCGATTTGGCGCTTTGTGAGCGCAAAAATCGCCGCAAAACGCTATTTTTGCAAAAAAAATTGCGCAGTACACTGCGCAAATACACTGTGCAGCTGTGCAGAGCTATATGAACTGAATAACTATCTCGAAATGAAACCTGGAACTTTTTTATCCAAACACAAACACTAGCAATCATTATACGATCGTATGGTTCTCCCCATCACAGATCTAGTTCTGTTTTCAGATTCCAAAAAACTTAATTTGAACCGAGTCATTCGAAAAATGCGTTAAAACACCAAAACACCGCTGTATGGATTCCAAGTAAAACCTTCCAGCGGTATTCGGCCTTTCTGGAACGCTGACGCCGTTCAAAGTGTCAAAAACTGTCCAAAATGACCGCATTCGCGCACTAAATATTGAGAGGGGTTTGTATTGAGGGACAGAGCCCTTATCGGGTGGACGGAGTAATTATGATTCGGTGACTCAATAAGGCCTAAATATCGTCGTTTAAAGGCAGTGTTCACGATCAAAAATGTGTTTCAGTTTCCACTATGAATGGGTAGTGGTGGGGCACACTGTAACGTTTCAAAAGAACGCATGAAAACGAGCCAGGAAAAGCTCCAAAAGAGCCCGAAGTTGCCACTTTGAGCGTAAGACAAACCCCAAAAGCGCAACACATGCCCACCGACGTAAACAAATGAATGCTCGAGATCGTGAGCTGAGCGATGATTTCCAATCATTAGCCTTTGTCTTCCCTTCATTCTCAAGTTCTCTCTTTACTCAGGTCAGCTCGCATACATCGGCTTCAAAAGACGGAATTTACAAGCCTCGGACAACTTGTCCACCATGTTTCCTCAGCTCAATTTTCGAAGAACCATAACTCCGTTCCCAGAAGGTCTTGCACCTTTTCAGAGACATCACTGGAATCAGCATGGGACCGTTTTCAAGATAGACAAAAAAAACAGAAAAATGATTCCTATCGTGAACACTGCCTTTAAACTCGTTTTTGGCGCTCGCAACGGCGTGAGCCTTCTAGTACATATAGGAACCGTAGGACTTCATTAAAGCAGCAATCTCAAGCACTTTTGCGAGCGTGTATGCTGCCTTTAAAGGCACAGGACACCCAGAAAGTTATTTTTGAGTTTTTATGCTTATATTGGAAAGGGTCATACGCTGATCACAGTGGTATCTCTGAAATCGTCCAAGACCGCCTATGAACAGAGTTATGGCTCCTTAAATAAGCCTATACTTTGAGGGTGGAAATTTGGCGGACGAGTTGTCCCAGGCCTGTATTTCGTTTCATTCGCGATCGTTGCGCGAGAGCGAGCCAGGATAAGTAGACGATCCGGCAATGGACTGAAGAACACGAGTTCTCAAGATTTCATCCATCCATCTAGCTGATATCGAGGTCGAAAATTCGAAAGGGTTCGGGCCTGTGATGGTCGCTTATATCTCGCTTATCTGTAGGAATTGAGATCTCGCACTTGGCACGTGTTATACAGGAGGGGACTACTACTCAATCAAATAAAAAACACAAAATTCATGTCTGAGGGTGTACTGTGCCTTTAAAGAGATCACAATGGTATCCCAGAATCACTCAGAACACTACGAATGGGGTAATTCCCCTACAAATATTGTGAAATTTACCAGCCAGAATTTCGTGGACGAGGCAGAAGGGAAAATGCACAGCCGGGTAATATAAGTACCACCGTAACCCACCCAGCAGATATAGTCCATCCCAATGTTGGAAGCGGTAGCCGTATTGATGAAAAGGTGCATACGAGGAAGCAACCGCTCAAAAACTACATTAAAGGAACGTGATAGGGGTGGATCATATTGGTTTCTACCTTGCACGATCGTGGATTTTTTTTTGTGTGGACGAGTTGTCTCGGATTCAATTTTTTTTCGGCAATTGCAGCAACAAGCAGCAATATGAACTTGGACCGACAACAATAGATTCTGTTTTAGGCAGGGATGCTCTACATAGTGATCGGAACATAACATCGAATTTTACCCAGAAGTTTGGACCGTGCCTTTAGGCCCCACTCTAAATTATTTTGGCCGTCCGGCGTAGGGCGATGCTTTGAGGGGTTACGACTTTTACCAGGCCTATGATAGAGCTGCGTCTGGCAAAATGTGAATGGGCCTTATACTATTCAATCGAGTATTCACGCTAACGACCTGTTTTTTTAGATCACACTCTTTGTTCTCCCTCATGATGACAACATAGAACTCCTATTTTTTCCAGTTCGTCACCGTGGAGCGAATGTGTCAGCGTTTTGTGGTGCTCTCGCGCGGAGGCAGTTAAAACATGTGCCGATTCGTAGACGAGACGCAGTCCTCTTCATGCCTGCGCAGGAACTCCCGAGTGGTCTAGCCAAGTAAGTAATGTTCGAAACCTTCATGAAAATGATGTTACTGAAATCCCTCTGATCAAAAACATTTCCACTCACATGCAGAAAATTTCAACTATTCACATGAAAGATGACCTCCATAAGTTCTTCTTCAATTGGTCTCATCCAATTTCTCAACTTCCGGTCGAACCTGCACGCATAACTGCTGTAGGCTATTGCTCCGGATCCTAAAAGTCCGTCAGAATGAGACTGTCCGCCCACGCTGTTGGCATGCGTTTTGAGCGACCTTGACATTGGCGTTTTTCGAACTTGTAAACCGGCTGGCACGAATATTGGACATATACTCACTATCAATAGCATCCCAGTCAGCTATCTGTAGCCATGTGGAGGCTCGTTCGACAAACGCTTTCGCTAAGGCTGCGCAATACGTACGCTGATCACGCGGGCGGACAGTATCATTTGGACAGACTAAACATACTCACTGTCGGACGCGGGTGTGAAATGCAACAGAACGGAATCCGATTCACAGTTCTAAAAATATTTGGAAACGAAAGCCATCTCCGAACTGTATTCTGAGTATCCTCGAATTTCATCTAGAAGACCTCAAAGGCTTTCATCGCAGTGTTTTATTGACAAGCTGAACATGCAAAGCAATAGCGCAGCCTCTTTTCAGCGTTGTGGTCTCAATTCCACGTCTTTGGTTCCGCGAAGTAGGTGAAGACGATCATCTGCCCGATGTGCCCATACTCTTCTGCTATGAAGGTTTTTATCAAACTATGGTTTTTAGCCGATTCGTTATGTTCTGGTACATATAAAACGTTTATGGAATATTAGAGCACGCGGATTCACTCAATCATTCAAAGTTATTTTTTATAGGCATGAGTTGACGTTGCCGACTAGTGCTGCTTGCATGGGTTTCAAACACTGTGCAAGACACCTAATCTGGTTCCCGGCTTACCATGCATTTATGTAGACTACCAAAAAGGGCAGTTTTCGTGGTTACAACGCTTGCAGGTGCCGAGGGGAGGTTAGAGACAGCGAGAGAGCGGAGGACGAGCTGACAAGGGAAGTATACGAAGTGTATGTCGGATCTGCGGAAACGAGTTGTATTGTTACTATATCTTGTGCATCAATAGTAAAACTTTGCAGTACCCCTCCCCGAGCAGCTGGCTCAAAAAAGTTATGAGTGTTTTTAAAGTTTCGCAGGAAGGTAAGGGTACACTTCAGAAATTCATGGGTGCTTTGAAAAAAAATTGAGATTCTGCTCAAAACTTGTATGGGGCATTCAATCTAGGGTGCTGAATACAAATCTGAGTTCTTTTTTTTTGAAATTCTGAGGTTTACTGCAGGTAAGGGCAGGTAATATGCCAGTTAGAGGGCAAAACCTACCTTAAGCGTTCGAAAATCGGCAAATGGACATCAAATTCGTATTCACCACACCGAATAACCCCCTTATACAAATTTTGAGACAAATCTGAGACTTTGATCTAGCTACCGTACACCCACCGTAATCTACCGTAATCTGTAGAAAATAGACAAACGTACCTCAGATTCGTGTTAAAGGCAGGGTTCGCGATAAAAACAACTTTTGAGCTCTCTTCATAAGAATGTAGATTTGGCCATCACAAAAGTAAAAATAAGCGAAAAAACCCAGAAATTCGCGGAAAAACTCTCAAAAATAAAGAGTAACCGCTAATTAACGGTGTCGGCCGGCCCCCCAATTAACGCGATTTTCATTAATTCTTGCTTATACGACATTTATTTTTTCTGTTAAAGTAATCAATAGTCTCCAGAAATGTTCAGAAATTACTTTAGGAGCAAAATAAAAGTTGACAAAGCAGGATTATACCCAAACCTTGATAATTGGGGTCGGGAGGACACCAAGCCATAACTTGCTCCTGAGCGTTTTTTCTCCAATTTTTTACTTATCTTCACCTTTGTGATGGCCAGATCTACGATTCCATGGATATAGCACAACAACCCATTTTATCGAGAACCCTGCCTTTAAGCACATCAAATTACTCCTAAAAATGATTTTGAGACACATCTGTTGAGAAAATCCGGAAATCTCAAAAGTGGCATTTTGCTCTCAAAATTTTCCCACTTGGGATGCTTCGAGCGACTTAAGCTGAAAAAATGGGAAAAGCGACAGATCAACATCAGATTCGTGATCAGCTCCCCAAAAAACCCCCTTGGGAGAATTTTGGTTCAAATCTGAAACATTTTCCTGAAGCGCTTTCAGAACCCCTAATTGATATACATAAGTAACCGCTCAACCGAAAATCCGTAGAAGTCCAAAATGCTATCAGTCAGTCTGCAAAAAGTTCGGAAAATGTGTTTTCACCCAAACTTTGCTCAGAAGGGTTGTTTTGGGCGCTGAACACGATTATGAGGTCCGTTTTAGTTTTTCAAAAGTTTACTGAGCGTTTCGGAAGGTACAAAAAGCACAAAATACGGCGGTTTTGATCTTACAACTCCTCGAAACCAGCGGCTCGGGACGGGGTACTGCGCAGATTTACTATAGATACCCAAGAGATACTAGCAATACAATTCGTTTCTGTAGATCCGACCTACGCTTTGCAAACTTCCCTTGTGAGGCAGCAGCATCGCAGGCATCGCACGCGATATGAGTTTCCGTTTAAAGTTTTTTTTAGAAAGTTTCCGTTTTCCAACATAAAATCAGGATTCGGTTCAGAATTCTACGGAAATTCAGAAAACAGCTCTCACCAAGTGTTTATCGTCAAAGTGAAAAAGTTACGAGTGAAAACCCAAGATAAGAAGATTTAGAAACTATTAATTTTCAAATGACAGATTTAACGGGAGCCTTCCCCTTTTCCAACTTACGCGCTGAAAACCACTCACCGTTTTTTGAGTTTAAATCATTGGTTGGGCCCCCTTGAGAACGTAGGTAGAATTTGTCGGGTCACCGACGCATTATTGGGAAGATATGGGTTATCGAATGCCTCGAATTCCACCAAAAGAGGCTGGCCTTCTGACAGCCATGTGGCATAAAATGAAAAAGAAAGAAAGTTTTTAACAAGCGATATCGCGTAAATGAGTGGAAGTTGATGTATCATTTGTTGATAAGCTACGTTCTTTTCTCATGTGAGGCCACATGGCTGTCGGAAGGCCGGCCTCTTTCGGTGGAATTCGAGGCATTCGATCACCCATATTTTACCAATGATGCTTCGGTGACCCAACAAACTCTACCCACGTTCTCAAGCGGGCCCAGCCAATGATTCAAACTCAAAAAAAACCGTGAGTGGTTTTCAGCGCTTACGATGCCTTTAATTTTAATCTTCACCTCAAAACCGCTGCTTCCACCCCCAACGGGCACATGCTACCGATCCATGGATAAGTATGTAATTTTAAAGGCAGTGTCCACGATAAATTTCGTCCTCGGTTTTTGGCCGGAAATCGAAAGTTCAGGGTCTCATTGGAGCACTGGGGTCGAAGAAACGAACGAAAGCGAGCCCGAAAGAGCTCCTCACGGCTCCGAAGTCCGCTCGCGCTAGCCCTTCCGCTCGCGGTCGAGTTTTTCGAGGAACAGTTTGGTCCGCTTCTTGATTAGCATTAGAGCGCGAGCGCGGCTGAGTTTTAGCATTGGGGCACATTTTCACACGCTGTCTACTTCAGGCCCATGCCCGCGCAACTCATCCATTGTTGAAATACGACTTTCAAGAAGAAAAGCTGATTTTGGATGTTTCGCAGCGTTTCTCATGATTTTGTCTTCACTGGTAAAGCAGTCAGACATTAAACCATCGTTTTCTGGTGAAAACTCGACAACGATTTTTTTCGTGGACACTGCCTTTAAATAGCGAAGTGGCATCCTACTTGCTGACGTTTGGAAAAAACAACCTGAATGCGGTATGCTTTTCTGTTGATATCTTGTCCTGTCCTTTGATCAACATACATATAACTGGAGTGCCAAAGTATATCACCCCTGATTCAGGAATCAACTTCTTACGACTTCTCCCTTTGACAATATATCAGAGCGACCTGCAGGCCAATGGCGATTTTATGGAATATAAACATGTACGCGATGATTTTTCAACCACTCGAAATCAAAGAAACGCCATTTTTTGGCTCCTTTATAAGTGTTTTTGCAGTACCCAGACTCCTTCCTGTAATGAACCCCGAGAAAACCTTGAATACCTTAGTACTTTAGTATCATCAATTCAATGCGAATCTTTCTCTCCGTGGAGTAGCCGTGATATTGGATAAGGCTTGGAACAACGCCTATTTGATGCCCCACAGTCACAAGGTTTGTGGAATCTGTGGACGATTCTTGACGCTTTCTTTCTGATTGACTCAATCTCGATTCAGGCCACCCTAACTGCCGACGCCTATCATGAAAAGAAGAGGCATTTAATATCCAGATCCTGCACGCCGGAGTTGTTAAGGTCAGCGGTGAAAAGTGGAGATTCTCCTGAAAGCCTCAATGTTTTTTGAAAAATGCCCTAATAAACTTCACTTCGTGGCATTTTTATGGTTTTCGACGACCGCTATTCCACTGCAATTGGTCTCATACCATGGTAACTTGATCTCAGTCATGGGTAGCCCATGTGATTGTAGAACGCATCGTCCTCAAACCGCTTCAAGCAGCATGATGCTTCATGCATGGCTCATTTTTTCTTCGACACTGAGGCCGGGATCATACTTCTCGCGACGAGCGACAGCGATAATGCTTGCCAGGCATATCGATTTTCGGTCGATATGCTGACAAACATTGCGTCGCGTCGCCGGTCGAGAAAAGTATGATCCCAGGCTGACAGCCCAGTTTCCTCTTCACCCACCAATTACGATCACCGTGATCGCTGGCCTTAAATCTCTTTTACTCGGCATGTTTGCGTGAACAAATTGAAGTCGGGTAGCTTTGTCAGCAGCCATAGGATTTAAAGCATTCTTAGCATCTTTTTCACGCTGTTTGTGAGAAAGATACGAAGCCCCCGCATTTGCCTGCCAGACTGCTAAGGGGTACTCTTTGGACGTTCGGACGAATTCCTAGTGTCGTACGCGGTTAACTCGCAATGGAACATCGGGCCCATTGGGGATGCTTTAATATCTTGGTGTGAGAAAGTTCTGCGGCGTTGAGAGCGAAAAACCCTGAAAGCTCTTTCGAAAGCCATGATAAACCGGATATACCATACTATGCGATAAGAAGCCACGGGCGACAAATCAACCTCCAGAGATATGATTTTAGCGTTGATTCAAAGGAGAGGTTCGCGATAAAAACGGTTGTTGTGCTAACCTTAAAAAAGATAGATCTGACCATTACAAACGTGTAAATTAGTGAAAAATTGGAGAAAAAATGCTCAAGAACAAGTTATTGCTTGGTGTCCGCCCGCCCCCAATTATCGAGATTTCTATGAATGCCTGTTTCGCCATGTTTTAATTCTCTTTTAGAGTTATTTCTGAGTATTGCTAGAGGCTAAAAGAAGGATAAGCAAGCTTTCATAAAAATCTCGTTAATTGGGGGGGGGCGTGCAGACACCCGTAATTAGCCGTTCTACCTTGCGCTTTTTTTCGCTTATTTTTACTTTTTGCGATGACCAAATCTACACTCTCATGTAGAGAGCGTCGAATTATCATGTTAATCGCAAACCCTGCCTTTAATAAAAATGTTGTAAACGTACAGATGTCGTATAAATATGATACAGTGCAAAGAAGGTTTTTTTTTCAGAACAACGAAAGCTAAAACGAACAAAAAAAAAGGTTTTCATGGTTATTTTGTGCGCTGATTACAATGGTGATGATGAAGAATAGGGATGCCCTGTAATTATGACACGCAGTTTACGACAGTTATGTTTGGACAGGGTTGCAAGCAGGGATTACCTACTGTGCTTCTCTGGGCCAAATTCCGGTCCGCAATTGCGTCTCGACACGCTTTTCGGCCGCGCGCTTTCAAGTCGGAAGAGTTTCCAGTGCCGCAGCCGCCGATCTGTTGACTCTAGGTGGGTTTTATAAAATGGAAACTAAACGAAATTGGAGAAAACTGTATTAAAAAGTCATATCGACTCGACTGACTGGAGCGCTTGCGGCCGCAAAGCGTGTCGCGACGCAATTGCGGACCGGAATTCGGCCCAGAGAAGCACAGTGTAAAGCACCTACGAATGGCAAAAAAACTCCACTTTAATCCAGATTATCCATCATTATGAGCTACGAACGACAGGAACAGACAGACCGTTGTCCAAAGCCTCGACGAAGCTACGTGACTCGACGAATTGAAAATAATCAAACCCTTGTATGGGTGTGGTATGCAAGCCTTCACAGGGTAAAAAATTGGTTTGCAATTAGTGTTGTTCAGCTTATGGTTTCTGCGGCTTCCGCGCTAGGATGAAAAGAGTACCTTCGGGAGCTAAGGATTGTCTTTTTGAAAGAAAAACCTGCGCTGTCCAATTTCGGCCGAAGGCGCGGTTCTAGAGAACGGTATTGGACAACGAGAAATCGGGTTTAGACAATTTACTCCGTAGCTTTGAAGGTATGGGAGGGATGTTAGATATCAGTTTGTAGAGAACTTCACGGAGACTCTAAACCTTATTTCAGATTTCTGAAAATCTCAAATTTTAGGGGGGACGTACGTTGTCCAATCTACGAGGTGAACGATTAAGGCGCTGATAGGCTCTATTAATGCATATAACTCGTCTGAAAGTATGTCTTATGAGCTAAAGCTTTGGTTACAAATCAAAGTGCTGCTACTACGTATAGAAAAGTTTTGTATTGAATTTTTTTTCAACTGTAATGTTATAGAGCTGGTATTGCTCCTTTGAACTTTTCTCTTTCTAGTACAATATGTATGCCTTCCTTTTCAAGAGAATTTTTGTTATTTTACTTTGTCAGAAGCTTTTTCTCCATAAAAAGCCTTCCCCTGTTTTTCTTTTATTTTTGGCCCAGAAATGTTACGTCCCAAGAACGTAAGAAAATAACATTTTGAAAATCCTCACTACGTCCACCCCGTTGTCTAGCGGGACAACACCCGCCTGGTCCTGACGACCGATGGCCTGCTCATTGAACAGGCTTAAAGGCAGTGGTCGTGATCAAATATGCTTGTCTTCTTTTCCTCTCTAAACCCTTTCCTAGGTTCCGAATAGTAGGACCTATGAGAAAGAATCGCGAAAAAACCGCTCTTTCGGGCCAAATTTTCGGCCTGAACTTTCCTATCTTTTGATGGTGGACGAGCCCACTCTACATCATCGGCATCGATGATCTCTAATATCAAGAACATCAGCTGCCCTGGAATTGAATTTCAATCAGTGAACATTGACTCATCTAGTCAAAAACGTTGACTGAAGTGCTGGCTTTCATTGTTCAACTGTTTTTATTCGGTAAATGTGCAATTATTTCTTCCTCTGAATGTCGATGATTTTTGACTGCTCGGCATGAGACTGCGATCTTCTTGTGCGGCGCTGTGCACGTGTGCACGAACTGGCATCTTTGAGCCCTAGAAACTTTAAATTTAGCCCGTTTGTCACCGCTCTACCTTATTAGTTTTTCAGCTGTTTTCGATCTAAGCTGATTTTTGTGGTTTTTTTTCGATGACGTTTTCATCGTGACCACTGCCTTTAAACAAACTGTATTACGGTTTATGGTTCTAAAGACTCGAACCCCAAATCTAGCACTGGAATGAAGAGTTAAAAACGAATGAAAGTTGAGCGAATGTCCTGTCTCGTGGTAGGAGGAGCGTGTGCCTCTGCCTATCGAACCTATCCAACGGCGGGAGGAGCAGTGGATCGCAGTCCTTAGCGGGACCGACCGAATGAAGATTCCCTTTAGGGGGAATAGCGTCGCTCTTCCACTTCAAAGAACTTTTTGAAATACACTAGAGCGATGCTGTATCAGTACTGGAATCACATCCATTTCAGAAATCAAGAGTGCTGTCTTTGGCGATATAAAAGTGTACTGGTGGTGCATGGTCACAGAAAGGAGATCAATTTCAACCGCTGCATCGGAAAGGTAGTTCCACCGTCGTACACTCGTCAACACTATATTCATTGATATCAGATACCAGTCGAGCAGACCACTTTCCCGTTTGTCAGCGATTCACACGAAGAAATAGCAAAGAGGGGAGGAATGAGTCGGTTAGCAGTGGGTTCTTCGTTGAAATGTTCCAGTAAGAATGACTCTGTTTTTTTCAGTCGCTTATTCGTTCCCGTTCCAAATGTTATTCAAAAGGATTGTCGTGAGAGTCGTTTCCGGCCGTACCACCTCAGCATTGATGATACAAAGCATGGAAAAATTAGTAAGGTGATTTCTAACTTTTTTACCTCACATGATTGAATATAAGTAGCATATCTAAATGAGAAACGTAGCCCTAGATCCCTCTCATAATCATCCGTAGTTAGTTTTTCGATGGTAAATGCCCGACGTTAGGTTTCACACCTCAATAAATTGGGTTATGTGGGATTTTCTTGGAATATGCTCTGAAAAACATTAAACTCTAAAATATCCTGCTTTGCAATAACATTCTTGAAGTAGAGATAACGAATCTATGGGAACCATCGGCGTCGGCCGGCTGACGCCGGCCCCTGCCGCTGGGGTCCGGCTGCGCTGACCCATTTGCCGACTGCGCCGGCATTTTGAGTATAAGGCAAATAAATCGAAATTCGCTTATTCTATGTGAGATGACGCACAGAAGTTCTCATGCCTGCTTTTCTGCGGCGTCCTGAGCACTCCCACTTGGATCCCTCTTACTTTCTACGGCGTCCTGCGCACTCCGACTTGGGTCCCGCACACTTTCTACGGCGTCCTGCGATTTCCCACTTGGGTCCCGCACACTTTCTACGCGTCCTGCCCACTCCGACTTGGGTCCCGCACACTTTCTACGGCGTATGGCGCACTCCCACTTGGCTCCCGCACACTTTCTGCAGCGTCCTGCGATTTCCCACTTGGGTCCCGCACACTTTCTACGGCGTCCTGCGCACTCCCACTTGGCTCCCGCACACTTTCTGCAGCGTCCTGCGATTTCCCACTTGGGTCCCGCACACTTTCTACGGCGTCCGACGCACTGTTATTTGGGTCCCACACACTTTCTACGGCGTCCGGCGCACTGTAATTTGGGTCCCGCACACTTCCTACGGCTTCTTGCTAATTTCCAGTTAGGACCCACACGCTTTCTACGGCATCCGAAGCACCCTTACATGGGTCCCGCACACCTGCTACGGCGTCCTGCGCACTCCTACTTGGCTTCCACGCACAGGCGTCTGGCGCACTCTCACTTGGGTCGTGCACGTTTCCTATAGCGTCCGGCGCACTCTCACTTGGATTTCGCACACTTTCTACGGCGTCCTGCGCACTTCCACTTGGGTTCCACGCACCGGGGTTTAGCCCACCCCTTTGACGTCCCGCACAATTTCTACGGCGTTCAACGCACTCTCACTTGGTTCCCGCACACTTTCTACCGCTTCTTGCAAACTTCCAGTTAGGACCCACACACTTTATACGGCGTTCTGTGCCCTCTTGGAGCCTATTACCGTGAGGTCGCCCGCCTTGAAACTCAAGCCGAATAAACGGTCAAACAAACACACAGAGAAACGCACACCTACATAAATGCATACATACACACAATAATGTAACTCTGATGCTTTTTGAGTGAGCTGCCAATTTCGATTTTCATCAGCAGCGGAGCGGTGGGCCTTGGAGAAATATAACTGCCGTTGACGATGTGCAAACAAAAGAGCCACCGCCCGCTGCTGGTGTTCATCGAAATCGAGAGCTTACCAGGAATAACCCAGAGCTCACTTTCTCCGATTACCGTTCAGCGATTCACTGGATTCACAGGCATTTTCATTATTATTCGAAGGCTTTTCAAAGCAGTGTTCACAATGATTTTGTTTCCCAGTGTCCCTCATAGAACACTGCGTTGACCATTATTTGTTGGTGAAATCACGGAAGAGATCGGGAAAAAGCACGAGGTGAACTTGAACCTTGAGTGCCCCCCCCTTGTTCAGGACAGTCCCACGAATAGCGGATAAGTAGATGCGCAACTTGACTTCCTTCGCGATGGGTGTAGACTACAAACACTTGATTAAAGAACTGAATGCAGATGTAGCTTTCGCACATCGTTGTTGAGTATCCGCTGTATAACTACTATCGTTCTTCAGCAGACAGCACAAATAAAAGAAATCGTCCATAATTTCGATACGTCGCCCATCTACGCAAGCTCCTTCATCGTTTGAGAGACCCACACCTGCTTGCATTTCTCAGGACGAAGAAGAAGTTCATAGGCTGCGGCATACTTCGAAACGGGAATCACAATCCGTTGTCATTTTGTTTTTTAGCGAGTATTACATACATTGCAGTCGGCGTACTCCAGGTCGTCATGGGAACGTCCTGAGACCACGTTCACAGGAAACGGTTCTGCACTTCCACGCCAGGGTTGAGCAGGGTTGCAACTTGGCGCAATGGGGTTTATTCCATTAACTTCTGTGCCGCAACCAGGTTTTTAACGGTGAAATCGATTTTATTGGCCAGACGTTTCGGCAAGCTCGCCGTTATCAGAGGCTTGAAAATTACGTCGAGACAATTCACCTGCAAATTACACGGTCAAGCGCTTCCTCCAATTCTGCGAGTAGCGACTATCCACAGGAACTTCAGATAAGTGAAAGCTCAGATAACGAGACCAACCCTTTTCGATTCCGCCAAGACCAAGCCCCGCTGCAGTTCGTGGATTACCGGGAGCAAGTGAGGCACCATTGGAATCAATAGGATTACTATGCGCGTAAAACCACCAGCAGAAGTTAGGAACTCACAACCCACACAGCGGGAGGAACGGTAGGAACTCATAAGTTATCGTCATGCAATCGTAAGAAATGGAGTTTGTAAGAAAATTGGGAAATTTTTGAAGAAAAATGGAAGATTGGGGGGGAGGGGGCTCGTAAATTTTTTTTGGAAAAAAGGAGGTTTCTTCGAACCACTGGGTAAGCTAAAATGAGGTAGACATAGTCGCTCTCTAATAGTAAGATTGCACCGCAAAAATAGCTGTTTCTATAGAAGCATTCATGACATTCGACGATACGGTAAGTGTACCGTAGTTTGGGCGGAGAGTCAGATTTCCATCAAAATTTCTATTCAAAGGTTATTCGGTGTGCTGAATTTGAATTTTTTGCCTTTGTAGAAGGGGGATCGTAAAAAAACTTCAAACTTTTTCAAATTTTTGGTCCACGGGTGGGTCCGCCGAAAGTCTTCGCAATGGCCTGCTCAACCCTGCTCCACGCATGATGTCATCAACGGCAATGAATGAACGGGGCTGCTACGGTAGATCACCCAGCCCGAATCAAAACCCCATTCTCCAGTGAGGCTGCCAACCCCTGCACGTCAGACTAAATCGAAAACAGAAACCATAAATCCGGCAGGCGTACGAACTGCTCCTGCTGCTGTCCTTTTGTTCATTTCCTCGGACATGCTTTCCCGGGACTAAATCAGCACGCAGAGCGTTGAGCAATCGATCACGTTGAGGAGAGTCGAATGTGGCACCAATGTTCTAAAAGCGTAGCTGTAATGACTTAGAATACCACTGACTCTTCAAATACTCTTCTCACGATAAACACTTGATCGATTTTCTCGGTCAAAAACCGGATTGATCCTCTCTGGTAGTTTCCTCGCGATGCTTTACAAGTCGCTCAAGCATGATACACCGCAACACTTTGAACATGACACGAAGTATTGAAATCGCCCTGTAGTCTCTGGGGTCCGTGACTAATAACTCCTTTTGAAGGGGTGCGACAGTCGCATGTCTCCACGAATTGGGTATCTTCTCGTTCGTCCATATTGCACGGCTGCGAATGCTTTTTTTTCACGAATCCCAGACGGACGAAGATCTTTCAGCGTTTCAACAGTGATGTAGTCACCTCCACCTGCCTGAACTTTCTTCGTTTTCCTTACACATATCAAAACTTCAGACTCAATCGGCGGTTCCTCACTCATAACGCAATTTGGGCCAGTAGTAAACCTAATTCAGATGATCTCAGATGAGTCATTTTTTGAATGAACTAAAAACAATTTGGTTGACCTCCAGATATGTAAGCCTTTTTTTCTAGAGTTCTTTATTAACTTTATCTAAATAAACTGTTCAATGACAGAGTACGTCTCACAAACAGTTACCCAGAATAAACCCAGACGCTGAAGTTTTTCGAATCACTTCGCTGGAGTAGCTCCATCCAAAAAGCTTTGTTGTAGGCCGGAAGGCCGGAATTCAATTCCTGATCCCGCTACGGCGTCGTAACGACGTGTGGTCTTTCCTCGGGTTCTTTTTCCCCAAACCTTCTAGAATTTCATAGCTATATACAGCCATTCTCGTTCGCTGTCACTTTGAAGCTACCGACGCAACTTCCTCCTCAGACGCTTCTCCTCCTCGAAGTTCCTTGCGGAGCACATGACTTGTGGTAAGTAGACGTTGTTTCCGCTGAGACGTAGGCGAACTTCTTCTTGGGCTGTACATTCGGGAGTGCCTCCTTCGAAGTGTCCTGGATGCACTACTCCGATGTGAATAGAAATGCGTTGTCGGGATTTCCTTCCGCATATCTCATCTCTGGAACTCATCATGTCAATTCTCTGGAAAGGCTGACCTCTCGCTTCCTCTTATGTATCCTAAAAAGTTCAACAGAACAGAACGGTGCTCCGGTTTGGTTGCGAGATCCCACACAGTTCTAGATATTCAGATGCCTGACACAGGAATAATCCTACTCAGAGCATAGTCGAGTTATAGTTTCAAAGTTGTCAACTTCCGCTTCCGCTGCTCTTCTGGTGATAGAAGGGTTGGTCCCTGCCACATAAGCTGATGGCGGCCATGGTTCCTCTTGAATATCGATGCATTAATCAGACCACGGCGTTTAAGCAAAACGACAAGGCGGTAATAACTGTCCGATTTTCGCTCCACTGGGTACAACCATTTACCGAGTTCTTCGAATAAATGACTAATTCCCTTCTTTGCATTTGCGCCTATCCTCACGACAACAGTATGTTGACAAGGTACATATAGAACATACTTTGCTAGCAACGTGTTTAGTTCTTCATAAAACACATCCTTCGAATTGTCCTCGGCTGTTTCGGTGGGCTATAAGCGCTGACCATCCACGGATCGAGCCCTTTATTATCCCACAATCGTACAAATGCATTCCTACACGACGTTGAGCCGATCGTTGACTATTGCAGTCCTTTCTCACAGCTATTGCGCAGCCTTCCTATGAGGCAGCGTCCATACGTGGCGAGAGCCGGCATTCCCGCTGTTGTGACGCTCCTCAACGCTGGAGCAGCCCGTGCCCGCAAATTAACACAGGCAGACACCCTCCACCTCGTGTTGATTCAATTGAAAACGTTTGATCGGGTAATCAATCGCTCGAGTCGGCCCAACGGCTGATGATTTCCCACGGTTTTCGACTTCCGTGGTGGGATTATGAAAAACAAGGGCAGTAGTTTAGATACAGGTTCAATGCCACCTGATTTAGTGATGGAGCAGTAAGCTTGAAACTGGCTGCTTTCTTCGTGGTGCTTTCGTAAGCGCGCGAGAGCGGGCGGGCGAGGGCGCGCAAGAAGGAGCGCCGGTGAGCGGCTAGCGAATCGTGTGCACACGAAGACCATTGATTTTGCGCAATCGCACGCTCTTGCCACGTATGGACGGAGCCTGAGCGGCGCTCTTGCAATAGATCATATACTTTCCGACGGTGATGATGCGTATATCCTCGAGGCGAGTTTCCTGCAGAGCAGCAAACGGTACAGGTAAATATATCAGAAGTCATGACAGCGCATTTTGTTGGATGTCACTTGACAGCGATAGACAGTCCAGTAAGGCGAAATTGTGGCTCGTAGCCAAAGAGTCAGTTTATCAGCTGAGCCCCTTTCACAGTTTGCCGGACGGCGCCGTCCAACACGTTGAAAGATGGGGCTGCGACAAAGTTGAGTGCCGGAGTGCGACGCCGGATGACCGATGTCGCTGCGCGGCGTTCCACATCAGAGCGAAATTCCTCCGGTTCGGGTGGGCTGATCGATACTATCGGTCGCTTTACCACAAGCCTGGTGCGCGTCACACGCGACGTCGGATAGCATTACCGGACGTCGGGCGGCAAAATACAGTCAAGCCTGCGATGACTACGCCGGGCGTGGCTGAGTTGAAGCGGGCACGGTGCGGCCACGCGGCTTGTATCAGATCGCTCCCGCAACTTAAATTCAGGTGATTCTGCTAGCCTGCTGCCCAAATTCGTAACTTATTTGGACTTCTTCATTCTCAAATTCGCAGGAATACGGGCAGAAGGCTGGCGGAATCACTTGTAAAACAGTGGCGAGAAAATCTGATACACGCTGCGCGGCCGCGCCGCGAACGCTCCAATTCAGCGCCGCCCAAGCTAATTATCGCAGGACTGACGTTAACTGTGAAAAGGGCCTTAGGGTTCGAAGAAGGACACGGAGCAACAGAGAGCCGAGAATGTCATAGGAGGATACATAAGGTTGCAACGTTTTGTCAAGCAGCTGCACAGAGAGTACCGGGGTTTCATGAGACCACATCTATTCGAGTAGTTTCCAAGTTTTGTTCTACCATGGGACCATATCATTCTTTTAGCAATTAGTCTTGAAACTAAAGTTATCGTGAACATTGCCTCTGATCACTTGTCCAGAGAATGAGCTCAGCTGTAACAAAGCGATGAGGGATTTTTAGTTAAAGGCACTGTTCGCGATGAAAATCGCTTTTGTGTTCGATTGCCTATCTTGAAACCGGTCCCAATCTGATTCCAATGAAGCTTCTGGAATCGTACAAGACCTTCTGGGAATGGAGTTATGGTCCCTCAAAAATTTAGCCAGGAAAAATGGTGGGCGCGTTGTCCGAGGCTTGTAACTTCCGTCTTTTGCAGCCAATGTATGCGAGCTGACCTGAGTAAAGATAGAAGTTGAGAATGAAGGGAAGAACGGTGCTTTTGATTGGAAACAATCGCTCAACTCACGATTTCGAGTGTTCCTTTGTTCACGTCGAGTAGCGGAAAGAGGCGGGACTTGCCCACAGCGGCGGGGTTTACCCACTTTTCTAAGCCGTTTTGCGGCTTCTAGGTAGCTTTTCGTCCCGTTTTTCGTAGCTGTTCTGCTTCTGAGAGCCACGAGAAGCGTTGTCATAAAAAATTCGAGGATGAAGTTTATCGCGAACAGTGCCTTTAAAGGCAGTGGACACGATGCGAAACGTTATCAGAAAAACTACAAAAATTAGCCAAGATCAAAAACAGCTGTAAAACTGTGAATGTAGCGCGGTGAAAACGGGCTAGAATTAGAGTTTCTAGAGCCTCAAGGAGCCTGTTCGTGCACACGTGCACAGCGCCGCTCAAAAAGATCGCAGTTTCATGCCGAGCAGTCAAAAATCATCGACATTCAGAGGAAAAAATAAATGCAAATTTACGTAATAAAAACAGTTGAGCAATGAAAGAAAGCACTCCAGTCAATGTTTCTGAGTAGATGTGTACATAAATTCGAATGTTCATTGATTGAAATTCGATTTTAAGCCAGCTGATGTTCTTGATATAAGAGGTCATCGATGCCGATTTTGTGGAGTGGGCTCGTCCACTATCAAAATACAAGACAATTTTGACAAAGTTCAGACTTCAAATTTGGCCTGAAGCAGTGGTTTTTTCGCGATTTTCTCTTATAGGTCCTACTACTCGACACCCCGAAAAGGGTTTAGAGAGAAAAAGACGAGAAGCATATTTGATCGCGACCACTGCCTTTAAAGGCTCTGTTCGCGATAAAAATCGCTTTTCTGTTTTTTTGCCTATCTTGAAACCGGTCCCATTCTGATTCCAATGATGCTTCTAGAATCGTAAAAGACCTTCTGGGAAAGGAGTTATGGTACCTCAAAAACTGAGCTAGGGAAAATGGTGGACGAGTTGTCCGAGGTTTGTAACCTCCGTATTTTGCAGCCAATGTGAGCGAGCTGACCTGAGTAAAGAGAGAAGCTGAGAGTGAAGGGAAGAACGGGGCTTTTGATCGGAAACCATCGCTCAACTCACGATTTCGAGTGTTCCTTTGTTCACGTTGAGGGGCGGGAAGAGGCTGGACTTGCCCACAATGGCGGGGTTTTCCCACTTTTCTAAGCCGTTTTGCGGCTCCTGGGTGGCTTTTCGTCCCGTTTTTTCGACGCTGTTCTGCTTCTGAGAGCCACGAGAAGCGTTTGTCATGGAAAATTCGAAGATGAAGTTTATCGCGAACATTGCCTTCAAAGATTCTTCAAACAATTCGCCCTTTTTCATCTTTTGTTGCATTGAAAGTTTTACCTCATGTAGACCAAACTTTTGAGATTTATATAGAAATTTTCAGACCTTGGATCGACTGGATGCAATCGAATGCGCCGTGTTTTATTGACTTTTGTGTTTGTTTTCTGTAATAAATCATTTATGCATTGCACAACGTTGTTTTACCAATTGAAGTGATAGATCAAGACCCGGACATTCGTAGAAAGCTCTGCATTCCTTTGTTCGCCTGAAACCAGCTGTCGTGCTGAATGTTTCGTGCATCACATTTTATCCTGCATTGTTCTCGCCGTATTTACTTTGATACTTTAACGGTTCATCGTCACGGATCGTGCGGGCACCAGCCTAACACCGACTCGTCTCCTTCAATCATAGTCATTGGCCATGGTGGTGTTCTGTTTCATATTCTCAGACAGTCGGGGCGTAGTATGTACGTCGGCACAATAGCGTTAGTACGCCAGGGCAAACCTGGCGTACTAACGCTCGTTTTGAGCAGGAGCTGCTGGCAACGGCAGCATATCCTGCCATCGTATGCTGGCGTTCTAACGCTCACTATCGACAGCCTGTTTCGCAAACGATGAAAGAATTTGGGCTGCCACCCTGTTTACCGCTGTTGGGTATAATCATTGTCACGGTCAGCAGTAAGGAGGCCAACCTCGCAGCGGTCCGCAACAAGGATATCATCTTCTCCACGGTCCACAACAAGGAGACTTCTTTCGCGGTGGGCCATGGGAATGATCCCTTCAGCGTTCAAAATCAACGTTCGAAAAAAGACACAAGGTCACCTCCTCGGACTGGTCTCAAACGGCCAACTGCCCCTCGGCGAGACTGGCCGCCTTATATGCCCGCCGCCGCTGTACAAGAGGATGTTGCAATGTTCATTCGTATCAGACAAATCAATGCACGATAAACAAAGCGTTAGTTCTCCAGCACAAGCAGCAGGAGCTCTTGCTCGTGAGCAGCAGCTCCTGCTGTTACCAGCGGCTACAGCACGGATGCTGCCAATCCCTTTGTGCCGGCGCACTAACGTTACTGTGCCGACGTACTGAGCCCCGACTGTCTGAATTGCCGCACGATCACGATCACTGAACCTGGAAGCAAATGTTCATTGCCGAGGCAGCTCATTAACAGTATCTACCAAAACACCTGTCTATCTAAAACGAGCCCTCCCCCGACGGCGCTAGCGCTCAATTGGGGTTCATTCCACAGCTCTTCCTGTCCATCTATCGTTCGCTCTCCTCACAAGGGTATTTTCAATCTGCTGCGATCTATCAAATGTTAACAAGTTGGAGGAGCCGGGCAACAGTGGTAACCAACGCAGCGTGGAGGGCAACGAACAAGGGGAACTTTAGACTGTTTAGACTCCGCGACGACCTCACGTCAAAGCCGCGGCAATACTAATGATTAAAAAACATGTCGTGGGCGCCATGGCTAAAGCTCGGCGTCACTTGCCGGTGACACCAACTCTACACACCTGATAAGCAACACAAAAGGTCCATTGATAGGGAAGTCGCCACTTCAACAAACATATTGTTCAGTACTAACAATAAGTAGGGACCTGTCGCCTGCTGCGGTACTACCGATGCCACACATTCCGCACGACTCTAAAGAACCGCCAGAAACAAAGGGGCTGCAGTTTGGTAAAATTGACCTGAAGAAAGCCATTCACCTCTTTTCGGGCGGAGCCGTCTGCTGCTCTAGAAAGCGGAACGGAACCTACAGACTTCTGGGAAGCGCGCACAAAGTTTACCCCATCATCACTCCTCCTCATCTTTGTTATTGGCACCACAATATACGCAAACAGTCGGGTAGTTCAGCAACCTTGGATCTATTGTCTCATGGCTCAGCAATAAAATGCTCAAAGGAGGTGGGCAATGATGCCACAATTAACCTTGCCGCGCGAGAAATCACACCCTTTTGACAGAAAAGTCGGAAAGCATGCGGTGTTTCTAAGCAAGCAAAATCATTTTTGCAGTCTCACCAACATTCTCGTTCTCTGAAGCCATTCATAGTTCACACGCCAACTGAGAAAGTGATAAGACGACAAGAATTGTATTACTTCCCATGCATTGTACACCATTATTATTGCCAGATTCCACTTGTTACGAGATCACTCTACAATGAAGCGTTTTCGTATACATGTTTATGAAATACGCTGTGCCCTGTCATATCAATTCGAGCATCTTGATGCAAACAAAATGCGAAAAATCTTTTTTTTTCTTGTTTTTCTTATTCTTGTTCTTCTACTTATTCTTCTTCTTGTCCTTCTTCGTCTTCTTCATTGGCTATGTTTTCACCATTGGCTCTTGACAGGACTTTGACGGAATCTATCTCAACTTATCAGAGAAACCAAGTGAACAAGGATATGTGCCATTTTTGAACTCAAAAGTTAGAATCACTGGTAGTGTTCTCAGAACTTTTTTTTATCACTCGATTTCCAGCAATCACTGGTGAATGAATTTTAAATCAACTCATCTAGCTTTAAACCAGTTTATTTCAACTCACTCACTCACTCATCCCGTTAACTGGCGTCTGGTGGAGCGGGATGCCCTCTCAACCAATACATACACTGCTGTAGGTGCCGTAGGAGCTCGTGCGGCCTGAACGAAATGCTTAAAATCAAAACGGTTTGCAGCAACAAGTTTAGCGTTAAGGACACCGCACCGTTGAGTCTTCAGATCCCCCTCTATGTGCTTGAGCCATGTCTTCTTCGGGGCCGATCGTTGAATTCTCCACTATGGTGGGCGCTTGCGCCACAGCATACTGTACGAGAGACGGGTCGCGTTCATCCTACATACAAGTCCGAACCGTCGCAGTCTTCTTGTCTGCAGCTGTTCTCCGACCGTCGGTTGATTCAAGCAGCTCTTCCGTATATCGTCGTTGCGGACACGATCGCGAATCGTAATCCCAAGGATCTGGCGCAAACATCGCATCTGGAAGAGTTCTAGCTCGACGAGGTCTAAATTTAGCAGAGTCCAGGTTTCCGAGCCGTACAGTAGTACGGGTATTATCAGCGCTCGGAACAATCGCACTTTTCCACAGACACCAGCTAAGCGACGCAAGCACACTAGACGTCGGCTCGATTCTGCTGCACACGTCTGCCGTGGCCGCAACTTTTCGCTCCTGCACTACTGACCCCGGGTATTTGAATGCCTTGACCTGCTGATGTTCTACTCCTTCAAACTGAACAGATGCAGGCGACCCATCGGATGTCATGACCTTGGTCTTCTCCTGGTTGATTCTTAAGCCGCAAGAGCTTGCAATCAGTGTCCGTGAACTCTGCGCTGTCATCCGCGAACATCAAATCTATGACGTACTAATTACCTCCGTATTGAACGCCTCTTCTGTTCTCGAAGACCTTCCTCAAAATGAAGTCCACACCAGTATTGAAGAGCAGAGGCGAGACCACATCGCCTTGGCGAACTCCAGCTGTAACGGCAAATTCCTCGGACAACTCATCCCCAACACGTACGGAACTGAGGCCGGATTCATCTATGGAAAATGGGTTAGCGCCAACTCTGGGTTTTGCTGACCTGGGTTGGAAAATAGGGTTTGGGTTTGATAACCCAGCACCTTTGATTCACATACGCATATCTTTGGTTGGTCGAGCTAACCCATATTTTGATCGCTGGGAAGGTGTCTGCAAATACACACATAATTTTCGCGACGTCTATTTCCAATTTCTCATCTAATCGATACCTAGTTTTTTAGGCTGCCGACCTCTCGTTTCTCTTCCCTTCTGGTTTTAGCACTGGAATCTGATTCTGATAGTCGTTGTTTTTTATGCTTGCCTCATACCTTCTTTTGACTTCAAATTTTTATGTTCTTCTGAATATTTACTTTTTTTTACTTTTTTTTCAGTAAGCCATGGGGAGAACCACACAAGAGGACTCTATCATGTAAAGAACTGCACCTTTTGGTGCTGTTTGGAGGCGATCGTAGTTTGTACCACCAAGGAAAAATCCGTTGTGATTTCTCGCATTCTAAGTTTGAACGCCATCCGAAAAATAGTACATTGTATATTTTCATGCCATTGAGCTTCACATTGTTCTTTTGGCGCACCAATAGTGGCTCTATGTTTTTTAAACCGATTTTCTGAAGATTTTTTTCGGTGAGCTTTGCTTGAAGAAATTGGGCACTGCTGAGTATTTTCCTGCCCGATTTTTTTCGGGTTCGCACGGCTGAGCACTAATTTGTGGCTTGCTTTTTTATTTTCAAAAGTACTGGCGTTTCAAAGTGAATGTGTATCTGATTGGACTAGAGCAGTCCATACTGTAACGTACCACAAATTTTCGCTTAATTAGAATCAGTAACGACTGGATATATGTACATATACTTAAGTCAAAACGAGGAGAAAAATTCGAGCGAAGCGAAAACAGAAAAATCGAACGTTCAGTCTCAAAGATGACTTCTGCTGGATGCTGCTTGTATTTAAAACAAGAGGGCAATCACAAGGAGACTTTTTTCTCACTAAACTCAATTCGCTACGCTCAGCTCCTTGAGAAGCTTTTTTCTCGACGGCTTTCTGAAAAAAAAGGAAACTGGACAGAGAAAAATAAATTGGAGCTAAAAAAAGAACTGGATGATGAAAATTCGGAAAACAATGTTTACTGAAATGAGAAATGGACGCCTATTCAAATAGGAAAGCGAAAAAACAAGACGCGGGAGTGGCGGCAGTGAAACTCCATAGCTGAAAGTTTAGGAGAAAGAAATGACGCAGAAACATGACAGAAAAGAGAAATGATCTCAAGTATAGGGTTCGAAAGCCCAGAAATGTTCTGAAAATTGTTTTCTGTCAGGCTTTGAGTCGATTTTCTCTCTAAACACAACAAAAAGCGACGATAAGATGAAAGGCATCGTTCGCGCTGGAAATCAGTTTTCATTTTCCAGGCTCAATTTCATGATTGAGCCCCGTAGACCACACTGGTAAACTTTGGCGCGTCAAAAACGTTGGGAAATGAGGCTGGAAGCAGAATGTGCGGCAATTGCCGTTTGCCGTTTGTCGTTTGCCGGCCATTTTGGGGACTTTTTTGCCGTTTGTCGTTTGCCGAAATTTTTGTGATTTTTCCGGCAAAACTCGGCATGTGGGTAGAATGGGTAATCCGTGACCGTATTCATGAAACTACGGGAGCCTCCCAGGATGGTCCGAAGTCCGTCCGCCGCATACATCGCCTGGCTCTAAAAAGCTTTGCGGGAAGCTCCCGTAGTTCCATGAATACGGCCGCCGATTATCCGTTGTTCGCTTAACCATTATCCGGGGTTTTGACTTATCTGGGTTGGTAGTAAATGGGTTTGAAAACGAGAGCTAACTCGTGGTAAGTTCGTGGTAAACTGCAGCGAGCTGTTTATTTGACGATTTTTAGTAAAGGTGTCAGACATTGCTGAAACCACGTTGTGAGCCACTAGATTTTAGAGCCCATAGTGTGAAAAAATGCCCCAAAAAGTGGTTAATTTTGTCTTTTTCGGAAAAAACATTGATTCAGAAAAAAATTCCGAAGATTTTCTGAACTTTTCTCAGCTCCCGGTAAGTTCGCGCAGAACTGCACTTTGACACGAGCTGACAGAGAAATCGGAAATAGTGTGTGAATGACGATAAAGATGGATAGCTTCCGAAAAAGTTCTCCGGGGGACTTTTCCGAAAGCTATCCATCTTTTTCATTATTCATATACTAATTCCATTTCCTCTGCCATGTAGATAGTCCAACTCCAATGCGGTGCTTTAGTTTATGTTTCGACAGATTTTGGTATAGCTAAAAGCAGCCGGAAGCACTTCTGCGACACAGAAGCATTTTTGCGATACACGTGGGCAAGGACTTTTAAAAAAAATGCCGCGGCACTGCCAGGAAAGTACTGCGACCCTCGACTGTGCCGCGATAGTTCCACGGTAGTACCGCAGCAGCTCCGTGATAATTACTGTGCCGCGGGGATTCTGTTGCAGTGTCTTGAGTGTCGACAACGCAGCGACATTGCCGCGACAGTACCGCAGAAGTTCCGTGTTGGAATCGTACTAACTCGGCAAGGATGCATCAGCGAACCCGCGTCGATTACAATTTACCGTTATGTGTGGTAGAACAGGATCGTTGCTGGTCAAATAGCCCCAATTTGACGTGCAATCCGTATCTCCTAGGTCGCAATAACGGGGAGACACTCTGTCCCTATCAGACAGAAGGAGTAAGCGCCGCAGGTGTGTATTTTTGTTCGTAGGCCCACCCACTTGTGTTATGATTCATTTCATATGAGTTACTCGCAGCCGGTCCTATTTTTGTGAGAGCGCAGCCAACGATCGCGGAGCCGCAGCGATACCACCGCGGAGCAGCAGCAGCACCACCGCGGAGCCGCTGCAGGACCACATCGGAGCCGCAGCGGCACTATCGCGGGGCCGCCACGACATTGCCGCTGCTACTCGGCGATAGTGCCGCTTCGGTGTCTGTAGGAGCTGAAGCCGCTTCCTTGCGGAGTCGCAGCGGCGAATTCTTTGATTTCCATGAGGTCCCATATGTCTTGTTTTTGTTCATCTGATGCCTTGAAATGGAACTACTCATTTGAAATGAAATCATTAGAATGTTGACATAAGTATTGGAAAAAAAAGGAAAATATTAAAGCGGCACATTTGAATAATTTATGAGTTAATATAAGGGATGAGGTTTTTTGCCGTTTGCCGATTGCCGTTTGCCGTTTGCCGGCCATTTTTTGAGATTTTCTTGCCGATTGCCGTTTGCCGAAATCTCAAAATCGTTTGCCGCACATCCCTGGTTGGAAGGCGTCAAAGATGGAGACCCGCCACAAATTTTCACCAGTGATCTAGCACTTTTTCCTAGAATGTTGCTGCGACCGTAAGACAACATGAAAAATAGTTACGGCACGAACTTCACATGCAGAAAAACTCCGAAAATGACACTGACAAGACCTCCAAAAGCAGAAAAACTTCAAAAAGGATTTGACGCGAAATTCAAATTCGTATTTACAATGTGGTCCGATTGACTTTTCTTCACAAATGGAGGTTTTTCATGGGCCCCTTCGACATTTTCGTTCACTAGAGAGGCCAAGCTACCAAAAACATGCAAAAATAATCCACGGTTTTCTGCGCGTACGATGCCTTTAAGTCACACAGATAGACAGCGAGAAAGAGTACCCATAAAGATGATATTTCAGAACTTTACCACGTCCGAAAAAAACCCTAGAGCGCATTTACTGAGAGACGATTTTGGGTTGGGTTGCGTGTACCCTCTCTCCCTACTCGGGTTGCGCAAACCCGAACTCAAATCCATTTTCCGATATGTTATTAAATTGATAAATCCCGAGAATTTGGGTTGGGTTGGCGCTGAACCCAACCCAAATTGTCAAACCCAGGATCTGCGGAATGATGAATCCGGCCCTAAGTGGCTGGCCGTGCCGTGTTGGCGGCCTCACTGGAGAATGGGGTTTCGATTCGCGCGAGGTGTTCTACCGTCGCAGCCCCGTCCATTCATCAGACTAAAATTGTTGCGCGAACTTTGCACACATACATACACACACCGGGACATAACTGCTTTAGTATGAGAATATCGTGCCCTCCTACGAAGAAATAGTCGCATTGAAGATTTGTTTATATATTATTATTAATATGCATTTATGCAACCTGAAATTTGCATGTGAAGATGCTGCAAATGCAATGAAGTTCTACTGTTTGTTCAATTATGGATGTTTTCAGAGGCTTGCCTTGAGTACCTGGTTTATTTATTACCGTTTTGCTTCAGCTTTGTTCCTAAAATTATCCGAAAGTATCCGACGAGATATCCGTATCCAAATTATTGGAAAATGGCATTATCTTAATCTATCCATTATCCGAAAATTTTTAAAAAGGCATTTTCCGAATCGATAACTAAATGATAGGGCAAATAACATGTTTCGAAGGAGCAGGGCCTCAGTGCTAGAGTTATGCGAGCTATTCGTGCAGTTTCAAAGACGAATAGCAGCGCCGCATACTTTAATGCTTTTCGTAGTTTCTTCGTTTTCGCTGAAGACTGCTCGGTCAACACAGAGAGTGCCACTTCATACATGAACCCTGACAGCAGGCAAACTTTCGAACATTGCCTTGGTTAAGTCATTCGAGTGTCCACGCCGTGCAACCGTCTCACGCTGACTTCAATTCGAACTTCAAGATTTAGCTACAGGTGTATACTTAGTATCCAAATCACTCCTTTTCCGATATCCGACCGGATATCCGAGATTCGGATAATCCAATATCCGAAAATTCGAAAAAACGCATTATCTGAATCGAACCAATATCCGGGAAGTTTAAAATCGGCATTATCTGAATCGGACCATTATCCGAAGGGTCAAAAATTCGGATAAAATCGGGTAAAATTCGGATGAAATCGTATAAAATTTGGGTAAAATTTCGGGTAAAATCGGATAATTTTGGGATAAAATTGGATAAAATTTCACTAGGCCACGCCCATTTTTCCGTACTGCCTTCAATTTAGAACATCAGCCCAGGATTTTCCTCCTTTTGAAATCGGAAGAGTCATTGCGGCGCCGAAAAATGGGCGTGGTCAGGTGAGATGACCAAATGGCTAGCCATTCAGGGTAGAAGTATTTTGTATAGTCGCTTTGCATACCTTTTACTTGCTAGTTGTCCTGAGTAACCTGTGTATGGATAATACTGCGCCTCCCAACGGGGATAGAGTAATTGAAGATTTGTTTTCATATTTTTATTAATACTATGCATATGTGAAGATTGAAGTTTGTATGTGAACATACTGCAAATGCAGTGAAGTACTACTGTTTGCTCAATTATGGATGTTTTCAAAGGCTTGCCTTGAGTGCCTGGTTTATTTTTCACCGTTTTGCCTCAACTTTGTTCCGAAAATATCCGAAGTGATCCGAAATTATTCGGCCGGATATCTGTATCCGAATCATTGGAAAATTGGCATTATCTGAATCAATCCATTATCCGAAAATTTGAGAAAGCACGGGAAATATTAAAATCATCATTATCCGAATCGATCCATTATGCGAAAAAATATCTTCGGATAACAAGTATATACAGGTGACATAAAGTATCTTCTAACAGGAGCCTTAACTCTGCTCTCGAGAACACAAAATAACGATTGTAACAATCACGCACAGTTATAAACCTCAAAAGCATCAATAGCATATCTAGATGAATTTTATCCGGGAATTTCTAAATGTGAACCCTATAAGTATTTTGTCTAGAGCGAAATAAATCTGTTTTCGAAATTTTTATGCCATGTTTGTTGACTTGAATTCACTACTCCATCATCGTAGATGTAGACGGCAAATCAATTCTATTTGAAGGTTGTCAACAGCAAAAGCACGCCAAAATTTCAATGATCGTCTGTCTCGTAAGTTTTTATCTCGCAAACCAGTCGACCGTCGGCGACCACCCTTTTTATTTGCTGATTGATCGATTACCCTTCCGCACTGTTCGTCTCCAACAATGCTTTTTGGAACACTGAAATTCGAATCTAGACTTTTTTGACAAACGCGATAAGTATTCAATTTCAATTGTCTGAGAAGCTATATATCCTACATTACTTTAGCTTAACGTTCGTGTTAATTCAAATGTTCTTGTTCCTCTTATTCTGGAAAGACCCGTAAAAAGTTCTTATTCTGTGGATTTCGTGATTGCGGATATTAATTTAGGCCATTTCTTCCCGGAAAAGAGTTGTGACGTTCTCTGATATCAGCCGCTTCACAGCGTCACACGGCCTTAGCACGAATCCGTGGTCTTTGGCCCGGTTGAGTAACAGTTGCTTCCTCAAGTCCATTGCTTCATTCCCGATCTGACGCATATACATTCTTTCTGCCTCTCCACGGACTGAGATCTTTGGAAATCATAGCTAAGCACTTTTTTCATCACAGTGATCAGGCCTACATCTTCACATACATATATGTATGTAGCTCCTCACATTTCACGACTTGAATCTATGTTCAAAACATTGTTCATTTCGATAACAATACTTTCTAAATTTGCAAAACTAAAATAAACGGAAGAAATCGTGCATCCTGTCTTTAGAGGTTCAATGTCGAGGTGTATTTTTCATATTGTAATCAACGCGCCGTCTGCAACAACCCAACTCAACCAGGATTCCAGTTTTCTCAAATAAGTGATACACTACGGGGGTGATATCTTCCAAGGGAATCGTGGAAGGGGAGCCAGGGGGAATCGAGTCAGTACAAAACGTGCGCTCCACTGCGAACTCTTGCTTCCTCGAATTCCCTGGCGCCGAACGGAATTTTCCGCGTCGCATCGCAGAAACTCAAAGGGGTTCGATGCATTCTAGAAAAAGGACTTTTTGAAAAGAGAGCGAACGAACGAATTTCGAATAAATTCGTTCATTTTTTATTCCGAACGAACGAATTTCAAACAAATTCGGTCATTTTTTATTCCGAACGAACGAATTTCAAATAAATTCGTTCATTTTTTATTCCGAACGAACGAATTTCGAATAAATTCGTTCATTTTTTATTTCGAACGAACGAATTTTGAATAAATTCGTTCATTTTTTATTTCGAACGAACGAATTTCAAATAAATTCGTTCATTTTTTATTCCGAACGAACGAATTTCGAATAAATTCGTTCATTTTTTATTTCGAACGAACGAATTTTGAATAAATTCGTTCATTTTTTATTTCGAACGAACGAATTTCAAATAAATTCGTTAATTTTTTATTCCAAACGAACGAATTTAAAATAAATTCGTTCATTTTTTATTTCGAACGAACGAATACTCGAAATTCGAATGACGAATAATTTAAGCATCCATAGCATTATCGCGCAACTGCGAAGTGAGCGGCACTAACAAGTTGAATTCTTCTTCTAGAGCTTTATCTCCACTTACAATTGGAATTAATAAGGCACGACTCACCTCTAGACCTGTACGGGCTACAACGCAAAGAATGCTACAAAATCAACTTTTCCTCTGTTGCTTAGCCTAAGGAGCTTATTCGAGGACCTTACTAACTTTGCCTGCCCCATAAGCCAGCGAGATTGGTGGAGCCGAGCTCCATAGTTATCTCCAGAGGGTGCTTTCGCCTCTATGGTTTAAAGGCAGTTTTCACGATAATCTTTAATTTTGAGATTATTCGCTATATTGATTAACTGGCCCCCGGGTAGATCTAAAATGACGTAGAAATTGAGAAAAACGCACCAGAAGTACATGTAATTCTTAAGTATCACCCCGCCTCTTAAGTATCACAGGAATTGTTTGTTGTGACAATGAAATCTTTTGTGGACGCGTCCTTTGCATTTCTTTACTCTCTATTGCTCCGTTCCTTCCTTAGAGCCCTAATTGATTCTGCTTTGCATGAAATATTCTTCTATTTTCGATTGACACCGTTTTCCAACGGTGACAACCACCATTAACATGTTTATCCGATCGGACAACTGGCCCATGTTAAAGAATAATGTCACTGAAATACGACGTTTTAATGCGTTTCTTGCCATTTCTTCGTAATTTTGGTGACACTTGAAGGCCAGCGCATTGTTTTATGTGAAAAACTCGCGGATGAAAATCATCGTGAACACTGCCTTTAAATGAGAGGCGCAGAGTTCTGCTGGAGCCAACAACGGGGCTCGGCCCCACCGACCTGGCTGGCTTACTCTGAGAAAATCTTTTGCGCTAGTACCGTGATGCTCCCGTGATTCGCGTTCGTTCCGCTATAGTTACCCAATCGACTCATCCGTTGACATTCTCGTTCTCATACCGTGATAATACCGCGATCTTTGAGAGGTTTACGGCGCTAATACCGAGGTGCACTCGCGATCCGCGATGGTACCGTGATCGTCTCCCCCCGCTCCCGCGTTCTCATGTTGTACAGATTTGTAAAGCAGCGCGAAATGCGGCGAGGGCAATAACTTATAGCTTCGTGTTGATCTGATAGGCAACACTCGCTCGGGTGAAACATCGAGAGGGCCTGGATGCGGTACCATCGGAAGGCTGGAAGAATCTCGCGATCGTCCCGCGATAGTTCCAAGCTCGGTTCGTCGCGGATCCGCGATGTAACGCCCCGAATACGTCAATGTATAGACGCGATTCGCCCTCAGGCTGAAACTGGTAGGATCTCGCAATTGTTCCGTGATAGGCCCAGGCTCGACTCCTCGCGGTTTTGCTTTAGAGCATCATGGGAGCATCGATGAACGAACGCGGTACACTCTCGGTTTGAGACTGGCAGAATTTCGCGATCGTTGCGCGTTAGCCTCATGCTAGAATCCTCTCGGCCCCTACCAGAAACCGGAGATTCTATCCGTGAAGGATCGCGGGGGATCCTCTCAGAGTATGGAGCGAGCAAAGTTAGGAATCCGAAATATCATTCGACGCAGAATTTTACGTAGATTTCAAAAACAACCCTCACCAGGTTAAAGAGTTATAGGCGAAAAACCGGTGTTTCGTAAAATGAAATAGGCTGAAGGATCGAGAATAGTTTTCCAAACTGGAAGCACAAGTTGACGCAGAATTCTATCTCCGAGCACAAAAAGTTATGGACGAAAAACCGGCAGTGACACCCACACAATCTTGAAAATGACTTGCAAGAATGTTGGGTGACTTTCATTCTTTTTCGGGGCGCATACTGGGGGGAGATCGGAGTACGGGGCGGAGTTTATTGCTCCGTCGGCCAATCGACAGACGTCTCTCCACCCCTTAAGACGTCGGTGATTGGTCAACGGAGGGATAAACCCCACCCCAACGTATTCCCATCTCCTCCTGTGCCTCGGGGCGTTTCACCGGTTGTCACCGGTTTTCCCAATTTTCCCAATGATGGAGGTTCCCCCTTCACCTGCCCAGAGGTGAGGGTTGGTGGAGTTCATGGCTCCACCCAACGAAGCTATGGTTGGTGTTATCATTGCCCAGCGGCATGGACAAATGGGAGTGGCCAAGTGCGATTGCCACATGGCTCCCCTGTTAGAACCGCCCTAGTAGCCTCATCAGACGGTGTGGGGAAAAAATTTAGTTCTTGCGTTGGGGAAAATGGAACAATGGAGTAATGAAGAGACTGACATCAGTCTTGAAAGGTATGTCGATTCCTTCATACATTGGAGCTGACTTTCATATGTTTTGTTAAACCAGCTCGGGTATTCAAATTGGAATAACGTTCAAATATTCACCTCTGCGAATAATCGAATTCGAATAATATTCGAATATTCACCTTTCCCGAATAGTCGAATTCGAATAATATTCGAATATTCACCTTTCCCGAATAGTCGAATTCGAATAATATTCGAATATTCACCTTTCCCGAATAGTCGAATTCGAATAATGTTCGAATTTTCACCTTTTGCGAATAGTCGAATTCGAATAATGTTCGAATTTTCACCTTTTGCGAATAGTCGAATTCGAATAATGTTCGAATTTTCACCTTTTGCGAATAGTCGAATTCGAATAATGTTCGAATATTCACACTTTTCGAATGTTCGAATAAAAATTCGGTCGAAAAATTCGAATATTTATTCGAACTCGAATATTCGGTCCTCACTCTAATGCATTCGTATCGGATTTTGAATGCATTATCGAACCTTCAGCTTCCAGACAGAATTAATGATTTGGAAATGCCAATTTCAGAGAGATTAGAAGTCAGAACAGCCTAAAATTGTCTTAAAATATTTTAGAGATTGTTTTTGGCCCAGAATACCTGACATAATCAAAGAACAAGGAAACGTAAGGGAATGAATGAATATACGATTTGTAGGTGTAGACCAACTTTCGATAAGTACTGGCAGGCGAGTGATCGGATTTCACAAGCTTTTCCGTAAACTTATCAAAGTAAAAATAAGCGCACTACGGAAACAGTGAAACAATTTTTGAAGCTCTCATATAGCAATGTGCTCGATTTCATAAAGTTAACGGAGAAGCTTGTGAAATTCTATCCATAGTCTTTCACTACGCGACCCCAATATATGGCCTGTGTTCGACCGCCTAATTGCCTATTTAGTCATTTCGCTACATTTCCGGGTTCTTCAATTACTGCTGCCTAATCATTTTGTGAAATATTTCCAGACATTTTTTTAAAAATTCATGACTTTTAATCTCCCGAAAATATGATATTTCCATATCAGAACTTCTGTCAGGAAACTAAACATATAGAAATTTCAAGTATTTTTCTGAAGTTCCCTATCTGACTTGATTTTTGTTTAGCTATTTCGATTTCGGGAAGGCGAAACCCCTCTCGAATTTCGCCTTCAGTGAGTTATTCAATGGGTGCCGATCACAAAACGTTTTTTAGCAGCCGGGATTCTGTGTTACCGTAACCCCATTCGCCGTGGAGCGCGTCATGCTATCATCGAGCGCCAGCGTCGCACCTAAGTGGTATTTTAGACTGAGATCAGCCACGGGGAGTGTTTTTGTTCTGAAATTGAGGGTATTTATCATCTACATTGTATTCTTAGGTATTTATAGCGCATTTCAGTGGTTTTCTTGGTTGTATCCCTTCACTTAAAAAGCTGTGTTCTTTTGAATTGCTTGCTGGCCCACCGTTTCTTATTTTCTAGGGGTCCATCTCGTCAGCAACTGATTGTTGGGCCCAGGATAAATGACAGGTGTCGATGTTGAGATGAAAAATTGATATTGCTTAGCAGTAACGGTAGGCACGATACCGGACTAATTCAAACGATGATTACCTTACCAAAAATGTGAATGCGTGCAGCACTAGAAAAACGAGCTTGCTGAAAATCTTTCACAGTCATGGTTTCTATTGCAGACCAAACTTTTTTATCAAACAAAGGTTCAGATATGGTGTTAAAGTGCAGCTGCACCCGGACCACGAAAGTTGTAAGCAAATGTAGGGAGGAGAACATTCCGATTAAGCATATGTCCGGGCATTCCTTATTGTGGTGAGAACTCGACATTCGGAAAGCACGTTCTTGTGATGAGATATGCGATTGTGAATGGTCAATCGTAGTGAACGTAAGCGGAAAAAATCACTACAGCACTGACATGTTAAAAACAGCTGCGTTTACATGAAAGAAGGTATCAGCCATATGTGTTTATTAAGGTGCACCTAGATATAGCACATAGATATCGTGAGAAACAGAATAGTGTACCGAAGGAGTGAAGTTGCGATCGAACTCCCTATCTGAGCGACACATATAAAGACCTCGACTGATGTGAAAATTGTGATGTTGAACCGTGGATTTAAGAAATGGAACGACTCCGATAGAAATAATAAGAGAAAGGCATAAGCAGCAACTCAGAAGAACACAGCTTTTTAAGTGAAGGGATACAAGCAAGAAAAACACTGAAATGCGCTATATATACCTAAGAATACAATGTAGATGATAAATACCCTCAGTTTCAAAACAAAAACGCTCCCCGTGGCTGATCTAAGTCTAAAATACCACTTAGGTGCGACGCTGGCGCTCAATGATATCATAACGCGCTCCACGGCGAATGGGGTTACGGTAACACAGAATCCCGGCTGCTAAAAAACGTTTTGTGTGCCGATCGATCTTGACTCATATGTGTACAATTCTTAACACATGAGACACCTCATGTCTACTGCGCTCACCCACACCATAAACTTAGCTTTTGTTGGAACTTCAAACAACAAGATTCCATCTGATTTTAGCTGAAGCACTCGTACTAATAGCAACTTACAATATTGGTTGCCAGATATTGAACCTTATGATTCTTTAACACAGGATCGTTAACATCGAAATTTTTCTTTGAAAACCCACTGCCCGTGAAAAGCGCGGTCTCTCATTAAGTGTTAGAACTTGTGACCCACAGTTATCAAAAATCACCACTCAATTCCGCATTCCATCCAAAAAGCGAAAATTCGATTTCATTGATTCATATTGGTCGATATTGTGTACTGAGTACAATTTCCAAACCATCAATGGAGGCAGGGGTATCATCCTATCCGCTCTACCCGAGAAATTCTCAAGGGGAAATCTCGGAGCATGTCAGGTCAGGAGCGACTCGGCCCTTTGCCTCCCGCCATGCTCCAAGAACAAAACCAAGCGTTCAGCCCCGAAAATGAAATCTAGAACTCGGCTGTTGGCCTTTGAAAACACGCAGAAGAAATAATAGTCCTCGAGATTTTACGCTTGATTTGAAGAGCGTGACTATTTGTCACTTTTTGTACGCTTACTGATCAGGGGTGTGCGGTAAATTTTGCTCGGTAAATTTTTTCGATAAATGTGGTAGAAGTGGAAAATTCGGTGAAGTCTGAATGAATTAAATAGAGTAATAGTAGAGTTAAATGTAATATTAACGTGGCTTGACCACTCTCTCAAATAACTAAATTAATGAATAAAGTCTCTGGATCTCGATTTCTTTTTGTAGTCCGTGCAATCAAACGAATTTCAAAGAATCTTCATGCAAGGACGAACCTAGTATCACATATTTGACATGGTAAACCTATTTATTCACTGACTCCTAACAACGGGATGACAACATGGCATCCCGAAATGCTCGATTCTCAATAATGCTTTGGTTTTTGAGACGGAGTTGGCTGTGGAAAGTTTGAAATTCGCTGGATATAGGACCACTTTGATTAATTTTCTTGAATAACAGTATCGGGAAAAACCAGGAAGAAACTGGTGAGAATAATATGAAACGTTTCAATTTTGTAAGTGATAGAGCTCACAGCTCTTTCAAAACACGATCGCTATTTTCCACCCAATACCTATAATTTGAAATGCAACTAGTATTCGCGAAAGTTTGCCATTTGGTCGTGGAGCACCAGTTCGAAGAGGTGGAATGCCAGAACTGACAGGACGTCTTTATTTGTTTATATGCTTCTGCAGCAATCTTTTCCTAAAGATCGGATCTAGGCCTCCTTTCAGAAAAAAAAAACTTAGGAAATTTTTCTATCCCGGTCCTGCCTTAAACCTGGTGGGGAGAACATTTTCCAGCTTCTCTGTTTCACAAAAACAGATTTTTTGGCTGGAATGGTTTTGACTCGATTCATACTCCTAACCGTCCCGATAAGCCACGAGGGCTATGACTTACAAGGGAAGTATACAAAGCGTAGATCTAATCTGCCAAAACGATTAGTATCGTTAGTATCTCTTATGGCTCAATAGTAGAACTGCGCAGTATCCCGCCACGAGCTGCAGCTTCCGAGAAATTACAAGCTGAGAAAGGTTGTTTTTTTTTGCTTTTTGTACCTTCAAAAAAGCGCATTAGTTTTTGGAAAAATAGGAAAAGGTCCTCATGAATGTTTTCAGCGTCCAAAACTACCACACTGAGCAAAGTTAGGGTAAAATCACATTTTCCGAACTTTGTGCAGACTGACAGCGTTCTGGACTTGAACGAACTTTCGGTTGGGCGTTTAATTATACCGAGTTACGGCTTTCGAAGCATTGTAGAAAAATGTTCCAGATTTGACTTAAAATTATCACAGGGGGTTTTTTTGGGGTGCTGATCACGAATATGAGGTTCATTAGTCGATTTTCCCAAGTTTTTGGCTAATTTCGTTCGAAGCTTCCCAACCGGGGAAAATTTCGAGGTGAAAACGCCACTTTCGAGATTTCCGATTTCTACGATAGATATGTCTCAAAATCATTTGCTGAGGGTTATTTGGAGTGCCTAACACGAATCTGGAGTCCGTTTATCGATTTTTGGCAGATTACGGTAGATTACGGTGGGTATATGTTAGTTTGGTCAAAATCTCAGATTTTAATCAAAATTTGTATACGGGGGTTATTCGGGGTGGAGAATACGAATTTAACGTCCGTTTGTCGATTTTCAAAATACTAAGGTGGGTTTTGGCCCCTCAATGACATGCTACCTACCGTAGCCTACAATAAACCTCAGAATTTCGACAACTGGATTCCAAATCCGTGTTCACCACCTTACTTACCCCTGCATACAGCTTTTGAGCTAAATCCGAGAAAACTTTTCGAGACTTCAAAAAAATGCCTGATGGGTGGTACCCTCGCCTTTTCGCGAGGCTTGACAAATGCTCATAACTTTTTTGAACCTGCAGCTCGAGACGGGATACTGCGCATATTTAATTTTGAGCTAGAAGAGATACTAACGATACTAGTCGTTTTGGCGGATCCGACCTACGCTTTGTATACTTCCCTTGTTAGCACAAATGAAGGCATCAAGATCTATTTTTGAAAAGAGGAACCTTTGAATATCAAAAAAGAAATACAAAAAGCCTCCTGAAAGAAAACATGGAAATCAGTAGTGTGGAAATGCTCTCAAAGGTGGTCGCTGTGAGTCATAATAAGGTTCATTCATGCAATTCAGGCGAGAAATGGGTCGAGTTAGCCAAACAAGTTACTTAAAGGCAGTGTTCACGATAATCTTCGATTTTGAGATTAATCGCTAATTCGATTGTTTGGCTCCAGAGTAGAACTGACATGATGAAGAAACCGAGAAAAACGCACCAGAAGGGCACGAAATTCTCAAGTATCAGCCCGCCTCTTAAGTATCAATGGAACTGTTCGTTGTGACAATGAAATCTTTTGTGGACCCGTCTTTTTCAATTCTCCATTCTGTGTTGCTCCGTTTTTTCCTTCGGGCCCTAACTAATACTGTTTTGCCCAAAACATTCTTCCATTTTCGATTAGTCCCATTTTTTACCGGTGACAACCACCGTGAACATGTTCACCCAACCAGACAACTAGTCCAGGCCATAGAATAATTCCACTGAAATAAGACGAATTAGAGCGTTTCTCGCCGTTTCTTCGTGATTCTGATGACACTCGGTAGCCAACGCATTGTTTTGAGTGGAAAACTTGGAAACGAGAATCATCGTGAACACTGCCTTTAAAGGCAGTGTTCTCGATGATCATCCTCGTTGACTTTCCACAGTGAAATGATAGGCGAGAAGGATCCTAGGCTCCCAGTGTCGAAAGAACGGTAAAAACGAGCCAGTAGAGGCAAAATAACGGCTGCAAGCAAGTGTTTTGTTGTCCCAGACACGCCCCGTGCTTCAGATCCGCCCCCTCGATAGATCAAATAAAGACTCAGATTACAGGAATGATCAAGTCAAGGAAGTGCTGATAAGTGGTAGGTATCACCCTTCTAGCGGTCAATTCCTCCACGCTCAAAAATCAACGTAAACAAGAAAGGGTCTCTTTTGGTTTAAAAAGGCGTCTTTCGCATCTTTTTAAGGCACGCCTTGCTATATAGGGCAGCAGACCTTCCGTAAACCGTCGAAATATCGGAAGTGAAATTTATAGTGAACACTGCCTTTAAGTTTGATCGGTAAAATTTTGGTAGATTCCGAGATTAAGTCGGTAAATCGGTAAATCAAAATTTACCGTAAAACACCATTAATTTCTGTAAATCGGGGGACGGTTAATACGCACCCCCTTTTCCTGACCGCTGAAGGGGTCTCCCTCACGGTCCTCAACGGTTGAAGCTCTCTCGTTGTCCAGAGAGGCGAGGATGATGTCGTTGTCGCGGACTGCGGTGGGGGTGACCTCTTGCTGCAGGCTGTGCCGTCCTTGGTGGGAGAGACTCGCTCCTATTGAAAGAGTGGGACCCTGCCTGCATAAAGAGATGGGACCTGCCCTTACAGAAGAGTTTTTTCACTCTTTTTGCCTAGCCGCTCATGCGCGCTTACGCTCGCTCTCGCTCGCTTACGCCCTTCTCGAGAGAGTTGTCGCGAGCTTAAAGTGTAGTGTAGCCTCATGGCTGAAACAGCAAATTTCGAACATACCATATTTTAAAACTAATGCATTCGCCCAATCAGCACGGGTAGGAAGTGATTGCCGGTGTCTCTCTTGATCGCGGGTACCCATCAGCCTTTGGGAGCGTTGAGGAGCGGGGAACAGCGAGAACACGCTTCCTCGCCACGGTTGGACGCTGCCAGAGAATGTGCCACACATTCGTTTTCCATTCATGATCGCAGAGCATTTTGAGTTTGTTTATATAACGATTTGCGGGAACCAACCGATGTTTGAGTCAGTGTTTCTATCCTCTCGGGCAAGTCTGGCATCAACTCAAGGACTCCGCAATTGATACTAGGCTAGGTTGGTCTTCGGCGAGGATCAATCACTTGACCAAGTGTGTGACAGTGGCGACTCTTGCCACTGCCCTACACGTGCTCTATGTGCGCCCATTTTCAAGTGTTGAAAAATAACAGGAACTTTCAGGTAAAATAAGTATGATAGTTGACATGGTCAATGTGACTTAGCGGATATGAAAAAGTGAAGAAATAGATTTCACGCAGATGTTAAGAAGGCTTCGGGCACTGCAAATCATAAACTTATTTCTGCTTTGAGTTCGGTGAAAGACACTGGTCTTTATTGTTATGACAAGATTGATTTCGCTGGGCACAGAACGACCTCGAAAAATCTTTCGTGAAGTTGTTGATTGAAATCTAATTTACGCAGCTCAGAAAATAAATCATCATGAGCTCTCTTTCGTGTATCATGGGGAATGCTTAACGTCGTCCTCTGTTCCTTACATTCCCTAAGCTTCTTTTCTTTCTGAACGATCTAAGTTTATCCCGTTCGCAATGTCAGCTTAACATTTATGACGTTATGCGGAACAAAGTCATAACTAACATTCACAACTGTTTTCAATTGCCAATGTTCCGTTTGTAGCAGATGGCATTCTCGGTTCCTGCTGATCTGTCTGGTGGCTTATACTTTCTCGCCGGCAAACGAACTACTGTCGAAACCGCCTCATCCTTCGATGTTCTCGAACCGCGAATAGGTCAGGAGAATAATGTCTTTGTGATTTTCTTTACTTAAGTAGTTAGGTTACACAGTTTAGTCAGACAACGGTGCGTTCTTATACAGTGCGTTACAAACGTATAGACGCGCCCCCGTAATACGTCGTTATTGCGTCTGTATGAAACTTGTCGCAGAAAATATGTTTACCACTGAACTAGCCGTACTACAAAATCCTAGTGTACAACATGTCAGCGGTAAGCGTAATAAGTAAGTAACTTTTGGCAACAACTCGCAAAATATGCTGTTTCAAACGTTTAGGTGTATTTTCAGATAAGGAAAAAACCTATCATTTTCGGGAGAGTTCTCTGGCTCAAGCGCTGAAAAAGTAGGGAAAGGTGTTCTCAATTACAGTTCTAATGCTCCAAAGTCTCCGTTCCTCATAACCCGGGCGTGTCCATGCGGTGATTTGGGTAGATAAGGTCCTCGCATTCGTTTAAGTCTGATGCATGGACGTAGCTGCGACAGTGGTTCGCCGCAAAGAATCGAAACCCCGTCGGCCGGTGATAAGCCCCTTTCACAGTTATTTTGCCGTACGGCGTCGGACAATGCCATCCGACGTCGCGCGAGGCGCACACCACGCCTGTGATAAAACAACCGATAATATCGATCACCCCACCTTAAAGGGAGAAATTTCGTAGCGATGTTGAATGCCGCGGTGCAACGTCGGTCATCCGGCCTCGCACAGCGGCACTCAACGATGTCGCAACCCTTTCCTATAACATGCCGGACGGCATCGTGCGGCAAACTGTGAAAGGGGCCATAGCGTCAACGCCGCAAGGCCAGCTGCAATCATCGCGCCTGGCCCAATCAACAGACTAAAATTTATACGCGAACCAGTTGACAAGGCCGAGAAACTTCGACCAACTCTGCCGTTCTTTTAGGATAGCCGACGGCAACCAGTGCTACTTTGAATGCTAAGGTAACTATTACAAAGGTTCAAAATGGTAGGATGAAAAAATCTGTTGTACAGGGAGTTCGTCGTTTTGCTCTATCTGCATCCTACACAAGGCCGAGGACCAATGAAATTCGAGCTAATTTTTCGTCTTTTGACACATAGTGCACTGTCTGGGTGAAAGTCAACAGAAGGAAACCATTGTCGCCTCCGACCTGATGCACACCCCACTGAACCACTCTAAACAGCCCGAGTGCTGGACATTGTGAGGATCATGACGACTTACTTGTTTCATTCGGGAACTTTTTGCTATGGCTATGCGGGAGCATTTTTAATCAGATCTCAGTGTCCAGTTAAATTTCTTCTGTAATGAAAAGTTCTCTGATTATTGGAAGAACTCATATGACCCGTGATTTCTGGCCAAAAATGATCCAGCATGGCCGCGGCAAATAGTGAAACAAATCCGTCGTCACGGTCTCCACGGTGCTCAGCACTCGAGCTGCTTCGAGTAGATTAGTCGGGTGCGCATTTAGTCTGAGACGACAACGAACAAATAATGCTTTTCTTCTGTCACTTGAACTCTCTGTTACTTGCGCTACAAACCGCGCACTTCGTGCCAAAAATCAGAAAATCTATTTCACTGGTCATCGCCTTCATGTTGGACCATTACCAAGAACTCCCTAGGCAACCGACTTCGTCGGTCCTCTGGACTTAACCTTGCTGCTTTAGAAGTCAAAGTACCGCTGGTTCCTGTCGGTTACCCTCACAGAACTTAGAATTTTCTCTGGTTTTTTTTATACCATTCACCGCATTTGAAGGCAGTGCTCACGATAATCTTCGATTTTGAGATTATTTGCTAAATGTCGCAAAGGGATTGCTCTGGCTCCAGTTCATCACATCATTTCTATGGGCGTGGCCCAATACTCGAGCGGAGGCGGGGCATGCACCGAGACGACCACGCTGGCGCGCATATAAGGCAACCGAGATGGGGGAGCGAGATAGTTGCGGATTGCACAGCTTGGCGAAGGGAGCAGCCTACGTGGCGCCGTTGAAGAGTGACGGTTGCCTCTTGACCGAGAGCAGGCCTAAGTGGCATCAGACGCTTGCCTAAGTGGCCAGTCTCGCCTCGGTTCGCTATTCACCTGTGTGGTACTGTATTGTAATTGATACCTATTTATCTAGTGTAACTCGGGTATTGTCTGTATTATTGTGAATCATAAACAAGTATTAATTCACGTTATCTGCACTGTGACAACGGTTTGATCCCGTGATATCTCGAAACAGCTTGGTCCGGTCATCCATACCCCTAGACACAGCCATACCACCGGCACATGGGAGCCGAACCTTTTTGGAATTGAGATATCATTGATCGACTAGCGCCCAGTCGAGACCAAGATTTCGTTATACCTCTGAAAGTGCAAATCCGACAGCCTTGTACAGTCAAGGCCGAGACAATCCGAGGTTTCGAAACACCTTCGATAGTGCAAGTTCGAGAGTGCACGCATCTGGATCCCATCCTTCGAGCCTTCGACAGTGAAGGCCAAGGGTGTGTGATTTCGCAAGACTTCTGAAAGTGCAAGGTTCGACGTGTACGAGGCCGCAACGCTTCCGCGTCGCAGCAGTGATTGATCGAGACGCACACAGCATACGTGTTGTCAACGCGTTTGAAGGTGTGAGACCAAAAGGGCAAACAACTGTCTGGTTGTCTTCCTATCTCTGTGTCTCTGAACTTGAAGACCAAGTCAGGCCAGGCCACGATCGACAGCGATTTATTTCCGATCGCGAAGCACGTGATTTTCACGCAGATGCAGTGCATCAACCCAAGTGTCTCAAGGGTGGACAAAAGAAGAGGAATAATTCAAAATATCGCGCAAGAAGTAGGCGACGAGCACGTCAAGAAGGCGAAGGCCTTCACAGAAGAGATGCTAAAGGATGGATTGGAGCAGGTTATGGAGGAACTGAAATACCTTCCGTCGAGATTGAGCACCGTCTTAGACGAGCGCAGAGTTTCCAAAAAACATCGAGACGCATCTGCGAAGGGCTAGCCAAGATGCTCACAGAGACGTGTTCGAATCTGTGCGAGCTCAAGGAAGCAGCAAGTCTACACAAAAGGCTCAGTGCAGATCTGTGTAAAACACTGAACGAGAAGGGAATAGAATCAGCCGAAGACTGGAAAGACTATGTGTCAGTAACGGATCAAGATAGTGAATTGATGAATGATATCTGCCAGGTGCTGAACACAAACAAGGTGCAGGTTAAAACCAAGTTGCTCAATCTTATGCAACACGCTGAAGGGAGCAGAAAGGTCGAGAAGAAGATCGATTGGCAGGATGAGCGAACACAAGACGAACATTACAGATCAGATTTTGATTTGAATGAGATGCCAAGTTTGCAATACAGAGGACTACGGTATCAGACGCAAGATATACCACCGACGACTGATCGTGGATACGAGTCTGAGCTAAGAAGACAGCCACCTTGAGAGCCTATGTGGCGAACCAGACAACCAAGAGAAGAGCTGTTGAGATCGGGTACACAGAACGATTTAGCTGCTCTGTTGCAAGCCATGACGTGTGCCGACCCAGGAGTTTTTAAAGGGTCCGAGGACGAGAACTACGGAGAATTCATCAGGAGATTGAGACGCAAGTACGAAGGTGTAGTCACCAACGACGCGACACTGATAGATATTCTCGGAGATGATCATCTAGGTCGGCGAGCCAAGCACATCTTCATGAATATCTCGCAGCAAGTTCGACAGCAGGGCTTTCATGCCGTGGTGGAGGAACTAGGTTCGATGCTAGCTTGTGACTCTACAGCAGCAAGAATTCGTGCATTGACAACTTTGAGGAACCTGCGGATCAGACCCGACCAAGAAGTAGCAGATTTCTGTGTGACATTGGAGAAGTTTGGTCGAAGAGCGAACCCAGAGTGCTCGATAGAAGAATGATCTATGGAATACGCGCAGATACTGCTCGAGAATCTCACAAACTGGCCCGACTACGTTCACTTGATAGGAGTGCTGCATCGCACAGAAGCGACACAAGCTTACAACGAGATCAAGCAGCTTGCAATCAGCATTGAACAGTCGAGAAAGTTGTGTTGCCCTGAAAGTAGTAGTGTAGGCCGAAGGCATAGCAATTGGAAGGAAAGGTCGAATGAAGTCTACAACCGTCAGGCGGCTCGACAATCATATGGGGGTCAAGAAACAAGACCAAGGTCATCGGATCAAGAAGGAAGAGACGATGTTGAGCGTCAACTGGCTCAATCCAGTAGTCGAATGGATTCGTCGTGCGAGACCGACTCGAGAAAATGCTACAGGTGTTCCGGATATGGACACATAGCGAGAGATTGTTCAAGAATAACCGAAGAGAGAAGACAACAAGAGCCGATTCTTCAGCAGTCTCCAGGAAACACTTTGTCATCGATTATTAATAGAGCAAGAAATATGGCCATAAGAGTCGCAGGTTGTGATCTCATAGGAAAACGAATGATGATCGAAGCACAAATGCTAAATGTCAAGGTGCCTGCTTTAATAGATACAGGATCGATGATAAGTATTGTACCGATGAAAGTACTGGAAGAAGCGCGGAGTAATGGGTACAACATTGACAGGCTTCAGTTTGTGCCGATACAAGGCCGCCGAGTGTACGATGCTTCCAATAACGAGATGGAATTCCTGGGAGCAGTGCGAATCAAGATGAAGCTCGAGAACAGCGCGAATGCTGAAGTTGCGTTCTATATTTCTCGTGAAGACTATGACGAGATTCTTCTCGGGACGAATGCGCTGGATAGCCTGGACGTGGTGTTGAAAATAGGAGAGCAAGAGGCACGTACAAGAGAAATCTCTGAGAAAGAGAAAAGTTCAGTTCGAAATGTGAAGGTTGCACAATGCACCAAGAAACCGTCATCAGTGGAAGTCCTGTGTGGAAAGGCGGAAAGAAAGCCTTCAAGAGTATTTTGGCGGTCAAGTGAAGAAAGGTTACACGGTGCATCTCACAAGAACAAGAAAGCTCAGCAGCGAGCCGTAGCACCCGATGACCGCAATGCAGACGTTTCCTCATGTATCCCCGATGATAGGCAAGAGACCGTCATGTCGAGGGGCAAGAGAAGTAGAGCAAAGAGTAAAAAATTTTTTTGTACAAGTTGCAATTCCAGAGATGTTGAGTGCGACCCCTGGAACCTCTACGACGCTACACGGAAGCGATCGCCAGAAGTACAGAAGCTAGCGATGGATCGGCCGCCGAGGTCGTCGGCTCCCCGATGGGGAGGAGTGTCGCAAAGGGATTGCTCTGGCTCCAGTCCATCACATCATTTCTATGGGCGTGGCCCAATACTCGAGCGGAGGCGGGGCATGCACCGAGACGACCACGCTGGCGCGCATATAAGGCAACCGAGATGGGGGAGCGAGATAGTTGCGGACTGCACAGCTTCGCGAAGGGAGCAGCCTACGTGGCGCCGTTGAAGAGTGACGGTTTCCCCTTGACCAAGAGCAAGCCTAAGTGGCATCAGACGCTTGCCTAAGTGGCCAGTCTCGCCTCGGTTCGCTATTCACCTGTGTGGTACTGTATTGTAATTGATACCAATTTATCTAGTGTAACTCGGGTATTGTCTGTATTATTGTGAATCATAAACAAGTATTAATTCAAGTTTTCTGCACTGTGACAACGGTTTGATCCCGAGATATCTCGAAACAGCTTGGTCCGGTCATCCATACCCCTAGACACAGCCATACCACCGGCACATAAATCGATTGTTTGGCCCCCGAGTAGAACTGAAATGACGAAGAAACCGAGAAAAACGCACCAGAAGGGCAAGAAATCCTTTAATCTCACTCCGCTTCTTTACTTTCAGTGGAACTGTTTGTTGTGACAATGAAATCGCTTGTGGAACCGTCTTTTGCACTTCTCTATTTTGCGTTGTTGCGTTCTTTCCTTCGTACCCTAGTTAATACTGTTCTGCCTAAAATATTCGTCCATTTTCGGTTAGCCCCATTTTTCACCGGTCACAATCACCGTGAACATGTTCATCCAACCGAACAACTAGTCCTGGTCAGAGAATAATATCTCTGAAATAAGTCGATGTAGTGCGTTTCTCGCCGTTTCTTCGTAATTTTGGTAACAATTGGTAGCCAACGCATTGTTTTGAGTGGAAAACTCGGGAGCGGAAATCATCGTGAACAATGCCTTTAATTAAACTTTTCTCAGGCTAGGAGAGACGGAGACCTCGAGGCATTAAAACTGTGAATTGGGAGCATGTACCTCTACTCACTGCCATAGCACAACAACGAGGATGCTCCGATCTTCCGAATTTTTTTTCAGGTGCCGTGGTCACAAAATGTCCTATTGCTGACGAGAAAAGAGTGAATGAGGCCGTCCATCAGGCATCAGAAGCTCAATTGGTCTGGGGAAATCTCACACCACTGGAAAGAGGAAAAATCTTGAAGAAAGCTGCAGACATTATGAGAGTGAGCTTGGGAAGCTTCGTGGTCTGGTAGTCTTCACATGCTGTGCTTTTTGTACTACCCCCTATAACCGTTCATTGATTGACAGGCCAACTTGGAGGACATCGCTCGATGGGAGGTGAAAACGAATGGGAAGCCAATCTACGAGGCCAGAGTCGACATCGAGTCGTCTGCAGATTCATTCGACTTTTTCGGAGGTGTTGCCCCAGCTGTGCTTCAAGGTTAGCAGGGTTATACTTTGGTAATTTTTGTTCAGGAACATCATATGTTACCTCTACTTCGGAGCTGAATTTTCTTCGTTAGTTCGCATGCGCGAGCTTAGCGGAAGGAGATATAACGAGAAAGAGTAGACGAGAAGCAGCATAAGGCTGGTCCGGGAGAGACTGTCCGCCCACGCGGTCGGCATTCGTGTCGATCGGCCATCGCAGAGTCCTTTTTGAACGTGTATATCAGTCAGCAGGAATAGGATACGAATGTAAGAGTTATATACCAGCCAAATATTTGCAGCCGTGGGAAGCCTCGTTGGAAAAATGCCTCCGCGACAGCCGCTCAACACGCACGCCAGCCGCATGGTCGGACAGTGCCACTCGGACACACTACACAAGCGCACACGCTCGCGATGGATCCGATAGATTTTCGCTTCGGAAGGGAGGGTTTGCTTTTCATGTACATCTAGAGATGTAGAGTCAAGCGCCAGCTGATTGCGAATGGAGTGTTTTATGCAAAGAATCAGCAATAACAACACCAACAACATCTTACTTTTACACAACTTCACAAGATATTCTGAAATCCACGGCAACGAAAAAAGAGGTCGAGGTGCAATTGCGTATTCTCACTAAGCATACTGTAGCCATGTCTGGCTCGGTTACCAATTCGTCATAAATCGATTAGGGAACATCAGAGGCCGGATTCATCAAAACATTTTCAATGGTAAGTTAGCGTTATCGGCTAAGCGCCATTGTTATCAGTGAGTCAGCAGGCCTGTGAATAACTGATAACGGCTGCGGCTAGCCGATAATACTGACTTACCATGGGAAATGATATGATGAATCTATCCTCTGACAACTTTTCTAGATAATGGTTTTTTGCGTTTCATTCTTTTTTTTTCGTGTTATTCCTGCGTGTATCTATAGTTAAAAATTCAGGTGTAATGTTTTTTTGTGTGTGGGGGGAGAACATTCTGTTTTTGACATTTAGGTTGCTTTTTTTCTCCGGAAATGAGAAAAAATAAAAATTGGCCGCCACTTTGGTGCCTGGATGCGCCTCTGCAGACGTCCCGTCATTTTTACTGCAATTTTTGAATTTTCCAATAAATTTTGAAGAGAAAAGCACCGGTACTGTTGAAGACGGTGCGTTTTTTTCCAAACGCACCATACCAATTGAGCTAAAGTCTTTACTATAGATACACTCAGGAATAACACAAGAAAAATGAAACAAACAGAACAACCACAACCCAGAGAAAGTTTATCAGTTGTTCCTCATCGTTTTATGGCAAACTTAGAACAAAGCCAGCCATGGCTACTTCACTACAATCTTTTCCTGTTGCCGTGGACTATAAAACATCCCACTGTTTTTATCCGAACGAAATTCTGATACGCAAGTGCAGTCAACCGCTGCTACAGCACGCATCTTGAAGATAATCGCGTCAGAACCTAGTAAACCGAAAGAGACAGCTGCATACTACTCAGCGGCCTGCGCGCCTGTCGCGTGCGCCGATCGATAAGCACTTTCTCCTCTGAGAGTTTTGACCGAGAACTAGCCGCGAAATAGCCCACCAGGCTCCGCAGCGGCTCCTGGTGGGCTACTTCGCGGCTACTTCTCGGCTTTTCACGGAACGGACCAGAAGTAGCCGAGAAATAGCCGAGATATGTATAACCGAGAAAAAACAAGAAGTAACCAAGAGTAATCAAGACGCAACCGTCGCCGGCTCGCCCAGACACCATACGGGGCCGCCAGCAGTTGGAAGGGGCCTCCAGAGACTGAACGAGATCCAAGTACCTCAAACTTGGGTAAATGAACCGACGGAGGTGTTGACATCTTAATCATGTCTCTCGAGTGCGCCGTGTACCTACTTGTAGAGCATTGTTTCTCGGCTATCTCGATGCTATTTGGCGGCGAGCATTATTTGGCGGCTATTACGCGGCCAGCAATCATTCCGCTGCTATTTCTCGTCCAAAATTCTCAGAGTCTTAGGCGCACACGACGCAGCAAACGCTGCTGAGGTTATCGCAGCCATCTGCTTCGTGGTTAACCCAATTACTCACGCAAGAATGTTCTAAAACAGAGATCGCTTGCATCGAATATTACCATGTCAGACCATATGTATCGTCCATTTCACACAATAAGGAAACCGGGACGCCGTTATTAGGACGAAATCTTCCGATCGATAGCCATCATCTCCCCGTTTTCACGCGCGCCTGGTTTCTTGCGTAGCAACGTCGCGCTTTCGCATGGACAAGAGTTAGGTGGATTCTGGAATCCTAACATCCAACATTTTTACGGATTTTGCTTTTACGAATAATATATTCAGTTTGTCACAGGCGATCAAATCGACCTGCCTGGAGGTCCGACGACGCGATTCGCATACACTCGCCGCGAACCGCTCGGTGTGGTCGGATGCATTGGAGCGTGGAATTATCCGTTCCAAACATGTGTGTGGAAGGTACACCTTAATGTTACCCCCGGTGTCCCAAATACATAGAAAACCGTGCCAGAGAAATTCCAGGTCGCGCCAGCTCTAGCCGCAGGAAATGCAGTTGTCTACAAGCCTTCTCCATTCGCTCCAGCATCTCCCGTGCTCCTTGGAGAGATCCTTGCTGCTGCTGGAGTACCAGCTGGAGTTTACAGTGTGATACAGGTGAACCATTGCGTCAGAATGTTCTCTCTCTCTCTTCCTATACAACATTACCCTGCACCGCCTTTATTTGAGGGAGAGGCAGAAACCGGGACCCTTCTCTCAATCCACCCACTTATTCGCAAACTTTCCTTCACCGGATCAGTTGCCAGCGGTATGGCAGTACAGCGACAGGCTGCAACGAAGAACGTGAAACCGGTGAGCTCAATTCCACGAATCACTTTTTTAAAGTTTTTAGCTCGGAACTTCATCTTAGGTTACACTAGAGCTAGGAGGAAAGTCAGAACTAATCATATTCGACGATTCCAACGTGAAAAGTGCAGTTGCGGCCGCGATGCTCGCTAATTTCCTTAATCAAGGTGCGTTGCTTATCTACAAAGGCATTTGATCTTTACGCTTATTTCTTCATGAGGGGAATGCACTCAGAAGATTGATCACTAAATGACAGACCTAAACCAAATTGACGAGATCCAAAAATCTCAAAAAGTGAGCACAGCTGTCTGAAAACACCTGAGCTGAACACTCAAAGCTTGGAGAAGATTTTCAGTTCTTGCTTGGAACGGCACAGGTTCAAATCGAAACTCTTCTGAGACACCTTCTGGTTTCCGCAACAAGACAATTTGGTACGGCTCTAAAATCTTCGGAAATCCATGAAGCAATTTCAGAAAAAACCTGGGAACTTTGGGAGATGTGGCGCCATTATTTCTGTACGAGCGAATTTCGATGTTCGGAACCTTTCTGTAGCCTGACTAGAACAATGGAGCGGGCTGACTGCTGGCAGTCGGAAGGCGGATAGAGGGTTGATGTTGTTGGTCTGTCTTTCGATTTCCAGCGACAGTCCGTCGGGAGTCAGTTGTTTGTCCGCCATTGAGCAGCGATTTGTCCGTAGGTAGCCGACTATCTGCACATTACATGCCAGCAGTCGGCTCGCCTCCTTCCAACGTTCCACCCGCTATCTGCCAGCGAACAGTCCGCTCTATTTGACGGATCAATTTAACCTTGATTCATCTGCAATTTTCGGAGAAAATTTCTCAGAGTTCTAGATTTGTAATAGAGTGTGCGATTCCACTCCAACACTATTAGGGAGCAGTTTTCAGGTGACCCAATGATACATTTGCGCTTGAAAGCAGCATACACGCTCGCGAAAATGGTTGAGGTAGGAACCTTGATTTGGTCGTGCGGCTCTTTATAGAACGCTGATGTCGTTGAAAGCGTCAAAACAAGCCAAAATAACCGCATTTGACCCTTATTAAGCCGGCGAATCACGCCGTCTCCGCCCACTTTCTTTGCAGTTTCCGCCCCTCAATACAAACTCGTCCTAATATATCGCTCCAATACGGTTACCTCGGCTAGTTTTCAATGCTTTCAGTAATATTAGCTTTCCAATACAGGCCGTCAGAGTCCACTGGCTTCGCTATATCAACCAGTTTTTTGTTAGCTTTACTATTTTGACCGAGCATATATACTGCAATGTAATTCGTCCACTTCCATTCCTTTGCATCGCGTTTTCGTCGGTTCTATTTACCAATCTCCAATACTACAGTGCCGAGCAATTTAAAAAAAAAGCGTTTTGCGTTTAAAAAAGCGTTTTGCGTTTTTCTTTGCGCACAAAAAGCTATGCATCGCCGTAACTCACTTCCGAGTTGACGAAATGAGTTTTTCTGGTAGACTCTGGCAAACCCTTAATGACCTGTGGATTTCGATTATCACCAGCAACGGAGCGGTGAGCCTAGATGAAATATAACTAGTGATAAGGAGGTTCCGGCGGAAAGCCACCGCTTCGCGCTGTGATAGCCAAAAACATGAGTCCACTTGGAATGAACCAGTGTCTACTTTTCGTGTTCCTCTCAATGAGGCGAATGCAAGGGTCTGTGTGGAAAGTCTTTTGAACTTCGATATGTTGTCAGAAAAATGTGTATTTCCTTCTAAAACTCACATCGACCACAGGTCAAAAAATGACAGATTTCTGCTATCATGACCGTCTGATCACTTCATTATGTGGTGCAAACATGCATTTTTCGATAAATTTCCGGAGCTGAATCTATCATTTTGTAACACTACCGTATAGGACTCAATGAAAGCAAAAACGCCGCGAAACGCTTTTTTTGCAAAAAGTTACGCGGCACTGTACTAGCTCCAACCATTCGATTTAAGTCATTAAATTGATATCGTTTTAGCGTGTACACGGCATTCAATTGTATCGAGTGTACCGCTCGCTACCGACTTACTCTGAGAGAATCTTTCGCGCTAGTACCGTGATGATCCCGCGATCCGCGATAGTACCGTGCTCGTCTCCCCCTAGTCCCGCGATCTGCGCCCGTTCCGCGATAGTTACCCAATTGACTGATCCGTTGACATTCTCGTTCTCGTACCGTGATGGTACCGCGATCGTTACCACATTTAACGCGCTAGTACCGCGGTGCACTCGCGACCCGCGATGGTACCATGATCGTTTCCCCCGGTCCCACGTTCTCATGATGTGCCAATTTTTTAAAGCAGCGTGAAATCCGGCAAGGGCAATACCTGTTAGCTTCGTGTTGATCTGATAGGCAACAACCCTTCGGGTGAAACTCCGAGAGGGCATGGATGCGGTACGATCACGGGTGAAGGCTGGCAGAATCTTGCAATCGTTCCGTGATAGTCCCAGGCTCGATTCCTCGCGGTTCCGCGATGTAGCATCGTGGGAGCATCGATGTGCGAACGCGGTACGCTCCCGGTTTGAGACTGGCAGAATCTCGCGATCACTCTACGATAGTCCCATGCTAGTATCCTCTCGGCCCCTACCGGAATCCAAGGGGATTCTATCCGTTAGCGATCGGTGGGATTTTCTCTGAGTGGTTTGCATTGCCAAACTGCGAAACTCGTTGAAACTCTCCCAGACCATGTTCATTTTACCGCACATACCCTCGCAGAGAGATTCTGGTTTTACTTTTCCTTCCAGACATCCTTTACAAAAAACCTCACTCAATAAATCTGTCTACTATGAAATTCCATTAACATCATTCTTCAGGTCAGGTGTGCACTAATGCTACTCGGGTGTTTGTTCAACGAGGCATCCTTGAAGAGTTCAAAGATGCCCTTCTCAAGGTGATTTTGCCTCAATTGAATCCGACTTTGAGAACACCTGGCGCGACATTTCCTCGAAAAAGTTCCGTGCACCCGATCCAGAGTCAGCATCACGCATAGTGTCTGCCACTGAAAAACCTGGCGCATAGGGCCCTCGCAATCCGAAAATTCACTTCAGGGTATCGGAATTCTCTCAGGCGCTCTCACTTGGCCGACAGATTGATTGTTCATAGGATGCCTAATGATGAACAACTTCTTGCCTACAGCGCAAACGAGGCATCTTTGTTTGTTTAGCCTGAATTGTCTGCCTTTTACTTCTTCATATTTTGTGATTTCAGCTTCCTTTAGAAAAACTAACCATTTCGAATGTCACCCATTTTGAGGATGTTGAAATCCAGAATGTTGTTCCATATAAACTCTGGTAAATCCATACTGACCTGTTCGTTTCGATTATCACCAGCAGCGGAGCGGTGGGCCTCGGTGAATATCACTAGTGATAAGGAGTTTCCGACGAAAAAGCCACTGAAAACAGGAGTCTTCGAAAAAAATCTTTCCTATCCGATCCGAGAATCCCCACCCCGGCCTTTTCTTGTCGAAGGACGAATTGTGGAACAATGCCAGGCAGTAGGACACAGAGAGGCCCTTCTTCATAAGTCCTGCCAGTTGATAATAAGGGGCTTACCGTGAAAGAATCAACGCATTGTTGACAGCTCTGTTTTTTTTTCTGAGGTCTCCACGAGTGTATTTTATTTTCCTGTGCGAGACGAACTGGGAGAAGAGTCAAGATCTATGCAGTTCAAGGGGAATACGATAACGGAAGTCTTGTGACAACTCATGCCCATTCGCAATTCCTTCAAAAAGTCCACAGCCTATGATGAGGCTTTCGTTATGCAAAACATCAGTCTAAACTCTCTTGCTGTTCAAGCACTCAATCGAGAAGTTTGTTCCCCCCCCCATAATCTTCATTTATCAGAGCTCTACTAAGGAACTAGCTCGATGACATTCCGTCTAGACGACCACCTAAAGTGCATCGTAGGCGCAAAAAAACAGTGTTTTCTTCTATTATGTTTTTAGGCAGGCAAGCCCTTGAAGTACAGAATTATAGTGAAAAGAGCCCACAACACTTTTAACTTCCGAAAACAAACTTCAAAGCCATTCCTTTTGTCGCCTCCTCCGTCGATTTCAGCGTGTTTGGCGCAATACATCAGAAGATCTTTTTTTCTAAACGTCGGAAGTGGTTTTGCGCCTTGAACTTATTGGGTAAGTGAATTTCTTTTGTCTTTTTATACCAAAAATTTTTTGAAAATAAGAATCTTGCGCTGTGGAAGTGTGTGTGAATGTTAGGAATTTTCTAGAAAAGGCTTTTCAACTCTAGATCTTTCGTGTCCGACATGGAGCTTCTGTTCTTTGTGCTAGGTGACTGGTGAGAACTGGTGGCGGATCCTCATTGTTAACCTTTTCAGCCTTAGAACTGTACGTTTCTAAAGCGCAAAACTTCACCGGTGTGGTCTACCGGGTTCATTTATAAAACTGAGCCAGAATATAGGGAAGTGGTTTTGAGCGCGAACGATGCCCTTGATTGAGTCATACAGAGTTTTGAAGAAAACGTATGTTTTTCTCAAACGAGGTTTCAACGCTGAAAATATAAAATAACGCTAGGATAGAATGAAGCATAAGCTGTGAGGGTGAATGTTTTCAAATAACAAATTTGCAGTCCTGAATAAGGTCGCTGGTGGCGAGGTCTATGCACGGAATTTCATTTTCACTCCATGATTATATGAATAACGAAAAATCTCTAGTAATAAATTCTGCAGCCTAATTCCAGGAATGCGACGAGAAGCTGAAAATTGGTGATCCGCTGCTCGATGATACAAGGGTTGGATCGAATATCAATGAAATGCACTTAAATAAAATTCTCGGATTTGTGGAAAGTGCGAAGCAAGAGGTACGACGATTTCGCATCCGAAGCGGCGGATCTAACTATTGTCAATCACTCAGGGTGGTCAAGTACTTCGAGGAGGTCGTCGAGTTCATCCAGAAGGCGTCGAGGGTGGTTTCTACTTCGAGCCAGCCGTCATTATAGGACTGAAGGTGTTGTGGAATCCTAACATCTATTTCTGTTTGTTTTTTGAAAATCACGGACTGCAGGGATTCTGCCCGCTTCCTGATTTCCATAATGAACAGATTGTAGGACGATGCCCGTGCTGTTCGAGAGGAGATTTTCGGAGCATGTTGCCTTCTTTTACCATTCGATACTGAGGAGGAAGTCGTGAGAAGAGCTAACGACACCATGTTCGGGCTGGCTGCAGGTGTTTTCTCAAGGTTAGTAGAGATCAGGGTCAAGCCTACACTGGGATGATCCCAGGAGGGCGCAGAAAAAGGGTCTTGTGCGAGTAAAAAACATGATCTGCTCCGCTCAGAATGTCATGTTTCACATCATTCTTTTTAGAGTTTCAAGCTTGGATTTTCCTTCATCTCAATTTTCTATTTTTTTTTCGTTTATGGTCCCCGAAATGTGAACATACAAGTAACAAATTTCCTTAAAAAATATTGATTAAGTGTAAATTGCCATGCACATTCCATGTGATTCTATTGGGTTGATGCAAAATTATCCGGCGTCTATATCGACGCGTTTTTCATCCGTGGAAAGTAGCATTATGTTCTTTATGTTTTTCATTATATAATCTTCTCATTGTCTCAAGAAATGTTTGTCGAACGCCATAGTTATACTCTCGTCTTATTATGCTCTAACACTTCGAGAAAGAATGAAAAGCAGTACAGTCAATTCACGATCTCAACGAATTTTTGACAGAGGAATAATCAGTAGGAGTCAGTGTAGGGAGTAGTTTGCAGGTTCTAAATTCGGTGATACCGTCTTGGGGATAAGCCAGGAAGAGGTCGGTCATCGAATTCCGGCGATAAGGCTCTTCTGGCAGCCGCAGAAGATGACGAGGACCTGACAACACAAATGCGGGCTGAAAATTTCAATGTCAATCAGTCCACGGTCGTACGCCTCAAAAAGCATGAAAATGTATGTAAAATTGCTGGATGAGTTCCCCACGAGCTTCTCCGATCACAACAGTTTTGCTTAACTTAAATTTGTTGAAAAAACGCTGGATAATTATGCATCACCCCAATATAAACACTGAAATGGTGCAATATGGTTGAATTGCAACAACGAGAAGTGCAAACAGGAGAAATCTCGTATCCGCAGACAAAAGTTATCCTATTTTTGAATAGCCATTTTGTTTCTACTGTGAATACCCGTAGCAAACTTCTTTGCTTTTTGAAAAAAAAATGCTTTCTTTCAAAAAGGAAAAAAATCGAATGGTCCATCGTTGTGGGAACCAGAAAGCCGATACCGCTTGTATACTGGCTATTCATAAAGTGGGCAATGTGCTCACCTCTAAAAACCCCTTGAAACTTGTTTATGGAATGATTTGATATGGTAACTCTTCGTGAAAGTTTGAGTGAGTGTGACATAAAGGTGCGATACATGCGATTAGGATGAAACCGTTCTATCATACTGTCTGGCTGCTCGCAAAATCTCATCCCCAAAGTATGGTGTGGAGCAGGGATGAGCGGAGTTCCGCGTTTCGCGTTACAAAACCCGCAAAAAACGCTACGGAATGCGAAAAGATCGGGTAATCTGGGAGGAAGGAAACATCAGATGATTTCTGAATTTTTCCGCGTTTCGCGTTCCGAAAACCGAATTCCGCACATTTTCAGGCATTCCGCGCCCGGATTTCCGAAACCCGAGAAAAATTTCTGTTCCGATACCCGAGAACCGATTTCCGAAATTTCATATTTTTGTTCCGCTCATCCCTGGTGTGGAGATGATTCACTGTAATAGGTTGGGATCCGAAAATGTAGAGAGTCCAGAGGTGGTCAAAGTCGGAAAAAGTCGTTTTCCCACCTATACAGATATGCTTTTTGGAACATTTGCAGCATTTCGAGACCTACTTTTTGGTATCAGAAGAATTTTTCCTTGGGTTTTTACTTCGGACTTGTAATAGTAAAGTAAGGGAAAAACATTTCTCGTAAATCCTGTCCATATGGGTTTTATCTTGAAGCTTTCTACCAGGAACTATTCGCAGCCTGGAGTTTAGACCCATAGCTCTTTGATTAAACCGAGAACGACCCAGCAAACAAGAAAAATAGCCATAATTTTTTATATATTCAATAAAAATGAAAAAGAATGTAGATAATGAATAGGAAAAAATCGGAATTTTGCTCGCGGAGGGGCGCAGTGACGAGCCACCCGCTGGGAACAGCCGCACTCTCCACCGGCCGATCGCATTGCTACGCCTGACCCTGATGGAGATTCCACTGACTAAGATTTGCTGTACTTTTCCGGAGGGCTTTTACATAACCGTGTGACACAGCACTGATAATCCGTTTTTAAAATCCCCTAAATGCCCCAGAGATTCACAGGAGATTTCCAAAAGTGGGCAAATTCATAGCTTTGCGTAGTGAAAAGGAGTACACAAATGATAATTTTTATGGTGTTCAAAAAATCGTCTCAGATTGAGCTGAAAACTTTTCACTGGGGTCATTTCGGGTGCCGATTACGATTTTGAGAATGATACGATCAAATCGCTCTAAAACTTCTATAGAAAAAAACTTCTATAATTTCTATACATAGGGGTTATTTGGGCTGCCTATCACAAATTTGTGGTGGGTTTATCGGTTTCGCTTGGATTACGGTATGTAACGGTGGGTATACGGTAGCTCTGTCGAAGTCTCAGATCCAACTCAAAATTTCTCTGTGGCTGTTTTTTTAGACGCAGAACACGAATTCGAAGTCCATTTTTCGATTTTCGAAATATTAAGGTAAGTTACGCCAGTTAAAAACTAATATGCCTGCCGTAGCCTACAGTAGCGTAAAGTCTGGCGACAAATAGTCCCAAGATTCGCGTTCAGCGCCCTAAATATTCCCCCGTCAGAAGTTTCGACCAAACTCCGGAGCATTTTTTAAGACACCTTTTTTTTCGTGAAGCAGTAAAAATGCCCCTTTTTGGAATCCCCGGAGGCATTTAGGGAATTTTAAGGGCGGGTAATTTATGTACTGTCACAGACCTACAGCAACGAAAACATGGTTTTCCAAAATGTCGCGGTGCGGGTAAAGCAGTTCATAGTTAGCCCGGGATCATACTTCCCACGACCAACGACAGTGCATACCAGGCATACCGATTTCGGGTCGATATTGGTGATAAGCAATGCGTCTCGTCGCTCCCCGCTGGAAGTAGTATGATCTCGGCCTTAGGCCGAGTTCATACGTTCCGCAACGGGCGACCGTGATTTGGTATATCATGTATATCGATTCGATCGGCTTTCAGTCATGTCTCTTTTCAAAGGAGACATGAACCTGGCTTTCATTTCCTTAGCACGACACCCAAAAAGGAGAACACCTCAGAAAAATCAAAACAAGTTACTTGTAATATAAATGTGATTTATTTGAATGTCTCAAGTAACTTATATTTATATGTATTACGTGTAACATACATTTATATTACATGTAAGTTAAATTTATATTGCATATAAGTTACACTAATGTTACAAGTAACTCACTTCTATATTTTCACTATGGGTGGTCATCACGTGACGCAGGCGATACACGCAACGCAGGAAGCGCTTTCCAGACCACACACTATGCAAAAAAATGCTGTGCAGGGCCTTCCCTGCTGGTGTAGTGTCAAGTACCTCAATTTTGGGTAATTGAACCAATAGCAACGCCAGTCGTAAGCCTGACCCCGCAAGTGCGTCGTACATCCCCCTTGGAAGTGTCTTCTCGACCGATTTAAGTTACTTGCGACTTACGTTGTGTCGTTTAAGTTACATGTAACATATCGAAGGCGCACTGCACACCGCGTCTTCTCAGAAATTAAAAACAAGTTACTTGTAACATATCTCAGCCGATGTTTGTTACGTGCGGCTTATCTCAGGTCATTCAAGATACATGTAACATATCGGAGGCGCACCGCAAGCAGTATCCCACCGTTATGTTACATGTAACTTAAATAACCTGAGATAAGTCACAAGTAACTTACAACGCTTCAGATATGTTACAAGTAACTTTTTTTCGGCTTTTTATGTTACAAGAAAATTGCTTCCATTTTTGTGAGACCCACTCGCCGCTGAGGCTTCAGCACACCCGAATCGACCTTTCTCGCCGCGTGCTGCTCCCTCGTTTGACAGTCCTAGCCTGCACAATTTTTGCGATTGCGAAGACACTCGAGGGCTATGACTCATGAATCCAAACTATCTAGGGGCTACAGTTGGGCTTGCCTCCAAGTATTCGCTGCTATTTCCGCAGCAAACCCATATTTTGCTCTTGGTTTACCGTTCACGAATCTCAGCACAGAAAAAGTATTGTTGCCGGTTCGTGAGTCATGAAAGCAAATCATGGGGTGCTATTGGGTTTTCTTCTGACAGTTTGCAATAGGGAAAAAGTTCAGGTAAGTAGGGAAGCCAACCCAATGGCTTATTGTTATGCCGGATAGCTCCACAATATGAACGGAAATAGTTAGCCTTTTCATCTTTCTAGCACCACAAGCTCACCACTGTCTGGTTACGGCACCTCCTGCTCACGCACTAGGGCCTCTCGGAGACACTTCAACTTGTTTAGGGCTGCTTGCTAACAAAAAGCGCAGTAGAACTCTCCAAAAACCTGCAGCTAGGAACGAATGCAAATAGCTCACGCTGCTCCACAGACTTTTGATTAAATAAGAACCACTAGACCACTGGGATGAAAAAAATGAAAACTTTCCAGCAACTTGGCTCGCTGTCATCGGATCGCCACTCAGTTGCAAGCAGGAACTGTATTTATCAATACTTACAACGACACAGAGGTATGTTGCGGCTGGTAAAGCAATGTTCAGACCAGTCCGTCAGAACAACCCATACAGCCATGTTCTCAGATCCTCTACCTCCAGAGCACTCGTAAAAGCTCTATCTTAGCTGCTACAGTAATAGTGTAAAAATTATGACTCTAGGAGCTACGAGTCTTGTAGGTATAATATTATTTAGCAACCGAAACCTGCTGTAATTTCTCGAAAAATTTCAAACGGACCTCATACTCGTGTTCAACTTTCCATACTACCCCTAGTCGAAGTTTGCAAGGATTTTTCTTTCTTTCCTGACCTCTAAACTACAGAATGAGATTTTCGTGGTACCTACGAATACGATTTTTCGCCTGGACTTCCTCTGGAGGAAAAGTGGCTGAAATCTACCTAGAATCCACCGCGGACCTGTATTCTACCGAGAATTTTACGAAGAACTACCGCAAGCCGGAAAAATACCGCGGAAATCACGCACAATCACCGTGAAACTACCCATGAATTCGCCAGGAAAGTACCGCGACAATATCGCGAAAATGACGGAAATCGACTCGGAAATCTGTCGCGAACTTACCGCGAAAATATGCCGTCATTTCAATAAGAGCACCCTAGCGAAGCAACGAAGATGGCTCAGTCGATATCAGGTGTGTGCGTAAATGAAAATTCAAACTTCGGAAGTCGTAAACCGTAAATCGTAAATCGTAAACAGCAATTAATAACAAAAACCACTGAAACATTATCACTATGTTGAAACAAGAGAAACTACCTACTATACTTTGACCGAGTCGAATGATTCGAAAAATCATTCGATTGAAAAAGTCGACTTCGAATTATTCGAAAAGTCGAATATTCGAAAAAGGCTAATTCCCGAATTATTCGAAAAATCGAAGATTCGAAAAGTTCAAAATCTCGGAATTATTCGAAAAGTCGAATATTCGAAAACGTCAAATTTCCGAATTAGTCGAAAAGTCGAATATTCGAAAAGTTCAAAATCCAGAATTATTCGAGAAGTCGAATATTCGAAAAGTTTAAAAACCTAAATTATTCGAAAAGTCGAATATTCGAAAATTTACGGAAACATTCGAATGAATTCGATAGTCGACTTTTCGAATAAATTGATTTTCCAAAACATTCCATTGACCCACGAGCAGGTTGCGCGCCAAGGATGCACACTGACGCAAATCGTAGATGAGTTTCGAAATCAAGGTGGACTGGAAACTATCAATGATGACTCACTCATGTGTCACGCGACTCGAAAAGAGTCCTCATCATAAGGGCGTTCAGAGCTCATTCGCGGCGTGACGCGACGCTGTAACTAAGGCTCCGGCATAGTGACAAAGGTGCGAGCGACGAGAGCGAGCGAGAAAATGGGGCGTGGCCTTAAAAACTCCGCGGCTTAGTCGCCGGCGACCCCGCAAAGTTTGATTTTGATTAGAGCTGCAGTTTAGAGACTTTCCTTCCATCATTTTGGTGCTGCCGAGATGTCGTACGTTTTGCCGTGGCAGTGTGGAGGAAAGAGGTACTCTATCGGGATAGGCGACCCACTAGAGAGAGAAATTTCATGAGAAATGTTTATCCCACGGAAGCCGTCGAATGAATTAGACTTTTTCAAACACACTGAACTGTTCGATGTTACCATCCGAGCGGTAGGTCATGCCCGAACAATCGCTAATTTCATTGTGTTCTTCAGTGGGTCGCCTATTCCGAAAGAGCACCAGGAAGGAAGACCACCTCCGTGCAAACCGACGTCAACTCCTCTTTCAAGAGGGGTTTTGTCATGGGGGAGGGACTGGCTGGTCGCAGCTCTCCTAAAGATTCTGCTACAAAGGGTCGGCGTCGAGAGGAATCCAAGGCCCGCTCAGAAGTACCCATGTGCTACTTGCAGCAAGGATGTCACCTGGAATGGAAAAAAGTGTCCAAAGCTTTAGATGTCAGAGGTGAGTGCACCTCTCCTGTTCGTGCCTCAGTTCTGTGAGGCATCACGATCCTTCATTCCGTTGTGTTCAGTGTTCTGCCCCAGCAACTCTAATTCCTCATTCTCCAACCGCCCCCTCTCTATTGTACATATTAACCTCAACAGCCTTCGAGCCAGGCTATCTGAACTCTTTCTTTTCGCACGCACTCATCATCCTGGTGTTATGATGGCTCAGGAAGTCAAGCTGTCTCCTTCCGCTACCGCTCGACATCCTACCATTCCTGGCTATACTGCTTATCATGCTCCAGGGTCATCTCTCGGCGGAGGAGTTTCTACTTTTGTATTATCAAATCTAGCCTCATCTCATACCAAACACCCCCAAGGACGGTGCTCTTCAATACCTACCTATCCATCTCCCTCTTGAAACACCTATATCTCTTTTTAATATCTCTATCCCTCCTACCACGTCCTGTCCCCAATCTTACTACCCTACTCCTTCACTCAAACAGTTGTACGACTGCTCCCTTTCACCCTCTGCTGTCTTCGCAGGCGATCCTCTAGTCCAGACATATCCCTTGTATCTTCTAATCTCTAGCGCCTGCTCTTGGTCGACCGCTACAACTCTGTCCAGTTATCATATCTCCGTCTTTGTTCATGTCGATCTCTCTAATTCTCTAGCTCCTTATTCAGCTATCAGTCGAATATCTTATCTTAATATTTCCCTTGCAGAATGGCGCTTGCTCAGGAGGTAGCACTTCCCATGTGGTTGACTACGCATGGAACAGAAACGTGCACCAGAAAGAACGTCACTTGACCGACGCGATTCGCAAGGCCATGAAAGCAGCCATTCCGGAAGGCCGAGTCAAGACCTTTTTGCCAATTTCACCAGGGAAATCTTGAAGCTAAGGACAGGGGATGCAAAGAGAGTCGCAGATCACCTGGATCCGACAATCGCTGAGCTGGATAGCGAGCTTAAGCGAGATCTGGACAAGCACAGGAAGGAGTGTTGGGAGAAATTCACGGAGAAGATGAATTTCAAGAGTGACGGAGCATCAACTTGGAAAGTTCTAAAGAAAATCTCAGGCAAGAGCACCTCCACCAACTATTCTACGATCGAGTTCGAGAATGGAGCCTTCAAATCGGGAAAGGAGGCTGCTACTGCTCTCAGAAAGAATTTTTTCATAACTCAGGCTAAGAGAGGGAAACAGAATCGAGTGACCGTAAGATAGCTCTGTAAGTTACCACTTATGAATGAAGCAGAAGCTGTGACCCCCGCGCAAATTGAGAAGGTGGTCAAAGAGATGCACAACTCGAAGGCTGTAGGGCCGGATGGTATTATTCCAGCGGTCTTGAAGAAACTGCCGAGTGAGATTATGCCAATCCTGTATACTTAATAAATAATATACTATACTCAATGTTATGTTACATAGATAATATACTATACTATACTTATACGTATATACTTGATAATTCGCAATTTTTTCTTATATAGCCAACCGTCTCGTAAATATATAAGGTGCGTCCGAATGAGAATGGCTGCCCATGCGGCCGGCGTGCTTGGCAGGCGGCCGTCGCGTTCGCCGCTCTCGGACGAGCATGCGAAAAGTCCCCACCGCCATCGACTACGAACGGGGCCGGCACCGGCTGGCAGCAAGCCCTGCTCCGATCAATCAGCTCTGTAGACGGGGGGAGAGGAGACGGCCGTCGTTGAAATTCAACACTCGTCCGAGGGCGGCACATGCGATGGCCGCCTGCCAAGCACGCCGGTCCGCGTGGGCCGCCATTCTCATTCGGACACACTTTAGAATAATTTGCTTCTCTATTCGACAGTTTAGTTCAGTCCCAAAGAAGGATAGAATATGCTAGCTGAAGTAATTTAGCTTTTTTCTGGAAAGTAGTGGGAATGACAAAATATTGTTCTGACTTAATCAAACAGTCGAATAAAAAAATTCGAAAAATCATTCGACAGTCGATTGAAAAAGTCGACTTTTTATTCTGAAAAGTCGAATATTCGAAAAGTTCAAAATCCCCTGAATTATTCGAAAAGTCGAATATTCGAAAAGCTCAAAATCCCGAATAATTCGAAAAGTCGAATATTCGAAAAGTTCAAATTCCCGATTTATTCGAAAAGTCGAATATTCGAAAACTTCAAAATCCCGAATTAATCGAAAAGTCGAATATTCGAAAACTCTAAAATTCCGAATTATTCGAAAAGTCGAATATTCGAAAAAAATCTGAAAATGTAAAAGTATACTGCATATCATACTCCTAGGTCATCTCAAGGAGGCGGAGTCTCTACTTTTGTTCTGTCCTTTCTTCCCTCTCACATTATTCCAAACACTCCAGTGGATGGCACTCTCGAGTACATCCCCATCCATCTACCTCTTAAAACACCGCTTTCTCTTTTTAATATATATACAGGCCATAAAACGGCCAATGTCTCACCGTCGACTGCGTACCACGCGCTGCGCGACCGCACGCGCGTCGGAAGCAGAGGGGTTTTGGCCGCCGCGCGACGAGTTTTGGCCGCCGCGCTACGTTTAGGCCTCCCCCCCCCCCTGCAGCCAGCCGGCACCTCTCCCATGACAAAAACCCTCTCCACGGAGGGATTGACGTTGGTTTGCACGGAGGTGATCTTCTTTCCTCCACACTGTCACGACACGAACGTACGACATCTCGGCAGCTTGTAGCCGATGATTTGGCTCTACTACCATCCGGAATGCCGTTCCTGCAGTTGAAGAATACAGATCTCCACATTTACGAAAACTCAATAAGGAAGCCAATTCACTTCTGCGTAACCTTTCAAAGGTGGGTTGCTGCTTCAAGTAGTTGAACTTCGTCACCGGTCATTTCGAAATCGAAATATCGCATTGCAGAATCGGAACCTTCCGAACACCATGAGGCCAAGAGATCGAGAGCGGCGAAAGAAGGTAGAAAAAGAGATGGAAAAATTTGCCCGCAAACTGAGTCGAGGAATTCCAACATATCCTAGCATGAAACTCTATCTGATCAAAATGTCTCGTTTCGTTTCTGGTAAATCTAAGTAGTAGGTCTGATAATAGCCATAGTGATATTAATAATAATAATAATAATAGTAATAATAACAATAGTGGTTTTTGTCACATAATGATAATTGTAATAATAAATATTTGTAATCCACATAACAAAAGGTTATAATTACTTGACCACAAATCATGTTTTCATCAGTGGATAGCATCTGGTGTCTCACTGGCAGATTATTGCGGTGAGTAAAGAGAAGCAGTTAGCCAGCACGACGACTCGCCATCGTTAGCACCTCATTAACGACTCTCGCGCCTCGCCCAGGCTTCTGCCAGCTGGGACGGAACGCCCGTCTCCCCTTGCCTTCGAACATGAAGCAGAATTTACAGCTAAAGCGGGTAGTTAGGCGAGACCCGCACCCCGAGCGATTCATTCGCACACTTTAAAGGCCCGATCCGAAAACAATAAGAAACTGCTTGGAAGACATGACTGTCACGTGCTCCTCCAGCAGATCGCAACCGAATTGTTCGCCAGAAGAAGCATGTACTGTAACGCTTCCAGTGTTTGATTCGACCGAGGTGCCTTTTCAACTCAACCACATGATTTTTCGGAAGATAATGGGGCCACGCTCTCATGAAACACGTCGTTACTTGCTCTCCATTTCGACCACATGCTTATCAAACGCTCAGCAGGTATATGAGGCACCCTATGTCATACACTCTGAAGATCGCCGCATTCAATGAGCGCCGAATATGCATTCAACTCGGGTGCCCACACCCATTGAATGGGTTTGTCGGAGGGGCACGTGCTCCAAACAGCAGCAAGTGCTGCACAAATTCAAAGCAGGAGCACGTGCAGGACATTTAATCGCAGGAGCAAGTGCTGCAAGGCGGTCCAGCGCTATCGCAGCAGCACAATGACAAGCGACGCGGCCAGCACACCGACATGCGACTCGGTGAGCTCGCCGAGCACTTTCTGGAGCCGCCAGCAGTTGGACGAGGTCTCCAGCGGCTGGACGGGCCAAGTACCGCACGTTTGGTTAAATGAACTGGCGACGATGCCGACATCTCAGTCCCGCCTCAAAAAGGCGTCGCATGATTTCATCATTGTTATAAAATCGTTTTGCCATCCAGTTGAATGTATATCATGTTCACATTGAACGTCTTATTTATTGATGCACGCGCTGTTATTTGAAACACAAAAGGAGTACGTGCTCCCTTAGCAGCGCATTCCCTGTGCTCGAAACCGCTTTGTCTTCGAGTTGAGTGCATGACCGATACGCATTGAATGCGGCGATTGTCTGAGCAACTGGTCTTTCGGGGACGACCCTAGAGGGTAACCACGAGTCACTCTCCGGATAAATTTCGGCAGCAGATGTCATCTCCCTATGGTTCACAGCAAGGCAGGCTCCTACAGTAACAAGGAGGTTAAAGCGAAAACCTGCACACTTCTAGCACGTGCTCCAGTGAAGGAGCCTTTGAACTCGACAGGGGCGGCATGCACGTACGCGAGTGTTACGAAGGGGGGGGGGTTGGTACAGGGTTTAGGGCGTGGGCGCGTTTGATGATGGCAGTGCGAGGGCTGAGAAAGGATTGTGGTAGCACTGAGAAATCGCTCCCTCGCCAACCGTAACTAGGAGGGTAGGGCAGCCGAGACCCCGCTGAGACATTATTGAATGATGATCTCCAGCCCTCGCACTGCGATCATCAAACGCCCGACGCCCGAAACCCTGCCCAACCCGTACGTAACAGTCGAGTTCGTGCATGCCGTGCAGGTACTCAAGCTCAAAACCTATTGTGGTCGAAATCAACTCCACCACACAAAAGATCTCAGAACCGAATTAGGCACTTTTCGAAAAGGATCACGCTTGTATAATCGAATTCATCAAGCTTCAACAAAGAGAACGAAAAGTTGGAAGCGAAGCATTCAGTGATATGATCGAGAGATTCTGATAAGGTCACGATACTACATGTCAATAACAGGCGGCCTCGGCTGCCTATATAAGTGTCATTTTTCATGAGTGATATTCATTCTGCTATTCCTGCTTCGTCAATAAAGACTTTCCTTCCTCGCCTACTCGGACACTACGCTGGCGATCAGGAGTTCGACTACCGCGATGGATGCCCTCCCCGCCCTTCTTCAAGCTGTTCAAAAGCAGCTCGACATCCAGGCCCAACGGATGGATCAACAAGGACTGGCTCTGCAACAGTTGATGGAGAAGATAACCATTAGCACCACGCAAGTCCCTGCAGCCTAATTGGGGATCAAGGACAAGCATGCAGTGTTCGACTCACTGTACCGACGTATGGAAAAATTCTCCTATGATCCCGATCGGGGTCGCACGTTCGATATGTGGCTCAAGCGGTACCAGGACCTATTCGACAACGAATGCAACGACCTTTACGAGAAGGACAAGACATGCCTACTCGTGTCCCGCCTCGATGAAGACTGCCACCAAATGCTGACCAGTGCGATTTCTCCCAAGCAACCGTCGGAACTTTCCTGGAAAGAAGTCACCGAGGTAAATGAACGTCAAATCGGTTCTACAAAGACCCTTTTCCGTCGTCGATTCGAATGTTTCAAAGCCCGATACGAAGGTCAGGAGTTTAATAGTTATGAAGCTATGGTGAAGACGAAATGTACGGATGCCAAACTCGATACAATCGACTTCGATGGTCAACAATGCCTATTCTTTGTTGCTGGATTCCAAGGACATGACTTCGCCGAATACCGCAAAAGACTACTGCGAAGGCTGGATCAATCCGAGAAGGTAACACTCAAAGACCTTACAGCCGAATGCCAGCTTATCTAATCGTATGAATAAGACGCCAGACTACTCGAAGGCGATCCGTCGATCAATATCGTTCGCCGCCAGAACTTCAAGCCAAGGAAGTACAATCAGCAGCCGTCGAAGCAGCACAGACAACAAAAGAATCACAACTACAATGCGTTTCGCCGATCAGACGATAAGGAATCAATGCCATTACGTGGACCGACCAACCACTATCGCCGTAAACGTCCGATCAAAAACATCATTGCCATTCTCAAAAGGGATGACCACCCTCACCTGGGAGTCACAATCAATGGTCATCCTACTCAACTACTACTTGATACCGGCGCAGAATCACTATCATCTCTAATAAGAATTGGAAACAACTCGAGAAGCCTTCCCTCCATGAAACTGACCTCACTAGCTATGCCGCAAATGGAACGCCTCTGAAAATTTGTGGTAGTTTCGAAGCTGACTTCGTTGTCAACAATTCATCTAGAGGACACTGCCCTGGACGTGGAACTTGTTTCGTAATCCAAGATGAATGCAACGTCTTCGGGATGCCGTGGATCAAACAATTGACAGACCTCTACAACATGGTGAGAAAGTATCAGATTCACAGTACGATCGTTTTAGACCACGCCTCCGCTGCCTGAGATGCCATCGTTGCTAAATTGAAGACGAGGTACGCTGACGTCTTCAAATCTGATCTCGGACGCTGCACAACTACCAAAGCAACGCTGATGCTGAGAGCCAAACCTATTTTCAAAAAGAAACGCCCTGTACCGTACGCCAACGTCGCCGCTCTGGACAAGGAGATCGGCCGACTATTGAATGAAGACGTCTTGTCTCCTGTGACCTACTCAAGATGAGCTGCACCGATCGTCGTGGTGAAGAAAAAGAATAAAACTCTTCGCTTATGTGCCGATTACTCAACTGGCCTCAACGACGCGCTGATGTTGCACCAGCACCCGCTGCCCACTCCGGACGATGTTTTCACAAAACTCAATGGTGGAACGGTATTTACGCAGATCGACTTCGCTGACGCATACTTACAAGTAGAAGTCGACGACGCTTCAAAGGAGCTACTGACGATTAATACCCACAGAGGACTATTTCGCTACAATCGTTTGCCCTTCGGAGTGAAATCTGCACCTGGCATCTTCCAGCAAATTATCGATTCCATGATTGCTGGACTGGACGGTTGTGCAGCTTACCTCGACGACGTCATTGTCACTGGCCGCAATATCGAGGAACACAACGTCAATCTGGAAACCCTATTCAAAAGGATCCAAAACTACGGCTTCCGCGTTCGTATCGAGAAGTGCAACTTCCTGATCGCTCAGATCCGATGTCTGGGCGATATTATCAATGCAAATGGACGCCACCCAGACCCCGAGAAAATCGAGGCTATCAAGCAGATGCCACAACCCAGGGAAATCGGACAGGTGCGATCTTTTCTGGTTCTACTTAATTATTACGGAGCCTTCGTTAACGAGATGCGCCAGTTACGTGCACCACTGGACAACCTGCTCAAGAAGGACGTGCCGTTCAAATGGTCATCCGACTGTCAACGAGCCTTTGATCGCGCCAAAGAGGTTCTGACATCGGATTTACTGCGCACACATTACGACCCCTCCAAAGAAATCGTCGTCGCGGCCGATGCATCAGATTATGGGATCGAAGCAGTTATATCTCACCGTTTCCCCGATGGTATGGAGAAACCTATCCACCATGCCTGTCGTGCCCTCACAAGTGCCGAAAGGAATTATAACCAAGTGGAGGAGGGCCTGGCACTCGTGTTTGCTGTGCGGAAGTTCCACCGCTTCCTCCACGGACGTCATTTCAAATTACTGACGGACCACAAGCCACTTCTTGCTATATATGGGAGCGAGAAAGGAATCCCCGTCTACACGGCTTATCGACTACAACGCTGGTCTCTGATATTGCACAACTACAATTTCACGATTCAGCACAGAGCCACGAACGATTTTGAACAAGCCGACGCTCTCTCCCGCATCACCGCTGAGCGATCTGCACCGCTGGAAGACGCCGTCATCGCGGAAATCAACGTCGACGACGTGAATTTGTTCACAGATGCGATTACTAGGCTACCTGTGACTGCGGATGTTGTTGCCAAAGAAACCCTCAAGGACCCCTCACTGAAAGATGTACTACAGTGCGTCCAAACTGGACACTGGCCAAATAAGCCAAGAGACCGCCTACACCTTGTCAACAGTACCCGCAAGAATCTTACAACCCTGCGAGGATGCGTTATGTTTGGAGATCGCATCGTCACACCGAATTCTCTACAAGCCGCCGTTCTTCAAGACTTACACAACGGTCATCCTGGAACGTCGAGGATGAAGATGCTTGCTAGAAATTACTGTTACTGGACGAACATTGACAAGGATATCGAGGAAAAGGTCAGATCTTGTACTGCCTGTCAGGAATCTGCTAAAGACCCGATCAAAAACACGCTCTGTTCGTGTCCAGTTGAACAGAAACCATGGATTCGTATACACGCCGACTTCGCTGGACCTGTTGATGGACGAATGTTCTTGGTAATTATCGACGCATTCTCGAAAAGGCCGCAAATCATCGAAATGCCGTCTACAACATCAATAGCGACGATCAAGGAATTTCAACGTCTGTTTGCTCAGTTCGGTTACCCGCAAACACTCGTAACGGACAATGGAACACAGTTCACTTCCAAGGATTTCAGCGATTTCTGCACAAGGAATGGAATCAAACATCTCCGCTCACCCCCATTTCATCCGCAATCCAACTGTCAAGCGGAGAGATTTGTTGATACGTTCAAGCGAGCCCTTCAAAAACTTAGGACGGAGGGAACGACACAGGATGCGATTCAAACATTTTTGCAGCACTACCGCCGGACACCAAGTTCAGTGCTACCAGGAGGACAATCACCCGCTGAAGCTTTTCTGGAGAGACGTCTTCGAACTACTTTATCACTACTGAAGCCATCCACCACGACTGAGTCGTGCCAACGAAATCAGAAAATGTAGGCCCAGTTCAACAAGCACCACGGAGCACGCCCGAAGCTATTCGAAAAAGGCGACCTTGTATGGGTCCGTGATCATCGATCCGAACATCCCAAATGGTCTCCGGGACGTGTACTACTTCGTCATGGACAATGTATCTACGATGTTCAAGTCGAGGACCAATGCTGGAGACGTCAAGCCAACCAATTACGTCCCAGAACATGTCCTACTGCTACATCGACGCTCATGAATCAGTTCGACCTGCCCCTCTTGCCATGTCACGATACACACCTATCCAGCGGTGAAGACTCTATTACCGACCACAACGAGTCTACAACCGAGTCTACGGCGATTGCGGAAGACCAACGTTCCGCGCCGACGCCCATCTTGCCAACTATTGCTGAACGACCAACTAGGACGAGACGTGCGCCCACAAGACTTGATACAGATCCCGCGAAGAAGACCTACATCACCAATATCAATCGTAGGAGGGAGGTGTTGGAAGCGAAGCATTCAGTGATATGATCGACAGATTCTGATAAGGTCACGATACTACATGTCAATAACAGGCGGCCTCGGCTGCCTATATAAGTGTCATTTTTCATGAGTGATATTCATTCTGCTGTTCCCGCTTCGTCAATAAAGACTTGCCTTCCTCGCCTACTCCCACATTACACGAAGCATAAGTGAAGGAGTGCAAACCCATAGCGAACTCTTACCATTCTCTTCCGCTTTTGCACAATCTTCGAGATAGCAGACTCCATCTGAAGAGCCTTTTTACCATCCTCGGCCATAGCTGGATCCCTCGACGTCTCCAGTTTGGCAATGCGCGACTTCATGTTGTCAATCTGATCAAAGTAGACGTAAGAAAAGGTATAAAGAAAGGACGACAACTTAAACTCACCTTTACTTGCAGCTCGGAAATCAGCGAGCGCAATTTCGCTGTCGTCTCAACATTTCCCAATTCGCGCAATTCTAGAAAAAAAAAACAAAAGTGTGCAATGGATAACTATGAGCAAAAAAGGTCTACCATTTTGAATATGCTTATTTTGTGCTGTCAACTCCTTTAGTTTCTCTGAGAGGGAATTTATCCTCGCGTCGCAATCAACAATGGCGTTTTCGTCGTACTTCTCAAGATTATCCTGTAATTATAGAGCGTGAGATTGTATCTCCTCTGTAGAGCAACTGACGCCGGCATGCGCGAAATAGGGGTGGTGGTCGCTTGGGCCCACGATGAGACAGTAAGGGCCCATGCAAGCTTTTCACCACTTTCGCCGCCGTGGTGAAGCGAAATACAGCTGATTTTTCCCTCCAACAGCGCGCAGCTCCTCCTGCTACAGTCTTCTATGCTCCTCTACAGCATGTCGCCGCACCCCGGCAGAACTCGAATAGGTCTAACAGCGTCTGCGCCAAGCATTGCTAATCTGCGCCAGAGAGACTGCTGTGATGCGCGAGGAGTATAAGTGGTCCCTAAACAGATGATGGGTGGGTGACAAAGGTTTATTCGGGCGGAAACAGCGGTCCGAGAGATGGAGATCGTTTAGGATACCTGGGTGGGAAATAGTGAAAGTTTCGTCTAAACCGACGACTGGAAAAAAATTAGCCTTTTCTTAAAGGCACAGAGCACACAGGTAAATATTTTTCGGTTTTTATGCTTCTTCTTCTTCTTCTGCAGCCACAGAGAGGGTCCTGTCATAGACTGAGGAACTGAGCCACAAGCGTCGGATTCGTCCACAGATCTACTGTTGTTAACGATGTCGGTCTCATCGGGCAGTTGAAAAGGTGCGCAGTAGTATGCCCTTTATTACCACAATCCGGGCACTCGTCAGGTCTGCTGCTATCGATCTTATGTAAATAAGACATAAGCATGGGGACGTGCCCGCAGCGCAACGAGGCAAGTGGTGCACCTGGCACGCCTACCGAGTTCCATCTCGGTTTCGCTGACCTCAGGCGGCACGACTCGGAGAATGGAGTTTAGGGCGGTCTTGCATAAGTGATCCTTGACGAATTGGGTATGCTCAGCACGTAAGAGACGGAGGCGTTCTTGTTGTGCGTTAGTCCATCTCTGTATATTGATTTTCGTGGGAGCATCAGCAAACGGCTTTCTTATACCTCTCTCTCACGGGGTCTAATACTCTTCGCGACGAATGATTTGGCTGCTTCAGAATGTTTATGTACAGCTGTTGTGCGTGGAGTTGGCAATGGTCCTTAACTGGCAGGATGCGAGCTTCGGCGTGTAGGTGCTCTACTGGAGAGCTTTTAGAACAGCCTGTTCGCAATGCTCCATTTTGGATGAGCTGCAGCTTGAACCAGGATGTGTCCGACACGATATGCTGCCAGACTGGTGCAGCATACTCCAGGGCGGGCTGTACGATGGCCTTGTACGTGGTCAGGATCGTTTCTTTACTGCATCCCCAGGACGTTCCGCCGAGAGCACGTAAGACGTTAAGTCTTGTTTTCACTGCAGCTTGCTTCTGCTCAGTGTTCTTATGAAACCTCAGCGAAGGGTCCAACACGAGTCCGAGCAGCTTAGGGAATCGGGCGGCCGGCAGGCGAGTTTCGTCCCATTTCACCATGGGATGAGCACTGTGCTCCGCAGGAACAGTGGAAAAGACTGTGACGGATGATTTAGCGGCAGAGACCGTAAGCATCTTGCTATCGAGAAAACATTTCAACTCGATCAAGTAGTCATTGATCTTACTGGCAGCTACATTTATGTCGCGATCCCGGCATAGTATAGTAATATCATCCGCATATGCAACGACCTTGATGTCTTGGGATGGAACGGGTAGATCTTCAATATACAGACTAAAAAGAGCAGGCGATAAAACTCCTCCTTGAGGTACGCCGGCGGCGATTGGGATGCTATTGGAGACGTGCCCTTAAAATAGCACATTTGCCCGACGTCCTTTGGTGAATGCGGTTATCCACCGCTTCTGCCAGGGCGGAATGGTAGACCTTAACAGGCTCTCCGACAAAATGCCCAAGTTTACAGTGTCAAAAGCCTTCGTTAGATCGAGGGCTACACCTACGGTTCGCTGAGGTTTCATGGCATTGAAGCCGTCCAAAACATAGCTCACAATTTCCAGTAGGGCCGTAGTGGTGGAATGTAGCTTACGGAAACCATGTTGATGCTTTTGTTTGCTATTGTGTTCGGAGAGCTCCTCCACAGCCAATTTTTCCGCAACTTTGGCAATAGGTGAGAGAAGACTGATTGGCCTGTAACCTTTTGCCGTGGATGGTGATTTACCCGGCTTAGGCAATGGGATGACGCGTGCTACTTTCCAATCTTGAGGTAATGTACAGGTCCGAAACGATGTATTAATGACGTCAGCGAGCAGGGGTAGTAGTTCACTTGGCAGTCTCTTTAGAACTGCTGGGCTCAAGCCATCTGGCCCTACTGCCTTCGAGTTACTCATTTCCTTGATAACCTTCTCGACCTGAGCGGGCGTGACTGCATCATCTTCAGCCATAAGTGGCAATTTACAGAGTTCCCGAACAGTTATTCTATTCTGCTTCTCTCTTTTTGTTTTAGTTATGAAAAATGCTTCCCAAGAGCATTTGCGGCCTCTTTCCTGACTTAAAGACTCCGCCGTCGAATTCAATCGTGGAATTGTTGGCGGAGGTGAACTTTCCGGAGATCCTTTTCAAAGCCTTCCACGTTGCTGCAGCATCACTCCTGAAGTTCATCTTCTCAGTGAACTTTTCCCAAGATTCTTTCTTGTGCCTATCAAGGTCCATCCTGATCTCATTATCCAGCTCGGCAATGTCTGGGTCAAGATGATCAGCAGCCCTCTTTTCGTCCCTTTGTCCTTATCTTCTGCAGTGTCTCCCTGGTGACATTGGGAAAGAAGGTCTTGACACGACCTTCAGGGATCGCAGCTTTCATCGCCTTCCGGATGGCATCAGAGAAGTGGCGCTCCTTCTGGTGTACATTGCCATTCCACGGATATTCGGCCGCTTGGCGGAGTGCAACCTCCCTGAACAGGCTCCAGTCTGCAAGGCCTAAATTGAGATAAGAACGATGACGAACACCTGTATAGGAGCAAGAGAGTTAGAGAGATCGATATTGACAAAGACCGGAATGTGATCACTGGAAAGAGTTGTGGATGTAGACCAAGAGCAGGCATTAGAGAGATTAGAAGAGACAAGGGAGATGTCTGGGCTGGAAGATCGGCCGTAGGCAGGGAGACGAGTGGGCTGGTCATCGTTAAGGATAACCAGATCGCACTCCTCCGCCCATTCTTCGACGTCATTTCCTCTAGCATCAGAGTCAAGCGATGAGCAGAACGTGTGAGCATTGAAGTCACCCGCAAAGACAATTGAGGGAGATAGAGAGCAGTCATACAGCTGCTTGAGTAGAGGGATAGGGTTGTAGGTTGGTGGACAGGATGTAGGAGGAGGAATGTATATATTGAAAAGAGAAAGTGGAGTTTTTAGAGGTAGATGGATGGGGATGTACTCGAGAGTGCCATCCACTGGAGTGTTTGGAATGATGTGAGAGGGAAGAGACGACAGAACAAAAGTAGAGACTCCGCCTCCCTGAGATGACCTAGGAGTATGATAAGCAGTATAGCCCGGGATGTTTGGATGTCGAGAGGTAGCAGAGGGAGAGAGTTTGGTTTCCTGAACCATGATAACATCCGGGTGATGAGTACGGGCAAAGAGAGATAATTCAGAAAGCTTGGCGCGAAGGCCGTTGAGATTGATATGTACAATAGAGAGGGCGGTTGGTAGATGAGGAATTTGAGTTACTGGAGGCGGAGCACACAATACAACGAAAGGAAGAATCGTGGTGCCTCACAGAACTGAGACCCGAACAAGAGAAGTGCACCCACCTTTCGCATCCAAAACATTGGACGCTGGTTCCATTCCAATTGACATCTCTGTCGCATGTGGCACATGGGTACTTCTTCTTCGCGGGTCCTGGGTTCCTCTCGACGCCGGCTCTTTGCAGTAAGATCTTCAGGAGAGCTGCGGCCAGCCAGCACCTCTCCCATGACAAAAACCCTCTCCGCGGAGGGATTGACGTCGGTTTGCACGGAGGTGGTCTTCTTTCCTCCACACTGCCACGGCACGAACGTACGACATCTCGGCAGCGGTTTTTATGCTGATATTGGAAACAGTCAGATGCTGATCATAGGCCCCTCCCAGAGCTGGTTGAAAAAACGCCGTGGCCAACCCGGTCGATAGGTATGAAAAACAAGGACGACGGAGGTTGCAAAAAACACCCGGTGTGGCTAGTGTGGCTGAGGCGGTCAATATGTATGAAATATAGTGGAGTCCACCAAGAGTGTCTCATCTACTTATCAATTAGAAGCGGTCTATTGAAGATAGGCTCTATCCTAAGGAGGGGCGGGGCACTCATAGAGATGAAAAGATTATACCGCAGTCACTCACAAGATCATTTCGTATCACTGTAATAGCAAATGTTTTTGTTCTAGATATTTTGTTGGGTCTTAGTTGAGAGTAGGGTTCACTTTCATTTCGTGGTCTCTATCATGAGTGCCCCCCCCCTTCTTAGGATAGAGCCTGGAGATCAGTGTACATGAAACTCGTTGCAGCACACATTTCTTACCTTATATCCTGTGAACATCGTTCGGGTCAGCCAAATCGGGTGTCTTTTTCCACCCCACCTCATTCATGTCTTTCAGGATTATCGACCGGGCTGGCTGCGCCAATCGGCCAACTATGACCGAAGCTATAGTGGTATCTCTGGGGGTGCAATGTGGCCGGGGGGGGGGCAAAGTGGCACGATACACTTGTCCACGCTTATTTCACCGTGCCGCACTAAATTTGAGCACCTACGCGGGGTTTCCCTCCCCTGCGAAAACAGGAGAGTCATTGCGGCACGGAAAAATGGGCGTGGCCAAGTACGATACAACATTGTCCCAAACCCCGGCCACGTAGCACCTCTCTGGGATTGTCCAATACCCCCTATGGACAGAGTTATGGCTCTTCAGAGATACCTATGCCTTGCGGGTGAAAAAAATGGTGAACGAGTTGTCTCATTGTCAGGCCCGTACTTTTCTTCATTCGCAATCATTGCCCGAGAGCGAGCCAGGATAAGGAGACAGTCCAGCAGTGGATAGAAGAACCACGACTTGTTGAGAATTCATCCATCCATCCATCTAGCCGCTATCAAGTTCGGAAATCTGGTAGGGGTGAGGCTCGTGATTGAGAGCGAAGGGGCTGAGCCTGTGGTGGTCGCTTATATCTCGCTTAGTTGGAGGAATTGAGATCTCGTACTTGGGACGGTTTATACAGAAGGGGTGTTCTACACAATTACACGGAATTTCAAAATTCATATCTGAGGGTGGATTGTGCCTTTACCCTCTGTTTTGAATTCAATATTTTTTATTTATAATCAATATTTTGGAAAACTCATTTTCTTCGTTGGGGGACCCCCTTTCAAATTTTACTATTTTTACAGAATGATCCGCCGAAGTCACGAAAACCTTGTTTGAGTTGTGTTGAAGTCTTATTTTTTTCCAGGTTATTTTCAAACGAATTCTAAAAAAGCTACCGGTTGTTAGCTCATAACAGTTTTGTCCTCAAAAATGGATCTTCGGAAGTACTTGTTCTCAGAATCTCCATGAAACTCCGCGACGAATGATGTCTTCAGGTTGAAAAAAACGTGCACAATCTTACAGCCAATTTCAATTTGAAAATGGATTTTTTCGCTCCTATTTTAACGCTTTGAGGTTGACTTTTAGTGAGGGCTGTTTTCGTAATCTCCGCAGAATTCTGCGTCGACCGGTGTTTCCAAGTTGGAAAAATATTCGCCCTATTCTTCAGCCTACTTCACCTTAAGCAACATCAGTTTTTTCGCTTATAAATCCTTAACCGTTGTAGACGGGATCGTGGTGAAGGTTGCTTTCGAAATCTCGAAAAATTCTGGGTCGAATGACATATGCTAAATAAACCAGGCAGGTCGGTGGTGCAGAGCTACAATGTTGGCTCTAGTAAATATCTGCGCCTCCCGTTTACATCATAGAGGCGAGAGCACCCTGTGGAGATAACTATGGAGCTCGGCTCCACTGACCTAGCTGGCTTATGAAGCAAATGACTTTTGCGGCGCCGCAAGGCGTTTAAAGTTTTTTTTTGAACGAAATCTTCCAACGGCACCGCACGCGGACGCAGCCTGGGTGCTACTGCGCCGTCCGGGGAGAGCAGGCGGCGCGGCGGCCGCGTGCGATCCGCATCAACATCATATGTTTTTTTTGCTGTTGTTTCATACACATCCTAAATTTTTTCCACTGATTTATCGCTAAAAGTTCTTCTGGAATTCTGGGCGTTGTTTTGAGTAGTCTGGGTTGTGAATTTTTTTGGTTTGAAATGATTTTTTTCTAGAGAGAATTCTTTCGAAGACTATCTGCTTTCAAGTGCGGTATTACAAAAGATTATCGTCGATCACTGCTCGAGAGATCGCCGCGTCGAACACATGGGGCACGCACGCAAGCGAGGAGGTGGTGATAGGATCATTACCTCCTCGCTTGCGTGCGTGCCACATGTGTTCGACGCGGTGATCTCTCGAGCAGTGATCGATCATATATGTTTCCTTTGCAGATGAAATCAGCCATTACAATCGGCCTTGTGTTATGTCAGAGCTACTCCAGACTAAGTTTAGCCTCATTGTGCGAGTCGCCACGTCAATTCAACGCAGCCCGATTATACGTCATAGTGGCAAGATTTTTCGAGCGGCGCGCCGCGCCGTCCCACCTTTCGCGACGCTGCGCAGCGGTGGAAGTATAAAAGTCCCCTAACACCGGTCGGATCGAGGGCGCATGGCGGGCCGAACAAGAACCACTCCGCGGTCCGGCCGCCATGGCGTCAATATGAACCCGGAGTGGAGACACTGCTTTAATGCTGCCCGCAATGCGACCACACTTCAACAACTGTGGTCGGTCCGACCGCCACCTTAAAGGCAGTGTTCACGCTCAACATCGTTTTTCTGTTTTTCCGCTTATCTTGAAGACGGTCCCGCACTGATTCCAATGATGTTTTTGGAATCGTACAAGACCTTCTAGAAACGGAGTTATGGTCCCCCAAAAATTGAGCTAGGGAAGCATGGTGGACGAGTTGTCCGAGACTTGTAACTTCCGTCTTTTGCAGCCGATGTATGCGAGCTGACCTGGGTAAAGAGAGACGTAGAGAATGAAGGGAAAAACGGGGCCATTGGTCGGGAACCATCGCTCATCTCACAATCTCGAGCATTCATTTGTTCACGTCGGTGGGCGTGGAAAGTGCATGTGGGGTGTGACCAGCTGACGGGTGTCCAACTTTGGGGCCGTAGGGGAGCGTTCCGAGCTCATTTCTGGTAGTTTTTTCAACCTTAGGGTTGCGCTAGGCCGCGCAGCTGCCGATCTTCACCAAAAAATCGGACATGGTTTTTATCGTGAACACTGCCTTTAACATTCTCCCGCGATCAGCCCGGCAAACTTTTGCTTACAGTCACTCGCCCGCCATGATTCCACGATCAGCCCGAAAAGGCCTTTCAGCGACGTCGGTACGACCGGTGTTACCTACGCACATGATCAGCCCCTTCCACGCACCAAAAAAATAGAATGGATAACAGCCAAGTTGAAAACCTGATTTGCATAGAAGATCTTCTGCTTCCCTATCACTTTGTCCTTCAGCACACCAGACGCAACGGATGCTTCCAATACTTTGAGGACAAGCTGAAACTCGATGTGTTTAATAGACAGGACAACAAGTCGTCGGTTGGGAAGTACATATTGCTCCACAGCTTATTTCCCATTCATCTTCAATCTAAGAGCAAATTCATCCAGAATTCGGAATTCCGCAGTGAAATTGAAACCGTGGTTTCTTGATAGATTACTTATAGTTAGGTCAGTGGCTTGCTTCCTCAAGAAACAAAAACATTTAAATCTCACACGCGGCTGGCGCGGTGGTCGCGTGCGCCTGTCCGCTAATCGAGATTCAGGCCGAGAGAAGAGCGGAGCTGGGGCCCTATGCTCATCTCTCCCCGCGCGTCCCCGTCCCCGCAAAGACCATCCATGATTGGTCAATTTCGCCTGATGACCTATCACAGAATGGCTTCGCGGGGACGCGCGGGGAGAGATGTGCATACGGCCCCTGATCAGCTTACCATACCGCCAGTAGCGAGTGAGATTTAAATGCCTATTCTTGAGAGAACGAGCCACGGACCTAACTAAATATACTTCGAAGGATTCCGCCTTTTCGGGGTTTCAACGTCTCGCTCAAAGTGGCTAGATTATGAATTAGTTGCCCGTCAACTATTGAAAAGTTATTTGTCACACACCGTTTTCCCGTACTCCTGGCGAAGATTAGTGAACACATCTACAGCACTATACGGCCTATTTTGTTCGACCATGTATTCAGGGATTTTTACGAATGCTGAAACAACAATCTTCTGCCGAAAATGATGTGAAACCGAAACAACCATGGCAATTTACAACCCACCTTTCTTTTCTAGGCCTGCCTTCGACATACCGCCCAATCGATTCAAAAGAACTTTTAGAAATATGTTAGGGCAAAGAGAAACGAACTCGCCAAGAAAGCAACAAGATTTCGAAGCAAAAGCAGGGAAATGAACCGCGCTCCAATTGCGATCTGACGCTCCGTGGCCAGTATCTCGGCTGGCGGCAAGATTATTATTTTGAATTTTCGTCGATTTCACTTCATCTGCAAGTTCACTCACTTTATTTTCAAGTTTTAAAGCTTTCTACTTTTTCTAGTGTCTCATTCCATCCTGGGCTGGGATTCATGAAAGGCAAACCACGGTTACGGCTGGGCTAGCGGAGGAAACCGACATTCACAAAAAATCCGGTTTGGTTACGGCTGGGCTACGATTGGGCTACGCGTAACCGCACCTCGGAGCTGCGGTTAACCGCGGTTAGCAGCGGTTTTGCGGCTTAGTCGTCGAATTGATGGCGTGTTGTAGTAGTGCACAACACTGAGGAAACGCACCTTTTGCGAATACGCATAAAAACTTGATATCTTCGAGGCAAGCTGAAAATACAGGAATGCCGCCGTTATTGACTGCCACATTATAGGCCCGCTAGCCATAATGTGTTCCTCTCGATAACAACGAAAATTCTCAGAATCATCAACCTCATCTGTAAGTTTTATGTATGTTGCCCATGGCTAACTAAAATCTTTATGGCTGTCCTCCCTGCTCTCGCTCTCTTCTTTATTTTATAACACATCGTTGTTCTTTTTGCCTCCACTTTTTGTTCCAAGTTCTTGTCTTCCGTGCGCTGACCATTTACCGAGCAGCCACAGGCTCTTCGGTGGAATTTCTTCCCCACTTCGGCTCCGAATTCCCTCATTTTTTCCTCAGAATTTTTTCCCAGCACTTTTCGTACACGTTTTCGTTATTTTTCTGTTGGAAAACCCTAATGCGCATTTGCAACGGTTTCTTCTACTTTTTTTCCGAAGCGCCCACTTGGATTTCAAATGTTAAATGTTTTTTACATGGTTCTGTGATCAGCCTGGGTTTTCTCGATGTCTTTAGTTCGAACTTCTGTTTTTCCCTTGCATTTTGAGCTTTTTCCATAAGATTTTTCTAAGGAGTCGTTTTAGTTCTCTCCTGTTGTGAGCGACAGTAAGCTTGTGTGAGAATGACAAAGAGAAAAAAACAAAAAAGAGATTCTTAGACAAAAAAGAGATGGAAAACTCGGAGAACGAACTACAAACGGAGAACTTGAAGCCAAATACTCATCGAGAGGACGATGATGATCCCTGCAGCAACACCTAAGCGATGTGAACCACACAAAAAATCAGAGGGGCGTTTCGAAAAAAAAAAGTTGAAAAAGCTAGTAATGCGAGAAAAAGCCAAATTGGGGGTTAAAATTTTACCCGCATGTTTGCGGCTCATCGTGAGAAAGCAGCATCACTTTATGTACTCTTAAAAACCAAAAGAATTTGTTAAAAAAAGGAAAACTTAAAAATGGAAAAAAAAACATCTCCAAGTTGAGGAAAATCCCTTTAAATGCCTGCGATCCATTAAAGAAGGTAAAGCACAAGGTAGACAAAAATAAGAATTCAAAAAGCAAGCAAAATTAGCAATCATGTGCAATAAAAACAGTGACGGGTTAGGGAAATTCCGACCCGAGTGCCCATATTGATTTTCTCCAATCGAGATTCTCGGCGTCAACTGAGTGGCAAGTACTTTTCGTACACGTTTTCGTTATTTTTCTGTTGGAAAACCCTAATGCGCATTTGCAACGGTTTCTTCTACTTTTTTTCCGAAGCGCCCACTTGGATTTCAAATGTTAAATGTTTTTTACATGGTTCTGTGATCAGCCTGGGTTTTCTCGATGTCTTTAGTTCGAACTTCTGTTTTTCCCTTGCATTTTGAGCTTTTTCCATAAGATTTTTCTAAGGAGTCGTTTTAGTTCTCTCCTGTTGTGAGCGACAGTAAGCTTGTGTGAGAATGACAAAGAGAAAAAAAAACAAAAAAGAGATTCTTAGACAAAAAAAGAGATGGAAAAAAAAACTCGGAGAACGAACTACAAACGGAGAACTTGAAGCCAAATACTCATCGAGAGGACGATGATGATCCCTGCAGCAACACCTAAGCGATGTGAAACACACAAAAAATCAGAGGGGCGTTTCGAAAAAAAAAAGTTGAAAAAGCTAGTAATGCGAGAAAAAGCCAAATTGGGGGTTAAAATTTTACCCGCATGTTTGCGGCTCATCGTGAGAAAGCAGCATCACTTTATGTACTCTTAAAAACCAAAAAGAATTTGTTAAAAAAAGGAAAACTTAAAAATGGAAAAAAAACATCTCCAAGTTGAGGAAAATCCCTTTAAATGCCTGCGATCCATTAAAGAAGGTAAAGCACAAGGTAGACAAAAATAAGAATTCAAAAAGCAAGCAAAATTAGCAATCATGTGCAATAAAAACAGTGACGGGTTAGGGAAATTCCGACCCGAGTGCCCATATTGATTTTCTCCAATCGAGATTCTCGGCGTCAACTGAGTGGCAAGTACGTGGCCGCGGAATGGTTAGCCACCCAAACGCGATGGAGCGGTTGTGAATGCCGGTTCGCGGTTTGGCTACCGCTGGGGTTGCTGCCCTAACCAAACCCAAACCTAGCCGGCTGCGTTCATGAATCCCAGCCCTGATTCTTTATGTAAATGACGCTTTTCCCTGCTAATGGCTTTCGGTCAGGTATTTTTTTTATTTGCTGGTGCTCTTTTTTTCGTGCCTGAACGACTCTAATGATTTTGGCAGCGAAGAGAAATCCCGGGTACGTGGTCAAATTTAACGCTGCACAGTAAACGTGGCCAAGTCCATCGCGTCATGTTGCCTCCCCCCACCCCGCTGCGATAGCACACAAGACGAAGCTAGGACTTTTTCAGGCGTCACCGTCCACCGTTACAGGCAATCGTTTCGGGACCACCTGAAAATCCACTGGCAGCAAGCCAAGACAGCAAAGAGCAGCGAACCGCCGCGAAAGCAAAGGCAAGGTTCTTGCAGACCTGTTCTGTTGATTCAGAATGACACAGCTTGCCTAAAACTTCTCCTTGGCAGGTACCTAACATGAATTCGAGTTTCTTAAACTGATTAACGGGCAATCGTGTGTAGATGCATAAAGATGCTTACGCCTATGACCCTAAATTAACCTGAAATTCACTCAGAAAAGATATTCTTCGACGCTGAGCATAAGTTTGTTATCACTTTGTTGCTAAATAAGGGTACATTCTGTTAAGCATGTGTACTTTCCGCTCACTAACCTGTTTTGGTCCATATTGCAGCCTTACACTCATGGTCTATTCGATTTATCGAAATCTGAGTAACTAATGAACTGCTGACAAACAAAAAAGGGGCCTACACACCTGTATTCGCTGTCGCAAGTCATTTTCTGGAGCATTCGCTTCGCTCTCTTGGCTTGCTGCCAATTGATGGCGAAGCGGTCCCGCCACGATTGTCTGTAACGGTAGATGGTGACGCCTGAAAAAGTCCTAGTTTCAACGTCTTATCGATAGCACCAATAGGCGTTAATCGTCGAATAGAACCGCGTGCACCGAAAAATTTTATCTCTCGACTTTGACGCCAGTTCGCCGATCACGGAGTTATACAAAGTTGAGATTTTGGGCGAGGATCGGACCCGACTGTCTGCAGCAATGCGGCGCCTCCTACCACTACGCCTCTCGCGGCGTCATAGCCTATCGAAACTCGCAGAAATAAGACGGCATAGAATTGGAGAAAAAGTTGAATCAAACGTGCTTCTTTCTTAGGTCTGGATATCTGCAGGTGGTACTTAGGGGGTTCACATATATACTAATTACAGAGAAGCCTCAGAATTCATTTCTTATGATTTACTGCGTTTTTTAAGAAATGGAATTCGGGACTGGAAAAAACTGCCTGGATTCTCAAAGTGAACCGCCGAAACATATCCTCTGTCAGAAGTCGAAATTCCCTTCACCCATCGCGCTACGTATGCACGCAATGCTGCTCCTCCAAATGCCACACGCTCTCTCTCTGTCTCTGACCTCCGCTCTGTACCGGCTTGCGAAGGAACTACGAGAATTTCGTTTTTCCACAGCCTGTATGTAAGCACGTCTTTCCACAAGCCTACTCGTCTCCGCTTAGCCACCTCATTGATGTAGTTACCCTCCTCATGGATTGTTAGAGGGCATTTACAGTTGACCGCAATGTGAAAAGGACATGGTGCGGTTGCGGACCCGCACTAGAACTACGGTAGAATCTGGCACTTTGCCAGATTTCGTCATCGATCGGCGCCAACCGTCGTCTCTCTGCTCACGAGAATATCAGCTGTGGCGCCGATCGATGACGAAATCTGGCAAAGTGCCAGATTCTACCGTAGTTTTAGTGCTAGTCCGCAACCGCACCATGTCCTTTTAGCATTGCTGTCAACTGTAGCCAATCGGATAAGGGCTCCACGTGGATATGATGATTGGGGAGAGGTATGCACATGGCTCTATGTGTGATATAATACTGTCCAAGTTCTAAACCTAACCTCATTAGCTCGAATGGCTTCGTAATCACATAATTTTCCGCGAATTCTCATGTCTGGATTACTTGAACCTTTTATTTGCCAGTTCAGGTCCGGAAATCAATGATGTCTAGCTGAGCTAGCCAAGCTGAAAAAAAATCAGGGCATGAGCTGGTGAGTACTGAATACATTTATCTTCACCCATCATATCGTAGAGTTGCATTTCAGAGTGCTTTTTGGAATGCAGAAGCTAGTGACCGATTTCTTCTCCTCGCCTTCAACGAAAAAGTCCAAGTCACTGAGTCCCAGAACGCCTCTTTTCGAACTTGAGCCGAAACAGCTGTCTAGAAAAAGGCCAAGACTTTCCATCAATGACGACGATTACAGGCAGAGAACTCTTGACGCTGGTCAGAAGAAAATTGGAGGGCAATATTGCAAACAGGTGAGGTCTTCAAACTTCATTTTCAATCGCTTGGGATGATTTTTCGGTATTACTTATTTATAGAGAGAGACGGCTCAATAGATCTGCACTCCTTTCGAATAGTTGTGTATTTCTCCATATTTATATCTAAACGTCAGGGTGAAGCTTTGCTTATTTGTTTAGCGCTCGAAGCTTTGATGATCTTTTTATTGCGACGGTAAGCTTATGGCTATAAAGCCGTCATCAAACCTTTAACATTAGTAAACTACATAGTCTAGTAGCGAACACAGCACATTAGGTAAACACGAACAATGGTTCCCTTCACTGTTGGGCTGGCTGCTCAGCACCAGTCGTTAAAAGTTTTTCATGATGGACGACTAAATGAGGAAAACCATGTACTGTCGTTCTCGAAGCTACATTCCGGTACGCATTTGTGGACACGGTTTTTGCATCCCGTAAAAGGATTAGAATCGCTCTGGGACCATTTGATCTTGGCACGATTCACCTTTCTCCCAGCACGGTGTTGCGTGATGCAACTTCGTAGTCCTCAATGGGGGACCGGAATTTGGCTCCGAGAACGAGTTGTTGCTTAAAGAGCTTGACCTTTTGGCTCCTGGTCATGGCGGGACCAACTGCGGCGCGGGGGCGACGCACCTTTAACCTTCACAGTGCAGCACTGGCGCTGAAATTTGATCAAAATATTCGCTATTGATTTTTATGTGATTCAGAGCTAAGAACTCCGACACTGGCGGTAGCTTGGAGGGAATTTCAAATAACGTTTGCTGGAATCAAGCCAAAACCGCCTAGTTTTCGAATTCTTTATAACCGAAGCATGATTTTCACACTTCCCCGTTGACAATTTTGTCAACGGCAAAATTTACTATCGGGGATGAAGCCCCAATAGCATTCCTCCCCCACTTCCCAAGGAATGAGGAACTGCGGCTCCAAAGCACCCCAATCAATCAATGAAGGGGGTGCCTGTGTAAACCTGAATGGGCAAATCGGCTCTCCACCCGTTGCGCCAGCGTATCGTACGCCGCGCGGGTTCGATCAATCGTTCAACGTGCGCGTTCCGGGTGAACTGCCGGAGCTGTTTTGTCCTGTAGGAGACCCAATGGAAGCGATGCGGCAGCGTGTCCTGGGGTGCGTTCCAAGAGCGTTCCCACGACGCCGTGGAAGGAAAAACAACCTTCCCATGGACAACTTTGCTTTCCATGGATGCGAATTATAACTGAAAATTGCTTTCACGTGGCCGTGGCTACGATTCCATGGACACGTTTTGTCGTGGAAATGTTCTTGGAACGCACCCCTGTAGGAGACCCAATGGAAGCGATGCGGCAGCGTGTCCTGTAGGAGACCGTTTCGCTCTAGTTCGGTCTCCTGCAGGACAAAACAGCTCCTGTAGGAGACCGCGATGGCCGTTTTCTCCTGTAGGAGTCCGCTCCCAGTGTCGGAGAAGGTAGATAACTAGCTCTACAATGAAGAAAATTGAGGCGGATTACCACATTTTTAGGATTTATGCATGGTTTCAAAGTTTATCCCAACACTATATCGCCTTTTTCTGAATTCTGGATATTTCATGACGGTATTCAAACGGTTATCGCGACCTGTTGAGAGCTGATAATTGAGGGTAGATTTGATATAAATGACACATATCTAAGTATGTTAATTCGTCAATTCTGAGCGGAAATTCCACAATTACCGTAGTTAAACTGTGAGTTTTAAACATGGAGTTTTCTGAGGGCTTCAGAAGTTAGTGAAGGATTGCGCATCATTGTCTAGGCTGTTGGCATTGTGGCGAAATGCTTCCACATATCATGTGCTTTAAACACCTCTCATGCATGATTAGCCGAGATACTCGCCTTCAAGTACAAACTCATAATAGTGTCCTTAATCGGTACCAATAAAACAGGCGCCCCGCGCCGCAGTTGGTCCCGCCACGACCAGGAGCCAAAAGGTCAAGCTCCGTAAGCAACAACCGAGAACGAGAGTAAGCGCTCACCCCACTTGGTCGAAGCGCTTCGCGATCAAATCTAACTGCGGGTGCCTAGTGATGATCACGATCAGAGCTCATTTGATAAGCCCAAGAAGGTCAAGCAGCTGCTCTCTGGCATTGATTTCCAGTGGCAGCCGCCGGATTTCACGCGCTTCTATCATTTTTTTCGCTTCAAGGGTTGCACCAGATGTCGATGGAGAACCGTCACTTTCAAGAAATGTTGGTCTTCTTTACAGTGGGTCACGTTGCGGTGCTTACTCAAACATCGGTTTTGCTTCTTTCGTCAACCTCTACTTATCGGGCTTTCGCTAGCGATTGGGAGTACCCTGAGCCAGGCTTATGGCGACCGTTGTCCTGGACTTAACGGAGATGCATCCCTTCTTTGGTGACCAGAATTTCTGGAAGGGGTGGAGAGTTTCTACGTACCCCCCCCCATTATTTTAACTTCTTGGACAGTTTCGGACTGAAACTTCTCAAAGAAAAAGTATGTAATGGATGACCAGTATGTCTTGTGTAATACACAACTGTCGAAAATGCTGGACGTCTGAAAGTGTTTTGCTACTGCAACTTCTCAGGTTGATAATTTCTTTTGGCCTTTTCATTGTTAAGAATTCTCCAAAAATAAGATCTCTAAAAATACCTTCCTATAAACACGTTTGAACACGCCGATTTCTCGAAACAAAGATTATGGACTTTTGGGTTCGCCGGAGCCTGTTCAGGCGCATCTGCTCCTCGTGCTAGATGATCGAACAGGAAAAGCTTTTTCAGAACACGAAGCGGTTTTCAAGAGGCTATAGCATTATGAATACGCAGCATTGAGGTCTCAAGCTTTGCCAACTATCTCCACTTGATTCAAGCATTGGATTGAGAAGAAAAAACCAAGTGCGGTTTTCTGCGCGGACGCTGCTTTTAAGGTCCCACATACACGTGGGTTTAGGTTTGACCCTCGTGGCGAAAGTCGGCAAGAGCCGGGGAGAAAACAGAAAAAAAGTCAGTGGGATCACTAAGCCCGTTCTTGTATCTGCTCCTTCCTCGAGTAGCGGGACTTTTTCACGAGCACTAACTGTTTTGCAAAAAACGAGTCATAGACTTGGGATAGATGAAGCCAGTCGTGTGTGAACAAAGTTGTGAATTAGACAACTGTCAGGCCGGAATCATACTTCCAGCGACGAGCGACGCGGCGCAAAGCTTATCATCCATATCAACCGAAAATCGATATGCCTGATGTGCACTGTCGCTGTCCGCGGGAAGTATGATCCCGGCCTTTTAGTCAGAGAAATTGCCCCAGTTCAGTGGTTCTTGCGGATTCCCAGTTTTCAAGACGCAGTTGTCAGGAAGACCAACCCATCAGACTCTCTATTAGAACAGAAAAGTCACAGCTTTTCGAGGAAGGCCCTATCTCTGATGAAACTGTAGACTAAATGCTCAAAAGCTCGAGATTTTGTTGCTTACTAAGCACGTGCAATTGCGTATGTACCAACTCACGAGTTCACTTGCCTACAGAACGTGGGTGTGTGTGTACTGAACATTGACACTTGCGTACCGACCGCGCAGACTGACAAACCGATCTCACTCACCAGTTTGCCTGCGTACTGAACGCGGGCGTGTGCGTACTGAACGCGAACACTTGCGTACTAACGGAGCAAACTCACCCACCAGTTTGCCTGCGTATGCGTACTGAACGCGAACACTTGCGTACCGACCACGCAAACTGACAAATCGATCCCACCGACCAGTTTGATTGCGTACTGAATGCGGGTGATTGCGTACTGGACGCGCACACTTGCGTACCGACAGCACAAACTGAGAGAGCGACCTCAGCGACAAGCTTTGTAGCGGGCTGAACGCGGAGTGTTGCGTGCCGAACGCGAGCACTTGCGTACTGACTGCGTGTGTTCGCGTACCGACCGCAGCGATAAGTCATATTTCGTGCTGACCGCGCGTAAAGATGAATGCGCGCGATCAGTACGCCTCTACGGAGTTTCGCGAGCGGTTGGTACGGAGCTCAGGCGTATCGCCCGCGTGCATTAGTTCGTTTGCACGGTCAGTACGCAAATACGCGCGTTCGGTACGAAATGTGTGTTTTCGCTCGCGGTCAGTACGATAGTGGCACGCGGTTGGTACGAAACGTGATTTTTCACCCGCGGTCGGTCCACCCCATTGTCTGAGTTAACGGAGATGCATCCCTTTTTTGGTGACCAAAATTTCTGGAAGGGGTGGAGAGTTTCTACGTACCCCCTCCATTATTTAAACTTCTTGGCACAACGGGGGTCGTAAAAAATTGGGGAAATTCAAGAAAAAATTGAAAGATGGGGGGTCGTAAAATTCCCGGAGTAAAAGTAATCTTCTTCGAAATAGTCAGATGCGTGGAAGAAGTATGCATTCCATACTTTTTTTTATTAGTCACTCAAATAAAGCTAAAAAAAGGTTTTAATCTAGGGAGATTGTAAAAATTTTGGAGGTCTCCAGAAATATGGGGGGGTCGTGGTTCCGTAGGAAGTTGACGCAACGGCCTGCTCAACCCTGCTTCTTGGACAGTTTCGGACTGCAAATTTTCAAAGAAAAAGTACAAACTCGAGAAAGTACAAAGTCGAGACCTTGGAATTTTCCTCGTTGTCAATTCTTTAGAGTTTGATGGGTTAGTGTCCCGCATTTGGTACATAATATTGCTACCCATACCGTTGCTCTTTTCTCTGCTTGAAAAAAGGTTGTTCGAGGCGATTGTTCGAATAATGTAAGAGTTTCAGTGCGATATGATGTATTCAATTGAAAGCCTAGCGGAGATCGAGCTGCACGATAAGCACCACAATCGGCTTTCTGATGTAGCTGCAGTGAAAGTGACCTGTTCCCAGCTCAACTTATGGATTAGGTTCGTAGTGTGAAGATATAGAGCTAATGATACCTACAGCTAAGGCTGCTAATTTTTGTTGCAGAAGAGAATGCTACTACCCCAGTGTACATGGATACATTTTCCGGGTACCACCCGACTCTCAAACCTCGCTCAAACGTATTTCCGAGCAAGTTATAGAGGTACGTATATATGGAATTTTCATTTCGATGAATTCTTTGGCTTCTGCTGTTAGTATCCAAGATTTCCAGGAGGTTGTGAATCCAAGTGTCGGGTTTTCTAGTGATCTATCAGTCTGGGGTTGGGATGAGCGTAGGACAGTTTGGGTGTCGATGATGACAGAGGTTTGTGTTGGATTTTTTCCTCAAGATTTTTCTGATGCGATAAGGTTGCTTTGTTCATACATATTATTTAAACTAGACATGGCTTTGTTTGTAGCTTTCGGGAAGGCCTCTAAAGAACCGTTTATACAGATGTTATGGCTCACCAGAATTGACAACCGGCATTGGAGTCTGAGCTATATCAGCGTCTCTCCTATTCCTCTACGGCGTGGGGGAGAAGATGCTGAAGATCTTCGCATCCAAATCAACGGTACCCGTCCTCACAACGGACCCATTCGAGTACAGCGCTCATCCAAATGTAGAGTGGGATGGAAATCGTCTTCTTCTTCTTATCGGCCACATAGAGCTTCTCAAAGGTGTAAAAAGGCAGCCACATTGCACGGGTTCTTCCACATATCCATAACTGTTAGAGAAGTCGGCCATGCAGGACATGAAAATAAATGAAATGAATCATGGCCTGGGTTGTGGCAGTCAGGACATTTGTCAGGGATCGACGAGTCGATCTTATGGACGAAGGCCTTGAGGTGTGAGGAGTGTCCACATCGTAGACCTGCCAGGATGACGCGTGTACGTCTGGGTAGGTCCGTTTCGCTGTCATCGATCGGGGGTGGCACGTCACCAAGAATTGGATTTAGGGGAGCACTGGAGAGGTATTCTCTGACGAATCGGGTGTGCTCCATTTGCAGTAATCTGACGCGATTGAGCTCCGACGTCGCCCAACGTTGACGATCTAAGACAGAGACTGCAGCATGAAGTGGCGAGCGAATGTGTCGGAAATGGGGACCAGATGACATTAATGGGAAATTAGGGTGTGTGGAATTCCTTCTAATGCCAACATGGGACTGCTGCGACTGGAGTTGACAATGCTGCTTTACAGGTAGTAGCGAACTCTTGATGTAGATGAGGTACCGGTGTGGATGTAGGGCATCCAGTGATTACGCGTAGAGCAGTGTTCTGTGCACGCTGATGCTTGCTCCAAGAGGATTCCGACAGATGTCTTAACCAAATTGGGGCTCCATATTCCAGCACCGGCTGCATTATAGCCCTGTAGGTGGTTCTCACAATTTCCTTAGAGCTGCCCCATGTGGTGCCTGCCAACTAACGTAGAATGTTGTTACGTTTGTTGGCAGCAGCAGCTCGAACACGTGTGTTTTCATGAAAACGTAGTGACGGGTCCAGGAATACACCGAGAAGTCGAGGGTGTTTTGATAAGGGCAGCATATTTCCTTCCCAAAGAACCTTGGGTTGCAGCTTGTGTTCGGCAGTCGCTGTAGTGCACAAAGTAACGCTGGACTTGGTTGGAGAGACCTTTAACTTCTTCTTCTTCTGCAGCCTCAAAGTGGTTTTTGTCATAGGTTGAGGAACTGGGCGGCCTTCACAGGATTCGTCCAAAGGTCCATTGTTGTTAAGGAGGTAGGTCTCTTCGGGCACATGAACAAGTGCGCCGTGTCGTGTCCGGGAGCACCACAGTCCGGGCATGCGTCTGGTCGGCTGCTGTCGATCTTGTTGACGTAAGACATGAGCAGAATAGAGTGACCACAGCGCAGCGATGCAAGAGCACATCTGGCTCGTCTGCCGAGTTGAGACTCGGACTCGCAAACCCGAGGCGGCACCGTTCCCAAGATAGGGTTCACAGCCGCCTTTGCTAGATATCCTCGAACAAATTGCGTGTGCTCCTCACGCAGAAGACGAAGCCTTTCCATGTTGGAGTCGGCCCATCTCTGTACATCAACTTTACGAGGAGCATCGGCGAACGGCGTCCTAATCGACCTCTCTCTTATGGGCTTCATGATTCTCTCTTTGACGGATGATTCGGCTGCCTCAGAACATTAATATACATCTGCTGTGCCTGGAGTTCACAATGCTCCTTGACCGGCAATATGCAGGCCTCCGCGTGAAGATGCTCCACCGGGAGCTCCTTGCACAACCGGTAGCAATTCTAAGCGCAGCATTCTGTACACGCTGCAGCTTATTCCAGGAGCTGTCCAGACACCAGGTGCTGCCACACTGGTGCCGCATATTCCAGAGCCGGTTGAAGTATTGCTCTGTAGGTTCTCAATATAGTCTCTCGGCTGCTTCCCCATGATGTTCCTCCTGAGAGCTCTCAAGATGATAAGTCTAGCCTGTTTGTGTTTGTTTCTGTTCCGCGTTTTTGTGGAACTTCAGTGAGGATCAAGAATAAGGCCAAGCAGCTTGGGAGTTTTGCTGCTGGCAACAGGTCACCATCCCATTTGACATCTGGATGGGCACTGTGTTCCTTGGTGTTCGTTGTGAACACTGAAACAGAAGGATTTTGCGGCAGAGACTGTGAGCATCATTTTATCGAGGAAGAGCTTCCAACTCGACGAGATAGGCGCTGATCTTGTTAGCGGCTATCTGCAGAGTCACGATCCTGGCACATGATGGTGATGTCGTCGGCATACATAACAATCCTTACATCATTGGGAGGCTCGGGAATGTCCTCAAGATACAGGCTGAATAGGGCAGGGGACAACACTCCGCCTTGCGGAACACCGGCTGCTATTGGAATGCTATCGGATACATGATTCTGGAACAGAACCTTAGCACGGCGGCCTTTAGTGAACGCTGCAATCCATCGCTTCTGCCATGATGGTAGCGACGACTTGAGCAGTTTCTCGGACAGCAGTCCCAAGTTAACAGAGTCAAACGCTTTGCTCAGGTCGAGGGCGACGGCCACCGTTCTCAGGGGCTTTCTCATGTTGAACCCATCGACCGCAAAGCTCACGATCTCTAATAGAGCTGTAGTAGTGGAGTGAAGTTTCCTGAACCCATGCTGATGCTGCTGTCGCTCATTTTGATCAGCCAGGTCCGTCACGATCAACTTTTCAGCTAACTTAGCGACGGGCGATAACAGGCTTATTGGTCGAAAGCCCTTTGCCGTGCTTTGGGACTTGCCTGGCTTTGGCAACGGTATCACATTGGCTGTCTTCCAAGCTTGGGGTAGAGTGCAGGTCCGGAAAGAAGTGTTAATGATATCTGCAAGCATCGGTAGAAGTTCCATGGGAAGCTTCTTCAGGATGGCTGGGGAGATACCGTCAGGTCCGATAGCCTTCGAATTCCGCATTTCTTTGATAGCCTTCTCTACTTGCGTGAGAGTAAAGGCCTCAGAAGCGTTCATGAGCGGCAACCGGCTCAGTTCTCTAACCGTGACTCTGTTCTGCACGCCTCGCTTGGCACGTGTGATGAAGAAGTTCTTGCCGAGCGCATAAGCAGCCGCTTTCCTGATTTGAAGACGTTCTCCTCGAACTCAATAGCGGAGCTCATCGAGGAGCGGACTTGCCGGAAATTTTCCTCAACACTTTCCACGTCGTAGTTCCGTCAGCCTTGAAATTCAGCTTTTCAGTGAACTTCTCCCAGCATTCCTTCTTGTTCTTATCCAGATCCTGCTTGATCTCGTTATCCAGCACAGCTATGTCCGGGTCTAGATGGTCTGCGGCTCTCTTCTCATCTCTGGTTCTTATCTTCTGCAGTATTTCCCTGCTGACATTTGGAAAAAGGTCTTGACACGACCCTCAGGAATTGCAGCTTTCATGGCCTTGCGGATGGCACTTGTTAGATGGCGCTCTTTCTGATGAACATCACCATTCCATGGGTAGTCGACCGCATGGCGAAGTGCAACATCTCTGAACAGGGTCCATTCTGCTAGGCCTAAATTAAGATAAGTACGATGACGAAAACCAGAGTAAGGGGCAAGAGAGTCAGAGAGATCAATATAGACAAAGACGGGAATGTGATCACTGGAGAGAGTTGTGGATGTGGACCACGTGCAAGCATTAGAGAGATTGGATGACACAAGAGAGATGTCTGGGCTAGAAGGTCGGCCGTTGGCAGGGGAGACGAGTGGGCTGGTCATCATTGAGGATAACCAGGTCACACTCCTCAGCCCATTCTTCGACATCTTCCCTCTGGCGTCAGAATCAAGAGCGGAACAGAACGTGTGAGCATTGAAGTCACCCGCAAAGACAGCTGAAGGGGAGAGTGAGCAGTCGTACAACTGCTTAAGGAGGGAATAGGATTATAAGAGGGGACAAGATGATATAGGAGGAATATATATGTTAAATAGAGATAAAAGGGGTTTTGAGGGGGAGGTGGACAGGAATGTACTCGAGAGTACCGTCCTTAGGAGTATTAGGGATAATATGAGAAGGTAAGGCAGATTGAACGAAAGTAGACACTCCGCCCCAAGAGCTGTCCTTGGCATGTGATAGGCGGTGTAGCCCGGAATGTTAGGTTGGGGATAAGTGGTAGATGGAGAGAGCTTGGTTTCTTGAACCATGATAACATCCGGGTGATGAGAACGTGCGAATAGAGAGAGTTCAGATAACTTGTTGCGAAGGCCGTTGAGATTAATGTGAACAATTGAGAGGGGCGGTTGGTAATTGAGGAATCAGAGTTGCTGGGGGCAGAGCATAGAACACAACGAAAGGATGAGTCATGATGCCTCACAGAACTGAGGCCCGAACAGGAGAAGTGCACCCACCTTTGGCATCCGAAGCACTGGACACTTGTTTTATGCCAGGTAACATCCTCGCCGCAGGTGGCACATGGATACTTCCGTGCTGGACCTGGATTCCTCTCGACGCCGGCCCTTTGTAATAAAATCCTCAGGAGAGCTGCGGCCGACCAGCACCTCTCCCATGACAAAAACCCTCTTCTCGGAGGGGTTGACGTCGGTTTGCACGGAGGCGATCTTCTTTCCTCCACACTGCCACGGCACGAACGTACGACATCTCGGCAGCAGACCTTTAACTGCTTCGATTCCAGGAACTTAGCCAGACTGACGAGGTATTTATTCATCTCAGCAGTGGCTCAATCGATGACAGGGTCAGTACAAATAATGGTGATGTCATCCGCATATAGACATAGGTGGATGTTTGATGATGGCTTCGGCACATCAGATAGATACAAAGAAAACAGGCTGGGAGATAAAACTACTCCTTGTGGAACGCCTGCCTTCAGAGGCACAGACTTCGATAAGTGTCCATCAAATTTCACACGAATGGAACGATTTTTGACAAAGTTATCTGCCCATCTTTTGCCTCAGTCAGGAATAGTAGAGTCCAGGATCGATTTGGACAGCAGTGGGATACTGACGTTATCGAAGGCAGCGGTTAAGTCAACCGCCGCGACTATACTTCTACCAGCTGAAGGTTTCATGTTGAAGCCAGCAATTATGTGTTCTGTGATGGGCGTAAGTGCCGTGATGGTAGAATTGGCCTTCTTGAAGCCATGTTGACGCACGTTATGACGTAATGCTTCTTGAGGTGCGGGTTGATGAATTTCTCCGCTAACTTAGCAATAGGGGACAAAAGGGAGATGGGTCGATGCGAAGTTACTTGGTCTTCTGGTTTGCCAGGCTTGAGGATTGGCAGAACAATTGCTTGCTTCCATCTAGCAGGATTTACACCTGAGCTGAATGACGAGTAGACTAGATCACAAAGTAATTCAAGGAACTGCTCCGGCAAGTGCTTGAGATGGACGGCTGACACGCCGTCGGGTCCTTCGATTCTCGAGCTCTTCATGGACTTGATGAGGGAAGACATCTCAGAGGCAGTTATGGCAGGTACGTCTTGTCGGCTGAGCTTCCTTATAGACCTTAGAGAGAGCCTGTTGGATCGATCACGGCGGGACGTCGTTGAAGCAAAGTGTTTTCCAAGTCGACATGCAGCCTTGAATCCGGACTCGAATTTCCCCGAAGGGAACTCTTCATGTTGCGCTCTGCTGCCAATTTCTTGCCAGACAACCGCTTAAGAGTGCTCTTGGTCTTCTTTGCATCAGTTGAGAAATTCAAAGATTCAGTGAACTCCTACCACCGCGTCCGCTTGTAATCATTAAGCCTTTTGGTGATCTCATTCGATAGTTGTTGAATACTGGGATCAGCTCGGCGCTTTTCGTCCCGTAATTCTACCAGCTCCAGAACATCCTTGGGAACGTTGGGATGAAACATTCTCACACACTCTGTAGGAATGGCGAATCTGGAGGCACTGCATATGGCGTCAACGATGAATTTGCCCTTTTCATGAACGGAGCCGGTAAGCGGATAGCAGGCTACCCGGCTGAATAACACCTCCTTAAACTGGTCCCAGTTAGCCTTACGATAGTTGGTATACAGTTTGCTACGAGAGCCAAAGAAAGGTGCAAGATGACTATTGAGAGACAAAGCCAATGAAGCACATATGGGTACAAGATCGCTGGCCATAGCTATAGCAGTGGACCAGTTACAGGAAACAGCAAGAGAAGATGATACAAAAGTGACATCCGGAGAGGACGGCCTGCCCGTGGAAGGAAGGCGAGTGGGGGCGTCCTCGTTAATAGCAACAAGATCACAATCCTCGGCGAAAAGCTCAAGTAGTTCAACTCTGTCATCAGGATCTAGAGAGGAGAACCAGGATGAAGAGTGAGCACTAAAATCGCCAGCCATTACAACAGAAGATGAAGGGAGGGCAGAGTGTACAGAATGAGTGGGGTCAAACGAATTAGGACATGAGGAGGAAGGGGGAATGACTTACTGACTTACTTGACTTAATCGGTTGGCTTTCGCCTGACGCGGTCATTCCGCATCTTCACCGAGGTGTGCCGTCCTAGTAGTCAGCCGTGTCCATTTGTCACGGTCCTCAGCCACAATTTGAACACAATCCATCCATTGATCACTATTCCACTTCCTGCGAAGTAAAACATCGCGCCTGAATTGCCTTTCAATGCCGAGTGATTTCAAATCCTCCTTCACCACATCCGTCCAAAACTTTCGCCTACGTCCAGGCGGCCGTTTCCAGGCAGGACTTGGAAGCATCCTTAGAGCGTGTTGAACAAGAAGATCTGGCGGTCTTCTTAAAATATGCCCCAACAGACGAAGACGACCTTCCGTTGCCGCTTGAGATGGCATTGGGAGATGTTGGCACCTCCCTCATGTCAAACGTTGATGTAAGGCGTCAATCTCGTTGTAGAGATCTTCGTTGTGGCACATCCGCGGCCAGAAATATCCGAGCAAACGTCTAAAAAGCTTCCTCTCCGTGCAATCCAACCTTTCCATCTGCGTCTTCGGTGCTGCCCACGTCTCCGATCCGTACATCATGATAGGGCGAATAGCGGATAGGTAGACGCGCAACTTGACTTCCTTCGCGATGGTGGTAGACCACAAACACTTTGTTAGAGAATTGAATGCAGACGTAGCTTTCGCACATCGTTGTTGAATATCCGCTGCATAACTACCATCGTTCTTCAGCAAACAGCCCAGAAATCGTCCACCAGTTCGATACGTTGTTCGTCCACACAAACTCCCGTTGAAGGCCTCTGAGAGACCCACATCTGCTTGCATTTTTCCGGACGAAGACGAAGTCCATAGGCTGCGGCATACTTCGAAAAGAGGTTCACAATACTTTGCAGTTTTGCATTGTTTTCAGCGAATAACACAATGTCATCGGCGTACTCCAGGTCGACAAGGGAGCGTCCTGATGGTGTCAGGATCACATCCGCAGGAAACTGTTCTGCAACTCTACGCATGATGTCATCAACGGCAAAGTTGAATAGAAAAGGTCCTGCTACAGCTCCTTGCCTTACTCCTGTTCTCACCTCGAAAGCTGACGTAAATCCGACAGGCGTACGAACTGCTGCTGTTGTTCCTTTGTTCATGTCCTCGATTAGTCGAACATACTTTTCCGGGACTCCATCGGCTCGCAGAGCGTTGAGCAATCGATCACGATGAGGAGAGTCGAATGCGGCTTCAAAGTCCAAAAAAGCAAGCTGTAATGGCTTTGAATACCGCTGCCACGATTCGATTACTCTTCTCACAACGAACACTTGGTCGATGGTCGATCTTCCAGGTCGAAAACCGGCTTGCTCCTCTCTGGTCGTTTCCTCACGATGTTTGATGAGTCGCTCGAGAATGATACGTTCTAAAACCTTGTACATGACACGAAGTAGAGAGATTCCTCTGTAGTTCTTAGGATCCGTGACGGATAGCTTCTTGTGAAGAGGTACGATGATCGCATGTCTCCACGAATCGGGTATCCTTTCGCTCATCCATATGGCACGGATGGTGTTGGTCATTTCACGAATCCCAGACGGAGGAAGAGCTTTCAGCATTTCAGCAGTGATGTTGTCATCTCCACCTGCCTTTCCATTCTTCATTTTCCGGACCTAATTCGAAACTTCAGCCTCATTCGGCGGTTCCTCACTGACATCGTAATGTGCTCTATGAACATGCGGCAGCTCTGGTACTGACGGCGCTGGACGATTCGGTAGTGGGCTGAAGTAATCCTTCCATAATGGCAGCGTCGCATCACCAACTGCAACTCCATTGGTAGTGTTGAGGACAGCAGAACATCTGTTCATCTTGCCGCTATATTGTCGTAACAACGTGTCGGCTTTGCTTGGATTCTTCTCCTCCCAAGCCTTCTCAAACTCTTTAGCTCTACACGTCCATTCTCGTTCGCGGTCATTTTGAAGCTGCCGACGCAACTTTCTCCTGAGACGCTTCTCCTCCACGAAGTTTCCTGCAGTTCGGAGAGCACATACTCTGTTGTAAGTAGATGTTGTTTCCTCTGAGACGTAGGCGAGCTTCTTCCTGGGCTGTACAACCGGAAGTGCCTCTTTCGAAGCGTCCTGGATGCACTTGACGAAAGAGTCCGCGTCACAAAGTTTCTTCTTAGTCCGTGCTCCAATATGAACAGAAACGCGTTGTCGGAATTTCCTTCTGCATTCTTCATCCCTGAGACTTGTCGTATCAATCCTCTGAAGAGGCTTAGCCCCTCGCTTCTTCTTATGAATCCTCGCAGTGAAGTTCAACAGAACTGGACGGTGATCCGAATCGAATGGGAGATCCCACACAGCTCTAGATCTTCGAATGTCCGATACTGGAATATTCCTCGTCAGAACATAGTCGAGCTGTAGTTTCAAAGTTGTCATCTTCCGCTTCCGCTGCTCTTCCAGAGATAGCTGGTTTGGTCCCTGCCACGTAAGCTGATGGTGGCGATGATTCCTCTTGAATGTCGATGCAATAATCAGACCACTGCGTTCACAAAAGTCGACAAGGCGGTAGCCATTGTCCGATGTTTGCTCCACTGGGAAGAACCATTTACCGAGTACTTCGGATTCCTGATCAAGTCCAGTCTTCGCGTTTGCGTCGATTCCCACCACAACAGCTTGTTGACAAGGTATCCTGGCTAGCAACGTATTGAGTTCCTCGTAGAAGGCATCCTTGGAATTGTCTTCGGCGGTTTCGGTGGGCGCATGAGCACTCACTATCCACAGATTGAATCCTCTGTGATCCCGCAGTAGCACAAATGCATTCCTACACGACGTTGAGCCGAATCCCTCGATCATACCATTGTAGTCCTTCCTTACAGCTATCGCACAGCCTCCCACTCTCCTTTCATCAGCGTCACCACAGTAGATGACGTACTCTCCGACGTTGATGACTGGTCTATCCTTGAGGCGAGTTTCCTGCAAAGCAGCAAACGGTGCATGGAAGTAGCTCAGAAGATTGGACAACGCAGATTGTTGGATATCACTCGACAATGACCGGCAATTCAGGGTGGCGAAATTGTGGCTTGTGGCCAAAGACTCCATGAACTCCCTAGGTACGGATCCTAAGGTGTTATGGACCAGAGGCCTTAGTGTGCCGGCCGGCAACACCTTTATGCAATGTGCGGGATACTTTCGCGATATAGTTGTGCACGCTATATCGCTCGAACGTTCCCTGTGTACACTCAAACGTCTGCTGGGTTCAGTAGAAGCAGGGGCACCAACGAGCAGGTACCAATAGACTGGTATACACATCCCCGGAAGGGGGAATATAAATATTAACAATATCCATGGGACAACTTTGCAATACAACATGAGCACCGATACATTCTACAACATTATCATGAGGAATAGGAATAAGGTGGAAGGGTATGGTGGATTTTACAAATGTGGAAACGCCACCACCATGGGATGTGCGGGGAAGGTGGTACGATGTATAACCGGGGAGGCGGGGTAGAGAGGATGTTGGGCTAAGTTTTGTCTCCTGAAGGAGGATGACATCTGGATGAAGGCGTTCAATGTACAATGTGAGTTCAGCAAGTTTGGCACGCAGGCCATTGATATTGAGTTGAAAAATGTCTAGACTATGAAGAGGAACAATAGGGGGAGAGCTAGAGCAAGATATATGGTACAACAGTAAGCATTAATATAGTCATTATAGCTGGTTAACCCCGAACATTTGAGATGTACCCAGCCGAGGCAACCACCGCACTGAACGCTTGCATGTTGAGCAGATAATCCACAGTGAAGACAGGGATTATGTGGAGTCTTGCTTCTCGGTCCCGGGTTCCACTCAATGCCAGCTCGTAACAACAGAATACGAAGGAGTGCAGCAGCCAACCATTTGCACTCCCATACAGAAGAAACTCCTCGTGGAGTTGTTGATGCCCGTTTGATGAGTCTCCTTGATCTTGGTAGTCGACTCCACAGATCCACCACGCGTAGGTTGAGCATCTCGGATCCATGGAAATGGAAATCGTCTGCCTGCTGCCAGATTTGCAAACTGCTCGGTCTTGTGCTTGATCTGTCGCTCAAGTTACATAAGAATACCGAATCTCAGTAAGAAATCTCAATAATGCGAAAATCGACAAATGGGCATGAAATTCTAAATCATCGCCCCGAATAACCCTCTCATAGAAATTTTGAGCAAAATCTGAGACTTTGGCCAAATTACCGTATTCTCACCGCAATCTATGACTAAATTACCGTATGCCCACCGTAATCTACCGTGAGCTGTCAAGGATCGGTTTGGTGTTCAGCCTTCCAAATAAAATCTCCAGAGAAACAATTTGAGCCATATCTATCGTTGCGTACCGGAAATAGTCAAAAGTCGCGTTTCGCCCTCAAGCTTCATCACCCCCCACTCCTGATGAAAGCTTCAAACAAATGAAGTCGAAAACCTTGGAAAATCGACAAGTCAACCTCAGATTCGTGATCAGCACAGCGAATAACCCTTATGGAGGAGTTTAATGTCAAATCTGAAACGTTTTCCACGAAGGCTTTCAGAAGCACCTAATTGATATAAGTAAACGCTCAACCAAGAATCCGTGCAAGTTCAAAACCCTATCACTCTATGCTAGCTTCGAAGAATGTTCTTCCATCCGAACTCCGTACATGGGGTTATTATGGGCGTTGAACACCCTTATGGAGTCCGTTTCCAGATTTTCAAAAAAATTGTGCTTCTTCCAGAGTTATACTAGGTATCTGAGATGGAAATAATCGGACTCTACCTCCAAAATTGGTTCTAGGAAAGTACATTTCATTTTGATTGGCTTTTATGGCTGATAGCAGTTCCCTTGTGAGCCTGCTCGGGCTCACTCTTCAAAACCTTTCCTCTTAGAAAATCTTCGTATCCGATAGCAGCACGCCCGTGGTGTGACGCACGCTCCGAATCTGTCCATGCCCTGGCACAGAAGATACTGCTCCATGGCTGTAGGCTGTCATGAGAAAGTAGACAAGTCTGTTTGAGTAAGAGGAGAATCAGAAATCCTGACATTCATTCATTCATCTTTATCGGATATGTAATTTGAAGAGCGAGGAATAAAGTGAAGAAAGAACGGTTTGCTCCGATTCGGAGCTTCAATTAAGTCTCAAGGGCGGGGTGGGTGGTGGACAGGTCGGCCCTAAGTTGTTATTCATTTTCTTCTGCTCCAAAGCCCGTTAGCACCAAATTTTAGGCATCTCCGAATTATATTGCTGGTGTTGTGGTGACAGAACCTCTTCTATCGGCACAATGTTCGACTACTGGTCAGGTACTGTTAGATTTAGTTTTTCGTAGTGCCTACAAATCTCCCCTTCCTTATCCAGCTATATTTCAAGACAGTTCGAGACGATTATCCAATAATTGGTGTGAATCGACTCTGGACACATCCAGCTGCCAGGAGGAAGGGTATTGCCTCTGAGATTCTCGACGTCATCAGAAAACGATACTTCACAGGAGTGTTGGTTCCGAGACATAGGTAGTTCCCCACATAGTTTTTGCACAATTGGGTTCTTCATTTGTGACAGCAGCAGTGATTCCTAAGAAATTATTTCAGGATCGCCTTCAGTGACCCCACAGACAGTGGTAAACGCTTTGCAGATAGGTTTTTGTGGTAAGTTTCTGTGCCTTGCTCTTATATTAGGTTCTTAAAGATAACGACCAAATCATGCATTTTCAGGGTGGAGAAAGAGCACAAGCACCCGCTTCTAGTCTACACTGTCACAAAATAAATTTTGCAGTGGGCCGACTATTCAACTCTGTACCATATGGATTCATTTATCATATTGATCGCATGGCGAAATCATATATAATTCTCGTTCTACTTTATTATCTCCAGTCTATTTCGGTGGGATTGTGCGAGCTTGAAGCCTTTCGCAACCCAATTGATACCTTGTACCATACACAGCGTGATAGTGTCATTAGATTATTATTAGATCTCAACAGTTATCTGTTTGAATGCGCAGCTCTCAAGATTAGTGTTTGCTGAAAGCTATACATTTTCATTGACTGTAAAATTTTTATTCTGAGTGAAACATGCCACTCATTTATCTTGTGAATGAAATTTCATATCAAGTCTCTTCTTTTTTTGCTGCCACGAAGTGGACTTTGTCGTAGGATTGGGAACTGAAAAAAGTGTTGCATTCGTTTATAGGCCTATTTTAGTTAAAGTTTCTCTGGGCAGTTGAATAAGTGCGCGGTATTATGTCCGGGGCTACCGTAGTCCGGGCATGCGTCGGGTTCGCGACTGTCAATTTGTTTGCGTAGGACTTTAGCCATCTTGGGTGGCCACAGCGCAGCGAAGCGAGAATACATCTGGCTTGCCTACCGAGTTGAGACTCGCAAGCCCGAGGCGGCACTGCTCCCATAATGGGGTTTACAGCCGCCTTTTCAAGATTTCTAGGAACGAATTGGGTATGCTCCTCGCGCAGGATGAGCGAGTCATTCTTGATTGGAGTTGGACCAGCTCTATACGTTGACTTTATTAGGAGCATCGGTCTCCTACCAACCGGATACAGTAGTCATCTCGTCGGATGGTTGGGCTGCTCAAAGGCAATGTCAACGATGGAAACCGTCGTTGAGTTTACACCGGAAATCCGAAGATGCGATGCTCATGGCAGCAGCAATGGCGAAAAACGGCTAAAATGGAGCCCTGAACTTCTATGTGAGACCTGTTTTACACATCCATCGCTAATCTCCACGATGGCATGATTTTAATACGGATCGACGTGCGACGCGATTTCGATCGATGCTCATGGTTATCATCTCATCGCGGCGATGGAACTCTGAAGGAGGCCTAAAGCGCAATCCCCGCCCACTCCTCTTAACGGTTATTGGTCGAAACAAACAGCTGAAAACTCTACTCCGAGAAGAAAACGGTATTCAAATGGGGTGAATTTGTTCAATCCGTGCATCATGGGGAATGGTTTGATCATTTGATTATCGTATGTTTTGTTGAAGTCAATTTTCCGTTTTTTGCTTTGATCAATAGCCGTTAAGAGGAGTGGGCGGAGATTGCGCTCTACACAGAAGTTCAGGGCCACGTAGGGCTATTTGGGGCTCGTTTTTTTGCCGTTTGTTCACATTGCTGATGCCATAGGCCCCGAATCTTTCGAATTCCGGTGAAAACTCGGAAACGGTTTTGCCTTTGAAATTCGAAAACAGTGGTTCCACCCGTATTCTAAGGAGTGGCTTTTGCCGCGGCGGCAAAAGCATTGAAAGGGCGTTAGATAGGGGCGCATATTGAATGCTGCGGTGAAGTCAAAGAAAAGGAAGCTAATGGCGTTCTGTCGTAAAGGCTATGTTTCTTTTAAAGCGACTGTTGTAGGTAAATTTTTAACCCACTAGCGACCGCTTGTCTCAACGGTGGGGCACGCTCCTAGAAAATCAAAATTTTCGCCCCATACGCATCGGCTGGAAACCACTCACAATTTTTGGGTTTGAATCAATGGTTGGGCCTGCCTAAGAACGCTAGTAGAGTTTTTTTGGATCACCAACGCATTATTGTCAAGATATGGGAGATCGAATGTCTCGAAATCCGTCAAAAGAGATCTGCACTCTGCTCAGAACTTAGTTCCAGCCTTCCCGGTGCAAAAAAACTGCATTTCGGGCCATCCGGGCACTCAAAATCGGGGCCAGATCCCGTTACGGGCGAGCCGCTAACAGCCACCCGGATGACGAAAATTGCCTTCCTGGTGCAGCGAGTTCGCGTGTGAATGTACGTTACGGACGACTAATCCACAATGTACAAATTTTCTCGCGACCCAATTCACCATTTCGGGCGACCCGGACGAGCAGCGATCGGTCGCCGGTACCAGGTTCTGAGTGACAGCCATGTAACATCAAATTAGGAAAAATAGCTTATCAACAAGTGATATAGCTTAAATTTGTGGAAGTTGTTGCATCATTTGTTGATATGCTACTTTCCTTTCTCATTTGTGTCACATGGCTGTCGGAAGGCCGGCCTCTTTTGACGGAATTCGAGACATTCAATCTCCCATATATTCACAATAATGCGTTGGTGATCCAAGAAGCTCTACTTTCTGATAAAGAAAACATCACTCGAATTGCACATTGTAATTGTGCAACATCCCTCGGATTGTGTTCTATTGGCTTTAAAACGTTCCCTTAGCATTTCTACATCAGGAAACCAATGTTTTGGCCAGATCCGCCCAACGGTCATAGCCAAATCTGTCTAAGCTCAGAAAAGGCAGAAATGGACGTCGATTCGCTAAGCAGAGCCCATAATAGCCTCTTCAAGCCAATGTTTTGGGATTAGTCCAATTTTGGAAGCTGAAACCCTGGTACTTTCTATATCCGGCTCACGGCTGCATGATAAATGCCAAGAACAGAAAGTTTCCATTGGAGGGTCGTTCGAGCCAGCCTATCCCATCGATAGAGCACGCTGTATGGTAATGTAATATTTCACGCTAACCAACCGTGTGGTCACTCCAAATATGTCGTGGAGTGAATGGGTCAAGATGGTGCTTTGATAGAGTAAGCTGGTCAAAAATAGGATTTCAAATTTGTGACGGTTGTGCATTTTGATTATTCCAAATTTAGGAAAATTCTAATATGCCCATTCTAAAGTATTCGAATTTCGAATATTATTCGAAAAGTAAAATTTTCGAATTCAGTATGATAAGAAATTTAAAAAATCGTTCGAATGGTTTTCAATTCGGTCCGAAGTAGAATGGGGACATATATAATCTTCACCGCTTAGTGCGGGCTATCACTACATCATGGTAACCGTCTTTCAACCGTCTCAGAACCTACTCCTGGCTGGTTTACGGGAAGTGTTTTATTTGCTGTGGGGAACAAATTTTGTAAGTTACCTTCAGGTTCCATTTTTTCCATGGACCCAACTTCTCACCACCAATCGAAGGAAACTCTTTCTAAAGCTGAAGACATTCAAATCAGTACCCGTTCGTGCAGGAAGTCTCTTGTTTACCGCTCCCCACTTCTAACGGTTTTAGGCAAGCTGTTTTTGGCTCTATAAGGAGGCTTGAAAAGCGCGCTTTCTGTATTTCAGTGATTGCTTGCGCACAATCAGGGCCTTAGCAGGACGCCTTCAATTTAGCTTCGCTCAAATAATATTTATTTATTTATCTAACTTCCAAGAAATTTTCATCAATGACAAATAACTTGGTCGGCAGCACAAACTTAACCTCTGGGTTAATTAGTTTTTCCGATTTTAGAGGGATTGGAAACTTTGGTTTGTTGCGAAATCCAGGGTTCACCATGGTGCCTATCCTCGATGACGTTATTTGATTTGACGCAACCCTTTTATAGGTATTGCCAAGCGGCACGATTTTCTGAGCAGCGCAGCGTACCGCACCGCTTCGCTTTTCGTAGCGTCCTCCAGAGCTGGGGCTATAAACGACACCTGGGCGCCTTGTGGTGGCATCGCGAGGTCGGTATGACTGAATGGTACGCCAGGGAGTTGCGCGGCAAAATCATATATAGCAAGGCTATAGGAGAGGAACCGGCTTTCTACAATCAAAACTTGTCCGCACCGCAAGGCTCCATGACTTGCATGGCGACAACATTAAACTTTTCAGGGTAGCAGTTCAATGTAAGATCACAACACCTAAAGTCTTAACCATGGATAGGAATAACAAGAAAAATGGATTTTTCTCTTTTCTCCATTTCTTTTTGTAATTTTTTTCTAGGTATTCTTGCGTGTATCTATGATCAGCGGAGCGGTCGGTCATGGCAAAACGTAAGTGATAAGGAGATTTTGACATGATAAGCCCGATAAGTCATACTCCGACCGGCTCAAAATGAGGGAGCTAGGCTATATGTGTGTGCGCGGGGGAACCTTACCGTTTCTCAACGTTTCCGGTGTTTATACTTCAAAAATTTGGAAAAGATGACAAACCTGCCGTCGTTTACGGCGCAACTTACAGTATGCCTAGTGGAAATACGCAACCGCGAAACCGCCCTTTTTCATTGCCGCGGACTGTAGAAACATAGACCGAGTCCTGTCGCTGTTACGATCTGTTGGGTGCTCCAGTTGAATGCTATCTCTGAGCTCACTGGCAGTATGCAGAAACATCCTTGTCACCAAAAACCTTATCGAAAAATATAATAAAATAATATTTGATATTAAGACATCACTGATCAAACATGAGTATCTGATCTACCAGTGTGAGTTGGGCACAGCGCCCGTTTGGAGAGGGGTCATAAACATACGCATGTTTGGGGACGAATCTGTTGGAATTCTACATGAGATGCTATGTATGTACGATGCATAGATTGACTGCGGCCGGAGTTCTTCATTCATTTGAGTTTTCCATTGGTTCGATGAGGGAGTTCGTTGTGGTACTTTTGCAAATAATCTGATATGAAGCCGATCGGGTCAGCGGGACGACGCAGTAGCACCTAAACATATGAAAAATTACATAGCTTGGAAATCTAAGAAGAGAATATTTCTATAAATAAGTTGGTTCTGAAGCGCACCTCGGCAAGCGCTTTCGTCAAAACGGGAGCAACAGTCCGCGCCAAGTAAATGCCATTCTCAGACGTCGGAAGGTCCGTACGTCCATGAACCATTCGCTCAAAGCGATGACGATCCATATCATCGTTTTCCTCGTCGATTCGAGCCGAGTCCGGAACGGAGCTGAGCGGGAAGTTCAAAATCGCAATGACAACAGATGAAACTATTAGAGTGAGGACTTTTTAAAAAGAGACCGAACGAACGAATTTCGAATAAATTCGTTCATTTTTTATTTCGAACGAACGAATTTCGAATAAATTCGTCCATTTTTTATTTCGAACGAACGAATATTCGAAATTCGAATATTCGAATGACGAATGATTTAAGCATCCATAGCAATATCGCGCAACTACGAAGTGAGCGGCAATAAAAAGTTGAATTCTTCTTCTAAAGCTTTATTTTCACCAACAATTGAAATTGATAAGGCACGACTCTTCTCTAAACCTGTACGGGCTACAACGCAAAGAATGCTACAAAATCAACCTTTCCGTTCTAACTTAGCCTAAGGAGCTTTTTCGAGGAGCTTAACTAACTTTGCTTGCCCCACAAGCCAGCAGATCGCTGGACCCGAGCTCCATATTTATCTCCATAGGGTGCTCTCGCCTCTATGGTTTCAATGAGAGGCGCAGAGTTCTGCTGGAGCCAACAACAGGGCTCGGCTACGCTGACCTGGCCGGCTTATAGAGCGAGCAAAGTTAGGAACCCGATATAACTATCATTCGACGCAGAATTTTACGTAGATTTCAAAAACAACCTTCACCAGGTTGAAGAGTTACAGGCGAAACACCGGTTTTTCGTCCAATGAACTAGGTTGAAGGATCGAGAAAATATTTTTCCAAACTGAAAGCACAAGTTGACCCAGAATTCTATCTCCAAGCACAAAAAAGTTATGCACGAAAAACCGGCAGTGACACCCACCCAATCTTGAAAATGACTTGCATGAGTGTTGGGTCACTTTCATTATTTTTCGGGGCGTTTGACCGGTTGTCACCGGTTTTCCCAATGATGGAGGTTCCCCCTTCACCTGCCCAGAGGTGGAGGTTGGTGGAGTACATGACTCCACCCAACGAAGCCATGGTTGGTGTTATCATTGCGCAGCGGCATGAAAAAATGGGAGTGGCCAAGTGCGATTGCCATGTGGCTCCCCCTGTTAGGACGGCCCTAGTAGCCTCATCAGACGGTGTGGGGAAAAAACTTAGCTCTTTCGTTCGGAAAAATGGAACAATGAAGTAGTGAAGAAAATGACATCAGTCTTGAAAGGTATGTCGATTCCTTCATACATTGGAGATGATTTTCATTTTTTTTTCTGTTAAATCAGCTCGGGTATTCAAATTGGAATAACGTTCGAATATTCACCTCTGCGAATACTCGAATTTGAATAGTGTTCGAATATTCACCTTTTGCGAATAGTCGAATTCGAATAATATCTGAATATTCACCTTTTCCGAGTAGTCGAATTTGAATAATGTTCGAATATTCGAATGTTCGAATAAAAATTCGTTCGAAAAATTCGAATATTTATTCGAACTCGAATTTTCGGTCCTCACTCTATAAACTATCGAGATTCATATCTGTAACCACAGACCTTTCCGATCCGCTTTCACCACTTCCAGGACTCTCGAGCATGGGTCCTTCGTCGATCATCTCTTCACTCATTATTTCGTATTCCTCATCTCGATCCTTGATCATTTTCAAGTCTATTACTGCATTTCTGCGGTAATAATCAGGTGTGCGGCCCTCCTATATTCCCGAAATCTGATACATACACACAAAAATGGATGGAAAAGTACAGGAAGGCTGAAAAGTATAAACGCCTGGGGAAAAACTTGTCTAGCGAGATTCTTCTTGAAGATGTTTCGTATTATTCTGACTATCTGACGTAAGAGGACAAGAAAAAAGAAGGACCTAATCTATTTTGCTCCCTACTGACTCTCACAGAAACTTTAACCATCCCGTCATGGAATCCACAGTACGCCATAGGTAGTTAACATCGAAGTCGCGCCAGGTATTTTCAAGCCTGCCCCGCAATTTAGCCGTAATTGCATTTTTGAATGTTTAAAAACCAGCAGGTTCCGGTTGGGTTTAATAGCGGGCCATCGAACTCTTCTGAGTCACACCAGAACGACTGTGTCCAAATAGGAAATTGTCGGCTTTGCACTGTGAGCATGCCCCCAATCTCGCTGAAATACCACACCCATAGTTAATCTACTAATACAATTACACTTTTCCTGGTGTAATTATGCGCCGAACTATGCCATTTTTGGGAGTATGTGACTTCGCGTATACTTTTGTTGTTTAATATTCCTCTGCTTCGGAGACACATACAGACCAGGATTGAAGAAGTTCGGATCCGTGTCTTTATGACAATTTCTCAACTCAGCAAAAACACCCTTCTGGGCGGCGCGTCTAGAAATTCTCTAAACTTCTCTGGCCTCCCTCATCGGTTCATTATTCGCCCCAACAGCCACAGCGTGTCCATGGAGCAGCTTATATGCATGTAGCTCCACAGCCCTATACTGTCCTTGACCATAGAATGACCGTGAATCGGGCTAGAAGGATATCTTCAGCCATCAAGTTCAGGCTCAGGACGTGGTTAAGATAAAAAGACGTTTTGGTGACATCACGGTCCCCGTTCACGTTCTTATTATAGGGTCAAACCCTTTTCCCTGGGTTGTATCCTCTATTTAGGAGTGAAATTCATTACGGTCAATCGCTTGCGTGTGCGCGCGTATTCTGCGTCTCCTTCCCCAACCACACGTTTTCGTTGTCTCCCCTCTCGCCCCGAAGACGCACGCAAGGTCACAAACTGAATTGGACCCCAAAATAGGGAATTGGTGGATAGGGGCTCGCTATGCACATAGGGAGAAGATCTCCCGTTTTTTGCAGTTCGACACGCCACGCTACTCAATTCAAGCGAACTGGTCCCGAGTAGAATTAGTGCGGCGAAAGACGAGACACATCCTGCCTGTGTGTGTAAAGAGCCCTTATACCGAGGATAGGCGAATTAGTTAGGCCATTCTCATATCTAAACTTTCCGACCGCGATAGGTGCGGTCAACTGTTACGAATCGTGCCGGGACCAGGACCCTACAGCACAAGTATGCTGTTGTAGGAGCACTTTGCGACGCCTGTCGCAGTCGAAAAGAGTGTCATGCCTGAAATGTAAAAACCGTGCGGCAATCGGTCGCTATCGCGGATGTCGGTCTCAGTGCAGTGCGCTCCGACGGGTGTCAGCGACAGCCATTAGATGTCCAAGCCCGTGACGTGCTGAGTTCTTCTTGATCGACACCGATGGCTGGCTTTTGGCGACAGCGATGTCGCAAAGTTCTGCGTCCGCGACATTTCTGTCGTGGGTATAGCAATGGCATTAGGGTATGGTATACTTTGTCGCTGTCATAAGCGAGAGGCACGCAATCTAGCACAAATCGCGAATCGGTCGTCGTAGGAACAGTAATCGCGCGTCTGTCGCGGAGGGCTGACATACTGCAAATGTGGCGAAGCCTGTCGCTGCCTCTGTTGCGCTGCACAGCCACAGTGACAGCGACAGGCTTCGACACATTTGCACTGTGTAAGCCCTCCGCGACACGTCGCTGCGACAGACGGCCGATAACTGTTCCTACGACCGATGCCTCGACTCAGATGAGGGTCCCGCCGCGATTTGTGCTAGATTGCGTGCCTATCGCTCATCACAGTTGACAAAGTATACCATAACCCTTAAAGGGCAGGAGCTCCGCGACAGGTGGCACCATACCCCTAACACACCGGTTGAGGAGCTCGAAAGAGCTCTGCGTTGTAACACGACGCGCGCGGAGGAAATCTGTTTCTTCCGTTACTAGAGCGCGTTTACAGTAACCGTGCAATGAATTTTCGGGACTATCTGGTAAACTCGCTCTAGCGATGAAGTGAACAGAACGGGTTTCCGTCGCGCATCGCGCCATAACACAAAATTAGTGGTAGCTCCTCCCTCGGTGTGTAAGTCGCCGACAACCCCTTTCCGCTTTGCATCGCAGCTTCCGCGTACTCCCCGTAACTGCAGACGAACCTTTGGACAGAAATAAGCTCTCCGTCATAGTCGCTGCGACCCCTAAATCTTTCACAGGGTGAGCTACAGGTTTTCGGCGCAGATCCTTTATGTTCACCGATGTTGAAGACCAATTTCTTGAGAATGAAAACAAGTACATAGTCTGTTATCACTATGAAAATGTTTTAGAAAACCCGCTTTTGAAACAAAAGTTGTCAGGACGTAGGCGCCTACACTTATCGGCCACCCTGTACTTCTATGAGGTGACGTACATTATCTACTGCCATTGGATCAGCCCCAGCCTTGCCGAGAATCTTTAGGTAGTGACCACCATCTCGAGCGGCAGCAGCGTAGTGCATTGAGGTACGCTTGTTCTGTAACGATTCGGTATTGGAGCAAGCAGTTCATCCGAGAACCTCATGAACGACTCACATAATCAGGTGCATTGAGAACGGAAGGGAAATGTCCGGCGATGAAACGTACAATCTCAGTATGCTCGTGCACAACAGCAGCATGCAATGGTGTGCATCCGAAGCGGTCACGGGCTGAAAGCGGATGCGTTTTGACAATGATTAAGAAAACCTACCTTTACGAAACAGTTTCTGTGTCCTGAATGAGGAGCTAAGTATAAAATAGAGTATTGCGGCCGAGAATTCGGTTATTCAGCACTTCCGATGATCGGCTGTTTTTATATCTGCTGCTTTTAACCCTGGTATGAATGAGGGAAGGATTTAGCGGTTCTGCTGCGACTGAGAATGAGCTCACCTATCGCCAGTTTCTTCGACGTCATTAGTGCTTTCACATTTTCCAGGTCACCTTCTTTTATGGCTCGATGGATGCCTTCGATTTTGCTCTAAAAGACATTGACTGCCTTCGAACACCGTCCTAGTAACTATGTAGTGTGTGACGTGAGCTCACCATGTATTCGGGGAGGTTCTCGAGAAAAGCTGATGTCTCGGGATTTGTGGCGTTTCTGTTCTGGAGAAGATCCCCACATCCTATCATAAAATAGTTTCAGTGATATACAATGAGAAGAAACAGCAAGTGTGAATGCTGACCAGAAAGAACGAGCTGTTCTAGTTTTGCTAACTGCCCATCCCTCAACCATTGCTGAATCGAAGACTCCAAATAGCTCGGTGCAACTCGATTGTGAAGAACCTGGATGTTCAGGGCTGGGATTCATGAATGACAAACCATGAGATACAGTTGGGTTTGTTGCGAAAGTAACACAAAATCATTCGAGGCAAACCCAGCTTAGCCCATGGTAAGTATGCGCTCATGAATCCTAGCTAAGATCAATACATTTCTAGGAAAATATTGGGATCTCAAGCGTTCTGCAAGTTACCTGCTTTAGGGCAGCTTTTGTGTCAAGCCGCATTGCAGAGAGGTCAATTTCGCCCGCATGTTTCAAGTAGTACTTGGCAGGGCGTCCATTCTAGAAATTCCGCTTGACGATCGATCACCTTTATCCATTCAGAAGAGTTATAATTACTAACGCAATCATAGATGTTCGGATCGGCTCCGCTTTTCCTCATCATTTTGTATAGATATCCGCCATCACGATATGCAGCCGCGTAGTGCAAAGGTGTGCGCTTCTTCTAAAATGTCAGCGTCCTCATTTGATTCCACATATCAACCGTGAAAAGGTCACAAATAGGTTCTCTTTGAAGGGCAGGATATACCTGATCCATTGCGTTCACAGCGTGTGGATAGTTACGAATAAGATATTTGGCTATGTCGGCTCGATCAAAGACAATAGCCTGCATAACATAGGCATGAGCAGAATGCTGTATAAACAGAATCTAACAACGAACCTTGTGCAGAGGGCTAAGACCCCTGGAGTCGCGACAAAGGGCGAGTTTCTTTCGATCAGTCAGCAGTCTGACTGCTCGAAGATTGCCAGTCTCGACAGCTTTATGGATGGCTTGAACTTTAGCCTAGATTGATTTGAACATCACTGTCAAGAACTGGCAATTATTTATACAGTTGAAGATTGTCTACCTGGTATTGAGGCAACACTTCCAAAAATCCAATGCTGTCCGCGTCTTCCACCTTAAATATGTAAGTGAGGTTCAGGAACAGTCGGGGCCAAAAAAGTACATTGAAAGGTGTACAGCTAAGGGATAAAGGAAATTAATGAAATTATGCTGATATGTTTGTATATGATTATTAATAAACTTCTACAAATCTCATTGATTCGTTAGCCGACAGGGGAAAGTTATTACTGCACCCCAATCTCATAGAAACGATAGGATGAGCAAAGATGAGTCATTTTGTCAAACTCGCCCAAGATTTTCTAAACTTCCTTCGAAACTGTAAAACGGTTGGTATGAGACTGTCCGCCCATGCGGTTGGCGTGCGTGCCGACCGGCCGTCTCCAGGGCATTTATAATCGTTCTCGGGGTTAAACTCCGGTCCGCAATTGCGGGCTACGGCTGTCGCATCATGCGACACGTGATACTCGTGCTAGGAGAAAGGTGAATCTTGCCGGGACCAACTGGTCCCATCACGATTATCACGTGTCGCATGATGAAACAGCCGTAGCCCGCGAATGCTGACCGGAATTTGGCCCGGAGAACGACAGTACTTGACTCATGTATCCATTTAAAGGAGTTCTGGAAGAACAGTGAATAGTATTCCAGTCAGATATTTGCAGCTGTGGCAAGCCTCCACCGAAAGATGCCGATTGCGACGGGCACTCGACACGCATGCTGAACGCGTAGGCGGACAGTCTTATTCGGACAAACTTTACGTACTCGAACTAATCACTTGATCTGCCAAAACACAGTGTGTACTAGATGAGTGATGTTTTTCTAACAGAGCTTAATATGTAGGTCACTTGAGCGTCTAGAGAGACTATTAAAGACCACACCACATTGTTGGCAATACTTCAAGCGATAGAAAATCCACTACTACCTCATGATTGCGACCAAGAAGGAGATCGCCGTAGCCGGTTAGAACCAACTCTTCAAGCTTCCCCACATTGCCAGTATGGATCCAGTCATAGATGTCTTCTTCGAGGTCTGAATGAATTCGCTGTAGAGAACGTACATGAATTAGCCACATTAGTTCTAGTCGAGAAAATGAACACGCATGCGTTGTTCGCGGTAAACGCAGACAGATGCGACGTCGTGGGCAACGTGTTTTTGACCGCGAAGCGACCGACACATGCGCTCTGCCAAGCGTCTGCATGTTGCGCAAAGGTCAGGCCGGAATCATAGTTCCGTCGCGGCCATGCTTAAAAAAACCGTATTTTACATCTTCGCGAACCCCTTTACCATAAAAAATAGGTGGAGGGGCTATCATTAGGATACGCTCTAAGCTGTGTTAGCCAAGTCACTCGAGAAGCAGGCTAGTAATTCAACTAAGAGTAAACCTTCCAGAGCCAAAGTTCGCCAGTACTGCATGGACAATAAAAGCAGTCCCACCTACAACAACTAATTTTCATTAAGCTTCAAAATTTCTTACCTTGAAGAAGCGTCCTATTCAGCTGACCGCATATCAGCTGATTCATCACCGCATTGTCCTTCATGCTGCGTACGTTCAGACGCTGACCGTGCGTACGGTAATAAAACGGTGTGTGACCGTGCTAAACACAAAAAGTATACAAAGGAAAAGGAGATTTTTAGGAGATAGAAAACTTGTTAGAAATTTGCTGCAGGCTTTACGCAGCTCACCTTATCGTCAATGAAAGCGTCACCGCCAGCTTTCTGCAGCACCTTTATCATATGCTCCCCATTGGGGTCAGCAGCCGCATAGTGGAGAGGAGTACGACCTGCCTGAAATGAAACAACGCAGACATTCTAAATATGTGCAGATGAATCAAGCGGGAGCAAAATCAGAGGCTCAAGCTCAGAAAGTGGATAGGCATCATAGATCTTTGATGAGAACGCCTTCTATTCAAAAAGATAAGGCAAGAGCCATGATTGATGGGGAAGCTCTATTAATACATATTGTTCCAAGGGCTTCTGCGTGACCATTTTCCTTTATCGTGAGAAAGCTCGCCTCCTATGTATACATAACGTGGATCGTGAAGAGACTTCGCGTTCAGTGTTGAAGGCTGGCGCAAACTCGGTGCCATATGCTATAACATAGGTGTACCGAGTTTGCACCAACCTTCAACACTGAACGCGAAGTCTCTTCACGATCCAAGCCGATATTACACACATGTATTCAGCTGCAGTATGAAAGTGAGCTCATTACTGGAAAAGTAGCACAACTCAAGTTTCTGCACTTATACAAAAAGCGAACTAGGCCAAGGAAGAAGTGAACCCCAACAAAAATTACGCCATAATCTCTCATCTACACGACTAGTGGGAGAAGGATATATCGTGTCGATAACTTCAACGTGGACAAGGTGAGTCTTGGAAACAACTCTAGGAAATGATATATTAGTAGGACAAGATATGGAGGTTTCGGAAACGCACTCAAAATGTGGAATGGAGCAAGAAATAGTCGTGTAAGGCTTTAATTTTCTTCTTATTGCTGTACTTTGTTTAGAAAGCATAGCGGAGAGGATTTGTGCTTAGGAGCTTCCATCACTAACTGGAATTGTAGTGTTTCACAATGAGAGTGCATCATCAGGATAGAAGGTGATGTACATATCGCGTACCGCGCTGGCGTTGAGGAGCATGAACAGCGATTAACCTTCGCTCCGCGCCCGCACCCGAGAGAATTACAGAAAATTGACGCTGTACATCCTGTACGTACTCATTGTACCCATTATGCATCCTGAATCTAGCGGCATCAGAGTTCTAAATACAACATAGCTTGTAGGTTTTCGCAGTTTGCATGTGGCAACGCTTTCTCGCAGGTGTAGGGCACTTTTTAGGTAGATATGTTATATGATATGTTAGGCGTTCTCCCCCTTCTGTAGCTGTTCGAAATAAGGCGTATTGAGCGTATGATGTCGAAATCCGCTTATCACTGCTATCTATTACCATGACCGGCTGCTCGCTTCCTCCGCCCGGACTCATAAGCGCGGAAAAGGCTTTACCTTTGAATTTACTTTCTATCAGATTCGGAATATAATTTATTATCCTGGTTAGAGAGGCTATCCACCGGTGTACTAGTTAACTGCTAGGTATAAGTTTGAACAAAAAAGTATCAGATGAATTTTTAGGTGTGCCATGCAGTATGCCGCTGTACAGCGCTATGTGCGCAGAATCACATTTGAGAATCTAGGAACAACATTTGAAATTTCCCGCCCTAGTCCTAAATCCTAGCAAGCATCATAGTATGTATTGATAATTAGGCCTTTTCAAATCCGAACCAGTTTTTCAGATTAGAGAAATTTAGCACGAAGTGAATACTTAAAGGCAGCATACACGCTCGCAAAAGTTGTTGAGAAAACTACAATAGTGGGGTCGTACGGGCCCTAGAAGAGCCCTCACGAAGTTGGAAGAGTTGAAAACGAGTTAAAATGACCGTATTTGAGCCGTATTGAGTCACAAAATCATCCTTTCTCCGCCCACCGATACGGGCTCCGCCCCTCAATACAAATGTTAAATGCTCGATTACGGTCACTTTGGCTCATTTTTTACGCTTCTAATGTCGTAAGCGTTCCAGAAAGGGCCGTACGAGTACATTAGCGTCGTTATTCCAACAAATTTGTCGCTAGCTCCGCTATTTCAGCCAATGTGGTAAAACTCGTCCACTTCTGAGTCAATATAGAACGAACCGTTATATCTTCGTTTTAGTTGATTTTTTTCCGGTTTTTTTGTTATCTTTGAATATTAACAGCTTCAGACCTTCGATTCATTCCATAAAATTGATATCATTTTTGAGCGTGTATGCTGCCTTTAAAGGCACAGCCCAAGCTTAGGTGTAATTCTCAATATTATATAGTCCGGCCACCGCGTAGAGCAACCAGCCAAGCGCGAAATCTCGATTCGCTCGAATAAGAGAGAAGAAGCGAGGAAAAAGTCGACCACGCTCCCAGAAACGAAAAAAATGGGGCACGCCCACAATGTTTTTGATCTCAATAGCGAAGAGACGCGACATTGATTTTACTTTTCGATGTGGCATTATACCATGGCATGCTTGAGGGTGAACCGCTCGTAAGTTTTGGTCAGAACGCATGTGACGACGCTTTCGCGATATTAACGCCCTTCTTATTCGCGATATTAGCGCCCTTCAAAGTCAAACTTCAGAATCGATTTTTCGTTTTCCTCCTTTTTTGGAAACAATTATCGCTGATCACGATGGTGTCTCCAGAAACGATCGGAGCTTTTTGCAAATCGAGTTCTGGCCCCTCAAAGGTTTTAAATTTGAACGCCGAGAAGTTGCGGGCGAGTTGTCTCAAGTCTGTTTTTTATATGCAGCTGCCATTCTGAAGCAAGCCAGAATATAAAGCTTCTCTGGTTGGGCTGTTGTGCCTTTAAAGGCAGTGTTCACGATAGTCTTCAATGTTGAGATTATTCGCTATATTGATTAAGTGGCCCCCGGGTAGAACTAAAATGACGTAGAAATCGAGAAAAACGCACCAGAAGTACAGGAAATCCTTAAGTATCACCCCGCCTCTTTAGTATGACAGGAAGTGTTTGTTGTGACCATGAAACCTTTTGTAGACCCGTACTTTGCAATTCTCAACTCTCTATTGCTCCGTTCTTTCCTTAGGGCCCTAACTAATCCTGCTTTGCATAAAATATTTTTCTGGTCTCGATTGGCCCAATTTTCCACCGGCGACAACCACCATGAACATGTTCATCCAGCCGGACAACTAGTCCATCTTATAGAATAATGTCACTGGAATACGATGTTTTAATGCGTTTATCGCCGTTTCTTTGTAATTTTGGTAACACGTGGAGGCCAACGCATTGTTTTATGTGAAAAACTCGGGAACGAAAAAACATAGAAATCGAGAGCCTAGAAAAGCGAAAGCGAGCTGTAATTCGACTCACTACATAAGTAGTATCATTATATTTACACTAACAATAAGAACTATTAGATGGTAAATACAACTGGTTTTCCAGATAAATCAATTGATTGATTTTGAACGGCTATGACCAGCCTTATGCGTGAGTTGAAGCCCGAGAAAAAAAGGTACGAAAGCGAAAGGATAGAGGATCAGTGAGGTGAGTCGATACGAGACATTTTAAACGGAAGCATATCTCATCGGGAGGTCCTAAGCCTCCGGATTCGACGCACGCGATATAATCATTCCGGAAGTTGTGCATCGTTGATGATACCAAGTCATCCATCCGTCAGTAACGACGCAATTAGAGAGAGATAGAGGAAGCCTTCCGATTATTATGACACTAAGGCTGTCAGTGATTCTCCTATTTAAGCACTCTACCTTCTGTCTCCTATGTTTACTGTTAGAAAAACAACAGATTGAAGCTTTCACCCAAAACTTTCGCGAAATTTTCGATTCTGAAACTCGCCACGTTGTCCTATCTACATTTGTTTCGTTGTTACAAATCTATAGGCGAGTTAGCAAACACATGAAAGAGCCCAAGCAACGAGCGGAACCGCAAGTCGTACAACAAAAATACCAATGTTTCGCTGAAACTTTGCTCGGTTTTGGGGGTTCGACACGGTTGCTACGAGTTCACGACAAAAAAATTTAGTAGGATCATAGCTGGAGCAGACACGAGCAAGTGTAAAGAGAAGGGAGGAGACCCAGTGGTGGAGCCAGGGGTCACGATCATAAACCAATAACATGAAAATAAGTGTGAAATACCACTCTGCGTTTCATAATCATAGGTCCACCATGAAAGTTCCAGAATCCATGTGACGCACCAGTTTTCAGGCATTGCCACTGCTACTATTTGATCAGGCATACTGGAAAACTCTTGTGCACATAATTAGATTGGCTGAAAAGATTACCTATGGTTCTTTAAATGATTTAAAGGCAGTGTTCACGATGATTTTCGCTCCCGAGTGTTCCACTCAAAAAACCAAGTGTTACCAAAACTACGAAGAAACGGCGAGAAACGCACTAAAACGTCTTATTTCAGTGACATTATTCTATGACATGGACTTGTCGTCCGGTTGAATGAACATGTTACCGGTGGTCGTCACCGGTGAAAAATTGGGTCAATCGAAAATAGAGGTACACTTTATGCGAAGCAGTATTAGTTAGGGTCCGAATTAATGAATGGGGCAATAGAGAGTAGAGAATGGAAAAGGACGGGCCCACAAACTCTGAGAGAACTCGCCGGGCCAGTGCCGGGAAAGCACCGCGACCCTCGACTCTGCCGCGATACTTCCGCGATAGTGCCGCAGCGGCTCCCTGATCTGACAATTCCGTTGCCGCGTCTTGGGCCTCGACATCGCCGCGATAGTACCGCAGCGGCTCCGCGTTAGAACCGCGCCGGCTCCGCGAGGATGCAGCAGCGAACCCGCGTGAGGTACGATGTACTGCCCTGTGTGGTAAAACGAAACTTTCGCCGGTTCAATTACCCAATTTTGAAGTACTATCCGTGTTTCCTTTGGAGCAAAAAACGGTGGTAACCTCTGTCCTTATCAGACAGAGGACGTAACAAAGGCAGGTGCGTAATTTTGTTCTTAAAGGCAGTGTTCACGATAAATTTCACTTCCGATATCTCCACGGTTTACGAAAGGTCTGGTGCCCTGGGGCCGAATGCATCATTGGGCCGGGTCGGGGCGGGGGCAGGGCAGTCTGCACCCTTTAAAAACTCTGTAAATCAACAAATCAATCGTGCCCCAGCTGCCCCAGCTCAGAGGCTGGGGCAGCTAGAGCAGCGAAAAACACGGCTGGGGCACGATTGATTAGATGGTCTACTACCCTCGCACTGCGATCTTCAATGATGCCGACTGCCCTGCCCCTACCCCAACCAAGCGCGTTGATGCATCCGGCCCCTGTATAGCAAGGCATGCTTGAAAAGGACACGAAAGACGCGTTTTTGAGCGAAAATAGGCTCTCCCTTGTTTATGTTGATTTTTGAGCGTGGAGGAATTGACCGCTAGAAGGATGATACCTATCAGTGCAATGAAGCAAACAGCTCACTTATCAGCACTTCCTTCACTTGATCATTCCTATAATCTGAGCCTTCATTTGTTTCTTTCGAGGGGCGGATCTGGGGCACGGGGCGTGTCTGGGGCACCAAAACGCTTGTTTGCAGCCGTTATTTTGCCACTCCTGGCTCGTTTTCTACCGTTCCTTTGGCACTGGGAGCCTAGGATCCTTCTCCCCTATCATTTTACTGTGGAAAGTCAGCGAGGATGATCATCGTGAACACTGCCTTTAAAGTTAGGCCCCCTTACTTGTACTAAAATTCTCGAATAACTTCGTATGAGATACTCTCCCGGAGACGCGGCGGCACTACCGCGTCGCCGCTACGGCTCCGCGGTAGCGCCGCCTGTAGGCGCCGAGGCAACACTATCGCGGAGCCGCAGCGGCAATTTCTCTCCGAGAAAGATTTCATTGTGATAACGAACAGTTCCTGCGAGAGTAAAGAGGCGGGGTGAAAGCAGAAGATTTCGTGTACTTCTGATGCGTTTTTCTGAATTTCTACTGCATTTTACTTCTACCCGGGGACCCATTTATCGATATAGCGAATAATCTTAAAATTGAAGATTATCGTGAACACTGCCTTTCAACTAAATATGCCCACTTTCATTACGATGGGTCCACTCATCAAAGTCAGCTCGTATAGGAATGAGACCGGAATATTTTGACTCAGGCCTAAAAGGCAGTGCTCACGATGATTTTCGTTCCCGAGTTTTCCACTCAAAACAATGCGTTGGCTACCAAGTGTTACCAAATTACGGGGAAACGGCGGGAAACGCACTAAATCGTATTATTTTAGAGACATTGTTCTCTGGCCTGGACTAGTTGTCCGGTTGGATGAACATGTTCACGAAGGGTTGTCACCGGTAAAACATGGGGCTAATCAAAAATGGGAGAATATTTTAAGCGAAACGGTATTAGTTAAGGCCCGAAGGAATGAATGGAGCAACACAAAATGAAACATTGCAAAAGACGGATCCACGAACGATTTCATTGTCACAACAAACAGTTCCACTGAGAGTAAAGATGCGGGGTGAGAGTAAAGGATTCCGTGCCATTCTGGTGCGTTTTTATCCGTTCCTTCGTCATTGCAGTTCTACTCCGGGGCCAAACAATCGATTTAGCGATTAATCTCAAAATCGGAGGTTTTCGTGAACACTGTCTTTAAATAATCAGTTATTGGTGAATCAGGCAGTGTAATACTCATAATGTTTTGCCGTAATATGCTTTCCGTTAACGAAGAAGGGCAAACCATTGCTTGTGCTCAGACACGGTGGAGCAACCGGAGAATCGATGGAAAGATGAGCCGCACATCATGGTGAACAAGTCGCGAAGAAGATGAGAGAAAGCGTTTTGTATGGTGGAAGAGGCTGTTGAGCCGAGATGAGAATAGAGTCTGCCGACTCTTGTCTAACACGGCCATGAACCTCAGCAGGATACGCGCGAAGACTTCGCTTCTAGCGTTCATAACGATTCTGCAAAGGCCTGTCAACCTCTCCGAAAAGATTATCAGAGAGGGAGGGGTACGTGTAACATTGGTATGGATCGTGAAGAGACCTCGCTTTCAGTGTTAAAGGTTGGCGCAAATTCGGTGCACCTATGATATATCATGTGTAACCAAGATTGCGCCAACCTTCGACGGTGAAGGCGAAGTCTCTTCACGATCAATGCAGACTTTATCAAGACTTCCGCGAAGGCATAAACGCGGTCGGCTTAGAACCGCACGTGACGATCCCGCCACAGTTTGAACCGAGCTACACCCATGAGTTGTCGATTGGTTTTCACTTTATGAAGAATCTCAAACTTTTCAGGTGAACTTGTCTGGCGAAGAGAAGTATGTATGCACATTCGTCCTATGAAAAAGGCACCCGGAAAGCTTGAAGCCTACCAGAAAGTGAAAAATAAGGCACATCTTGTGGGTGTGACATGGACCAAGTTGCGGCGAGGTAGCCACGAGCGGTCTCAAGTCAAATGCCTCTGCGCCTTTGCGGAAACCTTTGCCGACGCATCACTCCCTGTCTGTAACGGCTTTAGGAACGGTTGTAAGACCCTTACAGAGCCGTGGTAGGCGTTGAAGGCAAGATGTTGGCACGCACCCCGCTGAGGCTCATGGTTGGGTTCGACAATAGTCGGCAGACTCCATTCCCGTCTCGGCTCAACAGCCTTCTCCACCATCCAAAACGCTTCCTCCCACCATAGGAATCGAAACTTGTTCATCATATTGTGCCAATGGTTCATCTTTCCGGCAACTTTTCGGTGGCTCTACTATCTCTGAGCATAATCAATAACTTGCCCTTTTTCATAGTCGGAAAGAATGGTATAGCAAGGCATTATGAAGCCCTGCCAGATTCACCAATAATTGGTCAACTAATAGACCTGAGTCATAGTAAATCGCTGTTATTTCTATACAAACTGGCTTTAATAAGTGGAACTATTCTTATAAAATGGGGCATTTTGAGCTTAAAGGCAGTGTTCACGATAGAAATCGCTCTTCTGCTTTTCCGCCTATCTTAAAAACGGCCCCAAGCTGATCTCAATGATGTCTCTAAAATCGTACAAGACCTTCTGGGAACGAAGTTATGGTCCCTCAAAAATTGATCTAAGGAAACATGGTGGACGAGTTGTCCGAGGCTTGTAACTTCCGTCTTTCGCAGCCGATGTATGCGAGCTGACCTGAGTTGAAGGCAGCAGACACGCTGAGAAATGGTATCGATTTTATGACATAAATCAAAGGCTTGGAGCTGGTTGTATTGGGAACTGACGAAAAAACGAACGAAAACTGTACGCCAATAGAAGAATAACGGTTATTTTGTTATCGGGTGAAAGTGGACGAGTTTTACCGCGCGCGGTTGAAACAGCGAATATTAGCAACAAAACGGTTGAGATGGAAAAGTCTCTATACTCTTACAGCGTGTTCTGGAACGTTCACCTCGTTGGAAGCATGAAAAAACCAGCCAAAGTGACCGTATTAGTACTATTGATCTGGACGAGTTTGTATTTTGGGGCGGGGTTGCAGAAATTTTCCGATTCGCATTACAGAAATTCAGTAATTGTGACTCATTTTTGCCGCTTCCAACGTTGTGAGCAGTCTACTAGGAGCCATGCGACTCCAGAAACGTAGTTATCTCAATAACTTTTTCGAGCGTGTCTGCTGCCTTCAAGAGAGAAGCTGAGAATGAAGGGAAGAACGGGGCTAATAATTTGAAATCATCGCTCATCTCACGATCTCGAGCATTCATTTGTTCACTTCGGTGGGCGTGTGTTGTGATTTTGGGGTTTGCCTCGCGCTCGAAGAGGCGACTTCGGGCTCTTTTGGAGCTTTTCCTGGCTCGTTCTCAAGCGTTCTTTCCACGTCAACGTTACAGTGTGCCCATCCACTAAACATTCCTAGTGAAAACTTAAACACATTTTTTTTTATCGTGAACACTGCCTTTAAATTATTTTAACAACTAGGGGTAATCTTTTCAGTCAATCTGATAATGCGCACAGGGGTTTCCGAGTGGGCCTAATTGAATAAGAGCAGAGATAATGCCCAAAAACTGGTGTTTAGATGGATTTAGGAAATTTAAGGACGGACCTATCATTATGGAACGCACTTTCCGTACTTCCTCTAATGAAAGTACACCTCTATTTGAAGTACACCTCTAATAAAAGTACACCTAAAAGGAAAGGGTGAGTATTAGAAGTACACCCTCTTTTTGAAGTACACCTCTGTTAGAAGTACATCTAAAATAGAGGTCTGAGTATTAGAAGTACACCCTATATTTGAAGTACACCTCTTTTAAAGGTACACCTCTTTTCGGAATGGAACTCCGGTATTCGGATTAGTGTTTAACAATTGGAATGTGGCATTTTCGAGAGCCAGTTCGCACGAAATGTTTTTTCATTATAATGAGGTTTAAATATTCACAACAAATAACTATCTGCTACCCCTTTCCCTGTCTGAGATTCCTTGTATGGGACAACTTCCAAGTAGACTTCAGCGAACCTCAAATGACCAAGAAAAAACAGAGCGGAAACTCGATATTGCTGCTATTCGCGGTAAATTCACGGAGTTTTTTAGGTTATTTACAAATATTAATATTTGATTGGGATTTATTCATCCAAAGCTTACTTGTTTTGGCTCAATATGCTGACTTTAACGGTCCATGAAGAGCTAAGTTTTCCCAGCTTTATGAAAAATTAATCACTCATGAAGAGGAATCGTTTATACGACGAGGAAACCAGGAGCCGCCAATGGTAGGCTTTATGTACAACGCATTATGGACGCAAAGAACCCGCCTCTGGAAGGGCTGTTGTCATGTCGTTCAAGAATTGCCCTTTTTCAACCGCTCTGGACGGCTCGAAAGGTTCTCTTGTTTTCAAGCCCAACGACTCGATTCCTATTGGTCTCTCTCTTCCTCGTAAAGTACGTGTCAACGAAAACGATACCGAACTTACACAATTTTTGGAAGAAATTAACTTGGGAGGGGTGTGAATAATTGTTTTTAAAAAGTGATATCAGTGAATGAGAGGCCTCAGTTCGATTGAGCCTAAGTGGCTGAGTGGCTAAGTTTTCCTAGTTGTGGTCTGCAATTTCAATACATGAAAATTTTTGGTGTTATACTGGGAATCTCTGCCGAAAATGTGACCAGTCCTACCACTGGAAAATCAAAAAAATGCGCAGAATAATAGAAGTACACCCTCTATTAGAAGTGCACCTCTAATAGAAGTACACCAAAAATAGAGGGCTGAGAATTAGAAGTACAGCCTCTATTTGAAGTACACCTCTAGTAGAAGTACATATAAAATAGGGGCCTGAGCATCAGAAGTACATGTACTTCTAAAAGAGAAAGTAGGGTATGTTCTTCAAGAGCTGCGAAAGTGACTGCTCAAGGATGGAATAGCGATGTATTTCATAGATCGCAAGTCGAATGTAAGCAGCCGAGCGGCTTTTACTGGGTAGTCGCCACTCTTCGTTACATTGAATAACACCAGACATAGTTGGCAAATCAATTTCCATATTAAGATCGTACACCGGCTGTTGGATGCGCAGTGTTCAGCAAGATTTTTAATCTCCAGATTAGTGCCCGATATGGAGGACTGCTCTCCGCGCCTTTATCCTCTCAAGTCAATCCAGTGAGTACAATACTCGCACTGTTTTGTTGAAACGGGGAGCATTTGAAAAATTTCCCCGAAAAATTCAGATGCGTAGAACATTTCTGAGGGGACTTTTTTGATTTTTGAAAATTCTGGCACCAGGTTGTCCAATAATTCTTGTCCGAAAATTTCACCATTTTTAATTTTTTTCAACTTTATTGAAAAACAAGTCTAATCAACAATATAATCACCACAGTTATCCACAACAGTGGCCCATCGATTGGGTCGGTCGCCGATGCCCTTCGCCCAGAGCTCCGCGGGCTGCGACTCGAAGAAATCCGCGATGTCGGATTTGAGGTTGTCGTAGTTGGTGAATTTTCTTTCGGGCAAATGGTGCTTCAGCGGGCGGAACAAGTGGTAGTCGGATGGGGCCAGGTCCGGGGAATGCGGCGGATGGGCAACCGTCTCCCAGCCGAGCGTCGCCAACTTCTGCTGGGTCTCCTCCGCCACGCGGGGGGGGGCGCGTTGTTATGCAGCAGAAGGACCGAGACCCGTCGGGGACGCTTTTCTCGTATGGCGGCGGCTAGTTTCTCGAGCTGATCGGTGTAGATGGAGGCGGTGACCGTCCTGCCTTGCGGGAGCAGCTCGAAGTACAGCATGCCCTTGGTGTCCCACCAGCAGCAGAGCATGATCTTCAGCGGGTGCAGGTCGGCTTTCGGCGTCGTCGGCGGCTCTTCTCCGCGCGGGATCCAGACGGCACGGCGGGCGACGTTGTCGTAGAGGATCCAGCTCTCATCCCTAGTGACCAGGCCCTCGAGAAACTCCTTGGACGAAGGAGGAGGGACTGGCAGACGGCCACGCGGCTCTGCTCGTTGGCGTCCGTCAGACGGTGGGGATCCAACGGGCCAGAACTTTGTGGTAGCCGAGTAAGTTGAGTCGATTGTGGATGGTGGACCTGCTGCAGCCGAGCGTCGTCGCCAGTTCACGGGTGGTGGCTTCCGGCTTCTCCTTGATACAGCGACGGACTTCGTCATCATCCACCGTAGAAGGCCTCCCGCTGTGCTCCCTGTCCTCGAGGCTCGTGTCGCCGCTCTCGAAACGATTGAACCAGCGGCTGACTGTGCGTTGGGACACTGCATCCTCCTTGCACGCTCTGCAGATGTTGGCGACCGCGGTGCCCGTGTCGTTGCCCAGCAGCCACTCGTAGTACACGAATGTACGAATTCGACCTTGGTCCATTTTAGCTTGTACTGGTAGCTAGACGCGGCGACAGCGCCTTATATACCCCTAGCGTAGAACTTTGGAGAACCTTCTAGAAGGTTCCTACACTTGCCTGATATTATAACACTTCTAAGGAAAATTATAGAATTTTGAAAATTTTCGGACAGGAATTATTGGAGGGCTTGGAATATTTGGAGCTCAAATCGCTACCCCATGATGTGCTTTCATCGCCGAAGTTTCCAAAATCGCTTTTTTTAGAGGAAGTTTCTTAAGCCGTTTCACGAAAAACTCGCGCAGCACAGTGCGGTGAAACATTGAGTACAAAATGTACCGCCCGTTAGTCTCATTTTTAGCGTCCTTCTTTAATAAGTCGCCTCCAATTCAACATTTTTGGAATCTGAAAACAACTTTAGATTTCTGGTGGGGAGAGCTATTCAATGGTACTATTATGATTGATAGGGTATAGAGTTGAACAAAAAAGTTTGGCATTTCATTTCCAGATCGTTATGTAACACACGTACTCAGACAAACCATCGCTCGGAGCGGGACCGGCTCCTCCCAATTATGACGTCATCGCCCGTACAGCGGCCGAGGGGCGAACTGGCACCGCGGTCCCTGTCCCATTGGAATATCAGCCTCGGCCGCTCTCCGGTCGCTCTCAGGGCGACAACGGTGCCATCGCCAGAGGTAGAGAGACGCGGGATTGGTTGTTCTTTGAGTGATAAAGTGTAGGCCACGCTATCACTCAAAGAATAACCAATACTGCGGGTATAAAAGGTGGCTTGTACCGTGTAGACGGGCAGTTGGCCTTTCGAGGCCACCATCGAAAGGTGACCTCGGGCTCCTTCTCAGGAGGACAATTTTCGGCTGCCAAGGGGAACCCCCATGGCCCGCGGTGAGGTCGGCTTCTTCATTGCGGAGTCCGCAATGCGGACCATGCTGGAATGGTATTCTTGCTGCGGCCTGTGACAGGATTAACCTCCTTGCCCACAGGCCCAAGTACCCTATCCTCTTTAGAGACTTAACCCTCTTCAGAAGAGGCGGAAATAAAGAAAAAATAGCTGTTGGCAAAATCGCATGTACAGCGACCGCAGTGCCAAATGCGACCGATTATCGCTTCGAACGGGACTGCGGTCGCCCGGAGAGCGATTGCTGTCGCCCGAGTAGATGGCAAATTTTCGCTTGGAGCGGAGAGACAGCGTCGATCGAGTCGCTCTACGGTCCCGCTCCGAGCGATGGTTTGTCTGAGTAGCGCTGTGCAGCTGAATACCGTATTTGCAAACTGTATGGCACCCTAAACATTCCCTCGCAAGCTTTTTTGTTAAAGCCTTAACCCCAGCAACAGTCATAAGTAGCTTTGAATAACCCGTCTCATCAGAATCCTAAATCACTTATCAGATACAAAAACACTAAATTTGGAGGGGAACTTGCTGAAAAGGTAGACTAGCGCTGGGAATGTCCGGGATTTGAATAATGAATCTGCTCGAATTTCGAGATTTTCTCTCCTGCAACTCTTTTCGAATTTAGATTAGGAGAGATTAGGAGAACAATTGATTAGGAGAGCATAGAGATTGCTCCTATAGTACTTGTACAATTAATACTCCAACTTTCGCCGCACTTTGCTGCACGTGACATTTTCGAAAATGAGCGCAAAAACAAATTCCCCCAACAGTCGTGATTTCAGGAAAATTTGGCCCACAAAGCAAAACATTAGTTGATAGTTTGAGCTGTAAATATGACGATTCCATATTCCGAAAAAGTTTTCGTTAAAGGCAGTGTTCACGATGGTTCTCGTTTCCAAGTTTTCCACTCAAAACAATGCGTTGGCAACCAAGTGTTACCAAAATCACGAAGAAACGGCGAGAAACGCACTAATTCGTCTTATTTCAGTGACATTATTCTATGGCCTGGACTAGTTGTCTGGTTGGATGAACATGTTCACGGTGGTTGTCACCGGTAAAAAATGGGACTAACCGAAAATGGAAGAATATTTTGGGCAAAACAGTATTAGTTAGGGCCCGAAGTAAAGAACCGAAGAATACAGAATAGAGAATTGCAAAAGACGGGTCCACAAAAGATTTCATTGTCACAACGAACAGTTCCACTGATACTTAAGAGGCGGGCTGATACTTGAGGATTTCCTGCCCTTCTGGTGCGTTTTTCTCGGTTTCTTTGTCATTTCGGTTCTACTTGGGGGCCAAGCAATCGAATTAGCGATAAATCTCAGAATCGAAGATTATCGTGAACACTGCCTTTAATGATTGTTACAAGCAAAAAACTTTTTTTTTGCCAAGTTCGCTGAATGCTCCCTATTTTACACAACTTAGCCCGTGGATTGTATCTCTAGAATTCTTACCTTGCCTTTTTAGTTTGTTGTTTGGCGTAGGAATCCGTCCCGTACCTCAAGAACTGCATAGGAGTCTCTCAACTCTATGTCATGTACGAGGTGCTAAATTGTATTACCTTTGAGCGGCTTATCAAGTATAACCACAGATGAAATAACTACAGAAGAGCAAGCCGGTTTTCGACGTGGAGGATTGACCAAGTGATCGTTGTGAGAAGAGTGTTCGGCACCTGTTTGGTAGCTCTCATTCACCTCTCTTACACCCCCTAATCATAGTATTTCCGAGAGTGGCGAATGCCGCGTGAAAAAAATGAGAAAGCGGATGTCTGATAACGGTATCAGATATCTACTTCCTCATTTTTTTGGCTGATGTCCAGTGGCATTCACCGCTTTCGCAAAAGTATGATTAGGATGTTTTTGGCCATACAACAGTGACGACATCGCCTATCGTCGGTGGATACGCTCGTGAGTTTGGACGGATTCGAGTGGGCAAGTTTGCATCCGATAACTTCAACACGCTGCAGGAAATGTCGCCGTGAATGTCGGAGTGGTGGCGGTGCTTGGTGGCGTACGAGTTCGGGTCTATTGTTCAGATTATTATCAGACCTATAAGGAGTATGAACAAGTTTTGAAGTTTTGTTTTGTAATTTTATGAAGACAAATACTGACTTCGAGAGATCAGGCGTGCGAACAAACTCACATACCAGCGTCGTATAGCATAAGAATCCCGAACACGATATCTGTCTGAAGTGCCAGAGTTTCATGAAGAGAAGGTTTGAAACTTGCTCTAAGAGACAGATGTATTCTGTGTAAGTAGCCTCTGTCCCGGAGTAAAATTTACTTCCTTCGATCGCGTGCGTGTGCACGCATCTGCTGCGTCTCCATCTTTTCCACACTTTCTCGTTAACTCTCCCTTTTCTCCGCACAACCAAGCAAAGGAACGATTTAAATTTGTCTCCGGAAAAGGGGATATTCAACATTTTTGCGATTCTTTAATCAACACTGCCTTTATCAGGGAGGAAGTGAAAAACTAAGCTGATGAAGGCGACTAACAGCTTCTGGTGGTATTGAGTCAGTGCAAATAACTACATTGTCCAATAATAGCAGCACTTAAAAAGATGTGGTATGATAACTCAGCTAACAAAGAAAGCAGAAGCATTTAGGTCGAGCTGCAGTGTAGAACACGTTATGCTATAAATAGGGGTTCATTGAGATTAGCAGCGGAGTCTCGCAATTACTACTTATTGAGGAACTTCTCTGAATAGCCAATTTTCTCTAGACGAGGTTCTTTATTTCTTGGGAAGCAGGAATCGAAATGTATTTCTCGAGAGCGACTCTGTTCTATTGTAAACGCGAAATGTATGAGGAAAAAAGCTAAGCGATTTCACATACATATCACACGTGGCAATCAATGACAACGGGGTCTCAAGTGAAGCTTGTCAACAGAAGCCAGGTTGAGTAGGAATGGATAAGTCGCCAGAAAATGGCTTCAGTCTCATTGCTTCAAAGATTCCCTATCTAAACATCTTCTCTAACTAGTGGGAGAAGGTATATTATATCCGATACACAGGAACTTGACAGACAAACGATTGAATTCGATTTATAATTTTTGGGTAGACCAACTCCAGATGAGGTTAGATTTTGAATTATTGAATGACAATGATTCGCCAACGGTCAACGCTTTCTGAAGCGAAATACTTTCGGCCCACGGTTCACGAGCAACGCGGGGTCAGGGGCTCTCTACACACCGAGGGAGAAGTTGTCCCGTTTTTGCAGTTCGAAACGTCACGCCACTCAACGCGAGCGAAGTGGTCCTAAGTGGAATTAGAGCCGCGAAAGGCGGGACAACTCCTCCCTCGGTGTGTAGACAACCCCTGTCCCAGCAACGCACCCTGCGATTCAAGGGCAGTGTCCACGATAGAAATCGTCCCTGAGTTTCCACCGGCAATTGATTGGTCAGGGGTCTATTGCGACAGTAGTGTCTAAAAACGACTAAAAACGAGGAATGACTAGCAATATCCGGTACTAAACTTGAATGTAGGCGAGCGGGCGAGGAGCAATCGCGCATTACTGCGCGTAATGGCGCATTAAGGACTTTGTTAAGGAAGTTTGGGGCTTTGAAGAATGGCCAATACGCAACGCTGAGGGTAGGTGAGGCTTGATTATAGCATTTATCAAATATGTTGTCTAAAAACCCCGAAAGATTTGTTAAAAGAAGGAAACCCGTTGCGCTAAATACTATAAAGGCGCATTCTTGATGCGACGATCGGCGCAACGGGGATCGGGTTCGGAAAGGACTCTGCAAGGATTACTCTGCAAGGTTAGAGAGTTTTGCGAAAGATACGAGATGTTTTTGTAAAGGATTTTGTGTAGATTGAAAATATTTTTTCAGAATTTGAAAATTTCCAAATTTCAGTTTTTATTGCCGTTGCGCCACTTTTTGCAGCAGAGAAAAGTCCGATGTGGGAGCGCAAGTATCCGTTTAACTTTGCTCACAAGCGAGGAAGTATGGTTAGACGTGCAACTGAAGTCAATAATATGTTTATTAATTAGTAGGTCGTAACATATACATTGACTAACTCACATCTATCGACATTGACCCTATTATAGGGCACTCAGAAGTCATTTATTACACATCGCCTGCATCTTACTAGGGATCGGCCATCGGTTGAAAACGCCTTTCAAAGAGAAACTTATAGCAGTCGTCCGACTCTTGATGGAGTCCTTAGAGCATATAGCCTAGCTCGCTCATTTTGAGCCGGTCAGAGTAAGGCTTATCGGGCTTATCATGTCAAAATCTCTTTATCGAGGGGCTCGATTCTCTTCGGTGCAGTTTTTTTGCATTTTCTCAGAACTACCGTTCTTGGAATTCAGAAACATTTCTAATTGCGTGTAACTCACTTCGGACCTTCAACAAGCTTTTTGTATTGAACAACGGGAAGAATACCGGGAAGAATATTTATGAGGATTCAATAAATTGCTCGCGAGCATTCTTTCATGAACAGATGTGGCACTCGAAAACGATATGCTGGAAACATAAGAACTGTTCACAGTGTGAACATAGGCTCATCACAACCGCGAATTTCGCAAGTTCTTACAATGTTTCGAAGATGTCAAAAGTCTTCAATAGATGCAATAGCCTTAGCTGAGGAAAGAACAAAACCAAGGAATGATTGTGTTCGAAACTGAATAACGATGCCCAGTCGGCTTAAAGGCAGGGTTCTCGATAAAAACGGTTGTTGTGCTATCCCCACGGAATGGTAGATCTGGCCAACACAAAAATGAAAACAAGTGAAAAATCGGAGAAAAAAACGCTCGGGGACAAGTTATTGCTTGGTGTCCTCCCGCCCCCAATAATCGGGATTTGTGTATAAGCTCGTTTTGTCAACTTTTATTTAGCTTCTAAAGTAATTTCCGAATATTTCTGGAGACTACTGATTACTTTAGCAGCAAAATAAAATTCGGATAAGCATGCTTTCGCTAAAATCTCGTTAATTAGGGGGCCGGCCGACACCGGTAATTAGCCGTTGTACCTTGTTTTTGAGCGTTTTTCCCGAGAATTTCCGGGTTTTTTCACTTATTTTTACTATTGTGATGGCCAAATCTACATTCTCATGAAGAGAGCTCAAAAGTCGTTTTTATCGCGAACCCTGCCTTTAAGTGATGATCGGTTGATCGGCATTTCATTGCTGACAAAATTGAGGGATGCCCAAAAATGGCGTAAAAACCACCGTAGCCTAATTTAGTCGTCCGATAAACTGGAAACGGACCTCGTAGTCGTGTTCAGCGCCCCAAGTAACCCACCCGTGGGCCAAATTCGAAATTTTTTTCGACCTCCGAAGCCCCAAAAATGGCAAAAGGGAGGAGCCTTCTGCCATTTTGGCACCGGAAGTCAAAACACTTGTTTTTCCCTAAACTTTGCCCAGGGAGTTATTGAGGCGCTGAACACGAAAATAAAATCCGTTTTCAATTTTGTCAAAGATTACGGTAGACTACAGTACTCACGGTACCGGACCCAGCTCTAAACTCGGTTCAGAGAGCTTTTCAGCAGCTACAAGTTTAGATTAAAAAATGTCTTTGGAGGTACATACATTAACGGGTATGAGTTTCAATAAAAACGGTGATTTTGACAAGTTGCCATTCCATAGTTAGTGCACATTTCACGTGCATCGTAGTGAATCTTCGCTCTTGGGGCCTTCCCTCTCACATTCAGAAGCCATATTTCCACATTCAAGACTATTCTGATAAATTCGCAATTCAAGTTTTCGATTTTTATGTTTTATTTGACTTTCACAAAACAAACTTCGACGAAATCTATGACTAAAAATGCGTACTTCTCGCACGCAACTGACAATTATTACCTCAATTAAGTTTACCTAGTGGTTTGAAGAAATTCTTATTTTCTCGAAATTTTTTAAGACCGCTCCAAATTTTAATTTTTTTTACAAAAATTTTCCAATATTTTTACGACCGCCCGTTACGCCTAGCCGCATCCTTGCTCAGCCCTGGATGTAACATGAATGTAAATACAATTTTTTTCGTATCCAGACATCTAGGTAAACGAATATCCGGAATGCTAAGTGATTGTGCTCGATTATGCGGATTTATTGCTCAATAGCCTTCGAAAAAAATTCTAATTATTATCCAATCTTGAATTTTCGGTCAACCCTACACTATCCGACCCATTCCTTGTTAGAGATTTAATCAGTAAGTGAACTCTTCCTATTAGGCTCCCGTCATAGTTGGCTCATAGGCAGGGCGTCCTTGTCCCATGAGAAACACGCGAAACTGAAAGAAATGAAGTAAAAAGAAATCGCTCTCAAATTATAAGAATCGACCTGGAATCTTACAAAAATCACCTTCAAAAAATGAAATTCTCGAATTGAGAAAACCTTTCTTAGTGATGAAATTCGATCTGATGCGACATAAGATGGCCAACATAAGGATTATTTTTATCATTTCCGGATGATTTTTACCACTTCACTCCTTCCCATTTTCTGTGTTTCTGCTATATATCGACTAGGACGACCGGCTTATTGGTCAACTACGGCGGTGTCTTGGGATACAGTTGTAATAAAATGATCTAAAAACCTCCATCTACGAATTGAAAATCTCCTCCATTTGCACTAGAATAAAAAAAGACGAAAAAGAAAACCAACATGATCAGTGGCATTCACACATTGCGGATACTTCGCTAGCAGGTGACGGACAGTATTTGTCTGTCCATGAAGCAGAGCTTTGTGCAATGGAGTCATACCTACAGTTATGATATACTTCGATTCAATTTTTGTTCATAACACAATTGAGGCCGGGTTCATACAACTACAACTAGCGACGTGAGGCAACGCATATCAAACATATTCATGTTCGATCCAACTGGTTTATAAATATCACTTCGCGTCGCCTGTCGCGACAAGCATGAACCAGGCCTAACATAAGTCATTCTTCTTACCGTAAGTGTCTCGAGCGAGAGCCAACTGCTGCCGATCAATGAGCGACTTAACGCGTCTGACATCTCCATCTTCAACTGCTTTATGGATCGCATCGATTTTTGACTGTAAATGAAAGACTCAACTTCGAATGAAATTAGAAACCGATTCGATATCATGCCGGAGCGCACCTGATAGAGTGTCAGACCACGCAGAAATTCCTTGCTAGCAGCGTTGACCGTTGTCTTCTCTCTGAATAGTTGGAAAACGGATAAACATCACATTGGTTTAAAAAAAGAAGCCCGGCACTTGACCGACTTTAGTAGATGTCCACGTCCATCAAGCACGAGCTGCTCCAGCTTCCCCACTTCTCCATTTGCAATCCACTCGTCTATCACATGCTCTGGTGGTGCATCTGCAAGAGCTCGTATGATAACCTTGAAGCTGCTTCATGAATACTTTTCATGAATAAACTTTTTTGGGAAATGCCACCCTAAAGTGAAGCTTCCGCCATGTGTCCGCAGAGGTGAATGCTCACAATTCAGCACCTTACACTCACTCAGATAGTTTTTTGCTGAAGCAGAGTGGATTTTTTTCAAGGCAAAATCCGTAGCTAGCAACACAAGCGACAACCTTCGCTATTGTCCTTCGAAAGGCATTGTCTGTAGCCTTCTATAACTGGTTAGCTCCATCCACTCCCTCGAGGCTACAATTGAGATAGTATCTTCAGTCGCAGTTACCTTAGGGGTATGATATACATTGTCGCTGTAATGAGCGACAGGCATGCAATCTAACACAAATCGCGGCCGGACCCGCATCGGAGCAAAGGCAAAGGCCGCCATAGGAACAGATGTTGTGTGTGGGTCGCAGCGACGTGTCGCGGAGGGCTGCCATACTGCAAATGTGCCATATCCTGTCGCTACCACTGTCTGTCGCTGTGCAGTGCACTGGGACAGCGACAGATTTAGGGGTATGGTATACTCTTGCGACATACGGTCGCATCGCTCTGCACAGCGACAGCGACCGCCTCCCGCCCTTTAAATCTGTCGCTGTCGCAGTGCACTGCACAGCGACAGCGACAGTGGTAGCGACAGGCTATGGCATATTTGCAGTATGTCAGCCCTCCGCGACACGTCGCTGCGACCCACACGCGACATCTGTTCCTACGACGGCCGTTGCGGTTGCTTCGATGCGGGTACCGCCGCGATTTGTGTTAGATTGCATGCCTGTCGCTCATTACAGCGACAAAGTATACCATACCCCTTAAAGGAGGGGATGATGTCGCTGTCGCTGTGCAGAGCGACGCGACCGCGTGTCGCAAAAGTATACCATACTTCTTAGCGACGATGGCGTTTTTCGCTACCTATAGACGCTTTCCCGAAGACTTGCTCTATGTGTTAATTATATAGTGCGAACTGCCGGATCGCGGCACTTTTCATGCCGATCTTCAGCTTTATGGGACGATCCTCAGCTCTTTCTTATCATCACCGGCACTCGCATCGTGATCTAGTAGTTAGGGTATAGTAAACTTCTGCGACACACGGTTGCGCCGCTCTGCACAGCGACAGCGACCGCCTGTAGCAGAAGTCCCGCCCTTAAATCCTGTTGCTGTCGCAGTGCAGTGCACATCGACAGCGACAGAGGTATTGACAGGCTTTTGCACATTTGTAGTATGCCAGCCCGCCGCGACACGTCGCTGCCACCCACACGCGACAACTGTTTTCCGCTGCTCCGATGCGGGTCCCGTCGCGATTCGTGTTAGATTGCATGCCTGTCGCTCATTATAGCGACAAAGTACACCATACCCCTAAGAGGTCAGGGGTTTTCTTCGCCAACAACACGCCGAGGGAAGTCGAAGGGAAGCGGAAGGTATGATATCGCGCGAGGCAGAGAAACAGATCATCTCGTCTTTGGCCATTTCTATACCAAAACTTTGCGACCGCGACAGGTGCGGTCCACTGTTACGAATCGTGCCGGGGCCATGCCCATACCGTAAAAAATGTTGTGGCAAGAATAGTTTCCAACACCTGTCGCGGTCGCTGGCACGAAAGTGGACGTTATACCTGAAATGAGATCCGTGCGGTAATCGGTCGCCGTCGCGGCCGTCCGTCGCAGTGCAGTGCCCTGCGACAAGAGCCAGCGACAGCGACCAAGGGTTCAATACAATTTCGTTCTTGTTTTTCTCGGCGCCGAGCGACAGTGGCGGCTGGCCCTCGACGACAACGACGTCGCAGTCTTCTGCGACAGCGACAGGCCAATCGTAGGGTCTAACAAATGCCTTATACTATGTGAGATGGAAATGCAAACTGTGGCACGTATTGATATCACTGCGAAACGATGAGAATTCCATGGCGAAGCGGTCATTTTCCAGCGAAGTGATGCGAAAAATTCCGGCGGTTGAGAGGGAGGCCAAGGCAGGCAAGGGGTGGCCGTGGAGCGCACGTTTTGCATTGAATTTTTACCTCATCTTTCCTTCGACTTCCCGGATTTATGGAAAATACTACTGTGCTTATCTGGGCCGAATTCCGGTCCGCAATTGCGTCTCGACACGCTTTGCAGCCGCACGCGCTCGGGTCAGTCGAGTTTCCGGCGCCAAAGCCGACTCGATGCAGCTTTTTATACAACTTTCTCCAATTTTTCTTAAGTTCCAGTTTCCAAAACGCACCTAGAGTCAGCAGATCGGCGGCTGCGGCGCTGGAAGCTCTTCTGACTCGGGAGCGTGCGGTCGCGAAGCGTGTCGAGACGCGATTGCGGACCGGAATTTGGCCCAGATAAGCACAATACCTCTGATTAGCGCATTACCGGCTTCAGTAGAATCAAATCAGTTGGCTACGGATGCCCGAGAGGTTAAAGAGAAAATATATTCAATACACCTTATAGCACCTAGCCATGGCCTATAAAAAAGAAGTATTTCTATACCCTAAACTACAAAGCGACGTAAGTGTCTGAACGAACAGTCTATTCCCCATTTCCTTCTCGAATTTAGGAAAAGGAGACGATCAGATTGCAAATGGCGTCGAAAATGAGTTCACTAGTCGAATCATTGTCATTACAGAGTACTCGTATCATGACAGGATTTTCAGGTGGAAGTTATATTGGAGCGAGAAATCTGGATTTATTTAATGTGAAGTTTGAACCGTCGCTTACTGTAGACGTTTTGAAGTCCGAAAATGGATTCATTGTTCGAACTCAACAGCCAAGAAAAGCTCCTGGACGAAGTTTGAGTTAGGAGATAAAATTGATTTTTTAGGTCAACCGACCGCTGCGAGATTCTAATTTTCTGAGGTCTAGGTTTAGGCAGGGGACTCTCACACCTTAGACAAGGCTTTTTGGCTGGGAATCACATACGGAGGACGAGGCCAAAATGTTGAACCCATGCAATTTTTTGGCATAGGTCAGAAACCGGTCGACCTTATGTCAAGAGAAGTCATAGTAGTTCCATGGACGGAGCGCGAAATTTCCACTGACCCAACGGGCAAGTTTCATGGAATGTGTTGATACTAACCTTATCGGGAAGCGATTCCGCTGCAGAGCGGAATTCCGGTCCGATAAGAACAACACTTCCTTCCACAGACTCCTGCGAACACCAAACCCCTCCTCATCTTCTATCATTGGAAAAAGTGTCTCCTAATGTAATACTCGTGAGCCGCAGTGCTTTCTGCGTCTACACCGAGAGTTTTGGCAAAGAAATAGCCGCTAAGTGTCTGCTTTCAGGGAAACAGCCGCCGAGTAAGGCTCGCTGCAAAGTATACGAGATACAAGGCTGGCGAGAGAATCGTTATTTCCCGGTTATTGCTACGCTATTTTACCAAAAAAAAAACTAGAAATAGCCGAGAATCAGCCCAGTAGTAGCCGCTGCGGAGCATGGTGGGCTCTCTGCCAAAACTCTCAGAGTATATTTTCCACTGCTCATACTCTGAGAGAAATTGCCGCTGCGGCCCAGCGATGGTGCCGCTTCGGAGGCTACACGCACCGAAGCAGCACTACCGCGGAGCCGCGCCGGCACTACCGCGGAGCCGTGGCGGAACTACCGCGGAGCCGTAGTGATGATGCGGAAGTCCCGCTTCGGTTCCGCGATAGTGTCGCAGCGGCTCCGGGGAAGTGTCTGATATTAAGTTATATAAGAATGATAATACATCTAGGGGGGGGGGCAAGACCAAAAAACGCACTTGCGGTCGCTACGTCATCTGTCTGATAGCTACAGAGGTTACCGCCGAGTTCGCGCCCAAGGGAAATACGGAATGCACCTCAAACTTGGGTAATTAAACCGGCGACAACTTCGTTTCACCACACAGGATAGTGCGTCGTACTCCATGCGGGTTCACTGCTGCATCCTCGCGGAGCCGGCGCTGTTATAACGCGGAGCCGCTGCGGTACGATCGCAGAGATGCCGAGGCTCAAGACACGGCAACAAAATCGTCTGGTCACGGAGCCCCTGCGGTACTATCGCAGAGCTATCGCGGTACAGTCGAGGGTCGCGGTAATTTCCCGGCACTAACGCGGCAAATTTTCTAGGAGTAGAACTCCTAACAAGTGGTAACCCCATACTCTTAGCTGCTACATCTGCAGTATGAATGTAACTGTATGAAAACATCCTGCTTCATATCAAGGATTAGGAACTACAATAAGTACAGCGTAGGAAATTGAGACAATTAATCGAGGGAGAACACTACCAGATCCCATCACTTGGTGTTGATTGACGAAATCATGTGAAGACATGAAGTAGAACATTCCGAATGGATGATTGTCATCGAGCACATTGTGCATCAAAAGCTGAAAGTTTGACTCGACGAATGAAGCAGATTGAAGGTCCGACTCTGCTCGCATTAGTTCACATAAGAGAAGGACTCGGAGGTGTTTTATTCGAGAGTCAGCAACTTCAAAATGACCAGAAGGAAAAAAACTAGCAACTTCCACTTGCAGATCAAGAATTATCTCAACAGAGTGTAGAGAAGAATTAAACTCTTCTAGCTTCTTCCGAGTGAGCATGGTAGTGATTGCAAGGGTATCTAAGGACTTGTAATTTCAGTTGAGGAAATATTTTGCACTTTTTGCGCAGAAGAGAATTTCCTCTGTCTTGCCTATTTTTGTACAGAACAGGCACAGTTGGAAGGACTAGGAACTCGACAAGACAGAAACATTCGGGTAAATAGTCCACGATTACTAATTGGTATTGAAATATGTATTACATTTAAGGGTGTGCATTAAGCCCCATAAAATCGTTTTATCTTCTTGTAGTATACCTGCAGCTAACAGCAAGCCGTGCTCGCGTCCCATGCCAATTCTGTCGCCAACAGAGTGTGTATAGAGCACGACGGCTTACTCTTCCACTACATTATTTGGATGAGTATGAAATCTCGGGAAGTGCTCTTGATGGGGCTTTTGAAGGCATCGTCCACGAAGAATTTCGCTATTCGTTTTTCACCATGAATGTGATCTCCCCCCCATGGTTACACATGTGCGAAGTTTCGCATCTCAACTCAGCCGAACAATGTAGAAACAGCCTTCCGAAACGTGGAGTGAGGATATCAGACGTGCTGCTGATCACGATGGCGGTCAAAACGTTTTCAGCACGTGAAGGTGGTCTCTTTCTGTGCAACGGTCAAATAATCCAGGCCAATCCACTACGCCCACTACGTTCCCATTTTCAGAACGCTATTTCTCCATAAGGCGGCGTAGTTGAGGCGAAAAACTTCGTACGCGTATGGCGTTCAAGGAGTAGATTGCAACTACGGTATGAGTTGAAGAATGATTTTTTTTCGTGGACGATGCCTTGAAAAGTGGTCCATACATTTTTCTGCAAAGACAATTCAAAATAGGTAAATTGCATCCGGATTCCAATTTCGGCTTTAAAGACAGTCCAACCTCAGAATCGTTTTCCTGTTTTTCGGTCTATCTTGAGAACGGTCCTACGCTGATTCCAATTATTCTTCTGGAATCGCACAAGAACCCCTGGGAACGGAGTTATGGTCCCTCAAAATTTGAACTGCGGAAGCACGGTGGACGAGTTTTCCGGGGCCTGTAACTTCCGCCACTTGCAACCTATGTATGCGAGCCGACCAGAATAAAGAGATAAACTGAGAATGAAGGGAAGAACGGCGTTATCGATCGGAAACTATCGCTCGTCTTGCTACTATTGAGCTCGAAAGTTTGTAAAAGGGTCGTGCCAAAGTGGCTTCCCGATGTGGGCGCCCCAGGGTGGCTTCCTCCCATATCTCGCTTATTCGGAGGATTCGAGAGCTCGCACTTGGCAGGTGTTATATGGGGTGGGTCTACATCAGCATTATATGGAAATGTCAGATTTCGTCCCTGAGCTTGGACGGTGCCTTTATAGGCACAGTCCAAGCTCAGGCACGAAATATGAGATTTCCACATAATTGTGAAGTACACCCACCCTGTATAGCAACTGCCAAGTGCGAGCTCTGAATTCTTCCGAATAAGCGAGATATGGGAGGAAGCCACCCTGGGGCGTCCTCCTCAGGAAGCCACTTTGGCACGCGCCTTTTATGATCTTTCGAGCTCAACATTGGCGAGATGAGCGGTGGTTTTCGATCAGTATAACCGTTCTTCCTTTCATCCTCAACCTCTCTCTTTATTCAAGTCGGCTCGCATACATAGGTTGAAAATGACGAAAGTTACGACCCTCGGACAACTCGTCCGATACGCTTCCGAAGCTCGTTCTATGAGGGGCCATTACTCCGTTCCCGGAAGGTATTGTACGATTCCAGAGACATCATTGGAATCAGTGTTGGACCGTTTCCAAGACGGAAAAAAAGAAAAACGATTTTGAGGTTGGACTGTGCCTTTAACGGCCGGCGTGCGTGCTCAGAGGCCGTCGCGTCGTGAGCTTCTGGCCGCGTTCACCCTTCGGAAATGAGCTGACTATCTATTCTTTTCTCCTATTATTCTCTTCACCCGGATTCGAGGTGAGTTCTTCTTTTGAAACTATTTTTGTTATTATTTGTGTGGTTTTGATAGCCATGGGTGGGGTCGAGCTCGTCTTGGTTAGAGAATATCGTTTCTTTTTCTGTTTTTTTTGTTGGAGGTTCTTTGGTATGTTCTTTTTCACTTTAAGGAGAACTACGTGAAGTCATTTAAGAGTTCAACTTGAGGATAAGCACTCAATTACAAGTGGACGCCTTCTGGACGTAAAAGCGTACCGAGGTAGTTAGTTTGGAAAAAAAAGGTAAAGTAGGTAAATTTATGCCTAACTTGTTAGGAACTGCTGGTTCGACTTCATCACTCAGCATCCGGGAGAGATAATGTAGTTGTTCACAAAGCGGTACTATTTAGGGCCCGAATTCAGAGCGGGGTTTTTTATTACGAAAGGATGCCTCAGAAATTAAAGAATTTCAATTTTCAGCAGCAGAAGAGGGTTCAAAAAGCTATAAACACAAGGAACGGGTCAATTCAACTAACGTTTCTTATAAGGACATAAGGCGAATATACCAAAAACGTCGAAGAAAAGAACTGTAAAAACGATATTCCAAAGTAAAACCGGCTCAACTTCGCCCATGGCTGCCAAAACCACCTGAGTAATTAACAAAACCACTCTGAAACATGAGTTCACCTCAAATCCAGGAGAAGATATTAGCATAAAAAAGAATATATAGTTCCAGCTGCAGTCAGCTCTTTTCCGCCGGGCAAACTCGGTCACAAACACCAGACGCGGCAGCCACTCGACACGCACGCTGGCCTCTAGGGCGGTCATTGGCATTCGTATGCACTTTATGCCATCATATGTTGTGAATGACGGATGTTGGAAGCTCCGAACAACTCGTGCAACACAATTTCGACGCTCAATTTCATTCACTTTTTTGAGAGCCAAAACTTTGTTCCCAGGGGATTTCGTCCAATTTCAGAGAGATCACTGGCATAAGCTTGGGACCGTCTTGGAGACAAGCAGGACATTATGAAAGACACTTTCAAGATGCACTGTGCTTCTCGCAAGTGAGCCTTCATAGAGGTCAAAAATTCAAAGCAGCAGGGCGGATTATGACAATTACAAATTTGCTTGAATTCAGTGTTCACGATAAATTTCACTCCCCATATCTCCACGGTTTGCGGAAGGTTTGGTGCCCTATATAGCAAGGCATGCTCAAAAAGGACACGAAAAGACGCGTTTTTGAGCCAAAATGGGCCCTCTCTTGTTTACGTTGATTTTTGAGCGTGGAGCAATTGACCGCTAGAAGGATGATATGTACCTATCAGTGCAATGAAGTCGTCAGCTCACTTATCAACGCTTTCTTGGCTTGATCATTCCTATAATCTGAGTCCTCATTTGTTCATTCCGAGGGGGCGGATCTGGGGCACCAGGCGTGTCTGGGGCACCAAAACGCTTGTTTGCGGCCGTTATTTTGCCACTCCTGGCTCGTTTTCTACAGTTCTTTCGACACTGGGAGCCTAGGATCCTTCTCGCCTCTCTTTTCAATGTGGAAAGTCGAAGAGGATGATCGTCGTGAACGCTGCCTTTAAAGGCAGCATACACGGTCGTAAACGTGGTTGGGTTAAGAATGTGAATCGAACCGTATGGCCTACAACATAATGCCTACGCATTTTGAAGCGTCAAAAACTACCAACAATGCCGTTACAGGAGTAGCAAGTTTGGCCCCGCCTGTATTTTCACACCCCCTGTATTTGACCTTTGCTCCAACGCAGGGGTCCTGGGTCCTCTTCACCGTCAGTGACGTTTGTGATTCACTTGTTAGGCCATCCACGAACAGTACCGACGGTGCAAATGACCCAGCAACCTTGCATTGCAGAAAAAGGCCAAATACAGGGGGCGTGAAAATACGGGCGGGGCCAAGCTTGACACTCCTGTAACGGCATTGTGGGCCGTTTTTGACGCTTTAAAATGCGTAGGCATTATGTTGTAAGCAATACGATACGATTCACGTTGTTATCCCAACCACGTTTACGAGCGTGTATGCTGCCTTTAAGACTTCGTTAGTCGCAGAACTGAATGGCTCTAAATAAGCCCGTGCAGCATTTTGCAAAACAGTGATCAATGAATTGAGATTCCCGACTGTGGATCAGCGCAGAAATGGTAAAGGAGAAGGAGGTAGATAGTATTTTTCGCGAATATTTCGAGCTCAAGTTTTCCCATAAACATTACTCTAAAATCGATTAAATGACTAGATTGTAAAAGTATGGGTAAGCAGACGACCGAGGCAATAGCAGGCATCCGTGATGATAGCACATTAATATGCAGGCATGAGTCGCATGACGCTCAACCTTGAGGGAAGGATGGAGAAGTCGATCAGCCCATCGGGTTAGTTGAGTGAGTAGAGGATGTAGAATATGAGGGGGACTGGTCGATCAATTGTAGGAAACAAATCGAAGATACACATGGAAAGATGGGTTCTAAAAGCTCCTAAATGGAGCTCAACCAGCATTATTGAGTTGCATTAACAGATATCCGGCTGGGGACGACCAATTTAAAAGGAAACAACGTCAGTTTGGAGCATCCTTCTCCATCCAAAATACTTTTTTTCCTTATCGCTATTCACCGAAGAGCATCACATCTTAAGCTGAATGATTGATGAATTCTGAGTCAAGTCTCCCCGATTCCCAGAACAGTCTGTGTTCCAGAATCCGTGAAATTCCCATAAGCTCAAAAATAAAATTCAAACATAGGACTCACATGAAGTTGCTAGCATGTTTATCGATTGAAGGTTTTCAACTCCAGTGATTTTTCGACCGCAACCAAAAACTGGATAGCGAAATCCCCCTCTCTCAATCTGAACGCTCTACCATGGCAACATCGCCCCAGCCATTAAGTAAATTACAGAAAAAACAGCAGACTACATCATCCTAGAGGCGTCTTCAAGATCGAGGGGAACAAGCTTTAGCAATGGCACATTTCCGACAAATTTACTTAAGATAAAGGTATAACTTGTGGAAGTGTATGGCTAGTGTGTAATCTTACGCCTAATTAAAAACACTCCTTGTGCTATGACAAATCGCAGCGGGAATGGCAGCACTCTCACTGTGGGACCGCAGAAGCTCCAGTTGTTTGAACAAGATATGACTGGAACCTCTACTGAGCTATAATACCTGGTGCGATAGGCCCTAGTTATAGTCCAGCGTAATGAAAACGCACGCCATGAAATTGCCGCAGCTTCCTGTGTGGATTGGGAACTCGTCTGCAATGCTGTGCCGTTGACGCAATATTGCAGAAAAAAAGATCTCGGGCATTTCATTAGCACTCCGCGGATATTTTGCACATCTACCACAAATTTACTGCAGAAGTCTTCTACTACTCTATTCCTCCTTTCATTGTGGTGCTCTTAAAGGCAGTGTTCACGATAAATTTCACTTCCCATATTTCTACGATTTACGGAAGGTTTGGTGCACTATATAGCAAGGCACGCTCAAAAAGGACACGAAATACGCGTTTTTGAACCAAAATAGGCCCTCTCTTGTTCACGTTGATATTTGAGCGTGGAGGAATTGACCGCTAGAAGGATGATACCTATCAATGCAATGAAGTCATCAGCTCACTCATCAACGCTTCCTTGACTTGATCATTCCTGTAATCTGAGTCTTCATTTGTTCATTCCGAGAGGCGGATCTGTAGCACCAGGCGTGCCTGGGGCACCAAAACGCTTGTTTGCAGCCGTTCTTTTGCCGCTCCGGTCTCGTCTTCTACCGTTCTCTCGACACTGGGAGCCTAGGATCCTTCTCGCCTATCATTTCACCTTGGAAAGTCAACGAGGATGATCATCGTGAACGCTGCCTTTAACGCCATGTTTTTTACACGATTTTTGGATGTTCTTTTTTTGCCATAGCCGCAGTTTAACGTCGCAGTGCACGTTGTGGCACGTTAACGTAAGATGCTGAGTTGATCGCGACACGCTTGGCTCCGTCCGGAGTCGAGCGTTTTGCGATCAACTCAGCACCTTGTGTAAAACTGCCATTTTATTGTCTAGCTGTGAAAAACAAATAACTTGTGGAACTTGACAAATCTCCAAATGGGTAGGTCCCGCAGCGACACAGTACACAGTGTCGCAGCGTGTAGCTGCTCGGTGCGGCACTCCTCTGTGACAACTGTTCCTTTTAGTGTCGTCCCGCGCGGTGAAAAGCTCCATAGTCCATCGCCCGTCCAGCGCTTGCGGCGAGGACTATGAAAAGTGCTTTAGGTGTGAGCCCATCTGTGGGCATACATACGGTTTCCGTTTTCGATCTAGTCTGACGCATGGACTAGGCGGCTGGCCGTGCGGGGTTGGTGGCCTCACTGGAAAATGAGATTTTGATTTGCGCGGGGTGATCTACCGTCGCAGCCCCGCACATTCATCAGACTAAAGTTATTGTGCGAACTCTACATGTACATGGCATTTTAGAGATGAACCCACACCATATTTTCTTCAAAGACACTCTCCAGGGGTGTAAAAGTGCTCAGACGGTAGAGTACAGTCTAGTTTCTTAAAGCAGGGATTTTTTTAGATAGCTCGTTTACTGCTTAACTTATGACCCTCCGAAGAACCTTTTCTTAGGAACTTCACGTTTTAATTTTCAACGTTTACGCTCGCAGTGTAGCGCCCTTCATCGTCCACCTTAGACTGTGAATGTTTGTATACAGGGTAAATCGACCACGCTCGACTCTATTATCCTACTCCGTGACTCGTTATTCGCAAAAAATATGTACCTCCGGCGGGATCGCACCCTACCTCCAGCATCCGCATTTTATTAGACAGCACAGGCTGTTTGTTACCAGTTACATAGACTTTCGCACTTTCAGCTCCTCTCTACACGAATGCAATTAGCGGTGTTCTGTGCTCTCGTCCTTTAGGACACCGGCCTCTTTTCGCATAGCGCTGGCTTCACGCTTTCAACTGTGGTTTTTTCTAACCATTTGACAATTTTATTCTTACCATTTGAATATGACAAGAGTAATTTTACGCGATGAAACAGAGAAAAAACTGCTAGAGAAGCTATTTGAACACATCAGCTTTGACCTACTCACACTGCTGAGTGGTGTGAGTAAAATTGGGTTTAGAGGAGAGGGGGGTGGGGGATAAGAAAAACTGGCCGTCCCTTACCTCGCGCAGTACCTTGTGTACGGACGATTGAACACGGATTCAATATGAAGACCTACCTGGATCGTAGAATTCGTCATCAGTAGACATCGAACGAAGCAACATGCTCGAGTCCGCCGAAGCGGTGCGCCGTAGACGATCAGGCGAACGCCTGTACGCTTCTGCTGAGAATCCCTCCTGAAAATGTAGAAACATGCTATCATAAAGGCATCGCACACGCTAAAAACTATACTCCATTTTTTATGTTCTTGACTGGCTAGATCTCTTTAATGAATGAAAATGACCGAAGAGTCTCTAAAGAACTCCGACTAGTGAAGAATTGAGAAAAACTGATTTGCAAACAAAATAAAAGTTTGAAGTAGTTGGCAACGGTGGTTGAGCTTGCTCCAAAAAGAAACCTTGAGTTTTTGAGCCGAACCCCAATCAAATATTTCTTTATCTCAGACACTCGAAGTTGTGTTCCACCATACCGCTGTTGTTTCTGCTTGTCTCGAGGCTAACATGAACATGAGGTGTTTCGGGTGAAACAGAAGGTGTTTCGGAGATAAACAGGCGCCAAAGAAAGCGCCGACTCAGAACTTTGCAAAGATGTTACGAACACCTTAGCCGACATGTTACGCAAGTCTTAGGTAGCATGTTGCTATAGCTGCGGAAAGCTGTCCCTATGCGTGACCGATAGCTGTCTCTACAAAGATGAAAGAGAAAGCTGCTTTATGCTTGCGTGCTAAACGTGTCGGTAAGAGCCTCGCTATACTTGCATTGTGTTTGCTGCCTGGCGCTCTGGAAGTCAGATTTATTGGCGTCCGTTAGATTACGATGCTGACAGAATTGCCAACAACGCTGGGAGCCAATGGCAAGCAAAACACTGAAGCACAACGAGAGTTCTAACATGTACTCAGACCGTGAACTCTTGCTTTGCTGTTTGGAGTAGGCTTCCTTACCTTAGGCAGAAAGGTAGGCCTGCTCATGGACTCAGGATTCAAACAGGTTACACGTGTCTGCTAGCATTTTTGATTTTGATATACTCTTTCATGTAAGTTATCAAAGATTTGGTAATGTCTTATATGGCCACTGTCTTATGCCAATAATCCAAACTCCCCCCGCTTCATTTCCTCACAGTACCCACATAAGATCATTTTATGGTCTTCAAATCCTGGTATACCATGGAAGTTTTTAAGTAATGTTTCGCGCACTGGAATGCATTCTCATTGCTGGATAAAAAGACATGTACAGTGAATCTGTAGTGGTGAAGCACAGGCGTTTCATAGCAGTTGATTGCGCACTGACCAAAATTCGACTTCAAGTAAATGTATTTCGGCCACGGTGGCTGTTCTTCCAGCTTTTTTGTTTGTGACCCTGATTTCCAAAGAGTAGAACATGTTGGACAGGAAACGTTGGCAACAGAAATCATGAGCATTCCAAAAAAAATGTGATGGTGTTCTAAAAAGCTAGTTTTTCGTCTGGATAATTCTCGATTTAAGGCTTTCAAAACATTTGGTAAAATGATTGTAGTCGAAACACCGATGCTCCATTGAAGGCATGCAGGATTAGCACTCGCCGAAAAAGTCTTTCTTGACAAGTTTGCTGAAAAGCGCCTGAACGTAGAAGATAAAAGCAGCAATGACCATTACAAAAACACATGCGGAGCGGTTTCACCGTTCAACACTACCCCCACCATTTATTATTATTTACGCTAGTACCGTTTTCCAAGGCGATGTTTACGCGATGAGTTTCGCCTGCAAAGTTCTCAGATGGAACTAGCACCATGTGTGTATCTAAAATCACGAATAGGCAACATAAAAAAGGCTAGAAAGGACTGGCCCCGATACTACGGGTTGAAAAACCCGCACTTTCACATCGCGATTTCTCGTCTGCTCCAAGGGTTTCAACTTTTAAGAAAGGATTAAGGGAACGTTCGACACGGAGAGTCAACCGCTTCATAAAATCCCCGAGTGTCAGTCCATGAGCGAAAACCGGAGGACGGCGCGCTATATCGGTATCAATATACTTCCAGCTAAAGCGCCTGCTTCCACTCCGGATAGCCCTAGCGACCCTAGCAATGCAGCGTCCATACGTGGCGAAAGCGAGGCGTTTCCGCTGTTGTATTCGCCTCTCGACGCTCCTCAACGCCGGAGCAGCCCGTGCCCGCAAATTAGCAGACAAAGATCCCTATCTCGTGTTGATTCGATTGAAAACGTTTGATCGGGTGATCAATCGCTCGAGTCAGTGCAACGGCTGATGATTTCCAACCGTTTTCAACTTCCGTGGTGGGATTATGGAGAAAACAAGGAGCAGTAGTTTTGATACACGTTCCACTTGTTTTGGTGATGGAGCAGTAAGCTTGAAACTTACTGCTTTGCTTCGTGGTGCTGGTGTAGAGGCGCGCGGGAGCGAAGCGGGCGAGAGCGCGCGAAGGGAGCGCCTGTGAGCGGCCATCGAATCAAGTGTGCCCCACGATGACCATCACGATTTTGCGTCTCGCCACATATGGACGCGAATATAGCAGTCCATGGGAATGAGGTCGCCATCTACAAAACTGATGTTGTATCGCGATCGAGTGGCTGGGCATGTTTTTGTGAAACTCATACTAATCGCGCTTGAAAACAAGAGACACTGCCAACAAGAAGGTGCAGGTAGAGAACTTCCAAGAAAAAGGTACTTAAAGGCATCGTCCGCGCTGGGAAAGCACTTTCAATTTTCGTGCTCAAATTCATGAATGAGCCCAATAGAGCATACCGGTAAACCACGGCGCGTCAAGAAATTAGGGTTATGAGGTTTGGAAAGCGTCAAAGATGAGGATCACGCCGCAGTTGTTTTTTAGTCATCTAGCACTTTTTCATGTTGATGCGACTGGCAAACGAGATGAAAAACAGTGACGGCACAAACTCCACATGCAGAAAAACTTCGAAAATGACTGTGACGAGGTCTCCAAATGCAGAAAAACTCCAAAATGATAATGTAACGACGTCTACCAATTTAGAAAAGCTTCTTTAAAACGACTTTGGCGCTTGAAATTTGAATTGTAGCTTACTTGTTCAGAATGACTTTTCTTGCTAGATATGGAGGTTTTTAATGGGCTATTTCGGCGATTCAATGAAGAGAGGCCAAGCCACTCAAAAAAATGAAAAATTAGTATACGGTTTTTCTATGCGCACGATGCCCCTTTGAATCATTTTGATTTTTAACGGACAGTTTGCTATGAGCAAGGTGGAGTGAGTCCAACGCTTGGTGTATATCAGGAGCAATTTTCAATTTCAACATTGTCTCAGATCTACCTGAGGACAGAAGTTGTCGTTTGAGCGTTTTTATCATCATTTAAAATTATCCTGTATTTCGCTCAAATCACAGAATTTTATTTTCCTGACATTCCGACCAGAATTAAAACATACTCCAGCCAACGGGAACCCACGAGACAGGAGTTCACGGTTTTTAATTTTCATTTTCAATTTTTAATCGAGATTACTTGCTAAAACAACTACTTGCCCTTCGCGTAGAGCTGAATATGCAAAACCTTGGGAGACGCGCACTTTTACCAAATTACACCAATTGCTGAAATCTCACCCCGCCTCAGTATAGAGAGTGAATATGAACATTTAAAAATATTAAGATCTAGACTGCACAGTATGTTTAAATTATTAAGATGGAATTGAAAAGCTACTCGATTTTACGAGAGACGATCCATGAGATACAGGAAAAATGAGCTTTTGAATGCTAAATGATGCACTTTGCTGTACAATGCTGAAAATACTTACATTTTTAAAGGCACTTGGGAACTTATTCCTCAGCTTAGAGGCCTATTTTAGGATTCCATCTGCAGAATTCGCATATGAATCATGAAATCATATGCGCCGCAGTGGAACTCTAAGGCCCTAGTTATACACCAGCGGGACGCTGCAGAAATTAGCAGGAACAACTGGTCTACTTATAACCTGCGCCCTAACTGTGCTCAGGCATGCCAAAGGAACAGTGGTCGCATGAAAAACGCGCCGGAAGGCCACTTTGGGAAGCAGTTATACACGCCGCGGCACCGTATACGGTACTCCTTGCGGGGCCTGCCCTGTTAAGGAAATTTGCCAATTTCCACCAGCTGATTATTTTCAGGTTTAAAGTCATTGTTAAAAACATTACCAAAACGACATAACGAGCACTGTTTTCACGACATGAGGAACTGATTATCAGTCGATATTCGCTGCAATTAAAAACTGTCAGAAAGCGAAAAAACCGATAAAATACCACTTAAAACCCACCTGGAAATTTTTTTGTCGTCACTGCACCGAGGAATTGCGTCCAAAGACGCCAAAGACGCTTTTTAACATTGCAGACGAGTCTCTGATTCACGCAGCAAGCGGCGGCAGTGTCATCGCTGAGACGTTTTCATTCCGCTGGTGTATAACTAGGGCCTAAAAACCCCTAAAGACAGCATACACGCTCAGTAAACGCTGGGTCGAGATATCTGCGCCAAATGGTAGGCCCGCCTGGCGGCGCTTCATGTCGTCAACGATGTTTGAAGCGCTGAAAAATCATCAGAATAACTTATAATTTTGAGCAATAATGTCTGGTACAGATCGATTCTCCTTCATTGCATGATGCCGCGCCCTCCAGCGGCGGGACTCTAATCGGCCCCCAGTCGATTCTAGCTAAAGATTAAAGATCAACGCGCGTCTCGAACCTATTGAAATCAAAAACTTTTCGGTGGAGCGTGTTTGCTTTTTTCTGGACATGATTGACTTTTTCCTCGTTTTTCTACTTACTTGAACGAATTGAAAATTTGTAGCTTGCCAGGATTACCATACAAATCGGCCAGACTATAGCACTAGAGAAAAAGCTTGAAAACCGCATATTAGATGTCATTGTAACTGTGAAAAAATGACGGTAAATTCCATTTTCAGCACTTTCAGAGTGGTGGCATTCTCGAAGGTGGATGAGAGTTAATTTCGGAATCTTGACAAGAAAACATGAACCCCAGCAGTTATGGGGCGGGTACTCAAGTAAATCGAGCTGTTTCTCTCGAGCACTCCTTTTATATGCAATATGCCGTAATATGTTTGATGCCTGACACCATGTTT